>JARWLC010000009.1:27347500-29747500 GCA_033318265.1 Phyllotis vaccarum | reverse complement strand
TGTGTGTGTGTGTGTGTGTGTGTGTGTGTGTGTATGAGAGAGAGAATATTTCAAAGCATCTTCCATGTAGTTTGTGTCAACACTTCACTCTATACTGAGTGCAATAATATCCAGTGGATACCATAGACCACAGCTCGTTTACTCATTCCTCAGCTGGTAGATGTGTAGGTTGTTTATGTCTTTGGGCTATTATGAATAACAGTGTTATTATATTTGTGTATAAGTCTTTGTGTAGACAGGCTTTTAATTCTCTTTGATGATATATATGGGAATGAAATAGCTTGTATTTACCTTTTTGAAAGGCTTCCAAGCTGTTTCCAAAATGGCTGTCACACTTTTTATTCTGACCAGCAATAAATACAAGTTCCATTTTTTTCCAGGCCTACCAACTTTTGTCATTCTAGTGGATTTGGTGTCTCATTGCTTGATTTGTATTTCTTGGTTACAACTCATGTAAAATAATTTTATCCGCTTATCGGCCATTTGTATATTCTCTTTATAGAAAAATCTATTCATAATCATTTATTTATATATGTACTGAAGGTTTGTCATTTTAGTGTTGAGTTGTGTATTTTATGTGTTTGGGGTACAGGTTCCTGAAGGCAGACGTATTGATGATGTCCATGGAGGCACAAAAGCTTTTCATTTGAACAAAGTCCAACTTATACAAGTTCTCTCTTTTACTTATCATCTTGCTGTTACACCCAAGAAATTATGGTTCAGCATGAGGTTATGATTTATTGCCGTGTGTTTTCTAAGTACAGTTTAATAATTTTAGCTAATCAGTAAGTGTAAAGCCTTAATCCCATAGAGTAATTTCTGAGTATGTTGTGAGGTAGAGGCTCAGATTCCTTTAATTGTACTTTGTCCATGCACTTTCATTGAGAAGATTGTCCCAGTCACTCAGTTGAAAATATTAACTACATATATTAGTTATTGGTGTGGTGCTTTGAAAGAAAGCAGTATTAGGAGATGTGGCCTTGTAAGAGTAGGAGTGGCTTTGTTGGAGGCAGCGTGTCACTGTAGAGGATGGCTTCAAGATCTCATACATGCTCAAGCTAAACCCAGTAAAACTGACCGAGAGAGAGAGAGAGAGAGAGAGAGAGAGAGAGAGAGAGAGAGAGAGAGAGAGAGAGAGCAAGACATAGAACTCTCAGCTACCTTTCCAGGACCACGTCTGCCTCCAGCATGACAATGGACTAAGCACCTGAAACTGTAAGCCACCACATCAAATGTTTTCTTAAATAAGAGTTGCCATGGTCTCTTCACAGCAATAGAAACCTCAAGTGAGACACTTGGGTAACTAATTCTTTGCAACACCATAAGTAGAAACATACTCAAAATTAGTGAGCTCTCTCTTACTTTTGCAGTAAATGGGAACAGAGTGACAAATCAAATGCATGTCTGTGGAGGCAAAAGCCCAGCATCCTTCCATTGGTTCATAGTCTCCTTAGGAGGAAAGCTCAGCCCTGTTCTCCTGACCCATTTATATTTTGTAATATGATTTCTCTTGCCATGATCCCACACAGGCAGTGTTTGCCTTCACAACGTCATATGTGACCATAGCATTGCCTCCTTATGTTTATCTGGACTTGTTCCCTTTATCTGCCTACTTCTGGGCGGTTAGCCTTCCCCCATAACCCTCCAATAAAGAGGTTTAACATTGTAAGATATTGTAGCTGGAATAACAGAGAATTTAAAAATACTCTACCTATCTGCTAGTAGTTTTACAGAACTTAAACTAGATGACTAAGAAAAGTCCCCAGACCTAAAAGACTAACTCAAAGTTCCTGCTTTTAAAAACAATATTTTATGTAGACTCTATTGGCTTCTAAGGAGCCTGGATACCAGCCCAGTCTCAGCCAGTGCAAACTGGCGATAACCAGTGCCTTAAAAAAAAAAACGCTCTTAATCACTTCCGCATAAGCCAATCTGGGGTCTGAGCTTGGAGGCCTTGATGAGGACAGAGTTCAGATACAACATTCCTAGACCAGATAAAGACCACTGCCTGTAGCTGCAGATACCAGCAAATCAAAACCCCTTCCCATGGCTGAAGTGAAAGTCTGGGTCTTCCTCTCCTTAATAAAATTGGACTTCCTTGTTTCAACTTGTCCCTGGAGGCTGTATTGTTGATCTCGGCACCATCTTTGCCCTCTGCCCCTCCTCCAAGGAGAAATGGCAAGCAAGACCTTGAGTTGAGCATAGAGGCAGATCTCATTCCCGACCCCAAACCAGGTAGCACCCCAACAACTGTATCATCATCATCATCATCATCTTTATAGTGTGTGGGAGGGTGTGCATGTGTGTGTGTGTGTGTGTGTGTGTGTGTGTGAGAGAGAGAGAGAGAGAGAGAGAGAGAGAGAGAGAGAGAGAGGATGCACTGGAAACTCAACTCAGAATCTTGCAGGAGCAATGCATGCTATTAACATCCCAGTGACTTCTTTGTCCCCATATAGTCCCTCCTTACAAAGAACTCAGGAAACATGATATAAAACCAAATCCATTGTTATGAGTTAAAAGGAACTTTGAGCCAAATCCTGCAGAGCTGACGCTCTGAAGCGGGAACTACAGAACTCTCCAGAGCACCCTGAATCTGAGGCTGCAGCCACACCTCTCTCATCCTGCCCCTGCATCATTCAGCACATTCTCTGTCTGAGCTCTTCAAGTTCACAAGAAACTCACCTAAGTCTTCTTGCCATACAATGGCCATATGAGCCAAATGCTCTTGTTCAGAGTCCCTGAGGACATTCAGTTGTGAGGGACAGTGCTCACTTTGCCCAAGCCTCTAAAGCGAAACAAGGATAGTGCCTCAATGAGCAACCAAAGGCTTTCTGCACACATAGCAGAGCAGCCGCATGCCAGCCTCCATTGTTTGCTTATCCAGGTCTCAGACCCGTCACTTACAATTCCATGTCCAGCTCCTCTGGCTTCACACCCTTCCATGGGAGCAAATTCTTCCAGGGCATGAGCTGAGCTTGAAGGGTTTGCTGGATGCTCCTCCTTGGTGACAGGACCTGCTGTGTTCCCTTCATCTCTGGAAGCCAGCTGATGATCCAAAAATCTTTGAATACCAGGAAGGAACTTAGTTTATGCTCCACTCCCAGCCCCCTCAGTCAATGACAGCTCTGGCCCCTTCCATCATAACTGTTAGACTAAGGTTTCTCTTTCAGGGGCTGCATAAACAGATGGGATCAAGCTATACTTAAAAATGTCCATCTGTGGTTTTGACAGTAACCGCAGGGAATTTATGCTGCCACTGGAGATCAGCTATAAAGATTCCTTAAAACTAAAATTAGATCAACCATATGATCCAACCATGCCACTCTTTAGCATAAATCAGAGGACTCTGAGTCAGCCAACCACAGGGAGGCTGGCACATCCCTGTTCATTGTAGCATTATTTACAAGAGTCAAGATATGGAACCATCTTAGATGCCTATGAGATGATGAATATAGAAAATACGGTATATACACAAGTATTTATTCAACAATAAAGAATAAAAAGCAGTGTTTGTTGATTCCTGTTATTTTGTTGTTGTTGTTATTGTGGTGATGGTGATTATAGTGGTGTGTGTGTGTGTGTGTGTGTGTGTGTGTGTGTGTGTGTGTGTATGTGGGTACATATGCATATGACCTTGGGTGTTTTTTTTTGATTCTCCACCATATTTTTTGAGATAGAGTTTCACAGTGAATCCAATGCTCATCCATTTTGTTAACTGGTTACCAATGAGCTCTAAGGAAGAGCCTGTTTCTGTGTCCCCAACTTGGGGTTGCAGATGTGTTTACTGTGTCTGGCTTTTACATGGGTCCTAGGGATATGAACACAAGTCCTCATGCTTACACAGCAATCACTTTTATAGCTGATATATCTTCCTGATTCTTAAGTTTTATTTAGTAAATTATTGTAATTTAGAATAATTATATTGGGTTTATTAGTCTTACATGTAGTCCTCATTTTTAATAAGTGCTCCAAAATTAAGCTTTTAAGTCTAAAACTGTATTTTTGTGGTTCATAAAGTCTAATTTTGTAGATATTTTAAGAATCTTCCACACTGTCCTATTAGCAAAAACAAAGACAGGTAGTTCTTATTGTGATTGTTGTCTTTTTCATTGACTTGGAGATTATAAATTCATTTGCCTCATTCAATTAGATTTTATTATAATTTTATTTATATTTATAATGTCATTTTGTTTTGGACTTTGTTATTCTAGTGATGTTTTTCTTACAATGAAGTAGGGTGGGGACCTAGAACAGGAAAGTGATATTCAAGTTTATTACATCTTATTAGGTTACAGAACTAATAATTACTAACCCTCTGTAATATTCTGTTGTATAGAGTGGTTTTGATTATTAGATAATTACATTGTCATACTCCGTTGGGGAGATAGTCAATCACACTGTGAACCCTGAGTCCGCATTTGTGTTAATTAAATTAAAGTTAACCTTAGGCCAGGAGGCTGCATTAGGAACTAGTTGACAGAAAGTAACCATAGAGCATCAGAGGACATCCAGGAGAGATAGAGAGGCACAGGAAGTAGTAGGGTGGAGTTTGGAGCAGCACAGCTCTTTGTAGTTTTGCAAAGCAGAAGCTTAGGTCATCTGTAGACACTAGTAAGGAGAGAGGGTAGGTTAGTGGCTACTCAGCCTCTCTGAGCTCACAGGTTTTCAGCTCAGCCTTGGAATCTTGCGTCTTACTCATATTGTGAATGATAGAGATTTTTTTCTAATCATCTTTTTATTTAAAATTTCTTTTTCCATTTTATATACATACAGTTCCCTCTCCCTCCTCTCCTTCCACCATCCCCCCCCCCATCCCACCCTCAGAGAGGATAAGGCCTCCCATAGGAAGTCAAAAAAGTCTGGCATATGAAGTTGAGGCAGGACCAAGCTCCAGCTCCCTATATCAAGGTTGAGTAAGGTGTCCCTCCATAGTAAATGGGCTCTAAAAAGCCAGTTCATGGAGTAGGGATAAATTCTCGTCCCACTGCCAGGGGCCCCACAAACTTCCCCAGCCATACAACTGTTAGCACATTCAGAGGACCTAGTCTGTTCTCAAACAGGTTCCCCAGCTGTTAGTCTAGAGTCAGCGAGCTCCTAGTAGCTCAGATCTATGAGCTTTCCTGCCATGATCTTGAACCCCCCCTTGCTCATATAACCCCTCCTCCCTCTCTTTGACTGGACTTCCAAAGCTCGACCCAGATGTGGATCTCTGCACTTGCTTCCATCAGTTACTGTATGAAGGTTCTATGGTGACAATTAAGGTGGTCATCAGTTTCCCTGATTACAGGGGAAGGCCAATTCAGGCATCCTCTCTACTATTGTTTGGAGTCTTAGCTCTGGTCATCCTTTAGTTAAAGCTATCTTTAGGGGCAGCAACAGGACCATTGGCTGTGAGAGCAGAATTCTCACCAGACTGTGGCCTGAGTGACCAGGATGCTGCTAAAGAAGCAGACCCCTAACTACAAAGTTGCAATTGCTAGCTGAGATAGCAGATTAAAGGCACAGCCATTGTGCAAAAATTAAAACAACAGTGGTAATTTAAGTATAACCTTTTGATTACCGTTTAAAGAAAAATTAGTCCCTGTGAACTGGACAGCCTTGAGAGAAAGAGAGTAATGAAGACTGTGACATTCTTTGTGTAGGATCTTCTAAAGTGCCAAGCTATATTGCCAGGCAGTGCAGCAGAGCCGGAAGAAGAAAAGGGGTTTTAGTTATTCTGTGATTTACTGAAAGACCATGTTTGATAAGACATAACAATTAATTTTTATGGGAGTATGAAGCTACACATGCAAAACCCAGAGACTGTCAAGTCTACATTCACCCTATGAGCACAAGCCTGTTTCAGCTCTTTGTTTCCAGTTCCCACCCACCATTTAGTTCACCAAAGACACAGAGGCTGTATCTCTTTCCCATCCTGGGCCTGCACAGTGTTGTTTGTGTGGGTGTATTTGTCTTAGTAGTCACTCTGGTCTTCATGAAATACACGGCTGCAGGAAGTTCCTTAGCCTTCCAAATGTCATCCCCCATTCCCCAAAGGAGTTTGTCCCAATCTGTGTCCTGAGTCTGTGCAGGGGAAGTGAGACCCTTGCTTTAGTGTACATTATGTATTACAGTTTATTTATAAGTCTTCTGCCTTAATAATTTTCTTATTTTTGAACATCAGCCACCATTTTCCCTCCCCATTTATGTGCTCTCATCTCGAAGGCTTTCGTTCTCCTGGGTAGTGCGTTACAGTATTGAGGTAGCCAGGTTTTACCTATGTAGATTTCAGCCAAATTCAATACAAGTATTCACTGATAAAAAAGGAAAACCATAGCAATAGGGAAGTCAGGTGGGAGAGAGCTGAAGGTGGCACAAGGGGTTTTAGGAGCAGGAGGAAGAGGCACCTTAGCCCTGAGGAGGCAGTAAGAGGCAGCTCTCTGAGTGAGGTCAACCTGTTCCACATAGTCTGCTCTAGGCTAGCTAGGGTTGAAAACTGATACCCTGTAGCAAAGGCAGACAAAACTGACCCAGTGGGGGCAGAAAAACACCTCTGTGTCTAAGAGCACTTGCTGCTCTTTCAAAGGAGCAGGGTTTGGTTTCCAGAACCCACATAATATCTCACAACTGTCTGTACGTCCTGTTCCAGGGGCTTGATGCCCTCTCTGGGCACTCTACATACCTAGTGCACAGACGTACATGTTGGCAAAACACTCATACGTATAAAATAAAAACAAATCTTTAAAAAAATGTTTACTGAAGTGAAATTTTAAGATTGATTCCTGATAGTTAAGAAAAATTGAGCCACCTCTAAAGAAGCACAGCACTAATCAACAAGTATTTCTAGACAGACATGGTTCCATTCATCTTTTTGGATATTATAAGGTAAATCTTGAACCAAGTCAACTTAATAAAGTGATAACCAGCATTGATAGTTGTACTTTAGGAGGTGGTCATCAGCTTATGGTGAAAATTATTATATGAAACAGATTTACAAAGGGCACAAACATAAGAGGCAGGTACCAAGTGCTAATAAAACCAGTAAGTGGAGGTAATTCCTTGAATGTATGAAGGGAAGTGACTGTATTGTTTGCTCACGCACCTTCAGTAAATGTTAATGTGAATGCTTTCAAGGGGCTAATGTCTACAGAAATTTGTTCTTCGCCAAACCCAAAATAAGAGATCAACCAAGTTTAGTCAACACATGGGCTGCCCAGTTAGTTTCCAGATCTTTCTGTAGCCTGGCTGGCTCCTCTGCTTTCTGATCTTCCTAATCCCTGGCCTCTCTAGGCACTGTATTTTCTATTCTTCCCTTCTAGTCTTTCTCTTTTATACTCCTAAAGCCCCTGGGCTCTCTTCTTTGTGGCCAAATGAAAAGGTGTCTGAACTAGAGAACCTCCAAGTATAGAAATCGACCAGGCCGGTGCACAGTTAGAACTCCACTGACCTACTCCCCAAGACTGGGCCAAGGAGCAAAACACAGTCAGAAACTAAATGCTTCTGATCAGGCAAAGTGACATAAGGCCATATAACACATCTTAGAATGTTGAGTTGAAAAGGTCCCTGGAAACTATTTAGTATAAATAAGACAAAAGCAAGACCCAGTGAGGTGAAGCAGCCTGCTTCACCTGCATACCAATCTCCTTCTATACAAGAATTTTAAGACATAGAAAATAAAATCTTCACTTTCTACCGTGCTGTTTGATGCCTAAGAAATCAATCTTTGTTCCTAAGGCCTCAGAATGAACTCCGAAAAAGATATCTCAAGCCTCTTCCCTCATTTCTTGCTCCATGCTTGGGTATGGAGCGCCTGTAGCTCTCACTGATAGGTCAACTGCTCTAGCCAAGACTTTGTTACCTGAATCTGCACCTCACACTCTGTAACTCAAGGGGAAGCTAGTGGGTCCAACAAAGAATAGACTGGATCTGAGGAAGAAAATATGCCATTTTCTGGTGTCACATGTTTCTCGCTGACATAGCTTATTCTGATACAAATGAGTTCTAACACCCGCTCAGAAGTTTAACATTTTGTCCCAATCCCCAAATAGCACCTAAAATACTACCAGTAACTATTTTTTTTTTCCTCGCAACTTCCTGATGACAGTTGTTTTGGGAGAGCCTTGAAGCAAGCTGCTGTTTTTTGCTATGTAGACAGAATGGAAGTCTGTCAGGTGGCTGACATATCATGTCGTGACCTTTTTGCATCAGTGACTGACATTTGGAAGGATCTGGACTTTGTCATTAATAAAAAGAGTGAATGATTTTTGTTTGCTTGTTTATGTTTTTGAAACAGGGTCTTACTATGTAGCCTTGGCTGGTCTGGAACTCACATCATTCCCACCTGCCTCTGGCCTCTTTAGTATTGAGACTGAAGGCATGCAGTGAATGATTTAACAGCCTCCTCACCCCAACAATATCAAAACTCTTTAAGAGAAACATAAAGTACTTTCAAGATTTTTTTAATCTCACATGTGGTGGCTTTCATGCTTTTAAACCTGGAAATCTAGAGCGAGAGGTAGGTAGCTCTAAGTTCCACATTAGCCAGGGCTACACACAATGAGACCCTGTCTGGAAAAATAAAGTTGGGTTTGGTAGCTCACACTTTAATCCTAGAATTTTCACTTGAGAGGCAGAGGTGGTCAGACCCCTGTGAATTTGAGTGGGTATGATCTCCATAGGGAGTTGCAGGTCATTCAGGGCTGTATACATATGGACACTGTCTCAAAAAATAAAATAAAAATAAAAACCAAGAAGTCATGTTTGGGGATTCTCAAACTCTGGAGTGGATCTGAGTTCTGCTCTAGAGACATACATGGAAGAGGGAGGGAGGAGAGAATGGAGAGGGGGAGAGAGGGAGAGAGGGAGGGAGGGAGGGAGGGAGGGAGGGAGCGAGGGAGGGAGGGAGGTGGGGAGGGAGATAGAATAATGTATGTGATACTTGTGAAGGGGTATCAGAGGACAATTTGGGGGAGTCATTTCTCTCTCACACACACACACATACACAAAATATGTGAATAAATGTAAACTGGGCATCACAGTACATCTCAGTATTCTGGAGACAGACACAAGTGGATCTCTACAACTTCCAGGCCAGCCTGAGGGATGCAGCAAACTAATTACATTATATTCCAGCTCTTCCAAGAATAAAGCAGCATAAATCCTTTAATTAGTCAGGAAGAAGCAAATTCTTCCTAAGCTAACCTTAGTCTTCAATCAAATTAAAGTAGATTCTGCCTCCTCTACCTCCGGATTGGATTTTTATCAACTGATGCTTTGGGATGTCTACCTGTTCCAACTTTAAGTCATAGAGACAGAGCACAGCCTCCAGACACAAATGACACACATGTTCAAGGAAAGGAAAACAGAAGCCACTGCTCTCACAAGACTGAGAGCTAACGCCTGCTTTGCTACCCTTCCTCAGTAAATCTGCCAGTGAGATTTACAGTTTCCTAAGCTCCACCCCCTCCTCCTCTGCTGTGCAGGTCATAGGCCTTGCAGGATGTTCCTTCAGTATGAGGATCTGGGGTCTTTGGAGATCTAGGTCCCAGAATATCTGGAGGGTAATAGACCTCCAGACCAAATCACAGACATTTATTTTGTTCCTCAAGATCCAGTTTACCTGTAAGTGCTGACCCAATTAGACAGAAAAAGGAGAAGCCAGACCACCTGGCTCTGTACACTAACTCAGTTCATGCTATTCCACTTGATGAATGGTTTCCCCTGCCTTTCATCACTTTTTATTGAAGGATAGATAGTCTTTGGGTAAATTCTTCCAACGTCTCTGAACTTAAACTGTAGTCATGCCCGATTGGGTTCTTTCCACTGCATGCAGTTTCCTATTGACAGGCCAACTGATTTGCTTATGGATAATGTTTTTGTTATAGTTTTAAGACACAAGATCTTTACAAATGCCAATGAGTAACTCCCAACTTTATGAATTTCACAAAACATCTATATTGAGCCATCCAGGCTACCATTCATAGCACATCAAATGGCAAAGCCAGGCATGATAGTCTAAGCCCATCACCCTAACACTTTGAAGCTGAAACAGGAGGATCAATAGTTCATGTCTAGCCTGGGCTACACAAGGTCCAGCCCAGCCTCCCTACATAGTTAGACCAAATAGAGGGAGGAAGGGAGGGTGAGTCAGAGACAGTCAGTTGGTGAAAGGAGAAGAGACACAGAATAAAATTGATTTTAAAGTAGAACCAGGTAGAAAAGACCAATCATTAGATACTAAATTTATTTATGTATTTAGTGGTTTACTTAAAACACTGTTTGCTCTACCTGTTTGCCAAGAGTTACATCATCTGTTCCCTGGGTCAGAATGACCCGGAGGAAGAGCTAAAACATGGGTTGTTGCCCTTAACACATTCTACTGAAATACATCACATCCTGGGACAGGAAACAAGTCACATCCTGGGACAGGAAACACATCACATCCTGGGACAGGAAACACATCACATCCTGGGACAGGAAACACATCACATCCTGGGACAGGAAACACATCACATCCTGGGACAGGAAACACGTCTTTACAGATTTAAAGACTGAGGTTTTGTATCTTATCTGACTACAATTCAATAAAACTTAAAATCTCCAATAAGTATACAAACCTATGGATATCAAACAACTCATTACTGAATAATGAATGAGTCAGAAAAGAAGTTAAGAAATAAATTTTAAAAAATCCTGGAACAAAATGAAAATAAAATCACAACACAACCAAAACTTTGGGACACATGGAAAATAACCGTGCCAGGAAAATTTTAGATCTAAGTGCCTATAGTAAAAATTATAAGGATCAAAAATAAATGATGCAGCTCAAAAATTTGGAAACACTACAAACCAAATTATTTATTGTCTTTAATGAGAGGTCGTTATTTATATGTTAGAATAGAAATATCTTAAATATATTCATAGCAAAAAGAGACCACCTTTAAATGGTACAAAAGTGGGTCTTTGCATATATATAATACACTTGAATCTCATTTGTGGAGGACCAAAGCAAATTAACTGTGTATATACATCTATATGCATATATGCCTATATGTGCTTACCTATGTACATATATATGTTTCTAAAGTTGTATGTATATATACTATTATTTATTCATGTATGTGATATACAATTTTATGAGTGTGTATCAGTGATTGTTGTTGTTCAATTACAACACTAATTCAAAAAGAGAATTGAAATTATGGCCATGTGACTCCAGCACCTTTAGGACAGTCATATAAGGTTGCTTTTATCATGTGCACATAATAGCTGCTATGTGTAGGGTTAACCTAACATTTAACTATTTAGACATGCTTAACTGCCTCTGGTCTTGGTATGTTGACATCAGGTGTAGATAGCTCACAGCCTTGAAATTTCTGTCTGGTTCAGCCAAAGTTGGCTGTAACTTTCAGGGCTCATAGAGCTTCTTAAGTATTTCAGGGATTTCTTCTCTCTCTCTCTCTCTCTCTCTCTCTCCCTCCCTCCCTCCCTCCCTCCCTCCCTCCCTCCCCCCTCCCTCCTTCCCTCCCTCCATTAGTGATTCCATGAATAACTTTTAAATTCCATAGAGGGTTACTCACTGAAGTGAATATTCCTGTCCTTTCTTACGCCCCTGCTGGGACTTGCACTGTGGTGCACTTCCTTTCTCTACAGTGATTGTCAAAGCAAGCAGCAGTTCTGTTGCTCATGCTTGGGTTGAACGGTTTATGAGTGAAATGTTTAATTTTTGGAGACCTTGGCATTTTTGTCCTCTCACCCATTAACCTGTAATTACTTTGGTGGATTGAAAATGAACTGTGGTGGTCAGAGGGTGGTTTTAGTCTCTTCTCCTCGTGGGAAGCATTGCCCCGAGTTTACCAACAAAAACCACCTTCGAATGAAGCAAATGGAAGTGATAGGGTTTTCATTCCTTTTTTACAAAATAGCCTTTGTTTCTCTTGTCATTTTATACTTTTTATTATAGCTTTAATTAAAAATGTGTGAATATCTTTCTAAAGAAATGATGTCTTATTTTTAAAAATTCTATTAAAAATAGCATTCTGGAAAGCGGCCATTAATATAAGTGGCTTCATCAGGCAATGACAAGGTTTTTGTTCTCCAGTGAATTAGCTAAAAGCACCTCAAAACAACTTTTTACTGTGGGAAGAATGTTGTGGTGTGATCATTTTGTTCACCGTTAAGATGGATCTCTGCCTAAGGCACCTTCTGATTTTAATAAAGAGCTGAATGGCCAAAATCGAGGAAGGAGAGAATATGTGGGACTTCCAGGGGGAGAGAGGAACTTGGGACGAATCTGAGGCACGTTGAAATGGGGTTTCTTGGGTCCCGGGCAGCCAGAGGCCCAGACCCTGCCATGCCAGATCCCTCAGCTGCCCGCTGCTCAGGCCCCCAGAAATGACTCAGACACTTATATTAACTTCATGCTGTTTGGCCTATGGCTCAGGCACATTGCTAGCTAGCTCTTACATCTTAACTCAACCCATTTCTATTAATCTGTCTGCCACGTGGCCCGTGGCTCACCTGTGCTCCTTACATGTTGCTCCTTTGGGCTTCAGCTCAGTCTGTCTGACTCCGCCCTTCCTTTCCTACCTATTCTGATTTCTCCTCCTACTTCTTCTATGGTGCCTGCCATGACCCAAAACAGCTCCTTTATTTAAAGATTGAGATTCACAGCATACAGAAAGGCATTCCCACATCAGAGGCACACAGGATTAAACCAGTGATATGCAGAGGGAGTAGGGTATACAGAATGGAGGAGAAGTAACAAGCCACTTGGCAGAATGTATATTAATATAAATGGGATAATTTAAGTTATAAGAGCTAGCTGGGAACAAGGTAAGGCCAGCATTTGTAATTAATAATAAGTTTTGGGAACTGGCGGGTCAAAACAATCCTGCAACAGAAGAAAGTAATCTTGTTTTAGTAATATAAATAAATTATTCTATTTGGGGGGCTGTAGAGATTGTGTCAGTGGTTAAGAGCACTGGCTACTCTTCTAGAGGACCTGGGTTCAATCTTCAGCACCCACATGGCAGATCACAATTTTCTGTAACTCCCATTCTGGGGCTACGGCACCCTCACACAGGCATATATACAGGCAAAACACCAGTACATGTGGAGATAAATCTTGAGGGAGAAAAAAAGAAATAAAATTGAAAAGAATTTAAAATATATTTCTACTGTCACAATTTTTATAATAGTAAATTAAGTGAATATTGAGTGTTACTTGTAACTGAAAAGTTACATTGGCAAGTCAAATAAATATCAATATTTAATAAGTGATTTTATGTTTCCATTGTAAATAATTTTTATGATGTTATTAGTTTAAATAAATTTAACTTAAATCAAATTAAACAGAGTAACAAATCTTCGTTATCTAGTAGGCAAATGATAGACTACAGCCTATTGTGTTTACATTTTTTTATTGTAGACTTGAAGGCCAACTGGATATGTGATTTGTCATGTGCAAACATATTTACACTTTATCTGTCATCATAGTATTTCCAGGACTGTAATGTGGCCTTGAGACTTAGCTCTGGAAGAAAACTTGACCAGCCACAAGGACTTATCATTGAGAGCTGACACCAGAGTAGAAACAGCTGCTGTCTGTCATCTGAGTAAACCAGAAGTCAGGCTCTATTGTGGGTTCATCAACTGGCCTGGCCACACCCATACACTGGGGCCTCAAGGCCCAAAGGCCAACCTCTAGGTCAAGGTGATATTGCCTACTTCCCACTACAATTGCTAGGCTTGTGGACACCTTTCCTTGCTGGCCAAGTCCTCTCATTGGCCCTTTACCGTTGCTGATGGATTTACTTGCAATTTCTAGTGTGGCTTAGAGTTTGGAGGCTTTCCTTGGCCTTGGGCCAGTTCTGCAGTGCCCAGGTTCACAATGTGAACTGTGCCATGGCTAATAATCATTTTGGAAGTGACTCTCAGATACGGTTCCACAGCTCTGACTTATCTTTTGAACTTCTGCGCCATACTTACCAATTTCTGTACAAAATCTTTATCTCAATATGCATTACCTAGTCTCTTGCCCATAACATACCTCAGCCTAATTCAGCAGACTTGCTGTCCTTGGAATTGCTGTCACAAAGGTCTGGCTTCATTTCATCTTCAAATGTAGTTGTTTGCATTTTAGGTTACATTTTAATAATGTGGCCTTGGTCATTTCCATATTATCCAAAACAGGATTAATTAAGTTAATTATTAAAACAAATTTACACCATTATGGTTTAGGAAAAAGCATGTACTTGAGTGGTGATAGGAATGTGAAAAATATATTTTCCATATAAAATTGTTTGGTAATCCCTGGATTTAAACACCAAGCATCAGCCATCTTTTTTTCACTGAATCCCTCCAGACCCTTCCCTCCTATCCCTGGAAAGCATCCCAGATGTAGAGTAAATTTACTGCAGCCCAGTCTTTAATTTGTGCTTAAACATCAGACGGTATGCTCACCAGGCTCTTGTCATCAAACACACAATACCTCTTAACCATGAGCTATTTCACCAGGTTTTTCCCTTCATTTCCCTTTAGTCTAAAGACCGGGTTGGAGCGAACAGTTGGGCCTTACTAAACTATGTTCTTGCCTGAGTTTGCCTGCCCACTACGTATTTGGAAACAATGTTTTCTCTTCTCTAAACTTTAAATATTATCATGGCTTTTGCTTTCATTTTCCAAGAGAGATAAATTTTACTAGGCTTTTCCTGTTTTTACTTTGTTCTTAATCCAAACCTTAACTAACTGCTAATATATATTTTAAATAACTACCTGACTAACCCTCACTCCCTTAAATACAATCTATCTTTCTTGGCTTTTTCTCTTTGTTCTCCTGTACATTGAGTTGTTTGTTAAACTTGCTTAAACAATGCCTACTTCTGGCATTTCAGGTCTTCAGAAGGCATGCCTCCCAAAAGTGCTCCCTACCTTTTCTATTAGTTTCAAAGCTGTCTTCCAAACAGGCTTTCTGCTTTCATATTGATTCTGTTTATGTTGTCCATCTTTAAAATTTACTCTCCACATTTTTTGCCATGGAAAACTCACCCTTCAAGATTCTGCTTAAATTGTACTGGGGGAAAAAAAAAGGTCAGACATGCTTTGTTGCTTTGTTTGCTATTTTCTCATTGGTTGCTCAAAAGGGGCAGGGATTAAGCCTGTATCATCTGTGTTGCATCTCTCATGACTCCCTCATTAAAAGGGTAAATCACACTTCATTTGTCTCATCAAAATTGTAAGAAAAAATCAGATATTTTAATTCTTTTTAATAGTAACAAGCAGGCTCCATCTTTCATCAGTCCAACCAATGGGGATACATACCTTGGACAGATGGCAAGGTATAGCTGTGTGTCTGTAAACTAAACAGTAAGGGGGCTTTAAACTATAGAACTATCAAGGTTAAATAACACACCTACTTCTTAAACACAGGTTTCTATTCTTTATTTTTAACTGTGATTTCACATACTAATGGAACATTCTGCAACTGTTCTGGTTCATGTGTATGCTTTATGTAGTGTCTACACCAGTCCAATATTGTTTCCTTGGCAGAGCAACAGAAGCACCTGATTCTACTACTTCTTCGGCTACTGACTGTGGCTTCAAAGTGACTGCCCTGCTGCTCAGGCCTAGGCCCAGCAAGACTTCAGTGTCCCCCCAGAACCACCTCTGCCTTGGCAGTTAAATGTAGTTTTTAACTAGGTCTCTGTCTGTCTATTTAAAAAACAAAACAAAACAAAAAAACCTCAGGAGTCAGATGCTGGAGTGAAAACCTGCTAGCTCAGAGAGGCCAAGAAGCAGCCACTGACCTCCCTCCTTAACCCTCACTAGGAGAAGAGACCATTTTCCTCTCTTCCAGGCCAAAATGACTGCAAATTCAAAGTGTCTAATTCCTGTATGTTTGTCTATCTATTCTCCGGACTCCCTCTAACTCTATGGCTACTTTCTATGAACTAGCTGCTGGCTCCATTTCTTGACTCAGGTTTAGTGAATTAAAATAAACTTGGTGTTCACAATGCAATCACTTATTCTGCAACAACTTAACATACTTACATCCTCAAACATTATTCCCTTGTAGTTGAAAATATTCAAAATTTTTAAAATTCTTCTGAAATATAGATGCAGTATGGTTATACACTCTAGTCTCCAATGGCCCATGTTCATCATTCTCTGTCTTTACTGCACCAGACTTTTGGTGAACATCATTGTCTCAACTTTTATGACATCAAAAATTTTAGACTCCCACATTTGAATGGTGCCACATGGTACTTGTCTTTCTGTGCCCAGTTTTTCTTTTTTGAAAATTCATTTATTTATTTACTTTTATTTTTTCAAGACAGAAATTCCCTATGTAGTCCTAAATTTGCTGAAACTCCTACTGTAGACTGGGCTGTCCCTGAACTCAGAGATCCACCTACCTCTGACTCCCAAGTATTGGGATTAAAGGTGTATACTACCACTACCTGGCTGGGCCTGATTTATTTCATTTGATGATTTTCATGTTTTTATAAATGGTAACATTTTGTAATAGTAGCTGAATACTGGCTCTACATGTACATACTACATTAACCAGTTCACTGGTATCTAAGCAGCAAGTGTCTTTTTAATATACTGATTTCATTTTCTTGGGTATATACCCATTATTGGGGGGTTGCTGGATCATATAGTTTTCCTTTTTATAATTTGTGGGCTTACCGCCTGTTTTAGTCACTGTCCTATGGCAGTGGCCAAATATGTGGAAGAAGCAACTTAAAGGAGGGATTATTTTGTTTACAGTTTGATGGATGCAGTCCATCATGTCTCAGGAAGCTTGGTAGCAAGGGTGGATGACTGCTCCCATTGCATTCACAGTCAAGATGCATGGAGAGTGAGCATGAAATGCAAAAGGCTATAAAAACCTTAACCACCTATCCCTGCTTCTAATGATCAAATTCCTTCATTGATGCCATGTCTCCTGAAGTATCTACAGCCATCACAGACAGCGCCACCAGCTGAAGACCAATTGTGTAAACATGTAAGCTAGTGGGAGACATTTCACATTCAAATCACAATGCCTTCAAATCCACCATATATTATTCCACAATTGTTGAGGTAACTTACATTTCTGCAAACAATTTACTTCTTTTCTCCATAGCCTTCATAATGCTTAAACAATATTGTCAATAATATATGGGTGAAATGAGAAACGTAGAGAGATTTAAAATTTTAATCCTAAAAATTTGTGGAATGCTGTAAGAAAAAAATATACAGTGATGTATAAGAAAACTATATCTAAAATCAATAATATACACCTTTGACTTAAGACACTAAATACAAAATAGTAAAAAGTTAAACCCAAAGTAAGTTGAATAAAAATCAGAACAGAAATTAATATAATGAAAATGGGAAATAAATAGAAAAATTAGCAAAATAGAAAAAAATGATTCTTTGAATTGTTGATACAATCAGTAAGATGCTACTTTGGCTAAAAACAGAATTTTAAAAAGAGCAGCAAATATTTATACATGTTCTTATATAACTTAGTATCAATTTAAAAAACAAAATTTGATCTGTATTATACTTCTTAGAGGTTCAATTATAAAATATGGGTTTATTTTTGCATGAAGAAGATACTTCTTAAATGTTTAAATTGTATTCCATATTAACTAAAAATACAATTATGTAAGATTAACAAATATTTATTGTTATTTATTTAATTTTTGGTTTTTGGTCACCAAGCAGTTTCTTCCACAAAAGGTAAAACAGCTCTAAAGTCACATTAAAAGTGACATATCTTAAACTTAGACTTAATTTGTCACTATGTTTCTATACATCATTATTCTTATATAAAATTATTTAACTATAATATCATTATCTCAATTTAAAAATACATGTATCATTACAATCAATTGAATACCGCGTCCGGTTTCTTGGGGGGTCTGAGTCTTGTCCAGGCGAGGGGCGTCGAGGTTAAATAATCTGCACTCAGGAGTCATTTAGGTTCCATCATTCAGGATCACAATGAGAGACCCGAGCTTTATTCAGTACATCTTATATCTTAGACCTGTTTCTCCCCCTGCCATGCTTCTCTCCTGCCATGCATCTTGCCTAGCCTTTTTCCCTCTAGCTTCCCGCCATGTTGGTTTCCTTCTGCCCATTCCACTCACACTGACTCTACTAACTCTACTACATGCTTGTCTCCAGCTTCTTGCCTTGTGTCCCTGCTCTCTCTCCACTCTCTGTTTCCTTCTTCACTCTCTCACACCCTGCCCCCTCATCCAGGCACACCCAAGGTCTTGGAAGATCCCAAAAGACTAGCACTCAGCAGGTGGCAGCGATAAGGAGACTTGTAGCACAGGAAAACATGTTTTTCCTTTTCCCCCCTATTAATATAAGGTTTTAGTCCTTTGGGGAGGAGGATGGGCCATAAGGGCCAGAATGGCACTATTTGGGAGTCAACAATTGAATTCTGGGTTTCCAGTGCCAACATTTGGCTATCATTGTAGTCATTTGGACGCTGGAAGGTCCAGCTGCAGCCAGTTATGTACACTTTCTGGTAGACAGAATATTGCCCCATCATAGGTTCCCTAGGGGGTTACTTTAAAAGCACTTTCCTAGCTGACCAATGCTGTGTATTATACAGTGTACACGTGACTCTATATTGTTGGCTATAATCCACGGGCAAGTTAAATAAACAAAGTGTCCCTGAATATGAGCAATCCTGAGTGTGGGCACCTCTTGTGTTTCTACTGTTAACATCATATCAAAATTGCCTCTGTTATTTGTGTTCTGATATTTGAATGATCTGATGCCCAAAGTTGAGAATGCTTCTGCAAGAAGACTCCAAACTGTCCTTGTTGGATTTGGCCTTGCTTCTGCCACTTTTCAGCTTTAGAGCATTTGAGAAACAAGTAAAAGACAGTCACAAATACCTAGTAGGTTTGATCAGATATGTTTTATCTGATTCATTTTTCCTGTTTCTCCTAGGATCTTACTCTTTACTAATTATTGCTGCTTACTTCTAAATGTATATGATTACTTCCTTCATATGCATGCTAACTGAAGTGATTAAGCATGTTAGGTTGTAGGAATGGGTGAGGATGAAAACATGGGAAAATCTGAGGTGCCTTTCTGTTCGTCCATCCCAGTCACTACAGGCAGAATCAAGACCAAACGCTCAGTTTTGGGGGAATGTCAGCAAGATATCGTGTACCAGATATGAAGAAGACTGTAAGAGGTGTAGAAATGGGAAATGGTGAATAAAAAAGGGCTTCATAGACTTGTGCATTTTCTAAACAGTTACAGTGTATTTATGTTCCTTTTTAAAGCGGGGAATGACGTTTGTGAACTTCTTCATTTCTGTGACCTATTTTTAGATCAGGATGATTAGATTACCCACATTTTTGTTTATCAGATGTAAATATGTGTTTACCTCACATTGTATGGTAGTATATAGTAGATGGCGTGGTGATGTCTTTGTTGTCATTTTTTGTTTGTTTGTTTGTTTAATTTGTTCTTTGAAATTTTTGTGTCATACGGCCCCCATCTCCTCCAGATCTCCCAACGTCTTCTTTCTAAGTTCCTGTTTCCTCCTCCTTCCCCTCCCCTCCTCCTCCCTCTCTTCTCCTCCTCCATCTCCCTCCATCTCCCCTCCTCTTCCTTCTTCTTTTTCATAAACTAACTCCAGAACTAGCACGACCCAAATGTGTAAGGTCTGAGGCCGTCCACTGGAGCATGGCCAGCCTACCAGGGACCAAGCCTTTAAGGGAAACTCTCTCTCTCTCTCAGCACCCATTAGCTTATGGTAGCTCCCCAGCCACACACTCTGAGTTCTCTGATCTTAGAAGCTACACTGGGTTGGTACCAGTCAGTGGAAAATACCGTGATTTTTGAACCAAGAGGAAGGTTTGTTCTCCTAAAAGATTCTATCTGTGCCAACTGGAAAGTAGATAGCCTGTAAAATTAAAAAAATAAAACAGTTGCTTTTCTTTCATCTGGCATTTCTTAAAATGTTGTGGAGCCCTTTAGATTGTCCCCACTCATTCCTGCACTAAGCAGGAATGTATAAGCATTCACAGTGGGTGGCACATTTTAATAAGAAAGAAGAGAATAAGAATGCCAGGCTATTGTGGAATCTCACTTAGGAGGAGTACTGGTGAATGGGAACAACCTTTTTGCCACCTGCTACTGGTCTCTAGGATTATCCAGCTTGTGTCCCATTTTCCATTATAAACTTGGAAAATTATATTCGAAAATAGAAAAAAATTACTGTAGGTTAAAAATAACAAAAAAGCAATGAGTTTCAGAGAACATCTTACATGAACACAGAAGAAATACTTTTTAAAACTAAAAGAAAACAATTATAGAGAAATAAAATAAACAAGGTTATAACCCCAACAGATCTAGTTATCTTTGGATTTAGTACTAAATTGTCTCAGAGGCTGGGAAGACTGCATTCAACTCCCCAGAACACACAGAGAAAGCCACCATGGCTGAGGGTAACCTGGAGCCCCAGAACTTTCAAAAGGGTAAAGATAAGAAGACTGCTCGGGCTCATAGAATGCCAACTTAGCTCAAGATGTAAAGGGAGACCCTCAAAGGAATAAAGGGAAGACTGATAGTCTCCTTGTGCCCTCTGTACACTGGCAGGCAGGGATGTGTCTGTCCACACAAATACATGCATTTTCTACATATATACATGGTGTAGACACACATATACCACACACACGCACACACACCACACACACACACCACACACACTGAGACACACAAACATTTTTTAATTCAAAAGGAAGTAATCATATACATTTAGAAGTAAGCAGCAATAATTAGTAAAGAATAAGATCCTAGAAGAAACAGGAAAAATGAATCATGAAACATAGCTAATAAAACTTAATAGGTATTTGTGACTGTGAGAAATGTATAGATTTTGTTTCAAAAGGCCAGTTACATGATGATTCTAAGAGTAAAATTTAACACAAACATCCACACACAAACTTATATCTCAAATTCAGTCATTAAAAGGTAAATGTGGAGATGTGTATATATAAAACATCCCTGAAGAGGCTAATCCATCAACTTAACTACTCTGAACATTTTTGCATTTAAGTAGCTTCAAATTTTATACATCAAAGTGTGATATAAACTATAAGAAGAATTAAAAGATTTTCTAATCATTGTGGAAATCATTAACGTACTTCTAGCAAAACAAAGAACAAATATGAGATAGAATAACTAAGGATTCAAAACTTGAATACAGAGACAAAACCTAATGTTGAAAATTGTGCCGACCAGCAAATGGTCCCATCTGCTAAACAGAGGAGATGGACACAACGAAGATGTTGGTAACTTGAAGAATAAATAAGGCAATAATAGCAATGTGAAAGTTCAGTTCTAAGAAGTAGGATTGGACTCTGCCTTGAACCCTCACAAATATGGAGGCAAACAAAGACTGACTCCATTTCACCTTGCAAGATCACACAGGTGCTTCCCTTATTTCATATGTTATGCTGGGGTAAAAGAAACAGATTGGAAATATTGGATAACTCTGCTATTTTCCAGGATCTAGTTTCTATGGAACTATGTAGATTCTGGTGATTTACTTCAAAATTGTGCCTGTATTTAGATTTTTTTAGTATTTATTTTTACTTTATTTGTATGGGTCTGTAAAATATATGTATGTCTGTACGTCATGTGTGTGTAGTGCAGAGGACAGAAGAAGGTGTTGGATTCCCTGAGACTATAGTCACAGACAATTGTCATCTGCCATGGGGTACTGAACCCAGGTCCTCTGGAAGAACAGCCGGAATTAACCACTGAGCCATCTCTCTAGCCAGTGCAAGGTATTTCTCTATGCATATTAACAGCAACAAAATGAAAGATTTATGAAAGACTTTGAAGCATCTTCCAACTACATTTTATGGATCATCAAGCTCATTCAAAATCTGCATTTAGCATAGTAGTTATAAAATGGAGGCCAACATTTTAATGATTTCTAAAAAGTTTTATTGTGTATATATATATACATATTTTAAGTTTTGTTTGTGGCCCACTTTTAGCAGACCCTTAGGGCCATCTGGCACCAGGAGGTGACTTTTAAAGTGGTAAGTGTCTGTGAATGAGAAGCAATCATTTTTAAGTTCTTGAATTACACTTTGCCTGTGAAGGTCAGTAGGGTTCTCAGACAAGGAAAAAGGAGCTGTCTGTCTGAGTAAACAGCAGCAGGACTCTCAGTATGCTAAAAGCCATATGGAATAGAAATACCAGAAACCAGCTTGACAGATGAATTTAAGTTCATGATGGATCTCCCAATTTTTTTCCGTTTGTGTATTTTGAAGGTAGCTAGAATACAGAGTTAAAATGAAGTGCAAATTAAAATGTGGTCCTAGGCTTCCATCATGTTAACATCCTGACGGCATGGTTAATGTTGGAATAATGGTTTATCTTTGAGGGACGTGGTGAAACCAGTTTAGAAGATGCGAATCAAGTAGCTCTCGTTGATTTGTGTTCAAATTTATTTCTTGATATTAAAGGGCTGTGTTTATGCTATTATGCTATCTCTTGTAAGAAACGAATGTTTAGCTGTCACAGAGATGACATAATATCTGGAGAAATCCCTCAATTTACACAGTCTACTACAAGAATGACTTGTTTTTACAATAGAATTTTGTCTACCTATAAAAATTCGTATAGGTCTAATGATGTCTAATACATAGAGTGCCATGATTTGACTCAGAACATTGAGAGAAAAGTAATGGTAATTATCTCCATAGTAAAACCACAAACACATATTTGTTTATATTTCCATGAATGCAATGGAGAGCCCAAAACAGCACATACAATGTTGACTACAATAAAACTAGACTTTCTGCCTTTTGTTTAGGAAACGTGAGGGGAAACATGTTGACCAGGTATTTGATATGCTTAAGACATAGAAAAAAATGAACTTTGAAAATGTTCAACATTTGTGGTATGTCTGAGGAATCTAATGAAAGTAGATGATTCTATGGTTTTCTGTGATTTACAGGCATAGAATAAAAAGTGTGTGTGTATGTGTGTGTATGAGTGTGTGTGTGTGAGTGTGAGAGAGTGTGTGTGAGTGTGTGTGTGAGTGTGTGTGTGAGTGAGCGTGAGAGAGTGTGTGTGAGTGTGAGAGAGTGTGTGTGTGAGTGTGTGTGTGAGTGGGAAGAGACAGATGTTGGTTGTCTTATCATCACTATACATCTTGTTTTATTTCCAGCCTTAGTCTAATAATGTATATGTCAGTGATGATGTTTCTTTTTTAAATGTTTGAAAATTTTGATGAGATTAAGAGCTGGGTGTAGTGGCACATGTCTTTCACCTCAGCATTAGGGAGTCAGAGGCAGGTGAATCTCTGTGAATTTGAGGCTAACTTGGTCTACAAAGTGAGTTCCAAGACAGCCATGGCTGTTACACAGAGAATCCCTGTTTTTTTTTTTTTTTTTTTTAATTGTTGGGATTTTAATATAATTATATCATTTCCCCTTTCCATTTCTTTCTTCAAATCTTCCTTATTCTCTTTCAAATTCTTAGTCCCTTTTTCTTTGTTATTACATATATATTTATATAAACACATATTCCTAAATACATCTATAATACATGCAAATCATTGTATAAATATGCATTTATCGTTTAAATAAAATTTTCCTATCTGGGCTCATAATGCCTCTCCCCAAGAACTATAGACAGTTTAACAAAAATTCCAGTGCCAGACATGAGAAACCCTCTTTTGAGCTGTTGATAAAGTTCTTGGAGAGACTCACAAAAATTATAGGCTATTGTTTTTGTCTTTGGTTGCGCCCAAGAAGTGCAAGGTAAATTCTTCTTATTACAGAAGACTTTATGAAATTCAGACACGAGGCCCAAAGGCCCCTGAAAGCTTTCTCCTTAAAGACTGGCTTTTTATGGTGCTAGGAAGTGTCACACAAAGCTTCAGAGATGGGAAGTGATCAACAGTCCTATACAGCTATGATGTCTGTGAACCACAACAGTGGCCAGCATGGCAAAATAATAAGGATGCAATAGTGGCATGTATAGCTTGGAGATAACCAATAGCTTTATAATTGACAATAAGACCTACTCAGTAAGAGGGAAATCATGCTTCATACTGGAAACAGAGACAACTGCAGGCTAGTGAAGTGCTGAATCTTGGAGGAGAACCTACAACTGCCACTTTTATTAACCCAGCACCGTTCCTTACTTCTCTCTAAATGTTTGTTCTAATACTCACAGATAAGTGTAGTCCTCATCCTTCATCACAGAAACTCTTTGCAATGGACAGAGCCCATTATCAAAAACCACAACTAATCAAACAGCAGAGTTTCAGAGTCCAGCTAGACCAATGAGCTCAGAATCTGCCTGTTGCCACTGCAGCATTGGAGTTCAAGAAACGTACACTATGGTATCTGACTTTTCTATGGGCTCTGGTGATTCAAACTCAGATCCTAGTGCTTGGGTATGAAACATTTCCTCAACAAAGCCATCTCCCCAGCCCTGGTTTTAAGACCTTTTCACATTCTTAAAATTAATAAAAGCTCCAAAGAACTTCTAGATAAATCTTGGAGATCTAATAACTTATAGTTTATTATTCTTCAGAATGGTGTAATGGATGTCATGTAGCCTCTGGAAGTTTCTACAGAACAATTATAAAAGGATCAGAAGAGAAGAAGCTGCTAGCATCAATGCTATTTTTCATCATCATTATTATTGCTATTATTAACGTGTATGCTTTACCTATTTATTTGCATATCAGACAGGTATCTTTAGTATGGTTTGAAAGTGTTTAGCATGTGCACCCTTCTGTGAAGGACTGAAAGAAATCACTACTCTCTGGAAATATGGTTTGTGGTAAGAACAAACTCCAGGACCATAAAGAGAGCTGGATCTTTTGAAGGTTAGTGTCTTGTCTTAGTTAGCATTTTATTGCTGTGAAAAGACACCATGGCAAGTCAACTTTTCAAAAAGGAAACCATATGTTTGGGCTGGCTTACAGTACAAAGGTTTAGTTCATTATCATCATGTCAAGAAACAAGGCAGACATAGTACTGGAAAAGTAGCTATATTTCTACATCTGGATCTGCCAGAAGCAGGAAGAGACTGTGGGCCACTGGTCCTGGACTGAACTTCTGAGATCTCAAAGCTCACTCCCCAGTGACACACTGCTTCCAACAAAGCCACACCTACTTTAATAAGGTCATATGTACTAATAGCACCAGTTTCTATGAGCCCATGGAGGACAATTTTATTCAAGCCACTGTAGTGGAGAGCTAAGAACTCCTGACAGTTGCAGAGATCTGCATCATGTCTTTAGGGATGGAATCTGTCTGGACTCATGGAAAGAAATTCATAAAGCTGTTAAGGGACATTTTCCCTTAGGTATTCGTTTAAATAAATTAATTTGAAATGTTTGAGATTCTCAAAGGGTGATTTTTATATATGGCTTTGAAGTTAGCCTCTCCTACACACACTAGTCATTTTTTTTTTTTAAAAAAAAAATAATAACAACCTTTCAGGAATGTGAAGATTTCAAACCATGGGGAGTAAACTTTCAGGGCTATGGCAGAGATAATCCCATTTTCACATTCTCCACTGGCCAGCAGAGAACTGCCTCTTTATGGATCTGTGAGAGGCTTTAGGGAGGAAGGCCTCAGAAGAGATCTGTCTGAGGGATGGACGGCAGGGAATGTGGAAGCAGTTCATTTCACTTGCTTGAAGAGTGGAGAAGTCTCACAGCCAAGAACCAGGGAGATACCTACTCCTCTCCAGTACTAAACAAAAACAAAACAAAGCCAGAAAACCTTCCTATTTGCATTTTCATTAGAATGTACCTTCCTGTGGCAAATCTGTGCATTTGCTGAAGATTCTTGCTGCTCAGCCTTTAATTTACTGCAGACAAGTGACACATGTTCTTAAAAAAAAAAAAAAAAAAAAAAAAAAACCTACAAAAAGATAACAAGCTAGTTTTAAAAGATTTCTGCTCTGTTTAGTTTTGAATTAATTTCCCTGGCTCACTTGTCAAATTCTCTCATTTATCAATGAAAGGTTTGTGTATTGAATGGCAGATTCATTTATTTGGCTATGGAACAAAAGATACAGTGGGACTTCTGGTTAAACTACTTTATTATTCTCTAATATTTGAGCTATTTCTCTTTCCTAGTTGCTGTCTCCCTTCTTCCCCCTCCTCCTCCCTGTCCTCCTCCTCACTCTCCCTCCTCCCTAGTCCTCCTCCTCACTCTCCCTCCTCCCTAGTCCTCTTACATCGTTTTCTCTCTCTTTCTCTCTCCCTTGTGCAATTCCGTCCTGGGCTCCCCCTCTCTTTCCCTTCCACCCCCTTTTTCTCTCTTCTTCTTTTTCACTAATAAGACATATAGCCCTCTATAAAATATGTTCTGAAGCTTGATATTAATTTATGTTGAATCAATTTAGTACGCACTTATTAGATCATGTAAAGACATTATCTCATTTACATAATAAGGATGTGTATCTTATTTATATATGAAATATATAGTTTAATTAATTAAAGGATAGTTAATACCTGATCAATGGAATTATCTGAATTAATACATGCTACCATCAGTGAAGACATTCAGATCTTTAATTTCTCCAAAAAAATGTAATTACAAGTCCAGCTGTCATTTGCAGAGGCCTCATTTTCACATCTGCCTGATGCATTTGACCACATCAATCTTTTCTAGAGGGTACTTAAAACATTCTAAAGATAAAGCTTTCTTTAAATGCCATTACAGAACCACTTGTATATATTTATTTTTCAAGAGTATAAATTTAACAATTCTCCCGTCCAGAGATTTCCATCTTCAACTAAGCTTACTTGCACATTGCTGTGAAGCCTTTTATGGTCTCAGGTATTGCTGTAGTCTTTTGCTTTGCTCTGAGATGGTTTGAGTGTAAGTTGCAATATACCCCTACTATTTCTCCTAGTGTTATGTATCAGGGGTTAGATATAATGTAATTTACTCTTGAAGTTATAAGATACTTTAAGTACTCTGAGTCAGGCAACACTTGAAATTCCATTTGAACTGAAGTATAGCATCAATCAAAAAATAACAAAAATATAGATATCAGTAACATTAAATAATGCACTAAGTCAAGGGCTAAGAATTTGCTGTGGAAAGTTTAATTAAATGGTTAGGAAGACTAATTTCTGCCAGAAAGGGAAATGCAGTTATTAATAAGGTCATAGTTGGGTCAAAGGTGAAACTGCCACTCTTCTGAAGCAGCTAATGCATGGCTGCTTTCTGAAAACACTAAAATATAAGTCAATTTAAAGTTCCTTTCTTGTCCTATGAAGGAAAGTTAGCAGTGAAGCCAAGAAGAGAAAAACAGCGGAGCAACTAAAATACTAGTGGTCAATGTTCTGTTTTTTAATTTGCCTCCAATCCTAAATTTGTTTCTATTGTAAAAGAAACACTTAGGAAAAATAGAAAAGTTACTTCCCTATAAAAAATAAATAAGTAACCTTCATACTATAGTGTCATATGGCGATGATTTGGTGAGAGACCCTGTAGGTAACTGACTCCTTTCTCATATTCTTCCAACAAGCACTGCTTAATTCACACTTTCTTTCTGGATATAAGATACTTAAATAACACTGAGATATTAGAGAACATTTGAAAACCAAAGAATTCCAGGAAATAAAATCATAATCAGCTTTACAAATAACCAGTTCTAAAAGTTGCATGCAAATTCTGGTGTGTTTCTGATAACTAAAGTAGCAAAATGAAAGGTTTGTCTCAGGAATGTAAACAAATGTTTTCAAAAACATGACTTATCCTGGTGATGCCTACCTTACCAATCAGATACTTAGTGCTCCAACTCACTCTCTCTCTCTCTTTTGTAAGAGTTGGGGATCCAAGAGGCCTCTGCTTATTACATGTTGCTCTTCTTAGAAAATGCACCACTGCTTTCCTAATGTTGAACAATCAATATATTCCTTTAAAACACACCAATTTTGCTTTGATTTTTTAAAAATATATTACAGAATTCAGTGTGTTACTGTTCTGTGTGTAGTATTTCCATCTATATTTTAAGAAGATTGCTAACACTTAAAATTAATCTATTTTTATTTTCAATTGAGTTCTATTTTAATACATTTCATATTGATCACTTACATTCATCCTCCAAGGTCTCCTAATGCTTTGCCAAAACTCATAGTATCCTTTTAAAAATTGCTATTAATAACCCTTGAGTGATGCTTACATTTACACATGTTGTGCAAAATGCTCTGTGGCCTATGGGGAAGCTCAGCATCTCCACTGTAGCCTGAGACAGGGCATCCCATGGAGCAAGTGAAACCTACTAGCAGCCACATCCCCAAAGGAAAGTGACTCCTTCCTTCATTATCTTGTTGACAACTGGTTTTATTGTCTATACTTTTACTATGTTCAAGTTAAAACCTTCCCTTTTAATTTGACAAAAAGGGGGAAATGCTGTGGAACAATCTTTGTACAATGTAAATATGTATTACTCTCATGGCTAATAAATAAAGAGCTGACTGGTCTGTAACTGGGCAGGAGAGAATGGGTGGGAGAGCCAGACTAAGAGAATTCTGGGAAGGAAAGGGGGGAGTCAGAGGAGTTTCCAGGAGGCACAGAGGTAGCATGACACACTAGAGGACAGGTAAATCCATGAGCCAAGTGGCATTACTTAGACTAATAGAAATAAATTAATTCAAGAGCTAGCTAGTAATAATCCTGAGCTATCAGGCAAGCATTTATAATTTATAGTAAGTCTCTTGTGGTTATTTGGGAGTAACTGTTGGTACCCAGAAAACCTCCACCTACAACAATGCATTTGTTATTTTGAAGCATTGATATATTCTCAGGGCATACAAGAGTAGTGGGTACACAGCAGGGACTGAATAAACATACATTTATGAAAAAATAAATGAGCTAGTAGATAATATCAACTTATACATTTCTATCATGCATTAAATAGTGCAGCATATGTTCTAGAATATTCATCTTACTGCCCCTGTGCTCTTAGTTATAAACAATTTGCGCCCTGGTATTTAGATTTTTTTTTTCTCGCTCACAGATTTTTTATTTTGGTTCAGTAACAGTACTTTTCCAAATAAGTTTCAGGATAGCTTTCCTCCCCACTTTATTATAGGCTGGGGTTTGTTCAGTGATGTAGATAAGGACCATAAAGTCCCTCTCTATCTAAGACCACTTAGATCCTGCTATAGTGTCTGTGTGTTCTTGTTATGGTCACCAGGGACAGAACAAGCTTTATGCATTTCTTGCTTAAACTGTTTCCTAGACACGGGAGAGGACATCAAAAACTTGGGCTCATAAACATGTAAGCATTTACACTCTTTGTCTTCCTAATTCAAGAACCCTTCTATGCTCTTGGTTTACTTGATTCAGGAAAAGGACATAAAAAGACATTTCATCTAATTATAGTTCAAAAATTAGTTTGCTCTTATAAGGTTATTTTGCCTGATTGAGAGTTTACAGACTCATTAAAATATTTTTTATAGATAGATATAAAAAGTTTTTGTTTTAGGTTTGAGCGTTTTTATTTTTTCCTCCCTAAAGTGTGTGTAACAGCTAATAGGATCGATTTCCCTAAAGAACTAGATTGCCTCTAGTACAAATCATCTGAAAACTGGAAAACGGTGAAGGTTATATTTTACTGTTCTAACCCTACCCATTCAGGAAGATTGACATAAGACTGAAAACCTTTGTACTCAGCATACCTGGTCCTTTATCTTGTCACTCATGAGCCTGCTATGGATGAAACTTCAAGAAACTTGTGGAAGAATATGATGCTTAAAGATACAAATTTTAGGTACTATAGTTTAGGTCAGAGCAGATTATCAATGAAATCCTAGGTCTACTGAAAGAAATGTTTCATGTTTGGTGTATATATTTGGTATAAGATTTGTTTTTATAAATAAACTAGAATTGATATGTATAATTTGGAAATAATTTGACCTAAATCACTTGGGAACAATCCAATGCAGTAGCTTTTATTCTGTAGTATGAATATTTTATCTATGAATATTGGTATACTTTTGATATATTAAGGAAATTAAGACTTCCCCTTAAGTCACATGATTAAAATGTGCTGTGGTCACTATCCATCAGTGCATGACCTGGCCTTTTACTTGTTTTGAACTTTATAAGAAACATGATATTTTTCTATTGTTTGTTTTTGTGTAAAATCAAAATCTGTTAGTATCTAAGTATATGAAGCAAAATTTTTTTTCAAAAATTTATTTTTATGATTGTGTGACATCTAGAAGATAGTTTTCTCTGATTTTGGTTTTTCTTGTCTTTTTGGAACGTGGTTAGCTAATAACAGCAAAAAATAAAAGCTTCATTTGCCAAAGGGAATGAGAATACATGAACTTCACACAGAAATATTACACATTGTTTTTAATGGCTAGCCCTCTAGAGTTCATAAAACATATTTGCTTAATAAAACCATAAGTTATTTAGGATTAACTTTTGCCATTCAAGCCATTACCATTTTGCCTTTTTATCCTGAGTGGATAACAAAATATTCACTGGAATTTTTCTCAATATTATCAATATTGGTTGCTTAATTAATAATTAAGTCTTTCAATTTTGCAATTTCAGTTTCAACTTTCAAAATTTTTATTGTTCAGCTAAACCAATACTCTTGCAAGATCCAGAGCTTTCTAAATATTGGGGGAAATCATGGATGTTATGTATCCTCATTCGCAGGCCCACATCTTTGGGATGGGTTATAGTACTAGTTCAGTGATGAAGTCTTCAAAATGCTCTGTGGCCTATGGGGAGGCTTGGCATCTCCATTTGGGTCTGAGAGCAGGGCATTATCAGGTACAGTGTCTGACAAGGCAAAAGGGGACTGGAACAAAGTTATTTCCAGCAACATTATTTCATACAAGAGTGACAAGCCATGGGAATCTAGGTAGCACTGGAGGAATGGGAACCTGTATGATTTGTTGTTAAGATAATAATGATAGCTTTGAAATACAGTAATGTTCTTTATTTTTACTTCTTTCTTGAATGAGACCTTTCTCTTCGGTCACAGACATTCACGTCTTTAAATGTATTTTTGTTTTTATTGTAATAAAACAGAGTTCGTGCTCAAATTTTGGTTTCCCAAGTGACTTTTGATTCATAGCTATTTTTCCTTGGAAACCAACCTTTGTTGAAGAAAAAGAAAGTTTTTAGAATGTATTATACTTATGTGAAAAAAAATATAAGAAGGGTTAAGAAAGAAATAGTTTGATAGTGTAAACAGTAACATAGTTTGATAGGGTTCTATTTCAGTTTTATTCACTTCCAAAAGTAAAAAGATAAGGAGTTTGAAAAATGAGAGGGGGCAGAAACCAAGGGTTATGAGTTAAAGCCTGGATTATCTGAGGAATTACTAGAGCATCCAATTGAAGCTGCAATTCAGTGAGTGTCTAAGATGGTAAGATGTGTTCAGATGGCTTAGCTCTGCTCATGGGGAGCTTCCCACTCCCCATCCCCACCTTACAAGTACTACTCTAGACACAGGACATCTTGTGTGTTGAGTATGAAGACACTAGTGTTAAACCCACCAGTAGAACAGCTGCAGTTTAGATTTTATAGGAGCACATCACTGGTTATAATTTAGGAATCTCAGTTTTCATCACAGTGCTTATATGGCCAATCCAAAAGATAAGCTCCATGAATCACTTATCTATAGATACCAGATTGGCATGCCCTAGAATTGGATGTGTCATATTACATAGAGATCACCAAAGACACATGACAAGATCCAAGAGATCAGCATCTCTGTGGGTTTCTCCTCATGGTCCTGATCCCTTTGCTCATCTATTCTTTCTCTCTTCAGCTGGACCAGGGGCTTGACCTTGTGTTTAGCTATGGATCTCTGCTTCTGCCTCTATCCATTGCTGGATGAAGGTTCTATAATGACAATTAGGGTGGTCTTTCATTTGATTATAGAGGAAGTCCTGTTTAGGCACCCTCTCTACTGCTGCTTGGAGTCCTAGCCAGGAACATCTTTTGAGTTCATGGTGGTTTCCTCCTTGCCCTCCTTGGAGAATGGATGGGGTGATGGGGTGGTGGGAGGCTGAGAGAAGACTGATAGGGACTGGGAGGAGAGAAGAGGGGAAGAGCAGTGGTAGCTATGAAAAAAACATTTGAAGTAAAAATAATAATAAAATAAAATAAAAAGATTCAGTAGCTAATACTACAGAGGACATAACATCTGCTGTAGAATTCTTTCTATGGTTGTCTTGCCATAAAAAAGTTCATATATATTGATTTTCAAAGACAGCAGGGTTTCTCTGTATAACCTTGGCTCTCCTGGCACTTGCTTTGTAGATCAAGCTGGCCTTGAACTCAGAGGTCCACCTGCCTCTGCCTCCTGAGTACTGAGATTAAAAGTATATGCCACCACACTTCACTCCAATAACCATTTTTAAGTGAAAGGAAGAGAAAGGTAAGCCTTTTAGAAGGAGGCAGAAAGAATCCAGGTAAGGAGTAGTGTTCAAATTCAAAGAGATTATTTAAATCTACCCAGTGACACTTAAATGATAACATAGTAGATGCTACAGATGACTCAGCAGTTAAAGATACTGGGGCTCTTCCTGAGGACCTGAGTTTGGTGTCTAGTACCCACATCTAGCACCTTACAACCACCTATGATTCCACTCCAGCTCTAGAGGACATCCAGTCCTCTTCTGGTCCCTTTCAGCACACACATACTTGTGATACACACACACATAATACACATGAATGCTTGAAAGGTAAAGTGGTGAAGGTGAGCTTTTAATGGCAGCTGTTTAGGAGTATGTGGGTGGACATTGCCTTTGTAGATGGGGTTCCTGCTAAAGTTGCTGCAGATGCTCTTTATAGGCCAGACTCGTTTTGTGTCACTGGATCATTTACACAACAGCCCACCCAGGCCTCCCAAGCCAACCAACTTCTGAAAATGAGCATTTAAGACATGGGGTTTCTTTGCCCTGAGTTAAGTCTGATCTAGCAGCTTTTTGTGATCTTAGCTGGGCCAGTGACAGCCACATCCCTTTATACAGACAGCATTTTGGCAACATCTATGCAAGTGACTACTTTGCCACAGCTGCTATGACTGAATGTACTTGAATCAGCTGCTTTCTGTCTGACTCTCAAAGACAGAAATTTTACTAATAAAAGCACTGAAGACAGTTTCATGGCCACTGGGTCATCAAGACTTCAACATTCTAACTGAACTATTTATCTAGTTTAGATCCTGTTAAGAGTGCTTAGTGTGATCTCCATCAAAAAGCAAATTAATACACTTTAAAGAGCATAGTTTGTAGTTTGTATGTGTGTATGTATATGTGTGTATTTGTGTGTATATGTGTTTGTATATGTGTGTATGTGTGCATAAGTGTTGTGTGTATGTGTGTACATGTGTGTGTATATTTGTACATGTGTGAGTATGTGTGAGTGTGTGTGTTATATGTTTCATTGTACATAGTTCTTGCTTTTTGTTGTCTTTTTCTAAAGAGAACCAAGTTGAATGGGCTGGAGGTGGAGAAAATCTGGGAGGAACTAGAGGAGGGGGGACATCATCAAAATAAATCATATAAAATTTTTCAGTAAGAAGTCTAAGATGAAAACATACAATTGACATAGTAAATAGAGTCATGTGGGTAACTCATGCAGATTTACATCCGAATGGACAGGTAGGCAGGCATATTGACTATAAACAGTTAAAAAGTCTCTGTTATCTCACATAGTAAATACATTTCTACACATATAAACAGCCACATGTTTAACTTACATATATACACATAACAGTAGGACATGGATAATAGCATAGTATGTGGGCATTGCAACTGAGTAAACTTACAATAAATCATTTTTGACTGCATGGAGGCAGTGAACATGAGGTAGTTATTGCCTTTTATTATTACATTACTCGGTTAGAAAATATACCCTTCTTTAGGAAATGCATTTTACTCTATATTCATATATTCTTGAAGCTGACTCTAGTCACAGGAGATAAACCAATAGGAGAATGGAGCCTTCCTGAAGGGGAGGAAACACCAGTCTCTCCAGGATACTGGATCCTGGAGGAGCAGGCTGCATCCCTGCTGTGGCTGCTAATTGCTTATCGACTTCCTTCTGGAAGGAGGAAAGTGATGTCTAGAATGTATCATTTGCTTCTCACCCAGACTGAGTAACTTTGGCCTGGGAATACTGGCCAGGGACTGTTCCAGTAAAATATTAAAGCTATGGACAGGTTGGGGAAGTATATATGTCTAGAAGTTGTATTTCATGTTAAACTGGTAGAGAGTAGAAGGCAGTAACAGAAAAGGTGGATTAAGCATTACAAGAAATTATTGAATAATTTAAAGTAATTTAAGAAAAACAGCAGGGATTGTGGGAGCATATTACATTACAAAGAGAGAAAGACTGTGAAGGGAGGAATTAGGTCAGTCTCTCTTGTCCATGGCTTTGATGCATTTCCAACAGGAAAGACGTTACATTTTAGGATCACACTTCCTGCCCTGTCGATAAAGGGTGGGAACAAGGAAGGCACACGAAGGAGAAAATGGGGACAGAAGCATTTTTCATAGCCCAAGAGTCTGAGATCAGCTTGATCCTAGTGAAGACTGAGAAAGGTGGGATGCTTTTGAAACGCATTTAAAAATAAAATGAAACATTAGGGCAACTAGATGAAGGAGACCGCAAATTTCCTGATTTGTTAGAAAAATTGGGATAGGATTAGGTGGAGAAGACAGAAAAGAGAAATAGGTTTAGAGAAAACATGTAGAGATTGGATTTGGAGAACAAACTAGAAATACTACTGAATGTCTGTGAAGCAGGGATGCAAACTAGTGGGTTAAAAATGTAACTGAAAAAGCCACGGAGCCAGTAAGTCCTCTGTGGAGTGCACACTCCTGCTGATTTTCCAATGCACTGAGACCACCAAGAAAATTGAACCAGACAGGTCAGAACAGCAGTTAGAAAGAGAAAACTGTACATTTATGTATGTGCTCTTTGCTTTGCAGGAAGAAAGCTTGCTGTGTTAAAAAAGAATTCCCTAAAATTCAGTGACTCAAAAATCTCCACAGCTTCATAGCAATGGGAATTATCATGAATTATTCTGAAGATTTTTATTTGAGGTATGATATACCGTAGGGACATCGTGTGTGGTTTCATAGTAAGAGGTGGATAGTCACATGGGATTTTCGAGTAGTTGAGCCAACGTTCTTGTTCTTCAGGAACTATCCTGTTATATAAAACGACTCTCTGTGCTCCTGCCATGAGGTATTGGCTGGCTTAAAGATGCCTGAAGCTGTTAAATGGTTGAGATAGTTTAAATCAAGCACCATTAGACTTTTGAACCTGAGAGAACTGGACAAACAATTATGACATGGATACCTAGAAAAGGAGATGTGAAAACTGTGAATTGGAGACCTCAGCAGGCAAAACGTACGGAATGACACATGGGCACGGCTGGCTGGGCAGAACCTGCCTTACATGTATTAGTCCTGTGAAAGCTGAAGGAGGTCTCGCGTCTTTGATTATAACATTGTCATATCTTGTTAACATTCTGTGTCATCACCTCTTACGATTAATACCCAATTGTAATCCGTCACCCCCAAGAAATCCCAGGTTGTATCTCATTGAAAGTAAATATCCACTCCCAAATCCATAGATGCGTTTCTTTGAAACCTCATTGTACACTTCCACTTCACACACAGCACCTGTACTCTCTCCACTTTTCTTCCTTTACATTCCCAGACTTCCCTGTGAAGCTAGGGTCCTTAGAGCACGCTCCATCACAGAGGAAAATGTACAACGGACTCAGTGGACTTCTCTGTGCAGAGAAAATGTAGGGAACACTCATGGTAGAGATACCTTCTGAACCTATTTCCAGGTTTATGTAGACTTTATTTGACGGCCAGATTTATGTTGGCTCTCCCAACCACACGTTCTGTTTTCCTGCAATGTATTCTCAGATATGCATGTTTTATTTGCTGGTTCAGAATGTCACATGTGTTTAAAAAACACATTTGAAAGTTGCCTTATTAACTTTGAATAGGTGACTTAAGAATTATGTGCGTCAACACAGTAGGAGCAGACATTTGGTTGATGTCCAGTGCCTATCATAAAATCTGGTTCAGAATTGATTTATTTTTAATATTTATGGAAATGGTAAAAACACAAAAATGAAAAGTAACAAGTAAAGCTTTTATCCTCTTGTAAATAGATGACACAGACGTCCGGTGCCTTGTAGATGTTACAGTAGTGCACCCGTAACACAGAGTTCAGACTAACCACCATCTACATACACACATGGGTGCATGCAGCAGTCTATATACCCTTAAATATGTACACAATGTTCTCATACATAGATACATATGAATGCACCTATGTGCACAGTATACACATACAGACATAAAAACGATGTGGGATGTCTTTCTGTATGCCGTAAATATCATCGGTTAATAAAGGGACTGTTTTGACCAACGGCAGGGCATCTTAGAAGCAGGAGGGAAATCTAAGCGTAGATACAGGGGAAAGAGGGCCGAGTCACAGGAGACAAGATCCAGCTGCCCAAGAAGCAAGATGTAAAGAAACAGGTGAGCCACGAGTCCAAGTCATGTGGCAAGACAAGATTAGTGGAAATGGGTCAAGTTAAGATGCAAGAGCTAGCTAGCAGTATGCTCCAGTCATAGGCCAAGCAGCATGTAATTAATATAGACTTTGTGTGATTATTTGGGACTGCTGGTCCAGATATTGGGGCTAGGCCGGGCCAGAAACCTCTCCTATACATGTGTGCATGTATGTATGTATACACATATTTTATATATAATATACACATACACATGCACATGCAAATATGACATATGGAAATATGTTATATATAATATATATTATGTATAATATATATTATGTATATGTGCTTAGAAAAATTCTGGTAAGCAAATAGAAAAAAAAATATTGCCAACAATTGAGTTAGTTGTTTCCTATTTTCTTGTCATGAGACTTAGAAAAGTCAGGACAGGGCTTTTTCTTGTCTTTCATGCCCTGTCTGAAAGACCAGTTGATAATCGCGCATAGAACCTGACCACACTCAGAGTGTGTAGACTCTTAACATCCTCCTGTAGATTTAATCTATCAATGTATGGTTTTAAAATGTTGCTTTTTGTTGTCGTTGGCTTAATTGCACGGGTACATGACCTGTTTAACTTAGAATTCAGATACCGGAGTTCACTAATGGTCTTTTAATTAACAGAGAAATCACTGAACTCGGATTAAAATGAAAGCGCCCCTGAAACAGAAGGCTCCAAGGCTCCTTCTTTAACCAAGGCTGCTGCCCCAGCAACGGTCAGAGCCGGACTCCCGGAAGGAGGGAGACATCACAGGGGTCAATGTTTTTAATCTCAGTGGCCCATGGGTTTGGCTCCTGTGTGTCTGTTAAGTGGTAATTCTAATCTTTGAAAGTCCATTTTCTCCCCATCTAGGGAAGCTTCTGTGATCTGTAGCCAAGAGAGTTGGAAGGAACTCAGGGTTGTTAGCGCATTTATCATTGGCACCTAGAGCTGGAGAGAAGATTGTAGACTGATTCGAGTTTTACAGGGAGGGAAAGAGTGCAGAAGAGGGGAGACCGAGAAAGGGAAGGGGGAGCACAATTTCAGGGGAACTGTTTTCTATTTATGGAGTAAGAGATGCTTTTTTTATTTATGTAAGTTAATCACAAAATACCCACGCTCAGATAAGTTCCCACTCAGCCATTTTGTTTTTTGCCTTTCTCCGCCCCCAGTATCATCTAATCCTGATGAATTCTGAGCCAAGTCTGAGCTCTGTTCCTTGGCATGAGATTACCTCAGACCTGAGCAAAGCCAGGAAGGAGGGCCTGGAAATGAGGCAGCTGTTCTTTTAAATGTGCATGTTTATACACCTGGTCAAATGCATGTAGACGGATAGTTAGAATCTTGTGTCAAAAACAACCCTTTAATAGCCTGTGATTCAACCAAGGGATGTAATGACAGCTAGCAATGTAGCTGGACACTTCCAGAGTCACAATTCTCTTTGGGATTTATTCAACAGCTTCTGCCTTGTGCACACAGTGCTTTGGAAATGTTAAAATCAAAATCACTATGGGAATCGACATAACAGATAATACTGTTGCTGGCACTCCAGGAAAACAGCACTATAAATTAATAAAATAAGACGCTAAGCCAATAAGATAAATTCATAAAACTAAATGAACTAATAAACGTTTTTAATTGAGTTTTCCCCTAATGTTTGAATTAGAGATTGAAAACAAACTCTGGGAGGAGTAGTCTTGTTACATCTGTGCCTCTCAGGCATTCTGAGAGTCAAGTTCAACAAGGTGCATGGGAAGCTCAAGGTGAGTGGCCTGCATTCCCTGTCACGGGAGAGATGGCACATAATAAGGGATTACTACCCCTTACTGCATATTACTACACAACAGAAATGAGATTCTACTTCTTAACAGAATAAAGAGCTGTTTCAAATTGCCTGCTGTGGATAAAATGGGCTTCCAGTAGTGCTGGGTTTCTGAAAGAGCTAATCCTTAGGTGCTACCTTGGTACCTAAGAGCTGGCCTCTTTCTACCCTGGTGCACCAGCATCTACAGCTCATGCTTCATCTACAGCTCTGTCTGGGGACTGGAGAGCTTTCAGCAGCTAGGTGTGCTATTTGATATGCATACCAATGGAGAGATTAATAGCTGCTCTCGGGCATATCAGCTAATCCTTGGCAGTCTCTCTGCTTCTATTGGTTTAGGTTAAATGCTTAGTAACCACTGATGTATAATTTGCTGATTGGCTCAGATAAGGTTATAAAGTAAAAATGTCAGCTTTCCCAGAATGTGAGTCCCTAATAAAGAGGTAGAAATCATTGAGATAGATGAAGTGGAGGGGGCGAATAATGTGGAGAAAGGAACAAAACAGTAACTCGGAGTACTGATCTTCAGAGGTTTTATTTTTAGAAATACGTTGGTCAAACATTTTAACTGCAAGGATTGATTTGTCACTTGGAAGTTGAAGGAAGTCTGGGGGACTTGCAAATTGTATATGCAATTTTTAACACAGCTATAGCCTTTGTATAATGTCAAAAGGCAAATCTAGTGGCTGTTATGAAAAAAATTACACTTTACTGTGACAAATTTCTTATTTGGTTTCTTTTGTGTTTCAATTCAGACAGAAGCTGCCACAAGGAACGAATGAATTAAATATGGTGACAACTGAGGCTATTTGATGTTGTCAAGCCCCTGCAGATCTTCCCCTGCTTTCCTTGCTTTACCATCTCCTCTTCCTTCCCTCTTCCCACTTTTTCTTTCACTTTATATTGTGAAAAAACTTGAAAATGCTGTATGAGAAGCATCTTCCTGTAAGCATTCCTTAGTGATTCCCCCATCTTTTGTTCATGTGTTTATCTAATTTGTGTAATGTGCCTTTGTTGTAGAATATTATTTTAAGTTGTGTTACATTTGTTTATATTGCACTTGTTTAATTCTGTGAAGCTGTGTTACTTTGCCTGTTTAAAACACTTGATTTTCCAATAAAAAGTTGAACAGCTAATAGCTAGGCAGGAGAGAGAAATAGGCAGGGCTGGAAGAGGCAAGGTGAATAAATAAATAATAGAAGGAGAAATCTGGAAGGAGAAGGGGAGGAGGACTGTACAGGGCAGCCAGCCAGCCAGCCACATAGTAAGAGTGAAAGTAAGATTTATAAAGGTTAGAAAAAAGGCTAAATCCCAGAGGCAAAAGATAGATGGGATAATTTAAAATTAAGAAAAGCTGGCAAGAAACAAGCCAAGCTAGAACCAGGCATTTATAATTAAGAATAAGCCTCCATGTACCATTTATTTGGAAGCTAGCCCTCCAAAAGAGCAAAAACAACAACATATATTTACTAAACATGTGAATCTAGAAACAAATCCTTTATCACTGGCATTTTCTCATGTCTACAATGACAGCACCCAGGTCAGGGAAATATTAATGCTATTTAGTTCATGCTCAAAGGCTTCCTCTTTTTTTCTTTTTCTTCCTAAGTGGATTTTTACTTGTGATCCGTTAAAACATTGATCCCATTGTAAAGAATGCCAGGCACTTAGCTGTCTTGGGACAACATGTGCTGAACCACTGACCAGACTCATCTTGAAGCTTCTCAGAAACCTTTTCTAATATTTCAAGTATGGGCCTTTATTGTAATGTAACAGACATGAACATTAATCACAGTTTAAGGATTTGGGTCTATTGTTTGGTCTTACAGCATTTTATTTTCTTACTGTGATCATGTCTCCAACAAGTATTATAACATCAACTACATCCTTTGGTAGCTTTGAAGTTTAAAGGTGATAGCATGGACTTTGTGTTTAGAAAAATGGCATGAGATGTAAGGGTGCAGAATATTAACTTAAAAACTCCTGGTGTGAAATGAGAAATGTTTAAGGAAGCATTTGTTAAGCTAATTCACCACAGGCTAGTTAGTATAAGAACAGAGGAAATTCACATCAGAAACAGAAAATCAGCAGGAGGAATCAACCCTTTAAATTCACAATAGGAGAGCCAGAGAAAGAGACCTATGAAGGGTGGACAATGATTTCCAAGCAGAGACACTAGGCTCACATTTGAGAAGTATGTGAATTCTGATACAAGCAAGTATTAAACTTTTACTTCCTACTGAGTCAAGAAAATAACCAGGTCCCTGGGTTAGACTGAGCTGAAGATGGTTCTTAGAGAGTCCTGGACAATGATGTTTTCTTTTCAGTCAAAGAGGAGGCATTCTTTTTAAATATGCAGAAACATCTTGGATCACAACAGCATGAGAAATACAATGGTATTAGGACTATCTGCTAGGTGGTCCAGTAGACAGTGGGTGGGATGTTTCTTCTTGTATTGTTATTTACAGAAGTATTATACCACCTTTGTGTTACATTACATATAAAATTGATGAGTAGCCATGGGAAACATGAGTATTTTGAACATGTTTTTTAAAATATTTAAAAGAATGATTTGTAAATGAAACTAAAACGTGTTTCTTGGCTGGCAGAGAATAGGTGAAAAGCAAAATTTTGGGTAAACTCAAAAGAATCTTTTATGAGCATACGCTAAGTTTATTGTGGCATTTTCATAAATGTATATAATAAGTATTGATCATATTCAACCCCTACTAACCTTTCCTTTTTATCCCCTTACCTACCATACAGTTTTCATTTCTTAATGTTTTTAATGTATAGACTCTGAATATGGAAGAACAGGAGGTTTAATTTAATCCTAACTCTGCCTTATTTGGCTTCAATGTAATGTTTCCAGTTCAGCGCATTTCTTATAAACTCTCTGGCTTCACACCCCTGTTGTTGGAGTTCTGTGACCAACTGTTTTTGGAGACCCCACCATATCATCAGTGTTGTTCCATCTGGTCTTGTCATGGACATTGTCAAGCTGTTCCCCAGACTGTTGGCCAGGACTCCAAAGAGCTCTTTCTCCTGCTCTCCACTGCCAAATCAGGAGAGGATTTCACAATCAAGGCAGTACAAGATACTCTCTTCTACTTGGTAAAAAAGAAAATAGTTATGATTGTCTCAGTGGTGGGTACGAGATGCTTCAGGAGGCAGAAGGGACTGACAAAGTATGGCTGTGCTTCTGGTTCCAATTTTGAGATGTGAAAATCTTCTAGCACTTCATGATGTGGAAAAGCTAAAAAGGCTTGCTTTATCTATTCTTGAAGAGGCTGTACACTCTTAAACAATAAAGATGCAGCTTTTGAGTACTTTTTGGAATTTATCAATTAGATAAATAGTGTCAGAACATGTGGCCAGGTATCCTTAACTTTTAGGTATAAGTTGAAACGTTTTTAACATATTCACTGATGATGAAGCACCAAGAGAGATAATAAACAGTTGGGGGTGAGCTTGCACTCAGTAAAATATAAAAAGTCAGGACAGATATATTAATATATCTTTGTATTTGGAAGGGAGGGGTCCTAATTGTAAAACCAGATTATAAAATAAACAGGGAACATAGAACTATAGTGGGTAATAGGCATTAGTAATCATCAGAACAAACATATATGTGCATGTCTGCATATCGTTATGTACAGGCATAGATTTTTACATTTATGCTGGTCATAAATAAAACCACAAAATTTCAGAATTGTAGTCATTAACATGACAGAAAACAGTCATCATAAAGAGTGCATTTACTTGAAGTTAGAACCTAAGAATTTTAAGAGCACACACTAGAAGTCTCTGAAGAGATAAAGGAGACAAAAATGTTAGGTTGAAAGTTGTCAACGCTATATGGAGTATTATCATAGTTCTAAGGCTGTAAAGTTTACAGCAAAGTCAAAGAAGAAGCATTCACACACCAAAATGGTTAGGAAAATTGAGCATTAAATCTCTACACAGCTTGGACATGAACAGAGACTCTAATAGAAACATCAAATAGCTCTAAGACACAAAATGATTTTAAAACTGATTGTTCTCAACGTTTTCTTTGGTTGAAACTTTACATTGCTCGAAAGGAATAGAACCTGTCTGTCTTTTCAACTCTCCTTTATGCCTCTCTTATGCCTCTGTGAATAATTCTGATGACTTTTAATATTTTTAACCCTGGGTGATAGTATGTGAGCATTTTCATCCTCTGTAGTTACAAATTTGACTTTAAGTTGATAGACAAAATTGAATATATATATATATATATATATATATATATATATATATATATATATATATATATATACAACATGATATTTTGAAATGCACTTATGCCTTACCCAAGGAAATTAACACATTTGTCACCCAAACATATCAGAGACTTCAGCCTTATCCTGTAGAACCTGCACTAAGGTCCTCATGTGTTACAGGGAGTCTCTTGTACTTGTTACCAAGTAAAAGGTTGCAGTTTTGATAGACAACCATTCCCACACACCCTGGTAACACTAACTCTTCTTAAATTATTTTTTTTTTCTTTTTGAGATTGACTTTGTTCAGATTCTATATATGAGTACAATGTGCGGTACTAGTTTTCCTATGTTTGACCAATTTTACCTAATATAACATCCTGGTTCATTTATATTCTCAGGAACAGAAAGATTTCTTTTCTATCTCATTTTTTGGTTCAGGGAACTGAACACAGACCTTACCACACTAGGCAAACACCTGGCCACTGAGATATTCCCAGACATACCCCATTTTGTTCACGAATATCATTTTACTGTACATAAATATTACACTTTCTATATCCATCTGTTACCTAGGGTTGTGAAGATTGCTTCTCTGTCTTACCTACTGTGAATGCCAAGATGATAAGCAGAATGCTAAGTTCCTCCAAGTCTGAGTTTGTTTTATTTGAATGTACTACTCAGGAGCAGTATTGCTGGGCCACACTGCTGAGTTTTGAAAACTGTCTGTGATGTGTTTTCCATGATGGCTCTTCTGTCTTACTTTACCTCCACTATTATAGAAAAGTTCCCAATTCTCCATATCCTAACTAAATTTTTTAATAATATTTTTCATTTAAAAATGCCATATACATCATTATTTAAAAAATTAGCTCTTTAACAGTGTGAATTGACATTTTGGACATTGTGGCTGTAGTTTGTAATTTTCTGATGATCTTAGAAGTTCAAGATTTTTTTATTTTTTTCAAAAAAAGCCTGTTTGGAATTTATCTTTTGGAGTATCTTTTTAGGAATTATACCCACGTTGACTAGAATTTTTGTGTTCTTGCTGTTGAGTTCTTCATAGATCTTATAAATATTAACCCCTTATTAGGTATACAGTTTGTAGTCTCTGCTGTCTCGCAGATTGTCACTTCACTTTGTAATATCATTTGCTTTAGGAAAGATAGTCCTTAAACATATTTCCACTTATCTATTTTTTTCTCTTGTTATTTATACTTTTAGGGTCATAGGGTCATATTAAAAGAAATATCTTTCCCAGACAGTGTTATGGATCAGTTACCTTAGTAATTCATATCATTGAGTCTCAAGGCCTTAATCCACTTTAATTTTTTTTTAACATATCTCTTGAAATTAGCTATATGGTCATTCCTTTATGTATAGATATGCAGTTTTCACATTTGATTTATTGAAGAGATTATTCTTTGTCATATGTGTGTTCTTATTATTTCATCAAAAGTCAATGGGCTATAAATGTGAAAATTCATTTTTAAGTTGAACATTCTGTGTACGTTTGCATGCTGAGTTACTATTCACTGTACCTTTGTAGTACATTTAATGTCAGGTAGGGCAGTGCCTCCCTCTTTTGGTTAGAAATTGTTTTGGTTATTTAGTGGCTTTTGTATTCCTGTATATTTACTTGACTAGTGCATGGAATACGTTGGAAAGAACTGATGAGACTGGGCATTGCTTTCTTGCCTTGGATCTTCAAAGAAATGCTTCTAATCTGCTTTGCTATGATGAGACATAAGAAATCATTTGTAAGTCATGCTAGTGGTTTTTTTGTTTGTTTGTTTTTCATATCAAAAGACCCCTGACGAGGTCCTCCAGATTCTCACTGGGGTAGGTCATACATTTATATCATCTAGCTGACTTTTCCTCTGCACATTTACTCCCATCTTTTATTAACTTTACTTTCATTGTTTATTTTAATTCTTTGTCAAATCTTTAAGAAAGCAGAATAGGAGAAAGCATATGATCAAACTATACCACATAAAAATAAATCAATAAAATGAACATACACAGAAAATGGGATCCACGCTATGCAACACTTTCAAGTTAAATATATAGTTTTATTGAGTGAAATGGAGCCTGATGGAATTGTTAAGGAGTATTTGCTATGCACATCTACAGTATTTTGTATATTGGTATTTTTGTTCACTCATTATCAAGAAAACTCACAGATATAGTGGTAGATATCTTTAATCCCAGCATTTAGGAGGCAGAAACTTGGTGAACCTTAGACTGGCCAGGGCTACATATTGAAATTTTGACTGAAAGAAAAGTTTGTAGTTCCTTTATCCTTTCCAGCACTTCCTTTAAGTGAGGCAAAGCAATTCACAACTGACTAGTTCTTTCAGACAAACCCAAACTTAATGCAATGTATATATTCCTCAGGGATTTTATGTCGTACAAATAACATAGGGAAGCTAGGTTTGGAAAGAAAAATATATCGGGGCTGGAGGTCCTTAGTAGCAAAGAGCACTGGCTGCTCTCGCAGAAATCCCAAGTTCAGTTCTCAGCACCCACATGGCAGCTCACAACTTCTGTAACTGTGGTTCATACTATGTGTTTCCCTTCTCTGGTATGCAGACATACATACAGACAAAACACACATATATACATAAAATAGATAAATACATCTTTTTTTTTTTTAAAAAAAGAAAACATCTATGCCCCATTGTTTGGACTTTATAATAATAATAAATCACAATAATTATTTTTAATATTAGCAACAAGCCCAGACTTCTAAAGACTTAGAAAAACTATTTCAGAGTATGAAATTTGAGTATAAATATTGTCTTTGGAAGGTGAATAATGGAATAAAATTAAAATATTTTAAATAATCTTTTAAAAGGTCTGCTTAGGAAAATTGTTGTTCTTCTAAGAACCACAGCTGAGAAGGAGGCACTTCAGAGATTCTATATTCTGACAAAGATTTTGGAGAATCTCCATACTTCATTGTTAAAGCTCCAGAATTTTCTGGACATGAATAAAAGAAAACACAGTCAGTGAGGAAAACCAGCATTGGCCTAACACAGAGAAAGGAACAGAAACAGGTCACACAACCAGCAGCTTGAGGGACAATCTATATCCTCTTCCTTTGGAGTAAGTAGGAAAGAGAAGTCCCAGTGAGAACCATGCTGAATAAATAAAACAAATGGAGTGTATTCCCCTTTCTCACAGTCCTGTGACCTTGACCATGTAGGAAACAAAGACTGATATATCCTGTCGTCATTATTTTCCCCCTTTGATCTCTATACACGGAGCACAACTGAAGATAGGAGGTATATCCAATTAGATGAGCTTGACTTCATGACTTCCCAAAGGCCACTGAGAGAGGATTCAGGTAGATTGGTCTGCACTAGTAACTAAACAAGCTGGTCTCTTTGAGGTTTTAAAATATAACATATCAAGTTAAGCTTTCTCCAAAATACCAATTATTTACCCATTTTTATGCTTAGAAAATTTGCCATCATAGATTTGTGGCAACTTATAAAATGCATTCATTAATGGGTATATGAATTTGGTTCAGTATTATTCCCACGTGCAACGTATACCAACTAAATCCAGTTTCTTCATCTACTCTTCTGTACATAGTTCCCAACTGCATGGGTCACTTTTTAACAACCCAGCTCCCCTTTTCAGATCTCCATGCTGGAGGGAACATGTTTGTCTGACCTAGTTCAGGTCGTGCAACAGCCTTCACTTTGCTGCGGGTAATAGGACTTTACACTTCTCTATGCCTTGGATGTAGCATTCGATTTATGCATCCGGTTACAGGCTTCTATGATGAATCCATAACTTAGGTGACACTAATGTTGATACTTCAGTTACTCAAAAGTGAGACAGAAGAGTCACCTAGGACCCCTGGTTTCACTTCTGTCAAGAATCTCTATCCTAAACTCTGCGGTGAGAATATGCTCACTTCACTTACATTGTCACAGACTCTTTTGAAACCACATCCCCACCAGCACCCTTAATGTGCCTCCATCTTTTGGTTAGAAATTGCTTTGCTTATTTAGTGGCTTTTGCGTTCCTATATATGTACTTGTATTAGTGCATGAATTACGTTGTGATATTCTTTATTGATAATTAGCATTCTAATGGTGCTCAAGATAGCATCTTAGTGTAGTTTTTTCTTTGTAGTTCCTCAGTGGCATGCTTTCATTTGTTGATTTGTCATTTGCTGAGTGTATTAAGATTATTTGGCCAATTTTCATTACATATATAAGTGCGTGTGCACATGTGTTCACAAGTGTGTCAGCACACATATAGTGTTGTTGATTCTACACATGTATGCACATGTGGATTCTGGAGGTCAATGTCATGTATTTTCACCTATCTCTCTCCACCTTGTACATTAAGACCAGCTCTGTAACTTAAGATGAGATCTCACCCAGCTGGACAGTATAGGTAGCCAGCACGCCCTAAGGATACACTTTCTTTCTGGGATTATAGGCATCTATCATGCCCATCAGCTGTTATGTTCGGGTTCCAAACTGGTCCTCACACCTTTCTGGCAAGTGCTTCATTCACTGAGTCATCTCTCCAATCTTTATTTGTCTGTTTTATTTGGATTTTGGAGGTATTTGGTTTTTCTTGTGTTTCTTATATATTAAGAATATTAGAACTCGAACAGATTAGTTAGCATCTTTTCTCAGATCTTTCAGGCAGTCTCTATGTTGTATCTTCAGCCATGAAAAAGCTTCTTACGAGAATGTTGTAAACTGACATTTTTGGAAAAAGGTGTATCTATGATGATTTTGAAGGCTGCCTGGCCTTGGCTGATTGCAATGTTGAAATGGCTCAAACATTTTAAATTTATCTTAGATATATTGATTTTAAGGGCATTTATTATAAATGTCTGTATCTGACCTATCATCATGATCTTTCGAAAAAATAGTAAACTATGATGTTAAGTTTTGCACCTTAAAAAAAGATTCATATGTTGTCTTCACATCTCAATGTCAGAAACATAGAGAATAAAAGAACATAAATCAATGAGCAATGTAAATAAAAGCCTGAAACTGACAATATTAGCTGTAGTTATACCTGATATAAAGTGTATTTCAAGCCAAATTAGAAGAGCTAAAGGTCAGGAAGATGTAACATTCACTGAACATTGGGGCACCTAATTTCATAAAATAAACATGATGGTACATAATGGAATAGATGGGTCCAGATTCTGTAATAGTGGGAAACTCATGAATAGATAGGCGTATCTTCCAAACAAAAGAACTGATGAGGAACATTAATTAGCAGTGAACTGATGGAGGAACATTAATTAGCAGTGAGTTAAAAGATGTCTCAGATAGATATTCTCCCCACAGTTACAAATAAATGTTCATCTCAGCATCTTCTAGAAACCTGGTTTCCACAGAAAATTTTCAGTCAATGTATAAAGAATTTCCTATATTTTTCACCCCTACACTGCAGCAGTCATAGAGAAACCCCTCCTTCTTTAGATAAGGGAATAAATCATGACTGACATTTTTAAAAACATCTAGAACTAGCAGTTAGCATTATAATTGCATCCACTGTTGCAATTATATATTATATGTTTGCCATTCAACATCTGGAATAACATTTTGGTTTTGAGTGGGATATCCATAGTGTCATAAGGGGTCTGCTCCTATCTAAGTTGTTCTTGTGCTCAGAGTCTAGACCCCAAAGACACCCAGAGTCAACAACGAAGAGACTTTATTGACAAGCTAACTTGAGTCACTCCATGCAGCAATGGAGTAGGAGTGACCATGAACAGCATGAGGCAAGGGTTTTTATTGGGGGGAGGATTCTAGGGCTTTAGAGCTTGGGGAGCAGGGTACAGTCCCGGGATTAGTCCAAATTCTGGCTAGGGGTATCTATTATGAATTCATTGGCTGCTTTGAATTCTAGGGATGTTTCAACATTTAGCAGTGGTTGTTAAGGTTAACCTATATCAGCAGATCAGCAGGGGTGCCTGGAGATTACCTGTTCTATTGTTAATGTCCCTTTCCCAGGGAGAGAATGTTTGGAATGTCAGGTATGTCCCCTTAGGTGCTGTCCCCTCCCTGGATGGTGTCTGCTCCTGGGCCCTTCCTTGCACCACAGGTGCTGCCAGCCAGAGCCTGCTGTCTGTCTGGCTTTCATTAAGCCTATATCTATATATTATATCTATACTTGACTAGTGAACAAAGCAACTGATTGTCTACACTTGTAAACCCTAGTCACTTTAACTTTCTTTTCCATGTCTGTCATCCTATTTGTTTCTTGACAGGCTGCATTACTAGCCTGTTGCTTGCTTTGGGAATATCATAGCAAAATGTCAATCAAATGAGAGACGAGGTGGGGGGGGCTGTCTGGGCTTCCTGCTGAAAAGGCCCAGCATAAATCTGTTCATGTTAATAAATTCAAGTGCACTCTAACATAATAATGATGCAGTGTAGTCCAACACACCGAGATACAAGGGCTACTAAACATTGCTATAAAAATTATAAGCCAACAAATTTGAGAGCCTGTGAGTGGACAAATTAAGAAAACACATAACCACACCAACACTGAATTATGAGAAACTATAAAATCTTAATAGACTAATGACAGGCTTGAATAAGTAATCAAAAAAAAAAATTCATCTCTCAAAGTAAATGGCTCCACAGCTAAATTCAATTAAACATTTGGAGAACGACCACACATTATTCTTAAATTATCCCAAAAGAAGTAAAACAGTGGGAATTCTTTCAAACATATCCCACGAGGCCAGTGTTAACCTGATACTAATTTAGAAAATTGATAACAATAAAAAATCTGCAAGACACCATCCTTGATGGTCTTGGATGGAAAGGCCCTCCACGAATTCCTGGGAAATTAAATTCAACAGCAATACGGACTCCAAGAACACTTTATCAGCCCAGAGACCTAATGAGCTGAAACTACACTCTAAAAGGTAAGGGACCCCATTTCCAGAGCAGTCTCATCTGATACACCACCCCAGGATTGATTCGGATGCTCAGCCCCCCTTTCCATTTCATGGACGGATCTGCATATATAGGAAGTAGGAGAAAGTGTGTATGGGTGTGTGTTTGTACAACAACATTTTTTTTTTCTCATTCTAATTAAAACTTATCTACTTGAGCTTTGGTCACACCAACAGCTCCACAGTTAATAATTCCCCACTGTGCTGACTGAGAGCGCTAAGTTGTGGGCTTCATCACATACAGGAAAAAACCACACTACTAACAAAATACATTGATGTTTTCTGTGACTTGTTTTTAAAATGCCCCCATGGAAAGAATTTTTTTAAAACAAAGAAAATCTTATGCTAATTAAGGAAGCTGCCTTTTAAGGCCAAATCACATCAGTGTGCGGGTGATTGTGCTTTGTGTGATATTCAGCAGACTTTCAAATTCCACTGGAGAAGAAAAGGGTCCAGTCCTAATCAGAAGCAGGTTGACCAGAGGAACTTATTTAAGGAGGATTAACTTTCCACACTGGAACTAAGAGCTAAATTCCTAATTCCTCCCTAGCATTAAAAGGCGCCCAAACAAGTAAGGCGACTGGGTAGAAGAAGGGGAATGAAATGTGGCTCCTCTCCACTCTCGGAAGCACAGAAAGGTTAAGTGGCTGCCAGAGAGGATTAGGCAGAGTCACAAACAAGAGTAACAGCACAGACTATCATGCACACTTAAGAGTTTACATTTTAAAAGGGCCGATCCCTGATAGAGGTAGAATTCCAAATTCATTAATATATTGCTATTCTTGAGTCAAATATATACATTTTTAAAAGGGGCCCTGATATCTTTTGATCACACGATGAAAATCCTATAAAAGAGTAATCCACAAGTTAATCACCCTTTACATACCCGATTTTTTTGGGGGGAGAGTTACTGAAGAACATACAATGGACAAAAGAATCTTTCAAGGACATGAAGAAGTTTATATAAATTGATAGGTGACACCTCCCTCAGATCCCTGAGTTCAATTGTCTGGTAACTTTTGCTAGATACAGACTTCTTGACATAGTTTCCATTATATGTCTTTAGGAAAGCTAAAAGTAATATTCACTGGTTTGGGGTTCCATAGGGGGAAGCTCTTTCGTGTTTTGGGACCTAATTTCTTCATACATTAAGTGAGATTGTCTGAACTGTCTATGGTAAAAAAATAGCACTTGGCATTATATAATCATTCAATATATGTTATATATTATAAATAGCCCTTGGACACAATGCTAACGAAATTGTGGCTAGTGTAGCATTTTATAACACCTTTTGCAATGCGTCCCAGAATCTAAAAACACAATCAAATGGCACCTTGGTTCAAATGATAGTTAAGGGAAACCATCCTGGCTCCTTTTCAACGCACTGCTATGTAAAGTCAGAGGAGACCGGGCCAAGGCAGTGGCTGAGATGAGGAGAGCTAAGCAAGATTCTTGAGTTGATGATGTGTTTAGAGTGTGAGAAAAACACAACAGCCAACAGCTGTAGAGCTGCTGACGTCAACAGAATAAGAACTGTACTTTCGAGAAAGACCAAAGAAAGTACCAAACCCCTAAAGAGAAAAGCATTAAGCAAAAGCAAAAATTCAAATGAAATGCCCAAATGATACTTCTCTAGATCCACATCAGCAGCATGAATCCAACTGGGGAGTAGCCACAGGCAAGAAGATCTTCATGAGTTTGGGGGTACATAGGTATAAAACTGAAACATTTGAGCAAAGCTAGGCTTTAAGGGTGAGCACAACCATTCTCTTGGGCCACACCCTATCTCTTCCAAGCTGGCACAGCACCACCACCACACACAGGGTATAATCCTGGAATCACAGCATCCTCTGTGGGAAAGTATGGTAGACATCCATGTTATTCATCATTCTGGGATGATTCATAGGGGCCACAGTCCTGTACCTTCACACAGGAAATATCAGAAGTAGCAGCAGGACTGACCATTCTGGGATTCGGTTAAAAATAAGAGTGGACTTCTTGCCCTTTGTGGGAGGGAATGGGGGGATGGGTAGATAGGGAGGGGAGGAGGCTGAAGGCTGACTAGGAGGGATTGGGAGCAGAGAAGGGAGGGGGAGCAGGGGAATATATGGATAGAAATGACATATAAAAAACTTGAACATAAGGCCTGGAACTTCAAGGGTACTAGGATAAAACACAGAGCAATTATTTTTTTCTTTTAAATATTTTCTATTTTTTGAATTTATAATATATCATTTCCTCTTTTCCTGTCCTCCGTTTAACTCCATGCACCTTTCATTGTTATGTATATATATATATATATATGTATATATGTGTATGATTATTCCTAAATACAAAAACACCAACCTGCTTGGCCTGTATGAAAAAAATAAGCATGGAAATGGGGCTCTCAAGAGCAGATAGCAGATGGTTCTTGCGGTTTTTTATTTTATTTTATTTTCCGGTCAATAGGGCACTGCATCAGAAGTCTTCATCACAGGATCCTTTAGTACAGGACACACAGTCCATATATCCACAAGGACTGAGTCCCTGGATAGTTTCCATACAACCACACTGATGTCTGAATCTTTTCCAGGCCAGGAGACAACTCAGGTCACCAATTCCCTAACAGAGGAGGAACATCTGGCCCTACCCAACTGCAGCTGCTGAGCAGTGACCTTGCCACACCTCAGGGCTCTGCTAAAGCTACTCCTGGCTGGAAGACAGAGCCAAATCACCACATATCTGCTGGACATAGCTCACAGCTCTGCCCATCCTTTGTTGCTAAACAGCCATTCCCAAGATGTCACCCAACCTCAGAGCCAACTACAGATTCCTGTTAGAAGAATTTTATATAAGCCTCATGATGACTTTAAAGCAAAATTCCATAGCAGTTGTATAATATAAAATTGTTCACACAAATCATGAAAACTAACAAATAACAAAAGAAGATAGTAAGAGACAAAGAAACCAAGACTCTACACAGTGAGTAGGAAAAAGGAATGAATTCTGAGAAGAAGGAACTGGCATGTCTTAGGCAGATATACAAATTACCACAGCCTTTGTGAAAAACAGCGGGAAAATTCCTCAGGAAACAAAAGTAAGTGATGATCATGTGATCCAGAAGTTCTCCTTCATGAGATATATTAAACAAAAAAATGAAGATAATTTTTACAGAGGTATCTACCTCCTGTTTATATGGCAGCATTATTCACCATAAGCAAGATGTGGAGTTAACTTATGTACCCAACACTAGATGAAATAAGGGATAAGGGCAATGTATATACACAGAATGGAATGCAGCTCAGAATTTATAAAGTGTAGGGAGAGGGGTTCTTTTATTTGAAACATCATGAATGAACCCGGAGGACATTATGTTGTGCAAACTAAACCAAGTGTGACTTCTAATTTGGGAGTAATCAACACCCGTCTAATTGCCCTTAATGGTTACTCAATCGAAGGAAATGAATTCAAGCCTGGTACCATAAACCTAGCCAGCTACCTGTGGCTTGTGATGTCATGGGCTGCAAAGAAGAACGTGCTACTGTCACTTTGGCAAACCGTTTAATTTAAAATTGCATTCTACATAGTTATCTCTATACTCACTTGAAAGCATAACTCTCTCACCTCATTAAAGAGGCTTCTTTTTGCAGGACACAGAGACCACCAGAGAAACCAACAATTGGACAAATGTAGAGAAGAATTGACTGGGAAGCACTCATCCCCAACTGATACACTCTACAGTACAATCCCTACCTCTAAGGCTTTGAGCATTGAGGAAAAAGAAGCAGAAAGACTTTAAGCACCAGATGACTAGGACACTGGCAACAATACAGCGTGTTATATGACACACTGTTATGCCCATGTATATATATGACAGCATGTTACACCCATGAAATTTTAACTAAACAGTTGTTTATACTAGACTTGGACAATCACAACATAGTCGTTCTGGCAGTGGGAATGGAGGAAATCTCACAAGACCTCACCATTAGATGGAAAGCTACTGGAAATTAATGGCTGGTGAGAGCAGATGTCTTCCTCAGGGATATATCCCTGATGGGTTATCTAACGCCAATGTTCAGCCTTAAGTACATATACACACGAGCAACACCAAATGGACCAATGGATTGTATTTATTTATTTATTTATTTATTTATTTATTTATTTATTTATTTATTTATTTATTTATTTATTTATTTATATTTCAGTGTTTTATCAAATTAGTATAATGGCACATGGTGGCATTTAGCATAAGACCGAACGCAATGAGTCATTCCAGTAAGCTGATATATTTTAATTCCTCCGTCTTCACACACTCTGCACTCCAACCTTTCTCTTCCAAAACCACCAGCACCAAAGATCACAAAGAGATCACACTTACATTTTTAAAAACTGCTAAAAGATAGAGTTAGAAGTCCTGTTATTAAATATACTCAATCATAATTTTCTGCCAAATTTAGACCAATTTCTGCCCAATTTTGGAGTCGGTGTGGCCCCGTTGGAGTAGGCGTGGCCCTGTGGGGGTAGGTATGGCCCTGTTGGAGATGCGTGTCACTGTGGGAGGCTTTGAGGTCTCATATGCTCAAGCTATGCCCAACATAGCACACAGTTTCCTGCTGCCTGAGGGTCACGATGTAGAATTCTTAGCTCCTTCTCCAACACCACGTCTGCCAATGCTCTGCCATATTTCCTGTTATGATGGTAATAGACTGAAACTGTAAGCCAGCCCCAATTAAATGTTTTCATTTATAAGACTTTTTATAATCACAGTATCTCTTCACAGCAATAAAACCCTAGCTAAATTACTCAAACCTGTATAAAACCCTCTGTGTGGTAAAGATGCCCACGAATGGGTGAACAATTCCCTACACTCTGACCTGTTAGGTGTTTCTGCATTAACCACCATCCAGTACCTAAAGAAGCTTCTCTTATGGGAATTGAGAGCTACTCCATTCTGTGGTTACAGAGATGTGATTTACAAGGCAGTTGAATACTATGTTCGTTTAGCAAAACAGAGAAGTAGTTTCACTCTGGAGGCCTGCAAGCCTTCTCAGTCATGGGTGTTTGATCAAATTTCTCTATCACTAGGCAAGTGTTTCCTCCTGTGAAACAGTTTTTAGATCCAACCAGAAAACTGTTGTTACTCTATTACTGTCATACCCACATAGGTTTTTGCCAGATTGGTCCTTCTTGTAGCTAAGCAAAGTCCCCGTTCTCACAAGACACAAGAAACATTATGGAAGAAAGTGTGGGAAGATTGTAAGAGCCAGAAGTTGGGAAAATGTAGAAGGTGTGGAAGGTGTTCTGGAGGTGATGGGACCATTAAACACGCACAGTTGCAGCACCTGTAGTTGGCTGCTCATGATCAAGCCAGCCAACATTTCTGAATGAAGTGGGGAATGGGTTTATGAGCTACCATCCTAGCTGATGGGTGGTAGAAGAAGAAGAGCTCATTGTCTTTATGTGTGTGATCTCTGATAGGTCAACCATGCTCCAGTGGTTGGCCTCACAGCCTAACATATATGTTTATGTTTTAACAGCACAAATTGGGCTTAGTGGGTTATTTTTTTAAAAGGATGGTCTTACAGTTTCTGAGAGTCAATCCATTATCCTTATGGCAGGCACATGACAGGGAGCATGGTAGTAAGTATGGCTTTGAAAAGGTAACAGAGAGCTACATCCTGATCCACAAGGAAGAGAGAGAGAGAGAGAGAGAGAGAGAGAGAGAGAGAGAGAGAGAGAGAGAGAGAGAGAGAGAGAGAGAGAGAGAATACACCTCAGTAGCACACTTCCTTCAGCAAGGTCACACCCACTTCAACAAGGTCATGCCTGCTAGTCAATACATTCCCTGATAACTAAACATTCAAATATATGAACCCATGGGAGATATTCTCATTCAAACCAACACAGGGGGTGGATATGTTGAAAACCTATCTGAAATACGTGAAAAATAAAATTATTTTTAAAATATTGGAGGAGTGGGAAGGGCAGAAACTGTAAATATGGTATTTATTTGTGAAATTCCCCAAAAAGATAAATTAATAACATTTTCTATGTAGAACCATAGTGTATGTGATAGAAACAGTACTTTATTGTTATGCCTTAGGCTTGTGTCTCATGTTGGCTTTTCTCAAAAGCAAGCAAAGCATATGCAACATGCATTTGTTTATTTATGTATATTCACCTATGTTTCAAACTTTGAAGGATTGTTGATAAATTAAATGGGATTATGCACAAAGAATCCTTAGCATCATGCTTAGAAACTAAAGAGGAACCTATGACTGGTGACTATAGTTATTCTTGGTTATTCTTGGTGCTTTGAACTTGGGGTATGCCAGGGATGGGTTTGCTCACTGTGCTATGTATAATATATTTGGGCCTATGAAACATGCTTTAACGATTCACAATAACATTGGAATGTGTGGCCCTAATTTGATTAGACCACATCCCTTACTTGGCAGTCTGATGTCATTCCTTGGGCCACCTACTGGTTTTCTTCCAAATGGCACTCTCCAAACACTCCTTAGGGACACCCAACCTCCCATTCCATAGCATGAGCCTTTGAAAATGTAAAAGTATGTCCCTAGGCTAATAAAAGGAGCATGATACATGTACATACTCATTCATGAAAGGTCCTAACTAAATATTCAATGCTCATCTAGTTTTACTTCATGTAACAGTTACAATGGCTTCTTTTTCCTCTTTTTATTTTTTTCTATCATCGTTCTGGCCTCAAATGAATAGAGTATACAGAACAACTAAGAAAGAAATATTCACTCCAGGGTATATTTATATGTCACCTTGGACATTCTATAGTTGCCCCAGCTTTCTCTCCAAAAAGGTTTTCCGAGGAGTTGTAAGGAGGCTCCCCCTTCTCATCAGCCGCTCAAAGCAGGACGGGACTCTCACCTAGAAGCTAACAGAAGGACTGGACTGCGCAGGCACTCTCATGAATATTTAATGATAGTGGCGTACATCCTTCTGAAGGCATGTTTTTTATTTTTTTTATTTCATCATATAAATTTATTTTTTTAATAAAAAAGTCTTTTATTATCCATGTATCCCCTGCTCCCACTCTCTTCTCTCCTCCTAATCCTTCTCAGTCAACTTTCAGCCTGAGCCCTCCCCACCCTAGCTCCTTTTCCCAATGGTTCCTCAGTAGCTGTTCTTGATTCAGTGAGCTCCCCAGAGCTCCAGCCAGCCCCCTCTGTGGGAATTTTCCTCATAATCCCCATCCCCCTGCTCATTCAGATGTTCCTCCCGTGCTCTCAGCTGGACCAGGGACTCAGCCCAGTTCTCAGCCATGGATCTTCCCTCCACCTCTATTCATTGTAAGATGTCGGTTCTGCAATGACACTTAGGGTGGCTATTCATTGGATTATAGGGGATTCACTGTCTAGGTACCCCCTTCCACTATTGGTTGGAAACCTAGCCAGGGACATCCTGTGAGTTCTTGGAGGTTTCCCTAGCATCTGGTCTCCACATTGGCTTCTTCTGTCGAGATATCTATCTCTTTTTTCCCTCCCTCTTCGTTGCTCCTCTCACTCAACCATCTCCTTCTCTCATGATTTGTTCCCACCTCTCCTTGGTCACTACCTGTTATGACCCCAATTTGCTAAGGATCTTCTCCATTTTCTCTTCTTAGGGGAATCTCTGGATGTCTCTCTTAAGTTCCTTCTGATCCCAAGCTGTTCAGGGGTTGTGGCTTACAGCTTGGGTATTCTTTGCTTTTTGTCTAAAATCCACTTATGAGTTGAGTACATCTCATGCCTATATTTCTGGGATTGTGTTACCTCACTTAGGAGGATATTCTCCAAATCCATCCATTTGCCTGCAAATTTTAGGATGTCTTTTTTTTTTTTTCCTGCTGAATAATACTCCATTGTGTAGATGTACCACAGTTTGTTAATCCATTCTTCAGTTAGGGGCATCTAGGTTGTTTCCAGGTTCTTGCTATTACAAATAATGCTGCTATGAACATAGTTGAGCTAATGCCTTTGGGGTATGAATGTGCATCCTTTGGGTATATGCCCAATAGTGGCATTGCTGGATCCTTGGGGAGATTGATTCCCAGTTTTCTGAGGAAATGCCATCATGTATTTCAGAGTGGCTGTACAAGTTTACACTTTCACCAACAATAGAGTGTTCCCCTTGCTTCACATCCCCTCCAGCACAGGCTGTCTGTGTTTTGATCTTAGCCATTCTGACAGGTGTAAGGTGGCATCTCAAGTTGTTTTGATTTGCATTTCTCTGATGGCTAAAGGCGTTGATTAGTTTTTTAAAGTGCCTTTCAGCCATTTGTAATTCTTCTTTTGAGAATTCCCTGTTTAGCTCTGAACCCCATTTTTAAATTGAGTTATTTAGGTTTTGGGGCTCTAGTTTTTTAAGTTCTCTATATATTTTAGAGATCAGTCCTCTGTTAGATATAGGATTGGTGAAGATCTTTTCCCATTCTGTAGGCTGTCATTTTGTCTTATTGACTGTGTCCTTTGCCTTACAGAAGCTTTCAGGAGGTCCCACTTATTGATTGTAGTTCTTAGTGTCTGTGCTCCTGGTGTTATATTTAAGAAGTGGTCACCTGTGTCAATGCATTGGAGGATATTTCCTACTTTCTTTTCTATCAAGTTCAGTGTAGCTGGGTTTATGTTGAGGTCTTAGATCCACTTCTTCATCCAGTATGAACTCAGATGATCCCTAAAATCACCAGACTCAGGGTTCTGTATCATTTTGCTTTACCATCTTTTGCCTCCACAAACATTTATTGGACTCACTATGAGAAGCAACCTGAATGGCTCAATGGTCAGGCTTGCTGTCAAGCCTAAAGACCAGAGTTCAATCCCATGGACCCACCTCGTAGAAAGAGAGAACTGAGTCCTACAAGTTTTCTTTTAGCGTCCACCTAAAATGCTCTGTATGGCTCCTAATTACATGCATTTATATTTTGCAGTATAATGAACATGTATATCTTTTTAAATTAAAAACTCAGACCATTTGAAGAAAATGTGTTGATTAAAAATGGTATGCCTGGGGCTTTGGGGTTCATAACTCTGGTTGTAATAACTACATCCTGTTATTTTTATCCTCAGTATGAAAACAATTATTTTCTAAGTCAGTCTCTCATATTCACTAGGGGACATTTAAAACTATGTCCACATACTATTCTGCATTCCTTTCAAATGATGCTGCTTTAATTCCTTACACTTCAGCATGGGCTACAACTCGGTAAACTCTTTTTTAAAGACATAGAAAATGATGGATTTAGGAATAATTTGGTTAAAAGAGTGTTATTCTCTCCTCTTTTTCATTCGCTACAGGTCAGTCTTCCATATTGTTACCTATTATGTGAGGAGACACACCTGACAAGGGACTGAAGGTGAGGAAGTGAGGCCTAGCAATAGCCAGGTCAATAAGTCAGACATAAAACTCTTAGCCACAGACAAATCTTCAGACAATTACAGCCTTGACAGTAGCCAAAGAAAGAACCAATTGGTCTAGCTATACCCCAAGCCTGGCTTCTCAAAAACTATAATAAGTATATACTGTCTCAGCTTCTAACCTTGGGACTGATTTGTCCTGGTGCAGTAGAACTCACAAGCATGGTTACTGGCTAAAAGCAGCTTTACATCCTGTGGTGCCAAGAAAGAAATCTTCACCCCCCCCCCCAAAAGGTTCAAAAATGCCAGAAACCCAACCCTAAACACCAGCAATAAAACACTGGAAGAGAGTCAATAGTTGGTGTGAGTCCTGAGTATTTTAGAAACAGAGAAAGAGTTCAGAAGTACTCAAAATAATGTTGGTTTTTCTGACCTCTGATCCTGGAAGGGGGGAAAAATATATATAGATATATTTGTGCACAATGACAATAAGAAGGAAGCCATGAATTTGAAAGAGATAAAGGAGAGGTATCTGGAAGAGGAAGGAACAGGAGGGGAGAGACATAATTATATTCTTGACATAAGATAACAGCACAGAATTACATCACAAACACCAGCCTACACTAGAGTGTGTGGGAACTCACCCACTTTGCTTTGTCTAAGACAAACAGCTCATAACCATATTTGACTGCTGACTGCTTGTCCTGTTCTCTATTTTCTTCAATCCATATTTTTGCTTTTCCAATTATTCTCTTTTAGAAACTACTAAATAGACACCTATTATTTTACCTCTCTTTCATCAGTAATTTCTAGAAGCATGTTTACTTTGAAGTCCATGGTTAACAATATCTCCTTCCTCTTTCAAACCTTGGACCAACGAGTCTCAAATTTAATGCCCTGGTGAAATCCTTAAGGACCTTGTTAGACTGAGCATTTGGATCCAGTCGTTCAGGACAGGCTGGAGCAGTGACCTTTGAATTCACTCCCAGGTGAATTGGTCTCTCCTGCTGCAGGCAGCCCACTGAAAACAGCAAATCCAAGGGCCCCAGGGCTTCTGCCATCTCCGTTCAAATACAGAGTCCCAGTTTATTGCCGTGTCTTAATAAGCTCACATTCAAGCCACAACACTGTCTCCAATGATGTACATAATAAGCTACATTATTTTGCTTTTGCTTGCTTTTGATATGTCTTATAAAAAACATTTTCTGCAAATCACAAATAGTGTCTCACATAAGTTTATTAATATGTGTTTTGTGATTTTTTTTTAGCCTAGGGATATAAAAATAAATTTCTATTCACGCCATATAAATAACTAGCAACAGATCAATACTTGAGTCTACTCAAGTCTACCATAGTGGTTCAGTAAGTTTAATGGGGTGACCTAAAGGAGTATGGTTAATGGACTATTTAAAGGAGCACAGCCAACTCAAACACATCTGCATTGTCCAAAAGTCTGCCTCATCCTGGTAGAAGACTCACAAAAGTTGCGTTTCTGTAGCTCTATATACAACTTAAAGGCTGCTCAACCACCACAGAGCCTCCTCCCTCCTAGCAAATATTTATTGCTTTCATGGCCGAGACTTTGGGGAGTCTTGTAAATTTCAGGCGTATCCTGTGCTTTATAAATTTTGAAAATTCCTGAAGACTTATAAGCCTTTCTTGTCTCTCTAGGAAGGAATGCTTCGATTATGATCAAGTAGCTTTACCACACAGTGATGTTTTCACACTTATTCAAACTATTTAGTTGCACAAATTGTCCAAATGGAAGACAACTTAAGATGAGCTGGGTATGTATAAACTAATATCCTGCCACCAAAAATTAATAAAATTCTCCTAGCTGCCCCTGACTCTGGAATACAAGCTCTCAATATCTGGGTCATGGAATTTTGTTTTTGTCATTAACATTGCATTCTTTTAAAAATGCTTTTTAATTATTTGAGAATACCATGCATGCACACATACATACATACATTGTATTTTGGTCACATTTCCCCACTGCTTCTTTCATTTCCTTCCAGATCCTCCCAGCCTCTCCACATTTCAGGATCTCTTTTTGTTGTTTTTAGATAGCTGACTGTGGCAGATTTGTGCCACCTGTGTGTTTATGGGTTTGGGACCATCCACTGGAGCATGGGTATCCTACTGGTGGCCACCCCTTAAAGAAAACTGACTCTCCTTCCCTGGCTATCAACTACCTGTAGTTTCTTTACTGGGTATTGAGACCAATGAGACATTCATTTCTCCATGCTAGAATGTGGACTGGCTTGATGTGCAGATCTTCTATAGACAGCAAATCTTTTATGTGTTCATGAACCTAGTAGTGCTATCATGTCCAGAAGATCCTGTTTGACCAGATCTTCTCTCATTTCTGGCTCCTTTGATCTTTCTGCTATCTCTTCCTCAGTGATTCCAAGCCTTAGGGAGAGGAAGTATGATATTGATATCCATTTAGGGCCGTGAACACTCCCCTAAATTTTGTTTAGTAGTTGTGAGCTTCCACATTACCAACTATCTATGGAGCAAAGAAATCTCTCTGATGAGGTCTTAGAATTCCATTCATCTATTGTCATAGGGATACAAGAAAAGTGATTTGATAATATGTCCATCTAGAAAAATGGTAGTTAAGTTTGCCCCTAGCAGCTTCTAAGTTCACGAGTCATGGTTTCGTTTTGTTATGTTTTTTTTTTGTCAGATCCTTGACCTTTCTCCTGGAGAAAATGACTTAAGTCAGAAAGCATTTGGTTACAGCCGTAAGACCCATACCACGGTTACTCCAACAGACATATCTTACCATGTGATCATCATTGTTATAACTCAAAAGACTGTTGGTGATTTTTTTCCCCCTCTCTAGCAGCCTTCTTACAATCTTCCAGTCCAAAGCTAGCTGGTAGGGGAGACACTTCTTAGTCAGAGCCAACTTAGTTTTTCCGTGTCCCATGACCAATGCATCCTCAGCAATAGCATCTTATTATCAAGTATCGGTAGGCAATATCCAATCAGCAGTGACAATGGCAATAGCCAGTATTATTTTGGAGACTTCATGATACCCCTGGTCAACAATTCAAGGGAAAGTGTTTCCACCTGACACTGGTGTAGTTTTTTGTTTGTTTTTCTTCTTTAATTTTATTTTGTTTTGTTTTTTGTGGCTTCTGGGAACAATATTATCCCATGTTTGATCGCTTCAATTAAACTCCTTTATATGGATATATAAAGTATTAGGTTTCCGTGTGGGTCTCAAATAGTCTTCATTATAATCTTCTTCCCTCTCCCTCCCGTTCTTGACCCAATGTTTCTTCTCACACAGCCTCCATCCTCATTGTCCCCTTCCGCACCTCTAAAAGAAAGTGTAGTGAGACTTGAATTTTTATTCCATCCAATCTTTCCATTCATTGTTATTATTTTGTTTAGCAGAAGTCTTTTTGTACTTCAAGGTAATCCTCAGTTAGTTTCTTTATCAGTAATGTTTTTGAAGAACTGTATTCTGGGTCAACAAATGTAAGTTTTAAATTTAAGAAGTTCAATCTTTTCTATCGAAGCTTCATTAGCTTTCAGGAGAAAGCACTCTAATAAAGAGAGAGAGCTGAAAGACTTGAAACCTCCAGGGCTTCTCAGAAAGGCTTCCTTTACATAGACTCGTTCATCAATTTCCACAGTAACAGAAAGTCATTGGAACGTGACCCGAATGGGTAGCTGAAAACTGGAAAGTAACTTAAAACTCTGTAAAAACTGTTCATCAGATACTAGGCATGGCATGGCCTTCGTATTATAAAGATGTAGATGCTATAGATATTTTTGCCAACAACCAAAGCTTGTCTTTTTAATACAGCAGTGGTGATATAGTGAGTCACATGTTAAAACACTTAACCTTGATAGGCAGAAGATTTGTGACATGAGTGTTTATACTGAGGTTAAGAAAGACCTAGTGTATTTACAAATGCACAAAACTTCCTTTAGCACTGTAGGGGAAACTACTCCATAGTAGAAACCACCCCATATAAAAGTATGTTCTTCTTAAACACAAGTTTTTGGGGGAATAAAATGACTTACAAGTAATCACATTCTGGGAGAATTTTTAAAGTTACTTTCAACTGTGTATTGTTTGTCCTTGGTGTTAGTAAATTGTGCTTGTCATTTTTTTTTTTTTAACTTTTACATCTATGTTACTTACTTATACTTTATACGCCCTCATTCTATTTGAGGCTAAAAGTCAAGCTTTTATCTTATAATTATCAAAGTGACAAAAGTGGAGATTGGCAAGTTAAAATTTAATTTTTATTTGCAAGTAAACGTTCAGAATCAACCCAAAATCCTAAGTAAAAATCCTATGTATTTCTTCTACAAATACATGAATGTTATCTAACAAGCTGATGTTTTTAGTGGTTATACTAATATTTAATTACTCTAGAGTTATTCAGAGAAAAAATGTGCTTTTATTTTAAAAAGTTGTTTAATTACCATTGGAAGAGACAGGGGAGGAACATTGCCATGATATAGAGGAGTTTTCAGACAAAAATTATTCTCTTGATACTCTATAAAATACAACAAAGACCAAAAAAAAAATAGTGAACGCCCTGCATGCTACTCTCTGAGATACATGTTTTCAAACTACATTTTTTTTTTTTTTTTTTTTTTTTTTTTACAGATTTTGAGTGCATTATCTTTAGCACATTTTAGGCATCTTTTACATAAATCTATAGCCCTGTTTTTCCAGTATGACACCTTAAATATATGACATTAAAATCTCAATTATTAATACACATGGGAGTAAAGTAAGAATTTCTAATACTGATAAATTTTTATTCTAAATGTTTTATATTTATACTAGTCTTTAAATCAACTCATTTAAAGTATGTGGATGTATATGTATGCATGCATATGTAGATGTGCGTAATTCCAGTGTATGTGGTTGTGAGTGTACACTGCTCCAAATTTTCTTATAATACTTATGAAAAAAGAAAGAGATGGAGTTTTATGACCTTTCAAGTAGTTAATTTAGTAAATTTTTTTTTCAATTACCCAAAATGTTCTCCAGTTTTCAAAAGCCAAAGTTTTACCTCTTTCCTTTGTCCTCATTAAAAGTAAGTGAAAAAATTCAGGTTAAATTGATTTCTAAACATTAAATTCATTTTCTATTAAAATTGGTTTTCTTCAGTATAAATGAATCCCAGGAGGCTGGGAAAAATCTAATGAAAGAACAAAGATTTTTATGTGTTACAGGCAATATCTTCCCACAGATTTGTTTCTCTGTGTTTGAATTGACTTATTAAAGTGCTCAAGTGCATGTCGCATATGGAAAGTTACTGTAGCCTTCAATAGTGTCCCCAGCCCATTGCTATGACCCATGGTAAATGGAATGGCCCATTTTTTAAAAAAGATATTTAAGGCCCTGCACAGTGTTCATTGAGTTAACTCACAAAACCCAGTGTTTTGAAGAGTTCCCAATTATAGACTGACTAGACTAATTCTCATAAACACTTTCGCATCATTATTGTAACGAATCTTTACCTATCCAGGCAGGCCTAAAGTAGAGGTGATTTCTCCTTTGGGTCTGAAACTGCTTTTCTTCTATCTTACACATCCATGTATCCAGATTAATATCTATAATTTCATCTATTTTTCAAAAATTATTTATTAACACACAGACCTTTTTCCAGAAGGGCCAACCGCAGGGGAAGGCACTTCTACAACATAATGAGACCCATAGTATTGTGGTTTTTCAGGTGTTAACCACCCACAATCACCGGAGTAGAACTCACCAAATTCTTTTCTGTAAGCCTAGTGACTCTCAGTCTATCAGGAGGGTTTAAGTGACTAAATCAGAATCATATCCAAAGACTTTTCCAACTAAGATGGTATCATGTCATTTTTAAAGGAAATAAAATAGCATGGTTGTAAATGCTCGAGTAGGAAGCCTAAATTTTCTAAGGAAATAAATGTAACTCTTTGTCTCTGACTCCCTTTGTCTCTCTTTTTCTCTCTCTATTCTTTACCAAGAAAGCGGATAGAGAGCTAGTCGACACCTGCAGGAAGTAATACACTACTTTTGAAGGTGTAAAAACAAGAAGGAGGTCATTTCTTCTATTTAGGAGTATAAGACACTGATATTGGTGATATTGGTGAGGGAACAGCAGGAATCTGGCACTAGACTACCGTGCTCTGTTGATCTGCCTTTGTAATAAAACTCCATTCTCTGTATATCATAAGTGGCCAAAGAAACTAAAAATATGACAGGAGAGTAAAGGACCTCAGTAGTGTGTTGGATTTGGTTGATTGATAGGAATAACAGCTCATCACTGACAACAGTGGTAAGGCATTGTGGGTAACGTATCCAGTGAGAGTCCGAAGACCTCGATGCTCTGACATCAGTGTGAACTTCCCTTCCTCAAGTTGTGCATCTCTGTAATGGCTGCCTGTTGGCATTTATCACAGTCAATTGTTATGTTAGGACCACAGGCTTAACTATTAGAGCGCTGGAGACCTTCCTCAAGGCCAAGTGTAAGAGAGGAAGATTTTCTTTTATTCATCTTGTCTTCATGTGTCATGATATTTGCCATAATTTGACTGAAACTAAAAAATAAACTTTCAATGTTGGAATTTTAAGCACAGTAGAGAAAACTGGATATTTGGGCTACTGTGTTATTATCAACTCATAACTAGTCTGTAACTAGCTTTATAGGACACCAGGTGTTATGAGGAACGTCGCCATCTACTCTCCTGTCTGCTGATTGCAAAAAACAGTGTCAATGTTTTCCAAACGATAATGGCATGCTAAACACCTGGAAGATACTATGATAGTTGGTTTTAATGTCACCTTGCCATGAATTAGAATCACCTGAGTAGGGAATCTAACCTGAAGAAGTGGATCCATTGACTTGATTGATGTGGAAAGATCCATCCTGATTTATGGGTAGCATCCTCTAGAGGCAGCACTGATCAACAGAGGTATGGGAGATGGAAGAATATCCTGTCTTTTTTGCTTGGCCTTCCCTTTTCCCGCCTAGTTGATTGGGTTTATCCTTGCTGCTGCTGCAAACTCTTACTGACATCAGAAGCAGTGTTTTCAAGTTGCCATTGCAGATCTACAGTGATTCTCCAGGAAGCATCTGGGCTTCTGGTGTCTAATGGGGACTATGGAAACTCCCCAGCTTGTCAACTGAGTAACTACCAGTCGCCATGCCCCTCCTCCCTGACAGCTGCTGTGGGATCTTATTACAATGTCTGAGGCATCCAGGCTCATGGACAAGTGATTTCCAGAGTCTTGGGTTCCCCAGTGTGATTTAGCTATTGTTACTATTTAATACTGACTTAATACATTCAGTTCATAAGTATTTTAAAAAGAATTTATTCATTTTTATTTTATGTACATTAGTGTTTTGCCTGCATGTACATCTGTGTGAGGGTGTCAGATCAGACAATTGCAAGCTGTCATATGGGTGCTGGGAATTGAACCCAGGTCCTCTTAACTGCTGAACCATCTCTCCAGCTTGTCAATTCATAGTTTTTAAGATGATGCTGACTGACTAATACAGATACTAAACATTTAAACATCAGCTTTCCTATGATATTTGATTGCTTTTACAAGCACCCCAGGAGGAGAAAATGCCCTTCACTTACAAATAAACCTGTGGCTTATTAATTCATCTCAAACCTAGAAACAGTAAAGTGAACCCAGAAGCTGAGCTCTTTTTTATTCTGCTCCTTTTTCAAAACGTCATTAAAGCTTTCCTTTCCGAAGGCATGACTAAAGCCTTTGGCTTGCATGGACAGAATCTTGCTCTGTAAATTGAAAAATGTTCACACACACACACACACACACACACACACACACACACACACACACACACACACACACACAAATCTTGAGAAGTTTTGATACTTAATTACAAGATTAGGTCAACTCTAATACCACAGATTTTCAAATTCTCATTAGATACTTTTGATGTTGGGTTTATTGTGTGCATCCGTGGATGCAGAAGGTCCACTTGGCTTAGCTTGCCACTACATCCCCAGCCTGCACCCAATTACCTGGATGCAGTATTAGAAGAGGTCACAGAGCTCCCAAACAGTTCTTTCATCTGAGAGAGAAGATGAAAACCAACCAGGAACTCTCTCTGTATTGTGCACAAGCTCTTTGTTTTATCTTCTAAAGGTTTGATGTTTGATAATGAATAAATTAGAATAAAATATGAATGCCCTCTCTGTAGGAACCCAGCAGGAAACATTAGCTGTTGAGCCAGATCTCAATCAGCAAATGAAAGAGGTTCCTTCTGGCCCTGAGACTAAGCCTGGGAAGTCTGCTTATTTAGAAGAGCGTTGAAGATGAAAGAGAAAGTGCAGGCGCATGCGCCTGCTGTTTGTGTGTTTGCATGGGAGGCAGTAACTGGGAGGAGAAAGTTCCAACTTTCCTGAAGCACCAAGGCTCATATAACCTATGTTAAGTAGTATCTTTATCATCTAAGTTATTCTAAAGGCACAGATACATTGTTTTCTTGTTTCTAATTAAATTGACACACGTGCTTTATTGATAACGTACACGGTGTGTTGGGGGACTGAACATATTGAAAGCTCATAAATCCTATAACATATCTCCGTTGCTCTATAAACTTACGCTCATAGAGTAAACTTGCACCATTTACAGCTGCAGATTGTAAGTGGCGTATATGCCCTACTCTGAGGACAGTTTCATTTAAACCAGGACCTGAGGCTAATAGCTTTGCATATCTGATAATACAGTTCCTTGCCATTACCAGTCCCACACATCTGACCTCCACATTAAGTTAGCAACTCCCAACATTTCACCAGATGCTCAACTTTAAACAAAACTGGCTTTTCCCTACAGCCCTCTGGCTATCCAGACATGCCTGGAAGAGAGAGAGAGAGAGAGAGAGAGAGAGAGAGAGAGAGAGAGAGAGAGAGAGAGAGAGAGAGAGAGAGAGAGCGCTGTGTTGCAGGCATATGCCCTAAGAGGTTTAGATTTTCTCAGAGGGCCGAATGCCAAGCAAAGATGTTTTTTTCTGTACTGTAGTTTTTGTTTGTTTTCAGAATCTCACTAGGTGGCACGCCGCTACCTTGAAGACCCGAGAAATATATCTAGTATATTCATCACCTATTTCTACTTCTGGAGCCTTTTAAATGCTTCCCTCTATTCACGGTAATAGTATAAAAGCTAACAAGTGAAAAAAAGGTCTAAATTTCCATCTAGCAACTGGAGAGGATTTTGAGTGGAAAAGCCAATTCCCCAAATAGCATCTTGTGAGTAGCGCTGAGGCCTGTGTAGAGCAGGAAGTGACTCACTGTTGGTCCGGCACCCTAAGCCTATCATACAGTCTGTTCTCAATCATTCAGTCCTCCAGCACACACCAGCACAGCTTGACCTTTTTCATTTTATCTCATTAGTCACTTCTGTCAATTCAGGATCAATTATTTTAAGTAAAGTCTATGAAGTAAATAGAAAATATATGTAGTAAGTTCATAACTGTATTACAATCACACTCTAATTGCCATTTAGCTTGCAAATTATAATAAAAATAAACTTTAAAAACAAGCACTGCAACAACAAGACAGATATCTTCTGAAATGTTAGAATCAAATGGCATTAAGAAAATAAAGTTTTTTCCTATTCGTTTGTGAGAATTTTTAGACAGTTTAAAATTTAATAATTGGGTTTTCTTCGAGACATAAACTATAAACAAATTTACATTAACATATAATAAACCAAAAGTAATATTTCTTTCACTCTCATCTAAATTCAATACATTTAAATTATATTTTTCTGACATCTGAATTCAATGCATTTAAGTTATACTATCTCTGACCGAACTTCACACGATCTTCAAGACTATGAAAGTTAAGATTCTTATCTGTCATTTAGTAGCTCAGATATTGGAAGTTGTAGATGAAGTCCTCTTCATCCATCTACAACCATGTAGTTAAGTGAATTTCAACAGCGAGGATGTGTGTGTCTGGATGTCAGGCAAATTATAACAAAGCAACAAGCTAGGACTGTGTCATAGTAACAAACACTACGTTGTAGTTCTTTGTAGTTTCACTGGGTGGCAGATGACTGACTTGGCCGAAAGTAAAATTCCCAGAGAGTCCTGACTTGATGATTAAAGGAATAAAGAGCAGTTTCTTTATTTATTCATTTAACATTTACTCATTTGCCTGTCAGTCTGGGCTGCTCGCAGTTCAGATAGCTGGTAGGAATCATGTGATATAGTCTATGAACAAGTGCTGTGAGGGACAAATGCAGTTAGTATTCAGTTAAAACATGGCCAGCCCTGAAAACATGCGTGTACAAGTAACACTATAGGGATTTGATGTGGGAATGCCTTTCTGTACGCTGTGAATCTCAATCTTTTAAAAAAGGAGCTGTTTTGGGCCATGACAGGCACCTTAGAAGAAGTAGGAGGAGAAATCAGAGCATAGGTAGGAGAAGCAGGGCCGAGTCAGGCAGATCGAGCAAGCCGCCCAAGGAGCAATATGTAAGGAACACAGGTGAGCCATGGGCCACGTGGCAGACAGATTAATAGAAATGAGTTGATATAAGATGGAAGGGCTAGCTAGCAATTGCCTGAGCCATAGGCAAAACAGCATGAAGTTAATATAAGCATCTGAGTCATTTCTGGGGGCCTGAGCTGCGGCAATGGGCAGCTAATGGGTCTGATTTCTCCTCCTACTTCTTCTATGGTGCCTATCATGGCCCAAAACAGCTCCTTTATTTAAAGATTGAGATTCACAGCATATAGAAAGGCATTCCCACATCACATCCCTATAGTGTTACTTGTACACACACGTTTTCAGGGCTGGCCATGCTTTAACTGAATACTAACTGCAGCACAGGTCTGTGGGTCTGTGCTTCTGGCCGCCGGGGACCAAGAAACCCCGCTGCATCAGGGATGAGCAGACAGCACTTATATGTTTAGGAATACACACACACACACACACACACACACACACACACACACACACACACACACACACGTGTGTGTCCCTATATGTAGAGACAGAGAGATATGTGGATATAATAACATTTTTTAAAAGAGACCATGAATATTAAAAAAAAAAAAAAAAAAAGAGCCAGTAGGTACATGCTAGGATTTGGAGGGAAGAAAGGGAAGTAGGAAATGCTGTAACTATATAAAAATCTCCCCAAATAAAAAATTTAAATAAAAGTAAGTAAGGCACAAAAGTTAAATCATTGAATTATTCTTCTATGATCGGCACTTATAGGAAGACTGTCATCGTTTATTTTAATTTTCAACTGTTAATGTTAGTAATGAGGAAGGTCAATGATGTTTATGATTTCTAATATATTTCTATATATTAGATAATACAGAATTCTTATATTATTCTTATATAATTCTTATATTATTCTTATAGAATTATTTAAAATACTTAAATATAAAATTTTAGAAAGAAATGCATGTTGCTGAATGTCTTCTGTGATATGCAAAAACAATGATACTCATCTGCTATGAAGATTACAGCCTAAAAAAGGCATTGCAAACAGAACAAAAATGGCCTTCATAAAAATAGTTTATATGTGGTAGGGGAAAAACCGAAAAATGGGAGCCAATCTCAACACTATAGCTAATTAAAGACTCTATACAACCAGACAAGACAAAACATAACTAGTATTGATATGCTTTCTGCTTCTGTAATAAAGTCCATGACTAAAAGCAGCTTGGGAAAAGAAGGGTTTGTTGGTCATCAATAAGGGAAATCAGGGAAGGTTTCATTCCATCCTGGGGGGAAGCCGAGGCAGGAAGTCAAAGCAGGAGCCTGGAGACAGGAACTGAGTTAGAGGCCAAGGAGGAGTGGTGCTTACTGGCTTGCTCTTAGCTTGCTCAGCTTTCTTTTTCAAACAATGTAGGACCACCTGCCCAAGACTGAGTGGTACAGCTGCCAGAGTTGTGGGGCCTCCCACATCACTCATCAATAAGAAGATGCCCCACACTTGCTCACAGGTCAATCTGTTAGAGGTGACTCCTCCACTGAGGCTAATCTCCCCATATGATTCCAGCTTATATCAAGTTGACAAAAACAAAACGAAAACCTACCAGCATATTGCATATCATTGGTTCTCGTTTTCTAGAATCTAAGATTTGTGAGAGAGAGAATAAAATGTTAATTTACATTGTTTTGCTTTTTTTCTCTCTAGAGGTTTATGAATATTGGCAAATTGAGTATGTATTTTAGGTAACTCCTCAAATAGAAATTTCTGTCATTTTCCATTTTAAAAGCATGGAAAAATTACAAAAATGTAAAAGAAATATGTAGAATATTTCCTTTATACTGTGTGAATATATGTCACTATGATTGTGTTAGTAAAGAAGCTGATTGTCCAATAGCTGGGCAGGTAGAGACTAGGTGAAACTTCAAAAAAAAAAAAAAAAAAAAAAGAAAGAAAGAAAGAAAAAAAAAGGTCAAAGAAGAAGAGGTAGAGAGATAGGGTCTTAGAGTATCAAGGAGATGTGGAGAAAAGGAGATGAACTTGTCATACTGCCAAGCCATGTGGCAGATAAGAAATATAAGTTAATTTAAAATTTAAGAATTAGCTAGTAACAAGCCTGAGCTATTGGCCAAGCATTAATAATAACACATCTTATTATGTGGTTTTTTGGGGGTGGCTGCTGGGACACAAAAAAACTTAGCCTACAAAAATGACTTTTTAATCTCATAAAAAGGAAAAGTAATTTTAATTTATTGATTATTCACTTTGCAGCAAAGCCAAGATTTAAATCCTGATAATATTCATTAAAAGAAATAATACTATCAAATTATCTACCAGGCAAGTGAAATGTCTTTGAAAATATGTGCCCAAATTTATACTTCTAATGAGTAGAAATGTTTGAAGTTAATGAACATCATCATCAGGCTTCATCTTACGAACATCTCTACTTGTTAGAAGATGTTTTAGGTACATAATTATAAAATAAATCTTCACAAAACATCTGCCTACTCTTAGTTTAGTCTTGCAGAAAAAAAAAGCCCATTGATTTATTCTTCTGTAGGATACCTTGGGTTGTTATTTACTTTTTAATTTTAAGTTAGCATAAAAATTAACAGGTTTCCTCTATAGATTTCCATGTACATTTAATTTTGTTGATTATCCCAAACCCAACACTTCTTTCTACCCTCCTACCCCACAGCTGTACCCTTCTCTCCCCAGTATTCTCCTTTCTGCAGACTTTGAAAATAAAGCATTGTTTATCTATCAAATTCTACTCCATGTATCAGAAAGATTTAGGTTCTTTTTATTTGTTTGTTATTGTTATAAAACGTTTTCCCTGAAAAAAATTCTATAAATAATCATCTGCCTCTGTTTTCACTGATGCTCCAAAATGGGGAAAAAGTAAAGTAAGCAACTATAGGTACATTTTAAACCAAGTGTTATGCTTGTTATTTAAGACTTACTGAGGGAGTGAACAAACATCCGTTTTGTGTGAATATCTAGAAAGAAACTGTGTTTAAAAAAGATAGAGCGAAAAATGTCCTGGCAGCAGTATGGTATATTGCATATTATTGTAGTTTCTACCCTTGGCTTTACCGTGAACTTCTCTGGATATGTGTTGCTACCATTGGTTAATTTAAAAAAAAAAAAAAAAAAAAAAAAAGCTGCTTTTGCCTATGGCAAGATAGCTTACATTCAGATGGGAAATCCAAGCAGAGAAACAGGAAAAGAAGGGCTGAGTCTGGGAAACATGACCCAGACACCCAAAAAGCAAGATGTGAAAGTGTGGGGAAGCCACTGGCCATGTGGCAATACATAGATTAATAGAAATAGGTTATAACAAGGAAGAGCTAGCTAGTCATAGCCTGAGCCTTAGATCAATTAGAATTCCCGCAACATTCCATACTTCATATCCATATATAGGAAATGTATAAATGTCATTCTAAACAAACAAACAAAAGCCCAAACAATGACAACAGAAACGCTTCTCTGAAGTCTGAGGCAGTAGACATCTTGTAAATTCAAATGGGTTGTCAAATCACCAACCCATCTTCTGTATCACAGAACCCACATAACTATAGAAATAAAAACTGGCCCAAGTGGGGGGAACTTGATAGTTGAACTTACCAACATGAGTAAGATGCAATAGATATTGGAATAAAAACACTGGGTTTTAAGAGAATTAAAGGGAAAGTAATGTTACCCCCTCCTAGAGAACTCTATAAAAGTTGGTGAGAATAAAGGTTGCCAAAGGGCAATAGAAGATGATCTGAGATATACAACAAACTGGCTTCTGTTCTGGACAGCAGCCGTAGACATGCTGGATGATGAAAGCGAGGTTGGCTAACAGCGGGGGCCCGAGTGTTGAAATACACTGGAAGCTTAGCTGTCAAAGGACATGATCAAAGATGAGCTACCAGAGCAAATGACACGGATTCAATGGCTTTTTATTCCGTCCAAGTATCTACAGAGGGACTGCATGAGTGGAAATTTCTGCTTTCTGAATGGCTTAAAATGGAAGAAATCACTAAATGTGGCAATGAGAATGCCCAGCAGTAGTAAAATATTCAGTATGTTTAGCAATATGCCTCGTTAGATATACAAACAGGAGGATTTTGTTTCTTCAAGGAGAATTATCTTTATAGTATGAAAAAGCCATAAAGATTGGACTTTTTCTGGAATTTTAATCCAGTTAATGCCAAATTGAACTTTCTATGTAGACAATTTCTAAATTTGCAAAAAGCTGCAAAATTTTATCAATTAACCGCAGCAGAAATTTATGTTGGAATATATATTTTTATAGTTTCCTACGATTATAAGAAAACCCAAACTCCTTCTAATTACTAGAAAGCATCTTAAATTCTCTCAAAGGATCCAAATCTACGTTCACTTAATTATCCTTAAAAAACAAATCTGGCCTCTAGCTTGAGTGTGAGGAGATTTACTGGAGTTGTTTTTTGGGAAATCTCTGAAATCACCACTTTCACAGATGTTGACAAGCTGGCACATCTGAAAGAAATCCCTCATTTATGATCAGGTGCCTCACATCTCAGTGTGAACTTAAGCAGGAGAACAGGGCACAGCAGGAGTGCCTCAGCTGAACTGAATACAGATGAAGTGTCAACTTCAAAGATGTCATGGTTTTCTAGAAGCCGAAGGACAAGGTATGTCCTTAGTAATTCCTTTCCTTTATGATTTTGGAATAAAGTAATCCAACAATTTCTCATTCATGTAGTCTATCTCTAGGTACCGTTGCCACGGGAGAGATTTCCGAAAATGCCTAAGAAATGTTGGCATCATATTTCAAACTGTGATTTGTTCACAGAATCTCCTTGACATGTGGAAACTTGAAATTTGAAGACTTGTCAGTTTGCCTTTGAAGTTTTAATTTTTAAATCAAGTTACATATATCAGTCATCACTGCAAAGTCTTTGAGAAAGATATCCAGTGACCAGTTTTAGTAAGACTCGCTGAAGATCCCTTAACTGGAGTGGATGGGAAAATGTTTTCCCATCTCTTTGCTCTGCTTGCTCTATGCCATTCCACCTGATGAAATGAATCTCAGACCTTGTAGTGTGTATCCAAGTTAGCAGTTAAACCTATTGTCCTGAGGATATGCTTTTTGGCACTCTTCTAAAACATGAAAATATATAAAAAACAATTATAGGTATGCTTCACTAATTTAATGAGAACCTAATCCAAGGCCAGTGAGATAACACTGTCTACTGCATAGTAAGAAAAAGACAATATTTAGAGCAAAATAATTTATTTACAAAAGCTATCTATAATTCAGGACAAACATCCTACTGAAATGAGATCTGAGGAAAGTTAGAAACAGTACAGGATTGTATTTTACGAATTCTCTGAAGTCCTTTGACACACTCTTGTTGTTGAAACACACATATATAGCTTCAGTATGCAACAAGCTCATTCATAAAAATTTAGCGAAAGTCAAGGCTGCTCTCAACAGCATTCCATTTCCAGATTTGTAAAAATCCCACTTATTTACTTGTGATAACCCAACTTATCAAATATTTTCACAATGGTATCATTAGTTACAAGGGTTATCATTTCTCTTTTGAACATATATTTGTATAGTCCAGATCAAAATACACGACCTAAAATAACCCACATCTTCTTCTACAGCTAAGTCTGTGAATTAGGTACAGTGACTATTATTTGCTCTGCTAAAGACAATGGGCTCAAGGTTTAATTTATGCTGCTATCTAATCATGGTCTCATCTTAATGATGCTACAAAATATTTGCATATAGTCTCTTTATAATCAAACTAATATCAAAAAGTGTTGGAGGCATCGTATAAAGCAGTGACCTTTTCATGGTTTTGCACATTGCTTGCTGGCAAGAGATTCTTTCCTGGTTTTGCTAAAGGCAGTTCTCTAAGAACCACAAGATGTCCCTTTTAGGCTATTTCCTGTATTGTTAAGCACAGTGGCCAAAAATAGCAAGTCACTCACCGCTCCCTGCTCCTTCCTGGCTAGCGATTGTAAGGGCACAGTGACTGAGTTGAGAACATAACAAAGAAGTCCGGTTCCACCTTCCCCTTAAACCTCTCCCCACTGGGGGCTCCGTCCCCTAGGCCCTTATTGGTCCATGCACACATACACCTAATTTGCATGAGCGTCCCCCCTTTGGAGTATAAATGGTGCTGCCTTTTGTTCAATAAAGGAGACCTTGACAAAATCTAGAAGGACTCTGTCTTTCTTAGCGTGCTTGGTCTCTTTTCTCTCTCCCCCCCCATTGGTATTACAGGTGGCATCTCTTCGAAGACCCACGAATAACTAGTCTCGCCGGACGAGGCAAAAAAGATTTCCGCTGTGGTTTCTGTCACACAAACCTGACTCAAATGTGCACGTTTTCCTTGGTTTCCTCCCCTTGGATATATGTTTAGATTAAATTATCATATCAATGTAGATTTATTACATACAAGCCACTGGGTTACATACTTTCACAATGTTCTATCAATTAATTTTTAAATGATAAAAAGAGCATAAAATCTTTCACAGTTTCTTAAAAAAGGAATTTGCTATAATGTTTGAAGCTGCTAAATGCTGATTTAGGGTACATGAGATGTGAATCAATGTATTACACGGACTCTGTTCTCAGAAATATTTTGACCCTATCGTCTGAATAGATATGGTTGTCAGGCTTCTAGAAACAAAGTGAGTATGTTTTTACTTTTGTCCTGTGTTCATTGTAATTAACATTATCGTGATATAATGAGCATTTGTTTATTTACCCACAGGTCTGGAGTGACTATAGTATTTCTGCATGCTATTCTGGATGCTTCTATGGATTCTTGGGGGAGTTAAAAGAGTACACTGTTAAGAGAGCTATGTGGTGATATATTTTATATGTAATAAAATCAGCCCAGAATATCAGAGAACAAAATCACCCACAGTCAATACATACAGTGAAATGTCAGTAACAGTGGTATCTGCATAGTGAATTCCTTGTAACGTTTGTTTGTGTGTTTCTCTATACTAAAACAATTCAGTGTTTATGAACTGCATTAGCAAATACAAAATTTAATGACATATATAAAAGAGTTGTCTAAATCTTCCAAAAGAGTTTTCTTCACTGAGGAGAAAAACATCCAGACACTGCTGCTAAGAGACACTTCATTCCCAATCACTTTCTTCTTTCCCTATAAATTAAAGCCTAGACATTGATGTATGTCTTCAATATATATAGTGCTTTACCATATAAATTCCTAGGAAGTCAAAGCTATCTTTGCTTTATCTCTCCTCCACATGAAAACATATAAATAACAGTGTTTTTTTTTTTTTAAATTAGAAATCAACAAATACCAGGTTAGTGGTATTATCATATTAGCATATTAATGTCACTAGAATATTAATATTGCCACACAGATACCACTGTAAATATTAAATTAGCATCACCCTAACACTAATATAGCAAAAAAATTGCTCTTGTTATTATAAATAATAGCATGCTATTAAACTGGCATCTCATTTGCCTTAGCTCTTAGTAAATAATAACTTGCACCATAGCTTTGATAGCTGTGAGGGTGACGGACAACAATAATCAAACATCTGGGCATGAACTATGTGTCAAGCTCAGTACTAGCCTACGCTGCTTAATTTTAAAAAGGCCTCTGGTAATGCTGCCAACCCTAGTTCAGGAATAACTCCAGTGTTAGTTCTAAATTCTGTCAGGTATCAAAAAAAAATAGCTATTTAGTAGTGTTCCTAGAAATCAAACTGAAGTCAAGATAATTTCTCCAAAGGTCCATCAACGCTACCAGTCTCCTTGCTTTGTATAATTAATACTTGTGAATAATAAACTTGAAATAAACGACCTCAAGGCTGTTCACCACAAGGCCTCCTCATCTTATGACTCTGCTTTTTTTTTTTTTTTTTTTTTTTTTTTTTTGGCTGGGATTCTTTAGTTTGTTCAGAGCATTTAGAAAGTTAACTCTGTGCCATCACACCAGGCAGGGCAACGGATGCTGCTGTCTAACAAATGAAATTCAAGGTCATCTGAGAAAGTAGCTCTCTAATTTTAAATGTACACAAGTCTACACAAGTTACCCAAAGTAACTTTTGAATTTTTAATTTACACTTGGAAGCAGGTGAAGCATGTCAACTAGAGGCATTTACCGGAAGACCATTTCATCTCACATTTAATTAAATGACTAGATGCATCACCACTTAACACACTTATAGGGAAAGGTGAGATGCCTTGAAAGAAAAGTGGGGCATTCATTGGATGGAACAAGATACTTTGGGAGATTAAATGCTAATCTTTTAAAGTGTTGACACTTTGACATTTTTGAGACCTGCAGAAAAATTTTACCCGTAGAAAAAGAGTCAGTTGTTCTGAGGTATTGTTGTGGCTTTTGATAGAATTTACAACTCACTGTCTGGTACAAGTTCAGTTGGATGTGAATTGCTAAATAATAATGTTCTTCCCATAACAGTTTTAAATTATAAAAATACATTCCAAAGTAGTTACCACCGCGATTGCTCACATCCAGCTATGCTAGCTTCACCTGGAAGGTAGTATTGCAGTATTTTCTCTAAAACTCAAGTGTTTAAACAAAAAAAAAAAAAAAAAAAAAAAGGTGACTTATTGATGCAATGTGTAAGCAATGATTGTTTATATAATCATTCTGTTGTTCTAGGAAAAAAAATTAAAATTGTAAGCTCAAGATTTCCACAGTTAACAATATGATACCAATGCACTATAATTAATAACATTATTATTCTTCAATTACAGATAATACACTACAATTATGGATCACAGATACTATAAGAGTTTTCAGTTTTTTGAGTTTGTGTATTATACAGTAAGTACACAGAGGGATCATTTACATTGTAGACTTCATTTTTATGTGTCAAATGAAATTGTTAGTTTTTAATAGATAATTTTAAAATATTCAAACTGGCCCATGTGCATACACTTTTAAGCAAAAAAATGAATTAATAATTATCTTAAAACAATGCAAAGATCTTCCCCTTTGTCATTGAGAAATCAAGTTAGATCTAATCTAGTTTGCTCTCTGGTGATTAGTTTTCACAGGGTTGGGAAGTGCTGTGCAAGCTACTTTGGGAGACAAGTCATTAATCGTTTTACTCTTACCTAGCTATGGACCTCATGAGCTACAGCGGAGGCCTGACTGGCAAGCTCTGCCCACTGTTGTAATAGTGGAATATGAGTATTGTGGGGGAAACCATTCTACTTATTATTAGATTTGAGGCCCACTGCATAGAGGATACTTGTACCCAATACAGTAAACCTGGTCAGAGTCTAGCTTAGTAAATCACAGGCCTTAGTGATAAATGGACATGAAGTCAAACTTCTAAATTGTTGACACCAACAGATTTGCGTTTTTCTCAACCTCCATCAGAGAAGACTCTTTTTGCTGTGAGAAGTGGTTAATATGGAGACTCATAATTGACCCAAATGCAGAGAATATATGGATATGGAGTATTTGAATCCAAAAGATACTTCTATATTTTCCTCCCATGGCTCAGAGACTATAGTAGCAATCAGGACAGAAAGTTTCTAAGAGCTAGAGGGTTGGCAAGAATACTGTACATGACAGGCCATCGCACTCCACTGCAGTTGTCCATTTTTCAGGAAATTTGTACAAGATTAGAACATCACTGCTTCAAAATACATGGGTAAAATACTTAGGAAACCTTACTCCTCAATGAAGGACTATGATCCGTTACTGGGTCCTATGGATGAGGACTCAGTTTTTCAGTGGTTCAGTCGTTAATAAGTTGTCCATATTCTAGTAGATAATTTCCTTCTTGTGTATGTAATCACAACTAAACTCACAGAGACAAAAAGTAAGTAAGTAAGTAAGTAAATAAATAAATAAACAAAGACATAAAATATAAGGGGCTTTTGGGGAATAAGAAGAGTTTCAGAAGTAGGGGTAGGAGGATGAAAACTCAATTCACATGTACACACACATACACACACACTCTCACATTCACACACATACACACTCACACACACATACACATACACTAACACATACACACATACACACACATATATATTTACACACACACTTATACACATATGCTCACACACATATACACACACACTCACACATACACACACATATATATTTACACACACACTTATACACACATACACACATACACACACACACTCAATTCTTTGACAGTTCCCATATATGTGGGTGTGAATAAAACTATCAAAGAAATTTTAAAAATTGAAAATTTCTCTCCAGAAATGAGCGCAACTGGTCAAAAAAAAACAAAACAAAAAAAAAAAAAAACAAAAAACCTGTAACTATTTAAAGAAAGCAAAAAACAAAACAATTTTTTTGTGCATTTGTGTTCATAACCAGCAAAAGCGTCATCTACTCAAATAAGGACATGTGGCATGCTTCAGGGATATAACATGGCTAACATATCTCTTGAAAGATTGTCTTGCAAAGCTTTTCCTGTTTATAGTACTTATCTGCATACTAAGGTATGACTCCAGCACACTCAGAAGCAGACAAAGAGACCATTGTTAGTATGACCAAGACAATTTCCTCACTTTGTGTTATTTGACACCTCAAAACTACAACTGATCTAGAGATGCCTGGGTGCTGAAACAAAGGGATAGAAAGGGGCTGTTAGGAAGTTCATACCAAGACCCATGGGTGGGAAAAAGGGGCAGGTTTTTACAGATGTTGATGTCTTGGGCCCATTGTTGTAACATCTCTTTCCCAAATCCTAAAGCAGATTGGAGCTAGAGACAGTGATAAGTTTCCTCAACCTCTGAGACCAGCATCTGTATGAGATGCTTTTTGTTTTGTGTAAATGACACTGTAGAGAATTATGTTAATCTGACTTGAGTAAAATACAAGGCAAATGAGAAGATTCAGGAGAAATCATGAATAGGATGGAAAACAATGTCTTCTCTGATTGTCCCCATCCTTTGAATCTAGGCCGATCTTGTGATTGATTTTGGTCAATAACATGGCAGGTGTATATTATAGAATTATCAGTTTGCTCTCAAAAATCACCTACCACTTGAATTCTGACTGTCGCAGAAAAACAGAAGACTCTAAAGAGAAGGGCAGAGCCAGGTGACCCAACCATCTCAGCCTCCTCAAATGATGCTGTGGACATTTGAATGAGGCGATCTTCAATTTACCAGAAGATTCCACACCCAGTTAAACAACTTCATAGCAAAATATACCCCCCGCCCCAACTCAGAGCCATGAGAAGGAATGACCTTAGCTAAATGACTGATCAATTCTGGGATGATTCCTATATGGCAGTTGGTATCCAGGTATAGCATATAATCTGACTCCATCACCCCTCCTTTGGGGAATTTGCTTTTATTAAATCTCTCCTGCTACACTTGGTACCTCCTGAGGATGTCTTCCAAATATGTTTCTAAGCTTCCATTCTTCATGTTCCCAATAATGTTATTTCTTTTAATAACATTTCCAGTCTTAAACTTTTATCTCACGAGGAAGTAAACACAGCTTGTATATTTGTTTTTATTTTTATGATGCAGTTATCTTTGTGACAACCATTTGCACTTTATTCTTCTTTGGCCACATATTCAGAGCTCTACAATTTCTAACTCAGGCCATTCCTAGTGTGTCATTTACAATGTTAGCTATGTTCTGGAAAACTTAGATGTCAAAATGTTTTAAACTTGACATTAAACGAAGTCTTGACTTTTCACTAATAAATTGAATTTATTTCTACACTGAGTTTGAGTCAACTGTTTATTTTCTCCATAGCTCATATATCTTAGGATGACACTTTTTTTTTTTTAAAAAAAACCTTCCTTTTTAGTTATTTTATCCCTAACTTTTTGTAATTCTTATAAACTTTACTCCCCCATGACCTCACCAAGCCACAGAATTATTCCTTTCTTTTTTCTTCATTTACTCAAAGATTTCAATATTTATTTTATTTTCTGAATTCGTTTGATTTTTCTGTTGCTGTGATAAACACCTTAGCCAAAGGAAACTCAGGGAAGAATGGGCTTACTTCCTCTTAAAACTCCGAGGTCACACGCTATCACTGAAGGAAGCTGAGGCAGGAACGGATGGAAGCAGGGGCTACCCGAGGAATGTGGCTTACTGGCTTGCTCTATATGACATTCTCTGCTTTCTTATACACAACTCGGGAACAGCTTCCTATGGGTGGCACTGTCCACAGTAAGCCAAGCCTTCCCCGATCAGTCATTAATCAAGAATATGCCCCACAGACAAGCCCACATAGCAATCTGACAGAGGCAATTCCTCAATTGAAGCTTCCTCTTCCAAGGTGATTCCTGTTTGTCTCAAGGCAACAAAAATTAACCAACACATTACCTGGGTGTAAGGTCAAATGCACTGAAATCATTAGGTGTTTGTAAGCATTAAGCATTACCTTTGTCCTTAACATAAGTTATTTAGTTATAAGTTTATATCACGTGATATTTAATTGGGCTTTTTTTTTTTTTAATTAGCAAGTCTGCCCGCATAATACATGGAATTCAAACAACTAACTGTCTTTACTCTATCAAATGGCTGTGGCACTCAACCCAGTGTACCTAACTAGGCCTTCAAGCAATGGAGGAATCTAGACCTCTGTGGTCACTAAGCTCATCGTCTTTGCCTTCATGTAGAAGACATGCTCATTTTTTTTTTTATGTTATGAATCCAACATTTAAAGCACCATCCTTAACTCAGGCAGATGGATGGCTCCCTCTGAAGCTCCAACCTTACTAGTTTATCATTCTTGCCCATCAGAAATATCGGCACTATTGTCTTCCTTGTATGCTTAGAGTTTGTAGAAAAAAAATTATGACCTGTGAAAGCTACTAGATTTTTTGAATATAGGAATAAATATATGGGGAAAAGTGATTGTTACGGGTGGTGGAAAACTGGAAATTGCAAACCGCCATCAAAGTGCAGGGTTCTTCACCATACTGGAAAAACTGAGTTTCTTTGGCATCAGTTAACAGGGGGAAAAAGTCAACAGAGTCCCTTTCAGTGTGTGGTTAAGGATAGCACTGAAGAATAGCAGAGGGATCTGTCAGCACTCTCCTTAGTTAAGGAGCAGCAAGTTTCTGTAAGATCAAAAGTACTTCAAAGTCTCTCTTTCAGAGTCTCTGGCATGATACCTCATTGCAAACTCAGCTAGAAATTTTAAAAGAACAAGAGAAACCAGCAATTATAAAATCCCTGCAAATCTCAGTAATATGGGTCGCACAAAGCAAAAAGGAATTACGTGCCATTGATCAGCATGCCCTTAACACCTTCAGTTCTTATTGATCAGTTTGTAATACTTTCACCATTTGTGTAAAAACAGGAAAAATCAAAGGAAAACAAATTCAGAGCATTTGTGAACTTCCAAACATTGGATTTTAAAATCAGATAAGGAAATACATTCTTGCTGGCACATGTCTTCAGATCTAGCACTCAGGAGACGGAGGCAGGTAGATCTCTATGAGTTCCAGGACATCCAGGGTTACAAACACCCATACACACACACAAAGCTATTTCTCAAGAAGCCAAAAAGAAGGAGGAGGAGGAGGAGGAGGAGGAGGAGGAGGAGGAGGAGGAGGAGGAGGAGGAGGGAGTTCTCTCCACTTTCCTTTCTCAATGAATCATGTGGTCTATCCTTGAACTTATCCTATGTGCTATGGAACTTGTTACACCCCTCACAGATATTGTGCATGGCAAAACACAAAAGCCAGTAAGACTGATAACAGAGCTCTAAAACAAGCCAGCTTCAAATCCTCACAGTGTCAATAGAGTCAAACCTATTCTGCAAAGTCTGATGCAGGCTGTTAGAGGACCAGAGCAGCCAACAAGGCTGGGGCCATAATGTCTCCACTAAGTAGACCAAATATGCCTTCTTGCAGATTAAGATAAAGATCTGCATCTGCTCATACTGAAAGCATATAATCACAGATAATCAGCTTAGCAGGCCCACCTTTCTTCCTGTGGAATGAATTGCTGAGGGCATTAGAGCTCAGCAACAAAACACACAAATTCATTGAACACCTTCTCTGTTTAGTGCTGATTTTTATTTACTTTGTAAAACCAATGCATTCAATGGCTGCTGACCAGTGGAAATAATTACTAATAGGTTCAATATTTGTCATTATGTCTTATATTTTAGAGAAACTTTAGTATGGTGATTCATATTTAAAGGTAAATTCGGAGATTCATAGAAGGTGAAATGGTAGAGAAAAAAGAAATGTAAGCATCCACGATCCCAAAATTTATATTATTAATCCCGTAGCATTAGAGACATGTTTCATGCAATGAACATCAATTTCTATAAGCTCATATTAATAATATCAGTCACAATTGAGCAATATAAGCTTCAGAAACAGAGCATCACTATGGGAATGCAAGCTATCTCAGTGTGCCCTGAAATACTTGCTGTCAGTGCTCATATGTGCAAATGCAGTTCCTCACTTCTATTCATTCTTCTATTGTATGGTATTGTCTTGTTTATCCAGTAAGCAAATAGTGACTTTGGACCAGATAATCACTGAATAAAACAAGCAGAGTCCTTCTGCGGAATGAATTCCTATGTTAGTTGGAAAAGGCAGAAAGCACACACATATGTAAATACATAAGTAACTGTAAGTGTTGTAGACTGAGGGAAACACCAAGGCTTATGACGTTTATTACAGTGTGTTGAGACAAAGGGGAGCCAAAATGATTGTTGACAAGCTAGTGACTTCATGCTGGCATTTCCTTCCTTACTAGTTAGTAGCTTAAAGAGAAAATCTTGAGCTTCCTGGAAAAGGAAAAATCTTTGAAAATGAAGTACTGATGCTGCAGGCAATATGATAAAATCCAAGGACTTGAATATGATCTACCTTCTCCAGATCACCCTGCTATTTGCCAGCAAGTCTTGGTTAATTCAAACTCTATCAGTTTGTTTCTTGTAAAGGGGCATTTTGGTAAACTTAGAGGCGCTGCATGATTTGAACTGCTGAAAATGGAAAATAAATTTTGCTTTTAACTAATTTTATTTTTCAAAGGCTATCCCAAAGTCATGAGGAAATGGACTTGCAAGTTAAAGAAAATTTTCTTTAAGTTGTTTGTCTTTTAAAAAGCTTTATTTACCTTATTTATGTGCTTGAGTATATGTATGTGCACATGTGGGTGCAAGTATCTGTGGAGGATAGAAGAATTCATCACCCTGTAGCTGGAGTTGCAAATAGTTGTGAGACACTCCACACTGGTGTTGGTTTTGAGAGTGAGATCAGACGCACACACTATTCAGGGGAGTTACTGAGCAGGGAACGAGGGAGAGAGGCAGAAGAAAAAGAGAGAGAGACTTTGACCTGTGGTGTCTCCTTTTAAGAGAACAGAGAGTGGGTGGGCATGGATTTATGCAGACACGCCTAGGGGTGTGCCCTCCATAGGAGGCGTGTTCTACCAGAGCCCTGTTGGGTTTATACTACATTGTAGTCAGAGATTTACTTAGAAGGCACCAGTCCAAGATTGATATTTATTAAAATATAAACCAACACTCATGGTACAGGTAACAGCTTATAGCGGAGCCTGAACAGGGACTGGAGTCTGGAACGGTGGACGATGGATTCCAAACCGGTCTCTCCAGCAGCCAGAAACCAGGCAAACAGACTTTCCGGGGTCCCAGCAGCCCCTTATTAATGGGATTGGCCACGCCCTCCTCAGGAGCCTGGGACCCTGGGTAAGCATCCTCGGACACCTGAATCCCACCACACCACGTGGCCACTATGTCCTTACAACTGGTGTTGGGTATGAACTAGGATCCTCTGCAAAAAACAGCAAATGCCGTTAACCACTGAGACATCTATTTGGCTCCAGGTCTATTTTCAGACAGTAATTGCTAATGGAGAGGATATTTAACATTGAATTATTCAGTTGTGATGTCACATTTTCCAAATACACTATCAGTGAAAAAAATATATGAATAAAAGTAAAATACTATTTACTTATTTTCAATTCCCTCGTAGAGTTGACTTACTAGAAACATAGTCACTGAATTATATATACTTTAATTGTGGACATGAGAGATATGACCAGAAAGTAATTAAGTAAGAAAAAGAAAGGAAATAGCAAAAGAAAATAATGGTGCTCTTCTCAGAATGACTGGAAAGGATGAAAGACGGTTAGGTCTTGATATGAACCCATCTGTCTATGGCTAACCAGATAAACATTACTGCCTGAACTGGAGTGCAATGTTTCACAGCCTGAAATCCAGTTACGTAATTAGACTTAAAAATACTGAAGTCATTTAGAAATGCAAACTGAATGACTTTTAAACAGCATCTCTCCTATGAAGAAATTATAGGAATAAGAACAAAATACAGACTTTAATCAGCTGATCACAGAGTTCTGACAGATTTGGTTAAACATTTTGAGTGAATGCAAAGATCTCTACAAAAGTTGGCTTTTAAAATCTGTCTGCTTGCATCTTTAGCATTTAACATGTTCCAGGAAGAAACTATTTTAAGAATCAACAGGTGAGGTTGGTGGATGTTTAAAATCAGTGGAAATCCAGAGCTATAGATTAGGGAAAATAAAATTAAGCCAGAATGTGTCAGCAGGTGAGGCATGTTTCACTTTTGTTTCCGTCTTGCTGGAGAAATTTAATAAATTCCACCAACTTCTTCTTTTTGTTTTTTTAAAAAAATCTTTTTATTCATACCCACTACCGCTTCCCCTTCCGTTCCTTCTCCCAGTCCTCCCTCAGTTCCCCCTGCCCCCATCCATTCCCCAGGGAAGGCATAGAATCCCAAGGTGAGTCAGTTCAGTCTGGCATACCCAGTTAAGGTGCATCTCAATCCCGCCCCCTAGTATCAAGGCTGAGTTAGATGCTCCTCTGTAGGGAATGACTCCAGGAAGCAGGTTCATGCACCAGGAATATACTCTGGTGCAAGAGGCTCCACAAACTGCCCATGTTTCAACTGTCCTCTACATTCGGAGGGCTTAGTTCCTTTCTGTAAAGGTTCCTCAGCTGTCATTTCAGAGTCAGTGATCTCCCAATAGCTCGAGTCAGCCATCTCTGTGAGTCTCCTCCTCAGGATCCTGATCCCTTTGCTCATATATTCTGTCTTCAGCTGAACCAGGAGCTCGACCTGATGCTTAGCTATGGATCTCTGCTTCTGTCTCCATCCATTCATTGCTGGATGGAAGTTCTCTAATGACAATTAGGGTCGTCATTTTTATTATAGGGGAAGTCCTCTTTAGCCACCCTCTCCACTATTGCTTAGAATCCTAGCCAGGGACCTCTTGTGGCTTCCTGGATGTTTCCCTAGCACCAGCTTTCTCTCTAACCCAAAAATGGCTTCCTCTATCAAGATATCTATTTCTTTGTTCTCCCTCTCTATTTGCTGCTCCCACTCAACAATCTCATTCTCTCATGATCTCTTCACACTTCCTCTTGCTCCCTCCCCATTATGATCCCAATTTACTCAGTAGATCTTCTATATTTCCCCTTCTCAGGGGATCCATGGATGCCTCTCTTAAGTTCCTCCTGTTACCCAGCTGCTGAAGGTTTGTGGATTGTAGCCTAGTTATCCTTTGCTTCATGTCTAAAATCTACTTATGAGTTAATACATACCATGTCTATTTTTCTGGGTCCGTGTTACCTCATTTGTGATGATACTCTACAGATCCATCCATTTGCCTGCAACTTTCAGGATGTCATTTTTCCCCCTGCTGAGTAGTATTCCATTGTGTAAATGTACCACAATTTCTTAATCCATTCTTTAGTTGAGGGTCATCTAGGTTGTTTCCAGGTTCTGAATGTTATGAATAATGCTGCTATGAACTTAGTTGAGTTGATACCCTTGGTGTAAAAATGTGTAGCCTTTGGGTATATGCCCAATAGTGGTATTGTTGAATTACTGGGGATATTGATTCTCAGTTTTCTGAGAAACTATCATACTGCATCCCAAAGTGGCTGTACAAGTTTACACTCCCACCAGCAGTGGAGGAGTGTTCCCCTTGCTCTACATTCTCTCCAGCATAGGCTGTCATCTGTGTTTTTGATCTTAGCCATTCTGATAGATATAAGATGGTGTTGCAGAGTTGTTCTGATTTGCATTTCTTTGATGGCTAAGGAGGCTGAACAATTTTTTAAGTGTCTTTTAGCCATTTACATTTTTTTTCTGATGAGAATTCCCATTTTTAAATTGGATTATTTAGTTTTTTGTCCTCTAGTTTTTTGAGTTCTCTATATATTTTAGAGATCAGTCCTCTGTCAGATGTAGGGTTGATGAAGATCTCATCCCATTCTATAGGCTGTCATTTTGTCTTATTGGCCATGTTATTTGCCTTACAAAAGCTTTTCAGTTTCAGGAGGCACAATTTATTAATTGTTGTTCTTAGTGTCTATGCAGCAGATGTTATATATAGAAAGTAATCACCTGTGCCAATTCAGTCAAGAGTATTTCCCACTTCTTTTTCTATCAAGTTCAGTGCAACTGAGTTTATGTTAAGTCTTTGATCCTCTTGGACTTGAGATTTGTACTGGGTGATAGATATGGATCTTTTTGTATTCTTCTGCATACTACGATCCAGCTATGCCAGCACCATTTGTTGAAGAGACTATCTTTTTTCCATTGTATATTTTTGGCCTCTTTGTCATCAAAAATCAGGTGTTCATAGGTGTGTGGATTAAGCTTGGGATCTTCAATTTGATTTCATTGATCCACAAGTCTGTTTTATTCCAGTACCAGGCTGTTTTTATTACTGTACCTCTATAGTATAGCTTGAAGTCAGGGATGGTGATTCCTCCTGAAGTTCTTTTATTAAACAGGATTGTTTTTGCAATCCTGGGATTCTTGTTATTCCATATGAAGATGAATTGTGTTCTTTAAAGTTGTGTTGGGATTTTGACGGGGATTGCATTGAATCTATAGATTGCTTTTAGTAAGATTGCCTTTTTTTTTTTTTTTTTACTATATTGATCCTACCGATCCAGGAGCATGGGAGATCTTTCCATTTTCTGATATCTTCTACAATTTCCTTTTGAATGACTTGAAGTTCTTGTCATACAGGTATGTCAGTTCTTTAGAGTTATTCCAAGATATTTAATGCTGTTTGCAGCTGTTCTGAAGGGTGATGTTTTCCTTATTTCTTTTCCAGCCCTTTCATTCTTTGTATAGAGGAGGGCTATTGGTTTTTTTGAGTTGATCTTGTATCCTGCTACATTGCTGAAGGTGTTTATCAGCTGCTGGAGTTTTCTGGTAGAATTTTGGAGGTCACTTGTGTACGCTATCACATCATCTGAAAATAGTGATAGTTTTGACTTCTTCCTCTCCAGTTTATATCCCCTTCCATCTTTTTTGTTGTTTATTGCTTTAGCTAAGACTTCAAGAACTATATTGAAGAGATATGGGAGGAGCCTTTTCTTATTACTGATTTTAGTGGGATTGCTTTAAGTTTCTCTCCATTTAGTTTGATGTTGGCTAATAGCTTACTGTGTATTGTCTTTATGATGTTTGGGTATTTTCCCTGTATACCTGATCTCTCCAGGACTTTTTTTTTTTTCATAAAGGAGTATTGTATTTTGTCAAAGATTTTTTTTTCAGCCTCTAATGAGATGATCATGTGCATTTTTTTTTCTTTTAGGTTGTTTATGTAATAGATGACACTGAAATCTCTGGGATGAAGCCTACTTGATTACGGCAGATGATTTTTTTGATATGTTCTTGAATTCAAACTGCCAGCATTTTATTGAATATTTCACATCAATGCTCATCAGGGATATTGGTCTGTAATTCTCTTTCTTTGTTGCAGCCTTGTGTGACTGTAGCCTCATAAGAAGAGTTTGATAATGTTCCTTGGGTTTCCATTGTATGAAATAATTTGAGTATTATTATTATTATTGTATATATATAATATATAATATATAATAATATAGATTAATATTATATTAACATATAATAATATTAATATTATTTTTTGAATGTCTGGTAGAATTCTGCATTGAAACTGCCTGGCTTGTTTTGTTTTTATTTTTCCCCTTGAAAGACTTTTAATAGCAGCTTTAATTTCCTTCGGGGTTATAGGTCTATTTAGGACATTTATCTGGCCTTGATTTAATTTTGGTAATTGGTACCTGTCTAGAAAGCTGTCAATTTCTTTTAGGTTTTCCAATTTACTGGAATACAAATTTTAGAAGTATGATCTAATGATTATCTGGATCTGCTGTTATGTCCCTCTTTTCATTTCAGATTTTGTTAATTTGGATACTCTGCTTTTTTGTTAGTTTGGATATGGGTTTGTCTGTATTGTTAACTTTCTCAAAGATCCAACTCTTTGATTCATTGATTCTTTGTATTGTTCTCTATGTTTCAATTTTATTGATTTCAGCCCTAAGTTTTATTATTTCCTGCCATCTATTCCTTCTAGGTGAGTTTGCTTCTAATTGTTCTAAAGCCTTCAGCTGTGCTGTAGCCTCTTGTGTGAGATTTCTCCAAGAATTTCATGTAGGCATCCTGATGTGGGAATGCCTTTCTGTATGCTGTAAATATCAATCTATAATTAAAGAAGCTGTTTTGGGCCATGACAGGCACCATAGAAGAAGTAGGAGGAGAAATCAGAGCATAGGTAGGAGAAGCAGGGCGGAGTCACAGGCAGATCAAGCAAGAAGCCCAAGGAGCAACATGTAAGGAACACAGGTGAGCCATGGGCCACATGGCAGACAAATTAATAGAAATGGGTTGATTTAAGATATAAGAGCTAGCTAGCAATGTGCCTGAGCCATAGGCCAAACAGCATAAAGTTAATATGAGCATCTGAGTAATTTCTGGGGGCCTGAGTGGCAGGCGACAGGCAGCTAATGGGTCTCGGGCGGCAGGTCTGTGGGTCTGGGCCTCTGGCTGCCCGGGACCCAAGAAACCCCTCTACTACAGCATCCAGTGCTAGCATTTTCCTCTTAGCACTGCTTTCATTGTGTTCCATAAGCTCCACCAATGTCTTTTAAAAGGGGAAACATTAACTAAACCAATCACTTCCCAACTACTATTTCTGTGAAGCCTGCAATATGAACACACACTCTATGAAAATAACAGCAGCACTTCAGCAGAGGTGAGAATAAATATGCTTGGTTAGATGCCCATGTCAGGGAAAAATTCACATGACAATTGACAGTATTGAACCATTCAAAGTTAATAATGGAGGCATCTAGAGGACCTATGAAAAATTTAGAAAGGTGAGGTAATTATTGCTTTGCAAAGTCATGCTAGAGTTTGAAAGACAACAGAACATCTAACCTTTAGTGGGCTATAAGGCTGGAGTAGTAGTCACATCAACTAAAATGTGTATACTTGAGTTTTGTGCAGGGTGATAACTAGGAATCTATTTGCATTCTTCTATATGCCAACATCCGGTCATGCTAGTACCATTTGTTGAAAATATTGTCTCTTTTCCATTGTATATTTTTGACTTTATTGTCAAAAATCATGTGTGCATGGGTGTGTGAATTTACTTCTGGGTCTTACATAGATTCCACTGATTCACCTGTCTATTTTTATGCCATTTATAGTTGAGCTTGAAATCAGGAATGGTGATACCTCTGGACGTTCTTTTATTGTACAGAATTGTTTTTACCTATCCTGCTTTTTTTGTTTTGTTTGGTTTTTGTTTTTTCATGAGAAGCTGGGTGTTTCCTCTCAAGATCTAGAACAGAATTGTATTGGGATTTTTAATGGGGGATTGTAACATGGCACAGGAATCTGCAGAAAGACCCCTATCTCAACTCTAGCAATAACAGATAGTAGCCTGAACTGGCCGTCTCCTGTGACCATATTGGTGCTTAGCCTAATTATCCTCAGCAGCTGATGGAAACAAATCCAGATCCATGGACAGTGGGCAGAGTTTGGGTAATTCTGCAGAAAAGACAGAGAAAGGATTGTGGGAGTCAGAGAAGGCAAGGCCAGACTACCACTAGACTTTTCAGTCACCACATATAAAATCAACTCAAAGTGGATTACAGATTAAAATTAATGACCCAAAGTCAGAGAGCCATTAGAATATAAGGAAAGTATTCTGTGCCCTGGATCTGCACAAGGGTTTCCTGGATATCTCTGCAGAAGAACAGGCAGTTAGGGTAAAAATGGAGAAACAGGATTTATCTAACTAAAACGTTTCTGCACAGAAGGAAAAAAACAGAGTGAAGACACAACCAAAGGAACGGGTTACAATACTAACAAACCATGTTTCTTCTAAGAGGTCAACATCAGAAACTACACAAAAAGCCCTCAACTCACTAGTAAGCAAACAACCAACCCAGTTAAAAGAGGAGAAATATTTTCAGAAAATATTTTTTCAAAATAAGGCAGACCCATGGTCAATGAGTAAGAAAAATGTCTGTCCTCAGGAATAGACATACTAAAATCCTGACAATAAATCACTTCATAGCTTGTTATAATGGCTATTAACAAAAGACAAAATTGGACCTAATGGTACATTGCAGCTCGTCAGTCTGGAGACTGAGGCAGTAGAATAGCTCAGTTTAAGGTCATCCTGGGCTACAGAACATGTACCAAGTCAGCAAGGCCTACATAGTAAGATGTTCTCAACCAACAATAACAAAAAGAAGCCCCCCCCCCCCGCCAAAACTCCATAAGATACAGTTCTGTGAAAAACAGAATGTTCATGCAATGTCAGTAAGAATGTACCTTATAGCCTATGGAAGACAGTGTGGTGGTTCCTTCAAAAACTGAACAGAATTTCAGACTGAGCTAGCAACCATGCTTCAACATATATCAGAAGCAATGAAATCAGTAATAAATAGGTATTAAATGCCAGTGTCATTAAAATGTTTATTACCACAGTTAAGATATGGTCAAGGTAAGTGCTCACAGAGATGGATAAAGGCAATGTGTCTAGACAAGACTATTCTGTCTTGAACAGGAGGAAAATCCTCTTCATTGCAACATGAGTGAACACCACAGTATGGAACAAGAAAGATAAATAGCCAGTGATCACTCACAGAAGGGATATAGAAGCTCAACATAGAGTGGTGGACACCGAAGACTATGTGAGAGGGAAGTGCGTCACTGTAGTGAAATAACACAATCCTTCACAGTGGCTACTTTTAAAACAAAAGTATGGAACTTTAGTACATTTATTAATTTTGTTTTGTTCATGATAGAGTCTCACTATATACCTCTAACTAACCTAAAACTCACTATGTAGGCTAGGCTAGACTGCAAACTCACAAAGTCAGCCTGCCTCTGCCTCTTCAGTGCTTGCATTAAAGGAACACCCCGCCATAAAAAAATAGCTTACCTATAGTAACTAAAAATTAGAAATCCTGGATGTATTTATAACATAATTTCAAATAATCCCCATAGCAATCCCATGAAACTGAGAATTTCAGGTAATGCTTAGTTTATTAGAAATTCCCTCAGAAAATGAGAAGAACTCTTTCAGGACACTGTATGTGGCAAGTATGATTGTGACCTGCAAACCATTGAGGACCACGAAGGGACAGGGAAATAGACAGCTTTGCTTAAAAACACAGATGGAGAAAAAGAGTATGAAACTCTACCAAAGAAACGCTAGCATCTGTAGCATCATGCCTGTGACTGTCTAGATTAAAATTTAAACTGCACAGGCCCATAAGGTAGTGATAACCAGTATGAAAAGGTAAACAAGATGTAATTTACCTCTCTTTGTTTTGTAAAAAAATGTTACCTTGTCATTAGAAATAAATGTTAGCAGTAAGGGAATAAATTCATCTTAGGTTAAAAATAGGTGTTTTAGACAGGCAAAGTAACACAGCTTCACAGAGTTAAACAAATGTAACATAAAAAATGTAATATACCTTTGCATCATAAACAAATATTCCATGGCATAAACAAATGTAATACACCTTAAAATCATACTCTACAACAACCTTGCATTACTTTTTTTTAATGGCTAAAGTGCCCAAAGTGATAGCAATATATTTCTACACAAAAGGCAAAACCAGACTATGCTCTTTAAGAATATAGACATCCGGGAGTTAAATATTATGTATGACTTGGCCTTTGACCTGGTGACCATTTCCAAACCTTGAGGAAAAGAGTGAGAGGTCTGTCAGAGTTCCATTCTCAGTGAGCTGATCAGGCAAAAATGTTGACTGTGGCAACCACAGTTGTTGTTCAAGTTGAACTGACACTCTAACAGTAGGAAATGAGACTCTGGAAAAATGATTAGGTCATAAGAATTCACCATCACTTGGTGATGGGTGCTGCTCAGAACAGACAAGTATAATTTTAAGCTCTCTTTCTTTGGCTTTACAGAGCAATCTATGTCCAAGTATCTGAGCAGTGGAAAGCAGGTGTTTAGTAGACTGCAAACCCTGTGCTTTGGTTTGGGCTTCTATTTCTCTTGAAATATATGAAAAAAAAAATCTCTATAGATGAGCATAACTTGGATAGTGTGGTGATATTTTGTTTGTACTCTAAACAAGTAAAGATTACCTGAAGATCAGAGGGTAGAGCCAGCCACAGAGTTTGCCATAGAGGGAGTGTGACACACACCTTTAATCCCAGCACTAGGAAGGTAGAGACAGGAAGTGATATGACTGGGCAGAGAAAGGAATATGAGGCGGGAAGAGACAGGAGTTCAGCCTCTGCCCTGCCCTTTCAGCTGAGGATTCGTGGAGACAGGACCTCCCCCTTTCAGATTCAGAAGTGGTAAGAAGTTTCTCTAGTGGCTTGTTCCTCTGTCTCTTTGATCTTTCAGCTTTACCTCAACATTTGCCTCCAGGTTTATTATTATTATTAATTATTATTATTATTATTATTATTATTTTATTATTATTATCATTATTATTATAAAACCAATTAGGATGAGTACAATAGGGTAGATTATGATAGTAGCTCAAAGAGATTGAGACAGGTGAAAAAAACATGCAAACCACAGTATCAATAGTGGCTGTTTTCTGTAGACAAGAGTCAGCATGAAGAGCATTTTAGTAACACTAAGAAACAAAGGCCAGTTAGTGAAGCATAAGAGTAAGGTTTATGGTAGTAATCAACAAAATGGAAGTGGTACCCAGTAGGGTCCAGTGCAGAATTATAGAGGTAGATAATAGGACACAGATTCCCTACTGCAAAATAGACAAAAGGTCAATGATGGAGATGCGGGTATATTCCAGCAAAAGAAACCAGAGATGGCAAAATTAGAGCAGTTTCAGGAAAAGTCACAATTTCTCTTTCAGTTTCCAGACATGATCCAGTCTGCACATTCCATAGTCATTAAGAGGTGATTTAGACTCCGAGAGGGAAGGCCTTGTTTAGACTACAGCAACTATGCACAGTAATGAGTCCTCAGCCGTTTTCCAAGGGCACGTCTGACTATTTACTCATACAGCTATTTAGTGGGGGAGGATGGGAGATATACACAGACATTTGGAAACTACTGTAAAAATGATCTGAGTTGACACTGGTATCAAGAAGGCTTAAGGTGATACGGCCTCCTTGTTTGAACGGTGGTATGGCACCCATGTGAATTATATATAGTAGGCTCAACAAATGCCAAGATATATCTGGTCATCATGTGATTCCCTCAGTGCATAATTGTCATTAGCATGCTTAAAAGCTTATACAATACTCATCATCTTTTTTGCAAGCAAGAGTCATTGTGCTCGAGAATCCAAATGGGAGGACTGTGTTAGCACATCATACTATAAAGAAAATATCGATATGTTTATGGCATAAATCAGTTCTTCCTTTAAGATACTGCAGGGTATAGATGGAATGATCACGATCACGTCTCCATTTAATCTTCCAGTCTGGTTCCTGAAAATGGTGAGCAGACCCTGGAATGTGAGTGTAGGCATTCTTATAAAGTAACAGTCACTATTATAGCAGACGCAGTTTCTCTCCTCAATCAGATTAACACTGTTAAACACAGTTTGTGGCTATTCATTTGTACCCTTACTTAAATAGGAAAGGATGAAAACACCTCACATTTACATGAAATAATATATATTTAGAATTGGCACAATATAGCATGACAAGCATCTTGATTGTCAGGTATCCTACTGAGCATCAATTTGAGGTAAACACATCGAGGGCATTATGATGGAAACAGGGAAAGAAAAAATTGTGATAATCATTTTTGTACCTTATAAGATGTGTGTGAGGGATGTAAAGGAGAATAGAGAGAGAGAGGGACATGGACAGGGGGATAGGGGAGAGAGAGAAAGGAGTTTAAAGGATGGAATGGTTTTTTAAATAGATGAGTATATGCTAGAACATTCATTCAATAAAATAAAAGATATAGAGTCTTGTAGCATCTACCACAAAGAAGAAAATCATTACTTTACAGGGAAATATATCTTACCTATATGTTCCATGGAAGAGAACAGACAGTGTAAATGTTTGATCAGAAGTAAGCTCATGGGATGGAAAAGATGCTGTGGTAAGCCCAAACTTAGGCCATATGATCTGTCAACTCCAGCGGGTGGTAGAAATCTGTGAAGGGAAACTTGTAGCATGAGGTTTCTGGCCCGGACTTTCGGACCTAACCTCAAGGTTTAGAACCCACAGTCCCACAGTCTCGCAGTCCCACAGAGACATGCAGAGGCTTACTATAGTTTTAGGCTGATCAGCCTAAGGCCCAGGCATATCACTTGCTACCTCTTTACCCTTAAACTAACCCATGACTTTTGACTTGCTCAGCCATGGGGCTCGGTACCTTTTCTTAGAGCAGCATAGTTGTCCTCTGCTTCTTCCAGCTTCTCTCTGGCATTCTCTCTGGCATTCTGCTCTGTGCTTCCTGTTCTCAAGAGTTTTCTTAGTCTGGTAGCCCCGCCCACACTTTCTTTGGGCCAATCAGCGCTTTTTATTAAACCAGTGGGTGGGACAATTATTTACAATGAAGCAGCACAATCCCCTATAGAAACTGGCCCATGTAGTTTGTGACAAGCTTCTCTGTGGGAATTCTAAGAAAGACTCAGCAGGTTCTGCAGAAGAGCAATACCTTCTACAATGAGATTTTTTGACATCTTTGGGGAAATAACTGCAGGGAAATAATCTTTTGGTGAAACGGAGCATCTGACTATGGAAGAATAAGTCTGTGGCCAAAACTACTCATCAAGAAACAAACCTTGTCTAGTGTGCTACAGTATAAGTTGAGTAAACACAACAAAAAATGCATCATAAATTGAAAGTGATATACCTGGGATTACCTTCAAGCAAGAAACACAACTTTGTTTCAATCTATGCTTTCTAGAGGAACAGAATTAAAGAGACACATAGAGGCACAGGGTGGCATTTATTATGGAAGTTGACTCTTTTTAAAAATATTATTTATTTATTTATTTATTTATTTATTTATTATTTATTTATTTGTTTGTTTGTTTGTTTGTTTATTTAAATGGAGAAGATCTGTGATAGGCCACCTGAGAGCTGGACAACCAGCAATATGAGTGGTCTGGCTCAGCCTAAGTCTAAAAAAGGCTTCAGAGCCCAAGGGAGTTGTGGTATGAGTCTTAGTTCTGGGGTTAACAAGCCTAGATGGAAGCACGTGGGCACTGGTCTGAGCTCTGGAGCCTAAAGGTAGAGAAATTCTGGAGTCATTCTGAGTGGAAAAGATAGCCAGGCAGGATGAGACAGAATGAAACTTCTCTTCTTCCTTGTTTTGGTCTACCTGGTCTCCTACGTGACTGGATGGTGCTCCTTTGCTTTAAAAAGTGAGTTTCAAAGTGAGTTCACCAACTCACCAGCCAGTTATTTCTGCAAATACTTAATGAGCCACCCCAGAGGCAGCTCAGTTATTCTAACATAAAGCAAAATTACATAGATTATAGCAAAGGAATGGTACAATTGATGACCACCAAGGAATGGAGAGTATACAATGCTTTCCCAATGGTCAGGATACCTCTTAACTCAGTCAAAATGATGACCAAGCTACATGGAATGCAGCACAATCCCCATGGCATCCACAACTGAAGAAACAATGTAATGAAGTTGCTTTTCAGAACCCACACAAATAAACTGGCCACCTCTATCAATTGTTATAAAGTTACTCTGAATAATCATTCAGGAAGTAGAATGAATAAAAAAGTAGAACAACGGGGAGTTATGAGAGTTATTTCGCACTCATCTGTGTGCACAAATGCTCATAATTGGGAAATATTTTTTAACAAAACCATCTAATTTAACCAAATAACTGAATGAATTTCTACTAATTTTGGGAGTTGAATTAGGATGTAAAAAAATGAGAAAAGCTTTCCTGATTGAAACTGAAAACACTGAGTCTAGAGATTTCTACGTACTAAGCAAGTGTGCAACCTTTCAAGCTGCACTGCTTCCCTATTTCAGCTTAATCTGACTTCCTAGGGAACGTTATTAACTCAGAAGTTCAGTGACACCACAATGCTCCTTGTGGCATGAAACAGCTCCTAGCAATTTACGAAATTGTTTGCTCACTGAATTGTATTTTCAAAAGTGAAAATGATCAGTTTAAGGGTTTCCCCTCAGCATAATACACACAAGACAAGATCCAGAAAGAACCTGAAATGACAATCCAGTTAGTGTTCTGTTTCATGGTGCTATTAAGAAGTCATGCAAGTTCTACACATTGATTTTGCCCTTATTAGCACTGCTCCTTATTTGTTGAGTGCTACATGAGTGGGGACAGTTTGCAGACAGCCAAGAAAAGCTGAATTAACCACACCAGTTAGCATGAAGTTCTGGGGCTTGTTTCCAGCTGTAAATTTATCCTCTTTTCCTTTGTATTTCCTCCTCTTTATTCTTGTAGGATGCCCTGTACACCGAAAGAACGTTGATGTGACTTTTTGTTCCATAGCCTACCACAGCTAGTATACATTTAAAAATTCAGCTGCAAATATAGGAAAGCTTTTTAATAAAGTTTAGGAATGTGACGGCTTTTTAAATAGAGAACTTGAAATTAAATTGATAAATATTTTCAAGTTAATACAGTATTTTGATGCTAATTTACTGTGTTTTATTTTTCCATGAGAGGGCCAATTTAGCAGCATATCAATAAAGAAGTAAAGAAATAAAATATACCTGCTAATCAGGCACCATTTATTTGCAAAAGTTGATATCTTTGATTTATCAAACAAAGTCATTGCACTGTATTTAAAAATTTAAAAATAGATACTATTATGAAGTAAATTTACTGGAGTCTTAAAATTACTTTTGAAAGTAATCCCAAGTACACTTATATTTCTGTTTCTATTTTAAATAAATCTTGTATTTGAGTACATAAATATAGTATAGAATTACACATTGAACATTTGGAAATCATGAGTTTAATGGGATATAAATGACTCCTTTGGTCAACAGAAATGCATTATTGTCTTCTTAGAAGGTAACACCATCTCAAAATCATTCTAAACACAATCAGGACTTAGAGCACCTAAGGACATATCTAAGATCAAAACAAACAAAACAGGCCAACAAACAATTGGTTTGTAATCTAGCTTCACTTTTTGAGTTTATTTATCTCAAGATAACATTTGCAAGGCTTTCCATAAAAGAGAAAAGCAGAAGTTTCTGTTTCTCATTTAAATAGTCATATGATATGTGACCTTAGTGTAGTAAGAGGTGTTCCAGCTAGGGTAGTTTCTCCTATGGATCAAGTGTATTTTTGTTAAACTGTAAAAATTTAAAACAAATGTCTCTCCAAGCAAAAAAATAAATAAAACCCTCAAGGGCATCATCAGTCATAACTTTAAAACACATGCCCAAACAATTAACAGCCAAATCACAGTAGGAAAACTAAAAGATTTTCCTGAACAATTTGTGGTGTTATTAAAAGTCTCCTCTTCAAAAGAATGGCTTTTTTTTTACACCTTCACTCAGTAAACACTAAGGAGTCAACTATGTAAAGGTAAAAATAAGCAAAACATAGCAGCATGGAGCTATTTTAAAGATAAATGACAGAAAAGAAAAAAAATTCCTAACTGTACTATTCTATCTACTAAACAGTGACATCCCTTTGGTGTAGTCCAAGACTTGGCTAATTATTATATCATTCCTTTCCACACATTCATAAAAACACACATGGAGGTAGAAGGGAGATGAGAGGCATGCTGTATTATGACTTCTTTAAATATTTATATCACAGGAGACGCCTCTCTGCACAGAAGCAGAAAAATATCTGTGTGTTTGGAAAGTCACAGAGAGTATGTTCCACAGGAAGTAGAGCTACAGTGTATCTTCTCATTTACCTAGTTTTTCTGTCTCTTTCGCGCTACCTAAACAGAGGAGCAATAAATACACTGTACAACATCTCCACATGCCTGAGCTCCTTCGGTCTACGATGACTTCTTCAGATGTAATTGCAGAATCAACAAGAGGGGTCATTTTTAAACTGTATTTTAAAAAATACCCAAGGCTATTTGCAAAGAAGATTTAACACAAAAAGCAGAATGTGGCTATTCCCATGGGTTCCACTGACACCTATCTCTCTTTTAACTGTGGTGGGTGATACACCAAGAAGAGGATCTGTTTGTAATTAGCATATTATCCTCCCAGTGGCATGACTTTTCAGACTCACATGTGATTATTTTTCATTTATACTTCCTGCCTTCTAGATTACTTTAACATCCCTTTGGTTTTCTGTTAGACACTGGTTTACTTAATACAAAGATCATTTTTAATTAGTAACACTGACATTTTGTCCTGCATGGATTTTTTTTCTTAATTTCAGAATATTTCTTATACTAAGAGAATTTTCTGTCTTTTAATAATAATAATACTTATGTTCACATAATATATTTTGTTCACGTTTGCCTCTCCACCAAGTCATACCAACCTCTCTACCTACTGACCTTTCTAACTTTTTTCTCTCTACCTTTCTTAAAAAAAGGGAAGAGGATTAAAAAGGCAATAAACAAAAGGCTCAATGATGTGGGAATGTCTTTCTGTGTGCTGTGACTATCAGTCTTTAAATAAAAAAGCTGTTTTGGCCCATGACAGACACCAGAAAAAATTTTTTAAAAAAATCACAACACAAATAAAAAAAACAAGATAAAGTCAAAACAAACCAAGCCAGCCACCCCCCAAAAACATATAAAAAACACAAATAAGCCACAAGCCACATAACAAACAGATTAATAAAAATAAACTAATTTAAAATAAAAAACCAACTAACAATATGCCTAAGCCATAGACCAAACAACATAAACTTAATATAAACGTCCAATCATTTTTAAAAGCCTAAACAACAGACAACTAAAAAATATAAAACTACAAGTCTATAAGTCTAAATCTCTAGCTGTTAAAGACCAAAAAACCCTATTATTACAGATGGTGTCCGACGTTGGGCGCCAGATGAAGGTGGAAGTTTTTTTTTTTTTAAATATATTAATCTAAAATTAATATTTATTAAAATATAAGCCAACACTCACAATACAAGTAACAGCTTATATAGGCACCTGATAGACTGGATTATCTATGTGATGGACGATGGATGTCCAACCGGTCTCTCCAGCAGTCAGGAACCCAAAAACTGGGCTTCCCAAGATCCCAGCAGCCCCTTATGAATGGGGTTGGTCACTCCCTCTTCAGGAGCCTGGGACCTTGGATAAACATCTTTGGACCTTATCAGCTGACACCTGAATCCCACCACAGCTCCATAAAATTAAATTAAAGTCAAAACAAACAGGCAAAAGACCATTAGCAAAAACTGTCAAAACAAAGCAAAATGAAGCAAAAAATCCACGAAAATACTATTCAGTCATTTTTGTGTTGGTCAATTTCTCCTGGAGTGTGGTTGATACACCCAGTGATACTCCATTGGAGAAAACTACGTTTTCCTTCGGTAGTGAGTATCGTTTGCAGACAGCCCTGGATTATGGATGGAACCCCGTGTCCACTTCCCACTCTCAGTGTTGGGCGTCTATGTGGCTTAGATCTGTGTGGTTCTGAAATACGTTGCCATAGTCTCTGTGAGTTCATGAGTGTGCATCAGCTCTGTTGTACGACAGCATCTGTAAGACAGTATCTATGTGTCTTCTTAAGACTGTGTAGCTCTACCAAAGTGTAAGGTGAGTTCAGTTTTTTTGTTTTCTTGGTACTAAGTATTCTAGTTCACTTTCTGTTGCTGTGATAAAATATTCTGATCCAAAGCAACCTGGGGCGGAAAGGGTTTATTTTACCATACAAGGCACAGTCCATCATTGGGGGGGGAGTCAGGGCTGGAACTGAATGAAGATAGGAACCTGGAGAGATGAAGCACAGGCCATGAGGAATGTTGGTAACTGGTTTGCTTCCTCTGACTTGTTCAGCTATTTTCTCAACTGTTTACCTGTTAGGGATAGTAGCATTCACAGTGGGCTAAGCCTCCATACATGCGCATCAATTAGCAACTAAGAAAATGCCCAGGGACCTGCCCACAGGCCAATCTCAAATGTCAAGTTGACAAAAACTAGCCAACTTACAGAGACTCACTATATGAATCAGGCCAGCTTCAAACTCACAGAGATCTTCTTGCCTTTACAATGATTGAAGGTGTATGTCACCATACCCAGGTACTAGATTCATATATGTAATACATTTTTTTTTCTTTTATGACAACTGTCTTTTCTGTGGTGTGTCTAAAAGCTTTCCCAATGAAATATTATTTTAATACTCCCTCACAATGAAAATTTGGGTGTCGTACTGATATATCAGGGAGTCAAGAGTGGTAAAGGCTACATGAACTTTCTTGAAAGCGGCAGATGTTGGGAAGTTTATGAATCTCATCCATCTATGCCACAGTTCATTTGGTCAGTCCTACCTTGATTAAGAGTAAGTTCATAGAGAATGAGTCTGGCTGACATGATTGAAAAAGGATAGTTTGTATTCCAGAGGAATGGGCACTTCAGGGGGAGCACAAACGTCTTCCATTTTGGATCCACTTCAAGAAATTTGTATACACAATTCATATACAGGTTTCTTTTCTGCTCACCAGCCCTTTAATCAGGTTCCTTCCCAACTTCTGACAAGTGTGACACACCATTAATAATTGTTATTAACCTGGGTAGAAATTACTTCATGCCTTTCCTTTTTTCCGTCCAGATAGATAAAAATGCACACTTGCCATTTAGCCAATTGCTTTCAGAGCAGTGTGGTACTGCGGTAGCCTGCTTGTGGCTGTTTGATGAGGCCTGGAACCTGCATGGAGACCTACAATCTAGGCAAATGCCTATTCCTCAACCTGTCTTGGAGAATTTCTACTGAAACAATAATGTTTGAGGTAGAAACTTCAATGAGACAAGAGTAAGCAATGCGTGCTTTGAGAGACAGTAGCTAACAAAAGAGAGACCCCTCACAATTCCCTGGGACGACATCCTGCATGTGGACTTTTAATTTCCTTGGAGTTTCTAGTCATATTTATCTGGCTCTCTTCTCCATTCTCTTTTTTTCTGCCCAGTCACTTCTAACATTTGTCCTTTTTTTTTTACAGCTTGTTTATCTGCCTTGCAATATCAGCTGATGCTTAGAAGCAACTATTCTAATACAAGCCTCTGAAAAAGAGACGGTGAGAAATACAGACCAGTAGCTCCTTCACGATGATCATGCTGCACAAACACAGTGGTTCTCAGCCTTCCTAACACTACAATCCTTTAATACAGTTCCTCGGGCCGTGGTGACACCCTCCCCCCACATACACCACAAGTTATTATTGTTATTTTATATCTGTAATTTTGCTACTGTTATCAATTATACTGTAACCATTTTTGAAGACAGAGCTTTTCTAAAGGGGTCATTATTCAGAGGTTGAGAAGCACTGTTCTAGGAGCATGCTGCTCTTATGCTTTGGCATTCAGTTTCCAGGAATATCCAGAAGATGAAAGCATGTCAATGTTCCAAAAATCTTAGGATTCAAAATTTCATGGTCTGTCTCTCCACTCTCCACTGCTCCCTTCAGGGCTGAGGTGACTCAGGCTACCTGGTTCCTCCCCTAATTTTTACAGAATGGAGAGACAGTTATGTGAGTTCCTATAAGACCAGTTGGTAAAGCTGCCATGCCATTACTCTGAGAAATTCTAAAATAATAATAATAATAATAATAATAATAATAATAATAATAATAATAATAATAACAATAATGTCAGCTCTTGGATTATCATCTTGTAAATACTTAGAAAAAATTTACTCTAATGAAAAGCATTTTTTCTCCCCAAACCTAAAGAATCACAAAAATATTTTGCTTTTATTGGTGTGGAAATATTTGAAAGTAAGATTAGTGAATGCTTTATTGCTGTGAAGAGACACCATGATCACAGAAAATCTATAAAGAAAAACACTTAATTGCAGCTGGCTTAGAGTTTCTAAGGTTTATTCCACCATTATCATCATGGTAGGAAGTATAGCAACATGTGGCCAGACATAGTGTTGGACAGGTAGCTAAGAGTTCTCTACCTCTGGAGCCAAAGTCAACAGGAAGTGACTGCCACATTGGGTGTGGCTAGAGCATCTGAGACCTCTAAGCCCACCCCTTAGTGACATACTTTCTCCAACAAAGCCACACCTATTTCAACAAGGCCACATCTCCTAATAGTGCCATTCCCTATGAGCCTCTGAGGCCATTTTCATTTAAGCTAGCCCATGTCATAAGTCACTAGACACTAATAATTTCACTGAAGCTCTAGGCTCTGACTCTGTTACTCTTTGTTAACATACATCTTGCCAAGCCTCTAATCTATCAGTGCCATTACAGACTGAATGAGGAAGCATTGTTTTACCTGGTATCTGTAATATCTCTGTGAACGGAATCATTAAAAGCCTTGAACAGTAGTCACAGTTGAGGAACATGGATTTATTTTGATCTATCTCATGTTAAAATAGAAGTCTTTCCAATCACTTACTATGATGATAACAAAATTACCAAAAATCAACGTCGTCTATTACTTATTGGAAAAAGGCTTCATTTAGATTTTCAGCTAAAACTGATTAATTGATTAATTCACATCTATTGCTATTCTTCTGGGCTAACCTGTCAAATGCCCAGGTGAGTTAAAATATATGGTTTATTTTTTGTTTTGTTTTGTTATTTTAAGTTACAGACATTAGTCTCTGTGATTTCCCCAGGATTTTTTATTTTTAATATTATTATTTTGGTTTTCCATTTGGCACCTCCTCACAGTAATCCTCTGTTAACTAAAATATCTGTTTACTGAATCTCACTCAAAACTGGGGGGAAAGCCCAAAGTATTATGAGGGATACAACTATATCTCTATAAAAATCTCTTTCCCCTTAATAAATTGTTGGGCTGTGAGGCTACGTTGTAGTGGAATTATGCTATTACATTGTAGATAATTGTCCTGCCTACTGGTTTAATAAAAAAAATCTCTGATTGGGCAAAGGCAGACAGGAATTGTGGGTGGGATTACCAGACTAAGAAAACTCTGGGAACAGGAAGAACATAGCAGAAATGCCATAGAGAAGCCAGAAGATGCAGAGGACAACTATGCTGCTCTGAGAAAAAGTACCAAGCTGCATGGCTGAACAGGATAAGAGTTATGGGTCAGTTTAAGAGCAAGAGCTATAAAGTTATATGCCTGGGCCTCAGGTCAATCATCGTACAATTAATACAAGCGTCTCTGTGTTTCAGTGGGACTATGGGAATGTGGGTCTGCAGGTCTAGACCACGAGGCTAGACAGAAAGTCCGGGCTGAGGCTAAACTGGAAAGTCTAGGTCAGAAACCTCACACAGCATACAACTTACATATAAAGATGGTCCTATACTGGGGTTTTGATAAATGACTGTGGTCAAGCATGATATATACAACTTGACGATGTTTTTGATAAAGCTTATGTCCTGACATCCCTCCCACAGACTAGGTACAGACAATAGAGAGATTACAGGAGATGGAAAATCCTACAGAAGGAAGATTCTGGATTTAAAAGCATAAGGGATACTTGCTTCATCATTGTAGAAGTGTGAAAATACATTGTTGTGTTTAGTCCATTTTGTGTTGTTTCTATAGCTACTGATTATGTACAGCAGCTTCTTCTGCTTCAGCCCCCTTCTAGCTGGATTTTTTTTACTATCTTGCTAAGAGCAGAGTGGATGCAGGATTTCACAGGAGTTGAAGATTCCGATCAACATGTATTTATGATCATTTCTATGGACTCGGTGTTCTTGGGAATTGATCGTCATTAAGAGCTTATGTCCATTACTAACTCCCCAAATATTTGAGTATATTCTATTTGCCAGAATATTGCAATCCTCGTAAGTACTTGCAATTCTCTTCTGATAAGTAAGGAGATAAATTTACTTATACACCAATCTTGCTTTCCTCAGACTTTCTGAAGAAGTGTTCAGGTTTAGTTTAGCTTCCTTCGAGGAACTATAGGTTACATACTAAGCTATGTATGGGAATTCGGCAAAAAGAAATGGCCCCTCATTAAAATGGATCAAAACAAGGGGGTGTTCGGCATGTTCTCTTTTATCCTTCTTAGAGCCAGATAAAGTAGGATTTGGTAAAATGACCTACCCACATCACTCCTGTAATCTCATCCTGTACTAGTAATCACAAGAATATCTGCATCGAATACAGATGTCTTTGTAGTCACCAGAGTCTACTTGACCCAAGTCTAAGTGCTACCCCATCTGGGATGCCAACTGTTACAAATGAGGTTTCTGGATTATCCAATGGCAAATGATCAGTTCCTTGTTCGGGTCTGTCCACTGCCACTTATCTGGCTCAGCAATCCCAAAGTTCCAAAGAAATACACAGATACTTATATGAACTTCATGCTGTTTGGCCTATGTCTCAGGCACATTCCTAGCTAGCTATTTCATCTTAACTCAACTCATTTCCATTAATCTGTCTGCCATGTGGCCCATAGCTCACCTGTGTTCCTTACATGTTTCTTCTTTGGGCGTCTGGCTCAATCTGTCTCTGACTCTACCCTCCTTCTCCTAACTTGATTCCCCACCTACTTCTATGGTACTCACCAAGGGCCAAAACAGTACTTTAATAAAGATTGATATTCACAGCATACAGAAAGACATTCCCACATCAAACTACTTATTTAAGAAAAGGAAGGCCTTAAGAGTATCTCATGTGAGCACCCAAGCTTAAGGATAATGATGCTACTCTGCACAATTGGTTCTTCTGAGATTGAAATAAAAGCTAATTCTAGGTCTTCTAGGGGGCATGAAGCAATTTCCTCCAGCAATACAGTAGGCTAATCTTTGGATTTCACTTCTTCCCTAATACTAAAGAAACTTATTGGATGTTCAAGATTGTTTTACTTTTTAAAACTTTTTTTTTAATTTTAAAGTTTAAATTATTTTTAAGAAGATCATATATGAGCACTATATTGCTATCATGTCCATCTGTCATGTTCTCACCTCCAGCTCTTCTCCTATCACCCCACTCCCTCTCAAATCTATGACTTCTTCTTTCAATGTTGTTATACACATATATAAACACAGCTGTTTAGTGTTGCCTCTACGAGTTATGGCTGATCATTTGCCATTGGATAATCTGTTAGGAGACTTATTCCTATAGAAGATGAATTCATCCTCTCTCAACAGCCTTTAATTAATTGCCTGTAACTCTTCATCCCAGAGTGGGGCCTTGTGAGATTTTCTTCATCCACAATGGCATGCTAACTGGGGGTGTCATTGAGTGGCTCTTGTTTAGGCAACCATACTGTTGAGATTTCAAGGGTTCAGGTTCCCATCAGAAATAGAAGACACTATTTCATAGCTGAAGTCCTGGTCCTCTGGCTCTTATAAAGCTTCCATCCCTTTTACTGAAAAGTTCCCTGAGCCTTATGTGTAGGAGCTATGTTGTAGATACATCAGCTAGGTTGGGGACTCCACAGTTGGTTGTTCTTTGCATTTTGATAAATTTGATCTCTGCACTGGTTTCTATCTGCTGCAAAAGTGAGTTTCCATGATGAGGGGTCATTGCTCTACTTGCCTGTGAAAATTAGGATAAAATTATAGGAAAGTGGCAGTAGTAGTGGCCTTTACATTCCAGGACCTCACCAGTCATGGGTAGACTTGGCGAGTTTTATAGTACCAGGCATGAGTTATCTCCTATTGAATTGGCCGTAAGTCTAATATGTATCTCCATCTAACAACTGTTAGTTAACTATCCAAGGTATAAGCAGCACAACTCCATCTCTGGTTATATCTTTCCATGCTGGTCCTGGTGGGCATCTCAGCTGGGTCAGACTATTGGTAACTTTTCCCACTTCCACAGTTTGGCACCTTCTAATACTGTCATAGCTAGCCTCAGGGAAGAAGCTTCCAGAAGCTTCATTTTTTCAAATCTCATGTTTGAAGTATGTGGTGTCTTTAGCAGTAGGGTCTCACCTTCAAGTTCTGTGGTAATGGTGGACGAGTACAGACAATGGCCTACATAGCTTTCTGTCAAGTCTCTTTGACTTCCTTGACCAATAACTTCTCTCTCTCTCTCTGTATGTATTTTTAAGTAAACATAAAAGGTTTCTTTATTTTTTCCAAAACACTTATTAATATTATTAATCCTTACTTCTGCTCTCACCCTCTGTATTGTTATCTGCTCTCCTTTCTCAGTAAAATTACCCCACCCACATTCTTTAATCCATTCATTATTTGACAATTTCATATATCAATATAGTATATTCTAATCGTGCTCAGCTTTCCCGACCTTTTACATAGAGCCTTCCCACCTCTATAAGACCTTATCCCAACAAGTTTCCCTCCTGCCCTCACATCTTCTATTTGTTTGTTTGCTTATTTATTTTCTGGCCCACTGAATTTAGCAAAGTTGTTTTGGGCATGAGTCAAAAACTAGTTGCTGGAGCATGAGCAACTGGTTATATTACTTACAGATAATCTCTCTCTCTCTCCCTTTCTCTCTCTCCCAGCAGTCATTAACTTCTAAAGCTTTCCAGAAAGGAGCCCAGCCTCATTAGGCCCTTTTCCAGGACCTTCCTGCATATAGTTCTTGTGCAGACAATTGTAGCTTCTGTGAATTTAAAAGTGTAATGGCCATTTCATACCAGGAAGAGAGCTTTTTTATGGCCTTCCTCCACATTGTCTGGCTGGTAAATATTCTCTTTGGTCGACTTATAGAAGCCTCCTGGATTTCAACCATACTTTGCTTGAGCTGGAAGTTTTGGAATTTGACTCTCTGATTGTTTTAGTTTAGGATCATTAGGAACAAACATGTCATCCCACAAATCTTAAACCCCATACAACAAGTATATGGAAACCAAAAATCTGTTTTCAGTGCATCTGTCATTCCAAGAGACCATAAGCAATAATTTAAAGACATTTTGTTGCTATGTGTCACAGAGCAGCAGATTCCTACTTATGGAAGGAACAGAATGTTCACCCCATTCCGCTTACACTATGCACAGCAAGCACTTCGGGTTTTTTGAGATCCTTTTGACCTTAGACAAGTTTAAGTTAGGGTTCTTGCCTGTATCTGCAAACAATGAATTCTGGCTTTATTTAAGAGCAAAAAAATATTACACTGATGTCATTGCATTGGCTAAAAATCAGTGAAAAGACTGGAATACCAAGTTTTGAACACAGGCAGAGACCATAAGAAACTTTTGCTTGGAGTGGCTAGTTTGAATGTTAGTGCAACTGACTTGGAAATCCAAACAAACAAATGAAGCCTTTGCTACTCATGCCACTAGAGTCCTTCAGGCAGAATGTCCACAGTGCCATTATTGATTTGAGTATTTTATTCTGCATTTGGCATGTCTGAACGTTCTATTTGCTATGCCCAGGACACACGGAGACTGAAAACCTGGACTGTTGCCATACTATAGGAAATCAGAACAGCCTCTACCCTATCTCAGAATAATTTTTAATACTAGTAATAGCCATAGAACTGTGAACATTAAAGGCATACGAGTCAACATCATTCTCCCATCTACTGCAGCATAACATAGGTATGGATGATGTTATCTGGTTTCATTTGGTCAATTGCAAAATACATGTTTTTGAACATTTAGCAGTCCAGAGTATCCAACACATGCCACTGAAAATAGTGTTAAAACTAAGCATCCTCCTATCAGGAGGAAATGTTAAGAAATTATAGAATGCAAGAAGCTTAAAAATTATGTCAAAACAGATTATGACTTCAGGTCACAATCACTATAGGGATAGCCAGTTGTGCTTGGAATTTGCTGAAGGAATTCAATGGAAAAGTCCTTTCAGAGAGCTCTTGGATCTCAGTTGATATGTTTTAATTTTGGAACTGCCATGTGGAAATATTTGAGTCAGAAACAAGTAAATGTTTAGTAGAAAACACATTCCTATATATAAGTGGCATGTGAAAAGGCCTAATGTGCTGTTCATGAAAGCGAAGAACATGGTTGTTGCATACTTTATTATTTAGAATATTGGAGAGTCACATTTTTAAAGTTCACTTTTGGTCTTTGTTACTACTGAGAGACTCTTACAAACATACATATATAGATGGAACTGAACCCTATATCAAGTTTTATAATATAACGTAATCAAACAACTGAGATATTTCATGTCCCAATGGCCTATACCATGCTAAGAGATGAAACAGAAGTCCCACATGACTCTGCTTTCCCCAAAGAATGAAAATACCAATATTTCTGCTTAAAATAATGAAGTCACATCATGACACTTTTCACTTATCAACATTCCCAAAGCCCATTCATCACAATATAGAAGTTGCTCCTGAAAGATCTTTTTTTCATTCTCCCCAAAATTAAGTGGAACCAAAGCATCCATTTATCTAGACTATTATCTCTTTCTTTTCTTCCTCCTTCCTAGACATGTCATTTATTTATTTATTCATTTATTTAGCTTTTACATATAGTTTAGGTATAATATGAATTTAAAAGGCCCTCTCCCATCCTTTTAAATAAGCATTTGTCTCATGTGCTGAGGAAGGCTATTTAAATCTACCCTTAAAAAGGGGAGTGAGGAGGTGCTTGTGTGTATTTGCATATTTACATCTTCCAGTTCTTTCACACAATTTGATGTTGTTTGCCATTATGTTCTTGTTTTAAAATTCCACCACAAGGCACAAAGACTATCCTAGGGAGCAGAATGGAAGGAATTCGGGTAAATTAGATGGAGCACATGACAATTTAAACACTACAACTAACAGGTGTTGTGACGGCATCAATCAGTAGGGATTTGCGACACTTTGTGAAGCAAAGAGACAAGCATGAGGGGAATGTCTGAGTTATTTGAGCTTGTAGAGGTGTGAGGTGACATGTTCCAGGCAAAGGCAATCACATATATAGTCTTGGAGCCGGAAAGATCATGGTATACATTAAAAGTTAAAGACGTCCCAAGAGAGGAATATAGTGTGATTTGTCTGAAGAAATCAAAATGTTTGGACCACACAGGTCTTTAGGTTTTGTTAAGGAGTTTAGATTTGGTCCTAGGAGCACAAGAAAGCCATTGATGGATTTTAATTGCAGGGTTTTATTTTCATCTTAAATGATAGCTCTGACTACAAAGTAAATGTGGGATTGTATAGAGACAACATACAGCACGGGAGAGGCTATTGAGGTGTAATTTTTTACAATGAGGGCATTGAACCTTGGAACCGAGGAAAACAAACCCATGGCTTAAGATCAACCAGACAGGGGTGGTGCAAAAGGTGAATGAAACAAGAGTGGCCTCCATGTTCTGGGCATCTGTGTGGATGCTAATGTCCATACCGAATGTGGGATCTTGAGAAATGGTCACAACTTCTGAAAACTATATTCTCTAGAATTTGAAATTGAAATATTTGGACAATCTCATATTTAGCATATTTTACTTCTTTTCTATTAAAATAATTAAAATATAATCACACATAATTTCCTTCACTTTTCTTTCTTCCTCCAGCTCCTCCCACTCTCCCCCATTCCCTCTGAAATCTATAGCATCTCTTTCTTTATTAATGTTACATATGTGTGTGAGTGCATAAACATATAAATACAACCTACTGAGTCTGTTTAGTGTTGTGTGTACATCTTCACGATGGCCCACCAGGAAATGGATAATTAATTAGAAGCCTCATGTGTGGGCAAGACTGATTCTCCTTTTATCACTATCTAATGTGGTCTGTAGTTCTTTGATGGGGCCCATGAGGTTTCTACCTTTCCATGTTGGCACATCCATTGCCATTGCTCAGGTCTTGTTTATACAGTCATACTGTTTAGTTTCTATGACTGTAACTTCCCTGTCACTTCTAGGAGACACAATCTCACAACAAATTTCCTGGTCCTCTGGCTCTTACAGTCTTTCCCTCTTCCACAGTGATTCCCGAGTCTTAGGTGCAACAATTGTGTTGTAGATGTATCCATTGGGCTGGACACCACATGATAAAGTGTTCTCTGCATGTAGACCAGTTGTGGTTTTCTGTAATTGTCCTTGTCTGCTGGAAGAGGAGCTTCTCTGTTGAAGGGCAAGAGCTACACTAATCTGTGGGTATGAGTTCATTTTAGAACACAGTTAAGAATTACGCTGGTCTTGAAAAGTGGTAGTAGCAGGTTCTCCTCTGAGATCCTTGATCTCACTAGACCCAGGTATAATACATACATGTGTAATACTTATATTTATAATATGCCAAGACATTATTGCTACTACTTTTGGTTGCCTTCTTAAAGTTGAAGGTAAGTCCTTACTGCTGAAGACATTACATTCTTCAGACACAGTACTTGGAAGTTTGGAGCTCTTTACAACCTGAAAGTCTCATCTCCGAGGTTTAGCTTCCACAGTACCAGAAGATGCTATGTAAGTGGCCAGTGGAGAGAAGGAATCAATAGCTTCTCCCAACTGTGATGTTTACGAACCACAAAAATGATCAGTATGAAAAGGTATCTCTAAAGGTGCAAGAGTAGCACTTGTATGTTGGTCATAACCAACAGCGTTTTACTTGTACTTAGGGCCCAATCAGTGGGAGAGAAATCATTCTCAGTCCTGTAAACTCAGCCAAAACTTTCTATTTTTTAAAAAAATGGATTTAATGAAATTTAATTTAAGTATAATTCCCTTAATGTTAAGTATATGATTTTAGTAAGTCTTGAATAATGTTTATAATCATCTAACCACTGTCATAACCACGACGTAAAACATTTGTATTACCCAGTCACTTATTCCCCTTGGCCATCTATGCCCATTGATTCCATCACCAACCCATACTTGAGGCTTTTTTTTTTTTTTTTTTTTTTTTTTTTTTTTTTTTTTGGCGTTTTGTAGATTTTAATATATAGCTTCCTTCACTTAGAATCCTGCTCTTGAGAATCTCTCATGTTATTAAATGAACAGTAAATTCATTCGAGTTGTACAGCAATATGTACTTAAAATATTTTTAAAATTTATTTAAAAAGATTTTTCAAAAGTGGCTTTACAATACTGCTTTCACATGATATGTGTGAGAGTGTAGGGATTTTCATATCCTGGAAAACATTTGATATTGTAGACATTTTTAAAAAAAATCCATCAGTGCTAATAGGTATAAAAGCACTATTGTTTTCATGCTTTTAATTAATATGCAACATGTAACTATTCTCATTAGTAATGGCAAATATCCATATGTATTTATATATATGGTACTACTTTGTCCCTGTTATAAGAATTGCGTTGGAGTGAATGTGGGATTTAAACTGATAAAACTTTACGCTTTAAAAAAAAAAGAAAGGGAACGAGCCTTAATATTGAAAATTGAAAAATCACAAAGACTAACTGTAAAGACAAATTAAAAAACCAGAAGTTACCAACATTACTATGTTTAAAATATTGCAGATTTCACATCTACAGTTTCACTTTGGGTGATCCTACTCTAACTCCACCTTGGGCTTACAGTTGCTGTCTTCATCTGCATTTAAAGCTTATCTATTATACTTCAATGCTCTTGTTGGCTCGTGTTACTTCTATTGTGTCTGCATCCGTATTTCACTAATTAACTCTTCTTATTGTTATTAGGCCATAGTTGTCAAAATTTTGCTTGGATATCACGTTTTACTGGATGCTAGAGAATGAAATTTTTCCACAGTTGCTATTAAAAAGAAATCATTATTCCTTTGGACATGACAAACTTGTTCTAGTAGATAATTAAGTTACTTGGAAACAGATGGATCACACTGAGAAGACTTTAAAGCATTACTAAGATGTTCCCATGTCAACCTCAGTGACAAGGTTAACTTGATCTAAGTGCTAAGCAGATGCTTTGTTATGAACACTTTCTAATAACCTGTGTATTGTGAAGCGCTCCCCTCCCCACCCCCCAACTCTAGGTGAAATTCACACACTTCCTCACAGTGCTGTAAGCTCTGGGGTTTCCTGTGTTGTCTGTCTCTCCTACCCAGGCCAATGAGTAGTTACTTCAAATACATGTACAAATCAGAGCTCAGATATCTTCTAGAATTCTCAGCTCTGATATTTCTGGGACCTTCTTGCAGATTCTATGATTGATATTCTGCCCATGGAAGATGCAAATCAATTCTTTTTCTTGGTGTGTTGGACTTAAATCACGTCTGACAGAGTATGGGGAAATGATGGTCACTTCTATTGTTTTGTTATTCAAGTGCGAGGCTCCTAGTTTAGGAATACTCTTATTTTCTCTTGAATAGCACTTCTATGAAGAACAAAGGCCTTCTGGTCTAGTCTTCTTCAACGACTATGGCCAGTATCTCTGACCTATAGTTCAATTGCCTTCTTATCAGAAAATCTGAACCAGAAGGATCCAAATAGGCCCTTTCCTTAAAAAGACAATGTAAAATACAAGCCTATGCTTTTTAAAATATATGAGGTTCTGCTTAATTTATTAAGTGGCATTAGACAATGAGCAACTTAAAAGTTCTAACACATTCCACATGAGCACTGCCATAAAAGAAACTTAAGTTCTGAGAATGCCTTTGTAATTAATTGGACAGTGGGCATTGTAATGAGTATCAATGAGGGTCTGAAGGGCCACAAATAAGCCTCTAAGTTTTATTTTTTAAATGCTTACTTTAACAGTTTGCTAATGTAATACTGATATCTTCTATGTACTTTGTCCAGGAGTTTTGTTTGTTCATTTTTTTTTGGCATGTGTTGCAAGCATTGTTTGTGTGTATATGCATGTGTGTGTTATGCACTATGCTTGGGCATCTACTCATGCACACTCCTAAAAATTAAACCCAGAGGATACCAGTTACTTTCATCTATTTATGACTGCCTTATTGCTTGAGACAAGAAACTCACCATTGTGACTAGACTGCCTGCCCAGCTAGTTTCGAAGATTCACAATTTTGGGTCACAGGTAGACATAGCTATGCCTGGCTTTTTTAAACATGGCTATTGGATGAAATGGAAATTTATGTCCCCATGCTTGCGTATCAAGTATTTATATCCACTGAGGCATGTCTCAAAGCCCCTTCATGTAGATTTAACCAATGATACCATTATTTTGTAGTCATAGTTTATTATCAAACTGAAAACTTGACATGACATAGTAGTATAGTAGTATTAAATAAACTACAGACCCTATGTGGTTTTCATCTGTGTGTGTGTGTGTGTGTGTGTGTGTGTGTGTGTGTGTGTGTGTGTGTGTGTGTGTGTGTAGTTCTAGGACATTTTTCTGTTTTTATTTAAATTTATTTTTAATTTTATTCTTTGTATTAAGAATATCATCCATGTACATAATAAAAAGTGATCATGCATTACAACTTTCCTTCCTCTGCCTTACTTCTTTTTGAACAGAACTATTACAACTACCACCTTTCTCAGTTATGGTATATGGGAATTGAATAAATTGCTCCTTAAGTTTCTCCAGTGTACACAGAGAAAGGGGCCTAAATTTAATAATTCAAGGAGGGCTGTCAAAATCTGGAAATTTGTTAGATGATGAAATTCTAGACTAGTCAGAATTGATGAGCTCTAGAAGCAGTAATACCCTGCCCTTCATAAATGAAAGGGTGATAACCTGTATCAAATGTGGGCTTCTCCACACTTGAATACACACATGCAAGTGCACATACATGCATACATACATACTCCACACACACTGTACAATATACATTTAAAAAATAGGGTCAGTCTTTTGAGGGTCTTGGGAAGGGATGAGTGTAAGTTTCCTATGGAAAGAAAATGCATACTTAAGAGAAGAACAAATGATTTAAAATATGCATTAAAAATTCTGTACTATGTTTCCTTTTGAATGTGAGCTGACCATAGTGATTTCTTTGGTACTCACAGACTATGTATTAACTGAAGTTAGATAATACTGTGGCTCCTTCTGTGGGTAACATCTCTCTCAGACTACCCAGCATCCCTAGAGGGAAATTTATGTAGTGAGCAATGAGCACAGACTTTCTATTTCCAGTTAAGTGTTCTGAAACTATGCTCATGGCCAAGAGGCTGACTAGAATTTTTTTTAGAGACCTCTAGTCAGTAAGGTCCATCTCAGCCACTCCCAGATCCCTTAGAAACTGTGAAATGTAAATGTTTAACGGTTTTAAACTATTACTATTGCTATTTCCCAATATAACCAGTGCATTCTCTTTTCCGCTTTGTAACTTACAGCTTCAGTATTTTGTGTTCTAGTCTTCATTGTTTGCTTCTTTTGTGTTCTGAATATCCACTTCCGATTGGTGGGCTACAGGAAGTACAGTGCTTATTCCACTTGTTCCTTCCTCTCTCGAGTCACAGGTGTAGCTTTTGTGTGGCCCACTGTCTGAAAAGCACAGATGCACACAGGTCTACTTGTCAGTGCACACGTGTCAGAGGACAACATGATTCTGTCCTTCTATCATCAGGATTCAAAGGGTTGAACTGTGATCCTCAGACTTGGTGGCAGGTACCTTTCCCTGCCATGCTATCTCTCAGATTCCATCATGCTTGTTTGACATTTCCTCCAAGTCTGAGTTGTGTTAAAATATGGTCTACATTTTTCTACCATGGCCAGAAACAGTTTACACTATGATCTCAGTTATTTCCTCAATATTTTAAGTCATTTTTTCCTCTGGGGAGGGGAGTATTTAATGTTAGCTTTATGCCGTGGGAAGCCCAGTGCAATGATGATAAGAATAGGAGAATTTGAAGGTAGGAAAGCATGTAGACCATCCAGGTTGTAAAATCCAACATGTCAACACCTTTTGCACAAGCAGAGTTATCTCGTCCTATGCTCATGCTGAATCATATACCTCTCCTCCCTGGGTCCTTGCTCTGAGAACACCAAAGCAGAGCTTGGTTGACTCCAGTCACTCTCTGTTGAAATATGGAGCAACTTGTCATAACCAACATATTTCCCAGCTGTTTTTCTTTCTTTCCTTGGCGGTTGTTGATGTACATACATGCCACAGTCCTAGTCCTCCCCCGACTTCTCTATTTCACCATGCACACTTTACTGAGTACTAAATCAGATTCTTTCTTTCATACACATACACAAATCAAGTCCACTTTCACTGATACTCATAAAACTCTGTTCTAGTTAGAGCACAGACATTTCCCACACTCCATTTCTCTCTGAGGTTTGTTGTTTCTCAGCCAAACATATCAAGTTGGTAGTGCAGATTCGCAGCTAGAACTAATTCTGGATCAAGGAGTTGAAATTGGACTAGATAACATTTGGGCATTTCACGAGGACTTAGGATCATTATTCATTGTAACTCATTAAATTAGTCAGGATGCAGTGGAAAGATAGGAAAAGAAATCATGGCTACCTTTCAAAACTTGGTAGTCTGGTAGGAGGAATAAATGTGGAAGTCATCTCAGTGCAAACTACTTATAAAAGCATTTGACTCTTTACAAAATAATACATTTGACTCTTTAATATTCAAATAGAAGAAAGCAAAGCTAGCTGAAATGCAGGCAATTATTACTACAATAATTTTATCTCTTTCATGAATAACTAGTGGGGATTTTAAGAGCAGGAAATCACTGAAATAAGGATGGGAAATTCACATTGACAGTCCTTGGCTTTTTAGCACATATAACTTAAAAATACATTTCACTGAGTTTTAAGAAATCTCAAATGTATTCCCATAAGTATATATAATTTAATATGCACTTCTCTTCGAATTTTACTTTGGTAAAATATGAGATAAATATCTTATGCTATTGTTTTATAATATGTTAATGTAGAAACCTGTGAGAAACATTAAGACCGGTATGCTAGGGAACCCATCCTCCATCTCTATCTATACAGTCCTTCAGCATCGACGGTCCTGGCTCTCACTCTTTGCTTTAATTCTGTATAAGCGAGTTTTGTGCAAAGAAGCAACAGGCTCCTAAGAGGGTCTCTGAGAACTTACAGCCTACTTACTCCATTTTAGAAATTTTACAGGATAAGGTTGAAGCAGTGGTGGTAAACTCACCTTGAGTGTGTTTAACTGTGGCCTACCCAGAGCGTTCCAGGACCAAACTTATTTAGACAATTGAATAGATGGCCTTTGAAATAAAATCTTCTGCCTCCATTAAAAGGCAAAGTCACTGCCTTTGAAACTAGGAATGGAAGATAAAACAATAAAGGATGTGGGAAGACACTCCCAGAGGTGATTTTTTTTTTTTTTTTTTTTTTTTAAAAAGTGTATTGGCATTGACTCTTGGTGCCTGGCCTGTGTAGAGAATTGGAATAGCCAGGATGGATTAATCACCCTTGAGTCTGAAAGTTTCATTGTGACTGTGAGAGAGTTGTGGGCTGCAACAAAGAAAGAAATGTTTGAGACCCCAGAGGAGAGAAACATCCCTTATGCACACACTAACAAAAGAGGCAAGGTATTCTCACCTGGAAGGGGGGGGAGAGGGAGGAGGAGGAGGAGGAGGAGGAAGAGGAGGAGGAGGAGGAGGAGGAGGAGGAGGAGGAGGAGGAGGAGGAGGAGGAGGAGGAGGAGGAGGGGAACACTGATGAATGAGGAGTCAAGGAAATGTAGCATAGAAGGCCCTGAAAACTCAGTGGTGTCTGTTGTTACTGTCTTGGCAACCTGTTTGTTTGGTATGTTCCTTGAGAGATTTTATTACCTCTAGGGTTGGAATGTTCTGAGACAAATCAAAAAACTCTGGTACTCAGGCTGCAGCTCAGTCCTCAAGTCTGCTGAGTTTTGCTTTGTGTGATGGGCAGATAGTGGCAAAATCGGACAGAGGAGGTGCCTGAGAGAGAGAGAGTGGGGTGGGAAGGGGAAGGCCCCTACCTGCAGTTACCTAAACCACAGTCCCCCCCAACAGGGCAGAAGGTGGGGGGATGCAAATTAGGTCTTTCTAAACGGCCAATCAGGAGTCAGATGAGAGAATTTGGGTCCCAACACCGTCGTTTCCGAGCCTACAAACACGTGTGCGGTGTTCTGGGACCTTTGTCCTGCAAGGTCAAGCTTGGTGGCTATGCACGGGTCTCTGACTCTGGTTTGACCCGCCTGATTTCTCCCCACCCTGCACACACACCCCTTTGAGGAGCGCGCGCTCTCTCGCCCCCTCCCCCAACCAGCCCTCTCCCCGCCGCGGCGTCCCAGGGAGTGTGCAGAGCTCTGCTACGGCCAGCTGTCCAAACCCGGGCGCCGGCCTCGCTTTCTGCCGGTCCCGGCGGCGAGCCTCGACTGGGACCGCATTGCTCTGTCCATCCCGAGACCGGCCGGCCCTCCCCACGTCTCCTGGCTCTCGGCGGACTGCGGGACTGTCCCGTGGGGCTCCGGCTCTGTCCCGCCGGGCCTGGAAACTCCTGCACAGTCTCCAGCACTGAAAGTCGACTCATCACCTAATTCGCCAGGGAACTGGAGCGCAGAGAGCCGGGGCGCTGCGGGCTGCTCCTCCCCACCCCAGCCCCGCCCGGGCTCGGGGAGTCACACAGCTTGCCCCCTCCCGCCCCCCACCCCTGGCAGACAAAGGGCTTGGGCACAGTCGCCGCCTGGCCGCCCGCGCTCCGGGGAGGCGGCTGCGTGTGCGCTGTGGATCCCGCCGGAGGCGCGCGCTGTGGAGATGGGCCGCGAGATGCGCCTGACTCGCATCTGCTGCTGCTGCTGCCTCCTCTACCAGCTAGGCTTCCTGTCGCATGGAACCATCTCAGGTACGTTCTGGAGTGACTTTCCAGTTTCCTCTCCTCCAACTTGGCCAGTGCGGACACATGGAAAGGCACTGGTGCACCCCGTGCGTGTTGAGCAGACTTCTGTGGATAGCAGGGAAACAGCTTGCCGGGCAGATGAGCAGGTCAGGGTCTCAGGGGAAGCGCACTTCTCTGGGTCTCAGTAAAACGATGAGCTCCCCCCCCCCCCCCCACGTTTAGAGTTGTGTTTACCGTACCTGGAGGAGAACCGGCAAGCATGCCATGTGTTACTTTTGAGATTATGTAGGCGTTCGTATCGGTTTCTTTAAGTATGTGCTAAAATATCATTGCCACAGTTTTATTTTGAAAATGCCGAAGTCTCTGAGACTTCGGGTCTTGAAGGAGTTGCAGGAACTAGACGAGTGGGTGGTCTCCCTCGGGTTCGTGCAATCGCATGGTGTCTGTATGGCCCGTGGGCCTGAATGCTTGCGTGCGTGGAACTGCCGAACTTTAAACCCTGCGCCCATCTGTCTGCTTCATCCGCAGGGCTGCAGGTCACACCCGACCTGGAAGACTGGGAAGTCGTGTTTCCTGCACTCTGGCGCCGGGAGTCGCTGGACACAGCGGGCAGCAGCGGGGGCAGCGCAGACCCGAGCGGGGGGCGCGGCGCTGGGGGCGGCGGCCGGGCGCAGGCTGCGGGCAGCTCTCGCGAAGTGCGCTCGGTGGCCCAGGCGCCGCTGGAAGAAGCCGCTGGAGGCCAGTCAGAGTCCTGGTTCGAGTCTACCCCGCAGCCAGGTGGTGAGGACGAGGAGGAACCCGAGTCTCAGGAGCTACTTCGGGGATCTAGCGGAGATACCACCCTGTCCTCTGGTGCTCCGGCCTCGTGGCAGCCGCCTTCGCCCCCGCAACCGCCCTCGTCCCTGCCTCCGGCCCAGCAAGAGGAACCCGGCACGGAGGAGGTGCTGCTGAGGATCCCGGCCCTCTCCCGGGACCTGTACCTGCTGCTCCGGAGAGATGGCCGCTTCCTGGCGCAGCGCTTCGCAGTGGAGCAGTGGCCAAATCCGGGTCCAGATCCCACCCGGGCAGACGCTGACCCTCGCCCTCCCGCGCCGCCAGACGCCGCCTGCTTTTACACCGGGACGGTTCTACGCCACCCTGGCTCTCTGGCCTCTTTCAGCACCTGTGGAGGTGGCCTGGTAAGCGCCCTTCCTTCCCCAGCTCCTTGTTTGATTCCTTATTTAATATAACCGGCTGAGTTGCATGCACCTCCTCCTCCGTTCTTTCAGGTCTTTCTCTGAACTTACTTTGACACCCAGGTGTCTACACTAAGCGCTTCTAAAGGAACACCTCAGGGCGGTCCAGTGAACCAGAGGTCCTGCTGCACACATGGAGCTTTCCAGTGAACTGTAAATTTCTTTGGCATTCTGCCTTCTTATTTCTTGCAAGTGGTTCAACATCTTTCTGTTTCTTGAGAACACACGCCCACCATGTGGTGTGTTTGAGCAGTCTGAAATTTGCTCCTCGCTGGCTGAATCCTTTCTGTGTTTGTACCCACCCTCAGTTCATCATCTGTTGTTTTACAGTTTTTGATTCTTTGTTTTGAGTATCTTACTACAGAGTGGTCAGAACAGTTCTCTGACAGGTCTTTGGAATCCGTCCACATTCACAGCATTCATTCTTCATTAACCTGTTGCAAAGGTAACAGTCTAAAGCTGCTGTTTGCCACAGGGCAATCCTGGAATCCCACCAGCAGAGGGCTAGGGTGTAACTTTTTTATCTATCTATCTATCTATCTATCTATCTATCTATCTATCTATCTATCTATCTATCTATCTTTCTTTCTATCTATCTATCTATCTTCCATCCATCCATCCATCCATCCATCCATCCATCCATCCATCCATCCATTCATTTGTTATACATGCTATTTGAGAACAGTTCCCTTCTCAGTCCTGGAATCCTACCAGTAGAGGGCTAGGATTTAGCTTGCTATTTATTTATTTATTCATCCATCCATTCATTCATTCATTCATTCATTTAACATTCTATTTCCAATAGTTCCCTTTTTTCTCGAGGCTCCATGTTGGCAAGTATCAAGGTGGAACGTTTTCCCTAGACCTCTGTTGAGAAAGTCAAAGCCACTTTCTTTATCCATGTCCACTGCTTGACTTTTTCCCCCCTGTCTTGACCTCAGTGGATTTCATAAGTTGGCCTTTACTTTGTGTACATATAAAAGTATAAAAACGACAAAATCGGCTATGTGGTCAGTTCAGTGGCAGTAACTGTATTTACTTTCCTACTATAACCCTTATCACTTCTATTATTATTGTAAAGCAAAACTCATGAAAAAAGTCCTCTCATGAACTGTTGCTCCTCCTCAGAGGGAACCATTGGTGGGCATGAGGACCAGAATAAAAACAGTTTTGGAGGAAAACCCAAAAGGAACAGATGACAGTCAAAACCACCCAAAGGCATGGAATGTGAAATTTAAAAAAAAAATGAAAAAAAAAAAAAGATGGTTAAAAACCCAAACAAAACACGACTGGAAACTTTACCTGTGCCAGCAGAGTTCCAGTGGCTGAATGATGTGAATTGTTGGACAGGGCTATATTTTACTAGATGGTGAATATTCAAATATAGGCATTTTAGGCATGACTGAGAAGGTGGCTTGGAAAAATGACATGGAAAGCTATGAAAATGTTTTCTGTGGAACTGATACTTGAACACCTCAGCAGGGTAAACATCTTGTGGGGGTTTCATTGTCTGCTAGCTTTCGGCTGGGGATTAAATAATTACATATAGAATGTTCCTGGTGTGGTCAGAGCAGCAGGGGACAAAGCATTTCACTGTATTGAGTCTTGGGCTGTGGGTCAGATTTTCCAAATGAGCTATGCCCTCTCACCATCCTTAAGGGAGCAAAGTTAGAATTATGACTGGGTTTTTCATGGCCTGAATAAGAGTTTGACATTCCTCCCTGTTTATCATGTTGGATTTTTTTTTTTTTTTTTTGCTCACTTTTCCTACTAGCCACACAAGTGTATACCCCGAACTGGGAAGTCTTTGTTATTGAAGAGGGACTGACGTTGCCAGCAATACAGTATAGCAGTCAGAATTTGAGTAAAAATGTAGGCAAATAGCCAAGAGGCTAAGTTTGTTACTCCAGCCACCTCACCAGCCCCTTCCCTTATGAGCTCTTGGATTGGAAAAGAGAGGATAATTTGTGATCTCGACTCCAGCTTTGACTTCTTCCCCGATGACAAGTTTCTTACCTCTCTCACGTGAGAAATGAGATAATTAAATGCTTACATCAAACGTCTTTTTGGATATTAAATGGATCTTGTGTTAAGAACTAGAATAACCTGCCTTCAGAGGTAAGTTGCTGTATATAAATGGGTATGACAAGGAATTATGACATGCCATCGGGGAGAGCCGAATGTCACACCAGAGTTTCAAAATCCTTGCCCAAGGTAAAACCCCAGGTAAGGATGTTAGGACCAGTTTCTCAATGTTCAGAAGTTAAACTGGGTCCCTAAGAATGGGGAGATATTCTCCAGCCATGTAATGGTTAGTATTGCAGGTAGAGTGAAGAGACTGGGGGAGCATTGGCAGAGCTGATAAAGGAAGTGAACAAAACAAACTCTGTCTAGGCCAGAAGAAACAGAAGACCATGAAATGTCCATTAGGATTAGACCTCCAAATCGTCATCTACTAGATAGAGTATGGGCCTTGACTGGTTAACTTGATGAATCTGGACTGCATTACTGCCCATCCTGTAACCCTTGTGGGAGACACTGTGATGCAGAAGGTGGATTATCTCCAAATGTGCCAGCCTTTAGTTAGTCACAGCATTGTTCTTCTCCATCATTGAATCACCGAGTGTCCAGTGATTCTTTTTCTCCACTATAAGTTTTAACTACTAGCTACTACTTAACTGTAGAGCTGAATAGCCTTCTTAAGTATTACATAGTTTAAAAAATTCAGATTTTGAATCAAAGAATAAAGGTTGTCAGCTACCCAGTTTTGTAGAGAATTGAGTACTTAACAGATAAGGCATTTATTCCCCAGATATTAATTCAGCTTTTATTTTGAAAGTACTAGCGACTGAATGGATATTTTGGGTAGAGAGCTAAGTGCTGCCTCATTAAAGTACTTTTAGTCTTTCTGAATCTCCATTTTTCCCCTTATAAAATATATTGTGTATCGAGCAACTCATTTACATATGACATCTTATTATGTCTCCTCCTCCTAATTAGGCTAGTATTGAATGATAACCTTGCTTAGCTATTTATTAGGTTGGATGGACCCCAAACACAGTAGCCTTATCCGTCAAACATCTGTTGAATGACTCCTGTGCCCAAAGCACTCTGTAGATATAGAAACAGAAGCAGAAGAGGCAGCATTGTTTGTGCTCACCCTGATCTGCCAATCACTAGACCAAGCAGGAAATGTAGTAGATTGATGCCTCTGAGTACTGGAATTGGCTGTCTTGTTTTCATTTCCAACTTACTATGAGATGGCTAGTTCTTGATAGGCAAAAGCAAAGAGATTACAAAAAACCCTACCATGGAATTAATAATAATAATAACATAAGGAATAAAGTATTTTATATCATAGACTTTAATATCTAAAATAATATTAAAAAAATTCTGCAAAACAGTGCAATAGTTATGTTAGCCTGAAATGGACATCATAATGTTACTGGTTTTCAATGATGCTCAAGACTTCATGCATACTCGTCAAGCACTTTACAGAAGGTAAACAGTAGTCACTAAATCACCAATTCTTTCCTTAATTGGAGAGGTTTACCTGTTGTCCCAGCACTCAGAGGCTAACGAAGGAGAATTACGAGTTAAAGACTATCCTGGGCTATGTAATGAACTCTTCCCAAGATGGAGCAAGAGTTTTCATGTTATTAGTCAATTTGTTTAGCGTTTGATACAGGATATGGAACTATGGAGGTTGGCATAAATACTTTTTAAAAAAAATTCTATGCTGTGACAAATTTTGAACCAGCTAATATTTTGGGACTTGTGCTTTGGATAAGTCATGATATCAAGAACCAACATGAGAGCAGGGATGAAGGAAGGAGAGCTTATTACAAGTGGACCAAATGGGTTGCACATTTTAACATCACATGACAGTCTTCCTCAGGAGAGGTGTACACATGTCTACTTACCCCAGATAACAAGCTTCAAAGTCTAGCTTTGGAAACCAATGAGTTTTATTTTGATTATTTACAAGAATATGGGGCAGGGGTCATGTATAGGAGCAGAAAAGACTCAGACAGTGGCATCACCGAAGCCCCACTTAGAACATAGTGCACAGCCTGTAAGCAGCTCATTGGATTCTTTCCAGGCAGTCCAGTTAGTTAGTCTGAACCTGGCCTGGTCCCTGCTTCCTGGCAGTGCAACTCATACAAGATGTGTCTCTTAACAGCCCTTTCTGTTTGTTTATGCTGAGAGAGAGAGAGAGAGAGAGAGAGAGAGAGAGAGAGAGAGAGAGAGAGAGAGAGAGAGAGAGAGAGAGAGAAGAGGCCTAGTGAATATGGGCAGTTTCAGGGACTCTCTGAAGCCATTGATTTGTTTACATCTTGAGCTTAGGATGATGTCTCCCCCACAAGATAGAATGTTTTACCTCCACATAGAGCAATGGTTCTCAACCTGTGTGTTGGGACCCCTTTGGGGGTCACCTAAGATCATCGGAAAACACAGATATTTACATTACAATTCACAACAGTAGCAAAATTACAGTTATGAAGAAATAACGTTATGGTTGGGAGTCCCTACAACATGAGGTACTGTATTAAAGGGTCACAACATCAGGAAGCTTGAGAACCACTGGCTGAGAATATTTCTTCCTTTACCTCCTTGTAACTATCCTGTGCCAACTTCTCCTTCCCACCATGCTCTAGGTTTCACCAATAGATACCCAAGCTTTGACACATTGTGACATAATATTGGAAAATCAAAGAGAGAGAAAAAAGTCTAATATTTATTAAAGAGAAACCATCTACAGTGGAATTGACATCAAATGATCTGAGTTGATTAAATCTGTACCAATTGGTGTTATATCATGGATTTTCCAGAGTTTGGAGAAGTGATTTTGAATCTTGATTTGTATTTGAGGCTTTTATTAAAATCTGAGGCCAAAGTAATTTATCTTTGAAATAAGGATTCAAATTTACCATGTAGATCACCCCCAAAATGATATGAAAACCCCTCTTTATCTGTTCCCTCTTTATACTCTTTGTTCCTTCCCAAGTATAAAGCACATTATTTGGTTGCACATGGCCTGGAGGTCACCAATACAAGAATATATGCATATGTATCTTTAAGATTTTTGTAGTATCTGTACCTTTGCATCCAGTTTCATTGGATCTCAACGCTTTCCCATCATCTCCTCCAGTCTGTCTTGGTGGACCCTTGAATGACTCCATTATTCTCCTACTATGAACTGTGACATACATAGAACAGTAGATATATCACATTGTGTGTTGATATATTTTATATTTCATAAAATCAATCTGGACTACCAAAGAACAGATCTACCCACAGTCAAGCCAAGGGTCAGAGAATGGTAACTCACACCTTTAATCCTAGCACAGGAAAGATTGAGTGGTGACCTACGCCTTTAATTCCATAACTCCAGAGACAGAGAGACTGGTTTTATTAAGTTTAAAATATATCACCACAACATTGGTTAGGTAACATTTTTGCATGGCAGGATGCATGTGTGTATATTGTCAATGTATTGTGTGCTAGCAGTGCTTTGCACATAGGCCAACAAAAGAGTACATGCTCACCTTTCCCTGTACAGTTACTGGTATTACTATTAAAATTTCTTTCTTTTGGTTCTCACTATCTTACAGATTTTCTCTTTATGTATTTTCCCTCTATTTCTATTTGATTTTTGCTCTTTTTTGTTTCTAATTATAGAGTTCTTTAAATATCAATATTTTAAAAGACAAATTTTAATTATAACTAATACATTCTGAAAATAGATAATTTCAAAACTATATAAAATATACCACCTGTAGTCTTCCATCCAGAGAGAGGCACTTTTAATGGTTTTATGAAAATGTCAAACTTATTGGGAAACTAGGAATAGTGAACTTTCTTTTTTATTTTTTGAGACAGAATTTCACTCTGGCCAAGATGAAAATTTTGTATTTACTTGCCAATATTTACCTTTTTGAATTTTACAAACTGAGTTATAAATAGCATGTTAAAGATTAGATGCGTTCATTTTATTTTATGTGTTTGAATGTCTGCTTGTGTGTATAACCACCACATAGAGGTTTGGTGTCCTTGGAGGTCAGAATAGGTTGTCTGAGCCCCTGGAACTGGAGCTGTGGACAGTTGTGAGCCAATGTACAGGTTCTGGGAATTGAACCTATGACCTCTGAAAGAATAACATATGCTTCTAAATGCTGAGCCATCTTTCCAGCCCCAGAAGCATATTTTAAAAATCTATACAGAATTCTTAAAATACCTGTAAAGCAATACAAAACAGTATGTTTAGACTGGCGCTCATTAGTAAGGGGATGTTTTCATTTAACTGCAATTACATCACTTTAGATAGTTTAATGATTTTCATTGACTAAATAATAGACAAAGGGCTGTTCCTGTTGGGAAGTAAATAAAATAAAGGAAATAATCCCTTTTTATTTAAGATATTTACAAATGATGGGGTGGGTAGTAATTCCTTTAGGTTTTTGAATTGGGGAAGAGATTCCTGAAAAGAAGCTTACAGGTTCTCCTAGACAAATGGAGACCATGATTTAATGCCGAAAGCTTTCAGTGCGCAGCTCCAGTGAGCACATCACTATGTCCTTCTCATCTTTATTCTGATGCCAGCCCTCGACTGAGGAAAGTGAGAAAATGGGAGCTCAGCCATCCAAAGCTACCCAGATACTTTTATAGAGTGATTATGTGGTAGTGTTGGAAAGACCCTGGGGACTGCATAGGTTAGTACTCACTTGTCCAGTAAGAGGCACTTGATTTCATCTCATAATTAGTGTGCACATACTTGCACTAAATCAACTCTATACTTTAACTCATTTGTTGTGAAAGGATTGGAGCTGAACTTAGGCCAGTAATGTCACTGTGGGGGGGGGGGGGGAAAGAGAGAGAGAGAGAGAGAGAGAGAGAGAGAGAGAGAGAGAGAGAGAGAGAGAATCATCATCGAAGGTACATGAATGGAGCCAACATGAGGTCATATTGCCCCAGTTTTATTTTTAGCTCTGTTGCCTCAATCTGGCATAACTCAAGAAGTGACCAGTTAGTTATATAGCAAGCCTACATCCTCACGCCTTAACTAGACTTCCCGGTGCCTTGTATGTTAACATCTAGTGTGTAGACATCAGCATTAGTATGCTGGAGCTAGGGGAGGTAAGGAGCTGGTGAGATAAAGGTATTGAGTATTTGCATTAAATCTTATAGCTCCAGATTTAACTTCAAGCATAAAGACTGTATTTGAAAACTAAAAAGTAATTCCTAATTCCTTGTTTTTGTTCTGATTAGTTCTTTAAGAAATTTAGTATTTTTTTTTTTAATCATATTTACCTTCTTTCTCATCTTCTGGATTCACTCCCAGTTCGCTACCTATCCAGTTCTCTTCTGTCATACTCCTCTGTTAACCCACAGCCAAACTGTGCTGCTGGATGTGGGGCCACCCGACCAGGAGCCACATCTTAATAAAAGTTGGACTCTCATTTTTTTCCAGAGCTATGCATTGCGTGTAGCTTCTCAGCTAGACATGGGATGTCAGGCCCACAGTCTTTTTTTCTTTTTCTTCCATTTTTAACTGTTGTGTGTTTTCTGTTCATTTCCATCTACTGCAAATAGAAGAAGCTTTACTGATGATGGCTGAGAGAAGTATTAATCTATGGGTATAAGGTAAGTCATTAGGAGTTGGTTTAAAACATGCCCATTTAGCAGGAGAATAGTTATTTGTTCTTCTCTAGGACCCATTACATGACTAGCCACAAGTTCATAGTCTAGATAATGATGGTGGTAATGGGTTTCATATTGGTGGGAGGGGCCTTAAATCCATCAAAAAGTGGTCTGTTGCTTTCACCATCATTGTGCAACTATGGTTCCAGTGGATTGTCAGGGTGTAAAGTTATAATTTACTAGTACATAAAAATATGCTTTCAGTTATGGAAATACCACATTTCTTGGAGTTATTTTAGTTCCTCAAGAGGTTCAGTTAGGTTACTGACAGAGAAATATATATGGTATAAGCATACCTGACTTCTGTTATATCCTTACAACAGATGCAGAACTTCAAAATTGTGTCACCCTAGATAGCAAGCCTGAGTACTCTACTGTGGAAAGAATCTTGTATAAACATAATCAGCACAGCATAAAGTTTGAGTAACTTGTTGTAGAAATAACTGGCTTTTAATTAAATTAGGAAGTGCCCATTATATATACTTATAGATAATTCCTAGTCCCAATAGCTTTTCAGTTGTAATTTCTGAAGGTCAAAATAAATGGTTTATATAGTAGCAGTTTTAAAATTATTAAGTTGATAATCTTAAGATCAAGTGTCTCCCATAGACTACTTTTCAAATATGGTCTAATTATTTTCATTAGTAAGGTGCACTCATAGATGTCAGCTTGATTCTGTCTGGAGTAAATCATTATAGAAAATAACAAATTGAAAAGGATATTATGAATGTTTTCTTTCTGCCATCCTTTATTGGAGGTATGAATTGCATACTGTAAAGTTCAACTATGCTAAGTGTACAATTCAGTTGTGTTTAGTACATTTACAGAACTATACAGCCAGCACGATAGTTGAGTTTCAGAACATTTCAATTAATTCAAAGTGTCATTTATACCTCTTTAAGTCACACCTCATCTCTAACCTCAGACAACAACCTAGTTTCTGTCCACATAGATTTACCTAAACACCTTTTAAAATGAAATCATACAGGTTTAGTATGTGCCTGGCTTCATTCAGTTATCTTCATGTTTGAAGCCACATTGTACATTCCCTTTATCCCTTTCTTGAAAAAAATTAATAATCTTAGTTTCTATGACATGATTAATCATTGTATGATAATCAATATTCTTGATAAGTAATATATTTACTTTTTTATTGTATGATGTTTTGATGTTTAGTTGAAATAGAATTGGATCATGTCCTCCCCACCCCAACCTTTTTTCCTTTTAGCCCCTTCCTGTTACCATCCATGGATGGATGTATGGGATGGTATGATTAGCTTATGATTATCATTTCATCAACTGATGTGCATTAAGATTACTCTCATATTTAGGCTATTATGCTTATTTCTAATATAAACATCAATGTATAAGACTTTGTGAGGATAGCTATTTTCCTTCTCTTCAAGTAAATATATTGAAATGGAATGACTGTGTCATATGATAAACGGTGTTTTGGGTTCAATTCATATTTCTGAGGGATAAAATAATATTAAAACTTTCATTGTGAGGCTAGTCAGAGGAAGGTTGGCAAGACATAAACACAAGTGTCATTTGAAAATCACGTCAGCTGGTAAAATGGTAGATTAAAGAAATGGATTTGAGGACTGGAAATGTAGCTTAGCTGGTAATGTGTTTTTCTGGTATGCACAAGGCCCTAGGCTTGATCCCTCAGCCTCCCTCGCCCCCCAAACACACATACACATACACACACACACACACACACACACACACACACACACACACACATGCACACGCATATGCACACGACATAGTATATTATATACTCAGAAGGTGGAGAAACATAAGTTAAGGTGAGTCTGAGGCCAGCCCAGGCTACAAGAGTTTCAAATTGAAACAAAGCGTTAAAAGAGAAGGAGAGACAAAGGAACAGGAGATAGTTTTGGTGTCTTACTTCACACGATTATTTATCATTTTCAATTCCACAGCTTCATGTCCTTCTTAAGTCCTAACAGTTTATATGATCTGTGTGGATTGAAAACAAATATTCCTATGAAGAAGGTAGTGTTATGAAAATGAGCAAGGAAGCAGAAAGATAAATGAGGAATTTGTCTGATGACACACACTTGGGGTACCATCTAAAGACTGTGGAAATACTTCCTATTTCCACTTGAATATTTGGAATAGCATGTTCCTGCCTACATCTGCTTATTCATGTGGTTGTCTGGTTACCTCACCAGTGGTATTTAGTTAAGTTGTCTAAGAGCTTGGCTGCTCCTGCCTTCGGCTGAAGAATCTCCACAAGTTAAAATTTGGGTTCTTGATAAAACGGTCTTATGTGTTCGTGTTCTGAACCTATTAATAGATAGTACACACCAGTCTGTACATTAGAACTAGATTATTGATGGCCTGATTCTTCTCTTATTTCTTCCCACTAACTCTTCCTCTAGAAGAAACATACCAGGTGTGTATAACCCTCCTGTTCCTATAATCCTTGGAATTTTGAAAATACATGTGAAATAGGAAGCAAAAAATTACCTATGATGCAATGAGGGCAGAACCATAACAACAATATGGGCTTTTGAAAAGTACACTAGGGTTTACACAATTTTTTTGTGGTATGATACATGCTTTATAAAAATTATATAACCTCCAGGATATGCTTATGTGCTATGACTACTTTTTAGAAACTGTTATATTTTAAGGATTGTATGAGATGTTGCTATATGATCCACGCCCCTCCCCACACACTTTCAAAGAAAGAAATCTTCAATTCCAATTCGTTTTTAGTAGAAAATCATGTTTGGATATGCCAATTTGCCTCTTAAAATTTTAGGATTTTTCAGATTATAAATTTTGAAATGAGAACATTTATATATATTAAACACAAAACTTTGTGAGTCATGAGAGGTGATATTTCATGAGAAATATCTTCAGAGATCAGGGAAGTTCTTCCACTTATCACGTTTTTCTGTAAAAACACCACGGTCAAGGAAACCCAAAAGGAAACACTGGTGGCTTGTTTACAGTTTCAGAGGGTTAGTCTATTAACATCATGGCAGGCAGCAGACAGGCCTGGTGCTGGAGCAGTAGCTGAGAGCTTTGCATCTTAATCTACAGGAGAGAGAGAGAGAGAGAGAGAGAGAGAGAGAGAGAGAGAGAGAGAGAGAGAGAGAGAGAGACCCCCACTGAGACACCATGCTTCTCTTAATCCTTCCAAACGGTTCATCACTTGGAGGCTAAGCATGAACAACTATGAGCCTGTGGGGGACATTCTTATTCAGTCTACCACAGAGTGTGAAACAAGTGATGCCTGCACTGCTTTCTTTCTAAACAATTTAAAGGAAAATTGACAAATGGAGATGATAGTGTTTCTAACTGCATTGCTTTCAAAAGAAAACAAAATCAGGAGATTTCACAGATAGTGCAATCATACTCATATTGTCGTTTAGTATGGCCAGTTTTCACAAACACTCATGAGACACACTCTGTCATTCAGTTTTATTGATAGGAATTCAGGACCTACAGGAGATAAATAATTTTCAAAGGAAGGGGTCTGATAATATCTGGGGTGAAGTTCAAAAGTGTCCATGTGTATTTCATTTTCATGATTATAAACACGATAGTAGATAATAAGGCTTCCAGAAAACACAGGACTCAAAGATATACTTATGTGCTAAATTTACTGTTTATAACTTATATTTTAAGGACTATGAAATGTTGTATGTAAGGGAAATAGTTTATATGATTTTATCCAAAGTTTATGCAGAAATTGACAAGGACTAGATAGAGGAGTAGAAATATACTCTTTCACCTCCTTTATGGTTGGGTCTCTTGTGTTAGTGTGCTTAATATTTTAAAACAAGAAATTTTCACACGGTAGAGAGATCTATTTGAATATACGACAGACATTTTAAAATATCATTAGCCTTTCTTTTTACAAAGAAATGCATTTATCATTGTTGCATGTCCGCGATGTGTATAAGATATGTGTTGGTGAGTGTGGCAGTGTGTGTGTGTGTGTGTGTGTGTGTGTGTGTGTAAGTCAGAGGATTGCTTACATTGTCTGTTCCTCTTACTTCCCCTGAGTCTTGAAGCTCACCCTCAGGTCATCCTGTTGTTGAGCAATGCATCCTAGATTAGCAAAGATATACTTTATTATCTCTCTCTCTGTCTCTCTGTCTCTCTCTCTCTCTGTGTCTCTCTGTCTCTCTCCTGTAGATTAAGATGTAAAGCTCTCAGCTACTGATCCAGCATCAGGCCTTTATTCCTTGATTCATCTCATTGGCTCTGTGATTTGCACTTGTAAAAACAAAGAACTTAGTATGGTCAGCTTCTTACACTTTAGGGTGGCAGGAAAAAAGGAGACCGAATGAAGCAAAAATGTAAACCGGAGACAGAAATAAACTAAGGGACAATATCAGCTAGATGAATGATGTCAGAGAAATGAAGCAAATCTAGTTAGACATTGACACTTAAAAAAATCAACAAAACTTAAGAGGTTTTTATTCCTAAAGATTAAAAAAAAAAAAAAAAAAAGAAAAAGAAAAAGAAAAATTCCTACTTTACAATATTACCAGGGAGGTATTGTAAGTGTGAAGGTGTGGGAAGGGCAACTGGGGGTAGGGAGAACTGCCATAGTAGGAAATCCAGCCAATCCACAGCAGTCTCAGACCCGATAACTCCTCCCCCAACGCCCTTGTTCCCAAATGAACCTGGGGAGCCTCCTCCACAGATGCCTGAGGCTTGAGAATGGAAGAATAAGCCCACTCTTTTCCCTCACTTGGAGCTAGATGTGGCTTCTTTTAGGTGACATGGTCTCAGGAAATCAACACTTATTTAGGACACAATGCATGTTTTTTTATGGGTCTTTCTAAGATATGGGGAATTGTTTATCATAAAATATTAAAATAATCTAGAAGTATATAAAGACTCTCAGTCCAAGAAAAAGGTGAGTTATTCAGCAATATGCTGGCACAGAGCTTTCCTGAAGAATTACTCAAAGACCTCCCAGCAAGCGCAGCAGAAGCTGACATCACCAGGAGACTCCTGAGGCCCTGGACCTGCTGCACTTGAGTTTCAGGATTTGAATAGATTCTGGTGGAGTCTGAGGTAGGGAAGCAAGAAGACTGGGCCTCCTATCCCTGCTGCTCCAGGTCTGTCCACAAACAGGTTTCTTAATTTCAAAATTATCAAAAATTAAAGTATTAAAATTAATAATTGTGAGTCAATTGGTTACTTGAATTAACAATATAATACTACTGTTCATTGTGTCATACCCTTTCTTACCAAGGCTCAGGTAAGGGCTCCGAACATGTCCCTGACAGCAGAGGGAACACTCAGGAAGAACTGTAGTGACTGAGGGTCTGTCAGTGAATATTTATGGCATTCCCCAATACTCAGTGCCCTTAGCATCCCTGCCATCATCACCCAAATGTTTCTTATTTACATTTCTGGAGATCACTCCAACTCCATGTGCCACGATCATGCACATTTTTCTTCAATCTTTTATTGATATTTTTCTAAGTTTTAAGGGAGCCCTCTTCTTATAATAATGATAGTTTTAATATGAAGAGGCATGGATAAGTAACATTTATTGCTTTTGCATAAACATAACTTGATAAATGTAGTATATGTGAATGACATTTCAATTATTTTCCTCTGTAACTTGTTTATTGATGTGTAGGACTTAGGTCCTAATATTTGACTGTCTATGTATATTGCTATCTGGTCAAGACATTATTTTAAATCTTTTGCTTACATCTACATTATGTGAAAACATTATTTAGACCACAAGTGTCAGTGTATGGCTATGAGCAAGAGCTTAGTTTCACATTAGCTTTATAATTTTTAATAAGATATTCATTCAGTCTTTCAGAGACTTTATATTTAAAATAAGAGAAGTGTTTTCTAATTCTATAGCTATAGATGATATTAGAAAAATTGCTCATATGAACTGGGTCTGGATAGGTTTGTTGACCTCACTACAAAGGAGTGTAGATATATTGAGTATTGTGACTGTTGGTATTTAAAGCATCTGGTCTATACACCTAAATCACAGTTAGGACAGCCAAAATATAATATATGCAAATGTTTCTACCTCTGTCTCTTAGTTTTCATTCTCTCTCTCTCCCCCTCTCTCCCTCCCTCCCTCCCCGCCCCTCTGTGTGTGTGTATGCTTGTTCCATTTCACACACCTGAGAATCACTGTTCTGGAGAAGTGCACAGAGCGTGGCATCATGCCTGCTAGATGAAGTTGGACACATGCACAGAACAAGAAATCCTCTCAGTTGCTCTGCATGGATAATACACTGATGGCTCTGACTGCTCTTGTTCATGGCAGTGGCTGTGAAGACAGATTTTTGTTGCTAGGCTTTTAGTTCAGCGCCATTTTGCATGATTGCAGAGCACAATAGTTCCGTAACACACAACTTTAAGTAGAGTCTTTAAGACATTTCTGGGAATGGTATCTTTGAGGGAAGAGGGCGTGCATGATGGTATTATTGAAATGGCACATTCTGTCAATCACTTTCTAAGGATTTCAGCCCAACTTAAATCCTCACGAGTTGCACTATAGCTCTCCTTTCTACATGTCTTCGGCCTTGCTGGCTGTTAACAGTTTTTATGGCCAACAATCTTGATAGATTTTAAGGTCTCTTTGCATCAGCTTTCATGTCTTTTATCCATTGCATGCTCATAATCTTTGTGCATTTCCTCCTTAATCTTTTAGACAGTTAATAAATATATAATTCCATAACCACAAAACTACATAACTATATGAAATACATAGGCTAATTCAGCAACACAGATTTCCTGAATGTTAATTTTTACCAGTTTTTCTTAAGACCTTTATTTTCAAATGTGCACTATGTTGAAGCTCTCATGATACCCTTAGCAGCCAACTTCCTCTGAAAGTCTCCAGATGTAACCACTATTCTCCACATTGTAAACATATTTCCATTCATATTTTTATAATTTTGTTATGTATGTGCATCCATGAAAGCATAATATTGTTTTGTTTTTTAAAAAATGCCTAACTGGAATCATACTGTAAAAGTCTTTCGAGAATGTTCCTTTTCAAGTCACAACATACAACACCAATTCAAGATTGACAACAACCCTCCCACATCGAAAGCAACTGCAAATATTTTTATATTCAGCCTACTTTACCCTGGTTCTTCTTATTTCTGCCTCTTGCCCACCAGGTCCGTGTATCATATATTCTTAATACATGCAGAATTGGACTAAATATGTTTCCCAGGATAAAATGACAGAATTTAAACAGCAAATTTAGAGGCAGCTCATACAGAATACTTTATTTCATAGAGAAGCATTTTTTTTTTTTGATTCTTAAGGAACTTAAAGATTTTTCATCTCTCCTGAAACAGTATTGAGAGCTACTAAGATGTAGAGAATGTTTGAATAAGGGCTTAAAGCCAAAATGGGTCAATTTTTAATATATAATATTATTTCTCACATTAAATATGATTAAAAAGGACGCTATTTTACATTCCTATAACAATAAAATAATTTTAAGATTTTCAGTAGCAATTCAATGCAAGTGTTTGTATAGACTTTGTGGTCTTTAAGTTCTGTATCTAAGTGTTTCAAAAGTATGATTTATAGTAAATATGTTAATAATTATAATAATATATGACAAATCTGGCTTTTTGTATTTATCACATCTTTTGAAGTATATTAGCCCATTTGCTAGTGGTCAGTTTTTCTCTTCATAAATCAATATACATATCAAACATGTATACATTCATATTTATATTATAAAATACACATGATGATGTATATTGGTATGTATGCCCACTAATGGAACTGGATTTACAGATGTGTGTTTATATCTGTGAAATAGTGAATTCATCTATATGCTTCTTTGCTATTCTCATGCTCAATTACAACTAACATAGCATTTTCCTTATGCATTTTGCTGTTGAAACAGTTAACCTTATTTGGTCTGTAGTAGAGGTCTGGGACATTATTAATTTAGAATATAATTCATTAAAAATATTTCAATTCTAAATTAATTCAGTCTGCGGCAGAATGCAGTAGTGGGATCTGCCATTTACATGCATTGTTCTGCTAATTGTTGAATTAAGCCTGAATGGAGTTATACCCCACATATGGAGTTGAATTCTCTATGTGGGGTACACTGAAAAAATAATAAGTTTCAGAAAAGTTACTAGGCCGAAATTAAAACATGAGGCCATTACTACATGAATTCTATTAGGTTTTATAATAAAAACCTGGAACCAGATATTGGGGGAAAGCTGAAATATCAGAGAGACAGGGAACAAACCACAGCCAACTCTTACCCAGCCAACCCTTCAGGCCTGTCTCCATGAATCCTCTGACTCCAACCTCCCTGTCCTGAGCCAACGAGGAAGTGCCAGGTCAAGGGAAGGAATGCTGCCTCTTCCAGGCTTTTCCCACCCTTCTGCCCCCATAACCCCCCCCCCCCCCCAGCTTTCTCACTTCTGCTTCAACTCTCCTAGTGCTAGGATTAAAGGTGTGTGCCACCACTGCCTAGCTTTTAGGCCTTGAAGCCCAGAGATCCAGATGGAAGATATCTACCTGCAGAGTGATGGATGAAAGGCATGGGTCACCACTCCCTGACCCTTAAGGCTGGGCTCTGTGGGTGGCTCTGTCCTCTGATATTCCAGATTATTTTTATAAAATATACAATATTTCACCACAGGCCATGTTTGAACTCTGCGGTGTGTTTGGTGTGTTTTCAGTCCTCTGTTTTTCCACTTCCTTTAATGAACTTCGCAGCCAGGGAAACACACGAGGCTTTAGGTTAGAGTGCAAACCTTAACTATTTATAAAGTATTTGGGCAGTATTTTGTAGGGTCCAAATGTGGTGGTTTGTTTCCTGCAGAGATTTAACTTGTGCAATGCGCTTTTATATGCACAGTGACATGTACTAAACAGGGAACTGTGATGTGCGGTAGGAAAGGGTTGTGTCAGCTTCACTGTTAGTGCAGCCTCTGTGCTAAGATGCTCAGACCATCTCACTTGTCAAACCACAGCCCACATCCTGGGTTGAAACACAACGCCACCAAATGGGGACTAGGTATTCATATTCCAGAGCCCACAAGGAACATTTCTCATCTAACCACCTCTGCCTGTAACTCCAGACTAGGGCATCTCACAACCTCTTCTGGCTTTCATGAATCTATTGTGGATCCAAAAAAAAAAAAAAAAAAAAAGGCATTGTGCTTGAGAAGAGTCTTTACAGTCAGTTTACAGTCAGAGCATCTGATATAAGTTCCCAGGGCCTCATCTTTTTCACTTGAAAATCGTAAGTAGAAATAGAGTAAGCTCCTCATCATTTATGAATTTGTGTTCGTAAAATAAAATGGTGATAAAAAGACAAAAGTGATCTCAGTTAAGCACCATCTTTAAACCTTCTCAGAAGACACCTGTTAAATATTTTTGGAGTTTGATGAATTAATTTAGGGCAACACAATTGATAATGTACTCATATACCATATGTACACGCACACACACACACACACACACACACACACACACAATTTATTTGAGCAGATCTGAGAGTGAGCATACAAAATGAATTACCTCCTGAATTTCTAAAAATGTCTGTTGATTTATTGAGCAGTTTGATAAAGTTTCTCACAACTATCCTGAGCCCTAATTTCTTACCCAAACTGTGATGTCTTCTAAATTCTTGTCCTTTTGGACACACATCACTCATGCATTGTTGATATAGCCAACATCAAGCTTATTAACTAGGAAGAAATACTAACTAAATGACACTGAAGTGTGTGTGGGGTCAGGTAGTCCCTGGCTCTCCAAGAAATCAATAGATATTTTCTCTAGATGTTTCGTCTCCGAGAGAATACTCAACTGCTCTTAAGTAAATGCATATTCCATAAACAATGTATAGGTCACTTACATTATTTTCTATGTGTTTTTCATCTTGAGAAATAATTTTTCCTTTCGATCTTGCTTTCTCTTGTGCTTTTGTGGGTTGCTTTTCAGCGTAGTTTCTGCACCTCTGAATATGTACATGCTTAGCTAAGATTTAGTGTAGCATTGACCCCTCAACTCATTTATAGCAATTCCTCTAGTATTCTAGAGTACATCACTCAGATAACTATATATTTATTCTCCTCTTCAACATTTTATTCTGTGGAAATGAGTGTGAAGTGGCATCTGCTGTTTCTCTGCTTATTGGTAAGGTTAATTTTTTTCCCCATGTCTTCAATCATTATGGTCTCTTCGGTGTGAATTTCCTATGTTACAACTGGAAACTCTCTTACTCTTTTGCGTTTATAACAGTACTGTTTATCTTTAATATAGTCATTGTATCTGTTATGGATACTTTTTCCATCCTACCAAGTTGGTTTATAGGTGCCTTACTATGAAGAAGTTCATCGAGGTTACATTTCAATATGGTTAAGTTTCAAAATATAACAAATAAAGTTATGTGTGTCTTTACCAAGACCTTTCTTTTCTCATGTCATAATCAAATATTTTAGAACTGAAGAATTTCAGGAAAAGACACGTTGAAGAATGTGCTCTCTATACTAAGGCAGTATTATGTGTTTGAGATGGGTATGCACATCCTTAGAGAAGTTTGGTGTCTATAATGAATCAGATCAAATGGATAAGAAGAATTAATTTTAGAGATAAATAAAGGAACACGAGGGTAGCTATCAAAGAGATTTTTAAAAAGTTACTGGAAACTTAAGAAAACCATTTTGTCAAAGAGTACTTGTGTGTTCATTCATTATTTTTTAAAAATAGAAACTATATTACACAAGATGTCTAAAGGATCTACTCATAGTTTTACTTCCTACAGCCTCATTTGAAAGTTACTATATTGTTTTTTTATTACCCATCTATTTTTTGCCGACTACTGAATTGCTTTTAAAGTTCAGAGACTACATTTATCATTTTGAGTAAACTCAACATAACACTTGGATTTAACAATTTGGCAACAGAAGCATTGGACAACATAGTTGTGGGAGCTACATGTCACGTGTCTTTCTTGGAAGTGCCACTATTTACTTTATTTATTTGATGGTGGACTCTGGGTTGACTTCTGTTTATTTAAAATTTATCATTTTGAAAAGTTAGTTTGTGGTTACTGCTTTGTCATGCTTTTGGAAGGTGATTTTTGTAATCTAATTTAGCCATCATATTTCATCTGTAAACTTTAATATTGATCTCAACAAAACAAAGTGAGAACAATTTTGCTCAGTGTATCAAAAGAATATATTTACTTGAACTATAATTATGAAGTAAAAAAGTAAAATACCATGATTCCATATGATTTCCCAAAGGGCATTCATTTTGGGGCCACAGTGACAGTTGAAACACCAGTTCATTTTACTTAGAAGATGTACATATTATTTTATTTTTTATTGTTGTTTGAAATAATAAAATTGTGTGCCTGATTTTTAGAATTTTTTTTATTTTATTTACTATCCAAGATGGATTTCATACCTATTCATTGTTAGTTTTTCTTTTTGTGAACTGTACATGTAATTTCCTTCCCCAGCCACTCGGGCCTTAGTGATTTGTTCCACGAAGACCTGGTGGTCATAGACTCACACTGACAGTAAATGTTTTTCTCAATCTAGTTTGTATTATTAGTTGAACCTTGACTTTTTAGTTCAAGCGCTTTGAACCACCTTTTGTTTTAATAATGAATTTTTCACAGTTACGTATTTGCGTATTTAAAATATTAAATATCCACAGTCATAAGTTTTAAATAGAATTATCCAACTTATTTATTATTCAGTGTGTGTGTGTGTGTGTGTGTGTGTGTGTGTGTGTGTGTGTGTGTGTGTGTGCGTGTGTGTGTGTGTTTGCTTGTGGAGGCCAGAGGACAAATTTGAGTGTATTTGTTCAGGTGCCATCCATCATTTTTGTTGTTGAGGAAGATAGAATCCCTTACTGGAACTTTCTCTCTAGGGTAAGCTGGTTACCAGGTGACCCACCTGACTCCATCCCCTCAGAGCTGAGATTGGAAATGTTCATCACCAGGCCCAGCTTTTAACACAGGCTCTGGGGATCAGACTCAGATCTAAACAAGCACTTTCCCTATGAAACCATCTCCCCAGTTCCAAATCAAATTATTCAAATGTAGATTTATTGTCAATAAGGAGGAATATTTAAAGAAACATCTTGAAACTGTCATTAGTTTTAACTAACGCTAGTTAAAAGATTAACAATTCCTTTAGATTTGTTTGTTTATTTTAGCTGCTGAGGATTGAACCCAGGACCTCACATGCAATACTCAACACTCTACCACTGTGTCATACTCTTAACCCTAATGTGATTCTCCTTCCGATTAGAAATGTGAAAACAATAATTTGTAGGGTTTTTTAACGTGCAAATATTAGAATCTGTATCCAAGAGTTTTATAACAATGGAGAAATTACAAAAATAAAAAGTCTGCAATTATTTTAAATAAAATCTTGGAGAGAAATACATTGCCCCCACTCTTTTTCTCCATTGTAAGCAGAGGATACAGGTGATAAAAGTTTTACAAGCATCATATCTAAGTTTCTTTTTTTTCTGTGTCTTTTTGTTGGATTGCTTTCAAATATTTCATTTTCTTTTCAAACCATAAAAATATATCCACTAATACAAAAGTCTATATGTGTTAGTGATGAGTTTTCATGTTGGACATTTTCAGTTCCTATCAATCAAATGTAAATTCCCTTTGGCATTAAGGAAATAAGGGACTGAGTGTCAGGTACAGGTATCTTTTTATTAAAACTATAAGCAAGTGATTGCTCATATTGTCGAGTAATTATTCTGCAGGATTTGTTTTGTGGTCCATCTGAAGTCACAACCTAAGTGGCTACTGAATAATGCCAGCGATTCCGAATTATGAGACGTATGCCAGATTCTCTTGAACTCTTGTTCAAGAGATAAGATCTTGTGCATCTCGTACATAACCGACATTCAGCATGAAGGATAATGGCTTTCTCACACGTACACTCTATATACTTAATTGGCTCCCCTCTTCTCTTTTTTGCATAGTGTTACTGTTGAGCTGACTGGTCCATCTGACATGGGCCCAAATCACACTGTGATTCTTATGTGTTTCTTTTTACATACTGTCCATCCAAGCATCAATACATTATGCTTTTTCTACCTTCAAAATTCATTCTGAATCTGTTCTTTTCACTGCTGCCAATCCCATCTGGTCCCAATTAGTTTCTCGTCTGAATTGTGGAAGCCTCTTAGCCTTTAGTCTTACCTTCAAAGTAACTAGAGTGAACTGCTTTTTGATAAGTCGAAACATGTTACTTGTAGCATTTTAAACCGCAAAACATACACAGTCCTGAGAAAAACGAGGACAAGCATCTGCCTCATTTTAAGGGGTTACTTTGAACCAGAAGGGAATGGGTGGAAGGTTCATTCATTTCGGGTGAACCATTGTTCTGTGTTTAAACATCTAACGACGAAGGGGTAGCCACCAGAGCCTCCTCTCACCTTGTACTTGCTTTTGTTTTTGTTTTCTGGTTTTTTTTTCCCTCTTTGTGCTGTTTTGTTTTGTTTCTAGAATCAAACTCTTCCTTTGTTGCCCAGACTAGCAGCAAACTCACGGTGTTCCTCATGCCAGTGGTTCTCTGTGAGTTTCCCTAGACGCTCCAATTTCAAGATATCATGAGTACAGGAGCAAAGTTTGCAGCATCCATTGCCGTGTTTTAGGACCCAAACAACGAAGAACCAAGGCAGACTCAGGAGAATATTCACCGGAAATGATGGGAATGGGAAGACAGGAAGCCATCAGGCAGAAATGCCCATAGTCAATGGGCTGTGAGACACCTGTCATATGTCTGAGGCCTGAAAACATCTAGGATGCAGAAATGGAATTTACTCTGAAAAACAAGGACTGGAAGTAACCTGGGCCTTTAATGGTATTTATTCTGAGAATTTCTGTTCTCCAGGAGAGGCCTAAATTGCCTTGGCATGGTGAGAGCTTATGGGTGGCTAGAAAGAACTTAACACAACTTTAAATAGTTATCAGTGATATTGATGAGTGACTTCTTTCCTGTACCAGCCTCTGATGTCTTGTCTTGATGCTTTTGTATTTACAAATGTTTTTCTTAAAGCATGATGGCTGAGGAGTGTCCTGTATGGCCAAATCAGCATGTAAGAATGTATATGGTTTCAGAGTATATATCATATTATCTCAGTTATTTGGGTCTCTGATTTCCTAAGGCTGCATATAAAAAAATCAGCATATTGCATTAACATTTTTAGCCTCTGCAATCTCTGACGAGGCGTACATAAAATAAGTGAGTGAAGAAATATTAGGAGGCAAAAAATATTTAGTCGTTTTTGGTTAAGAAACCACTCATGTGGGAAAGAACTCTTGTCAGCGCAAGGTCTATCTCTCACACAATAAACATGCCTTTGTGATTTGTTAATGCAAGTCAGAGCGGAGAGAATTATTCAAGAATCTGAAATGGAAAAAAAAAACCATCACTCACCTCATTTTGCTGTTATATTGCAAATGAGAAAGGGGCTTAATATCCACAAAAGTAAACTTTTATTGCTTGAAGATACTTCAGACTGTTTTCCTTAAAAATATATTTTAAAAAAACAAAACACAATTTAGAAAGACTTCTTGTCGTATGGCTGCGCTTCCCCTTTCCAGCATTCTAGTCAATGTGTAGTCCACACTTGGTAAATACTGTTCAGCGAAGGAATTGACTGTATTCATTTGACCTTTAATTGACTCCTAAAAGTAACGTTGCAACATTTTTCCATTCTCTGATGCTACGGTCCTAAATAGTTTGCTTCACTAATCTTGTTTCCATGGTAAAAGGAATCTGCATCTTCTCTCTTGGGGTATGTAGGAGGTTGGCAGCATCTCTGTCATTTGTGAGGTCACCAGGAAGACCTGGCAGTAACATGTACTTCTTCAGCTGCAGCTGTGTAGCTTTCTCAGCAGTGTCATTCCGCTCAACTTCCAACCCAGAGCTGGGCTGCAGTTGCATGAGATAAGCATCACAAGGGTTCATTGCCATGGTGAGCAGCTCCTCAAATCATCCAGTGACTCACACTTAACAAGAGGCACTCCTGCACACACCAGCTCGTTAAGTGCTAGCCTGGGTGGGAGCTTGAAGAAAAAATCACCTTTTCGTTATTGTTTATGAAATATTATAGGTCAAGTAAAGTCGTGTCATAAATCCAGATCCTTATTCTGACCTTAGGATAGAGTCCATTTTTCTCAAGCTGTTAGTGACTTTCCCCAAGCCCGATGAGGAAGGCACAGAAATCTTTCTCAGCGTAGGTTTTACTGTTGATTTAAACAACAGCCCCAGCACATCTGTTTGATCATCCTGCATAGCATTTCTGATTTTTTAACCTTACCCATGTAAGTTAGACAGGGACAGCAGCTTCCTCTGACTAACTGAAGCTTACTTCTAGATTTTCTTCAATGATGCTTCTAGAAGGAAAATTTAAAGTATAAAAACCTACTCTTTTTTTTTTTTCCTATCAACCTTAGCGTTTCTTCCATTCTGTCTGTTTCTGGCTCCCTTTCTACTTTACAATTGTGAGACCCCAACTGATTTTAAATCCTCTCTGTTTTGTGCCTACATGTCCCCTTTAGGAAGTGCCACTCGTTTCTATGGCTTGAAATTGCATCTCCCATAGTCTTCCCGCTTATGAACTCCCCTTGCGCTTTATGTGTCAACTTGAATTTGGCATGTGGAAATCTCACAGATACGTTAAATCTAGTTAAGTTCTTAGTAGGAAATCATTATTTTTTTTTCCCCACCCACAGTCTAGTTCATCACTAAGGTCTGGCTTTGATGACCTCAGTACAGACTCCCATCTTTCCTTTTGTGCTTAAGCTAGACACTCCCAAGTCATCTTTAATCATTCTGTGACCTGCTTCCCTCCTTGCTCAGTACCACATCACTGACCAATTTGGGTGATTTCCCTCTGTTTTGGGTGAGAGTCCAAAATAAACCAGAACAGTGTTGAATTTTCTCCATGCCTTCATCTAGCTAGGATGATCTTGCACCTGGCCTATTGGGACAGATTTTAAGTTGTTTTTCTCTATTCAAAGTACATTTTCCAAAAACAAAACAAAAGAACAAGAATAGTTTTCTTTGGGTTTTATATAAGATTATGTTGCTCATGTGTAACATGAGGTTTCTGGCCCGAACTAGTTCCAAAGTTCAGACCTGCCTGCTGCTGCCTATCTGGACCAGTAATCCTGAAGTCTCACTGAAACTCACAGATGCTTATATGAATTTTATGCCGACTAGCCTCGGGCCCACGTATATAACTTGCTAACTCTTTACCCTTAAACTAGCCCATGATTCTTATCCATGTGGCTTGGTACATTTTCTCAGAGCAGCATAGTTGTCCTCTGCATCTTCTGGCTTCTCTGGTCTCTATGGCATCTCCAGCCTGTTCCTAGAGTTTTCTTAGACTGGTAGCACCACCCGCACTTCCTGTCTGCCTTCAGCCAATCAGCGTTTTTATTAAACCAGTAGGTAGGACAATTATTTACAATGGAGTAGAACACAATCTCACCACACTCAGTGTGCTGCCAATTACTCTTCAAGTTTTGAAGTGTCCTATAGTGTTAGTTTCATGTGTGAGATGTAGACACACACACACTACCAGATGCCACAGGAGAGTTTATTTAGAGGAGTTGCTGAGAGACAAATAGAGGGGGGTAGAGGAAGGGCAGGGGGAAGAGAGAGAGAGAGAAAACTTTCACATGGTGGCTCATTTTAAGAGAGCTGGTGGATACAGATTTATGTAGCCACACCTAGGGTCATGCCCTCCATATGTGATGTTCTGCTGGTGCCATGTTAGATTTACCTCGTGGCTACTATGGCAGGGGTACCTTCTTGGTACTCTGCCATCCTGGATATTTGTTTTTTTCTGCTGTCCTTTAACTCCAGCACTGGTGTGGCAGTCACGTTAGTTACTAGTTTTTAAGCTAGTTTGATTCTAGGTTTTACTGATGACATTCACCGTCAGGCCAACATTGTCCTGTAAGCTCTGTGGTACTTGCAAACAAGTCTCCTGCCTCCGCATCTTCCCATCTCCATCTTTTAAACTTTACCTGGACCTGCATACACCTGTGTCCCGCCACAAACACATATACGTACCTAAAACTTAAACAAATTATCTGCGTACATATATAATATTGAAAGTCAACACCTACTCTAAGCTGTTTTAAGTCAAAAAATATAGTTAAGTGAGTTTTTTAAAAAGCACAGTTACAGAATTAAAAAACTATTACTATTACCTAATTTTGGTACATTTTCTTGATTCCAAAAAGGAACTTTGTGTTCATTAAAAGTTACTTCCAGTCTCTCTTTCTTGCCCAGTCCCTGGTAAAAACAATCCACTTTGCATCTCTATAGGTCTCTAGAAGAGTTCAACAAAATAGAGTCATGCCTTAGATGCTTTTGTGATTGCTTTCTTCCATTTAGAATGTTTTCAAAATTTATTCATGTTGAATAAATTAGAATATAATTTTTAGGATTGCATTATGTCAGCAGTTATCAACCTGTGGGTCATGACCCCTGGTGGGGTGTGTGTTGAATGGCCCTTTCACAGCGGTCATATATCAGGTAACCTGCACACTAGATATTTACATTATGATTCATAACAGAAGCAAAATTACTGTTATGAAATGGCATTGAAAATGATTTTGTGGTTGGGCTCACCACAACATGAGGAACTATATTAAGGGCTTTTGCAGCATCACTGCGTTATGAACCACGGCATCATGTGAATGTATAATTTGTGAACCCACATATTAGTTGGAAGACATTTGTGTTGTTTACATCTTTGTGTTACTGTTTTTAAGGAGTGCTGGTATTAACAATAGATAACAAAGTTTTATGTGGAGGCGATTTTCATTTATCATGGATACAAACCTAGGGATAGACATGCTAGATCTTAAGGTAATTCTTCACAAAATATTTTGATTCTGCACAAAACATTTTGAAGGATTGAACAATGGATTTCTAAAGCAGCATTTCATATACTCTCTGGCAGCCTAACAGTCAACCCTCCATCACCCCCCCCCCCACTGAAAATACTTATTTCCTTCACATGTATCCTGATACAGTTCTCTCTTCCTCTGTTCTCCAACTTTTCCCACCTTCCCTCCCATCTCGACAATACTCCCCTTCTGTCTCTCATTAGAATATGAACAGGCATCTGAAGAATAACAATAAAGTATCATAAGATGAAATTAAAACTAACAGTGGACAAAACAAAGTAACAAAAAAAGACAGAAGGAAAAGAGCCCAAGAGCAGGCACAAGAAACAGATTCACTTATTTGCACACAGGAATCCCATAAAAACACTAAACTGAAGCCATAATATATACACAAAGGACCTGTACAGGCCCTACTCATGCTTCCTCAGTCTCTGTGGGTTCATAAGAGTTATGCTGATTATTTAGAGGACCTTGCTTTCTCGGTGGACTTCATCCCTCTGTGTCTTACACTCTTCTTCCTTTTCCCCAGAGTTCCCTGATATCTGATGAGACACATCCCATCCAAGGCCTCTTACTCTCTTTATAATGTCTGTATTTGTCCCCATCAAATGTGTGAGGAAGCTTCTCTGATGATGGCTGGGCAAGGCACTGATCTATGAATAAAGCAAAATGTCATTAAGACTCATTGTAATGCTATGTTCTTTTATTAGAACAGTAAACCAGTATTTGGTTTTAACCTGGTCTCTGGTCTCAGGTCTTGGTCATCTAAACAGTGTTGGCTGTAGTTTCCTTGATGGTTTGAATAAGAATGGCCCCTAAAGGCTCATACATTTGAATGCTTGGTCTTTAAAGAGTAGTACTGCTTGATAGGGATTAGGAGGTGTGGCATTGTTAGAGTGGGCGTGGCCATGTTGGAGGAAGTGCGTTATTGAAAAGGAGCACAGAAAGTATAAAGGAGCACAGAAAGTATAAAGGAGCATAGACCAGAGTTCAAGGAGATGAAAAATTTAAAGGAAAACCTACAGTTAAATGGATTAAAGGGGGTGGTAACCTCAGGGTAAGACTCTGCCCAGCTAAGCTTCCAACTTGTGAAAAGAACTGAAGAAAAATGTAGGGCTGGGAATAGTGTTGCACACCTTTAATCCCAGCGCTGAGGAGGCAGCCACAGGAACATCTCTGAGTTCAAGGCCAGCCTGGTCTACAGATTGAGCTCCAGAACAGCCAAGTGTAGGCAGTAAAGGGAACCTTTGAAAACAGAAAGCTGATGCAGATGTAATTGAAGGAGGGGGCCATCTTCTAGCCCCAGTAAGAAGTAGACCTTGGCAGCTTTGGCCACATGCTTCTGGCTTTAGAGTCTAGGATCGAAGAAAGGAGACATGGTGCTGGAGAAGTAGCTGGGAGTCCTACATCTTGCAGGCAACAGAAAGTGGTATGAAACACTGGGCAGTATCTTGAGTTTCTCCAGAGTGACACACTTCCTCCAACAAGACCCACACCTTCCACATCTACAAGGTCACACCTCCCAATAACGTCACTCCCTTTGGGGAGCCATCTTTCTTCAAACCACCATAACTCCTAAACCTTCAACAGTGCTTGCTGTATGTCAGTTCTCCAATAAGAGCCTTTATAAGGGATACTACACAGTAGTCAGGAAGATGCAGGGAAACGAAACAGAGCAGAGTGCCTCATGGTAGAATGGTTACAAACTAAGTGTTTATAACTTGAAGTCATCCCCGTCACAAATTTTCTATTAATTAAAGATCCCATAGACAATGTAAATGATTTATTAAAATAACTATAAGCAATGAGATTATAGTGGATTGAATGGATACAAGTGTATGATGCTCGATCTTATCACTTAATATAAACAAATTAAATGGGATCACTAATCCCAGTCATGAAAGCATCTGACACTTAGGACAGCAGTTCAGGACAAGCATTTTACCCTATAACCACAGACCGTATCACACCCATTTGCTTCTTCAACACAGAGGCCAGAACACAGCTATTTGTCATCAGACACATGTGTGTGCCCGTGTGTATATGTGTAAGTATGTGTATATATGTGTGTGTGTGTCCCTCTCTCTCTCTGTGCCTGTGTGTGTATGTGTGTGCATGTCTGTGTACACTAGTGTATGTACGTATGTGTGTGTGTGCCTGTGTGACTCTGTCTGTCATTGTGTGTATGTCTCTCTTTGTGTGTGTGTTGTGTGTGTGTGCCTGTGGTGGTTGTACAAACATGTGCTCTGGAGGCCAGAGTACAGCTTGAGTGTCATTTCCCAGAAGTTATCCAGTTTATTTTTGAGACAGTGTCTCTCACTTGCAGTAGACCTCAACAAATAGTTTACTTATCTCAACCAGGTGTCTGCACAGATCTACCTATCCCTGTTCATTCCTTCCTACACCCCATGGAGGACTACAAGTATGTGCTTGCCACCATGTCTGGCTTTTTAATATTGGATGTAGAACTGGACTTAGGCAAGAACTTCACTGAACCTTCTCCAGGGCCCCAAGAAAAGACAATTTCAATTAGTTCTTAAATTCCTATCTCTATCCCATGTCAGAGAATACATCAGGAAAGCACAATGGTTTATAAGAAAATGGACAGAGAGCATATGTTCTTAGATGAGGAATCTGTTCTTGTGTAAGTATCATGTAAATAAAATATGTCTGTGTTGAAAGAACACAGTACAAGAAGCCAGCATGAGGCACCCTGCAGTGAAATCTGTAACTCTGGCCAAGAAAAGATAGAAACCAAAGGGGCTTGTTTTTAAATGCAAACCATATAAGTGATCCAACTGTGGAAGGGCCTTGGGCTTCATTCTAATCATCCTTTTTGCACAGTCTGCTTGCTGTACAGACATTCATTGCATTTCCTCCTACTTGCCACTTCTCCTCTGTGCCCATGTCTGGACTTTGCATAGAATGGCCCCTGCTGCTGCCCACAAACTTGGGCACAGTCATTGCCTCTCAGCAGTTTTCTTATCCACAAGAACATTCCCACAGCAAGTTTTAACCCTTGCATAGACCTTAGAACTAACTGTATTCATATTAGACATATACACCTCATTGTTATGTTTGGACTCAGATATCTTAACAATATACAGCCCCCTATTATTCTTTTTTCTGATATATGTTTTTAGGTTGTGGTAAACTCTCTTGTATATTTACCCAAAACATTCATTTGATAATTAAAATATTTACTCCCCAATAATCACAACTTTCAATTCATTTCTGGGAGAATTTGCCTATTTTGTGCTCTCCACTATATGCCTTTCTTAGACCAAACAGCAACCATGTATAGGGAACTAAGTCAGAGTCCTTGGTGTTCCCCAGTTTACAGTTTTCTACTTAAGCCTAGGCTTCCTCTGGTTCTTCAACAACTGGAGCTGGAAGGGATGTTCAGAACGAAGAAAACATCCATTGTTGACTAAGAGTATTATGGGTGTTGTTTTCTAGGTGATTAGAGCAGACACTCTTACCCAGGCCATTTATGGCTAGGGGAAAGACTGTCCTTGCTTTGGGACTATGCTTTTGTATACTGTAAATATTTATCACTATAAATATTGGTTTAATAAAATGCCGATTGGCTAGAGCTAGACAGGGAATAAAAGCAGGGCAACCTGACTATGAGAATTCTGGGAATCAGAAGAGAGAGCAGGAGATGCCAGCCAGACACAGAGGAAGCAAGACAAGAATGCTACACCAAGAAAAAGGTATCAAACTATATGAATAAACATGGACAAGAATCATGGGTTAGTTTAAGAGTGAGAGTTAACAAGTAATAAGCCTGAGCCACAGGCCAAACAGTTTATAATTAATATAAGCCTTGGTGTGACTTGGGACTAAATGCCTGGGGACTGGGCAGGACAAAGAATCTTCTGACTACAAATTGAATTACAATGTGGGGCACATACACCCACAGAAAGCCAGAGAAAGCTTAAAAAGGGTTCTAGAACACAGAAGTGGAGCGAAAAACAGCTCTCTGAAGTGGGCTTTGGTGCAAAATGGCATGTAGGCTTGAGTTGCAACATGGCTGGTTGCTAAAATCTCATGAAGCCTTGGTACAAGCATGAGCTGAGTATAATGGATTTAAGGTACCTGTCCATATAGACAAAAATGGAACAGAGTCAAGCATGACTTCTTGGTAGCTGCAGTTTCAGATGGCTTCTATTGGCTCTCAGTGAACAGAGGTGTAACTCCTTTAAGAGAGGTTTTTCTGACTCAGTTTTAGTGGCAAAAATTATACTGCTCTTTTAAGAGGCCCTGCTGCCAAACCCTTAAATAGTGTTTATGAGCACCAGCTGGTGTTGCTCTACTTGGTGGCAGTGCGGACCCTAAAAGTCCCCAGAGTTGGGGTGGTAAACATGGCTTCTGCTTTGTACCTCTGCCATGCAGCTGAGCTCTCTCAGACAAGGAGCTAAGTGGAGCCAGCTGCCATAGCCAAGCCTTTAATCCTAGCCACACCTTAGCAGATTAAAAATGTGGTCAGAAAAAGAGAGCTATACAGGAAAGACAGATGATTCAGACTAAAAATAAATAAATAAATAAAATCTTTAAATGGTTTACAGTGTGTTAAAAATATATATGAGGCTTGGGAGAGAAAAGAAAAAGAATAAAGTCCTTAAAAAAATAGAGTTAAAAAAAAAGCCACATAAAGATGGAAATTACACAAAGAGTCTGGATATTGTATTTTTTTTTTTTTTTGTCTTTGAGTTTTTTGACTGCAAAGGAAGTAGCAAGAGCTGCTGAAAGACTTTTGATTATAAATGTTGTTGTGTTAATTCAACCTATGTATTTTGTAAATGTGTTGATTTTAAAATTGAAGACAAAAGATATATTACTTTGGAGAAGAGGTTTTCTTTTTATTTCCACAGAAAATGGGAGGCTGTGGATTTATTCCATGTTAAAGAAAATAAGGTTTGATTGAGGAAGACCTTCTAAAAAACTTCAGATGGGGACAGATGGCCCAGATGATTCAACATCTCAGAGCTACACTTATAGCTTTCTCTAAGCTCTGCATCCAGAGAAGAAGACTGGATGAGATGACCCAGCTTCACAGAATACTCCAGTCAGGACTTGACAATATTCCTAATTTTTCTCAGGATCCCTATAAGATTATCAGTTCTCCCAATCAGCAGGAATTAGTTTAGAGAGCTATTCCCACATTCCTTAAAACAATGGATTATGGATATTTTCCTTTGTTTAGAGTGTTGGTTACAAGTTGCTATAAATAATGGTGAGGAAAAAGGCCCTATAAAGGAGCTTAGATCTGGGGGTTCTTGTTTTAAAAAGAAAAAAAGGGGAAATGCTATGTTACTATGCTCTTGTACACTGTAAATATTGGTTTTATAAAATGCTAATTGGCCAGAAGCTAGACAAGAAGTAGAGGCAGGACAACCAGACTAGGAGAATTCTGGGAATCAGCAGAGAAGAGCATGAGACACTAGCCACCTGCAGAGGAAGGAAGATGAGAATGTTACACTCAGAAGAAGGTACCAAGCAAGCAATGTGGCTCACATGGCTAAACATGGATAAGAATCATGGACTAAGAGTAAGAGTTAGCAAGTAGTAAGTCTGAGCGAAGATGTAAATCAGTTTATAATTAATATAAGCCTTTGTGTGATTATTTGGGAATAAATGATTGGGGGACCAGCCAGGTGGGACAGAGAAACTTCTGATACATGTTCTCCATAGAAACTCTTTAGTCCCTGAGCCTTGTCCTAAGACATGGCTTCATCCTATGTAATTTATCTCCAGGTTTGGTGCTTAGGTGTCTGTCTAGGAAACTCATATATGTATACACACACACACACACACACACACACACACACACACACACACACACACACATACACACACACACATACTCTTAGGTATGTGTGTATATACACATATAGATGTATATATATATGTGTATGTGTGTGTATGTAATTGAGCAATAAAACACAGACAGAAGTCAAGGGATAGATTATTGTACAGAACTTAAATAATTGTTAAGATATAATTTTGATTCAGATAAATGGTACCTTCTTTCCTGGTAATAAAAGAAAGTAAGTAATAATGAGTCTTTGAATCCTTCTCCATGATGGATTAAAGCCAGACCTCTGCTTGCAAAGAGCTGGTACTAAGATTTTACTGAACAAAGGGTTGAGTGAATGTGTTGCTAATAAAATTGACACTCATTGGGAAGATAAGAGATTATGTATCATTTTAAAAACACACATAAGGATTTTTTAAATGCTACTAAGGAACAAGCTATTAAATGTGAGAATGGAGGTAGAATAAAAGATTCAAATATGTGTGAGTTTGTCTACATATATATAATGTTCCATGATACATTTGTATGCACAACTAGGAGTATGTATGTGTGCATGTATATTATGTTAGTTGAATAGAAATAAATCTGTACATATATATTCATGTACAATATTTGTTGCATTTGGGGATGGTAATTTTCTTTTTTAACTGTATAAAATGTTCGGTTATTTAAAATTTTTATTGTTATGTTAAAAAACAGTAGAGACACTTAAAGACAGACTAAAAGCTTAACACATTATCCCAAATCTTCCATGGGAAAATTGTTGGGCACTTTCATCTGAAAGAGCATGTAGATGGAGCCCTCAGTTCACTTGGACAATCAACTGTGCGTTTGGCAGTGAAGGAGTCCAGCCACACAAAACCACTCAAGATAAAGTTCAGAGTCCTCAGCAAAATGTTTTTCTCCTCTGCATTGTAAGGAATAAGGCCTGGCCTTGCTGTTGATATCAAAGTTTGGATGTCTACCATCTGTGAGGTGCTGTGCCTGACATCCAATTCCTTAGTGCAGAATTTTTTAAAGATGAGGATTATTTGAAATAACAATCACATGGCAAGCTTAGCATTCTGCAGACAGCCTCCCAAAGGCAATATGCACTTGGAGCCAGGCTTCTTTGGTTTGAATCCTGTCATCACCACGTGCTGGTTTGTAATCTTAGGACACAATAAATCTTTTGCAAACTCACTTTTCGCAACTATAAAACTAGTGAATTAGCAAGTGTGTTCCAAGATCAGTGTGCAGATTAAGTGAAGTAAAACATATAATGTACTTGCCACATAAGAATTCTATCGTCTTGTTTTCATATGAATGTTTAAAAATAACTTTAAAAAAAGAAAAATAGAAGTAACTACATATAGTTTCAGCATGCATGTGCTGATTAGATATTTTGTCAATGACACAAACTGGGGTCATTTGAGAAGAGAGAATATTAATTGATGAAGGTGTCCATTACTTGATTATTACGGCACATTTGTGGGGGGATTTTCTTTATTAATGATTGTTGTGGGAGGGTCCGGTCCACTGTGGGTGGTACTACCTTTGGCAGTTAGTTATGGGTTGTAGATTAAAGCCGGCTAAGCAATGCAATAAGCAATGCTCCTCCATGATCTCTGCTCCAGTTCTTGCCTCCAGATTCCTTCCCTGGTTGAGTTCCTTCCCTCAGTGATGGTCTAGACATCTAGATATGTAAGCCAATCAAACCGTTTTCTCCTCCTGGTTAGTTTTGGTCAGTACTTTATTACAGCTACAGAAAGCAACTAGAACAATGGCTAAGTGGAAAGTAGATGGGACCATGAGAAGATACATGTGGTCTGAGAAGTGTTAGTTCAGTTCAGAGAGAATGATGATTCACAAAGTGAGATCATGGAAATGAAAGAAAGAACATACATTTATTAGGAAACAAGATGATTGAGGTGGAGTTTTGGAATGGTCTCTCTATAAGGGGTTATCTACATAGTGAGCTATAAAGGCAGAGAACATGTACTGATCAAAGATTAGCTTCAGAAGGTGGACCAAGGCCTATTTAAGACATAGTTGGCATATTAACTGGTGCTTTTATCATTGTGCTGGTTTTGTTCAGGCATCCATAGTGTCTAGATTTCGTGTGAGCATTTTCCTGTCAGTATTTAGGAGACAGTGTCTAGCAGTATGCATTTGAAGCCTCAGGTGTGGGGGTTGCCCTTTAGATGTGCCATTTGGGGCTTGGGCACACCACTACTACTTAGACTTTGAATTTTGACCAGTTATCTCTGTGTTTAGCTCCATCTGTTGCAAAGAGAGGCTTGCCATTTCTAGATGATTCCTAGCTACAGGGCATCAATGGCTGCTCCAAAAGGGTCAGTCACTTTCCGTCAGGGCTGTTAAGGTTGTCTGATTCCAATTGGTCTGTCCTGGACGCGTATATGTATGCGCATTGTTGAATAGATTCAGAAGATCATATATGCATGCTCTTCTGCAGATATAGATTAACATGTAACAATACTAATAGATCAGGAGTTTGCGGAGAAAAGGGTGAGCAATGTGAGGAATTGAGAGAGTATTTATGTTTGAAGTTTGTACAAAAATTAAAATTATAAAGTTCTGAGACAATGAGAAGTATGGCAGTAGACAGTTGGGAAAATTGAGAAATTCTGTCTATCCTTGTCATGGTCCTTGGGTCACAACTTACAGAGGTGGTACTGAAATTGGGAGTTTTACTGAAGTAGAATGCCTGGTAAAATACAAATTTGCCAGAGAGCAAATTTAGAATGATGTGAAACCAGAATTTATCTTGGATATTTGGAACTTTTGATGCCGACCCTCACTGTATGAATTTTAAACAAGCCATGCAACATTTCTAAGATCCCGTTTTCTTGTTCTTAAAACTTCACTAATTCCCGGCTGATTTCTAAGAGTCTTTCTATTATTATACTTTTATGATTCTCTTTGAAACTTTTTGGCTGTGATGAAAAAAGAATGACGTTTATAGTCTGGGTGCTTGAAAATTTCCTCAAGATATTACTTGGACATATAAGGAAGGCAACACTTGAAAAGCCTTGTGGAAGAAATGAAATTTGGATTTTCCCTGGATGAAGTCATAGGTAGAGTGAATACATACTCTTCAGAACACTGAATTGATATGTTCTCTTTATTCCAGAAGAGGGTAGCACATTGGGTTAGGAGCAGATTTCTCTGAGTACAGATGCTGGACCAGGCTTTCTAGTGGGAAGCATGAGGCTACACACTATCCCCAAACCCTTTGCCTCAAACAGCCTCGGTCCACTTAAAGTGAAAGAGACAATTAACTGCATTAGATGGTAAAATATTAGGAAATGTGAGGTGTTGAAAGGCCAAGGAAGGCAGTAGATACTCGTGATGTTAGGGTCTTCATGATTCTGAGGACGTAATAGGAATGCACAGATGTAGGGGTATTCTGGGAAGAGCATGACATCTGGGATGTGCGAGATCAGGTTGCACTAATTCTTAACCTAAAATATTTCAACAAAATGTTTGTTTACAGGAAACATTTGTTCATTTTGGTACATGAGATTTCCATAGTGAGAGTAAAAGGAGAGAGAGAGACAGGCAACAATTTCTCATCTGCAGCAGCTTCCTCATAGCCTTTCCCTGACATCTCCATGAATACTTCGGAGTTTACTCCCTGGATATACAAGGGAGACACTGAGATGATCAAGTCAGAAACATCATTTTCTTATGATAAGAATAGTACAGCTGTGTATTGGTCAGAAATGTATTTCTGTACAGACATATACATAGGGAATATACAATTGCGCGAAAAGCTCACTTCAGATTTTAATTATACCAAAATACCATTTTATTTGAATAAAACATAATGCAGACTTGAAATTATAATTCTTTAGCTGTGTTTTATACTCACATTTTAAGATTATTTTGCTTTACTTACATAGTGAAATGTATGCTATCACCAACAATAATACTTAAGAAAATAAAGCCAAACAATACAAATTCCGATTACATAGGACATCAAATATTTGCCCAAGATGGTTTTACAACCACATACAGCTGCCAAATCTTTTACACTTGTGTTTCTTTTAATATCTATCTTTTTTTTTTTTTTAAATACACCTTATCTTGAATCAATAGCCTGGTTCTTCTAAGAAACACAGAATGGCAGGCACTCTTTTGCTACCCGGAACATTGTTTTTATACCCGACCACCCCAATTTAATAGGTGTACCTTATTTTTTTTGATGCATTTTCTCATTTCTATCCCAATCAGGCATCTTTTTAAATTGTTACATACAATTTGTAACCTATTTACCCCCACCCATAATGTCTCACCTCAAGAGCAACAGCTTCGTTTTATATTGTCCAAATCTTCTACTCGAGACTTCTTTGTATCCTGAAATAATTAAGACTTTATCTCATCACCCAAGCTCTTTTAATACTCTTATATGCTAAAATGTGAAATTATTCTAGTTGATATTAACTGTGTATGTTCTTAGTTTCCTATTTATGTGCATGCATACATTAAAAAAGATGAACTCAAAGTAATTAGGTTAATGTTTGTAATAGTTATATTCCATTCTATTCTTTTACTTGACACAGTCTCCCCCTGGTTCATCTGCTTTGTCAGAAACTGAATTTACTTCTTCTTTAAGTAGTCTGTTGTATACTCACCAGTTCTTTCTTCATCTTTCCAGTGGTGGACACTTAGTCTGACAAGTGCAAACAATACTACAAATCAGTTAGAGCGCAAATATCTCTCTACCTCAGTAGTTCTCAACCTATGGGTTACAGTTCTTTTTGAGGGCGGTCAAGCAGCCCTTTAATAGGGGTTGCATATCAGATAGTCTGCATATCACGTATTTCTATTACAGTTCATAACAGTAGCAAAATTGCTTTTATTATGTAGCAGTGAAAATAATTTTATGATTGGGGCGGGGTCACTGCAGCACGGGAGAACTGTCCTAAGGGGTCACAGCATTAGGAAGGTTTAGGACCACCACTCTGACTCATTTCCTTGCTATTTGTGAATGGAATTGCCAGAGCCCTTGTTAATGACGCACTGACACATAGCCATGTTTAGCACATAACGAGTAGTCAATGTGTATTTGCTATTGAGACCCAACAAATGCAGCAGACTCACTGAAACTTTATGGAGAAAGAGAGGAGTGTGAGAAGGAAGACATGAAAATCACCCCAGGAAGAGCAAACAGGAGTGTCTTTTTCCTTCCGGGCCCCGTAAGTTTTCAGTTAGGCCTATCTTGGATGTTTAACATCCTTTTATCTCTTAAGTAGTTTCAAATTATTTTGAACAAGTGGAACAATTCATCTTTATTCACTGAAGCAACAGTGTTTAGACAGCAATGAACCTTGACTAAATCAGTGTTCTGCATGTAATTAGAACGGGCCTGTGGTTTGCTGGTTGCAGTATAATAATGTACCTAAAAGGAGATGAATATTTGTGACAGTTTACAAAGTACCAGAAACGAGAGGGGGGCAGTAGAGCCCCCCCATAAACAATGCTAAACTGAAAAGATACTGAAATTCTTCTGAAAACCCTTATGTATATGTTGGGTCCGTGTGTAGAGGTGCTGCGTATGTGTGTGTCATGATGCCGGAAGATAACCTCAGACATATCCACTTTGTGTACATATGGATTTAGATGGATGTATATGTGTTTGCATGTGTGTGTGTTTGGAAGTAGGTGTGTGACACCATCCTGTGTTACTCTCTCCCTTATTTTCTGAGGTATGTCTGAACCCGGGGCTTTTAGATTCCACAGAATTAACTGGCTAGTCAACTCCGAGGTTTTACCATTCATCTTCTTCCTAATGCTAAACTCTTATCTAGAATGCTCCAGGCAAGCAACACAACCCTGGCTTTTTAAATAGATGTTGGGGAATTTAATATCAGGTGCTTCATGCTTGAAGTCCAAAAACTTTATCCCCAAGTCATCTGTCTAGTCCCTACTAATTTTTTTTTTTTTTTGAAATAGGGTTTTTCAGAAGTCCAGAACTGGCCATGTAGGCAAGACTGGCCAGCCAGTGAGCCCCCAGTTTCTGGCTATTTCCATCTCCCAGGTACACCTCACCAGTCTACTGTTTTTACAAGGGCTATAGGGCTCAAACCCAGCTATCGTATTTGTGAGGCAAGCACTGTATTGAGAGTAGCCCCAGTCCCCTGACATTTGTATTAAATTGTGAAATAAAGTAATGACAAGTGCACATTACAGCAGAAACATAGATGGAACCAATTGCAAAATTTAAATTTCTTCTCTGATGTTATCATACAAAATTCCAGAACAACTTTGAAAACTAGAGAAGGGATGGTTATGCAGTGCCATACTGTGCTAGTATTTCACACAAGCTCTTGTTTCTTTCTAAGCTCACACTAAAGCAAATTCTGTTGAACACTGGGGCATTTGTGCAGAGAGGTTAAAAGGGGTTTATAGTTTTTCACAGCTTGTAAAACCACAGTGTAGATAAAGCAATATGTTTTGCTAATAGGGGGGATAAAGGACCTCTCTGTGAGAACACAGAAAACCCGAGGTTCATCATCTAAGCTTGTATCTTGAATGATACAGACCAAAGCTGCAACACTTGTGTGTCATGGTATAGATTTCCGGTCTCTGATGGAAAGTCCACAGTCTGACGTTTGGTGCTAACTGTGTCTCAGAGGGAGCTAGGACTGGCACGCAGTGCCCAGACTGTAGGTAAGCATTGCATGAGTGAGTCACCCTTTATAATTATTCTAACATTTCCCTTTTAAAACTGGCCTTCTTTTGGTTTAAAAAAAAAAAGTCTATAGATAAAATTCTAATGTCCCAGAGAACCTATGTTGTAGTTTCTAATTCTTAACTAAACCAAATCTAATAGCAAAATATACATTTCAAGCTATACTTAGTGTGCTAACAGAGGAACACAGAATTTAATGTTTGGGTGTATTAAATACAGTGTCATAATTATTGAAATAAAATTATCAGGGAACAGGTATAGAGTATTTAATCAGTACCAGACCCCAGGATAAAAATATTAGCTGTGTTTTCAAACACCCCCCCCCCCCCCTATGGTTCTTGTTTTTGTGTGGATTCACAATAATGTTCTTAGAGCCCCATTGCTTGTGATAAGTTATGGTCCTCTAAAACCAAATCCCAGAATCTCTTCTAGAGAACATAGAACTGTACACGATACTGCACTGCTCAATAGTTTAAAGCCCACGGTTGTGAATCCTTTTGAGAGTGCATTAGATGCTGAGCCCCGAATTGGAGTTAACTCGTCATGTATTGCATGAGAAACTGTGACATAATCTATCAGTTGCATTGTCATCATTGGTTGTCATGGATAAGGTGAATAACGTAGGCACACTCATCTATGACACAAGATGGCATTTCCGTAGCTTTGTAATGTGGAGCAGTTTCTAATTCAACACCATCTAGTCTCATTCTGTACAGATGACGTATATCTTTAATGTCTACTACTTTGTATCTTTTAATTTAGAATTTTCTTATTTTTTTTCTTTTATCAAACTACAACCAAGGAAAAAATTCAGAGTGCATGTAATTACTTTAAAATTCAAGAAAATCATATATTGTTTTATTTACGTATTATTCTAAAGACTCATTGGATTAAAATTTTATTTCCCATGTGTTTGGGGTGACAAATTTGGAAAGAGAATTGAGGAGAAAGGACACAGAGAAGTGGCAGGATTATAAAATAATTCTGCAGAACCGTATTAAAGGTATGAATGACTCAAAAAAATGAAATTGGTTAGGATGTTTCTATTTACTCTGGAGTATCACACAGTGGAAATTTGGTAAAGAATAAAATGAAGTAGCATGTGCTCATCCCTTTGTGTTTTTTGTAAGACATTTAATGTCCTCTAATAATGATGTAAAATTTACATTTACAATTATTAGCCTCAGAAATAAAAAAGTAGATATAGACTCTTGGTCACTGAATTAAGCAATAACCATTTGCTAACTAGTTTGTATGTAGTTGATATTCTACTATATACTGTAAAAAAAGGAATAAAGCCGTAAATATTCTAAGATAACATGTGGTATTAAAAAAAAATCTCCCATCTTCACCTAAAGAAAATGCTTTTTGTTAAACAGAGAAAATATAGCTTTTATTAATCTTCAGTTTTGAAAGCTTACTCTTTCTGAAGAAATTATTATGCTTCTTATATATGCACACCGAAGTGAGCCATACATTTCATGTGGTTAACTGATACTGAATTAATATTAATGATATTGTATAAATAGAATTTTGAGTTAAATCATTCATGTTTCAGGAGTGTATTTCTATAAAAATGTCTGCTAAGATGTTAACATGGTTAAATAGATGTTATTTATAGATTGGGCTATATACTTAAACTGACATCTGTGTGGAGTATTTCCTAGTTATAATGCAGTTTATATTTCAAGTAGGGAAAGCACAAGTACCTAGGCTTAGCCTCAACATATAGCAAAAATACAAACTGATTATTTTTATTGATCAAACCATGGTTTGATGTTTTGAATTTGAATGCCCACTTAGGTAAGGCTAAAACTGTATGGCATGAAGTTAGGACTTGAATGTGCTGCTTCAACGTTCTGTTTCATTCTCAAAAGTTTCTAAAGTGTTTTGTGGAAAGTTTAAGCCATTTTCTATATTAATTTCAATGCTGTGCCTCATCATTTGCCTTGATATTTTACATGAATTACTTCACTAAAAAGAAGTTGTCAAGAAATTGGACTGTGTGGTGCCTGCAATTAAAAACTGCTTCGCCGTTGCTGGACATGTTGTTCATGTTAGTGACCCCTTGGGTCTCCCAAAGTCAGCCTTTAACATTCCAGAATTTTTACTGTGCATCTGTTGCTGGCTTCTTGCCTCCCACCCACACAGGCTCAGCCTAACTCAGTGGAGTTCATGTTAGTGCAGAGAGTGCGTCACGATGAACTCATCGTGAAAGGTGAAAGGTGGCTGTCTTACGAGTGGGGCTGCACACGCTGCTTTGCAGGGAGCTCGTGTGCACGTTTGTTAAGGAAAACAGCACGTGGGTGTGGAATCTGAAAAGCGATTTCTAGATGGTATTTCTTACGAATCTTTTCATGTTATGTGTTCCAGATGGGCTTTATACAACTCAATGAGGACTTCATATTCATTGAGCCATTCAACAGTACAATGGCCATCCTAGGTCACCCACATCGTTTATACAGGCAGAAAAGGTCCACAGAGGGAAATGTCAGGGAGAAGTCAGCTCTTCACAGCCATCACTGTGGTGTCATTTCAGGTAACCCTTCCTGAAAAGATTTAACTCTTTCTTATGTGTACTGTGAAATGAGTGCTTTGAAGCATTCAGTATTCTTCTCTCCACATCCCCTTCTCCTGCTGTGCACTCACCCTCCTTACCCTCAATCTCTTGATTTATCTGTTATTCTCGTTTATTTAATAGCAATTAGACAAGTCCGTGCACCGGGATAGGAGTGACTGATAGACTTCCAGGCTTCTGAAGGGGTATGTGAGCGCAAAGCCTTATTACATAGTCCACTTCTGGAGAACTACAGAGATTTTGCTTTCCTATGACTAGAAACATTCTCTGTGTTCTTTTAAACTCATCTAAATGTCACCTTGGAAGATGAGCAGCCGAATAGGAAGGGAAAAGTATATACCTTTAATTTTTTCTCCATATCAGAATCTAGAATCTTTTTGAAGCTCACAAGCATTCCAGCCATGAAATTTCCATCATGTTCAATTTGCCCATTCCCAGGAATAATAATGTAGCGCTTTTGTTTTCTTTCTTACAAGTTTTACACAGAAATCTGCCATATTTTCAGGGATAGGAGTAGGGATGAATAGATGCCATGGCCAATAGCAGATTAAAATCTTTCCCTAAGACAGGTCATTTAGACATTTAATGCAGTCATCTCAATAAGCAGTCACTAACTTTGAAATATTTTTATTATAATGTTGAGAAATATGAATTTCAGAAGGATTTTCATTTTAATGAGTTTAAAATCATACTTACTGGTTTGCATTTAAGTGTTAATGTAGCTGATGTACAGCATATAAATTATAAAATTGACTGTAGTATTTGAAGCTAGGTTTATGAAGTGTGACAATAAGTAATATTTGCAGAAACCACAGCTCTCTCGGGTGTTCAGTTTAGAGAAAAAATATGATATGCTTTCTGTAGGATATATTTATTTAATATGAATCATATTTTTTTTGTAAAAGTGCATTCCATATAGGAAAAGATCTTTGGTGTTTTGCTGACTCCGTTAATATCTGATTCAGTGTACCAGATAAGACCATATTATATAAGACAAGGACTCTTCCTTATTCTACCAATTTCTAATTCAAAAGGAGTACAGAACAGAGTGAAAGGTAGAGCATTATGGACAAAAGAAGACCATGTTTAGTATTTGAAACTAAAAATAATAGCAATAACTCAGAGACAGTCTGTTTAAGACAATTGGTCTGTATAGCTCTCCTGAAAAATCTGCACTGTATACCTTCTGCATTCTGATAAACTCCAGCCTTTCATTACCCACAGTGGCTAAGAACAGAGTGTAGGCTTTATGGGCCATTGTTCACTGAGGCACAAATTCAGGACAGTCCTTGTGTTAATAGGTTAATAAAGCGTAAATGCATGATTCATATTTGGCAAACAGTATTCACAGTGTTTCCCATATATATTACATAGTACATATAATATGCATAATATATGGGCATATTTGGAGAAAGGACTTGCATGCAAGGACAGAAAGCTGTCAGCAATCAGATGATTTGTTGAGCTTACCTATATTGGGGAGCTCGGTGTTTGGAAAGTATTTTATAATTAACCACATGTGAAATGTATTTATTTTCTTTCACTCATGTATCTACTATTTTTCTATCCTTGTACTTTGAGCCGACACATTAATACAACAATGTGGCTTAGGTTTGCATAATGTTTCAATATGATTACAAAATAGAATTTTAAAGTTTATTTTCGCTTGGTGTTTATATTACTCATCATATAAATGTCTTAGGGAGATTATGTGTCTTTGCATTGAGTGTACAAATTACTTTTTCACAGAAGTTTTCACAGCCATCTGCTGTGAAAAGGAGCTTGTTTGATAACAGGTGAGAACTACACTAACCTGTAGGCATAAGAATCATTTAGAATGCAGTTAGAAAGAATACTGGTTTTGGCAGTAGTAGGTTCTTCTCAGGATTCCATGGCTTATCAGTCTTGAGTAGCTGACTTAGATTATAGTACTAGGAATAATTTCTATCCTATTAAATGTTACTTAAGTTCAATTAGACAGCTGCAGGCTACTTCCAAGAAATAAATGCCAGTATTGTACCCATGCAGATGCCTTGCTGGGATGGTCATTGTTTGGGTTATAGATGTAACAGCTGAGTCATACTATTGATTGCTTTTCCCTTTGGTAACTTGCATATTAAAATATAATATAAAATAGAGAAGGGTAGAAGAATGTAAGTCAGAGGCATCAGATTTGAAGCTCATCTTTAATCACTCACCAATTAGTAATCAGTGAAATTTAGAGTTTTAAATTTGTCTTCTGTATTGATGTTGTAAAAACCAGTCAGTTCATGATGTTGTAGAGCTAAGTGACAAAATCCCTATGTCTAAGAGGTGAATCATATATTGTTTTAAATATGAGTCAATAAAAATTCATATTGGACAATGGTATGTATGATGAGAATCTCAGCTCATAACATTCCTTAAAATGAGGAGCTGAGCCGACAGGCTCGTTGTGTACAAGTTAAGACAAAGAACTGTGAGCTTAGGGGTCAGGCTGCCTGGGTTCACACCACTGGGTTACACTTCTTAACTGTGTAAACTTGGGGAAATTATTTATCTAAAGGTCCATTTGCAACATGCAAATTGGGAGCAGGTTACCTGAAGCCCAGCACTCTTTTCAGAATTAAATGTGGTTACATGGGAAAAATGAAAATGTATGCACAGTTGAATTTTTTTTGAGATGTTAATGGGGCAAGAACATTTTGGGCAGAAGAAACCAAATACAGAAAAGTGTAAAGGCTTGAGAAAACATCAGCCCAGGGCTCTGAAGCCAAATGTCTGTACTTGATGATGTACAGTCCTGGAAAAATAGCTGTGCACTAGATAATGATGGCACCCATGTTCAGTTCATCAAACGACACTGGAAATTTATTTTTTTATTTGTTTTTAAAGATTTATTTATTTTTATATTTATTGGTGTTTTGCCTGCATTATATGTCTGTGTGAGGGTGCCAGATACCCTAGAACTGGAGTTAGAGGCAGGTGTGAGCTGCCATGTGAATGCTGGGAATTGAACCCAGGACCTTTGGAAGAGTAGCCAGTGCTCTTAACTTCTGAGCCATCTCCCCAACCTAACATCATCAATTTATAGTGCTTAATATTGAGGAGGAAATTTATTATCATGCCTAAGACTCTGTAAGAAGAACTGGACATGTATAGGATTGAAAAATCAGAGGCAGAGCTGGATAAAGAGAGCATTTTCACTTCCAGAGCTTATTCAGCCAGGCCACTATTGGAGTAGTTTCTGTGCTCCCTCTAGTACTGCTGTGATGACTGTCAGTGCAGGCAGGTGATGAGGGGATTACATTTTGTGTTTTTCACATATTATCAAATTGCTTCTCTAGTAAGAAGTGTGCAGCAGCAGCCACAGCTGTGCATCCCATAAAGGATTGCGGATACGTACAGAAAATGACTTGGACACTTATGAGATGAGGACAATTGTGATAAAGAAATAAAAATAATATGTTGGTCAGTGAGGAAAAGACATTCTGTGAAAGAATCAACATCCGTTTCGAGTTTCGCATTCATCGCGACAGGAGAAATAACTGATTTAGCCATGGGTAGCAGAGAAAAGATTATATGACTATTGAGATTTATTAAAATTCATTAAATGATGCATTTAAGCAGCTGCATATTTACGTCATGTCAATATACTTCAATAGAGCTGTTAAATCATAAACATCAGTGTTGCAGCACACACACACAGGCAGTTACACATTGATACACATAAACAACGACTGAATTAAATACAGAAAATATCTCTACCATACATACATCTTGGTTGTGTTTCATCCTAGCCTATGTTCAAGGTCTTGCTTTTTAACTCCAGTGTTCACCAATCTGCAAATGGCCTCAAACTCCCTATTCTTTTATAATTGGGTTTCTTATTACAACATAGCACGAGTTTTGAGATCTATCCGTAGATATATGGTAGCAATTGTTTTATTTCCTTGTTATCTAGTATCCCACTGATTTTCATTAAATAAATAAGCCAGAATTTGATCCATTAGACTGTTGATGCTCTATGTGAAATATTAAGAACAATGCTGTTCTAAATAATGTGTGTGTATCTTGTGTGCAATTCTGATGGAGGTATTTGAGAAACGATCATCATGCCTAATTTTATGTTTGTAGACCATGATAATCAGCTTTTCAGCTTGTTTATCTCAAAATTAATATCTTTTGTATTGTTGAATGTTATTTCAGTGCAATTTTTGGATGTGTGAAGAAAAACATCTAAATTCAATCAACTATTTTTCCTAGCTGTTCCATATGTAACTGTTTTGAATATGCATCACATACATGTGGATGTTCATGTATTCTGAATTTCTATCAACATTCAATGTTATAAGTCCTTTAACATTACTCATTGTAGGGACTTGATTCAATTTCTTTTGCTTTTGAGTTTTCATATTGCCAAACTTGTTTGAAACCTCTCCTACATAAAGTAGAAATTTGGAGAGTTTTGTTTTTGTTTTTGTTTTTTTTTTTAATTTTGTGATCAACAACTGTTCACGTCCATTGTCTGTGCTTCAGTTTGGTTATCTTGTATTAAATTACAATTATTGTTATTCATGTGATCTAAAATATATCTTCATCCATTTTGGGACTTTTTCTCTCTGTGTTTGTGGCAGTATTTCATAAACAGAAGTAGTTAGTATTTCATGGTCAAACTTATAAAAATATGTTTTCCGTTGCCACTTATGTTCATGACCATTTGAGGAATGGTTATCACTCTACGTTCCAACTTTTATACACATGTTGGGAGGTGGAGGCAAAGCCCTGCATCTCATCCATGATGATTTAGGAATCAGAGCTACTGCCTCGGAGGTGCATGACAGTAGTTTTATGTACTTTTAACAAGCAGACCTTTCTTTTGTCTGAGGAGGAAAAAAAAAAATCATGAACTTTTTTTGTTTACTGTATTTCATGTGAACTCTTTCTTAGAAATTTTACTGATGTGGTTTTTACATGCATACCCATCAGTAGACTAAAAAGAAGATTGCTTTAAAATTCACGTTACAGGTTGGGAACACTGAGGAGAATTGGCTCACAACAGTACCTCAGTACAGCAGAACTGACACATTTGAGCACCACTCCAAAGTCCTCTGAGGCCTCTTCCTATAGGACTGACTTGGCATTGCTTTCCATCACTAATGATCACTATAATGGATGCACTGAAAACTTCACTTCTCTGTTGCAGAGAAGGGAAGACCACGGTCAACAAAAACAGCACAGAGCCGAAGAGAGAAACGGTATTCATACAAACTGCCCCAGGAATACAACATCGAGACTGTAGTGGTTGCTGATCCAGCCATGGTTTCCTACCATGGAGCAGATGCGGCCAGGAGATTCATCCTGATAATTTTAAATATGGTACGCAAATCTTAATGTTCCTCTAAAAGATTTTCTAGAGAACTCTTAAGTAGATTTCAGTCTAAAGGAGTCCTTTATTTTGTATCACTGCGCATTGAAACTAGGGTTTCAAGTTCCCTACAATTTAACTCGTGTCTTTCTTACCTTAATATGAGTAGAAATGTGATTTGGTGTCTTGGGCATGTCAAATTGATTTGTCTCTGATGAGACAACAGTTATCCAGACATTGCTTTATTTTAAGACCTTTGCTGTTAAATTTGAGCTGGCAAAACTCTTCCCATTATTTGCTTCAGCCTTTATTTTCTGTCTTTGAAAGACATTGCTGATAGAACAGCAGTGCGACAGCATCGGTTTGTGTGCATGGTTCTAACACAAATGTTATAAAATAATTATAGGGAGGGATAAAAGTGAATTTTGTCAATCCATTTAACTCAAGGGGTATGCAATTTTAAAAGGCAAGTCTGATTCCAGATGATGAATAAAATCTGATATCTATTAGATAAAATCTAAGCAGGCTGACTCTCAGGAAACTAAACATGATTGCCAGCTTCTGGTGTGCAAAAAAGTTTGTGTCTAGGGTCTTAGGGATGATTATCACCACAGATATCCCTTGACATATTTTACTGGGCAAGGAAGGATCAAAAAATGCTGTCATTTGAATCCCCCCTTCCCCAAGGGACAATTTTCTTCCTTTAGACCCTTCTGCCCATCTTCATGTGTATTCTGAGACTTTCCTACCTTGCCCTTCGTCAACCTGACAGTCTGACTTTAGTCTCATCCCTGCACTAAGATCTGTAGGAACACAACTTTGTTGTGTCAGACATATGTTCTTTAATACATATTGAATAAATTTGAAGTGAAAAATAACCTATAAAATATGATGCCACATTTAAAATATTGTGTTGCCTACCAGTTTTTAAAATAAGTTTTTTATACTAAGTTGAAATTTTCCCCGTGTTTGGTATTGAACAAAATTTGCAATGTTTTCTTTACCATGTTTGTATTTAATTTTAGGAGTTTAATTTTTGTATTTGCTTTCAGGTTTTCAACCTTTTCCAGCACAAGAGTCTGGGTGTGCAGGTCAACCTTCGTGTGATTAAGCTTATTCTGCTCCATGAAACACCAGTAAGAAAGTTTTGAGATTTTATTCAACTAAGTGGGTGAGAAATTGTGTTCAGGAACTTTTAAGTGGAGAGAATTTTAGGGATATTCTTTTATTGACTCAAAATCCAAAAATATCCTCTGAATCACTTAAAGTATACATAAAACTAGCCTTTGGTTTGGGTTAATCCCTCAATTTTATTTGAAAAATGGAATGTTCTTAGTTTCCAAGGATCTTAAAAACAAACCTTAACTTTCCAAAATGTAATTTTAAGTTATTTTAATAGACAGCTTTCCTCTATTATTTAAACACATGTGTTGAAGGTATTTTCTTATCTGTATTGCAACTGAAGTGGAGGGCAGTCTGTAGTATTATTTTGGCTATTTAAAAAAGAAAAAAATCTAATTAATACTACTTCAGAAAAACTGTGTTTATAAATTACAGAATAATTTATAAAAATTTATAAAATTCCTGAGCCTAAAATATCAGCCGTTTGAATGTTTCTGTAATGCCTCCTTGATTTTCATAGCTCTGTAATTATTACACCTTCACAGATATTAACTTTTTTTGTTTGTTTAATGTTGTGTTTTGTTTGAGGTCAGGATAAATTAAGACTAGTTGCCATCCATGTTCTAATTAATATCATATTCAGCAGTCAGCATTGGTAGTTTGGGATGTCATTGTAGGATTAATGAATTGATTAATTAGATATATCTGAGAATAATCTGACTAGAAAATGTTGTAGGCAGATCTGTATATTGGGCACCATGGAGAGAAAATGCTGGAGAGTTTTTGTAAGTGGCAGCATGAAGAAGTTGGCAGGAAGAATGACATACATTTGGAGATGTCGACAAGCTGGGGGGAAGACGTGACTTCGGTGGATGCAGCTATTCTTATAACAAGGTACAATTTCCAAAGCTAATCAGGTTGTGTTCTTAATCCAGCATCTCTGCTGCTGATCACATTCATTCCTCAGTAAAATGCTTTTGTTCCAGGATTTCTTGGCATAATTACTTTAGTCTACTCCCTCCATTTATCACTGATTTCTCAGAAGTTTAACATTGGATCAATACTCTGTTGACAAAATATTCTTCAGATAAATTTTAAAACATTGCTCACAACTGCTCATATCAAGATACAACACAGACGAGAGTATCTTAAAACTGAAGAGAATTTCAGTAGGCATTACATATTATGAGAATATTCTATGTTTTTCAGTCATCACTGTACAAAGATAACTTCTTAAGCAGAATTTAATAAGTTATAGTTTTTCTGCATCCATTTGAGAAAAGGTTTTCTGATGGACCTCTGGCTAATTAACTGTGAACTGCATAGTGAATGTATTTAGCATTTGTTAGGCAGGAGTGCGGATAGCTTGTAGCTTTGAAAACGTAAAACAATGCACAATGATACATCCTGTGTCTGTTCTCTGTATCAACAGTTGTCAATGATACTGTTTTCTTCTAAGCAAAAGCTAGGAGTGCCAGTGATTTAATCTGAGGTCATCAAAAATATCAAAATTTCATATTTTATCGGTGACAATGATATAATGCGATTTGACTGAAAAAAAACCTGTTGAACTAAGGATATTTTTATATTAATTATACTCAACAACTCTAGCAATAACCCTTTTGTGAAGAAAAACAGTATGAAAGAATATGAGTGGACTTGCACTTCCAGCTGAGTGCATGTAACAGAGACTGGGCTTGTATGCTAAATAGGCATGAAAAGTGAATTTTTAGGTGGCAACAGTTTGAATTCATTGGAGTATAATCCTTAAAGGAAGCTCCACAGTTAACAAAGTTCTCTGTTTGAGGACAGTTTCTCAGCTAGTAGAACAGCCAGGATCATAGTAAATCACCAGGGTGTTTCTGAGAAAACCAGAGGAAAGAGCCTTATGCATATAAAGGTACCAAGAAAATAGAGACGATTTCAGATTTACCAGAGTGTTACTGCTTTGGTGTTCAGATTTAAAACAATGGTGATAATGGGGTGGAGTCAGGCTTCAGGCATGAAGCAAGCTTTGATACCTTTACATCACTCTCAGTATTTATCAAGAAGTTCAGAAAGGTGTGTCAACAGCATGTCAAACCAGCAGGATCTGCTGGGACCCAGCATGATCTTTGATGTGTAGTGGAGACTGAGTTGTCCCCATTTACAGAGCCTTGGGAATCGCCTCAGGCTTTTGATAGATTCTGCATCAGAGAGAATAACAAAAACTAAATCAAAAAGCAAACAACTCCCTTCCAAATGTTTTTTAAGAATTGCTCTGGCTTTAGTTCCTTTTCACAGCGATAGAACAGAGACTAAGACGTGTCTATGCCTTTAAATAAAATGCAGAATGATTCTTGATAGCAATTAAAAACTCAAAATTACTCCTTGAAAATAAATAAGCGCACCAACATAATTCAACAATGAAATGACAATCTATTCCTTAAGTGATACTTAGGTTTACTTTACCAAAAAAAAAGGGGGGGGGGCAGCATTCCTTAACAACTCACATGATGTCAATTAGCATAAGACCTTAGACTTACACATGAAAGATACAACTGTAGATGCTTGAGCCAAAAACAGAAGAAAATCTTTCTGAACAGGTGATGACTTCCTAAATACCAAAATAGCCCTGATAAAAGCAAGACAAAAATCGAGTCACTTTGTAATCCTTCTTCCTCCTTCTGTCACAAAATATGTGGTACACTTGGTGGGGATGTGAGGTGGGTCTGGAGGGAGCTGTGGGGATGAAAATGATCACAACACAGCAATGTTGTGTTCTGAGTTGTACAAATCTTTGTAAAAATGTTGTACAAAACTCTCAAAGAACTACTAAAGATTGAAAGGATTACTATACTAAGAAACATAATGCTAACCACTTTGGACTACAAGGTTGTTTTTAAGCTAACCGTTCATATAATATATTTCTTATCAGTTGTTATATATTTACAAAAATATGATGTCTTATTATTAAAATCTTATCATTGGATATGCTAATAAGAAATATTCTAATATCTATTGATAAGTGAACGGATCCATTTTTATGTACCCGTGTGATTAAAAGCCCCTAAGATCATAAACTAGCACTTATATAATCATAGATTATTTCTTCTCAATCATCACATTTCATTAATCTCTTTTAGTTCATATTCGTTTTCCTTTGCGACTGAATCTATACCCTGTTCAAAGAATAACTCCAGTAGACTCACATATTTTTTCAGAATTCAGTTGCTTCTATTTTCAAGTTTTTCATCATTACCAGAATTATCATACTCTATTGTGAGTTGAAGCAGAGTCACATTTAGCCCCGTTGCTTAAATGAGTGAGTTTATACTCTTAGATGAGTTGAGGAATCATTATCAGACTCTGGACTTTGTCCATCACTCACAGTTGTTCCAGGGCCCATTACTACAGTAGCTGTTCCATCCATGCAGACTCTGTCTCTTCCTCCTACACGATGAAATTATAATTCTATTGCTATTTTTTATAATTACCTCCCTCTTGGAAGAGTTTATGTGAAAATATATGCCATTTTTAATGAGCAAATGAATGATGTTGGCACATGGGTAGCTTAGTTTATTAAAAACAATATTTGCTCGGTAACTAAGGGAGTTCCCTTGTGTTGTTTCACAGTTTTCTATACATTTGGATCAGGCAGCATCCACACATATTAACTTGACCTGGCTTATAAACACATATAAAAATATTATCCTTCTGAATTTATAATTCATTTTGATGCCTTGGCTTAGCATAATGTCTTGAACACCCATTCTATGCTATTGCAACCACAGATAGTTTGATGCTATTATATTTGTCTATTTGAAAATGCTAAGTATATGTTTTTCTTTTTTTTTTATGTTATAAATACCAGACCTTATAAAAGAATCGTTTTGGTGGAACGAGCTTGTGTAGTGTGTGAATTATTTAGTAAAAATGCAAATCAATTAGCTTAGAAATAAAATATAGGCCAGTGGAATATTATTATTCATTATTCCATGTTAATTATGCATTTTCTGGTTTATTTTCTCAACAAGAAGTTGATAGAAATGTGGAAAGAAATGAGTGAGAGTAAGAGCTGCATAAAAAAGGAATATTAAAATTGTATATGAAGTATTCTAAATGATATATTTAAAATTTATAGCTAGATGAAAATTGTAAGAGAAAGCATATGATGACAAAATATGTGTATCATAGAAAATAAATTGGATTCTGGAGCACAACATTTTAACCTCAGGTAGCTAAATTATAAACATGTAACTAATGAACCTAAAACTGTATTTGGTCAATAGCAAATACATAATTAAAATAGGTACTGGGATTGTCTTTATTATTCATGCTAATGGTAAAAAGCAGAGAAATGATTATCCAGAGGTAAGTATGTAAGCAAGTAAGTCTGTAGCATGAGTGATGCCTGAAGACATTTAAACTTTCTCTGCACCTCTGCAGGGATGTTTTTAATGCAGTGTTTCCTTATGTATTTGAAACACAACATGGTTCTCATGGCAGAGTAGGGGTAGAATATATCAGGAGTCCTAACTACTGTGGCAGTGAAGGGTAAGAGTCCCTTGAACCCATGTGTTAAGAGTTCAGCCTGGGCTGCATAGGGAGACCTCTTTTCAAAAACACAGAACAAACTTCTTACATTGGTTACGCAAGTATAACTACAGGGATTTACAGTCAGTGTCAGGGATTGGTGAGCTCAAGGGATTCACTTTCTACAAAAATAAAAAAAAAATTGTTATCTCCTTATCAATAAAAGCTTTCTCAATAGTTTACCTGTGGTAAAAGAAAAGTGCCATATTAACACACTCTTGTGTGGTCTGTGGGTGTCACTCAGTAGGCAAAGTACTTGTTAGCATGAGTAGTAAGATTAAGATTCCTGACTTCCTCTACTTGACCAGTTGTTTTCACTGAGGTCCTATTTGTCCATTGTTGTCCCTAAATCCTGGGAGAATGGGGTCCCATTCAGAAAGTGCTTTCTAGCACTTACATTTTGTAAGTTACGATATTTACCTCTCACACTTTCAGAGTTTTAGGTGTCCCATGGAGGCCTTTGGTTTGCTTGGATTTGACTTTTGTACAGAGTTGTAGATATGGGTGTCGATGGAAACCAGAGTTTTGAAGAAGAACATTAACTATTACTCCTGAAATTATTAAAAAAAAAAAAAAAAGAGGAAACAGAAGGGGCATCTCCAGACTCCTCTGAAACCAGTGTGGTCCTCCCTCCCAGACTAGCTAAAGACACAATAAAAAACTATGTGTCAAAGTCCCTGATAGACTCAAAACTCAGTAACTAGCTACCTGTCATCATTACTGTTCTTTATATGCTTCCCTGGCCATGCATGTGGTGCTCTTAAGAGAATAGACCAAAATAGCATTATATATGTGTGTGTGTGTGTGTGTATGTATATAAATATATATATCACACTAAACAAACATAGAATACAATTAAAACTACCTGCTTGACTATGTCCATAGGAAATAGAACATAAAGGGGTTTCCCATTTTATTCCTGTTTTGTGGTTTTCATTTTCCTTAAAATTCTACTCCAAGCCTCCGTTTCTACGTATATGTTCCTCTAGGAAAATATTTAGTGTACTTTCATCAGATAATTCATAGTTTCACGTTCAAAATTTAAAATAACTTACATTTAAAAACTGTATTTTCACGATATAAATGTACCTGCACTAACGTTGAAGAAATATTTTCTCACTGTAACACATATAGCACTTGTTATACAACTCTCTAGTTGCTCTCTTACTGGAAGATAGCATAATTACATCATGAGTATGTACACCCATACTCTCTTCCGTCATGGAATGTACACATTTCTGCACTTATTTCTTTTAACTTTAATAGATCTTCAAAGTATTTTCATAACATACATGATATCAGGCATAATAAGCCACCCCCCCCCCCCCCCGGTTACTGTATGTTTCCTGGTCCTAATCATTCAATGCACGAACTTGTCATTGTAGAGACTACAAGGCACCGTGCATATACAACTGAATTCAGTGTCTTGAGTTGGAGAGCTTCCCCAAGATTTTGCATACAGACTCAATGTGTAATCTTAAGAGTGTTAAAATACGAAAGAAGGAAGAAGAGCTTGCACTCAGCAGGACTGGAAGGTGTTATACTGTTGACTCTGAAGACACACAAGGGGCTGACTAGTACAGGATGCTTTCCATGTCAAAAACTGGAAAGGCGCGTATTATCTATCAATCACCCCAGCCTCCACAAGCACAGTCCTCACACTACTGTGATTATAGCCCAGGGTCATTTGTATTTAGTTTCCATGTAAATCTTTTAGGCATTTTTTTGCCCTAAGTCACTAACAGTGTGGCAATTCAAACAGCAACAGGAAACCAATTCACTCATTTTCTATTCATTCAGAGGGAGGATTATATAAGTGTCCCAATTCACTTAATTTACTTTTTATTGAAATTTTTAATTTTTGATACTCTTTGAGAAAAATGTGTCTTTATCTATGACACTAAACATGTGTCAATACTTACTTGTAATATGCAAAGTACTTGTTCTGTTAATGGTATGCACACGTATACACTTCCTGTGGGCTTAGTGATTGTCCCCCACCAACCTGTGAGGTGAGGTTTACATGAAGGATTAGTATCTCTGCTGCCAATAACACACTGCTGAAAACCAGTGTGCTAAAGATAAAGTTTTAGTCCTAAATGACCCTGAAGTATGAGGTCAGAAACATCTAAATGAGTGTTTTATGTAATCTGGAGGAATGTTTCACTTGCTAAACAGTGTAAAATAATGATGATCAGACCTATAATTTGTAAAGAAGCTGTGAAAACAAGTTAGAAAGGTTAATCATCAGGGATCCCTTGTTCTTATCCATATTTGCCAGCTTAATTTAAAACCGAGTTAAGATTCCGCTGAATGTTTTGTCTGAAGACAACCGCTAAATGCTCTGTGCTATGTGGCCACATCACCAGGAAGAAATTGTAGCTCAGGGAGTAATCTTGGTCTCAGCTCAAATGCATAATGTTCTTATAAGTTTGACTCTATCTGAGGTAATAAGTTTGTTGAATTGTTCTGTGTGATACAATGAAATAAATAGTTTAAAGCTGACCTAGTGCTTTGGGCTCATGGTAACCAGAACACAAAAAGGCTCTCTCCCATTTGTCAGCGCTACACTTTCTCAGCATCTCTGTCGCCTTTCTGATTTATAGACAGGGCTCAAACCTCTGGCTCTTCAAAATACTTTTATTTAAAATTTAATTTTTATAATATTTATTTTGCCTTCCACATTTATTTAAATGATTCGGGTTTATCTGTAATCCTTCTGAAAACTAATTCCAAATGAGTGCCATTGGCAAGAAAGATAGAAAATTTAATAAAACAGAGATGGCAAAAGTGTCTTGATTTAATAAAAAAATAACAGAATCATTTCTGAATGAATCATTTATAGGTATATCCCAGGGCACTGTAAAACTTTACAATGAAATTTATTCTCTGATGCGTCTTCATCCCTGGAAATTAAAGACGATTTTTTTCAATGTAAGTCAGAACTTAAACAGAATTTATTGGTCTTCTCAGTTTAGACTAAAAGTATCATTTCCACAAACTCACATAATGAAATTCTCTGAGGCCAACTTCATGAGCACCAAGTCAACATGAGCCAAAATGCGAATTTGAATCCACTTGTGTATAAGTCTAGGCTGGAAAGAAATTTCTATACTCAACCTCTCTCTCTCTTTATCTCTACATATGTACAGACAGACAGACACCCCCACACACACACACAAATCTTGGAATATCTTGAAATTAGTAATCTAGAAAAACATCTCTGATCAGCAAAGAATCCCAGAATCATATGAGGTTAAATGCGGCTGGCAGCTCAAGAGCTGTAATGGTGAAACTTCCGGTGATTTTGTAAGAGGACCTTTCAGATTCTATATACAAAGCATACTTTATTCATTTATTTTTTGTTTTACTAAGTGAACAGAAATCAGCTGTGTGAAGGCTTTCATCGTCCTTGACAGTACATAGTGCATTTTTCATAGTTTTATAATGTTGTTTACATATAGATGAAGTCCTTGGTTCATATTACATATATCAAATAGTCCTGTTGCAGCCTCATGCACCATGATAAGATGTACTATATATTTGGGGGGGGGGGAAGAGAAGTACATAAGCTGCATATACTTTAAACCCTGTGATTTGGGCCCTGAGGTTGACTCTATTTTATGTAGTTCTTTAGTTTGCTGTGATACAGTAGCGTTCAGTATTGTCTGTTTAGTATATTTTCCTCTCTGTTTGTTGCCACCAATTAAATAAAAAAATAGAACCGTCTGTTATTTATTTCATGCAACACCACCTTAGGCTTCTTGCTCATAGATCCTCAGCATTACAGAAGTGAGTGTACACCATGTTTTTTATGACTCTAGGGAACCGTGTTTAATTTATCACTATGGCATTTCTTAAATCCTGATGAAGAGCACAGAATTCAATTTGTGTCATTTCACTGCAACACGCTGGTCTTCCTCCATGCAGAAGCACAGGAATATATTTACTTACTATAAATGTAAATGTGCCTCAATTTTAAACAATGCCCAGCCTGTACGATTTGGCATTATGTCTCTGTGAAAAAAACTGATTTCTGTAGCTCTTCAAGTGCTTTTATTTAGTTAGTTAGTTACTGTGTATGGCAGCAACCGTTTCCTAAGACCTTTCATTGACAGTCATATTCCTCCTACCCTGGATACATTTTACTACTTGGAAATACATTTGCCCTCCTCATTTGGCATTAGTTCAAAATATAGATACTGAATTTGTGTAGGTTTACCACCACATAAAGCAGGTCTCAAGTGGCTAAGATGTCCATATCATAGAGTCAGTAATCACCAAAGAACCAGCCATGAGGAAAGGCAACAAAAGAAGCATGATGGGAATTGCATCTTCAGATTTTAAATCATTAATTACTTGTTAGTCTACCCTTTACTTGATGCACCCTGAAAAGGCTGACTTCATTCTGGGAGCCGTGTTTTGTGTTTTCTCTTTTTCTTTTTAATTAAAGCATCATCACATATCATACCATTTCCTACCCCTGCTTCCTTCTATTCTATGTAACCCTCCACAATCCCCAATTTACAAGGCCACCTCTTTTTTAACCATTGACATACATATAATAATTTATAGCTTAGGATATGTATGTATATACATATATATTTATAAACATATAAATACAATCTGTTGAGTTTGTCCAGTGTTGCCTGCCTGCATATGTTTCTAGGGCGTGTGATTTTGTATTACCCCAGTTGATACATATATAATACATCTCCACCTAAGGTTCAGGGAACGTCAGGAGAGGGAGATGGGCAGACTGTAGCATCCAGAGGGCCACAAAGTCTGCTGTGAGATAGTTTTTCCTAGAAATGAAGGGAAACTGCACACATGAAGTTCCAACAATGTGGCTGCCTAAAGAAAATCAGAACGATTCCAACAGCTGTTGACATCTCAGCATAGATGGAGGAACAACTTGTATTTAGGAGCTTATGATTAGAATATTATTAGCCAAATATATGAGGGAACAAAAGATGTTCCCTGTAGAATAATGCTGAGGTGAGGGTAGGCAGAAACACTGACCTTAAGATTTAAAACTTAAGGCTATCAACAAAATATTCAATTTTATGCAATCCCTTAATTATAGCCTTAAAAATATATGTTTTAGATGAAAGCAATCTTGTTTTGCCTAGAGGTATAAATTTTATGTTTTTTTATATTTCTTTTTTTGTCTGTCAAAGGAACTGTTACAGTCTTGCCTTGGGGGAAGTTTAGTTGCAGTTTTAATATGTACAAGATAAAATTTGCCTCTTCACTGACTAACATAAGCTTTCTTCCAATTTTTCAGTGCATTGTTAGGACAATGTTTGTCTTAATTAAAATCATAGGTACCAGAGCTCTCAGGGCAGATATATAATCAGATTATTTAGTTCATTATTGTTTGCTTTCTGTTCCTTGATATTTCTTTTTAATAACTAAAACTGAATTTTACTTAGTAACTTTGATTCAGCTAAAATGATAGACTTTCAGGCTGTATATTCCTAACAGCCAACCTTAAGTATCAGGAAAAATTAACATCTCATTACTGTTTTAACAGCATGGAATATGGTAGGATATGGAGTAAAATCTAAACTTCTGCAGCCAATTTTCAACATTGCACTATTAGTAGTACAGAAATACACAGTAAATAGGAGACAGAATATCCCACCTCTACATATGTTTTTGCATTTTGTTGGTGGGCCAAGCCCAAAACACTCAGATAAGACTGTCTTTTTTTCTGCATAGGTGTCTTTAGCAAAAGTGGGTGATTCTAAATCACCCCCAACACTTAGAGAAAAGGTTAATGTTCAAGAGGGCTTCAATCTACCTTACTTGAATTCCATTGAGTTATTGGAAAAGGGATTTCAGTTAAGAAACCCAAAGGAATTAACAGAGAAACCCTCTTCATTCATTGTGGAGAAATTGATAATATAAGCCACATATTTGTATTAATTCGATATTTATAGCCTCAAGATAATCTGTGAATTTCTAAATATTAGATATAATTGCATGAATTAATTCATACTAATTCTCCGTGTGCCTTGTATTACAAAGATATTTAGAGTTTGGGGTTCCTTATGTCAGTTCAACCCTTTCAAGTTACTCTTGCGATTAAAGTTGATTTTAAGTTTTACAGAATTTTTTTTTGTCATAAATTTTCCAGGAGAAAAGATAAATAGATGAATGAGTGTTTATATTGAAATAATTATCCCTATCTTATTCTTATCCATAGCACAGGTTTTTGTTTTCCTCTAAACTTTTGAAAGAAAAAAATCATTTGTTTTAATTATTAATTTTGCAATAATTTATGTCCTATTGAATAAAGATGGCTTTGAATAGTTGTTAAACGTTAAGTATGTTCAAGATGTAATGCATACCTGTAGTTCTAGCTTTTAGAAAGTAGAGGCAGGAGAATCAGCTTGACTAATCAATCAGACAGTGGAGCTAGCCTTGACTACATGATAGCCTGTCTCAATAAAACAAAACAACCCCCACCAAACCCAAACAAACAAAAGAGAGAAGTGTTTAATTTTAATTGAGACAAGGAGAACATATTATTTAGACATTAATGTTTACCTTTAAAGGACTTAATCAAAATTCTTGGATGTTATAAAACACAATAAAATAATGTATATATATCCTTTTTGGACATTGATATTTGTTGTTAAATCTATCATCTTACACTTAATTTCTATCTGACAAGTCACAGATGAGTTCATTATCTTTAATTTTGTGATCATACAGCTGACTAGATAGTAAGAATGTGCCCCATTTTAGAATACATTTAAACTGAATTTAAAATGTAAGAAGCATCTTTCATGTACACAGATTAGCCATAAACAAAAAGGAGGAAATGAAGTAGCTACCCAGGGGAGTTTATTCTTTGAGATACTTCCTTTGAAGAACTTTGCACTTCTTGTTTTATGATTTTTTTTTTAAATTATGCTACACGCAGGGGAAAGTTCTCAAAGTTGTGCAAAGTATGAAGTATAAATGAAACAGTTGCCGATGACTGTAACTTTTGGATATCTAGACATTCATAAAAGTATATGTGTGGTCAAAGCTCTGTCGATAGCTCTAGGCTGTCAAGAAGAATCATTGTGTATCACCCAGGATTAAATGATAGGAACAAAATGCCTCCCAACCAATCACCCCGTGAATCTGCTCTTAAAATTTAATCATGCAGTAAAAATACTTTTAAAATTTCCCAGAAAGGACCCTCTTGCAATGTTTATCACACAAAGGCAACTCAAATAAAGAACCAGTGATCAAGTTCATAATTAATTCCATATTGAGGAATCGGATTATCTTTGATTATGAGAACTCAATGTAATAATAATGAGTAATACATTAAAAATGCTAATGACAATCAGAAATAAGTATGCTTGCATGATTAAGAGCAAAAAAAGTCAGATTAATTACCAGAGAAATGACAGTGAAGTACTCGGAAAGCGGAATATTTCCTTTGAATACTGAAAACAATACTATAAAAATATGCTGTTTATCCTTAAAAAAATCTCAGTTTGTTAGAGGAGCAGAATAGGTGTACATTCATGAGGTGGATGGTAAATCTAAATATTTCTCCCAGAAGGCTATATAGTGTGGTTAAGAACTGGAATCACGAAAAGCTATTGAGAGTCTGCTGAAATGAGAGAGAGGATTGATTGGCATATGCCTCTCTGTGTTCCAGGGAGAACAGAGTAGAAAAGCTGTCAGGGACAATCTTACAAATTTTCCTTTGTTCATAGATCTTAAAAACTGAAAATAACCTAACTATCCAAGAAGATAAGTACAAGCAGTATCACACCTGAGTAGACAGGTATGATTGCATGTATGACCCAAAGGAAAAGAAAACCAAAACTAACCAGAAACCAAATGCGTGAAATAAGAGCAAAAAATATGATGTTAGGTCCTAAGCAATATTTATGAGTGAGAGTATAAAAGGAAACTGTATCTTCTATCCTCCAGGACTCAATAATGACTGCCAACTTAAACTGCTCTCTTCAAAGCCAGGCAAGAAGGCACATGCCATCTGAGGGCTGAGACAGATAGATCTTTTTGAGTTTGAGACCAGCAGGGCCTACATAGTGAGACTTTGTTTCACAACAATGATCACCAGAGTTCTTATGAGTATATGTCTCAAATATAATAAAAGCAGTCGGAGATATCAGAGGGATCTACCCACAGTCAGTCTAGGAGGATCAGACAGTGGTAATTCACTCCTTTAATTCCAGCACAGGGACTATCCCAGAGTGGTGACCTACGCCCTTAATCCCAGCAGATCTGAGTTCGAGGCCAGTTTAGTTTACAGAAGAAGTTCCAGGCTCCCAGGCAGGCAGTGGTGGCGCCACACCTTAACTGAGCAGAGAAAGTATTTAAGGCAGGCATAGAAAGACAGAGAAGGCAGAAGAAGCCATGTCTCACACTGTTAGTCCCAGCACTTGGGAAACAGAGGCAAGAAAATTAAGACTGGAAGAGGTGGATCTGTCCTCTGACCTCTCCGACTATTTTTATTATATTTGAAACATATGCCCACAGTTCTGTACTAAGAATAGTCAGCTTTCTATTTTGAGTAAATGGAAGATACTGAAAACGAAGGAAACAAAACCTGGGATGATTTACTGTGGAGGTTGTCTACTTTGTTATACGCAGAAAGAATAATGTGTTTTCTAGTTTTTTAAAAAAGGCAAGCTGTAACAGATAAAAGAAATTGTTTAAGCATGCAGGCAAATTGCTAAGTAAGTATCGATGGCTTGGAAAGTTACCTATTTTCAGAATGAAGATGGATGCTAGGAAAACAGCTGTACTAAAAAAAAAAAAGGACTTCTGTGTAGTCATGGAAACCTGAATCCGATTCTCCTGAATCAGATTCCATGACGACAAATCCAGTGTAGTGATACACACAGGTAATACCATCATTGTGGAGAAAGAGACAGTATGATTCCTGATGTTCATAGATCAGCTATATACCAAAGCAGGCAAATTAAATCTGTATCTAAATAAATAAATAAATAAATAAATAAATAAATAAATAAATAAATAAATAAATAAGAATGAATGAATGAATGAATGAATGAATGAATGAATAAATAAATAAATAAATAAATAAATAAATAAATAAATAAATCCGTCAACAGTGAGGTGCCTAATAAGGAACAACACCTGAGATTGATCTTTGGCCTCTACATACATGTTCATCCACCTGCACAAATGTACCGGCTCACACAAATAGACTCGCCCACATGAAAATGTGTTATAAAATGAGTAGATGACAAAATAAAACAGAACTGAGGTGTATCATTAAGCAAAAACAGAATAGCTGGGCATTGTGTGCATCTGTAAGGCCTACACTTGGTGACTGAAATAAGAAGGTCGTAACAGTTTGAGGTATCCCTGGGCTACATTACAAGCACTACAAGGCTATCCAGAGCTATATAGTAAGGCTTTATCTCAAAACACACACACACACACACTCTCTCTCTCTCTCCCCTCAACCCTCCCATCTCCAAACAAAAACAAAAGTGAAATACAAAAACAAATATCCAGCAAAAAGAGGAAAAGATAAAGAAGATGTTAAATTAAAGGCATTTAATATTTTTGTTTTCATTTCTCTTTTTAGAAAAAGACTAAACATAACTTTTCAGCTTTGAACATTTAAGCCATGTCTGGGCAGGGTATCATCCTTAAATGCCCAGGCTCCCCTCTCCAGACACTGCCATAAAAGACTTTGTAGATTTTAGTATGTTGAGGATGTCGAGAGTCGGGAGTATCCTGAGTTATCTGTAGGAGCTCAATATAGTTATAGGGCATAAAGGAAAGATGAATTTCTCGAGGACACATTACACTGTGGCAGGGAGATTTTAGCCTAGAACACATCTCATTTCAGACTTTTGATCTCTAGATTTTAAGCACAAAACTATGCATTGCTTTTAGCTTCTAAACTGTGCAATTATTATAACAGCAATAGGAAAATATACCCTTATAGACAATGTTATTGTGTACCACCCATTAAATATAATCCACGTTGGGTAGTTTACAACTGCCTATAACTCCAGTACAATGAGATATAAAACCCTCTCCTGGCTTCTGTGGGCATCAGTACACATACACAGAAAGGAAAAAAATAGTAAGTGGAAAACACACAAATTAATATTATTTGGGAACACTAGAGAAAATCAGAAAAATAAAATTAACCTAAGAACAAACTGGATCAAAGAAATGAGTAAAAATAGCAATCACAATAAGAAAGTACCTTGTGGAATATTATTGTAACTATGTAGAGATGCGTCACATTTGTTTTGCTGCCGAATATTACTTTCACTGTGTAAAGGTGTGACATTTGCTTATGCTGCATGTCTTGAGCAATGTAAGGATGTGTGTTTTATTATGTAAAGACGCGTTGCATCTGTTTCATCTTGCCTGCCCTTGGCACCTGATCGGCCTAATAAAAAGCGGAACAGCCAATAGCAAGACAGGAGAAGGGACAGGCAGGATTGACAGGGAGAGATAATAAGTAGGAGGAGAAATCCAGGCTCCCAAAGAAGAAGAGATGAATAAGAGGAGGAGGAAATGAGAGGGAGGGACACGCGTGGGGCAATATCAGCCACCCTCACAGGAAGCAGACAAGTAAGATGTACAGAAAGAAAGACAGTAAAAAGCCCAGGGCAAAAAAATAAAGAGAAACTGGTTAATTTAACTTAAAAGCGCTAGCAAGGCCAAACATTCAGAACTAATAATAAGTCTCTGTGTCATGATTTTGGAGCTGATTGGTGTCTCAAAAAGACTGGTATGATAATAAATCCAAATATACCAATATTAAATATAATCAATAAATTGGATAATTAGGAAGACTATTTTATAGCTATCTTTACATGTTTAACCGTGTTCTATTTGCAAGAGACTCAGAAAAACAAAAGTTGAATCCAACAGCAAGTGAAAACTGTCATATCAGACACATTAATGATGAGAATATGAGGGAATGTTCCAGTTAGTAATGCAAAGAAGAGTCTCTTATGAGGAGGAAACTTCATGGCAATGCTTCCATCTGATTGTGCTATAGGCATGTAAGTATGTTTCAGTGTGTCGGGGGAGCAGTACATGGTGGGTGGTGCTACCACTGAACAGATGGTCCCTGGAAGCATGGGAAAGGAGTTCTGCGTGAGCATGGAGGCCTCCATTAAGGAGTATTCCTGCCTGGTTCTTGTCTATGCTTATCCTTGAGTTCCTGCCCTGGCTTTCTTCAAGAATAGACTGTGCTTGGGACATGCAAGCCAAAGAAAGCCTTTCCTCCCCCAAGATGCTTTTGGTCGCTGTTTAATCTTAGCAACAGAAAAGCAAACTAGACCAAGAGATAAATGTGATCTTTATCCAAAAATAAAACCAATTAATTCAAAATAGATAAAATTCATAAAACCTAGAGAGTTTAATTATTCAATAACTTAGCTTTGAAGTGGACAAAACAAAAATTAATAGACAAACATCAAAAACTTAAACTTTAATGGAATTTTAATATTTCGTCCTTGCTAATAAGTTCAAAACCTACCCAAAGCTGTTTATTTCATTAAGCAATTCTATCTCATGATATGTAATAGGTTAATGCAGCAAAGATGTGTAGTCATATGTTTGAGAAAATAATGCATCCAATATGCAGTGAAATTAGTAAGACCATACATAGTTGATAGACTGTAATGGCCACTGCTGACTCAACCAACATGCAAATGGAAAACAGCTGTCAATATCATTGATGAGGTTTTTTTGATGGTTAATATTTGTGTGTCTTTATTTATCAGTGTTTCTAATTGTACCAAGAGATGACTGTTTAAGATTTCGTATGTGCACATACCAAACTTTGACCATATTTACCTCCCTTATTTATCAACACCCCACTCTTCTCCCCTTAGCTGGGCACTGAGTCTTTCCTTTTTGTCTGTTTTGTTTTTAAAGATTTTTTAAAAATTTGTTTTCTTTTGCTCTCTCTTTCTCTCTCAAAAACACCTCACCTCCCCCCCCCCAAAAAAAGGGAACTGGCAAAGAGATGTCAAAGTCCATTGAAAAAAATGTCGAATTTACTTTGGTATACTAACTTTTATTTATTTAATTTATTTATTTTATTTAAAGGGGTTTGTTTTTGTTTTTTTAATCTTACATATGAGCCACAGTCCCTCTTCCCTCCCCTCCTCTCTGTCACCTCTTAGCTTCCCTCCCCCACTCCCAACCACTCTTCAGAGAGGATAAGGCCTTCCATGGGGAGTCAACAAAGTCTGGCATATTTAGTTGAGGCAGGAGCAAGCCCCTTTCCTCTTTATCAAGGCTGTCACCCACATTCAGAGAGTCTAGTTCAGTCCCGTGCAGGTTCCTCAGCTGTCAATACAGAGTCAGTGAGCTCCCAATAGCTCAGGTCAGCTGTCTCTGTGGGTTTCCTCATCATGATCTTGACCCTTTGCTCATATCGTCCCTCCTCCCTGTCTTCAGCTGGACTGGGAGCTCGATCCCAGCCCTTAGCTATGGGTCTCTGCATCTGCTTCCATCAGTTCTATTAAGGTTCTCTGCTGACCACAAGGGTGGTGATGGATGAAGGTTCTATGCTGACAATTAGGTGGTCATCAATTTGGTTATAGGGGAAGGCCAGTTCAGGCACCCTCTCCACGATCGCGTGGAGTCTTAGCTGGGGTCATCTTTGTGAATTTTTGAGTATTTCCTTACCACCAAAATTCTCCCTAACTCCAACATGTTACCCTTTATCAAGATATCTGTTTCTTTGCTCTCCCTCTCTGTCCCTCCCTAACTCAACTGTGCAGTTCTCTCCTGTTTTCTTCCCACCTCCTTTTGTCCCCTCCCCCAATGCTCCCAATTTACTCAGGAGATCCTATCTATTTCATCTTCCCAGAGGGAACCATGGATGTCTCTCTTAGGATCTTCTTTGTTACCTAGCTTCTCTGGGCTTGTAGATTGTAGCTTGGTTATCCCTTGCTTTAGGTTTTATATCCTCTTATGAGTGAGTGCATACAGTGTTTGTCTTTCTGAGTGGTCACCTCACTCCGGATGTTTGCTGCTGAGTAATACTCTATTGCGTAAATGTACAACATTTTTTAGTCCATTCTTTGGTTGAGGAGAATCTATGTTGTTTCCAGGTTCTGACTATTACAAATAATGCTACTATGGGTATAGTTTGAGCTAATGTCCTTATGGTATGAATGTGTATCGTTTGGGTATATGCCCAAGAGTGGTATTGCTGGATCATGAGGTAAACTGAATCCTAGTTTTCTGAGGAACTGCCATACTGATTTCCAAAGTGGGTGCACATGATGTGTTCTCCTTAATCCACATCCTCTCCAGCATAGGCTGTCCTCATTGTTTTGGTCTTAGCCATGCTGGCAGGTGTAAGATGGTATCTCAAAGTTGTTCTGATTTGCATTTTCCTGATGGCTAAGGAGGCTGAGCAATTCTCTAAATGTCTTTGGGCCATTGAGATTCTTTTGTTGAGAATTCTCTGTTTAGCCCTGTAGCTCATTTTTAAATTAGATTATGTGATAGTTTAATGTCTAGTTTCTTGAGTTCTATGTTTTAGATATCAGTCCTCTGTCAGGTATAGGGTTGGTGAAGATCTTTTCCCATTCTGCAGGCTGTCGTTTTCTCTTATTGACCATGTCCTTTGTCTTACAGAAGCTTCTCAGTTTCAGGAGGTCACATTTATTAATTGTTGCACTCAGTGTCTGTGCTACTGTGTTATATTTAGAAAGTGCTCACCTGAGCACATTTAGAATGTGCTCAAGGCTATTTCCGATTTTCTCTTCTCTCAAGTTCAGTGTAACTGGGTTTGTGTTGAGGTTTTTGATCCACTTTTACTTGAGTTTTGTGCAGGATGGTAGGTTTGGATCTAGTTGCATTCTTCTACATACCACCATCCAGTTATGCCAGCACCATTTGTTGAAGATGCTTTTTTTTTTTTTCCATTGTACATTTTTGGCCTCTTTGTCAAAAATCAGGTGTTCATAGGCATGTGGGTTAATGTCAGGATCTTCAATTTGATTCCATTGATCCACGTGTTTATTTTTATGATACTACCAAGCTGTTTTTATTACTATAGCTTTATAGTAGAGCTTGAAGCCAAGGGTTGTGATGCCTCTAGAAGTTCCTGATGTACAGGATTGTTTTGCCTATCCTGATTTTTTTGTTTTTTCCATGTGAAGTGAGTATTGTTCTTTCGAAGTTTGTGAAAAATTGTGTTGGGATTTTGATGGGGATTGCATTGAATCTGTGGGTTGATTTTGGTAAGATTGTCAGTTTTACTATGTTTATCCTACCTATCCAGGAGCATGGGATATCTTTCCATTTTCTGATACCTTCTTCAGTTTCTTTTTCAAGGTCTTAATAAAGTTCTTATCTTAAAGGTCTTTCACTTGTTTGCTTAGAGTTACTCCAAGATTTTTATGTTATTGGTGGCTATTGTAAAGGGTGGTGTTTTTCTGATTTCTTTTTTTAGCACATCATTTGTAAATAGGAGGCTTTTTTTTTTTTTTTTTTTTTTTTTTTTTTTTTTTTTTTTTTTTTTTTTTGCCTGTTAATCTTGTATCCTGCAACATTGCTGAAGGCGTTTATCAGCATTAAGAGTTCCCTGGTAGAATTTTTGGGTCACTTATGTATGCTATTATATCATCTTCACATAGCAAAAGTTTAAACCAGAAAGAGACAGGATACAAGACAAATAGATATCAAAATGAAACAAAACGTTCATTAAAAACAAAAACAAAACATGGTATTCACTTTGGTATACTAACTTACTAAAATGATTGTATATGAATGAGTTTATGTACATTAGAGGCCAGAGAGGGCATTGGTCTTCTTAGAAGTGGAGTTACAGGTGATTATGAATCACCACGTAGATTCTGAGAGCAGAATCCAGATCCTTTGCAAGAGAAACCAGTGCTGTCAATGACTGATTCATCTCTTCTTATCTATCTCCTGTGCACTGAATTTTTTAAAATGTATTTTCTACTTTACAATGCAATTTAGATACTGTAATTAATAGTGACCTTTAAAAAAGCTAATTTCCAGTGTCCCCCTCTCCCCAAGTATACACATGCAGAAATGGAGAGTTAACTGTGTCAGTATTCTTGGATTACGGATTATATAAAATTTAAGTGTTATATAAGTGAGTTATATACTCACTTATATTAAGTACAAGAATCTCAACAACAAAAATAATGCATCAGAAATAATTAATATATGCCTGACATTATTTTAATACCTTATGTGAGAAATTCACTTAGCTTTCTTAATAATCCTGTATTTTAATTGACTGTACATTGCTTGATCATTTATACTGTATAATAAATTTATAGGGCTGTACATGCTACATCATTTGTCCTGCACAATAAACCCCAATAAATGCATGTAGGGTTGTGCCTCTGTGGTTTAGATGAAGTGCTTGAAATGCAAGACTGTTAAGTAAGTTATCTGAGGTACAACACTAGCAACGGATAAATAATAACTATTTCATATAGCATATATCTTATGTACAACTCTGGTTATATTCTCTAAATTATGTCTGTGAAATCCTAAAAACATGGGAACAAAAGCATCATTAAGGAATTTTCTTTAAAATAAAGTCCTTGTAATTCACAGAGATCATTTATATAAAATACTAATTTCCTCACACCCCTTTAAAAGTGCTTTTCCATCTTTGAGATTTTTGGCCAGACTTTGAAAGGAAACTGTATGTGACTTTAAATTACCTTCCTTACCTGTAAACCCTAGACCTGAGAATTCTTTTGTCATATTATGTAGTGTTATAATATTTTCATAGGGGCAATCATTTCCTAATATAAATGATATTTTTGTAACAAGACAATGAAATTTTGCATAAAAATTCAAAACAAAGCAAATTTTTGTTTATGTAATAGGGTCCTCTAATTAGGAAGATAGCAAACGACTAAATACTGTGATTGTTATTAAACTCTGATTAATCTTTTTTTTCAGATCTATTTTTTAATCTTAATCAGAGTTCTGTTAAATTTGAGGAAATAGATGGTGTGTTCCATGTAACTGTAACTATGAGTCATGATGATTGGTAGTTGTCTGAAAGTACTTATCTTTACTTTGCTTTTCTACTTTCCTTTCTAGGAAAGATTTCTGTGTCCACAAAGATGAGCCATGTGATACTGTAGGTAAGTATACGTGAAAAGCTTTCAGTTGATGAACACCGGAGAGCTTAAATGCATGTTTCATTCTTATCAGTACCGTTATATATTTAAATTATTGGATAAAATGTGAAATGTCATTATAAAGCAGATTATGAAATTTAGGAATGACTTGATTCAGAAGAGTCTGAACCATTAAGTCTTAGTAACATAGAGCTAGACACCCAAGGAAGCTTGACTTTACTCGGGCATGGTCTTCCTCGTGTTCTCACTGTTTCCTTCAATTTTCTTCTTTTCCTCTCTCCAAACACTAGATCCTTTTTACTTTCCTAACCTTGGAATATCTGATCATCAGTCATTCTTATCTCAATAGAGCTGAGCTTTCTACTCAAATTCAAATGTACTCAGCTCTTTAAGGGGCAGCAGATCAGTGGCTCACCATGTTCAAATAAGTATTGGGACTCAACTGTTGAGTTGAGGTGGAATCTATGTAAGTGGTCTCAGCCCTTCAATAGCAGAACTTCAAGATAGAAGGCCCAAGCCAGTTCAGCATATGAAGTAGCCCTTGTTGGAGACTGAAAACTGTCTCATGTTTGCTTCACTGAGCCCTTCATGGTTCTTATATGGACCCAGCAGATTTGAATGAGGAATAATCCAACTCTAATCACTACAATCACATAGGAAAGGAAGCCTATAATTTTAATATGGCATTCCCCACTGAAGAATGGACAGAAGGGTGATGCTTTTCTTCCAATGGACACTTAAACCATTAACCCAAAACGTATTTTAATGTTTGGGATAATTGAAGAGGGAGCCAACATAAATCTCAATTCTATAAGTCAGTTTAAGTCTTTTGTTTCTGTTATTTCAAGATGTGGATAAAGAAATATTACCTTGGTCCTCATGTATCCAGTCACAAAACAGAAGAGTATGGGGCAATATTACTAACTTCTTTTCTATAATCAGGAAAATAACTCATGTTTCTCTGTGATTTGTTAAAAAAAAAGAAATCAATTTAGTTATTGTATAGTGTTTACATATCCAGCCATCAGTCTGTATCATGTCAATCAGACATGTACACAGTTGTATGCATGGCTGTTGGAAGACATGCTATGTCATGGCAAGGCAATTAACTCTTGCTTTATGGTGATTGCACATGGATTTATCTTGCTTTTTCAGTTTTGATGAGAAGGATGTTTCTCGGTTTGATTGGTTTAAAACAGCCTCACAAGGGCCATCATATAAAAAATTAGGCATTGATAGTTGGTCAGTTTTCTTATGAGGTTACATTCTTTATTGAAGAAAATAAATTTTAGGTTTCATTTGGTAAGACATTATTTATACACATTTTAGAATCTCCCAATATGATTCGAGGGTTTGTAATTCTGTCAGATGCTTTCTCCAAACCCTGATCCTTCTCTCATAGTTCATTCATAATGGATTTGGATTTAGCTTGTTATGTATCAGATGTTGTAACAGGGTATTTAGAAACAGAAAGTTATGGCTTCAAGAATGATTAGTTTAGAAAATGAGTGGCTGATGATGACCTTAACACCATACTTCCATTACACTTTTTGGTAAAGCGTAGAGGGATTGACAGCAGTTAAAGGCTTCATGTCTATGTTTAGAATTTCTGTTCTATGTGGAGCAGGATGACGATGTTTAAAATTGATGGAGAATTTTGTAGCATGCGTTGCAATTTCAGCAATGCTTCCAAGGATGTTTCATTTAATCCTTTTAAAGCCTGAGCTCTCTAGTTTCTCATTGTTATATTGTTTCACAGATGAAGAAGGCTCTGAAATAGAACAGATGGATCATGGATTTTGAAGTCAAACACCCAGGTTTAAATTAAACCTTTGCTGTTTATTGCTTTCCCAACATGGCACAGTTTATTTAACACCTTGAAATTCCCCTCTGGGTTAATGTACACTGATACTTGCAAAGCAGCTGCTTCAGACAGTACACAGCCAGGTCTGCCACATCCTCTTTCTCAGTGAGGAATAGTCAGGTCTTAGTGTGCATCACGGTTGGTATACTGGAGTGTGGACCTCAGTCCCAGTGTTCATCACTGTGATGTGATACATTTATTATAGCACAGTGCATTCATATTATGGAGAAAAACAGACGTTCACATCTGATTGTTATACCTGTTACCTGGGAGTGGGACTTTCTCTCCCAGAACTAGTGACAATGATGAGAAAGCCTTCTTTTGTTGGTGTTGTTTTGTTTACTTTTGAGAAAGGCTCTAACCATTTAGCCCTAGCTGGTTCAGAACTCACTATGTAGATTAGGCTGGCCTAGAACCCACAGATTCATATACTTTTACCTCTAAAGCACTAGAATTAAAGGCATTTTCTCCTGTCATTGAGTGTCAGTAGGAAAAATATAACAGTGAAGTTAATGGCACTGCCTGATTTTGTTTAAGGTTGCTTTTCATCATTAGTAAAAAATTTATGTTTACCCTGCACATATCTCTTGAAAGGATGCTAAAGGACCTGATAAAAGGGTGTTATAAAAGGCCAGGGTTCTATTGATTGTCTTTGAGAAATACTACCATAAATACAAAATTATTCATGATCTGTGAGAAGGCTTAGTCTCTGTCTTTGTCTTTCTGTCTTTCTCTGTGTATGCATGTGTGTGCCTGAGTGTGCATAAGAGTGTGCATGTGACCGTTGAAGGATTTTACACTATTGAAGATTTGAGAGGTAGAACTTTGATCTGGTAGGAAAAAATACCTGCCGCTATGATTTTCAGATCCACAGTGTCACAGCCCTCTCTGCACTCCATTGTTAAGACATGATGCTTTCAGTATTCAGACACTGAAAAAAAAAAATATATATATATATATATGTACATATATATTTAATATATTATCTTTGATTATTTTTAATCAGTTTTAATTATTTTAATTAGACAACCCTAGCCTACAGGTGTAGGTGGAGTTTACTTAGAAGGCACCCCCAGATAGATATTTATTAAAATATAAATCAAAACTCACGGTACAGGTAACGGATTACAGTAGCACCTGAACAGGGACTGGAGTCTGGAATGGTGGACGAGTGATGGGCGGATGATGGAATCCGATCCTGTCTCTCCAACAGCCAGGAACCAGGAAGAAAGCGTCTCGTTCCAGAAGCCCCTTTTCAATGGGCTTTCCTCACCCCCTTCAGGGTCCCGGTGCCCTGTATAAGTGTCTTTTGACCTTATCAGCTGACATCTGAATCCCACAACATACAGGGCCTTCCTCCAATATTCTGAACCCTTATAATCTCTCCAAAGAGCCATCAGCTGGGAGCTGACAGTTTAATACATGAGACTCTGGGAGACATTATTATTCAAACTTGCACACGTGCTATTGAAATTTCTCACTATCACTGTTTTGGGGGTCAGCTAGTGATTTTAAGTCTATGGTGTTTTTTGTTTGTTTGATTGCATTTTGAAGTTGGGCATTTCTACATTTGGTGCATACATATTTAGAGTTTTAATAATATTTTATACTTGAATTTTTCTTTTAAGAAGTATAAATGATCTGTCCTTAGCTCTTCTAATTACTATTTTTTTGAAGTCAGTTTTGTTGGATATTAGAATAGCTACGTCTACTTGTTTCTTGCTTTCATTTTCTTAGACTACTCTTTTTCAGCTTGACTGTCAGGTGTTGTCTATTGTTGGGCATGAGGTTTATTTCTTGGAGACACAAAGGATGACTTTTGTCATGTGTGCTCAGGACCATCCACTGGAACATAAGTAACTCACTAGCAGGAACACCCCTGATAAGAGCAATTTTGCCCTCTCAGAATGAGCCCATCATTTTGTTTATATTTTAATATGTTTTGAATTGAAGTAGAACTTATTACATTTCATTGAACCCATCCCATGTTAGGTATTTCTGATAACGTATTTACCTGGTAATATTGGATTGTCTTTGTCTTAGTCTCTTCAGGGTGCTGTAAAAAAAAATTCTATAGACAAAGTTGTTTAAAACCATAAAAATTTATTTCTCAGTACTTTGGTGTTTGGAAAGGCCAAGATCCAGACACCAGTATATTTGATGAAATGATTTATCAGGACTTTCTGTCTTTCTGTCTCATGAATGGTCCCTTCCAGCCCATGATCCTCTTGGATCTACATCCCAGGTACAGGAATTGGTCGAATGGTGGCATGCTATTGATATATCTGCAGTGTTAACTTATATGTTGAGCTGAAACATTGAACATCAGTACAATGCTTTAAATATTAATATAAGATTCATCAGGTGCTGTGGCCAAGTGGTAAGGCATTGGCCTCGTAAATGTTAATATAAGATTTAAGGAGATAATGGAGAAATATCATGAGACTAATTCCTTAAGTAATATTAGTCTTTACTATTTCCTATTATAAATGATGCTCACAGTGAATTGTAAATGAGTAAGGCAAAAAAAAAAAAAACCAAACAACTTATTTTCGTTCAAATCATATTCACCAAAGTTTGTACTTGCTATGTTCATAATGACCAAATCCTGGAAACAATTGAAATACTCTTCAGTAGGTAATCGGATAAGCAATCTCTGGAAAACAGTTTTTAAAATGCCACTCAGCGATGACAGCTGGGGCTGTTGATCTGATTGAGGACCTCAAAACAAGCTGAATGAAACAAAGGCTTCATAAAGTTTCAGAAGGTTTGATTACATGACTGGACTGTCTTTTAAAGACAAACAGTGTGATGCATAGGAGAGATCAGATTCTGTGTTACACAGTAGAAGCAAAGTTCCCTTTGTCTTCCTCAATTCTTGGCCACTGTTGGGTACCTTCTTAGGTGCTGTCTGTAACATAAGTCACACATTTTCTATGTCTATTTTGGTAAGACCTGTTGTAGAGATGAGAGTTGGATACATGATTCTAAAGAATAAAAATAAAGATTCATGTTCTTTATGTACTTCTCAAGACCTTACAGTTCAGAATTGGTATTAATTATAAATTTTAATTTTATTGGAAACTGTCTAAATATGTCTTAAACACTGAGCACTGAAACATATTTAAACATCTTTCTTCTCAAAACAAAATGAGGATATATTCAAATTCTTCCATGTAGTTTATTATTCTTATGAACATTGGAGAGTGGCAACTTTGTGAGCAGTGCAGGTTATCCAAAGTAGTCCACAGAGTGACATTTGCTAAGTATCTTTTACAAATACAGCATCATCTCTCTGAACTTTTCAAGTATTCAATATGGTAAAAGATAGTTATTTTTACATGTAAAGGCAAATGGATTTACTATTTAAAATGACTGTTTCTGGCATGGTCACATGTGCTAGGAATTCAGTGTCTAACCACTTAGCACTCCTATTCGGCTGGAGTGTTATTGTCAGTGTGAAGACTGTTTTGGAGAGGACAATAAACCCTCCTAAATCACAACTATTTGTGAGCCAGAAATTGAGATCTAGTCATATTTTATTTGATATAAGAGCACTAATCATTAATTTTAGACAAGTTCTTAAATATGGCTTTATTGGTGTATAATTGGTATCTGAAATCTTCTCTATTTAAAATATATAGTTTGATCAGTTTAGACATGAATGCCAATTCCTAAAATCTTATTTTTTAAGAAAAGAAGTCATGAATAAAATAGCATTAAAGTCCACTTGGAATTTTAAAATGTTGAACACTTTTAGGGAGGGGGAAACCTCATAAAACTAAAATTGGACCAGAATCTACACTTGGCGTCACTTATTCATAAGTATATATTTTCCTTGACAAATATACCAAAACATATTAAACTGGTCAATGGTGGTACAAACCTTTAATCCCAGCACTCTGGAGGCAGAAGCAGATGGGTCTTTGTGAGTTCAAGGCCAGCCTCGTCCTCTGAGGGAATTCAAGGACAGCCAGAGACACACAGAGAAAGCCTGTCTTAAAAAACAAACAAACAAATATTTAAAAAAATCCAAACCATTATATTGTTTATATTTACAATAACGTAATCTCTAATCTGTATAATAAGTATAAATTATATTTATATTCATAGATTTAAATTTTTTAGTTGTATTTATTTCAAAATTATAGTAAGTATTTAAATTTCTTGAGTTTCTAAACATAATTATCCTTTACTTAAATAGATGTTTATTATACTGAGAACTTATTAGTAAAAATTTAGGTAAAATTTAATAAAAATAGGCATGGTAACGGGAGAATAATAAGCCGAGCCTCTTGCAAGTTTGAGTGTTTTCTTAACAAATGCCTTCTATCAGTATTCTTGCTAAGAAAGTAATTGCTACAGTTTGATAGCATGGTGTTTGTCCCCATTCAAACCTTCGGGATATGATTATGTTATAACATTATAAACATAGATTAGCCAAAATTCCTGATTTATATGCAGTCAGAACACAAATGTTTTCCATCTGCATGCTCAGTATTACTTCATAAAATTATTTTTGGCAAATCTTAACTTTTATAAAAGTCTGATTGTTCATCTCGAGGCAGATTAAATCTTCAGAACCAGTTTATTGCTTTTGCTTGTAAATAAAATTATGTAGGGAACCTGAGAACTTGGATTTTAGATACCAAAAAGGGAATACTGATTTCCAGTCAGGTTTGTGGAGACGCAACAGTAAGTTTCTGTCACTGAATTGCTTGTGTATTTCACCATACATGGCTTTTCCAGTGTGTCACAACACTACATTTTCTGATTCAATAGAAACTGGTTTAAGAATTTCAGGTTTTATATTTATGAATGGGTTATAAAGGATAAATCAAGACAATAAGCGTAGACAGTAGGATCTGGTTCAATTTAAACTTGAAGAATACAAAAATTTAATCTTTCAAATCAAGAGATCTGCTCTAATAGTCACAAGAGGAGAGAAAAAGTACGTAATCACCTATCTCACCTTCTGAGGAAGAAGAGGGTTCTCTTCAAGAGAAGAGAAGAAGCTGGCTGGGACTATGTTCTCTGCTATGACTCTCCCATCTCTCAGAAGTCCAGGCTATTCCTAAGCATTTCCGTGAGCCATCTTCTATTTCCTTCTTTCTGAATATCACTACCATTTTGTCTAGAATCTTGCCAGGGATTTGGAAAGAAAAGCAGGTGAGCTCCTCAGACTGGTATACCCACTTACTACTCCAAATCATGGTGAGTTAAGAATGGTTCAAGATGAGAGCAGTCAAAATTAGTAACTGATTACCCGGAGTGGATGATGGGAATGCAAGCTGTGAGGCTACTTTAACCGACTGCCACTGACCACAGAGATGTGGGTGGGTTAAGTCAGGGCCATATGGATGTAGTGGTCCTGGGTAGAAGTGTCATCAGCAGCAGGATGAGCAAGAAGTGTGGGTGCTGGGGTGTGAGAGAACAGCAGTCTGGATGCTTCACTACGGAAGTAAGGAACGTATGATTTTACATACGATCAACACGTGCCTTCACCAAAATAGTCATTGATACTTGGAAGAAAAGAAAAAGGTCTGAAGCTCTGTCGAGGCTTACCTAGACATAAGAATATCCAGGTGAAGAAGGACCGGGGAAGAAAACATACTTGCCACATTTGAGAAATAACCAACTTTAGTTTCTGTAGCTGGAAAGAAAGAATGAATCATTCTAGGAAATTTCAGGTTTTCTGTATCACCTTTTGGCAACATGGATAAGTAAGTGGCTTTGGCTGTTCTTGTCACAGAATTACTCTGAGGGTTCTGGATACTTCTTCTCTCTCTGCCTTCAGCCACATTTCACTACCTGTGTGGTTGACATAGTATCTGTTGCAAAGTTCAAACAGCTCTTTTTAATCCTTTGTGTGTTCCTCCACACTCTCTTTATCCTGTTGGACTTTGTCACATTGAATATTAGATGAGACCAGTTTCCTAAAGGGTCTTGATTCATAGTGCTGTGTGCTATCATCTAGATACTGAAGGGGTAGCTTATTATTTTATTCTCTCTTTTTTTTTTTTTTTTTTTTTTGCCTTTGTCCATATCTTTCCTGAATTCTAGTGAGATTCTTCTTTTCTCCAACTCTATAAACATTTGCTCCTTTTAAGCCCTGGCGAGTACCAACCACACTCACGGTTGCCAGGAATCCTCAATACATGTCTTGTCACTGTGTAAGCACTACAAGGCAGTCCAAGCCCAATTCTTTCCCAGATACATTTTGATATGCTCAGCAAGTAGGAGAAGAATAGTTAGTCCACATAAGCCTCAGATAGGCCAAGGCTGGGAGATGGCTGGTGGAGATCATAGCTGCCTGGCTCAACACAGTTCCAGCTGCAGGAAGGATCAGTAATGCCTTTCAGCTTGTAGTCAAGCCAGGGTTTTATGTCCAACATAAAGGCTTGATCTTGTCTCCATCTCTGAAGTGGGAAGTGTTTTCACCTGGCCTACTTCAAACTGAAAGGGGAATAACATGAGGAACCTTCTCAAGGTGTCTTTTATTATCCTAGAAACAGGGCCTATGTATGCCCTTCCCTATGATTTCATTAGCTTTAGTGAAGGTAGTCAGTGCATAATTGGTTTGTAAGTATGGTATATCCACGGGGAAATGACTTTCAGAGGATCTTGCCCAGCCACCCCTTGTACCTCTTTCACTTACATAATTCATAATTACCTTTCTCCCTATGGATTATCTCTACTCTTTCTTGTACTTTTGGCTTGTATGAAGGCTTCATGTATTTCTATGCTTGCATTTAGGATGTTATTTCTTTATTTACAAGATACAATTTTTTTGTTTAATAGTTCAGTCCTGGTGTTCTAGGGTTGTTTATGGCTGCTACAAAGAGAAGTTTCCTTGATGAGTGAAGAGGACTGTATTAACCTGTGGGCTTAAGGACAAATGTTTAGATTGTTGTTAGGGATTCTACTGGTTTCATAAAGTAGTGGTTGTAGGTTCTTCCCCAAGATGCATGACTTCACCAGCACTGAGTAGATGACAAGATGGTATCAGACCTGGATTTCCTCTTGTTGAGTGGTTTTTAAATTAAGCACCCCCATGTTTGAAGGTTCAGGTAACACTGTGGATGACAGTGCAGAAAGATTGTAGGAGCCATATGATGAGGGAGTTTGATGTTAGATTGTGTCTCCTAGGACTGTCAGAAGCAGTATCCATAAATTCTCACCAGCCTGTCTGCCTGAACATGAACTGAACCTGAATGGCATCAATAGACAGGTCACAGTGGATTGGCAAAAGCCCACAGGGCCTCAGCCTTACCAAAATACCGTAGGTAACTAAGGAATTCTGAGCATGGGAGAAATGCTCTTCCCCAGGGAAGAGTATAGCAATTGATTACCCAAATTGATCATACCAAATGATCAGCCCTCAATACATACGGGCAAGTAACCTTGTACAGTCTGAGAAAGTTGTATTTAGGAATACACAAACATACACACACACAAAGTATTGATGAAAAAGAGGCTATGACTTTAAGAGAGAATGGAGTATATATGATATAGAAGGGTTTGGAGTTAGGGCAGGGAAGATAGGAATGCTGAAATTATGAAATTATGATCTCAAAAAAGAAAAAGGCAATAGTCTGGTCTTATAATTTTGGTTTCAACTGAGATAGTCTTTCTTTTTTTAAATAAACATTTAGAGGAAATATCAACTATACTTATTATTGCCTTGTTTTCCTTACTGTTTTATTATTTAAAGCAAATCTATTTTTTGCATTTCCCATGGGCTTGATATGCATTGCTGTGATGCTATTTTGTGGTTATTTACTATTATATTTACCCTGTTGTTGCCCCTTGATATCGTTACATCTTTTGAAAGGCTGTATTCCATTTATCACTCCATAGCTTTTTACTATTACAATTATTTTAGTTCTCTGTATTTTAAATGTACATTAATGTCTCCAATCACTGTCTTATACACTGTTCTTTTTCTGTAATTATACCATAAATAACAGAGCTCTGGGGAGTGGAGGTTCTGATGTCTCATAGGACCTTCTCTCTGGGTCATAATGTGGTAGACAGCAAGTGAGCTGAACATGCTTTCATCAGGACCTAGTCACATAGTAGTCAACTCACTTCCACACTAACAGTATTAGCCATTCACAAACAGTGTGCCCTGTGACCTAAGAGCCTCTCAATGGTCTCCTTTCTTATTGTCACCAGGGCAGTCACTGAAGTTCAACAGGAATCTTGGAAAGGCTCATGTTTGCAATGCCATACAGAGATGTCTGTTTCTTCCTGCAATCCCATTTCAGTCTATAATTATTTACTTTTCTATCTATAAACTTTGGGGTTAATCATTATTTTATGGACTTTTTACAACTATATAATATATATTATGCTGGTATGTTATAGCTGCCTATAGTAAACATTTGTGTATATACTTGAACAACTTTCATTACATATCAGTACAAATTCTTAGTTTTAAAAGCAATTTCTTATAATAACATTTTATATAAAGTATTTTATAGATAAACAGATGCCTATCTCTATATCAAATTAGTCAAAAAGATGCATTTTAAGTTGGGTGGCCTTTTGAAGATAGGTTTTGTGCTTTTGTTTTTGTTTGGTTTTTGCTTTCAAACATAATTCTTTATTACTTCTTTGGAAATTTTACAACATGTACCCCATTCCCACTCACTTCTCAGTTCTTCCATACATAACCCTCATCCCTGCATTATGTCTCCCAAGTTAGTTAAAAGCAAAACAAACAAATAAAAATCCCTCCTTCTCCTTCATCTTTCTAACCCCTTTTCATTCATCCTAGTGGCTTTGGAAGCTGCAGTGTGTCACCCCTTATGTCCAATCAGCCCCACCCACAAAATGTTCATTGCAATGGATCATTGGCCTGCTCAAGGCCTCTGGTTTCTGGTGTACTATCTCTGTTGGCCTGGGTCTTCACTGGAATGTCTCTCAGATATCCTGTTGTTGCCTCAAGACATGGAGATTCTGCAGTTAACATTCTGCAAACTCTAGCAGGTCAAAGATGGATAACTGGTGGTGGTGGTGGTGGGGTTCTTGATATAGATCTGGTTGGTAATTGAGCTGGTCAGTCCAGACCATTGAGATAAACCCCTCAAATAAGGGACAGAGCTACCTCTCCTATGCCCATTCCTATAGTGTGGGGTGGGCTATCTCCCCTGAGTGCTGGGGTCTGCTTTCCCATGGTGGGGGTAGAGCCTGCTCGCTAGTTACAGTGTCCATATAGAGTCAGGGCCAGCTATTCCACCACCAGTGAAGGACAAGGTTGACTCAGCACAGCTCTTGGATTTTAATACATGAGGTTCCTATAACCCCTGCTGTGGCTACATAAGCCATGGACATTAGTCCAGAACCTGGATGTTGCTGGGCCAATACCCAGACATGGTTCAAGGCAGCAGCCTGGGCCTGTGTGCCTGCACAAGCCACTTGGATTGGACTGATTCCAGTGGTAGAGAGACCCTTGGACACCAACATAGTCACAGGTGGCAGCCAAGAACCCTGGCATCAGCACTGCCTTTGATGCTACCAGGAACCAAGGACAACATAGACCTTGGCTGCTGTAGAACCACTGACCTAGATATGACTCCTGGCAGCAGAGCTGTGCCAGACAGCACCATGGCCCCAGTGGCAGCACAGCCTTGAATACCAACATGGCCACAGGATATGGCCTAGGGGTCTTATAATTCCTATCATTATGCTCAAATATCTTTTGCTTTATCATCTTTTTGTTCTGAAGTTTAAGTTTCCAGACCCATTGACCATTTCATTGCTTGGTTTTAATTTTATCTTGAGTCCATATTTGCTGGGCTCATTTTCCCTCTTTGTACTTGCTGAGAGGATGAGGTCATATTTCCTGAACTGAGTAAACATTTCTTTTTAGTGGAGGACCTATTTTTACATCATATTCATAGATTCCTACTCACATTCACAGTAACTTGGGGTTCTTTAACGGACATCTTTTCCAGCAACTCATAATTTTATTTTTGCTGAATTCAAGCTACTTTGCTGATTTTCAGTAATGATAAAATTTTAAAGTCATTTTCATAGATGTTTAAAAACAATAAATAGCATCAGCTCTATTTTTTTCTAATTTGATTGTGGATCTCCGCTCATCCATATTGAAGTCATGCTTGATAATAAAAATTCCCACTTGATGCTATACAGTGTGATTTGAAAGAAAATGGTCCCCAAGGGGAGTGGCACTACTGGGAAGTATGGCTTTGTTGGAAGAAGTGTGGTACTGTGGGGCTGGGCTTTGAGGTCTCGTATATGCTCAAGCCACTCCCAATGAGACAGACCACTTCCTGTGGCTTGTGAGTCAAAATATAGGATTCTCAGCTACTTCTTCAACACCATGTCTGCCTTCATATCACCATGGCACACCATGATGATAACGTACTAAACCTCTGAAAATAATTCATCCAATTAAATGTTTTTCCTTTATAAGAGGTGCCATGGCTATGGTGTCTCTTCACAGTGATAGTAAACCTAACAAAGACACACAGATTGTAATCATTTTTTATCATCTTCCACAGTCTTCAAATCTGAAAATTTAAGAACTTCCTTTTTGTACTTAAGAATTCCCTTTTAAGCTTTGCTAAACATTCAGCTTTTATTTTTTTTTTTTCAATAAGAGGAGTTTCAGACAAATACCATGTTAAAATACAAACAGCTCTTTAACATCCACATAGTATTCCACCTTGTTTCATCAAGGGAGCCACTACACTTTTTAAATTTTTTTTTTTTTTTAATGTTGGAAGTTTTTTGTTTGTTTGTTTTTTTTTTTTGTATTTGTAGAAACTACACTGTTAATAATATTGTAAATGGGTTTAAAAGAATTGGAAAGTATATTATTTTCACAGTCTGGAGGTTAGCCTCCAGCAGCACCAGACTCAAAGGGAACCCCAGAGTTGGTGCACACTAGACTTTCTATGGGGTGGGGTATTGAAAAAGCAACTCTCAAAAGTTCTTGACAGTTTCTTTCTTTACTCCCTTTTCTTCATACTGTAAACTCTTTTCTATAGCTTATATACTAACAAAGTGTTCAGGCAATGTAAACATTTCAATGTGTTTTTTATTCATCTTGAAAGATATGTTTATAAGAAATCATAAAGGAATCACAAACCTATATTTCTATACATAAAATCAATCAGCTGCACTTTAAATTTTGAGAGTATGTACCCACTCATCAAGAGTTTTTTTATATCAGGAGAGTAAGGGCAGGAAAGGGTAAAGGAATTAATGATCACTTTTGATCATCAATCATGCCTGGCAAGAAAGCACATCAGCTAGTAACAGTTGGGCTGCTTTGTATTTTTGACCCTAACCTAATGAATCTGTAACTCAGCTGTGTCCTTGTGAACTTTAGGTTATTTTCTGGGGTTATTCATCTTAAAACTAATATCAAAGCATCTGATCTAAGCTAAGTTATTTTAAAGCTTTGTTTCAGCTAATGATACACAGCAAAACCTGTGACTGTGACTGTGCCTTTCATCATTAAGATGAAAGGAGCTTGAGCCTGGCTCTTGGGACTCAATTGTTTTTCTTGATCATTAACTTGAGCTGTAATCTAATACAGCTTCTTAGGTGAAACTCATAGACCCTAGCTGTGTAACAGTTCCTTTTATTTAATTTTATTCATCAAAGGTCTATATAAATCAGTATTATTCTTTTCAATTAAACAGTACAGCTATGGCAGAATCATCTTGACATTGATACCCAGGTAAAAATGCCTAGTAGGATGGGATGTTTTCATGAGACAAACAGATAACATCACAGGCAGTGGGGATCTTCCCACACCCATTCACACCATGCCAGACACCTGCTGCTCCTCTGACAAGGTCACCAGCATATTATAATGTCATTGGTAACTTGCATAATTGTACTTTTATATCTCTAGAATGCCATTTTGTTTTTTGGTAAATAACCTAGCAATCAGCCAATTAGTAGGGCAGATTACTATTTTTATAATAATGTTAAAAGTTCATGTAATCATTTTCTCTATCAGGGCTCTATTATCCTACTCTGTCAGGCTTTTCTATTGAGTATGAAAAAATACTTTTTCATTCTTCAAAGTTATCTTTTTAATTAATGCTTGAATAAAACCACAATTGATTAATCTTTGCTTCAGGGAATTTTACTTATTGAATCTTTTTAAGCATAGTCCATATTCAGGTCATTCTATATCCATTGTTGTAGAGGGAGGCTGCCAGAACACAAGTTGACAGAGCCTTCGACTCTCCTAAGCATCTCTTTACCCCTCCCATTGTTCACTTGCTTGCCCGGAGACATCTACCCTTCCTGTTTTTCTACTCCTCACCTTGAAGATACCAGCAGCTGGCTTCCTTCTAATGACATCTGCCTGGTTTTCCCTCTTTAATATATCTTTCTTCTATGTCTTTATCTTAGTGTCCCCATTTTAAAATGGCTGTTTATGTGACTCACATTTCTAAAAGTATGCTCAATATATTTGCATTCTTATGCTCATAACATACAATTTTGACTACAATAAGGGTCTAGACGTATATGTCTCATGGGTAAATAATATATAAGATACAAACTATGGGTAAATAACTTATTCAAAGCTCACCTCAAACCTGTGCTAGGAAAGCCAAGGCTGAAAATTCAGGTGGTCCAACTGGTCATAAATTCAGCAATTCTGAAGGAGAAACATTTGTTCTGTTTATGTCTCTGGTCAGAAACAGCTCTGATTTCATCCAGAGTCTCTTTTAATGAAATATTTCAGGAGTCTCCATTGTCTCCCTTAGGTATATCTTAGCATAGTTTTCTTTTTTCTGAAGAAAGATTTTCTTCTCCTGCATCCTGGTACATAACTTGCTTCATTTAGATGGGAAACTAGAAGGCTATTTTTGTTTGCTTTACATTTCAAGGTTTCTTTTATCAATGGTGCTTTGAATTGGGTCTGTATTGCATGTATCTTTAATAACATCTGTTATAAATCCTTCTCCTTCTAACCCCCAGACCTCATTATAATAGGGAACATATGGAGTCTTGAAGAGAACACAAATGCATGGCCTTTGAAACCAAGTAATACAATTCGTTTAAATGGTAACAAGCATTCTCTGAACCGTTCAAGGCAAAGGCATCCCCTTGATCTGCTAAATTAGGGTCAATGAATTTCAAATTTACCAAGTATTATCAACCTTTCTGACTTTGCACATCAGTAGAATCGGAGCAGAGGATCATTTTCAATTGTCAAACCAAAGCTGAGTCTATGAGAAGTTGCAACTACTTAATCAAATTTATAAAGATGATTATTATGTTTAAAAGTTCTAAATTTCTCACTATAAACTTATGAATTTGGAAACGTGTGAATTTGGAAAATGGGAAACAGAGAGAAAATTCACCTGTGGTCTTAGCAAAGTGTACAATGCTGTTAGTGAATTACTGTATATATTGTCATTTTCATCTTCCTGTCATGTATCAGAATGGTTTTATAACTATACTCATATCTCTTTGTAAAAATATAATCATCACTTAAATATTTTCTGTTATTTAATATGTAATATATTTTATACTATATATCATAGTATGTGTATTAATATTAATCAGCATATTTTTCATAACCACAGTGTAAGTCAATGATTTCCTATAACCTTGTGATTGTAGACTTCTATATTCTAGGACTCTCAAAGAAGTCACTTTCTGCTTCCCTGTGTTACACGCTGGTACAAGAAGGAATTGACAGCACTGGATGCTACATTCCTCTCATGCCTTGATTCTGAACCATGGCTTCCCCCACATGTTTATCAATTCTTCATTCATAGATGCAGCATGGGTGTTTTATCACAGTGTTGGGTTCATCTTGATTTTTCCCATATTTTCTATGGAATTTGGCTGTCTTTCCCAGTTCATTCTAACATCAAATTTCTTATTCAGTCAACACTACTGAATTGTTAAATGTCTCTGACATTTTAAAGCCCCAAATTCAACTCTCTGGCAATAGTTACAATATTTTTTTAAAGTACACACTGTGCCCTGTAAAGAGTTACAGTATGTATGATTGGCTGGTCTGGAACTTGCTATGTAGATCAGGCTGGCCCAGAATTCATAGAGAACCACCTGCCCCTGCTTCCCATGTGTTGGGTTTAAACAGCACATACCTCCTTGTTTGGCCTCTATTTTTAAACATGCATTGTCTATGTGTGTGTGTGTGTGTTGTGGAGAGAGGGGCAGGGTATGAGCAGATGAGCCCAAGTTCCTGTGGAGTCCAGAAAGGGGCAACTTCTCCATGAGCAGGAGCTACTGCTCCCTTCTCAAGGTCTCTGCAAGAGCAGGCAATGCTCTTCTCTGTTGAGGTAACTCTGCTGCTCCTTTTAGTAGAAGAATCCATTTTCCTGCTACTCTATCCTGTTCTTCACACTCTCAGGCTCCTCTGTCTGGTTTCTCTGCTTACACAGAGAGTCCTACACATCTTTAACTTCTTTTGCATTCAGTTTACAGCAGATGCACATTCTGCATTCTTTCTCCACAACTGATCAAGAGAACATGTCCGCAAATGAATCCTGTGTTTCAGATACTAGGTCACCTGAACCTCAGCTGGACCTGTTAGTGCTGCCGCGATACTGCTCCACAACTTCAGCTGAATCCATTTTTTCCCTCTTATTTATATTAGGTGCCCCAAACTACAACTTAATTAACTAACTTTAACTCACTTGTGTATTTCTACAATGGATTTTGTTTTTTACCCAGCCCTTTGTTCTCTTTCAAGAACACTGCCGCTCATTTATCCAGGACACCCGCATCAGACGCGCCTCCGTTTCCCTTTAGTGTGCAAGAATTTCAGAAAGCTGTTCCCTTATGATAATATGCTGCTCTACTGAAACAAAAATCCTCCAGCAATTATAAGACAACTGGGAATGTAGAATTATTCCATTTAAAGCTAAGATGGGAAAGAAGGAGCTCGGTATAAATATAAATCTCAATGTGACATTTGGAATCTTGGGCAGTTTGTTAAGGCAAGAAAAATACAAAACACAAAAGTGAAGCATGAGAAGGTTCAGTCAAGTTCTGTCTGTGAAGACCAGAGGATCTGAGTTCAGATCCCATGCCCCCTTGTAAATAGCTGGGAGAGGCAGTGTGTATGTATAACGTCCCTGCTAAGGATACAGATCTCTAGAGCTCATTAACCATACAGCGTGACTGAACCAGTGAGCCTCAGATTTGGTGAGAAATCCTAACTCAAAAATAAAGTGGAAAGTCTTTGAAAAAGACATCTGAGTCATCCTCTGTCATTCATACTCAGGTGCATACACTCATGTATGCACACACATATGCCACACACAGACAGAAAAATAAGGAGTATAAACAAGAAAGAATCCTAATATTTGAGGAAAATATGCTATTCTAAGAATACAGGACACAAAATATAGAACTGATTAAAGTGACTAGATTTTCTCTCTTCGGATCCATGAGGCATGTTGATTTTTTTTTTTTCAGCTTAAATTTGGCAAACGATGAATAATGTTGATGTCTTTTAGGTATAGCTTACTTGAATGGAATGTGTAGTGAAAAGAGAAGATGCATCATTGCTGAAGACAATGGACTGAACCTTGCATTTACAATTGCTCATGAAATGGGTCACAAGTAAGTAAAAGTCATCACCCCATTGTACAGTTGGCACATAGATTAATAATGTGAATTATTGGGCTCCATGTATGCCTTTGATTATTCTCATAGTAATCTAAGTTCTTTAAAACTTTGAAGAACTCAGTGTAAGATGTGGCGGGAAGTAATGCAGAGCAGATTTTGCAACCTGTAACCGTTCCTGACACTTGGAATAAAGCCATTGTGTGGTTGCCGTCCTCATCAAGACGGTGCATGACAGCGCTCACTGTACATTTCCTAATAAATATTGGGATAGCCGGGAAACGACAAAGCAATTTGTGTTTTCAACAAGTGTTTAAGAAAGTCACACCAGACACGTGAAAAGATTTGAGGATAATAGAATTTCTGTGACAGTCCACACAGAGTAAATGAATTAATCTGCATGATTTGGGTAAACAATTAAATGAGACACATCATGGACATGCAATTGGTACTAACTTGATCCTGGACACTATCTGTTAGATCCAAGCACTTCCCGCAGGCTGGTTCGTTTAGTATTTAGTTAGTAATTTAATTACCCAGGAGGATGAGGACACGTATTTCTTTTTCTTTTCTATCATATTGAAAAGTTGTTTTACTTTTTCCATACAGTATATTCTGATTATGGTTTCCCTCTCCCAATGCCTATCAAATCCTCCCATCCAAAATCCCCACCCTTTCTTTCTCTCTCATTAAAAATCCAACATAAAAAGAAATACTAATAAAATTAGAAATAATAAAATAAAAAGACAGGATAAAACAGAAACAAATAAAATGGTCGACGACAAACCAAAGCAGAAGTGCCCAACCAAGAAAAAAAGACAAGAAGCACATATGGAAGCAGAGAGACACGTGTGCACACACACAGGAATCCCAGGAACACGTAACACCAGAAACCATAATGTATACACACTAAACCTATAGGGAAAAACATTTAAAAAGCGTTATGAGACAACCCACGGAAATGGCATTACATTTGTCTTGTGCTCACTGTTGACTGCTTGACACGGGGCCTACAGCTGTAATTCAACCAGCATCTTTAATTCCAATGATAATAAGTAAATAGCACTTACACATTTTTTTTTTTTAAGTGCTCTGAGGAATAATCTGACTGAGTGCTATTGCACTACCATATTATAGCAAAAAGTTGTCATAAACGTTATTTACCTCCTCAAAGTTATAAAAATGGCATTTATTGGAGTAGGGACTTGATTATAAGGCGAATTTGAGTCATGCTCTCCTGGATTTTTATATTAGATTTGCTGTTATCTTTGGACCTAAGGTTTCTTTCAGTCAATTGGGCATAATGCTTTTTTGTGACTGGGTTCGTTTAAGATCTCTTCGTGTGCTTTTAGGAAGTTTATTATCATAGACATGGCATAGCTTGGGAACAGACTGAATTATGAATGTAAGCTTCACAATTTGTTGGTCACAGCAGCAGTGGAAATGTTAAGTTTTACCAAGCAAGGTAATCTTTAAGAAAGCTGTTCATCAGCAGTCTTTAATCTTCACTTCATTCTTTGTTTATTGTTATTAATTATTAATCTTTGAGCCAATTAATGAATCAGAACCTATGGTGTAGCCGGATAGAGTGACAAAGCAGAATTAAAGGATGTTGTAGATTATGTGAAACAAGCCCCACTCAGAAATTATGATTATCACATTTTTTTCTCATTTGTGAATCAGAATCATGTGCTGCATATTTTATGATGTGAAGTCATAAGAGAGACATGGAGGATTGGCAGGAAGAAAAAGAGTAGAGGATTGGGAAAGGGCTTGGGATGAAGATGATCAGATCACGTGATATATTGAAAGGAAACTGTCTTTATGAAACCAGTTACTGGGTACAATGAATATATGCTGAATTTTTTCAATAAACAAGGAAATGAATTTTTTAAGCTTAAATTTGACACAGGAAATTAAGACACAGGAAAGTGTCTTAAGATTTTTTACAGCAAGACCTTTATGTGTAATAATAACCAATGGTAGTGAGAGATAAAATGTCAATCTCAAAGTTTATTTTTTAAAACTTGGTAGCCCTTATTCCACTGAAGTTAGCAATGGGTACAGGTTAATTTACTGTTACTGTGTGTGTTGCCTAGAACTCTCTACAGTAAGTGTGTCACATCTCTCCCTTGACCACTCACACTTTGGCTAATGTCACACATTCCTCAACTAGAGAAGCTTGTCTTTTGGCTTTTTTCCCCCCATGGTAGGATGGTTGCTACTATAATCCTATATCTGCTGATACAGCAACAGGTATTCATTTGCTAAGAAATTGAATATTTCAAAGTAAAATAATGTTAAGTGGCATTCTTTTAAATGACAGCATTAAACACATTCTAGGCAGCCATAGTGTACAGATATATTCATTAATGTTCTCCAGAAATAAAAGCTAGTTCTAATTATGTCTAACATACTCTATAATTTAAGGACACAGATGTTAAAGGTCACTAGAAATATGAGCCTGAAGATCCTGTATTTATTGTACAGTTCTTTGTAGGTAATGAAAGGTTAATGTTTGAGTTGAAGCATAGATGAATATTTGCATAGGAAAGCATTTTCCTAGAGAGTAATGACACATGTTAGGCTAGAATTAACTGTTCCAGGCAAAATTAAATTGAAGTCAGTTGACAGATGGTTTGAATAATGGTATAAAGAGTAGGTTTTAGCTAGTGTATCATTAGTTCTCAGACCTTTGAGTAAATAAGAATCATACAGAAAATGTACAAAAGTGAAGTTTCTTAACCCCCACCCGTCAACATTTTCTTTCAGTTGGTGAAAGTAAGGCCAGGGAATATACAGTCTAAAGCAACCTCAGCTCAATCCGCATGCCCTGTCATTTTGTTGCAATGTGTCCATTCATTACACTTTCAGGATCTCTTCTAGTTGAGAAAATGAAGAGATTTTACATTGGAGCCTGGGGACTTAATGGTGCACAGGTGGCTAGGAACTTTACTTGTCATCATTCAGGGCAGTAGTGGCATTGGGGATTGGCAGGAAGGAGATGTTTAAGATGGGAACATCTCAGGACCTATCTTAAGTAAGCAGAATTTCCCCAACCTTAATGGATAGCAAACTTAGTGATGGTAGAACTTGGTCTCGGTCATATATTTGATGCCGTCTCTTAGAATACCAGTACAGAGTTTGAGCTTATCAAGTGTGTTCAAAACAGGGAGGCAGGCTCACAGAAATGTGAGGAAATCTTAAGGAAAATCCTGTGCCTGTGTTTCCTTCCTTCCTTCCTTCCTTCCTTCCTTCCTTCCTTCCTTCCTTCCTTCCTTCCTTCCTTCCTTCCTTCCTTCCTTCCTTCCTTCCTTCCTTCCTTCCTTCCTTCCTTCTTTCCTTCCTCCCTCCCTTCTCACTCTTTCTTTCTTTCTCTCTCTCTCTTTCTTTCTTTCTTTCTTTCTTTCTTTCTTTCTTTCTTTCTTTCTTTCTTTCTTTCTTTCTTTCTTCTTTTCTTTCTCTCTTTCATCTCTGTGTTTTTTTTTTTGTACCCATGCCTTCATGCATGCTAGGAAAGCATTTGAGCCCACATCTAATGTGTTACCCTGTCTTACACATATTTTAGAAATGCTGATGGAAATACTTGTTGCGTGGGGTTTTTCAAATTAAAATGAGTTAAATGACTAAAAACTATAAACAAATAAAAGTCTTAAGACTATCTTATAATTCCTAATAACCGTTTTCCAAGAGGACACAGCAGTACAATTATATGAAGAGAGATATATTCTCACAGCGAATGGAATCAAATGTCATTTCATGGAAAATAATTTATTTCCCATTAGATATGGTCATCACTCATTTCTTCTTTGTTAATTTTTACATATAATATATAGCTTCTATAGAAAATATTATATCATGAAAAGTATTAACATTCATTAGAAGATCTCCTTTTAAATTTAATTTATGAGAATTTTATTCATGACAGTTGCATTATGCGCTCCTTTCCCCTCCATTTCTTCCCATGGCCCCTTCTCAAGATCATGACCTGTTTCTTTATTATTATTAATTATTGTTATGCTGAGTCCACTTCTTGTTACTTATATATGTATGTGTTTAAGATGACTCGTTGGGACTGGATGATCTGGGGCTCATCCTTGAAGGAACCTGACTGTCCTTCTCAAGCAGCCACTGATTTTCTCTAGTTCCTCACCTAGGGATAATCCTTGTGATCTTTTCTCCATCTCAATTGCCATTTCAACGGATACTCTTACGAGGATCTTGTTCAAGCAAAGATATTGTTGCGATTTCATGTGTGCAACTTCTTTGTCAAGTCTAGAAGCCACTACCTCACAGCAGGTCTCCAGCTCCTTGCCTCTTATAATCTTCCATGCTGTTCTCTGAGCCTTTTGGTATAGGGTTCACAATGTAGACATACGAGTTGAGTCTAAGCACCATGAGGTCAGTTCTCTGTATTTTGATATTGTGTATATCTTAAGTAGCCTCCGTCTGCTGCAAGGGCTTTTATGACAAGGGATGAAAGCTTTATTTATCTGTGTGTACAAGTGCTGAAAATACACTTAGGAATTTTATTGGTGTAAAAAAAAAAATGATAGTAGCTGGTTTTTCTCTAGGACCCGTGACCTTTCCTGATAAGGGTAGTTGGTTAAGTTTCCAGTACATGCATGAAGTCCCTCTTATTTAGTATCTTAAGTTCAATTACACAATTGTTTGCTGCTCCTAAGATGTAAGTGACACCATTGCACATTCAGGGACATCTTTTACCATATTGCACATAACAGGCTTCACATCCGAGTAAGACTCTTGGTTGCTTTTTTTTTCTTGGCAACTTGAAATAACACCTTCTGATACTGAGAGTTAGTCCAAGTGAAAAAGTCTCCTGGGTCAGTTTCTGTTCTGTTCCTTCAAGCATGTGATGTCTTCTGCAGTGGGGTCTATCTTTAAGGTCTGGGAGGCAACCGTATAATTGCAGAACAGAAACTTACCTGTAAGACTGTACTATTTTGGAGTCAACTGGACTCTCCTTACCAGCAACTGGAAAGGAGGTTTCCAGGCCTCATAATGGGTGTGCTGTAACCCGTGTCTTTGTGGGGCAGCATTATTGCACTATATGACATTAGCTCCATAAAAAAGTATACATATATACATGTGAGTATATAATAGTATTTTAGGGGAGGTTAAAAGTAATATACTTCCCTATTGCTTTTTAAAACATCTCCCCCACCTCCTGAGTTAGAGAAAAACTCTTCTCTTTTAAAATATCACTGTTTACAAATTAAATCCTTTCCAAATTTCTCCCAAAATGGGAGGGAGCATATGTGTTCTCCAGTTCTTCCAACATTAGAAGGGACCATCTTCAAGATCCAAACCAGTCTCCAGCTTTCCGCAGGATATCACAAAAACTTCCTGGCAGGGACTTTTAAACAAGTTGAGAAGTTTTATAAGATAAAAATATTTTTTCAGTTGACTTGACAACCATGTACAATGTTAGTGGAGAGTTTATTTGCTCAAGGCTTTTTGTCAAAATGAATTTAAACTGAGATTATTAAAATATAGTTCAGATGCGCAGCATGTGGAGAGGTGTTACCAATGTTTTACTTTGAAACAATTTTCCACACCGTGTACACTACTACATAGTTACAGAGCTGTGTATATAGAGAGGTGTGTTTCTGCTAAAACAGGGGAGACATAAAAAAAGAAACCCCAGAACACAAATCAATTGTAAAAATGACGTTTGGTCCAGAAAGAAGCCCTAGTGTGGGGTGGATCAGAAGTCTGGTTGAACATTGGTCTATGAGGATATGCACATAAGTCACATGTCCTTCCTTGACCTCAGACCTGTCCTCATCTGTAAAATAGTAGTCATTCTAATGGGAACATTATGGAACTATTAAGGCTGAATGATATCATTGCAAATGAGTAATACATTGACCTGCACAGATAAAGATTAATAATTATCTTATTTCAAAGCTGTAGAACCAAAACTTAGCAATGTTTTCTGATGACTCCAGATGTGCTTCAAAATAGCAATATCCCAAAATGTTGATTATCCGTTCTTATATGAAGCATACAGGAAATGTTAATGATCAATAAACAATAGTTCCATCATCAGCTCCTTTCATGGCTAAAGTTAACTTCTAACATGATAACCAGGTTCCCAGAGGGAAAATGGGTCATCAGAATAAGAGGCTGACCTCTTCCTCAACTGGAAAATCACATCACTCCTTTGGAAATGGACAAATTGTTAAGTCTTGGAAGTTAGATCTCCCAAATGGACACGTTACTTAGGAAGTTTTATTGTTGCATTTGTAAAATGCCAACATTTGTGCATGAGTTTAAAAACTGCTTCAGGGGGATGGAAGAACTGATCATATTCCACACGGTCAGTCAGTGGCTGTTAATGAAGGGGGTTTCCAGTGGGCAGGCTGTGGACAGAATCCACCAGGAAGATGAGGCAGTAGGTCACACATCTCTACTGGTCTATGGGATTTGCCGAGTTTACAGGTGCTTGTTTTATTTAAAAATATTTTCATAAATATATTTTGATCATGTTTTCCCCTCTTGGATCTTGCCCACCTTCCTACCCACCCATCTTGTTTAAATTTACTAACTAAGCAAAGTAATTCTTGCTCTGATAATTTTCTTGGTACGTCTTAAGCCTACACTTTGAACAAATGAAGTAAGCACAGCACATCACCTGAATCTCTGTATCTTTTGTCAAAAGAGACCAAGGCAATAAAACTTCTCTTATTTACTCCCCCAGTATAAAGCAGCTTAATGGGGTCACTTTATAAACAGTCATCAACAGCCTCATCCAATCTTCACACGGGGTGTATAGGAGAGTGCCTTTAATGTTCATGGTTACTTTGTTACTAGTTTTCGGTTTGCTCTTCCCTTATAAATGAGGTAAGATAGAGAAAAGTCATGCTAAAGCCCCCAACCTCAGCCTTTCTCTGTCAGTAGAGCTGTTACCTATACATCCTTTACAATATCTTACTCTTTCTTATGGCCATCACATTTTGAAAACATTTTCTCTTCCCACATTTTATGTCCAGCATGCCATTAATGTGAATTAACACAGAACCAATTTAAAGACATTCCTGAAAAATGGAAACATTAATCACGAGTGAGTGATTTCTAGTTCTGAAAGTGAATAGTTACGTTTGATAGTACATTTTTATTTTTTTAATCAGTTATCTAACTTAAAGCAATTGTACTGAATTAGTGCACTTTGTATTCTTGCAGATTACTTCAGCTTCTTCTTTCAAAACTATTATCACAATAAACTGTATTCAAATGTTTAATTTATATACTTCTATTTTTATTTTGGTTTTTGAACAAGTTTAATTGTAATCACCCCGAAGAACCACTTCGATGAAAATTCTAACAGCATTTTAAACTACAATGTACGTGTTCTTGGAAATTTCATTAAAAATTATTTTGTGTTTAAAACAAAGTCAGATGAAATGGAATATTGTACTACCATGCCATTGTTGTAAACTTTGCATATACTAGTCAAACCTTTCCCTTTCTGCTTTTTCAAGATCAGCACTATCCATGAGTGATTATATTAAAATCCTGAGTTTGAAATTTATTAGACATTATAAAAGTCGTGTTATTAAGGAGAAGAAATTCTACTGGAGCTATGTAGTTTGAACTCTAGATACCAATCATTTAAGGATCCTGAAAGAACCTTGTACTAAAAAATTTTGAAGATAGCTGTAATTGAAAATGTATAATAATTACAACTTAGAAAATATTGAGCATTCGTCTTCACAAAAATCCTATTATAAGATAAAACAATGTACAAATAGACTAAGTAAAGGCTAGCAAAAGTCTTTTAGCAAGAATCTGCAGATGCCTTGAATATTAAATATAATTTATTTGAGCAAAAAGCCTTCAGAAAGACAGCTTGGAGGTGAAGGGTAAAGGATGGACGGACTGCTCAGTGCCCAGTGTGTGATGGCTGATTGCAACCTTACAGACCACCTGCATCTCCTTTCATCTTTCCAACTGTAGGCACGTCTTCACTAGCTAAATATGTAATTATTTCTAAAACAGAGGGTTATTTGCAAGGGGTTAAAAACCCTTGAGTCCATTTTGATAAGGATTTTTATGTTCACTAGACTTTGCTCATTCAGTAATTTCTTAACATAGACACTACTTTTCCTTCTCATGTTTTAGGAGTGAGACAGACATGTGGAGCACACAGTTATTATAGACACTGCCTGTTCTCATGTTCTTAAGGGAAAGGACTATAGAGTACATAGTTGCTGTGAACCCTTCTAGTCTACATACTATTAGGAAGAGGCCTGAGGTTCAATAATTCCTTTGGATACTGACTGTCCATCAGCATGTTTTTAGATGGAAGGCATATGGAATATATGGTAACTGTAGAAGGTCTCTATCCCCATGTTTGTGGGGATTTGAACTGTGGAACAACACTGAATGCGGAAGACTGCTGTCCTTGTGTTCTTAGGGGTGAGTCCTGTGGGGCACGTAGTTTCTATGGAAGATCTCTGTTTTCATGCTATAGTGGAGAGTCTTGCGAAGCACATTAGTTATTGGTGTCACTGTTTTACTTCCCTCCCTCCTTCTCTCCCTCTCTCCCTCCCTCCCTCCCTCCCTTCCTCCCTTCCTCCCTCCCTCCTTCTCTTCTTTTCTTAATATTGTTGTTTTAGTATTGGTTTATTTGAAATAGGGTTCCCATAAAAATATTGTGTCATGTTTACACTAAAAATACTTTATATTAAGACAGAAAAGATAAAAGGGCCCTATGTGTTATATATATTGACCATAGGAGATGCTATAAAATAGTGGATTAGAAGAAAGTAAGAAACATAGCTGAGAAATTTGAAGATATTAATCAATAAAATGCCAAAAGTTGAAGGGTCTGGGTCATATGAAAATCGCTATAGTGAGAGATAAGAAGGAAGATTAATGCTGGAGTCAACATATTAATAGGTTCATTCAGAGAGTTAACGTAGAGGTAAATGAGGAAGAATGTCAGTACAACATCCTGGGAATACTACCATACTCATTGTCTCCACTGTCTAATAAAAATGTTTTACAATCTCTGGTAGGTGGGAATAGGATTGGAAAGAGATAGCAGATGTGAGAAATAGTGAGGGACTTTCCTGGACAAGGGTTTTCCCCAAACACAGTGACTGCTTGAGGGCGGGGAGGGCCAAGTGTTGGTGTGACGAAAACTTGGGATACAGTAGCCAGCTAAATCATATCAAAACAACGGATGAAAAAGAGGCCAAGTCTAAATGTAAGCTTCAGAGAGGAAAAACATCAGTTATGGTCTATTGAAGATGGTTCAGACGTAATTTTTTGGAGATAAGCCAGATTTTTCAGAGTAGGCTCTCTACTTAAATCAACAGATTTACGATTCAATAGAAAAGATAATGATGGCCAAGAAGTTTTCCAAGAGACGGTTGTGTTATTTGAGGTGTGGGGGAGAATGTGGAGTTGTGAAGCAGATGAAGAAAACATTCCAATAAGTTAGGAGTTCAGTTTGATTTCATTTGACTATGAGGTACTTCGTGTTTTAAAAGAAAAATTACTTCAGGCAAAGGCAAGAATCCAGTGAGATTGAATGAAAATTTGCAATTTTTATTCATATAAACATTGCAAAAGTATGTGTACAGAAGTTTCTCATAAGTACATAAGCATCTTGAATATATATTTGGGAAAATGTTTCGATCAAATGACATTATTTATTTTAAACATGGAAGATAAAATTTTTAAAAAAATGTAATTTGAAATCCAACCTTACTTTAAAACTAACTTCTTCCAATCAAAATTTCCCATGAGATGTTTTGGTTGGAATACCACTGTAGTAATAAAAGATATAAAAATACCATTTGTTTAATATGAATCTTTTTTCAAATATATTCTAAATCAGTATGGGCATCAACCATGACAATGACCACCCATCGTGCGCTGATGGTCTTCATATCATGTCTGGTGAATGGATCAAAGGACAAAATCTTGGTGATGTTTCATGGTCCAGGTGTAGCAAGGAAGATTTGGAAAGATTTCTCAGGTACAAGTATTATTAATTATGTTTTTATTGTGAATATTTTTGTGTTCCTGATGACTGCCGACCAGTAGAGGCAATATGACAAGGCAGAAAGGCCACCACATAATAGAAACAGAGCATTTGATTCTGCCTGGCTCTTTTATTGACTCATTTGCTAGAACACATAGTTAATCTTATGTGGTTTTGCTTTTTGTTCTCATAGATCTCAGATTAAATGATGGGCAAGTTGATTTGGAAGGTAGAGAATTGCTATAATCATGCAAATCTGTCACTGACTGTAGTTGGATGCCTCTTCAGCTTTAGAAGTAACAGGCTCATTGAGCATTAGGCAACATAGCTGTTAGCACACGGAATTCCTTAACTGAGAGGTTCTCAACCTTCCTAAGGCTGCAGTTCTTTAAACACAGTCCCTCATGTTGTGTAGACTCTCCCACCCATAAAATTATTTTTATTGCTACTTCATAACTGTAATTTTGCCACTGTTATGAATCATAATGTAAATATCTGATATGCAGGATATCTGATATGTGACCTCCAATAGGGTCATGACCAACAGGTTGAGAAACACTGTCTTAAATGACCCTCCACTTTTCATTTATAGTACTCCTAGGTCATAAATATTTTTTTCAATAAGAACACAGTTCTAGCCTCTCTGGCCCCTAAGTCTTCTATGACAAATCTTTTAAGGTAAAATCTGTTATTCTTGATAGAGGTCTTTTACACCTCTATCAATAATAAAAATTACTTTCTCTCTAGCCAGTAACAGAAATTAAAAATACTGCTGTTATTGTTGTTTTTGTCTTAAAGTGCTTGCACTTCTGTGTCTTTGACAAAGGATTGGGTAAAAATACTAGGTGGTTTGAGAAACAGTAAGAGAGATGTTTAAGCTACCCACAAATATAAAAGAGGAATCCATGAATACCTATCTACTTCAATCACCATGAAGATGAAATCTATTGACTTGTTCATCTTCTTTAAATAGGTGATTCTATTTTATCTATTAGATATAAAGGTATGATAAAATATAATGTTTATTTGGATTTACTCATATGTACAGGAGTGTGTTGTAGTCTTCTTGGTCATAAGTAACATATCAATGACTAAGCTTCCAACAGAGAATAACTATTCCTCCCTCAGTAACATGGGTTGTCAATAGTTGCTCTGATAGTGGGTCCCCTGGGGCTCCTCCCCCATTCATAGTGAAAATATGACTATTTTGGTCATGTGGTCTTATCCAGGTAGCCCTTGTAGTTGTTAGTTGATGTATGCAATACCCATATCATGACCAGAACTCAATTCTTTACAGCTCCCACCGATTACTGACTCTTACCTCCCTTTCCATGAAACTGCCCAAAGCTTGGATCATGTGATGTCCATTCACTGTTAGAAATCCATCCTTAGCCAAGAACATAGAATTACTTAAATTTGTCATTTGGACTGTGTTTCAACTACTCTGGGGGGGAAGTAGGGACATTTGTAAGGAGGTAGTGGTGGAGAATATGAGCAGTATACATTGTGTGAAAGTATAAAACTTTCAAAGAATAAGATTTTTATTTAAAATGTATGTTTATTGTATACCTTATCTCTATTCTAAAATTTGTTCAGTGGACTCTGTACTTGCTCATTGTCATGACAGATGAGGATGACATTCTGAGCATTAATTACTTGAAAACACTGTCAGCAATTGGATCAGTCAGTAGACTGCAGTATGCCCTATGGAATGTTCTGGAAGAACATGAAAGATTTGTATGGCTATCTCCACATGTCAGGACCATGATCAAATTAATTGTCATATCAAAAATTGAAACTATATCACAAGTACAGGAATAGTCTGACTACTAATATTCATTAGAAAATTTTCTTTAAATCTTCAAGTAGGATTAATATGATGCTTTGGGCAAGTCACTCACAGAGTATGAGCTTATATATCTTACAAATCTATAAAATCATGTAACATTGCAGCCAATTTAAACTAGCTGAACTGATTCTTATAGACAGTGTTTCTAATCAAAATATTCTGTTACTTGAACAGTATTGTTATTATTATGATTGCCTTCACTGATTATAACTAAATTATTCTTATATTTAGAATCCTTTTTTAAAGTATTCAATGGTAGAGCTACTAAGTAGAAATGTAATTTTATTAAGAAGCTGTTTCTTCTTTATAAATAATTGTAATGACTTTTTCATTAACTTCAAATTTTTAATGTATCTACATGTTGACAGGTCAAAGGCCAGTAGCTGCTTGCTACAGACGAATCCACAGAGTCTCAGTTCTGTGCTGATTCCCTCAAAACTGCCGGGGATATCTTACACTGCAGATGAACAGTGCCAGATTCTCTTTGGGCCTTTGGCTTCCTTTTGTCAAGAGATGCAGGTAAGAGGCAGGGGTAGCTTTCCTTAATTGCTCACATTCATTCTTTAGAATCACTCATTGGTAGGGAAGATGACCTTACTTTAGTATGTATTGATTTAAATCACACCAATCATCAAAAGGAATCTCTGGCAAAATAGCATATTTGGGCATTTCCACCCAACTCTACACCTACCTGAGTGCCACAGGACCATCACCTGCCTGCCCGCCCTGCTTCTGGCCCACCCCATTTCATATAGGGACAGAAGACTTGTACTACTCATTCTGAAACCCTGCTCTTTTTCTGCACATTGGAAGTAAAAGTAACAAGGCATGATCAGTTCATAAGATTTTTTTTAAGGACTAAATTGAAGAGGAAAGACTCGGAATTTACTTTATAAGATATACTGAAGTCAGGCAACTGACAACTATTTATGTTATGCCAGAATAATGCTGTCGATTTTACATTGTAATCTATTATAACTGTTCCTGCGTAAAATGCAGTGAAACAAGACATGGATATGTAGTTGTGTTTGAAAGGTCCCTCATCCTTAAACATAAAGTATTAAAAATTATTTCTTATAAAAGAAAAATTTGGGGAGGGTGTCTTTAAACTCAATGGTCACTGTCCCCAGTAAAACATTCTTAGGCTTTTCTGTTTGCTTAGTTTATATTTTTATTTGTCACAAACTCTCTTGGATTGCTATGTTACTATTGGTTTTTTTTTCATCTCTGAGTATTTAATTGCTTAGGGGATCTTTTTCAAAGAAATTCTATTTCTCAGTATCCTAATAGTATCCTATTTTAAGTTAAACATTGCCCAAATAAATGGCTTAGAGCTTTTAAGTATTCAGAAATGTTCCTTTTTTCCTTTCACATTTTGCACACACACACACACACACATACACACACACACACACACACACACACACACACACACTCATGAAATTAACCTGTTACCTTTTTAGCTTTCACAGTTACACCTTTCCTGTTGAAAGGATCTAGTCTAGGTCTAGTCTTCATCACATGTTTTTAATTATGGAACCAGAGTACTGAAATAATCCTTAGTATAACGTCTGCTGCAACTTCAGTCTGCTACGCTAGCTGAAACCAACCACAGAGAGCATCTTTGTGAATGAACAGCGGAATGGTACAGTAAAGCTTTATTGGCAAAGAGAGTTGGCCAGTCCCCAGTGGTTTACCAAATTCAGCTCTAGAGTTGAAAATATAAGCACTTAATATCTAATGCACCTAGATTATATGTGGTTCCTTTCCACTTGGATTGTAGAACAGGCAATATGCAGTCACATATACATTCTGCTTTGTGTTACAGCCATCACATATGCTAATCTGTGCACATTGTAATCCACAAAACAGTGTTATAAATTCTCCTTAAACATCTGTATGCAGTTTAAACAATGACTAAATTGTACTCTCTTTTGCCCAGATATTTACGCTTCTTGCTGCTCCGCATTATGTATGAAGAGAAAGTCTATCCTTTGTTTTCATTTCTCATGTTGACTTCCTTGATTTGGATTTTGCTCCTGATAAATTTCCCTTCATCTGAAATGCCTTTTCACATTAAAATATATTTTTTATTATATACAATATTTGTCTGGCATTTGACTCCTGCCTTTTCTGGGGTCTTTTGTGCCTACACTTCCTACTTCTCTATGTCTTTTGTGAAGTTTGGTGTAGTCAGCATCATTTTGAATACATTTCTGTCTCTCCACTTGTGTCTTCTCCCCTCCTGGTGCAACTGTGTCTCATCTCAGACTCTAATGGTGTCATTTTTCTTTAGAAAAGTATCATATTTTACCCGTTCTTCCCAGATTACAAGTATCAAATTCTGTAGCAGAAACTGATGTTTATAGCAAGGATTAGCACAGTGTGTCCTGGGGAGGTAGTTGCCAGAATTCTAAGTTAAAAATCTCACAGGAGTATAGCCATGCATATTTGTTCACAAATTTTCTGTGGCTGTGATCAGACCAGAATGGCGACATTAAACAGAGGCTATATGACCCCAAGGCATGAAATATATGCTATTGGGTATGTTTTATATATAGAAAAATCATTCTGATCCTGTTGTCAAGACTAGATTCTGCTATATTCCACAAAAGGATAGGATGGTTGGTTTGGGGTTCTTTATTATTACTATTTTTTTCCTTCTCATAGTCAGTTAAATTAATTAGATTTCAGTTGGAAGCTTTGTATTGTCTGCTACAAGTCAGCCTTCTCCTGCCCTACCCAGCATTTATAGTATGCTGTGTGTATTCATTTTGTCCAGTGTCAGTAACAGATTCTTTCTGTCCCCTCCCATCTGGGGTTATGTCATTAGTGGTAGCAGCTTTGACCACCTTGGTTCTGCGTTTACAGTGTCATATCTTTCACCACCTGACGCTAGGCTATGACCAAGGGCAGTGCTTCTGTCATAACTGTAAGAACTCACTTGCTTTGTACCGATTCCTTCAGCTTTGTGTTTACTCCCCAGAGCACTGGGAACTTGCTTTCTGGAAACATAATTCATCGTTTCCTGAAGGGAGATTTTTATTATTATTATTATTCTAACTCCAATTCTCTTCTCTTGCAAATATTATAAATACTTCTCTTTTCACATTCTTTTATTGCTTCATTAATTAGTTACTGGCTGTTTAGTTAATTCTTCTTCCTCATTGACTTTCTTTGCTCTTGCTGGTGTGTTCTGCTGAAGTCTTTTGCTGCCTACTGCTCTGTTAACTGGTTGGGTGCATGCCCTGTATTTTTCTTACAAAGTTTACTGAACGTCTATTGCTAGTAACCCTGAAACCCGTGAAAAGTGCTGAAAGGGAAAATGGCAGACTTATTTCACCGACAGAGGCACAGCTGCCTATCAATGGCAAGCACTTCCCAGATGCAAGTGAACTACATCCATAGTGCTGCTTGCCACTAGAAGAAGCTTTACAGTTGACGACTTAGCATCTAATGGCTTGCCTTCGGTTGTCTGTTTTCTTGGACTTCCCATCAATTGCTTGGGCTTTCTATATGGCATGGCTTCTTGGTCTTCAGCAAGGATTTTTCTATGAAAGGAACATCACGAATAGGTGTCATTGTACACAGTTGAGATGTTGAACAGGTTTGTTTGCTTGAATGGGTTTTGAAGAACATTTTAGTTCGGTAGTTTAGTCTGACAGCTTTTGTGCATGTGTTTATGTTTTATTTTAGCTTATTGAATATAGAAGCTGTTCACATCCTTGCATTGGTTCAGAATGTTTTCTTTGTTGTACCCTGTATCTTGAAATAAAACCATCCCTGTTAATTTGGGGTTTTATTGTAGACATTTTTAAAGGATTATATGGTGAGATTTTAATAGGTTAATATGTTGGCTAGCAAAAAGAGTCAGCTGGTAAAGACACTGACCACCAAGGCTGACATGCTGACCTCAATTCCCAACAACCACCAGTAGAAGGAGAGAACCAAGTTCCACATACATACAGAGCCCCATCCCATACAAATAAATGAGTATTTTTAAATAATAAAAACAAATTGTAGAAGGAATGTTACTGTGCATGTTTTATGTGATATATAAAATAAAGGTTTATAAGTATTTCTGGGCTTGATTACATTATTCAATTCCCTAATATTAAAACAGGAAAAAATAGTTGATCATTGTGCACTATATTTTTTTGACTGATTGCTCTATTCAGCCTCTATTTAAATTTAACTTAAAATATAGCAGTCCCTAATATTACTTGTTTTTAAAATTCTAGTCTAGTACTGACATCATCGAATTATGTGTTTAGAAGTGTGGTCTCTTATTCTTTTCAGTAGAGAGCTTATGTGGGTTGAGAGTCTAAATACTTAAAACAATTCATTTAGAGACCAGAGATGTTCTTCATAAGAGGACAATCAATTTTACCTGGACAGCTAATTTCCTTTCCTTTTAAAATGTACAGCATATTGTATGTGTGCTTGCTTAAAATAAAGCCTATTTATAATAAATACCTAAGTCAATTAAGTGCTTGAAAGGATTTTTTTCATCCCAAAGATTAAACCATAAATATTCCTGAGCTGCGTATTTGTGTTGCATGAAATGTTTAATGAAAACTATTGAAGGTATTAAAATTTCTTTTAACTTGGAAACCTAGATCTGCAATTCGACTTAAAAATATGACTTATTACTGTGTCACCTAGAAAATGCTTTGTTTTAATGCCATACCCTACCAACTCCTTAGAAAAGGCTCGGTAAGAATAGCACTAACCTCACACATCTGACATATTCCATCTTTAAAGATTAGAAAAGTCTACACCATTTCTTCACTTGCTTTGGAGAGACAGCTTGAAGTGAACTGACATTCTTCAGAAGACTGAGACAATAGGTTACTCAGCATGGACTTCTAGACCTGCAGAAGATGAAGTATTCAAGAGACACCCCCCCCCCCCCCGCATGATTTATTATACCTGGTTTGCTTATCTTGAAAAGCTGCCAAGTTTTCTGTTTATCTTCTAAGTGTCCCAAGTGGGAATTGATAGAGCACCTGCTGACTTGAAGAGTTAACTGCTCACAGTTGAAAATCAGCACTTAGACCACCAACAGTGGTCAGCTCTGAAATGATGTAGAAGATTTGGTCTTTGGTGGATGAACCTAACCCATTTTTGTTTCAATACAAATGAATTTTATTGAATAGTAGTAAAGCCATTGTTTGGTGAAAATCTAGCCTTTGACTCTTCAGTTACAAGAAAAAGGTTGTAAAGAAGAACTTGAGAGAGGTAAAATATTTAGGAATAAACTTATAAAGCCCAAGATATAGTCATTTTATGTAAATAATGAATCTACGTAAAGCATTTTGGGGTTTTCAAGAACCTAAAATATACAAAGTAGTAAGATTATTCAGTCTTTAAAGTAACTTCCTAGATGAGTGCTTGAGAAAGACATTTGCACAAGGGTTGGGATAAATCATACTCAGAATAAAGTAAGACATATTTATATAAAATATTTTCAAGTGAGATTTTTTTTACCAAAGAAAAAAATGAACTAATTATATTGCTCTCCCAGTAGACTAGACCTTTAGGAAATTATAAGTAGTTCATAAATATGAATCTTAAACACAGCAAAATAATATTTTAGGAGTTCTGGAGAAATAGCATTAGAATCAGAATAAATTTGTTTGAAATATTAGCTTATATATGTCTGCCAGAGTGTTTAGTGGTTCCAATTGTATGTTAACCTTAACCTTGGGGCAATCCCATATGTTGTATACAAAACACTTAGAGTAAGCTCCTGGCAATAACTTTACTGCTCAGGTCCCTAATTATTGGTGACTAGAGTCCTTTTTGTACTTACCTGGTACCCTTAGTCCTGCTGTGTTCTTCCCCAACTCCTTTGGGGAAAAAGATTTGCACTTTTATTACATGCACACAGACAGCATACCGTGGTAATTACCTTTCTCATCTGCCTCTTCATTTTTATCACCAGTTTTCTCCATTCTGGTGCTTCAAATTGAGTTGTTAAGACTTTATCTACATCTGGGAAGAATTAACTTGGCCTTTAGGTCAAAATTACCTTGAATTTGTAGCTTGCCTGTTAAGAGAGCCATGATCACAATGTTAATGTTGCTAATTTGTGAGCAAAGAGAAGTGTGTCTATTCTATTGGCCTTTCTATTAGGGACGTCCATAACAAGAATAGGAAAGTAGAAGGCCGTGAGGGGAGCAAGTGAGCTCACAGCTCAAGTTCACAGCACCAGAGGGAAGTTCTGTGCCTTATTGTGGAGAGAGGCCTATGCATTCTTAATGAACTGATCATTAGTCACTCAACGAAGAGGGTCTTAAATACATACAACAAAAATCAAGATGAGCAGTAAGGAAATAGGGAGAAGAGAGTGGCATCTGGGATGCAGCTGGAGGGACTGGCCTCAGAAAGAGGAATTGAAGTCCTGCTACTTAGGAGAATACAGAGCCTGTGGATAGGACTAATCCCAAAAGATTGATACTGGGAAGAAGATAAGAGCAAGTTTATTGCATTCCACAGGTATTGATACATAAGAAAAACTAACTGATGATTGATAGATATCTACACAGAGTTATGTATGGATCAAGACTCTGTGTATCAACTATGCTGTGTAAGCATAAAAGAAGGCATGTGCATGAAGAGGTGTTGGGAAGGGATGCTGCATGTGTAATGCAGTTAGAAAGGCGTAAGGGCTAGGGCTAAGGAATAGAAGTAAGGTTCCTACCTGGGATGCTCAAGGCCATGGATCACACTACAAAAAGTTGTCTTCTTTCACTGGTTCCCCTGCAGGCATAAATGTTGCGTTTTTAGCTAAAAATTTGCTGTGATTTATCAAAAGATTTTTAAAGATTAAGGTTTATTAAACAGTACTTCAATGGTTACATCTAAAGTTTCTAACCCTCTAGACAATCTATGTATTGATTTATTTATATTTAATGTTAAAAGTACACAAAGTTTATTTTCACTCAAATGTATTTTTTTGTGTGCATTGAATTAACTGAAGTAACTGACCTAAACTCAAAACTATAGATTATTCCCCTTCTGATATTGTGCCCGTTTTACAGCATGTCATCTGTGCTGGTCTGTGGTGCAAGGTAGAAGGTGAGGCAGAATGCAGGACCAAGCTTGACCCACCAATGGATGGGACGGACTGTGACCCAGGCAAGGTGAGTCACATACACTGCAGAGAGAAAGGAGAGCTAGCACATGGTGCAGGAAACTTACGTTTTCCCCAGCAGCTACACACACACTCATCTTAGCTATCCATCAGATTGTTAACATTTATCGATTTTCAATTGTAATTTTTATATTTTTCATGTGTATGTTTTGATTATTATAATGATCACAGGCAGACCAAATACTACTTTCCCCAAAAAGTGAACCCATGTTCTTTTATTAGTCAAATGGACATAAAATGAACACAGATAATAACATCAGTGATAAAATCTCCCAGAGCACTGATAAATTCTTTTAATTGTCACTTTTCTCTTCTTCAGGAGTTCAGCTTCACAGAGAATGACCAATACTTTTCTTTTTGTGGTTGTGTGCATTTCTCTGTTTTTGGTAACGGGGTTATCCTGGCTTCATAAGAAAAATTAGAAAGTAATTGTTCCATGTCCACCATATGACATGATTTGAGGATGTTGTTAATTTTATTTGAATATCAGGTAGAATTTTATACTGAAATCACCTAGACCTGGGGTTTTGCTTTTTAATTCTAGGGTTTTTTTTTTTTTTTTTTTTTTTTTTTTTTTTTTTTTTTTGGCTATTTTCTTGTTTTGTTTTGTTTGGATTGGTTTTGGTTCCTGGTTTATTTGATTGGTTGGTTTTGGGGGAAATTTTTTAAAATTACTCACTTTACCGTGATATCAGGTCATATGTATCTAGATAATTCACCCATTTCTTTTCGATTTCCAATTCTTAACACCAGTACTTCTCAAGTTATTTTACAGAATAGAAATATGATAGCATAACTGCTAAGATCAAAAACCTGAAGAGATCTCATGTTAATAACTTAACATCACCCCTAAAGCCTTGAAACAGTTGTGTCAGGGAAAAAAAAAATGTCCCATAATACCTGAAAAGCACAGGCTTCCTGTGCTATATTTGCACATAGCATGTGTTTATTTTCATACTAGTAGAAATTACTTTGAGCATGCTATGAAGAGGTTACTGTTTTATTCAGCCCCCACCCCTTAGTGAGGCATTATTGACAGTTGGTCGGGGAAGGAGAATTCTCCTTTTGTGAGGAGGTGGCCACTCTGATGTTTGGCAAGGATGGTCCCACAGCCCAGTACATACGGGAAACACTAATTAGATTTAGGGTTATCGAGCAAGAAAGTGGGGGGGGGGTATGAAAGAAAGAGAAGAAATGCAGTTGATGGGAGGAGCTGGAGAGGAAAATAAGAGGTGAATATGAGCATATATTATTTTTATATGTTTATATATAAATTCCTCAAAAATATATTCCTCATAAGGAGTTAGGTATTTGAAAAAGAAAAGGGGATGCTGGGTAGGTTTTAGGTAGCAATGGTAACTTGTTATAAGCATGTAAGTACAAGATTTCTTCAGTTAAAGAGAAAACACTAAACATTGTCTAAATTTGAACTCCTTTTGAAGAGGTGAAGTATTTTGTTACCCTCAATACAAAAAAAAGGCCTCCTGAGAGACACTTCTGTGAAATACCAGCCAGTTGTTTATAGACTGTGCTAAATATTTCTCTATGAGATTAAATGGAAAATTGTCTGTTTTATTCTTTTTTCTTGAATTGTACACAGAAGTACAACAATGTGTGTTTATCAGGAACGCCTTGTGACATTAACCTGAGTAATTTATTGCTTGAATTATAAAACTCTGGAAGGGCAATAATTTTCATCATTCTGGAAACACCGATGCAGAATCACAGAGATGCCTGCACATCTGGCCAGGAGTTCTCCAACATCACACAAGTCGCTCATCTTATTTATGGCCTCAGTTTCATAATGTGAATTCTAAATGTTTTCCCTATAATAATTTTATTTTTGTATAGTTTAGAACAAATAAGATGCTTGAGATCCCTAAAGTCATTTTGTTTTTTCAGCCAAAACTCTAATCACTTACCAAAGGTAAAATGTTTACTTTCCCATGACCATGTCTATGCTGATCTTGTAGAGGTTCTTAAGGCTTTGCATTTGCAAATGCGTAAGGAATTTCCTAGTCTCTTGGGTTATTCTTCTAAGACCTATGTGTCTGAGATAATATAAGAGCCATCATTCAGAAAACTTCAAACTTGTTACATTACTCATTACTACTAATCTTTAAATGCCCTAGGTTCATGCTAAGTGCCATTAGCTTGGTATGATGCAAAACAAGAAACCAAGCTGGGAAGTTTTAAGGATTTTTTTTTTGCCATGGTGATGAGATCTTAAGTGGTACAAGTCAAATGTACATCCACTAAGGGTGTTTGTTACTGAGTCTCAAAAAGCTCCTATGCAATTCTATTGGTCAAATGATTTCGAAGATGATGTCTGTATACTATTTTAGATAGCCTTTTTTTAGAAGGTAAAAGAAGCAATTTTTTTTTACACTATCACCATGGTATCACATATATATTGTTTTTGATTAATAATCCAGGAAACAATGAGTTAATACGGTATTTAATATGAAACAGCAAGGAGGTAGGTTTTCTTCTATTCACAGCATTGGCTCAGAACAGAGAGAGGGGAAGAAGGCTTCAACAGCAACTTTGAATTAGATACCTCGAAGGATTCGTTATTGTCTGGTCATTTATCTTTCTGAGTTAAGACACTTGAAAATGCCATGGTTATTCACTACTGGAGACAATGGAGACCTTCGCACTGGGACAACTACCAGGTGTATGTGCAGAGGGCACTATTGACCATGCTTGTCTCCCCATTTCCTCCCTGTGTGCAGAGGGTGTATTGGGAGGGTCATCCTGCCACTTCCACATCTCCTTGGCCCCCCACCAATTCATAACCCTCCTAGGTAGGTCCAGGTAAACATTAGGAAGCTCAGAAGCACAACCAGACATATTAGGGCATGCCTCGGCACAGAAATGATTGATATTATATAGTATTAATGTTTTTGTAAATAAAACTAATTTTGTAGATAATAGATTTTTTTTTAAAACTATCTAAACCTTGTGTTCCATTTACTTCTTGAGGTTAAAAAATAACAGACGGGGTATAAAATATGGTACTAACAAATTTAGGGAATGTGTCACTAACAGTGTGTTATATAGGAATTTATCGTATAATAATTTAAACAAAATTAACACTTTCCATGACACAGAAACAACACTACCCACAAGATGCAGAAGCAGTTCCCCTTGGTGCAGAGACTTGGTTGTCTGCAAGGGGACAAACCTTAGCTATCATGTTACATGTTCTTTAAATATCACAGGTTTTTGTGCGCATGCTGGCTTGCATGTCTGTTTCCAGTTTTCTTCATGTGCCAGATGTGATCTAGTTTAAATTATATGCAGGCAAAGTCTCAGTGCTGTCCAGAAGACTTTCAATCTTCTATGAATTCTCGCCCAGCCTGTCTGTGCCAGCCTGCTGCTAAATGGGCAAGGGTCTGTGATATGCACCCAGGGAAAAGTAAACACCCTCCAAGCAGGCCAAGCACTGTGACCAACTCAAGTTTGACCGTTTTTATTCTGGGATTTTTCCATGGCTCCCATAACATTATTGAGTGCTTAAAGCTAGTACGTAATATACAAGTTTCTACATTGACCACTTTTTCCTGTATTTTTTTCCCCACATTTCAGATTGAACCTTTCCTGAAACCGTAGTTTACTTATTCGCAAACTCACAATTGGGCATGTTACCACTTTTCTTTTCAGGATGGAACTTAAAGCATGCTAAATATCAAGAGGTTGAATGCGAATTTTGATGTAGCAAAAACATACATAGGAAATGATTAATTTTGCTTATAAAATGTTAAATTGGATATAAACTAAATGATATATAGTGTTGTTTACTAACTTCTAAAATGGTAAAAAAAATTCAAAATAATTTTAAATCAAGATACTAATTAAAATTCTTTGAGTGAATGATTCTGGTTTATGAAAATTTATTCACAGCATTATACAGTAATATCACATACAGTATATGATACAGTATGTGATTACAGAATAATGCCCCTGCTAAGCTTTTATGGTTACTATGGCTAACCACGAAATCTTTTTATGCTCTGTGCCACATTCAACCTCTGCGAAACAATCTTTATGTTAAATAGAATTCTTTTGCACCTTGGTACAGCATTTCTGCACTTCCCTCAAAATTTTTTTCAAATTTTGATGCCCTTTAGTGCAGCAAGTCCCATCCGTGACCAGAAGGATCGGCTTTCCAGCCTTTCTATTTTTTGATTACTGATCTAAATGGTCCTAATATCATAACATGTTATTCACATATGATGCTGTGGCCTTGTACCTGTTTCCTGTGTCCATCATCTATGTGGTCGATTTGCAGGAGAAAGTGTAGCAATCTTGTCCACATATTCAATCCTTCCTTGATAACCATAGACATTACTACTGTTTCCCTATCCTATTCTTCCGTAAAAAAAACATAGAAATAATTCTTTTCATGGATTTTGGCTTTTTTCCTTCTCCTTAGGCAACCACACACACCCTCTCCAATATTTGTACTCTTTCTCCCTCACAACACAGAATTTTCTGGTTGTACTAGTCAGTCTTTGAGCACTGTCCTCACGCCGTAACTGCCAATGACTCCAGAACCAAGCGAGTGGGCCTTGATATTGCAAGGGCCAGCTAGCTCTTTTGCTGTCTTCATATTGGCACTCCGGCTGCCTCAGACCTAACTGATTTGCATTGATTCCAGTGACTGTATAGAGCAGTGAATGATTTTCAGTTGTGCCCTGATTTGTTCACCTAAGACATGACTTTTGGAATAGTGGTGTAAGGCTGGAGAATGCATCCGCAGGACCCCTGCACCTGAGCACATGGCTGGAGAGTGGAGCACGTGGAGTTCCTGTAGCCGAAGCTGCAGTTCTGGGGTCAGCAGCAGAGAACGCAAGTGTCCTGGGTAAAGTCACAGCTCCTGGTTTGGGGGAGGGCGTTTAGTCATCAGTGTTAAAATACAAAGCTTTTACCACCTGTAAATCATAATGAAAAACAAAAAGAAACCGTTGGAACTGTTCACTGCCTCAAATTATTTACATAAAGTAAGAGCAAAGTTAGTGAGGATAAAGGCTAAAACTATGGAAACACAAAGAACAAACCGAAAAACATGCTGGGCCCAGGTACAGTGGAGGGTCATTAACAGGCTGTCTTGCTCAATGCTACAATAGCCGTAGAAAGCACAGGGGGGTTGCGAGGTTCTACTTGGGTTCTCTTTATGGTTCTCTGAGACACAGTTCAGTTGTTCACAGCTGTAAAGCTTGTGAGTTTCCTAAAAGTATGAGCTTTACAATCCTCAGAACCAGTTGACACATTGGGAAAGTCAACCTTTCCATGTTGTACTGATCTCTGCCCTTGAATTGTGTTTTCTGTTTTATCTAAAATCAGATTTATCATCCTTGGATTTTGAAAGATAGTTTGAGTATTGAAATTTTTTTAATATAACATATAATATAATATATGAATGTCCTGCTCGACTAGTCATCTAGTTTGTTCATGCTGTTAAAGGAACCTTTTAATAGAAAGGATTATATTTTATAAATATGATGGTTTTCACTTTTAAAAGTTGATACCTGTGGGGAAAAAGGTGAAATTTATTATTTGTACTCTTTTTCTAGGCTAGGTTCTGAAGCAAGGGATTGTAATGGCCCCAGAAAACAATACAGAATATGTGAGAATCCACCTTGTCCTGCAGGTTTGCCTGGATTCAGAGACTGGCAATGTCAGGTCTATAGTGTTAGAACTTCGTACCCAATGCATGCACTTCAGTGGCAAGCTGTCTTCGATGAAGGTATGGACACCAGCTCGTTGCAAATTGTTTAATAATACTTATACTGTCCTCCAAATAGTCTACAAACCTACGAAGTTATTTGTAGACTTTTTTCCCTGACTTTTATGGCATATAACAATCACAAAACTACATTGTCTATATATTAAAACTATTTTGAACAATGACTATATACCTCTGGAAGTAACTTAAATAAAAATAAAAGTATATCATACTGGTAAAGATGAGAAGAAAGTGAAGATATCTAACATTGTTGATGGAACTATATAATGTTGCAGCCACTCTGGAGGGTAGTTTGGAAATCTATAAATTATCTCAATGTTCAGTGAGCAATGTAGAAGTTGAATGCTTGGATAATTGAATGCTAATCAACTCTGGATGGATTTCAAGGCATTGTGCCATATTAAAAAATGCCAGCCACATAAGACCATGTGTTACATTATGATCCATGGAGAAAGCAGTTTGAAATGGCAAATTATAGAAAGGAAAATAGATAACTGGTGCCAGGGATTAGAGGTAGTGATGGCCAGCAATGTGGCAAGAGCCACATCCATGAACTGATGGAATACTTTAGTATCCTGGCTGTGGCAGTGAGTGGTTCATGCACCCATACATTTGCCATAATAATGAAAATAACACACATAGTTAACAGTGAACTCGAGTTTATTTTCCTATAATGACCAATATGTAGCCTTTGAGCATCCTAAGTGAGAAGTTCATGGGTCATTTGTAAACTGTGTTTTACAAACTGGAATTAATCTTTAATTACATTAAAATGAGAATTTCAAGAAAATAATAGGCTGCAGTGTTAGGTCAAGATGACAATACTCCCCATGGTGACCTCGAGTATGTGTTGTGTGGCAGTGGACAAGAGTGGCAGTAGCCTCTCTGGATCCATCTTCTGCCAGGGTTACCTTTGCTTCTCATTCTCAAGATGGACTTGTATTCCCATGTTTCCTTAAGCCTGTTCCACTGGTGCACACTTCTTTAAGCTTAGTTCTTTTGGTGTAAGCACATGAGAATAGAAAAACCAAAGCCCCAAACAAAAAAAAAATAGTGGAGAGGTGCAGGTTATTACACAACATAACAGAAAAAACAATTAGCCCCAGACCACCACTGGCTTCTCAATGTCACACACTGAGACGTGGCCCTGTCCACAGACATTCATTTCATCTGTTTTCAACTGAGTACCGGGATTTCAATTCCCCTTCCCAAGACAAGTCTCTCCAGCTGCCTCACTGATGCCGCCTTCTCCTTTTTCCTGTTTCCTTACTGATCAGCTTGACTTCCTTTTCGTTATTTAAGTCCCTTTGTTGGGTGACTCAGGATCCCAGTTCATTAAGATATATAGGCTTGTAGTAGGAGGTTTCTGGCCCTTACTTTTGGGCCTAGCCTCAAGATTTAAGCTCACAAACCCTCAGGCCCTCAGAGACACACAGATGCTTACAATAGTTTTAGGCTGATCGGCCTAAGGCCCAGGCATATAACTTGCTAACTCTGTACTCTTAAACTAACCCATGACTCATCCTGTTCAGCCATGGGGCTTAGTACCTTTTCTCAGATCAGCATAGTTGTCCTCTGCTTCCTCTGGCTTCTCTCTGGCATTCTGCTCTGTTCTGCCAGTTCCTAGAGTCTTCGTAGTCTGGTAGCCCCACCCACACTTCCTGTCTGCCTTTGGCCAATCAGCACTTTTTATTAAACCAGTGGATGGGACAATTATTTACAATGGAACAACATAATCCCCCTACATAGGCTCCTCATACAAAACCAAACCATCCAAACCAAACCAAACCAAACCAAACCAAACCAAACCAAACCAAACCAAACCAAACCAAATAAAAAACCCACAGAAATTCCCTCTGGTGCACAACCCCCTTAAAATGTGGTCCATGTTCTCCCTTTACAATCCTCTACTTTCATCCCTCCAGTATGGACCTCCCTAACACAAATATTTATAATATCCTTCAAGAGCCTCATGAAAATTAAGGCTTGTGTATGATTTCATCCTGTTTCTACTTGAAACATCAAACAAGGGACCAATCCTTGCCTGTCTAAACAAATGTATGTCTTGGGCTCCATGACCCAGCAGAAATCTGGTTTTCATGCTGTGTCACTAATGTCTCCTTCTGACTATTAGAGATTCTTTCCACTTTCCTGCCATCTTCATGGATAGACCATCATTACCAAGAGCTCAAACATGCAAGCAACTCATCAATTTATGTCTTTAAAGGGTCATATTTTTCCTTTGATCTTCAAATTTATGTCTACAGTGAATCGCTTGATATCTCCACTGAGACACCTTGGGCCTTAACTCTGTCTCCATTCGCACTGGTTCCTTTTATGAGGTCTATCTATCTCAGTTAACAGAACACTGTTGCAGCTGCACAAACTTAACCACCTGATTTTTAAGGATTTCTGTACCCCCTTTAAGCTTCTTACTACCTCACTTCTATCATTGCTCTTTGTAATTTTCAGCAGAAGCAAGAATAAACTCCACATCATCGTCAAGTATGTAATGTTTACGTGTTTTCTAGCCCTTAAACAAGGGAGTTTCTTAGCATCATACCTTTTTATTCTCAAGCTTTAATCCTATTTATTTATCTTGAAACATCATGATTTGAGATAGGAAAATCAGTTCATGCTTATCCGTAGGAAATAAGAATTCCCCTTATCACCCAAATTGGCTATACATCCCTTCCAAGCATCCCACAGCATCATGTAATATCACACTTTAATATCTCTAATCCCTCTAATGTCTGTTCTAAGTATAATGATTGACATGTATCAAACTTAATGCATTTTCTTATATAAATTTTTATATATTTTCAATATCTTAATTATAAGATTTAGTCAATATGACCATTCACCTTATATCATTATTTGAGGAAAAATACCATCATCACCTCTAATTGACTGAAGGATTAATGAAATGTATATTTATGTGAGACCTGTTTACTCATGTGGAATAAGCTAGCAGAACAGGTTTCCTTCGGATTAAAAGAAAATCAATCAAAATGGGCATCAATGTATTCCTGTAGGAAATCACAGTAAAGGTGGCTTATTATGCAAAAGACTGATGACCTGAGGTTGATCTCTGTAATGCATGTTCAAAGGAAACACAGAATGACTCTGAGACATGGCTCTCCACCTTACACACACACACACCACACACACCAAGAGTAAGTAAAAATATTTAAAATAAACCATAAAGAGCAAAAGAAAGCCTGACTTATAATGTTTATCATCAATGAATTATATCATTTACATAATCAATAATGAACATTTTAAAACTAAATTAATATTTAAATGATTCATAAAATAGTTTTATACATTTTTATATGGTACCATCAACATTTTATAATATTCTGTAGTCTTCAAGTCAAATTAAACATATTTATCATCATCTTGAACATTTATTACTTCTTTATGCCAAAACTGTCTTCTGTTTTTCTCCTGTCTTAGCACATGTGTGGTACATTCTCTTGTCACACAGTCAGTCTCTGAGAGGCAAGACAACCACATTGACAGATTTTCCCTAGACATCATGCCTCTGTTTTCCCAGACTCTCTAAATCACTATGAGATCCACCTTTTATATTCAAATATAACTGAGATCGTGTGATATTTATCTGTCTTCTCTGGATTATATCACATAGCATGGTAATCCTAAATTCCACCAGTTTTGCTGGAAAGGACAGGACATTCATTCTTCATAGCATTATGGAGCATGTTGCCCTTATGTACCCAGATATTGATGTATAGTTTTTTCCACTTCTTGTTCATTGCTGCAATGATTTTAAATTTCTGTTTTCAGCACTGACTTGGTGCTTAACAGTGGACATACTGGATCATCAGAAAGTTATTTACTTTTCACTAGGCATCCCTTCGACACCCCTCTACATGTTCCTTTTCTCTACATTCAATTCAATATATGCTATCTTTAGACTTTTAGATAATAATCTTTCTTACTAGGGTGAGATGATATTTCATTGTGGTTCTGAGTTGCATATTTTTAACCACTTTGTAACATGGATTAATTGAGTTCATCAGTTTTTATGATTAGTAAAATTAACAATAACTAGCTTTCATATCACACTATGGAAGAAATGAAATATATGATTTTATAAATCCAAATTCTTGATAATGCATGATATAATATAGTGAGCATATCTGTGGTTCTTTTATGAAGTAGTATCACCTTGGAAGGATATCTGGACATAGGATCTTAATGATATAATGAATATTACTTGTTATAAAGAAAAGAAATTTGTGGCTCAGTGTTCCTGTATCAGCATCCTCTGACTCCTGTAGCTCTGCTGATATTCATGTGCAATGTGCATTTTGGAGAGGGATGTTGCTTTAAATCAAGACATAGCCAGCACCTGCCTGCCAAGTACTGGAGTGTTTCAGGGATCACCGTGGTGCCACAGCCTCCAGTGTATTCTCTAAGAAGAAAGAAGGGGATCAAAGATTTATGACATCTATAAAGTTAAAATTACAGAGATTGTACTGACAATATGTTACAAAGGGAAAAATTTAGAGATTTTTTTCATCAGATTTCTTGTTTGGAATATGAGTCTGGGTGTTACGGGGGTTATCTCATTTCAACTTAAGTATCTGGTGTGCTTCTGTCTTCAATGAAAAGTCTAGAAACAGAAATGCATATACCACTTTTTAAAGGGTTGCAGTTACAGTGGCTGCTTTTACGTCCAAAGATCTGACACAGTAAGCAGTCATTGAATAAGCACACTTTACTTTGAGGTGTGAGAGCACACTGAACTGCTTTATTGCGGTTTCTAATGGCATCTTAAAGGAAAATTTCAAAACCATGCACATTAAAGGCTATATTCCAACTCACCAAAATTGTTCAGAGCGGCATTCAGAAGCCACATGTGAAAACTGTTTGAAATGTTCAGTTTTGAAGGCTCATTTAAATGTCTGTCTTCTCTTTGCAAAGTGATACCCTGTTCCATGCCTCTGGCTGTTATTTGGTATTTATAGAATACCATCGGCACACGTGGAACTTTACTGAAGACACAAGAGCCCTGTCAAGGGCTGTAAACTATTTTCCATCCTATTTATACAAGTTTAATAAGCAGTAAAGGGCTGACTAGTGTCAATCCAGGAGAGTAGGAATGTAGCATGGAAGCTATTCTGAAGTTTCAGACTTGATTATCTGTACTCTTGGTGTCACCAAAGAGTACAGATCCTCTATCAAAGAATTCAAAACAGAAGCACTTAAAAAAAATGATGACACTTTTAAGTCTAACAGCTAAGTGTTTGAAATCCAGCCTTCCTGTTCCTATTTTATGCTCAATGGGGCATGGAGGAAGAACATGAACAACTCAAGAATTCCTCACTCAGAATCCATGGTTCCTACAATGGACATCAGGCATATTGACATGGTGTCTGAGTAGGCAGTGAAGGGATTGAATCCTACCAACACATCGGCACTTGTGCCTCCTGATGGAAGTTTCTACACAATTGCTTGTTGTTTCTGGAAACACAGACTAAAAAGAATCTGATGACAATTGTTTTTTTTTTTCCTGCTTTAGTTATTTTCTATTTCAGAATGTATGTAAAAATTAAATATTAGTACACTAAGATTTATAAGTGAGAGACATTGAAAGAACCTCATCTATAAATATTAATCAGAATTTTTAAATGAGTAGAATCCTGATGTGTGATTAGAGTAAGGAAGCTGTCATTCGCAAAGATATGGACATAAAGTGGGATGGACCAAATATATTTCATGAGAATGACTTTTATTTTTTGTAGTTTTGTGCCAGAAAATATGTATTTGAAGGCAGATTTCTTAAGGTGGAGAATAATATGCACTGGGTGCTTCTTAAGAAAACATAGCATCTAATATAAGAGCCTCTGGTCTGAATCTATTTTAATTTTGTATTTCTTAATTAGCATTAAACTATTTTTACCTGGATATCATTATGGATAAAAAAAATAGAGCTTAAGCAAAGGAACACCAGCTACAATACACAACTCCCCCGGCCCCAGCAGCTAGGTGTCAAGAGGAAGTTGAGAGAGAAGTCCATAGATCCTCCTGGGAAGGGAAAATAGAGATCTCCTGAGAAAACTGCAGTCATGTGGGGGTGGGGAGGAGCAAGGGGAGGTGGGAAGAGAACCTGAGAGAATGGGATGGTTGATTGGGGGGAGCAGCAGAGAGGGAGAGCACAGAAGTGGGTATCCTGCTAGAGAGATCCATTGTGGGAAGAAAGACTGCATGAGCCGAGGGATCAGGATCTTGATGTGGAGACCCGTGGAATAGGAGCCTTGTGCTGTTAGGAACTCACTGACTCTGAAATGGCGGCTGACAGACAAATGGATCTGGACCCTCTGATTGTAGACGACAGTCGAAAGGTGTGGGCAGTTTGTGGAGCCCCTTCACTCAGACCAGTCTATTCCGAGTCCGTGAACTGACTTCTTGAGCCAGTGCTTTGTTGGGGGAGGAACACCTTTCTTGATACTTGGGGGAGGGACTTGATCCTGTCTCAGCTGGATATGTCAGACCCAATTGAGTTACCTTGGAATTCTCTGCCCTCTCTGGGGATCTCTGGGGAGTTGGGGGTGGGGGAAGAGGATAGAGTGGACAAGGACTGGGAGAAAGGGCGGGAGGGGGAGCAGTGGTGGGTATGGGCAAAACTTTTTAAAATAAAAAACTAAAATCTATATAAAAGGAAAAATAGAGCTTAAGATTAACCAAATGATGAGTCAATTTTCTTTTATCTACTTTTTATGTAGAAAAACCATGTGCCTTGTTTTGCTCTCCTATTGGAAAGGAACAGTCTGTTCTTCTCTCAGAAAAGGTGATGGATGGAACTTCTTGTGGCTATCAGGGATTAGATATCTGTGCAAACGGCAGGTGCCAGGTAAGATATTTCTGAAGTGATACTATGGGTCCATTGGGAAGCTTCAGAACATGGTGAAAAGCTTTGGGTTGAGAGTCAGGAGAACTGGGTGGTTCAGACCTGACTGGGGTTGTAAGACAATTTTAACTTGACATATCCTGTCTCCACCTGTCTAAAGATGAGTAAGAATTAGGTGACCCACAAATCTCATTGTCAGCTGAACGAATAGGTGATTTTAAGACATAGACCTAGGTCTCATTCATCAGAGCACTCCAGAACAAACAGTCAAACACTCAAGTTTTCCAGCTCTCTCTCATCCTGAAATAGGAGCTATAAATTATAAAAAATCAGTCGTACTGTCACATTCAAATGTGTACCAACATTATAAGATCAATCTATTTTCAAATGCACTCCATTTTTAATGGTAGTTATCATATTTAGTTTACTCTTAAATGTTCATTTGCATGAGCGTTCTGCTCTTTTTCATCAGTCTTTAGAAACACATTTTCTGTCAAATGGGCATAGAAAACACATTGGAAAGATCAAAGGCTATAATGAAAATTTTTTCTTATAACCCTGATGATATCTCTGGTTGTTTTCCCCTGCGAGGTTAATAAAATGTAGGAAGTTCAGTGTGAACCATCTTGGTGATCACTGTGAATATTGGGAGAAGGCTGGGGACGAGGGACATGCTGACCCAGAAGGGCTTGGCTTTTCACTGTTGTCATTTGGGAGCTGAGAAAAGAGACTTTTCCATCTTCAAGTAGCCCCTGGAAGTAAATGTGACCATAGGGACAGCAGGACTTAGTTTGTTAGTGAGCTAGTTAGTTAGATTAGATTTTTTTTTTTTCTAGGCACTTTTTGCTGTGTTTTCTAGAAATGGTAGCATTAGGTCACTATAACTATCCTGAAGCCCCAATATCTCTTAGGAAACCACGTTTTCAAGCGAATCACGCATACTAGACACACATACATTAAGTGATCTGCAAATTTACTTGTTAGGACAGGGGCCAGTAAATTTGTCCTATGTAGATCTCTGAAATTTGCATAAAGATTCCTCCAACCCTATCGCTAATAAAATATAGAGCTGATACAGAGCTGAACACACACAAGCTTTGTGTGGATTACCCAGTGACCCAATACAGGCTACAGACTTTATATAGTTAGAGATTGGAACCTTATACACCTTGAGTGTTCCATATTTTCTGCTATGATGCTGTAAAGATTAACAATGAGATGTGTGATACTGTCACACATCAATAGAATATGATTGTGATTTGAAAAATCTCCTCTAATAATTGACTTTATACATGTTTTGCTTTAAGAATTATATATTATACAATTAAACTTGTAATTTTATGTCATTGTGACATATGAATGTATCTGGCTAGTGTATTTGTAAATGGATTTATTTTTAAAATTTAATATTCCTGATTGTATGTGTTAGATATGATAACTTGAACAGCTATGATTGTCACATCACAGTGCTATATATCCCTGTACAGAGTCTTATGCTAGACATTAAAATTATTCCAACCAAAATTCTGTACAAATGCTCCCATAAATCTATTATAATTTGAGTAGTATTCTCTATAATGTCATAAAATTTTTGTCTGCATCAGAATATATCAGTGTTCATTTTTTAAATTAAAATACATCATTTGGTCAAAAAATGATGAAAAACATAGAATTTTCTACAGTGCTCTGAAAGCTGGGAATTTGATTAGCTTGCTTTGTACGGCTTAAGTATATGATCATCTTACTGATATAAAGATACACTTTAATCTCCATCCTGTTTTCCACTTAAATACAAAGAGCAGATGTTTTTCTTAGGCAGAACCCAGGTGACTTCCACATAGGTTGTATTTTAAGCACTTCCTATGATGGTCACTTCTGAAATAAACTAGACTAGCTGACCACAGCCCTCCATTACCATTGCATGTTACCTGGGCACTTACATATGAAGAAGACGTTCATGTGCCTTCTGCTCTCTCTGAATATATAGCTCTTAGATGCTTTCCTTAAATGATCTGTTTACTTCCCAATTTTAACAGTAACAACACCAGTTACAAACAGATCATTTATTTTTATTCTATTTTTATATTAAAAATTTCCCATATATAAGGGTCACTTGACATGAATTAGTAAAAATTCCCCATATATCAGGGTCATCTGTCAAGAATTATTGTCAAGAATTGTCTCTTTCAAACCTATTCTCTATTGAGGAGGCATTCTTCCTGCTGTATCCATACTCAACTTGGGAAAACAGAATCATATCTCCTCAGTATCAGTGGAGGACAATACTTTCTCAATAGTAAACAGTGAATTTATTTGGTGTCAGCTTTCTATGGACAGAATCATTCTAGGGACATGCTAAAGTGAGTTGTTTTTTTTTTTTGTTTGTTTTTTTGTTTTTTTTTTTTTTTGGCAACTCAAACTTCCTTGTATGACCCAGGTTTGCAAGGTCTTGCACTCAGGTCGCTTAGGAAGTAAGGTCACCCATGCTGTGGAATTCAGCCGCTCAGCAGAATGAGCATATGGACTAGACAGAACATGAGTCTATCCATTTCCCTCAATACGTTCATTTTCTTCAATAATTGCTTATTTCTTTTTTTCTTAAAACTACTTTGGGATTAGCGTTAAATATTTACCGTAGGAAAAGTACTCTTGTCAATACCTGTAGTTTGGCCATTTTGCCAAATTTAATTATTTGCCATTAGTTTGTTATTTGCAGTGCTGCTTGATAGCTCTGCCTCCTGACTTATAAAGATCATTCCAAATCAATGATTTAATAAAGGGGGGAAGAAAACAACTTAGCTTTTAAAAAGAAAGTGTCTCAGTTTTCATTTTGTTGTTTGTGAATTTCCTGCACACACATACTCTATTTCTTATAAAAATTCACACCACAGTCCTTTCTCTCTAGTGTCTCCCATATCCAGCTAACCATTCTTCCCTCCCAAGTATGAGCTCACTGCATCTTCTTAGCTCTGCCAGGATGTGAAGGGCTGTGGGGTCATTTACTGGCCAATGGGCAGCCACCTCAGGGCCATTTCCCTAAAGAAACATACTCCTCTTTCCCCCAGAATCATCTATCAGTTGCTCATAGCTCTTCATCTGGGGTGGAACTTCATGAGCATCTTGGCCATTCATTCTGGGGTTTTGTCTTGTTTGATTTTATACATTCACAGCTGCTGTGAGTTATTATGTGCAACTGCCTTGGCATGTCCTGAAAATATGTGGGGTTTTTTTTGTTTTTTTGTTTTTCCTGGAATTACCCACTCTGGTTCTTCCTCCTTTTTTTCATGCTTGTTAAATCTTGGGAGGATGGTATGGGCCTTGACACCATCTACTGATATTTAAAAGAGTGATTTAAAAAAAGCGTCTCTGATTGAGGTTGAGAGTTGCACAGCTCTATAATTACAAAGAGAAGAACATAGGGAGCTTTTTAACACCTGTCCATTTACCATAGTAATAGTAACAGGTTCTCTCCTCAAGGCTATGACTCACCCAACTAAGGGTTCTTGTCCCTGTTAATGGATGGCACACAAAGATTCAATTTTGCAATGCAATCTTTTACATCCATAAAAATTTGCCACTATTGCATCAATGGTTTTATTTTGCCAGACACTAGATCTGCAGTTTTCAGGGCTCCCAGCTGGGTAAGACTGTTGATTATTTCTCTAGTATCATGGATAGCATCTCCCAGCACCATGAGTACTACAGAGGAAGGTTGCTATTCCCCTGTGGACACCAGCTAGATAGTCCCTTGTTCTATGACTCAAGAACGACAATAGACTATAATGTTTAGTGGATATAAGTTACCAAAATCTTGGAAAAGGTACCTCATACCTGCCACTGGGCTTTTTTGTTTGTTTTTAATTAGGCTATCACACCTGAAAAGCAGTATTCTCCTGTTACAAGGTAACTCCACTTGAATGGCTCTTATATAGGCAGAAGTGTGTGTGTTTTAGGAAGCTTTTATGCTACTAGGTCTCTACGTGGCTTTTTTGAAGGTCTTTAATGCTACTCTCCACTTTCTGCAGATGGTTACTCCTCAGACACGCCCTCCGATGTCCCACCCCAAGAACTTTTCTTGTCCATTATTTTATATTCCCTGTTCATACCACCTGGGCCGAGTGTTCCCTTGCAAGCTTGCTCGCTCATTGTCCCTTACCAGTTTCCTCACTACTTCAACTTAAAAACATATTTCTAAAGATTCAAAGCTAGCACCTCCATATGAGAAAGAATGTGTGATGTTTGTATATCTGGGTGTGGTTTACTTCATTCTGAATCTTTGCAGATCCATTCATTTACCTGCAAAATTCATAATTTCATTTTTCTTTGTAGTAGAGTAATGTTCTATTGTGTAAATGTACCATACTGTTATTATATCATTCATCAGTTTATGGACTTCACTGTTTTCATTTCCTGACTACTGTAAATAGAGCAGCATTGAACATGGATCATCAAGTGTTTCTGTAGTGGGATAAAAAGTCCTTTGGACTGTGCCCAAAAGTGGTATAGTTAAATTATATGCTAGAGTTGTTCTAGTCTTTTGAGGAATTTCCACACTGATTTCCATAGTGACTGTACATGTTTGTACTTCTACTGACAGTAAGTGTTCCCCCTTCTACACATCCAGGCCAGCCTTTGTTGTCCTTTGTTTTTATGATCTTGGCCATTCTACTGGAGTAAAATGAACTCTCAAAGTAGTTGTAACTTGCATTTTCCTGATGTTGTAGCTCAGCCATCTGAGAACGATCGTTTCTTTTTCCTTAGTATTTAACTGTATTTTTTAAATCCTTTATTTATTCTAGAGTTTAACTCTCTCTTGGATATATGCCTTGTATATTCAAAATTGGTTATTTCCCATTTTTAGGCTGCCTCTTCATTGGATTGTGTCCTTTGCTATATAGAAACTCTTTTACTTCATGAGGACCTATTTATTAATTGCTAGTATTAATACTTGTGTTGCCAGTGTCTGGTTCAGAAAATTCTTTTCTGTGCCTCTAAATTCAAGTGTATTACTCAGTTTTTTCCTTAGCAGACAACAGCATCAGGAATAATATTGAGATTAGTGATCCTCTTGCATTTGGGTTAGGAACAGAGATCAGGATTTAATTACTATCTTCTACATGCAGTTATCCAGTTGGACCAGAGTCATTTGTTGAAGGTTCTTGTCTTCTCTCCAACGTGTATTTTCCCGCTCTTTGTAAAAATCAGGTGTCTGTAGGAATGTGAATTGTATCTAGGGAATCAGTTTTACTCCATTGTTCATGTGTCTGTTTTGATGCTAACTCCATTCTCTTTTGATTACTATGTACTAATAACTTGAAGTTGGGCATTGTAATACCTCAGAATTACTTTTGCTCTTTGGATTTGTTTGTCTATTCTAGATTTTCCATTGTGTTTTCATATAAAATTTAAGGTTGTGATGTTTATATCTGTGAAGAATTCCATTGAAATGTTGGTGGAGACTATACTGAATCTATAGATTGCCTTTAGTAGGATGACCATTGCCAGAGCATTGAATCTACCAATCCATGATGTATACTTCCAGTGTATATCTCAATATCCTTCCTCATAGTCTTCAACTATTCATTTTATAATTCTTAGATTTAATTCATGAAACTTTCATGGTTTGTAGACAGCTGCCTGTTTTGTGTATCATTTTTCATCCTGCTGCTTTTTCTGAGCATGTTTATCAAGTGTAGGAGTTTTAGGAGTTAGTGTAATGCTGGCTTTGTAAAGAATTTGGAAGCAGCCTTTCCTCTTCTATTTTATGGAACAGTCAGAGAAACATCAGCTTTAGTTCTCTCTTAAAGGTCTGCTAGAACTCTGCAATAAATCCACCTACGCCTGGGCTGGTTTGACTTTGGAGGATTTTTATTGCAGACTCAACCTTGTTATTCATGATGGATTTATTTAAATATTTATGTCTTCCTGGATTACTTGGGCATGTCAGAGGCATTAAGAAACTCCTCCATTTCTTTAGACCCTCCAGTTTTGTGGGATGGAGGTTTTGGAAGTGTGTTTTTATGATCCTCTGGATGTCAGGGGTGTCTGTTGTAATATCTTCTTTTTCATCTCTAATTTTATTAATTTGAATCTCCTTTCTTTTTGCTAATCTGGCTCAAGTTTTGTCAAACCTGTTTATCTTTTCAAAGAACCAGCTCTTTCTTTCTTTATTATTTTCTCTTCATTATTCCTTCATTAATTTCTGCTTTGATCTTGATTATCTCTCCCTGTTTACTGTTCTGGAATTTTGTTTGATTTTATTTTTCCAGAGCCTTCCCATACATCACTAGGTTGACTATTTCAGTTTTGATGTGGGCACTTATAGCCCTAGGCTTTCCCCTTAGGACTGCCTCTGCTACTTAAATATGTTGCATTTTCATTTTTTCCTACTCTAGTTACATTTTTACTCTCTCTTTTCAGTTTTTGAGTAATCCGTCCAGTGTTGCTCAATATTCATGTTTACGTATTTTCTGCAATTTTTTCTTACTATTAATACTTACTTTTAGTTTATTGAAGTTAAATAAGATCTAAATTTATTTGTTCCCTATATGTCTTTTTTATTTGCCACTATGTGCTCTGTTTTGTTGAAGGTTCTATAAGCTACTGAGATTAGTGGTTGGATGGAGCCTTCTGTCTGTGAGATCCATTTGATCTCTATTACTTCCCTCTGCTATGGTACCTTCCCATCCCAGATGTTCTGCTGTTTGGTGAATGTAGAGTGTTGATATTCCGTAACGTTAATGTGTTAGGGTTAATCTATTGCAATGCTTTTAGAGGAACTGCTGTATAAAGTTTGGTGCATGAAAGTGTGTAATGTCTTCTTCCTGGAACGCTGCTTTGATCAGGATGAAACAATCCTACCTCTTCAAATCAGCTTAACTTTGAACTCAATTTCATCAGATATTAGGACAGCATCTGCTCTTCTTTCTGGGTCCTGTTTTTTTTAGAGACCCTTCATCTGTACTTCCCCTCTAAGGTGGTTTCTGTCTGTGGTAATGGGTGTGGCTCTTGGTGACAGTGATGATATTTATTTGTTGTTCTGTGTCTTGTTTTGTTCTTCGTTTATTGAAAATAGATTTCTTTTCTGACACCATATATCCTGATTATGTTTTCTTCTCCCTCTACTCTTCCCAGTTCCTACCCCCTCTTCTCCCTCCCCTCTTGATCCGTTCCGTTGCTGTCTCTCATTAGAAAAAAAACAGCCTTCTAGGCGATGACAACCAAACATGGCAAATATCTATATCTATATATCTATATCTATATCTATCTATCTATCTATCTATCTATCTATCTCTATATCTATATCTATATCTATACCTATACCTATACCTATACCTATACCTATACCCATACCTATATATATATATATATATATATATATATATATATATATATATATATATATATATATAAGGTAAGTAAGGTAAAGTGGAAGCTATCATGGTGACATTGAACATATTTGCCGAGCAGAAGGGAAAATATCCCAAGAGCAGTCACGAGAGTTAGAAGCTCACTTGTTCTCACAGCCAGGAGTCCCATAAAAATGCTAAGCGAATAGCTGTAATTACTACACAGAGGACCTGGTGCAGACTCGTGTGCGTCCTGTGCTTGCTGCTTCAGTCTCACTGAGTTCTCATGTGCCTTGCTTAGTTGATCCAGAGGTGTCCTCCTGGTGTCCTCCATCCCCCCTGGCTACTACACTCTTTCCTTGATAGAGACCATTTAGACTCTCCCTGCAGAGTGTTTCGCTGTGGCTGGTTCTCTGCAGATGTTCCCATCTGCTGCCAAAGGAAGCTCCTCTGATGATTAGTAAGTAAGACACTATGAGTATAGCGGGTGTGTGTGTGTGTGTGTGTGTGTGTGTGTGTGTGTGTGTGTATTTGACCAGTAGTGTTTGGTTTTACCCTAGGTCTCTGCTTCTTAGTTAGCCAAGCAGTGTTAGGTATGGGCTCCTTCTCATAGAGGGGCCTCATGTCAAATCAGACATTGTTCGGCTACTCCCACAATTCATATGCCACTCTTTCTTGCCCTAGCGTATTTTGTAGGCAGGACAGATTGTAGGTCAAAAGTTTTTTGGCTGGGGTGGTTTTACCTTTATCCTCTGGTAGCTGCAAAGTGCCTTCCAGCACCAAAGACATGACTAGTACATCTGGGAAAAGGACCCAGGTAGGCACCAGCTCTACTTCTCCATGTGCAGTGAGTAGTGTGGATGTTGTATTTGGCAAATGAGTCCCATTGTCAGTTTGTGATGAGCAACTTTTTTGTCTTTGCAACAACCTGGGATTTGGAAGGGATTTTTATGGGGTCCTTTAGTCAACAACTCAATGGAATGCAACCTAGTCCAGCTACTGGAATCCTCCTTTAGTGAAAAAGATGGCCAGTGAGACTCAGTATCTGCCATTATTAGGAAATCTTACTATGTCTCTCAATTATGATCACCTTCATATGTTTTAAGAATAGATGCATTGCATGGGGTTTCCAGATCATCCTCCAGATGCCCCTCGATTCCACCTGTCTCACCCCCTATTCTCTCCCCCTCTCTCCCCTCCCTCTCCCTACCCAATCCTCCCATACTTCTTCTCACTTGCTCCTGGTTCATCCCCAAAACCTATTCTATTGCCTCTCCAAAGGAGCATCATCCTCCTAGACCACACCTCTCTACCTTACCTCTATGGATTATCGTTAGCTTGATTATCATTTACTTAATTGTTAATATCCAGTTATAAGTGGTTAAATGCTATATTTGTCTTTCTGAGCCTGGGTTAAATCACTCAGAATGATTTTTTTTTTCTAGTTGCATCCATTTGCCTGCAAATTTTCTGATGTCATTTTTTTAAACAGCTAAGTAATACTTCGTTATGTAAATATACCACATTTTCTGCATCCCTTCTTTGCTTGAGAGACATTTAGGTTGTTTCAAGTTCCAGAATATTGTGAATAAAGCAACAATGAACATAGCTGAGCAAGTGTCCTTATGGTAGGGCAGAGTGTCCTTGGGTTTATGCCCAAGAGTAGTTATAGCTGGATCTTATGGTAGATCAATTCTCAATTTTTAAAGAAACTACCCTATTGATTTGTGTAGTGGCTTTATACATATGCACTCCCACCAGCAATGGAGGAGAGCTCCCCTTTTTCTACCTCCTCACCATCTTGAGCCTTCATTTGTATTAATCTTAGCCATTCTGAGAAGTGTAAGATAGAATCTTAAACTAGTTTTGATGTGCATTTCCCTGATGGTTAAGGATGTCGAACGTTTCTATAAGTGTTTTTCAACCTCTGATTTTCCTGTATTGAGAATTCTCTGTTTAGATCTGTACTCCAGTTTTGAATTCGATTATTTAGCTTTTTATATCTAGCTTCTTGAATTTTTTTCTGATAACTTTTGCCTTTTTAAAGAAATATTGAGAACGTTGACACTCAAGTTACATGTTGTTTCTTATCCTATTGTGGATTTTTAAAGTGTTTGTTGCCTTTAGACTTTCTTTGTCCATCATTTAGCTAACACCTTTTCACTCTCATCTCTTGGCTATGCTTATTCCTTTCTTTAGTTCAAAGTATTCCTTTGAGTTTCCTCCATAGCATGGGACTTGTTGCCTCTGTTCTTTTAACCTTCCCTTTAATCATAGAATGATTTTATTAACCTTTAGATTATGATAGCTACTATATCCATAGTAGTCTGTGTTGGGCTCTGAAATCTTTAAAAACTTGGAGAATTATGGTCCAACTTCCCTTTAGTTTCTTAAAAACTCCAATGAAAGCTATGTTGTGAGCCTGACTTTTTCTATGACTTAGCATTTTCTGAAGCTTTCAAGATTATTTATTTATTTTTGTAGTCTTTTGGTTACTATATGACACAGGGAGTTTCTTTTCAGGTCCTGTCTATTTGGTGTTCTGTGTGCTTCCTACATCTTGATAAACATTTCTTTTCTTAGACTGGGAAATTTTCTCCTATGGTTGTTGAAAACAGTTTCTGGGCCTGTTTTGTCTCTTTTTTATACCTATGATTCATTGAATGTCCCATAGTTAATGTATGCTCTGTTCCTGGATGTTTTTGAATTTATCATTTCCTTTGATCAAGCAACCCAATTCCTCTACCTTGTTTTCAAACCCCAATATTCCCTCTTCCCATTAATTCATCCTATTATTAGTAAGGCTTCCTCTTCTGAGTTTTTTTTTTAATTTGGCTTACTGAAATTTTTATTAAAGATTTGCTTTCATTTGGGTTTTATTCACAATCCTTATCTGTTTATTAAAATGTATTTTCATATATTGAATTGTTTTCCTTATTTTGTTCAGTATTTTTATTTTCATAGTCTTCATTCTGATATTTATTAATATTCTCTTTGCATATTTGAACATATTCATAACTACTGTTCTGAAATAATTATCCTGTGTGTCATGTCATTTGCTTTTCTTGGGGAACATTAACATTGGAGTTCTAATTTTCAGAGAAATATATATTCTTGGATATTTATTTTTGTGAGTTCATTATGCTTGCTAGGTACCTGAAGTTCCATCATTGGTGATAGATTTTGTCATGGATATCTATCCCAACGTTGGTAGAGTGGACATTTGATTCTCTTTGCTATTCCTTGGATTTGTCAGATTTTAGACCAACTGGTTGATACTTGGTTTTCAACCTTTGGTCCACTCGGTGTTGATGTATGTCTGAAGTATTAGAAATGGTCCTAGCCCAGCTAGGGTTGGTGTAACTTATTAGCCCAGGAGCCAACTTTACATGGAATGATCAGGTTCTCAACGAAGATTTCCAGAAATCTGTGGAAGGCTCATAGGGTTCTACCAGTGGCGGGGGCTAGGGGTGTGTGTGTGTGTGTGTGTGTGTGTGTGTGTGTGTGTGTGTGTGTGTGTGATTCTCCAGTGCTGCATTAGTGGCAGAGTAGAGGGAGGGTCATTACCTAAGGGAGGTTCATAGAACCCCTGGTCCTCAGGCAGAGTTATGGAGTTGCTACCTGGGGAGGTACACAGAACTGTGTGTGGTTCTTTACAGCCAGGGCTGCCGGCCCAATACTTTACCTATTGACATATGCCTTCTTTTCTTACAGAAAGCTGGTTGTGATGGTTTATTGGGGTCCCTTGCCAGGGAAGATCATTGTGGTGTGTGCAACGGCAATGGAAAATCATGCAAAGTCATTAAAGGCGATTTTAATCACACCAGAGGAGCAGGTACCTGTGCTTTTTTTCATACTTAAACTGTAGTGTCTTCATGGATTAAAATCAGATTCAATCAGATTTAGAGATCACAGTTCTCATTCTATTGAAGACATGTTCAATGATTTTTGTGATGACATTCAGTATGTGTGATATGAGCCAGGAACTTGAACATGCTTATTTCTTGATAATGAAACATGAAGTCATATGTTGTGCATTCTAGAAGTGAGAACAGGAAAAGACTAATCTAATTTGCATCAGCTTATGTTACCAGGCTTCTAAAATACTTATTAGCCAGTGAAAATCGGGTATAACAAAAATAGTGATTTGCAACAGCTTGAAGCAACCATTGAGAATATTAGCATTCAGGGTTTCAGCTTTCCGTTCCCTTTCTGGTAATGCTTTTACTGAATTTTAAAGAGAAAAACAATTAAAAACTGAAGTCTGAAACAGTAGTATAGTATGGTTGAAGTCAGAATGGGTGGCAGACCATGGGAGAAATTCCCAAGTACATTAATAACGTCTTCTTTGCTCTTCTGTGAATTGCACTTGGGAGCTGTGGGTGTGGAATGAGTATAAATGATCTATGTAGTGTGAGTTTAAAGTTCCTCACCACAGAAAGTGATGGTATCTCCACTGAATTCTAATGGCCTACAAGTATTTTATACATATACATGTGTACACATATCCATATAAATATACACTTATACATACATTTATACACTTATATACATACGTGTATGCATAAGCATCACAAATACTACCTATCAAGTTCTCAAGCGTACTGGGAAAAAGCAAATATTTTCTGTCCTTCATCAACTTGTTTCCTGGACATGTTGTCTGTTGGGCCATCATATATGACTATTTTTTAAAGATGAATTTTATTATTTAGGTGTATGAATGCATCTGTGTATATGTTTCTACGTATGCCGTGTGTGTGTGTGTGTGTGTGTGTGTGTGTGTGTGTGTGTGTGTGTGTGTGTGTGTCTGTGTGAATGCCAACAGAACTAGCAGAAAGTGTTTTATTGCCTGGAGCTGGAGTTATAGGCAGCTATGAGCTGTCTGAAAAGGGAGCTGGGATCAAAACATGGCTCCTTTGTAAGAACAAGCAAGGGCACTAAGTTCTGAATCATCTCTCCAGCCTACATTTATGACTGCTTTCACCCCATCATTTATGGGCTTGCATTCACATTTAAATTAAATCCTCTAATTAAAAAATAAAAATTCTAATGATAAAATATAAATTAACTATATTGTGAAGAACATTAATTTATGTTGGACAATAAAGAAGGCTGAAGTCATTTGAAGTAACTGCTTCATCCTTGAAAGTCCAATGAGCCTTTGTGAGGCAGTTGTTTGTGTAGCTTTTTCCTCACAGAATAAGATAAGCAACGGAATCTTCCAGCAGACACCCAGGAGAGACAAGATGCACTTAGAAACCAGAGAGTCTCAACTCTTCAGCTAAAAATGTTAATGTTAATAACCTGCCTACCCATATCATAGTTGTAACAAGAGAAGTTTTCATAATACAGAAATTTAACTACGATCTTCAAGACCAAGGAAATAGCATACATAGCACTGTTTTCAAAGAATATTTTGCACAGTTGATATACATGGAGAATTCTGATGCATGTTGAGTTTTGAACTCTTTATTTGGTGGTAATAACCCTTTGTTTTCCCAGAGAAATACCACTGAGAATTCTGTGACATCTCTCATTCTGACTGCTGTTATGTCGTAGGATTCCCCCCCCCCCTTTACTTGCTTTCAATCCCTTTTTGCTTCAATGCCATGTTCAAATCTGTTATATAAAGCACCGGTACCTAAACAATCAGGAGCATCTCTAATGTTTTTGTCCTTGTCTGTTCCCCAGGGCCATCTCCAGAGTAGCTTTCTTGCTTTTCTGAATTATGGTAATATGTTTCTAATCGTTGCAAAGCTAACTGTTTCTCACTACAACACCCCTTTGCAAAAGTAAATCTAACTCCTTTTAGCTCTGCTAGATGATCATCCCTCAGGTAAATGTTTGACTGCTGGGAAAGCCTTGCCTCCTGTCCTTTATGACTCCTGCTTGCTATGGTTCATCGTGTAGTGTACTTTTGAACAGCTTGGAATTTTACATTTATTTGGATTCCATTTCAAACTCAGTGAGGAAAAGTTACTATGGCTATTTCTGTCCATCACCCCATTCTCAGTTATTATCTCAATTATTATTGACTGCTATCTGTTTACTTAATTAATCCCAAAGCATTAAAAAATATTGAAGCAATAGATTATTTAGGATTTTTTTTAAAGCTGTATGAGATCTTAGTTTTATCACAAGCTCCGTCTACTTGTGATTTGGGGAATGTTTTCTTCATTTCTCGCAAGATTCCTTTACCCCTACTGTTAATGGACTTCCAAAAATTTCTTAAGAGACTTGCAGGGTTTTTAACCAGTTTTCTGGACACACTGTAGACACAGTGTGTGTAGCACATGTGCAGATTCATGTTGGTGTGTTACTTCCCTTGCTCTGTGTGCTCTTTGCTAGACCACTTCTATTGGAGCAAGAAAATAAGCTTGGGAGGTATTATTTTTCCGTTAGCACCTTTATTGCGTCTTTCATCGTAACTTGCCCTGCCCATCAATAGTTTCTTAAAGGAATGAGTGGTGGCTTGTGTGGTTGGCCGGTTAAGAAGTTGATGTGCACTTGGTAGACATTAGGAAGAAAATGGATGTCAAATCTGTGAATATTTTTTTTTGTATAAGAAAATGAGCATACTGGTTTAAATATCGAAAGTGTGCTTTTAGAAATTTTAATTGTTTGGTTGATTCCTACAGGATTTGGGGAGCTATGGTCTCAGCCACCATATTTTATAGACCAGGAACTGTATATCATAGCAGGAAGTGGAGAGTGAAATCAAACACTGTGACAGTGTAATGCAGGTTGAATAGCCCTTACCAAAAGTTTTGAAGATTTAAGGTGTTCTAAATTTCAGAGCCATTTAATGGAGTGAATAATTGTATGTAAATTACCAGTTGACTATGAATAATCTCAGACTCAGAAATCTGGCAATTCAAAATAAGAATGGTTAACCTTATTTAAATATGTTTTGTATACTATCATCAAGGCTGAAAATAACAATTTCTCTATAGTAATAATAATAGTGATGAGCATATAGAACCTTTTAAAAATATACTCTCTGTGACTGTTCTACCGGTGCCACGAGGCTGGGGATTGTTACTGGCATTTTAGGATGTTGATAAAATTGTAGTCTCTGGTGGTATAAAAGAAGGTTTCTGTGCCTGGAGCCCACTATCCAGAGAAAGAATCACATTTGTAGCTTTAGATTCGGTGGCTTTGTGTCCAACTACTAATCTATGCCTTAGCCATAATTGCATTCTCTTTAAAAACCATACATTCTTAAAGGGCCCAAACACCTTATGTATAGAAAATATTCCTGCCATGAGTTTCTACATCCATATGTCCTGATTTTTAATACATTTCTTCTCCTCTTCTTGGGAACTAATATAATGGACCTATGCATTTGAGACTCTGTCAGTGTACAACCGTGAATTTAGAGAATACTTTTGCTTTGATTTACTGTATAATTCTATTCATGGTTAAATTCAAACAAGAATTGAGATATACAACTTCCATTTTGTTCTACTTTTAAAAAATTAAACCTTGAAATCTAATATCTTCTTTATACTTTACTAAATTTATTTACTGATGGATACAATGATCTCCTTAAAGGGGCAGTTGGTGGCCTGTCTGAGGTCTCCTTCATGTTTAGAGCTATTGCACAGTTGGCCCCTGTCTCTTAACATGTCTTATCCATAGAAAAGAGACCACCAACTTTGTGTCTGTTGTCATTGCTATTTTGTTTGTGTGACATAATGTCAATGCCTTCCATTTGGAGAGGCTGCAAATAATTTGATGTTACTGGCAAAGGACACTTCAATAAGTAATTAGATAGGCAGTATCTTGGATCAAAGTCTTGATTTTTTTAAAAAATCACATGCCCAGGAACTGGAGAACAGGAGGGATGTCTTAGCTGGCAAACTGATCAACATACAAGCATGAGGATGGGAGTTCAAATCCTTAATGTGTATGCTTAAAAAAAAAAAAAAAAAAAAAAAAAGCCAGACAGGGCCTTGAGCATTTGTGAACACAAGAGGAGATCCCTGGGGTATGCTGGCCAGCCAGTCTTTAATGAATGAGCCCATCTCAAAATAATAGTGACTGAAGAAGACACATGAGGTCAGCCACTGATCTATGCACACACACACACACACACACACACACACACACACACACACACCCTATATTCCTTTATTTATTTTATCCCAGCCACCAAATGGACTACACATTCATTTGTATTTATGCTGAATAACTAATTTTTTTTTAAGAATTACAATAATTGGTAGTCAGGAGAAAACTTTGAAAGTATCTCTTTGCCTTTTTAAAGCTTCAAGTTTTAGTTAGATGCATGAATTTGCACAGAATGCTAATGTTACTTTTAGAAAAGCCTTTGTCCCTGTTCTTCACTAAATGGGACCTCGGTTCCTTCTTTTCCTGTGTATGCTCTCATTTTATTTGGTTTACTTTCCTTCCAGTATCACATCCATGGCCAGGGCTGGGAAATATTTTCTGAGGACATTCCATTGTGTCTTTTGTTTATGTGACACCTGTAGAGGTGCCAACAGGCCTCTTGATGTGGTCCTGCCCCTCACTAACTGCTCTCCAGCTCCCAAGCAATCTTGTTCTCAGATGGTCCAGACATACTGGGTTGTCTCCAAGGCTTTGCTTTCTCTGCTTTTTCTAGCTTGAAGAATTCACTGGGTGATTTTAGTCTGTCCAGTTGTGTCTCTATAGAGGCTAAGACTGGGCTTCTTCCTTTCCTCAGGGTACTTCAGAAAGTACATTTGCCTTTGTACTTTCTCAGTAGAGCTCTGTGTTCAGCCTTTCCAAGAAACTTCACCTGAAATCACAGCCACTTTATAATGAAACCTTTTCCCTCCACAGCCTTTGAAACATGGTAGCAATAACTAACACCAAAGGTGGGGGCGGACGGGACACTTAGGGAAAACAGTTGTGTAAGAACCTCAGATTCACTGCATGTTTTACTGACTCTTCCAGGTTATGTGGAAGTGCTGGTGATACCGGCTGGAGCAAGAAGAATCAAAGTCGTAGAGGAAAAGCCTGCACATAGCTACTTAGGTAACAGGCACTGCAGACTCAGACAGTTGTGCTTAGTAGGAGCCCAGGTTCCTGCTCTGGAGGAAGTCAGTCTGTTTCTAGGTTCACAACTGAACTTTCCGGAAAGTGTCTCTTCGAATATTAAGCAAGAATTTTACTTTCTCCAAGGAAATCCCAGGAGCAAAAGCAATTTGGTTTTCTGCTGAGAGAGTGTAAAATACTTCCAAATTAGCTCACCCCATAAAAACAATAACTGTAGTAGGAGGTTTCTGGCCCGGACTTTCGGGCCTAGCCTCAAGGTTTAGGCCCCCAGACCCACAGACCAGCAGAGACACACAGATGCTTTCAATCATTTTAGGTTGATTTGCCTAAGAGCCAGGCATAACTTACTAACTCTGTACCCTTCATCTAACTCATGACTCCTAACCTGTTCAGCCATGGGGCTCGGTACCTTTTCTCACAGCAGCATAGTTGTCCTCTGCTTCCTCTGGCTTCTCTCTAGCATTCTGCTCTGTGCTTCCTGTTCTCAGAGTTTTTCTTAGTCTGGTAGCCCCACCCACACTTCCTGCCTGCCTTTGGCCAACTAGCGCTTTTTATTAATCCAGTGGGTGGGGCAATATAACAACACAATCTCCCACAAATAACAACAACAAAATTCTATTTTATATATATATTACATAACACATTTATTCATGTGTATACATGCATGTATGCCCAAAAAATGCACAGCTATTTTTGAGAAGTAAAGATTATTTTAGAAATAGGAAATCTTGCCAGGCAAGGGTGGTACAGGCCTTTAATCCAACCACTTGAGAGGCAGGGGCAGGTGGATCTCAGTGAATTCAAGGCCAGCTTGGTCTACAAAGCAAGCCCAGGGAAGCTAGGACTGTTTCACAGAGAAACCCTGTCTTGAAACAAAAACAAAAACAAAAACAAAAACAAAAACAAAAAAAACCAAACCAAAACAAAAAAAACAGCAACAAAAAAGAAATAGGAAATCTTGTCAATCAAAAGAAGCCATTTGTAGTTAAAAGGTTTTACTATATTGACATTCTTTGTCTCGCTTCACTCTGGGAAAACTCACCTATGGAAAAGATATCTTTAAACATTTAAGCTTTGCTTGCAGGAAAGGCTAGATTGGCTATTTTGATATATTTTTATTAAATAATACTTATTGATTACTCAGAAATTTTATATCATGCACCGCAGTCACACCCACCTCCCAGTCATCTTGGGTTCAGCTCCCTCTGCCTTGTGATCTCCCACGCATACACAAAAAAGAAAAATGAAATTCTATTTTTGTTGTTCATATTTCAGTTAGTTCAACTGATAACTTCCTAATGGGACAGAAAAGGTGTCACAGATAGAAGAATCAAATAGAATGAAAGGATCAAGCAGAATTGAAACACTGCACTTTATCTTTTAAAAATATCTCGGGACATTTTGCTTGATAGAAGTGATACCTTATTATTTTCAACTCAGTAATACATGACCCAAAAGGAAAACCCTTTGCATGTGGTGAACAATCCTTCTTACATAATGTTTCTACTCTTCTCTGTAAAAACTAGTCTGGCCTTGGCTTTGGATTATGTTTCCCAATAGGATGTTCTTTCTTAGAGTAGATCTTGTGAGAGATTGAAAACAGTAAAAGAAGTCCTTGATTATGTGAAATTCTCATTTGCTAATTACTTGTATAAATTTGTTTGCTAATATCTTATATAAATTTGATCAGATTTACTTACTATGGTTTTAAAGGTATTTTAAGTACAAGAAGATCGTCCCTAATTCAAGTCCAAATATCCAGTTTTAGAAGACCGTGGTGTTAGGTGATTGAGACACGTTCATTCAGTAGGTAACTGCCTGTCACACTTAGGTACATTTTCTTTATTCCCAGGCTGCAAAATAGATCTATGTCTTCTCAGAACTTCTGTTTTAATTCTGTCAGTTTTAATAGCCTGACAAGTGCAGCTTAAATAAGACAGTTCTACAAATGAGACACTTTCAGGCTGCCTCCTTCGTAGCTTCCAACTTTTTAAAACATGTTTTTCTGCCTGCCTGCATAGTTATTATAGTCCACATTATTTGACATGTTGATAGTAGCTTGTTTATCCATAGTTCCTTGAACTTTTTCTTCTTTTGGCTTCTAGTCTCTTACTCTTTCTCACTGGGTACCCCTTGACTGATCCCCTTTGGTGGAGTCTGAATACAGTCTCCACATGTCCCCACGTATTTCGGCTCTGGAATAAGACATTCTGTCTTTTTGACTTTACTCTGTTCCCAAAGAATTTCTCCTGTAGCTAGTATTTCTTTGGTCCTCCAGCTTTCAAATAATGACACAGAGACTTCTCTTTATATATGAAAGCTTGGCCTTGCTTAGGCTTGTTTATATCTTTAAACTTAAATTAACCTGTTTATATTGTATTTTCTGCGGTGGGGCTCATTACTTTTCCTTCATGCTGCATATTCAACTCCCTTCAGGTCTCACTGGCAAGTCTCCCCATCTCTGATTTCTTCCCAGAGTTCCCATATCCTTCCGGAAGTCCTGCCTATGCTCTCTTGCCTAGCCATTCAGATCTTGATTAAACCAATCAGAAGGCGTTTTGGCAGAGATGCATTGTCACAGTGTAGAAAATGATTATCCTGCAACTCTTTTCTAGAATAGTTAAACGTTTATTTGTTGGAAGTCATAACAACAACAACAAAAAAACCTGTTTCAGTAAGATAATTTGTTTCTACCTCTAGCTGAATATGTCTTTGCCTATTTTCCACTGTTACTTCCCTGTGGCTTTGTAACAGTTGGCACAGATCTGAGTACATAAAACAGCAGAAATAAATCTATCCTTCAGAGTCCTGGCATGCAGAAATCCAAAATTTATTTCAATGGACCAAGTTAAAGTGTCCACATACTCATTGTCTTTGGAAAATAACAGGATGGCACCACTTAGCCCCCCCCCCCTCCGTGCCCTCAGGCTGCTGATGAATGCTGTTTGTGGAAGCATCAATCTACCAGCTGCATTCATGGTCTGTTGCATTTCTTCAGTGTTTAAATCTGCCAGAGTGACCTGTTATAAAGACAGCCATGATGGCATTGACTACCTCCATCATGATTCGGGACAATTTAGTGCTCCATAGACGGCAGTTCCCTTCATCTTCTCTAGCTGCAAAGACATAAAACAAGAGACCAAGCAGTCTACGAAGAAGATAAATTAATTGTTCAGTTTTGGAAGCTGGGTCACTCAAGATCAATGTCCTGGCACATGTGTTATCTACTGAGGGCCTATTCCAGATTTGTAGAAGACATTTTGTTTCTTCAGAAGGTGAACAGGGTTGGTAAGGTATTCAGACTCTATGAATTAACTAACTCCCTAACTGAGAGTAGAGCCCTGTTAAACGACTCCACAATATCATTACCTTGGAAATTTCCCAAGATGTTTCTATTTTAGACCACGAGGAACATCTGCAGAGTCATTATTCAGCTTACCACAACCATTCATTTCTCCTCAGTTGTGGATGCTATAACCAAGAGTCTTAATCCTACCTTTCTTCCCAGTGTTCTCGGATACATTTGCAGATCCTGCCACATCCATGTGTCCTGTGAGCTCCATCACGCCCCTCCATTTACTGCCTCCCACTTTGTTACCTGAATAACTTACGACCGACTAAATTCCTTATTTGTGTTTGCACGTGTCAGATACATGCTGTTAATTGTCGAAAATGTTTGCTTCATCGCCTTCTCTGAAATGACATCTGCTGTGCATGAAATAATATTAATGTTCTGAATGAATTATATAAATGAAAGACATTTTACACCTGTAGAGAGTTCGTTATAGGACAACATGTAACAAGTATCTGTAAAATAAGAAGGACTTACAACACCTGGGTGAAGCTGATACCATCTCTTTGGCCCCGGGCCTAAATCTTTTCGGTGAATCTTTTGCAAAAGAAAATTCATTGCTTTTCATGTATTATTTGAAATTTCCTAGCATGAAATTCCTAATTGAACACATGTCCCTTTACCTCCTTTCTATGTTCTTGCATTTAGAAAATTGATTGGCATAAATATTGTAGGTGGCATAAATTATAAAATATTCTCTTCCCACAGTTTTGCTAAGCTCACCCCTTTCCTGCTACAGAAATCTACACATGCCTGGTGTTTGTTACTGCTGCTCCTGTTACAAAAAGATCACTATCTAAATTTGAGTCTTATATCTGTCTTAAGCTTCTACTTTTAGCTGTAGTCCGTTCTCAAAATAACACATATTTGTCTAAATAGCACAAATGCCACCCTAGAGGTTCAGTACGGGTTGCTGTACATGTTACCATTTCCCCTTCTTTACTAAAGTAATGCAGAGCACAAAGTACAAGCAATCCAACAGAATCAACCCATCATAGAACAGGAAAGATGTACAAACGAGGGCTTCTGGAGACACTGGCTAGTGGATCTGAAGCATGCTGACATGCGACTGTGGTGAGAGATAGTAGGGGTCCAAGGGTGCCTTCTAGGTTTACAGGGAGTGATAGACAGCAAATTGATGAGGAAAAATAGAAGGGACAGCCTTACGAACCTAGATTCTGAGGACCTGCGTGTGGATGCATATCATAAATCAATCTTCCCGGGCTCCCTTGTGTATGGGAAGGAAGTTGGAAGAAATTTTCAAATGTGATAAATTTAGAAGAATAAATGAAAACTTTAGCTGATGACATCAAACTATATATTATTGCCCAAGAGACATGTCACTTCCCAGTACAATTATCCTACCCATTACTCTTTCTTTAAATTATACTCACTTACCATTGGCTTCTCTGAAGATTATAGCATTCCCTTGTTAATGATTGACTAGTTAACATAAAAATGAATAAACCAGATGCTTTTATTTATAAAATCATTATAGCTTATGACTTCCAAAAAAAAAAAATCTCACAAAAGACATTGAATCCAACTTTGCAATTTTATGCACAGGGCACTGGGCAAAAATCTCACTAAAAATAGTTGAAAATGAGAAAAAGATAAAACAATGCTCCCTTTTAATAGTTATCCCTTAATTTGATTACTTTAAAATGCTGTAACAAAGAGCCACAGCCCCAGTGGGTTATAAATAGAATTTGCTTTTCACAGCTCTTAAGGCTGAAAGTCTGAGCTCAGGAGACCAGTGTGGTTGGGCTCTGATGAGGCCCTTTTATGAGCTGGAAATTACTGACTTCTGTGTCCTTACATGGCAGAGAAAGAGAAAGCAAGGTCTCTTGGGGCTCTTACAAGAACACTCATCTCAGTTATGAAGATTGTGCCCTAATAACCTGAGCCAACTCTAATTACCTCACAATGACCCCACTTCCTAATCACCTCACAATGTGGAGTCTGGTTTCAACTTGGGAACTTGAAAGGGTAAAATCAGCCTGTAGCATGTCTCAGCAGGAAGGACATTAAAAAGTCCTAAAAGGCCAAAACTCTGGTGAAAACAGAAAGCCTGATGCTGAGCCTGTTAAAATGCTACCTGAAGTGTTCATCAGGTAACTAAAGTCAGACTCTGAGAACCAGGGTGATGCTGTAAACAGAACCAACAATGCAAAGGTTGCTACAGAGTAGTGCTCATAGGAGACTCCGACTCCCAAGTGAGGCTTCAAAAGATTCCATGTTTTGTGTAATAAAGGGGCAGGAATGTAACAATACATGAGCAGAGAAGGGAGGAAGTATCTACATTAACATCAGTCTAAGGTGGACACGGAAAATCAACTTTCCTGACAGTTTGCAGCGCACTGCAACCCCACACATGTGTCGCGCTCACTTCATCTAACTGTGAAACCGCAAACCCTGGGACTATCACTAACATGTGCCAAGGGAAGAACTTTCTATAAGCGACCCCCTTCGAACCAGCCCTCAAAAGATGTAATTCAACAAATGGAACATTAAGAACAACACAGAAGACAGGAAGGAAATATACATCATGAACCAAACACCACATTGAAAACAAATGTATAGAACCAATATACAAGTCGTCACACACAGACAATATGAACGGAATTTTACAAATAATAAGCTTATATATCTTTTTGGGTTATGAAAGTAGAGAAAAGCTGTGATCTCAGAGAGAATAATTATACTTGGCTTCAAAAAGCCCTTATTCCTAGAATATATAAAAATGTAATTTTCTGAGTATTTATAAAGTCAAATATGTATTCTTGATTAGTATAAAACAGTAACACATTTAGATATATTACCCATGTACGACAAACAGCATTTTTAGTATATTTGAAGAATCCTGTGTTTTCTCTTTTGCCTAAGCTATTTTGTCTAAAATTAGTAACCGTTTACTTTGATCGTTAAACATTGAAGTCTTATTTTGGGAAGGCCTTTTAATCTCTCTCTCTCTCTCTCTCTCTCTCTCTCTCTCTCTCTCTCTCTCTCTCTCTCTCTCTTCTCAATGCTTTAATGGAACTTTTTACATAGATATGACAAATGAGAATTTATATTTTCATATATTCTTTGATGTTTGAATTTGTTTTGCTAATTGTTTTTGGCAGGGAATAATCTTTCATTTGCCTTCTCAAAAGGGTTAGCACAGAGCTATTTCTGACATTTTCTTGTTACTCCGTCACCCAGGACAGGGGAACTCATTTCTACCACGTTACCTTGTTTTCTTGAGCTCTTTGAGCTTTATCAGATATTTAGTCTTCAAGGAACCAACTTCTGATTTTACAAGTTCCTTCCACTGTTAGTTTATTGCTGTTCGATTCACTCCCTTGTCATTTTCTTCCATTTGTTTAGAATTTTGTTTTATTTAAAAGGGTTTTTTCCCATATCTCCCACTACTGCCCCTCCCTTCCCTCATCCCAGTCCTCCCTTAGCCTCCCCCCACTCCATCTCCCCATCTATTCCCCAAGGTGAGTCAGTTTGGTCTGACATATCCAGTTGAGGTAGGTCCAAGGACCCCCCCCCCAGTGTCAAGGCTGAGTTAGGTATTCCTCTGTGGGAATGGGCTCTGAGATGTCAGTTTATGAACCAGGAATAAACTCTGGTCCTATTGCAAGAGGTTCCACAAACTGCCCACACCGTTAGACTGTTGTCTACATTTGGAGGGTTTAATTTCTTTCCATGAAGGTTTCTTAGCTGTTTATTTCAGAGTCCGTGAGTTCTCAAAAGTTCCGGTCAGCCATCTCTGTGGGTCTTCTCTCCTTCTCATGACCCTGATCCCTTTGCTCATACACTCTCTCCTCTCTCTCTCTTTAGCTGGATTCGGAGCTTGACCTGGTCCTTAGTTATGGATCTCTGCTTCTGCCTTTATCAGTTGTTGGATGAAGGTTCTATTGTGGCAATTAGGATGGTCAGGCATTTGATTATAGGGAAAGTCTTGGCTCCCCTACCATAGGTAAAACAGAAGAGTGGTTTTAGCTGCCTAGCTGTGCTTCACATGCACTTTCCGTTAAAGCTATTATTACAGCACTGAATGGTTTCTGTTTGGATCTATGAGTTATGCTTGAATATACTAAATTTACATTTTTTTAGATACTTATGTAAGTTCTCCATTGAGTGTTTTCAGTGTGAAGTCTTAGGATAAAAGCATATATGCAGACAGGTGTTCAACTGAGACTTGGTTAATAACCTGTGACCTAAGTGAGTTATTCTGAAATTTCCTCAGTCAGTAAAATTCAAGATTTCTGCATACTTAGAGATATTCCTCTTGTGCAATCAATTAGAGAAAGAGGAATAAAAAGACATTTAAAAGTATGCATTTTTTTCTCTCTTTCAGTTAAATCAATTGTTAATTCATGCATTTTGGTACTTTATTATGTAGTTCAGATTGTTATATAACCTTAATAAATTTTGTTTATCATCTAAGAGTTTATTGTGTGTGTGGTAGTGGTCAATGTGTGTGTATGTGCAGTAGCATGCAATTGTGTACATACATGTGGAGGCCAGAGGATTATGTTCTCTCTCTGTGTGTATGTGTGTGTGTTTTCTTCATAAGTTCCTTGTACTTTTTAAGTCCTATGTATTTGGAGGGTTTTTTTTTAATTAAAATATGTTTAGACATTGTGTTTTCAAATATTTCATATGTCCTCCTAACCTTTTTGGAATCCCAGTCACTTGGTTGTTGTCTCTTGGTGGTTCCCATATGTCCATCATGTTCTGTTCCTGTTCATCAGGTCTTTGTTCTCTGAGCTGTAGTACTTTCCTATGAATGTGTCTTTGTCTAAAGTGTTCTTAAGTCGATGGTTCATTAAGTTCAGTGTTTAGTATGTTTTCCTGATATAAGACATTTGATTTGAAGATTTTCTAGCTCCATTGCCCTCCGATCTTACATACCTTTCTATAAATGTGTGTGTATCTAAAGGGTTAATTCACTAGTTCCACTATCTCTAAGATTCTAAGATTTAATCTCATTTTACTCCTGATGCCTTCCTAATTACTGTAAGTCATTTTTGTGATGGCTACATACCCAGCAAATTTTTAATTAAATGATGAACATGATTAACATAGCATGGGTGAGTGGCTGGATTATATTTCCTTACTACTGAGTATAAGCTTCATTTTACTGAAGAGTTCATTTACTTCTGGCTCAGCCAGCATATCTTGTTTTAATGCTTTGTTAAATTGACTCAGGTTCCTTTTAATCTGAGGTCTGTTAAGTTTTTTATTAATTAATTATTTGCTTATTACTTATTTGGCCAACTGTCTTTTAGCTTCTCGATAGATATTCAAAGTAACTCACCTTGTAATTACATAGAATTTCCATTTTTCTCTATACCTATTTGTTGAAAAATGTAAAATCCTTAGGATCTTAGCAGTGGTTCCTTCCCAGCTTTAGAGAGTCACACCCACTCTATTTGAAGCTGGATATTTAGCTCTAAGGTCAAAGGTCCGCTGTGAATGCTTTAGGAGCTTTTTTTCCCCTTGTACTTTACCTTTCTGCAGAGCTCCATAAAACAGATGCTCACTATTTTAGCCAGCGTGAACTCCAGTCTTTGTGCCTCCCTATTTCCATGAAGACCCCTCAGTCTGTGCTCTGTATAAGGTCAAGCTCCCAGGGAGAGGTCTGGTAAATATCCTCGGGAAGACAGCTAAGCCATCATAGGGATTATACCAGCTTTGCTCTCCACCCTCAGTCATCGAAAGTTTGAAAACTTTCTCCACACACTACGCAGTGAGAAGCCGATCAGTTCCATTGATTGCCAGAAGCAAGATTTTCAAAAATATATTTTTAAGTTTATGAAGTTTAAAAAAAAGTCAAGAAACATGATATGTACAAACTCCTGGTTCTGAAAGAAATGATTCTTAAGCTAATAAATTGGATAGATTTTCATGTACATGTGTATGCCATTTTCTAGGAAATGTTGAAAGCCAAGACATGAATAGAGTCTGAACATCATATTCCATAAACCCAAGGGGAGTTTTAAGGCATTTTTATTAGAGATTTTCAAGAACTGTAAACTGATCATTGTAACCTGAAATATAAACATGGAAGTGGGAAAATATTAATTCATGTGCAACATTAGACAAAAATATTTCTCAAAATATTAAATTTAACTTACAAAAATATAAGCAAATGCTAAATCTTAGAAACGAATCTGTTATTTTTCTTTTTCCCCCAAAAGCTTTAATATTGTCTAAGATATGTTCATTTGTTGGTTTTTAACAAACATTTGACAATGTTTTGAGATGTTCCTATCAATATACTTAGCTTTCAGTAAAGATTACAATTAAGCCTTGATATCATAAAAATGAGAATAGGTATGCTTGTTTAAACTCCCTTTATATTTTATGATAAGAACTATTTTGTAGAAAAGATTGATGCAGAATATTTCAGTACTTTCATAAGCTTATTGCCTGTGCTAATAGGAATACAATCATCAGAACAAGTTTTGGTGAACATACAATAGATGGCTGAAAACTTTTGACTTCAGTAGCAACAAGGCAAGTGACTTAGGATTGTGTTAGAGGATATTTGTCATCGTCCATCCTCATCTTCTACTTCATCTTTTGAAAGCTCTTCGAGATACCAGCAAACAGTCGATAAACAGTGACTGGAAGATAGAACATTCTGGAGCATTCAGTCTAGCTGGAACTACAGTCCATTACATAAGACGAGGCCTGTGGGAGAAGATCTTTGCCAAAGGACCGACAACCACACCTTTACATCTCCTGGTAAGAGGAAGGAATGGGGTAGTGTTGTGAAATCAGCTTCTCGTGACAAAGAAATTGCTGATCTTTTTTCTCTTCCTTCCCCTCTCCCCCTCTATCTTCTTTCTTATCTCTTTCTCTCCATTCCTCCAACTGTTCCTAAAGTCAGAATAGTCAGACCAGCATTTTAAATTGTTTAAGAAATACGATATTTGTAGAGACTTTAAAAGATTTTAAATCGTGGTATCTAAAAATAGTAATTATCGAATGTGGAGCAAGATGTTCTAGGGAACTAAAAAAACTCACAGTGGAAATTGATCACCAGTGAGTAAGGAACTCTTTTCCCTAAAAGCATCACTTGCTAACCAGAATGGGTATTCATCAAGACTGAGCCACAGCAGTGGAAACTTCAGCAAGTCACGTCTGCTTAATAAGACTCATCTGTGTCTATAGAATGTGTCTTTGATAACACATGGTTTTGAGAAGAGGGATTGGATAAACATATCTTAAGAGAATGCTCAGTCTCCTTAATGCATTTCTCACTAGGTCAAAGGATCACTCTAAACCTATGAACACTGCACTGTTTGGAACTGTAATCTTTACCATGTAGCAAAAGACTAAATGTGCTTCAAGAGAGAATTGAAAGGAAAAACACCAGAGAAGTGGGTTTGTGTCCTGGTTGCTGGGTTGTTCATGGGCTTTTTTCAAGGCACTCAGAGCTGATGGTAGACTATGTAGGTGAGTGACTGTACAAGTAGAGTGAGTTTTTATTCTATTGGCAAAAAAGTAAATCTAAGATTCAAAGACCGCAGCACCTTTCTGTACGCCCATGCACAGCAAACCACTCTAACACAATGGATTTGCTTGTCTGACACATTATTTAACATCTTCATCAGAGTTGAATGAGTCTTTCTTTAGCTATAGGCATTTCTAGGATCCCCAGATTCAGATCACACAGTGGCTCATTGCTTACCTTATTTTGATGGCCCTATTGTTTGGGGGCTCTTTTTAAATGTACTTTCTGATGCACTTGATTTAGCTCAGAACCAGAGATCTATGTATTTCCCACAGCTCCTCCCTGATATCACGGCTTCTGGTCCAGAAACCATGATTTAAATTTCCAGGCTTAATATAACTGCAGTTTATTTGTCTCAACAGGAGTATAAGGGTGGAGTAAGCAATGTGTGTACTTTCTGTCCAGTATAAACAATACCATCCACTGGAAGCTGTGGATCAGAACCTGACCAGGCGACATTGGTTAAACAATATGTGCAGTGTCATCAAACGTGACTTCATTTTCACCAAGAAATTTGTGTTCGGTTCTGACTTTTCTGTCTAAGTCTTGGCTCATATATATGGTCTTTGAATAATCATTTTATGTATCTCCTCACAGTTCCTTTGAATCCTATTTTATAATTTCAATTAAAAGAGCTTCTCTGTTCTGTGCCATCTAAAGAAACAAACAAAAAATATTGATATCATGGGGAAAATACTTAGCATCTTCTTTGGCTGCATGATGCAAAATAACATCAATAGCAAACATGATTTGATTTGATATGGGAGAGCATTGCCATATTTGTCTGCACTCTATAACCACTGATGAGTTCTAACCTACTTAAGAACAATACCATGAGCCCAAAACATGTAACAAACCTTTGTCTAAAGTCTAAAAAAGTATTTGTCAGACACAGTTGGGAACTTTTCTTGCAGCTGAGTCCATAATCGGACTAGTAATTGCCAAGGCTTTTCCTGGAATCGTGGATTGTAATTAACTCAGTGAACTAGGTCCAAAAGAAGGTATGTGTGTGACCTGGATTTATTTGGTAATCCAAAGGAAACTGTACCTCTGAGGTATTTTTCTTTAATGACTATTGCAGATTGAAAACTGGTACTGACTTGAAAGGGAATGGGTTCTGCTGCCATGCTTCAATATGTGCCCTGGACTGTAACATGCTCACACTTTCTTTTTGCAAAGGATTCTGCCAAAGTCAAATGGTTTATGAAAGAGCTCATGGTTCTGTGGCCAGTCACTCTCTCAATTTTAAGTGGTATTAGATGTTCAATGCAGTTTAAATTCTATCACTATGTAGAAAAACACGATTGTGGGCATGCAATTAAATAGGGTGGCAAATAGCTGTTATTAGTTTGGTCATTTTACCAAATTTAAAATTACCTGATACTGTTGTCATAATGATTAAAAATGCAAGCTTTCACCCATTCTTATTAGGTTGAAAGTAATTTTTTTGGCAACATCTGATAAAATATTTAATCCAGAATCAGTACTGTAATGTAGTTTGACTTGGTACCCAGGAGGTTTCACATTTGAAAACTTAAAAACTCTTTTGATTATATTATCTAGATAATGTTCATAATGTCAATATATGAGCTACACAATTCATACATCCAATATGTTGCTACACGTCTTTCAATATGCTGAACAAAACCTGAGAGAAAGTAAGGAGAATTCAGTTGAAATATATTCCTTCTTAATGTTGGGTTCATTCAAGAGTTTTTAAATATTGTACTAATTGAATCACCTATAATTATAACTACTCTAGACAGCAGCTGAATATCCAATATTTAACTATTGGATAACCAAACATGCACCCCAAACACATAATTTAAAGGTACGCATAGAAATTAATGTACCAACTATTTGCAGATTGTCAGATCAGTAGACAAGACATATTTCATATAGCTCTTTAGCACATTTTTTATAAAGAATTTTTAAAAAATAAATATATAAGTTCATTTATCTCCTTTGTTTAAAATATGTACATAGACACGAATGTGTTATATATAATGTATACATGATGGGTATATATATATATGTATATATATATATATATTATTTCTTTATAACATCCATGATGATCCCATTCTGATCTTGACATTGGATACCAGTAAAAACAAAATGGTATGACCCCAAATTGTGGCTCAGCACAGTGTAGACTCAAAGGCATGCTCAATGACCCATTAGAATTTACTAAACTCTTTGGTGTAACGTTGCTGTTGCTATTCTAATGTTTATATAAAATCCATGGATTTTAGATATACATATGTTTATATAAATATATATATAAATATGTGTGTATATATATACATATATATATAGCCAAAATTCAAAACATTCAGAGAAGAAAAGTACTAGCCTTCTAGTGATTCAGAAGTACAGTGCCTTATTACTCATGATCTACAGTCTCCTTCCTTACTACTGATTTCTTAAAACATCATGACCAAAACCAACATGTATAGAGCGGGTTCAGCTTACAACTCTCAGGTCACATTGCATTGCTCAGGTAAGTCAGGGCAGGAACTGAAGGCAGGAACTTGGAGATAACTGAAGTATATGCTATAGTGGAGTGTTGCTGATTGGCTGACCCCTGTAAACTTGCTCAACCTGCTTTTCTATACAAGGAAGGAATGAATACCTGCCAGGATGTCACCACCCACAGTACACTAGGCCCTCCCACATCCATAATTTATCAAAAAATGCCCCCATAGCTTTACCTGCAGACCATTTTGGGGCAGACATTTCTCAGTTGAAGGGCTCTACTCTCTAATGTCTCTAGCTGTGTCGAACTGGCATAAAATGGGACAACACACCTCATATTTTCTCAGTGACTTTCCACCTTTTCTTTTTATAAGGGTGGAAAATCCAGATTATTTTATATCTTGACATCAGATCCCTGTCCTTTAGAAAATATACATACACCAAATAGTCATCATATGCATATATCATGTTTTGGGAAATGGTCTGCCAAATTGATAAAAAATGATTGTGTATTTCTGGTTTTGTTCAAGTGGGCTTTCATGATGATGTGTTTAGTTCAGAGGAGACTCTCTAGTCTTTGAAAAATATATGACACTTTAAAGGTAATGTCTGTTGTGAATTAAAAGTATATGTTCATTGTGCTACTGGTATTTTTAAGTATCAGAATATTTGTAGATACTGTTATTAGATGTCCTATGCTTTAATTGTATTCTTTAATCACTCCATATGCCACAGGTACTCCTGTTTCAGGATCAGAATTATGGTCTTCACTATGAGTATACAGTTCCATCAGACCCACTTCCAGAGAACCAGAGCTCTAAGGAGCCTGAGCCCCTCTTCATGTGGACACATGCAGGCTGGGAGGATTGCAATGCCACCTGTGGAGGAGGTGATGAATTTTAAAACTTTTATCTCTTCAAAACAGCCTTTGTGTTTTGATTATTGGCTAATAATTACAATAGATCTAATATCTCTAATTTAGAGTTCCAGAATCTATAAAGATTTGCAAACTATGTTCCTCACAGTGTGTGTACAGGCTGAACATCTGAACTGCCAAAAACATATCTTTCTTAAAATGAAAAGGCTATTCACCATTTTTCCATTTCACTCAGCGAGACTGGTTGTTCTATTATTGCACAAAGAGTAATGCATTTGTTTACAGCATGCATCCCAGATTCTAGACACAACATCCAGGCTGTGATGAACTATTACCATTAGCATCTGAGAAACACTTGGGGCTAGTCTGGGCTAAAAGCTCCTTACTACAATACTAGCACCAAGATCTGGACCATCAGTCCCAAAATCCCAAAGAAACATACAGAAGCTTACATTCATTTCATGCCGATCGGCCTATGGCTCAGGCATATTAGCCAAGCGGCTTAGTACCTTTTCTCAGAGCAGCATTCTGGCCTTCTTCCCTCTGCATCTGCTGGCATCTCTGCTCTGTACTTCCTCTTCTCAGAGTTTTCTTAATCTGGTAGCCCACTCACTTCCTGTCTGCCTTTGGGCCAATCAGTATTTTATTAAAGCAGTAGGAGGAACAAATATTTATGATGTACCAGCACATAATCCCACAGCAAACACTTCAGTAAAGTATCTGTGTGCTTTTAAGAAATAAGAGAAACCACACCTTTCACGATAGACCCAACAAATATACAATATCTTGGGGGTAACTCTGATCAAGCAAATAAATAAACGAATGTATGACAAAACACTGAAAAAAGAAGTTGAAGAAGGCATCAGACTATGGAACAAACTCCTATGCTCATGAACTAATAGGATTGAGATAGTAAGCAACCTACAAAGCCAATATTATCCCCATAAAAATTACAACACAATTCATCACTGATCTTAGAAGAACAAGTTTTAGCTTTATATGGAAATGTACACACACACACACACACACAACACACACACACACACACACACACACACGATAGATAAAACTACACTCAGTAATTTAAAAGATGCTGCATGAAAGCCCCCTATGTACTAAAATAAAATGATGAGAGGAAAGTGAGAAAGAGCAGGTGCACAGTCAGCTAGATTTTTAGAAAAGCCCTTCACAGAAGTCATGCTGAGTTAAACTCAAAGGGAGCTCAGGCTGTAGGTGTAATGTGGAACAGAGCTCTGGGTGAAGGGAAGCAAGGGTAGGAGCCAGATGTGCCCAGAATTGCTAGGTACTTGATGCAGCCCTCCTTCTATGGGGGTAGGGGATACATGGGAGGTGTCCCAATGCAGTGACTGTGTGTCTTCAGATATGAAACTACCTTTCTGTTCTTCTGATGAAGAAGAGCAAAAGGGTGAATGAAGCACCACAGCAATGGAGGAATCAGTCTAGTTAGGCCATTTGCAAGCAGAAAAGGAGAACCGAGGAAGGAACCCTGCTGCTGATCTAGATATGAAGCTTGAGATTCCAGGTGACCGAAATGTCTTGTTCCAAATGAGAGAATGAAGTCACCATTAACTCACAAAAACAAAACAACAAATCCTGAAATGCCAGGGTTAGGAGGAATTGAGGGCTTCAACAGAAACTAGAGATACCTGTTAGTCTAAATGTGATGTCAACCAAGCAGTTGGGCTTAATAAGTCTGATGTTGGATAGGGAATATGAAGCTCTTCATATGCAACATACAGATAAGTGTAGTAAAAACAATTAGACTAGGCGGAGCCACCAAAGAATAACTGGAGAGAGAGAGAGAGAGAGAGAGAGAGAGAGAGAGAGAGAGAGAGAGAGAGAGAGAGAGAGAGAGAGAAAGCTATTAGAGATTGACAATTTGGGGAGGGTGAGGAAAAATGGCAAAGATGATTTAAATGAGTAGCAAGCAACTTAGGGAACAAGTATGCAAGCCATAGTGCTGTCTGTAAAAGGAAGTAAGGGAAGTGTTACAGGAGGAAAGAATGATGAGCTACCAAAATCTACTGTGGAACAATGAAGAAGAACTGATTAACACTTACGTTTTAAGATGTGTTCTTTTTACTAGATAGGGAACAAAGAGCTCAGTGCTACTGTAAAATTAATTTTAATACTAAAGTTGGCACAAAAGACCAAGTAGAATGGATTTTGTAGCAAAATAGTAATCTTCAATGTGCTGTCATGGAAGAAGGAGGGCTCCTGAGGTAGCATCCTTTCCTTGGAGCCCATAGGCAGATAACAGCTACCGAGGAAGAGGAGGCATTCTTTAGTGGTAAGCCACTAGTGACGTAAGTGTGCTTTCTTAAAGGACCCTTTATCCATGCTCATCTGAGGAACTCTAATAAAACTTCCTGAAGTGCACACCCAAAAGTCACAAAAGTAGACGGGGTTCTAGTTAGGAAGAGGTAGGGGATTTATGAGAGTGACGGAGGGAAAATTATAATGACATGAGGAGTGCACATGCCCGAAATATGTTACATTTGTGTATAAAAATGCAAAGCTACATATGAAAAGGGGAAAAGAAAAATAATTAAAGACAGGAATTCTAAGTCAGTCCATGACCTCGAAAGAAGCAAGAACCACATGGCAGTAGCTGTAGGGGAAAAAGTCAAAGGATTTGCCTTTCATTGTTGGTTCCAATAAGACACATTAGACATCATTGTTTGTCAATGTGCGTTTTCTGGAGGAGACCATCAGATGAAGATAGAGTGAGAAATTGCTGGAACAATATCTGGATGGAACTGGAAGGAATGAAATGAGTAATTATGTTGCTTTACAAAACCATAGACATCTTATCACCAGACACAGAAAAACAAGCAATCTGGGAATACAAAGTAGCTTCATTCCAGCTGGGTCCATTCTCTCCACAAAGGCCACTTTGCTGAGAGCAAGGGTGGCAAGGGACATATAGGAGTTCTAAAAACAGAAGTAATTACTTAGAAAAAGACAAGAAAATGAAATCGTTACAGATTGTCTGGATGGGAATCTTTAAGTCAGATTACAAATCACAAATCAGCCAGGAGTTCTTCAAGGGCTACTCTTGGGCATATTTCAGAGCTCTTAGTATCTAACAGCAGCTGGTGGCCAGTAGAAGGTAGGACCAGCAGCAGAGGGTGCTCTTATGCAGGCCTTGGTGATGGCACTATTTACTCCTCTAGTGTGATGATTTGAAAGAGATGTCACCCATAAGTCTCAGGCATTTGAATGCATGGTCCCCAGTTCTTGCTGAGGAAATGTCACTGGAGACAACTTTGAGGTCTTAAAAACCACATGCATTCCCAGTTTGCTCCCTCTGCCTCCTGGTTGCAGTGTCAAGATAGGAACTCTCAGCTGCTGCTCCCTCCACCTTCTGTGCGCCAGCTCGTCCCCCACCATCATGGCCTCTAACCCTCTGACACCATAAGCTCCAAATAAACTCATCTATAAGTTGCCTTGGTCCCCATGTCTCATCGCAGCAACAGAAATGTAACCAATGCAATTAGTAAGTCCCAGTTTCTCCATGGTCAGTACTCAGTGTCACTGCATGTGAGCCTGGACTATTAGACGTTTTGGTCCTAAAGATGCAGTTTTTCTTCTGTGGCTTCTGGCAGCCTTCTTATCCTTCAGCCATTCTCTTGTGTCTCCTCTACTGCTGTTGTCTGTCTTGTTCTTGTGTAGCTGCTCTCTCAAACTGTCCAACTGCTTGGTGTTACAGCTGCTGTCAGTAGCTGCCATGTAGGAGACAACTACTCTGGGTCCTTCCTTGCTGCTGCTATTGATGAGTCTAATACAGCTGCCACAACATCTGGCCTGTTCGCTGCTTCTCTGTCACCACTGGGTCTTTCTTTTCCTTTTCTATTAAAAGTGGGCAAGAGATGACCCTTCAGGAGAATCTTTCTATTAGGACTAATGTTGCAATGCCACAGGGGGCCTCATTGGAGGGGATTCTTCAGCCAGCTCACAAGGGGTGCTGGACATTCCTCTATGAACAGAACTGGTGTTTTCCTCAATCACAACAGACTTTCATGCAAATAAAGATTTTTTTTTTCTCTCCAGTCATGACATTGTTTTTTTGTCAATAACAGCAGTTCCTCCACTGAGCCAGTAGGGAAAGTGTGTCTTTCTAACATGGAGAAGTGGCTTAGAGTGGCCTGGAGCTCATTAAGCCTGGTGATAACCAAAGTGCAGTATAAAGTGTTTAAAACATTCCTGGCTGGACTTCACATTTTAGGAGGACAAAACAGTGTTTCTTTAAGGCCTTCATGGTATGTTCAAAATATCCATGCTGGAATAAGGATGGTCAGGATGGCTGAGCGCTAGAACTTTTGTTCAAAGATGGAAAAGAGAGCAATCAGCTTTCAGAATATTAGGGACTCAAATTGCCCTCCCCACCAGTGTCTTTGCTTATTTACAGGAAAATGAGCATCCGAAGGGTCACTTACAACAAGAATTTAAATTATCATTGACACTGAGTGATTTTAACTGAGTTTATTAGTGCTTTAGTGATGATTAACATCTGGCCAGTGCCCCGGGGAGAGGCTGATCCTTTCATCTGTGTCTTAATGGGGACATGTATTTTGGTCTGTAGTAACACTAATGGTCTAGTTGAATTCCAGGTCATGAATTTGTCACAACTTCAATCCCTATGATGGTGCAGTACCTTCCAGCTGTATACAATTTACAGATACTCTTATAGAGCAAAAATGGGTATTTTTAAAGTGAATATTATAAAATAAGAAAGTAGTAATAATGGCTTGAGACTGTATATCTTGAGTTCAAATGGTTGTATGAAGAGGAAATTAAAAATGTGTGGACTTGAAGGATATTGAAGAGGTGGTAGGGTTGAGGGGCTCTGGGGCCTGTTTAGATTTTATAAATTCTCAGACTCCATGCATTAACAGGATGGGAACATAAGAGATGATAGAAAGTATAAAAAAATTGTTGAAGTTACAGGCAAGTCCGTGGGATGACAAAGGACTTCCTGTCACCATCAAAGGGGGGAAAATCAAGATTGTTAGGAAGAAAAGAAGACAAGGGCCTGAGAACACAACACTGGGAAAATCATTCAGGTTGTGTAATTTTAGACGTTTTCTAGGAGCAGCGTCAAGAACAAAACAACAATTACAATCTGAGAGCTCAAATCCACAAGCAATGAAGAGGGTGCCCAGGGGCTGACATTGAGTACACGAAGAGCAAGGCCATGGTGATAAAAGGTGGAGATTTGGGAAGAAAAACTTCAACAGTGTCTTGTTGAGAGTTCTAAAGCCAAAGCCCATGTTATCTAGATCCAAAGTACTGTTTATAAACAAGAGAATGTTCCAGTCAATGAAGGACAGAAACAGTGTGTTAAGGGAGCACTGGAACTCAGGGAGCATCCAAAGGCAAAAGGAGCAAGGGGCATGTGGGCTTCCATGTCCTTGCCCTCTGGGGCCATCCCAGCAAAAGCAACACAGAGCAGGCAAGGAGCATTTTACATAATAAATTGCCCCTCAAGGTGAACTCCAATACCACGTTTCTCATCATTGCCTCAAGTATGTTTTCTTCCTCGCTGGACCCCACTAACTTCATGCCTTCAGTTCCCTATCCTCCTAGCCTGGTGTCTCATCTATATACCCAAGTCTATAAGTCCATATTACTCTGCTTGTCTCTTTTCTTCATAGGGCCATCATGTGTGTGTGTGTGTGTTGGATGGACACAGACTATATACAATGAAATATATAGGTATATGGTGGATGTATGAAAGCACCAATAGAAGCAACCATCCCCAAATGAATATATACAGTTGCAAATTCTCCTTATTACAGCTTGGGTATTCAATCATGCCTACAGTCCACTGTCCAGCTGCTATGTAGTAGGCTATGAAATGGGTATAATGAAGGAACTGTAAAATAAACATAGTATTAAATCTCTTATATGAATATAAATTTATATTACATGAATATAAAAATTATACAAAGGAAAAATAAATTAGAACACATTTACTAGACTTTAAAGTTAATGCTGATATTACCAATGCAGTGATATGTGTGTCTCTAAGAAAAATAAACACAAAATACAAATAGTTTTTACCATAATGTCCTTAGCATAATAAGCTTATAGTTTTTATAAAAGAAAAGTGACTGTCATTTCTAGAATTCTTAAGGATTTTTTTTCAGAAGCAGTAAAGTTGAAGATATAAGGTATACTCAAAACAGTGTGCTTGATACAGCACTGGTAATGTGCACACTAGCAGTTAAATCTATATATATACTTGTACATGTTTATGTGCTTTTGAATGCTTTTGAATATTCTCATCATGGAGAATAGTCCAGAATGTTCTAGATACAAGGAATTTAATTACTTAATGTTAAAAGATGCCCATATCATTAAAATAATATTCAGTGGGCTCCTTGTTAACATCACTTTGTAACATGAGAAGTGCCATTTACCTTTGTAGAAAAAAACCCTTAATCCTGGAGGAGCATTTTGTTGTGGAATACATAGCATCATATTCATTGGTATTACCTAAAAGTCATTTAAAGTATATGAAAATCTTCATTTCACAAGAGCCTATACTGACATCACATTATGTGTCCATCTGTTCTTTGCAGGAGAGAGAAAGACAACAGTATCCTGCACAAAAATCATGAGCAAGAATATCAGTATTGTGGACAGCAAGAAATGCAAGGTCTTAACTAAGCCAGAGCCACAAATTCGAAAGTGCAATGAGCAACCTTGTCAAACAAGGTAACCACAATCTAGCAGCAATGCATGGCCTCGCTTTAGAGTTAACTCAGTGATTATTAAAATAACTGCTTCTTGAGAACATTACAAAAAAGAAATTGTACCCAAGTGTGAACATTGATATAAGCAAGAACTGAGAGATCAGGGTTAAGATTTATGGATAACTTCTTCAGCATGGGAAAACAATCCTGTAAATAAGATAGAGGGGTGATGTCTTAAATTTAAGAAGAAACTATGAGTCACCTCTTCATGTTTATTGTTATTTAATTAAATCTAGCTATTTGCTTAAGAATTCTCTGAGATGAGATGTTAAATTGATGGGAAAAAGTTGACCAGGGTACACCTGCCCAGACCCAACCCCTTTAAGAAAATAAGGGGTATGGGGTCCTGGCTCTAGCAACCAGGTCCTCCCAAAAGGTCTTAAGACCAACTGCCCAATTCCTGCTATCTGGTCCCCAGATTTCTAGGCTGGGCTATGATTTCTTCAGTGACTACTGGACAACAAGGCAGTCAAGGCTCACGTGTAAGGAGCAGAATAGCAATGCTCAGGAGCTGCAAATGTGGAAGAGAGAAGGCCCTGTTTTAGGAAGCAGAGTAGATGTAGATAGGAATATGTGAAAATGGGTACAATTTTGCTGTATATGTACTTGGCATGGCTTCCATAGTAGGACATGAATAGTCACGGGCTTTCTCAAAAAAAAAAATTCAGTGATCTGTTTAAGCAAGACAGCCCGATGTCGCAAGCCCTACCCTGTTTAGAGATGCCCTGATAAAAAGAGGATGAGGGTGCATTGATTCTCTAGAGTGGTAAAAGAACTCTAACTTTCTCTGACATCCAGGATTGTTGAGACTTGGTGCATTCGACTGAGTTGAAAGTTCTCAGAAAGTTAAGAGAATTGATTCCCCTTCTGAAGAGCTTTTGCGATCAGATGATAATTTGCACACCCTATGACTCAAACATGCAAAGAATGTAAAGCTTTGTAGCCCTGTGTAGCTAATCTCCCCCATAACTTCCTACCACAGAAGGAAAGCATGCCAGGGCTCTGAGGTCGGAAAAACAAAATGCTGGTTACACCAATTTTACTTCTGTGCTTATCTCTTTGGAAATTAGTGTTGCCTCAATAAATATTCACTTCTGCATTTTGCTTCCATTTCTTTTATAGGCTCAAATATCCCTGTTCCTACTCTATTGCAAAACAAAATTATTAAGCCCTACTGAATTAGTTCATTCCATGTAGTGAGAACTTAAAATGTTTGGGGAATCTTTTCTTCCTTTACAGTGTTGAGGTTTCAAGACTTGTTTGCTGTGAATTCGATGTTCTTAAATTATTGAAATTCAATGCCCCCTTCTTCCTTCTCCTCTGACAGTCCTTACCCCCACATAGACTGTATGCATCTAACAAAATATGGGGCTGGTTTGAAAAGAATTTGCTGAAAAAAGTACATTAACATGTACCCTATACCCCCATTCACCTGCTAGTAGCCATGCTCTTTTTATGGATCATTGCAATTGGGTGACTGACATTTGAAGTCTTAGATGTCAGGGGGCAGGTCCTGAGTCCTTTCTAGTCAGCACTGGACAGATAACTTGTACAGATAACAGGTACAACGAATGGTCTGTTATGTCAGAAAAAAATCTGGATTCTTTATAGTTCCACAAGTACTAAGACTTATTTATTGTTCTCTTTTTGTTGATATTAAAAATGCTAAATAATAAACTATTAATATGTAATATGCTATCCTAAATAGTAACAATCTACTATATGTTAATAGATTTATTATTATTTATTAGGTTTTTTTTTTTGCCCGATATAGTTTCTCTATATCTCCTTGGCTGTCCTGGAACACACTTTGTAGACTAGGCTTGCCTCAAACTCAGAGATCCACCTGCCTCTGCCTCCAGAGTGCCAGGATTAAAGATGCTATGCTCAACTATTCTATAAGATGCTCCCAACTTTAAGACATAATTTATGTATATTGTTGCTTGAAAGCGATAGCTTTTTCTGCTGCATCTGGAACCTTGAATGAGCTTATAATTTGGGACCAGAGTGTGCTGTTTTCATCCTGGCTCATTCTGCGAAGGAGTAAAGTATGAGGTCCTCAGCATTTCCTTAACAGCTAATGCTGTCAACCACATTGGAGGAATGCCTTGATGGAGACTTGGTAAATGAATCAGTTTACAGGGCAAGCTTAAATCCAAGTGAGAAATTTCTAAAACCCAAGGTCTCTGTTCAGGGAGTGACGCTGCCCTCATTTAATGTGGTTTTTCTTGTCTCAATTAACATCATCTCAACAACCTCTCACAGGCATGCCTGGAGATGTGTCTCCCACTGATTTTCGATCCTACTACACTGACAACTAGTATAAAGCATCACATATATCTCCTGGGAAAAAAAGTAACCAAATAGCCTATGGCATCTTATGTAACAAATACAAAATAAACAGTACAGAAGGCATACATACAAGTAACATTGTACATATTGAGCAAGATGCATTTGCGTATTTGAAAAATGTATATACATATACACATACAGATACATATGCATATTCATATACATATATATTTATGTAACAACAGATAATAAGATGCTATAAATTTGAAAGAAAGCAAGGAGGGACAATTTAAGTAAAGTTCACATCAATACTGTAACATTCTGCTAACTCTAAACGTGTCCTGTCAGTGAACATCTCTTAATTTATTTCCAATGGCCTTTGCTTTTAGGTGGATGATGACAGAGTGGACCACGTGCTCACGAACGTGCGGGAAAGGAGTGCAAAGTAGACAAGTGGCCTGTACCCAGCAGCTGAACAACGGAACGCTAATTAGAGCCTGGGAGAGGGACTGCGTGGGGCCAAAGCCCGCTACTGTGCAGCGTTGTGAAGGCCAAGACTGCATGACTGTGTGGGAGGCAGGGGTGTGGTCGGAGGTATGGGACGTAACCTGGTTTTTTCCTTTCTCTTTCTCTATCCCTTCGCGTCTATAAAATCTTGTTGCATCCGGTCCCAAATCACTGTGCATGACAATTGATATGTAAAACTACTAATTTTGCTGATATAAAGAAAGATAGCTAGTTGAGAAAATATGAAAATGCAAAGATATTGACGTAACCCATAGGCCATTTCATGTACATTTTAGACATGATTTTTCTCGTGTGTGTGCTGTGAGTACTGCTGGAGAGGCACACATCAAAGTGTATGTATATATGACTCCTTGTTTGTCTCTGAATATTAGAAAGGAAACTAATATTTAGTAGTCATTTTAGATGTGGAAGCAATGAGATTTTACTTCTTATTTGGTTAAGTATTTATATATAAGCACAAATGCAAAAAACAAGTATTTACTGTTTCCTGTGTATAGGCAGTATAACATAGAGAAATTAATTCACTCAAAAACTCTATATAAGTAATCAAGCTGCAGTTCAGACCAGGGTGACCTTACTACACCATAGTCTTGCAAACTTGTAGTGTGCCACATGCAAGTGTCTTCCGTGAAAATCCCCAGTGACAAACTCACATTATCATTACACGTACCTTAATATAATCACATATGCCACTTACTGCACACTGTTTGTGACTTCTCTGAAGAAATTTAGGTGTATAAGGAGTGCATGGAGCCCTACAAACTCACTAACATGATACCTGTGCAAAACCCTCCCCATGTAGACCCCCAGAAAATTATCTGTGTACATAATTTCTTAGAATATGATGGAAAATGAAAAATAGATGTTTTATTTAAAAATAACCTGGCTGTCTTTTTTAGAAATAGGAGAAATTATAGAAACTATTTTAAACATGCCTTAATCAATAACCTGTACCAGCTCTACTCAGACCTTTCATATTATCCTTTCAGTGCTCAGTGAAGTGTGGCAAAGGTGTGCGTCATAGGACCGTGAGGTGCACTAACCCGAGAAAGAAGTGTGTCCTCTCCACCAGACCCAGGGAGGCGGAGGACTGTGAGGATTATTCAAAATGCTATGTGTGGCGTGTAGGTGACTGGTCTAAGGTGAGAATGATCTGTGTTGAGTAGAAGAGGGATCGGGAATAGAGAAGAGCATCAAGGGTAGAATGTCTGTGCCCGGCTTTAAATCCTCCATTTCTCCGAGATGATAATCTCAGGAATTACGTTAATGACTGAGCTAAAATCCTGAAAGTGTGTGTTATCATAGTTGGCATAAAGATATCTCTACAAGGAATGAACACTATTTGGTTTCTGCATTTGTGGTTATAGTTCTTCCTCAGAATATATTTAATAATATTTATCTGATAGATAAAATTCTATAAATGAGCAAATTCAAGCTACAGTTATAGGGGCTTCCAGCAGAAGAACAAATGGGCACGATATAGTTCTTTGCTAGTTAGAGTTTGGGATGTGTAGCAGAAATGGAAATTACCAGAATTCCTTTATTTATTTATTCATTCATTCATTCATTCATTTATTCATTCATTTATTTATTTATGTATTTATTTATTTATTTATTTATTTAGATAAAACAAGGTTGGAACAGAGGAGACATTAACAGAGGGGTTGAGAAACAGGCAAGGAATATGTATGACCTAGAGATGTTATCAGCTTGTCACATTGTTAAAATCACCTCAAGTGAAAAGAATTCATATGGGCAGATAACAATTTTATTTCATGATAACAGTAAAAAATGATTAAAAATATTTCAAATGTGGATCATATGTGACCCATGTGGGGGCCATATATGATAGAGTTGTGGGATATACCTAATACATTCCCTTCATGAAAAAATCAGTGTGCTTCATGTTTTAAGATAAAACTCTCATCAGATCTGGGTGAACACAACTCTGTTGTACCATTTCCCCAAATGTAATAATTCTGCAGTCAGCTGTGGGATTGTGTTAAGTACAGAACATCCAATGCTGTGGCTTAGATGAAACATAGGCTACCCATTGGGTTTCATAAATGAAAAGAAAGATCTAATATAGAATATTAGAAAGCATAATAGCTTTCCACAAAATTAAGCTGAAGAACATTCTGGAAGAAATACTTTGAGTATATGAAGTATGTGAATTTAAACTTTCTCAATGTTGTCCAACATGAAATTATGGCCATTTAAAGACTAAGCTCTTTTCTTATGTGTGTGGATGTAGGGGTGGGGAAAATAGGTGTGTGTGTGTGTGCACGCGCGCATGGCTTTCTTTTATTTTGCACACAAAGACTGCATTTTGATTCTTAGGAAATTTAATGTTTCTCCATTATTTTCAAAATTCAAATTTCACTTTAGGATTCAAATGCACTGATAAACATTCACTCTGACCCATGAGGCTTTTTACTGATTCACATGTCAGTGTGAATGAATTTCAGGCATCAACCAATTCCACATTACCCAGAATCAGTTTCTCTCACGGGCGAGATTTGTTTCAGTAATTCAAAGAAGGAAGAAAGCAAATTGGATCGATCTCAAGATATAGAAGAGACAGTTCTGATAGCTGCGTTACACGGGAGCATATTGATCAATCAATCAAATAATGGGAAATGGACAGAACTGTTTTAATGTAAGGAAGTGATGTGTTTGATGGTACAGATCAGAAGGAAAGGCAGAGGGCGCTCACTGAAGTTCGGGTTGGTTGGTCTTTGCCATTTGGTTATTTACTGCTTTGTTTTGTTTTTTATCTGTGTTTGGGGCAGAGGTGCAGAAATTGCCGGACATGTTCCTTCATCTTTCTACCTTGGTTTATTCAGACATTCCCCATTCACTGGACACAATGCTTGCTTTTTTCAGCTCGACTGACTGACTCTCCCCAGGATTCACCTGTCTGTGCCCAGTGGTTAGAGACACATGCATCTTTGCCTAGCTTTTTACACATGGGCTGAGGATCCAAACTCGGGCGTTATGCTTGTATACTACCCACTTTACCCACCAAGCCATCTCCTTGGCTCCAAAAATTATTTTTAAAAATAGGGAAATTCTAGATTTTTTTCCACTTTATTTATTTATATATGTATTGAGATACTAGGTATCAAAACCCAGTTAGTGTTCTAACACTAAGCTATATGCCCAGCCCTCAATGCTCTCTTTAAATGAGATAATTCTTCCAAAGAAATGTGTAAATACAATTTTTGTGCTGGTTAGGTTTTTTTTTCTTATTTTTTTTTTATTGTTTTTGTTTTTGTTGTTAGTTTTTTATTTTTATTTTTTGTCAGTTGACACAAACTAGGGTTCTATGGGAAGAGGGAACCACAATTGAACAAACACCTCCATCGGATTGACCTGTAGATACGTGTGTGGGACATTTTCTTGATTAATGATTGATGTGGGAGGGCTCAACCCAGTGTGGAAAGTTCCAGCCCTGGGCAGGGAGACCTAGGGTATTTAAGAAAGCAGCTGAATAAACCATAAAGAGCAAGTCAGTAAGCAGCATTCTACTGGGGTCTCTGCTTCAGCTCTCCATCCAGATGCCTGCCTGGAGTCTCGCTCTGACTTTCCTTAGTGATGGGCTCCGATTGAGACCTGTAAGGCAAATGAACCTTTTCCTCCCGAAGCTGCTTTTGGTCGTGTTGTTGATCAGAGCACCTGAAACCTGACTAGGACACCCACCTTATAGAAAGTGAATTTATATTTTCCCAGATTTTGTGATGATTAGAAATATATCAAATTACTATTTCTTAGTTAACTGTAAAACCCAAAATATATACTTAAAAAGGCAGAAGATTTTGGTGTTTTTTAATATCTAACAGACATAGGGGCACCGTGTACAAACAGAGTTAATATAGCCCGTCCCCAAAACAAGAGCTGGTACTTTGAATTAGTACAATGTGCCTACTGTGCCCTTGCTTTGTATCTTATGATAGAGAAGAATTAACTTGGGATGGTATAAAGAACCATGCCATATTTGAAAAACTGTTTATTTTCCACTTTGCCATAATTATTTACAAAATTCATAAGTATAGTTAGATTGAATAACTTCTCACTGGGTTGTGTTCCTGTATTAACCATAGCTTCTGTGGTGCTCAGGGAGAGGATGGTTTCCGGAATGTTCTTTAGTTTGGGACTCAGCCCTTGCCAGCCTGTTCTTCACTCAATTGCTGCCATTCTCAACCTCATTATCCCTCCTTCCGCCCTCTCCCTCTCCCCTCCTGCTCTCTCTTTACATCAAAATATGTTTTCTCTTTTCCTTAAAGACATTTTTTCCCCCTCCTGGAGGTCTCAGCATCACAAATTTAAACAGCGATGTGCACAAATGAAAACCAGGGGCTCCTTGTGAATGTCTCTGAGTTTGCTCCATTTCTACTTCTCAGATATGGCTTTCATGTTAAAATGAGAAACATCCCAAACAATTACAGAGGAAAGGAACCATGCCACAGTCATGGTGTTCCTGTGATTAAAGTGTTCAGGGACAGAGAGAACACAGATCTCTGATTCTTATCAGCTGTGCCTCTACAGCAGAAATAGCAACAAGATGTATGCGGTTGTGGCTGGATGTCTGTGCTCCTCTGAGGGCAATTAATCTGTCATCTTCACTCAGCTTCTACCCAGAGTTTTATATTATCAATACACCTAAGCGGATCTAATATTAAAACTTGGTTTGGCTTTGATCAGGAATATTGAATTTGCTGTCTATAAAGTCTAGCAACACACAAATGCTCTTCTCTTGGTAAGGCGGATGTAGTACATACTGAATCAGAAGAGAGTGAGCCCTCAGTCTCTCCCCCTGCCTAGGAGACATTGAGAAAACTGATACCATTTAAAGGCAGATACAGAATATGACTAATGCTTTACACAGTTCACTGCATTTATATTAGCTTATATGATTTCTAACATTATATTTGGAATAGTTTTGTGTAAACAATGGGATAGTTACTCTCAGTTTAAGGGGCAAGGAAACTAGGTCCAAGGCGAGTGATGTAGTTTAGTAGTAGAGCACTTGCCTAGCATATGCAAAGTCCTAGGTTCAAAACCTAATGCCACCAAAACAAGCAAATAGACCTTCATGTGGAAAGACAGAAAGGCTGATTTCTAGGTAGGTGTATTCCCATGGACATGGACTTGTTTATTTCACAGAGCTATTAAAACTAGAACACACAGTGTTGTGGCCCTGGTATGGCTTAGGTTAGCTGTTGACACAGCTGTGTGTCACATTCTGAATATGTCTGATATAGATGTGGCCTGAAGATCTTTCTTAAGGGAGGGGACTAGGACCCATATTTTTCGTGGCAACATGAATCTGCATTCACTCACTTAAGATGAATTGAAAAATTACATCATTCCTTGTGTTTAATAAAATGACATATTTTAATCCCCAAATTTGGCTTCTCTGCCTTTATTTGGACTTCCACAACTTCTGGTTTGCATTACTGGAGGCCATTAACAGAACAAATAAAAGTGTTTTATTTACCTGTTACAGAGAATTTTGTCCTTTCCTGAAGATTTGATATATTTTGGTCTTCCATGCAATATTAACATGAGATTTATGTCATTGACCAAAGTTAATTAATTTTTGTTCTGTCATTAAATTTATTTCATACTCTAAAATCCAAAATATTTAGTAATGGAAAACACCAAACTATGAAAAATGAATCGTTTGGGCCACTTATCAAATTATGGAATTTTAAATCAGCATTTGAACTACACATTCTTATGAGCCTTTTGAGGCGATGCAATCCTAAATGATACACAGCCAATCATTTTGAATGAGCTAATTGTATGTCTAGTTGAAAATATCTATGTGTGGATATAAAGCAAGGAGAGCAATAGGTCATTTTATCTTATCCCTGGAAAAGAAACCACCGTCAAATAAACAGTCATCTGCAAACGAACAGTAGATAAATGGCAGAGATAGAGAGTTCTCTGTAAAAAGGTAGATAAAATATATCAGTCTATCTAAACACTTTCTGGTTGTAAAATGACATCAAAGGGTGTAATAATTCTACATATTTTGATATCATCTTTCCTTGTGGTGACTTTCTAGTTTTAAGTAACTACAAATATCAAATTGTGTTTTAACTTTTGTTCATTCTCTGGAAACAGTATTTTGCCTGTCATCCCTATTCAGCTCACACTTATTGGTGATTGATTAATCAAATTAACACGAAGCTGAAAAGTAGAATATTCAGTCAAATCAGTTAGAATGTAATAGCTCTTTCTTTAATTGTGCTTGGCTTATTCACCCATCATAAATGTAAAGAGTCACTGGATTAAGTAGTTATCAACGTAACTAAGACCTAGGTATAAGAACAAAGAAACAGTGATATATTTGTTTACTTCCCTGTCACAGTGATGAAACACTGGCAAAAGGCAATTTTAGGAAGAACATATTTATTTCACCTTCAGCACATAATACTTCATGGAGAGAAGCAAAGGCAGGAACCCTGAAACAAGAGCTGAATCAGACTATGGAGGAACACAGCTTACTGACGTACTCTCCATGGCTTGCTCATTTGCTTCCTTTCTTCTATAACCCATAACTACCTGCCCCAGTGACATTGCTAACAGTGGAATAGGCTCTCTTGTATAAGTCATTGATCAAGAAAATATCTCCTACGTGCCCAACAGACCAGTTTGATGGAGACAACTACTCAACTGTGGGTCCCTCTCTAGATGACTAGTTTTTGTCAAGTCGACAAAACCTAATTAATTCAATTGGCCCCTTATTAATCCATCAAACATGACTATTGAGTTTTAACCCTTCCTTTCTTCACCACCATAGTCTCATGTCAGCATCACAATATAAAGCAAGCATAGGATAATTTAAAGGTATCACGCTATTTAAAAAATTCCAACACTAAAAAGTTCAATGTCTTTAAAATATACCATCTCTTCACTGATCTCCTATAAAATTTAAACTAAGTTATATACTTGCTTAATTGCAAGAAGAAAGAACCAAGACATAAAATCAAGCATACTTAAGCAAAACCAAAGCTGAGAAGTGTAGCTCCAATTCTTATAGTCCAGTGTCCAACATCTGGACTCCCTCATCCTCTCTGGCCTCTAAAGAGTAATGGCTGCTCTTCCAGATACACACAGCTTGTCTCTTAGGCTCAAGCCAGCTCTGTGACTCACCTGCTGCTGTTCTTGGTGGTCACCCCACAGTCTTGGCACCTCTAAGAGTGTGGGGTCTCTACTACAACTGTGGCTGCACCTTCACCGGTTTTTCTCTGTTGGCCTCTTTTCAGGGATTCCTACCTTGCCATGTGGTGCAAAGCCTCAGCGGCTCTCCATGAACCCTTCAATCCTAGAGTCTTGCGTAGAACTGAGGCTGTGCTTCTTTCCGGTGCTCACTCCTACCCTCTCATGCTGCCAAGTCTCAGCTGCTCTCCATGACCCTACTCATCATTTAGGACTTCCCAAACAATGTTGATATGGGAGAAACCAACACGTTTGCTTTACCAGCTTGAGATGCAGCTTTGGGCATCTCTGGACCACAGCTTTTGTGTACTGCTCCTAAGGAAATGTTACACAGAAGACTTGGCCTCTAGGACACTGGTGTCTTATTCATCACAGCTGTTCTTTAGCCCTAGGTAGCCAGCATTGATTGTTTCAGTAAAGCACTCAGTGTTCATGCACTCAGATTCTTAATTCAAAATCTCACACAAAAGGCCTTGATAATGTCTCTGTTTTTCTCTGAAACTTCACAGGCCAAACCTCCACATCTATCCCGGCCCCCTCTCAACATTTTTCTTCTCCCAACTCCTCAAACATCTCATTAATCTCTGAGCCCTCAAAGAGAAACCTCTAGCCTGAACTCCCTCCTAGGTCCTCCCCCACCCACACCCCTGAAAAAGCAGGTTCATCACAGCAATATACCATGTTCCCAGGACCAATTTCTGCATTGGTTGGTTTCCCTGTTGTAATAAAACACTTATGAAAAACAACTTAAGGATGAAATGGTTAATTTGTGGTAGATCTTTTGCTAGCATGGACAAGACTTGGGCTTTAACTCTCTAGTGCTGAGAAGAGGAGTATCGTTAGATAGACAAATAAGATATTTATCATTATCGTGCTGATCTGTTACCTAGTTGGCCAGAAGTTGATTTGTGTAGGATTTTATTATCTCATGTTTCATATCCCAAAACCCACCCCTAGTGACACACTCCTCCAACATGGGCACGGCTACTCCAACCAGGTGATGGATGATGCTGACATTATTTAATAAAAGGGAAGTTGTGGTGAACTGTGGGTTTGAGAAAATAAGACAAGGCTGTCCTGTCTGGATATACAAAATGTGAGGGGCCACTGGCTGCCGCTGGCACTTGCCTATAACAGCAGATGTCAGAGAAAGAAGGCAGGACCTAGCTGCTAACTCAGTCCCCAGACCACTGTCCACCCCCAAGTCCTCTGCCATTTAACACTTTTTATACTCTGGCCTAAATGACCTCTTCAGAACTGTCTGTCAATCCTCATTTTCAGCAACCAAAGTGTTGCCAAGAATCTGGGCTTCAAACATGTGTCTCCTTTTGTAGTGAGTACCAAATATCCAAGTCTTCAAGGACCAGCTATGCATATCCACAATAGGAGAAGCCTCAGAAATCCTCAGCACGTGACTGAATATTGCTCTATTCATTCATTACTGTCTAACATTATTGTTTTCTTCAGAATATTTCAACTTTCCCCTTCTCACAACTATTTCAGCAAACAGACCACTATAGTATTTGTAAGGAATGTTAAATGAATATATATCAGACCAATTTCTCCTTGGGTAACCAAACACATCTCACAATTGTATATCTTTGAAATATTATTTTTGTGGATTTAATTATACAACTATATTTCATATTATGTGTATGTTTATAGGCATATATGCGTATATCCATACATATACACATTGTGCATGTGATTTGTTATAGCTATTTACTTGAAATGTTTCTGCCTCAGCCTGCCGAGTTTAGAAATATTTTATATTTATTAGGAAAAGAATAAGTAATTATTAAAAGTCATTTAAGAAAATTAAAACAATATCATTTTATATGGCTGGACTGTTCCCTTCACTTTTCCTATACAGGAGCTTATGCTACTTTCAAATGCAGTTTTAAAGTAATTCCATCCTTTTTAACTATCTTGATATTTGAGACAATAAATATTTCTAGCCGTGTGTGTGTGTGTGTGTGTGTGTGTGTGATAAATGCATGTGTGTATGCTGTTAGGATCCACCTCTTGCCTCTCTCTGATGCTGGGATCACAGATAAGCAGAGCCATGCGAGGCTTTTTATGTGGGGCTGGGCATTCATGAGTTCAGTGTATCTACTGAACCATCTCGCCATCCTCCTTAAAGTTTTATGGAGCTAGCCGGTTTCTTTGGCATCCTTGCAACACAGCGTGACTGGAATACTCACCAATAGGTGAGACAGCAGCTATTTAACCCAAAAGGGAAACAGTAAGCAGAATGACCTAACAGTGTTCTCTGAGATCGAGGCACCATTTGGCTTCAGTCAAGTTGGAGTTTATAAAGATAGCTACTATATGCGGATACCTATACTGTTTGCAATAAATACTTATTAAGACAGTGCAGATTTAATTTTAAAATTCAAATAATTCATTCGTCTCTTACATGGCCAAAAAGAATCTGGTCCTCATTTGACAGAAGTGTTGAATGAGACCTGGAAAGAATTTCCACTCAAAATGAAGTGTGGTCACGAGATTGTGAAAGTGCTGTGTGTATGGGATGATGATACAGCTGAACCATCTTGATATGAGTTCTGTGTCTTTCAGCCTCTGTCATTCTGGGCTGAGAGCTGACAAACTAGCAAAGGTGGCTGAAACTTATGCTTGTGGGTTGCTCTATTAGAACCTGACTCTCTTTCTTCCCATTGCTATACTGATCTGTGTACATGTGATATCAGTTGTGAACTCACAGCCCATTCACAATGTTTTCAGATCTCTTAAATCATTCAAAACCAATCTGTCTTATCTTGCCATATAAGTTTTCTGGGCTTATTTTAACTATGTTCTTTAAATGTAGCAGGATATTTACACCTTTAGACAGAAGAGAGGAACCTTCAAAGGAAGGGAGGAAGGAAGAAAAAAAAGAGAAGATTACTAAACTCTCAAATGTCTGACATCTAGGAATGAGTCAATTCCAAAAACTCTTGTGTTAAATAAAGCGGACAAACCATTAAAAAAAAAAAAAAAGCCAAACATTGACCAAAGTAAACAGCTCTTCTTAAGAAACAAGCCCAGCTTTTGTGCTTTAGTATACATGTTTCACACTCACTTCATTAAAAAGCTGAGTTGAAGCTGCCAAACATGTACATAGCCCATGAGGAATGCTGCTCTAATCATTTCCAGTGGGAGTCACCAGTCAGCGTCCCCCTGAGCTCCATTCTCTGCCCTGACTGCTGCTCCACTCTTGTTCAAACCACTTTCACATATGTCACTGATTCCTAAAGACAAATTCCCTGAATTGGTGCTGCCAGCCTTGTTACAGATTGGCACTTACCATTACAGATTAGATCATGGATTCTAAGACTGTCCATTATATTGGTAGTTGAAAAAATTTTCAAGTCCTGCCAGGGACAATTTTCCCTTAATTTAGGAATTCCTATTTCTTCTAACAGCCAGCTGGAAATAAGTAAAATATTACAGAGCTTTCCTTAGTGTTTGGCCTAAGAAAAACAGATTCTGTCCAAAATATATATCTTTGGCACTCTCTAGAAATAAGGAATCTTGGGTAATCCCTATGCAGGCCAACTGTGAGAAATAATATTTTTTAACACTTAAATACACTGAATGATTGTTTTTATTTTCAAGATATTTGAAATAAAATTAGACTTACATTAAGTTTTTTAATCTAACAAATTTTAAATGAAAACCCATTAGAGATAATTTTTCTTGGGTCTTGTGCCTCTCTGGTGAAATCCATATGGTGACGCGCTACAGTGTTTACAGCGAGAAGAATTTTGTATTCCTTAAGAACTGCTTGTAACTTACACAGATTATAATTTCAATGACATAGTGGTCATTCTATAACTTCAATGATAAATTATTGGCTATATAATCTAAACCCATACCTTGCTATACACACAAATCTTCCATTTGGTTCAAACAGCTAAGTCATCTAAGTATTGAGAATGAGAGATAACTAGCTTAGAACCAAATATCACCCTTATGGCTGTACTCAATACAGAAGGGGAAATAGAAGTCAATTCTTAGCCAATAGTTTAGAATCCCTGTATCTTTTCCTCTAGAATCTCACAACCTTTGAGTAGGATATGGAAGTCTTATTTTATCCCCATACTAAAAATAACGTTTCTCCACTGTAATTGTATGTAACTACATTAACAAATATAAAATGTTTGTGTAACAATAGTTGGTTGATAAATAGATTTAGCCAGTATTTTGATGTATATTTTGAAAGTACCATAAGTAAGGTAAAATAGCATTTTTAGTTCCAGAAATATTTCATTCTGACACACACACACTCAAACACACACACACACCCAAACACACACACTCACACACATACACACACACACACACACACACACACACACACACACACACACACACACACACGTAGGTATATATTGTGTGTGCTGAGTTCTTTTGTGCCGAGATTCGGACAGTTGCTCCTATGCTCTTTAAGGACCTTTTCACTCTCTTCTTTTATAGCATCTCCTAGAAGCATCAAGGCATTTTTACAGTGGGAGCATTATGGTACCCAGCTAGCTGTTATTCCTGCCATAAGAATGGCAGAGAAAATGTAAGCCACGGGAGTATCCAACCTTCCTGCAACTTGAGGTCCTTATCAGCAAAAGTGTAGGCCATATTCATGGCTATCCTGGGACACATGTGGCCCACATTTTGAACACACCACGGTTTAAGAACAGAGGAAAGCTATAAGGTTTGATAATATACACTTGACAATTTTTTTTAAGTTTTTGAAAGTTCATGCACTATATTTTGATTATATCCATTCCCTCCCCAACTCTTCCCCGATCTAACCACTATTCTATACCAACTCAATTTTTTGTACTATTTCATATTTTTAAAAACACACTGATTCTAATTAGGGCTGCTTATATACTGTTGGAAATGGGGTCCACTGGACTCTGTAGACCTATGAGGGGGCCACCCCCTTAAAGAAAAATCAGCTCCCAGCAGCTCTCAATGTCCAATATCCTCAGGTGTAGATGTGACTCTCTTCCTGCCCACCTCTTCTCCTCCATACATGCCATATGAATTCATGTGTGCAGCTGACCTACTGTGTCTGGAAAACACGTGCTTCCTTATATTCACCCACCACGGCTGACTCTTGACTCTTTTTCACCTCTTTCAAAATGATCCCTGAGCCTTGAGGGAATGCGGGATAGATGTCCTTTGAGGGTTGAGCATACTACGGTCGCTTATGTTCTGTACCTTATTTGGGTTTGTGTTAATCACCAATGGCTGCTAAAAATAGCTTTTCTGAGGACTTTTGAGAGATGCACTAATTATGGATGTAACGAAAGTCATTTGGAATCTGTTTATTACTATCTCATTAGCAGAACCATACTAAAAGATTTTCCCCCATATGCCAATGATCCATGTAGCACACACAGCTTATTGGCTCTAATAATTATCCAAGTATGGATTCCATCTGTGGAGAGAACCCCAAAATCATTTAGAAAAATGGTTGGCCATTCCCATGATATTTATGCCACTCTCGTACCAATAAGCATGGGAACTAGTAAGGGCCAATGGAGTGTGGGAGCTTCTCTTTAAACTTTACTCCTTACTTCTGCCTTAAATGTTGCCACAATAAAGCCTGGATAACATTGATGTGGGAATGTCTTTCTGTATGCTGTGAATACCAGTCTTTAAATAAAAGAACTGCTTTGGCCCATGACAGGCACCATAAAAAAAAAAAAAAATCAAAACATAAAAAAAAAAAACCAAAGTCAAATCAAATCAATCACCAAAAAAAAAAAAAAAAAAAAAAAATCCATATAAAGAACACAAACCACAAGCCACATAACAAACAAATTAATAAAAATAAATTAAGTTAAAATTAAAAAACTAACAAACAATATACCTAAAACATAAACCAAACAACATAAAATTAATATAAACATCTAAATCGTTTTTAAAAGACTAAACAAGTCTATAAATCTAAACTTCTAGCCGCCCAAAGTCTAACATCCTTAATAACATAACACGATTGTGTTTCTTGTACAGAGTGAAAATGAAGCACTGAGGTATTTTGTTGCAAAGGTCCTTCAGGGCAATATTAAGTTTGGAGAACAAATTTTCACAATACACAGTTCAAGGTTTTATAGAAGCAATAGTCTAACGCAATATCCTTGTCTAGGCAATCACAATGTCAAAGTCTCTGGTATGGCTTGGGTTTCCTTGTTATTTTTTCTATATTGGATTTATTATCTTAACCATTTTTCTTTGCTAGAAGTCAAAAGGGTTGCCACGTTTCAAGTATATTTAAAATTTTCAGGATACATGTAAAAAGTAAGATTAAAATTAATTACAAATAAAACTGGAGATAAGAGATACATTTTCAAAGTAACTTACAGCATGAAGAATCACACCACCCACCCTTTATTACCATTCTTCTTACTGAACAATTTGACATGTAACTCATGAATGTACAAAAAATAAATAATACATATAGCAAAAATAAACAGACAGGTATAAATAGAGTGCATGTAATGGCAAGAAACAAATGTTTGGATTTCATGGGCTTGTGTTAACGGTTGGCCTGTCCTTGGGGAGGCAGACTTCCTCCAGGACTCTTTCCCCATCTTCTCAGTTGAGTGGCAAATCCAGCTACCCTAAATGCCTCCATTTTCTTTCAGGGCCTTTATTTTCTCCACAGAACCTGCTTATGTCTGTAAACACAGTGTATTTGACTAGTTTCTCGCTCAGCTTCACCGGCCGTATAGATAGAAGCTCCTAAGGGTGAAATGCCCTTTTCTCTCCTGTATATTTCTGCATCTAAGTACGCAAAGGGGTCCCTGATACGTTGTTACCTTTGAGTATATATTTATGAATGAATTAATGCAATAAGTTTCATGAATATCAATTTATTGGACCATTGAGAAAATAATTGTTCTATTTAAACAACATTACATAATGCCTACTAGAACCCATTTGTGTTATGTAATATACAAGTTGGTTTATAACTTGTCTCTAGATAGGATAACTGTATGTCCTCATTTACTCAAGACTGTCAACTACATTTCTATATTTTTAGAATATTTGTAAACATTATCTTCCTCCATGTTGTCCTGATGGGTAACATTATCTAGTCACTGTATCTGAAGACAAATTGTGCATATGAGTCATCGCTAAGACAAAGGGATGTGCTACATCACTACATAATATGAATTTTAGCAAAAAATATCATTTTAATAATAAGACAGATGTTCTAGTTTGCTTTCTGTTGTGATAAAACACTCTGGAGAAAAGCAACTTTGGAAGGAAAGGTTTGTATCTGGCTTATAAGTCCTGGTCATGGTCCATTATTGTGGGGAATCCATGTCAAGAACTCAAGGCAAATCTAGAGGCAGGAACTGAAGCAGAGACCATAAACTGCTTACTGGCTTCCTCTCCATGGCTTGTTCATCCTGCTTTTTAAAAATTATTACAATTTAATTATTTTACATTCTCCATTTCTGTTTAGGAAAGGACAGGTATCCCATGAGTATCAACTAAGCATGGCGTATTAAGTTGCAGTGAGGCTTAAGCACCTCCCCGTATGTATTAAGGCCGCACAAGGTGACCCAGAATGAGGAATAGAATCCTAAAGCCAGTAAGAGTCATAGACAGCACGTGTTCCCACTGTTAGGAGTCCCCCTATAGAACCAAACTGCACAACTGTAATATATATGCAGATTGCCTGGCTCAGACCCCATGCAGGCTCCCTGATTGTTTATTGAGTCTCTGCACCCTTGCCCCATGAACACAGGTTAGTTCACCCTGTGTTTTCTTGTAGTGTCTTTGATCCCTCTGGCTCCTACAATCCTTTGAACTATTCCTCTGCAGGGTTCCCAAACTCCGCCTAATGTTTGGCTGTGGGAATGCTTCTGTTTCCATTAGTTACTGAAGGACGCCTCTCTCCTCTCAATTGAAATAGGTACCAATCTATATGTATAGCAGAATGTTGTTGGTGGGGATATGTTTCAAATATAATAAAAGCAGTCAGTACCACTTCATTGATATGATTTCCCTCTAATCCTAGGTCTCTGGTGTTCCAGTGTTGGGGGTGGGTTTACTCTCCTTCAATGGGTCTAGGCTAGGCTGGTCATTGGGTGGCCACTCCCTCTAACTCTAGGCCACCTTTACTCTATCATATCCCGTAAGCAGGTCAGATTATGGGCTGAAGGGTAGGTGGCTGAGCTGGTTTTCCACTCCTTCCCCTTGCACCCGGTTTTTGCCTGCCCCTGAACTGCCACCCTTTCCAGTAGTCTCCTTCAGTTCTCCCCGAGTCCGCCTCCCCCAACCTGACCACCTCATGTTCTCATTCCCAACCACCCTCAATCCAACTACAAATATTTTTTCTATTTCCCCTTTCACACCCCCCCCTCCCGTTTCCTAGTCTCTCTGCGTATGTAGATTGTAGCACAGTTAACTGTTGTGTTAGGTTTCTGGCCCTGACTTTCTGGCCTAGTCTTGTAGCCTAGACCTTCTGGCCTAGCCAGCCCCGCCCATACTTCCTGTCTACCTTTGGCCAATCAGCGTGGGCAGGACAGTTTTTTACAATGTAACATCATAATCCTACTACAGTTATCCTTTATTCTACAGCTAATATTTACATATGAATGAGTATATTCCATGTTTGTTTTTCTAACTCTGGCATACCTCAGAATGATCTTTTTTTATAGTTCCATTTGTTTGCCTTCAAATTACCTATTGTCCTTGTTTTTAACAGCTGGGTAGTGCTCCATTGAGTAAATGTACTTTTGTAGTTTTGTTTTTGTTTTTGTTTTTTTTTTTGTTTTTTTTTTGTTGTTTTGTTTTTTTGTTTTTTTAATCCATTCCTCAGATGAGAAATATCTAGGTTGCTTCCAGGTTCTGACAGCTGCTTTTTTATACAACCCAGGACCACTTACCATGGCACTGCCTTCTAGATATGCCCACAGGACCATCATTTAGAGGAAGTTCCTTAGTTGAGGTTTTCTTTTTCTGGTTGACTCAAGTTTGCAGCAAGCTGTCAAAAACTAAGCAATATAAAGGGTAAAATAATAATGATAGTAATAACGCAGCATCATGAGGAATGGGAAAGGGTTTATGTTTTGCCTGGGGAGAGCAGTAGCAACACTTAGTATCCAGCAATGCTTAGCTCTGCAAAGTCTAATCCATATGCATAAGTCCATGTTCATTTCTAGCACTTTTGAGCTGGAAAACTTTCTTAACATATTCAAGCTTCTGTTTCTCTCTGACTGAGAATCACAATAATGTGCTTGTGGGTGTCATGGGAAACGTCCTATATAATCTCTAAACACCAGTGCCTTGACATACAAAACATGCTGGGGCAGTGTTGGCTGGTGTTGGGACTGCATGATAGAGGCTTTCAGAAAGGGATGCCAGTTTCTTTTGTCTCAAAGGAAACCATATCTTTGTAACACAGCTTATTATTTAAATATTAAACAACTGGCATAAAGTGGTTGAAACTGTTCCCACTGTATTTAGTGATCTGTTTTTAATTCCATGCGTTAGTCACTGTGTTTTGGGAGTAAAGGGCATTAAATACATTACCAGATCTGCAGTATAACAATCCCATTCTTTTTATTTTCCATATAGGATCCAGAATACAATGGGTAAACAATAAATGTTTTTAAAACCCTAGTACTTGATGGGCCATTTAGAGACACTCAAGCAAAGAAAAATTTTTAAATCTGTTTGGCACAACTTTTTGACATAATGTTTCAGTTTTCCTGGCAAATCATTAGTTAATGAAATGAGTCTTTTACTTAACACAGCTTCAACACTTGAAAAGTGCTAACCAGCATTAACATTAATAATAAATTGTGTAAGAGTTTTACTTCCATCAAGGGTTAGAACTTAAACTATTGTTGGGATCAACTGTAATACCTTACTTAACACAATGGGGAAATAAGTCCCAGATACATCAGTTGCTAGGGGCAATATTAAAATCAAAGTCTCTTAATTCCAATGCCAAAATTATTTTGGCTTTCTCTTTTAATGCCTGTCTGTTTCTAATCATAGTGATGTCATTTGAGAAAATACCAATTATTTAGTTTTGTCTTCTGTAAGAAGCATAAAAGTAGAAAAGACTTCCTGGGATCCCAGATGTGTCTCTTCAAATATTTGTCCACTCTTTTCACATATGAGTGATAAAACGTTTGCCAAATCATATTTCATGAACAAAGTAATTATTACTGCTAGGGTTTTTTTTTTTTTTTGCTTTATTATTGAAGTTTTCTAGTGGGAATTAAATTCTAGAAGCATTAAATACCTAATTTAATAAAGTTTATTTTACTAGTTTCAATAGAAGAGATAATACTGCTTTCTTAAATAAATCACAGAATTTACGTTATTCCTCGGGGACCAGGTTGCTTTTCAAGTTGTTCTCAAATCATTACAAAATTGATTTTTTTAAAAAATAAGAACTGCAGTTAAAGTTTTTTGTTAGTATTCCATTATTCCTGAAACTACCATTCAGCCATTAACAGCTAATTCTGTGTTGTTGTATATCTTTAGTTATTTTAGTTTTGTTAACAGTTCTGAAAAAGAAAAGGTGTGTTACTCGAGTTTGCTTGTGTCCTTTGTAGTCCTCTTCCACGGTGGAAGGTTTAGGACTGTTCAGTGATCGATTTACAAGCTTTGAGGGCAGTGGCTGAGGACCACTGAGAATCTTCTCTGTCTCCACCTGGATCCTTTCCACTGTAGAGATGTTCTTGCCTTTTGCTTTCTCAAATATCCTGATTGGCCTGAAACTTTACAGAAATATTAGGAACGTAGATCAGAATGCCTTTCCACATATTCTTATCCCATAGATTTTTAAGTCGTTTATTGCCCTTTTAAAGAATTTTTTTTTTTCCCCTGGAGATTAAGGAGAAAGCAGAATCTGTAGCATGCTTGTTATAAACAGGAGGACATAGTTTGATCTCCAGTGTCATAATCTCAGTGCTGGGTAGTACAGACAGAAGGCTCACTGTGGCTTCCCAGCCCATCAGTCTAGCCTAATCAGCAGACTCCAGCCAATGAAGGGTCTTCTCTCCAAGGAGGTGGATGGTGTTTCTGAGGATGACATCTGAGGTCCTCTTCTAGCTTAAACACACGTGCACCAAGAAAATAAGTAATAAATAATATAAAAAGGAGTATACATCAGAAAAATCGCTGTACATCATTCTTAGTGTCCTCACATATGTGCATATATGCTCTAAATCAACAATATTATACAAATTGACCATAGGTAGTTGAGACAATATGGAAGGCTAAATTTTATATAAGATTATTTCTTTACTTATTTCTAACTTTCAGAAGTTCTTCCATTTCTTTGAAGTGCACCCCCTGTCTCTCCCTTTCCAGTTCTTTCCCTACTCTACCCCACTATTACCTCCTAATTTTATGTATCTTTTTTTTTAACCCACAGAGTCCACCTAGTACTGCCAGGTGTGCATATATGTAAGGAATCTGCATACATGGGTCATGAATAGCTCATTGCATAGAACATGATATGGCAAAGAGGAAGTCCTTAGATTAACACATATTCCTCTTACATACAATTTTTGTATACATATCCATACAAAATACTGAAAATACATGGTGGCTTGAAATTCAGACAGGGAGAACAGAAAAATAACTCCTATGCATTTTCTTCCCTAGTGCTCCATTACCTGTGGCAAAGGCATGCAGTCTCGCGTTATCCAGTGTATGCATAAGATCACAGGAAGACATGGAAATGAATGCTTTTCTTCAGAGAAACCTGCAGCATACAGGCCATGCCACCTTCAGCCCTGTAATGAGAAGATAAATGTAAATACAATAACATCACCCAGACTAGGTAAGGAGGTCACAGAGTGGATGGCTTTCAGGAACGTAGAAATGTTTTGGGGCCATATATTTCCTTAAAGCTTGGGAATTACTAAATTATGCTAGTTTACTTGGCTCTAAGGTTGGGTCTATTTAAATACGCTTTCATCCAAATGATCAGAGATGGGTTATTACATGTTTCATAAAGACTCCTTGCCTTTCATGAAGTGTTTACTCAGAGCTAAGTCTAGGAAATAAAGATGCCACACTACGTGAAGTCACCTTTTTAATGCTGCAATAGAATCTGACCTCCCATCCAGTCCCACAACTATCAGCTATGCTGACATCTGCACAAAAAGGAAATTCTGAATAAACTTTAAATTCCTCCATGGCCAATGCCCCCCTTCTCATTCTGGATGCAAATTTTCTTCTGGATAAATAGTATAAAAACGGTTTCCTGTAAAAATAAGCATCTAAGTCTACACAGCCAAATATGAAGTACTGTCCTTATCATTGAGGATAGAAATATAAATTTACAAGCTCTGGCAATATTTATTTTTTGTGTTTTAAAGATTTATCCTTAAATTGACATAGAAAGTGACAAGTTTCTTGATATTTTTATTCATACTTAGTTCTGGTTTACCTCCCTCCCCTCCATCTTTACAGCCATCAGCACCCACTGTACCCTCTATCTCCATGGCCACCAGTCCTCACTGTACTCTTTATCCTCACAGCTACTGGTACCCACTATACCCTTCATTTCCACAGCCATTGCTACCCACCCTCCATCCCCATCACCGCTGGTACCCACTGTACCCTCCATCTCCACAGCAACCACACCCATTGTACCCCTATCCTCACAACCACCAGTACCCACTATACCATCCACTCCTATGGCCATTGGTACCCGTTGTACCCCCATCCTCACAGCCACTAGTACCCACTACACCCTCTATTCCCATGGCCACTGGTATCCACTGTACCCTGCATTCTTGGGATTTCCCTTTCACTTTCATATCATATGTGCTATATTACCCTCCCCATCCTGCTCCCTTAAAGTCTCTACTCATACTTAACTAACACACACACACACACACACACACACACACACACACACACACACACACACACACACACAATTAGAAACTAGGAACTACATATGAGAGAGAACATACAGCATTGGTTACTGGCAATATTTTGTTATTTGTATTTTTATATTATGAAGCATTTTTGTAGTTAGTCTCAGTTCTTGTTATAAAATCTAATTTATCATCAAGAAGAATGTACCTTTTAAATGCAGGTGCCTACATTTGCATAGAATATCTTAATGACTAACTTATCCTTTATAACTGTGGCAGTTAGTGCTTTACATGGCAGCCAGTGGATTATTTTTTTTTACTTGTGTGCATAACTTCCAGGAGAACAATTTAAGTCATTTGACTATGTGAAAAAAAATTGCCAAATAAAAAGGGGTAACTTATCACATGTACTTTTATACTGTCAACACAAAATTAAATGAAATGGATATTTGGTTTTCTTTTTCATGGAAACACAACAATTCTTTTTGAGCCAAATAATATTTCTTTGAAATAATTAGTTAAAATAGAATAACATTGGTCGAGACAAAAGTTAAACGGTTCTAAAACAGAGTCCTTAAATGCATGCTTTCAATAAATCACGACCCCTTTTCTAAACTCACATGGATTCTATAAAGTATAATTTAGAAGAGAATCATGGCAAGGAGGATTTTGATCACATCTGTTCTATTTATGTCTTTGAAGGATATATGGTTGTTTCTGTAATAAAACACTCTAACCTAGAGCAAGTTAGGGAAGAAGGGTTTTTTTGTATTTCAGCCCATCAAGGCTGAGGGAAGGCGTGGCAGCAGACCCTAAGTCCAGTCAATCATACTTTATGGGTACACAGGGAGCAGAGAGAGAGAGAAAGTGAGTCCAAATTACAAAACATCAAAGCCTGTTTCCGGTGCCTTACTTCCTTCACCAAGATTCCACAGCCTAATTGTTCTAGGACCTTCCCATCCAGTACCATCAACTAGAGACCATAGTGTACAAATAAGTGAGTTGATAGTGGGCTTTTCTTATTCAAACCATAAAGAAGTTGTACCTTAAACACAAAACACCGTGATTGGGAACTTTGTTTTATAAAGTAAAAAAAAAAAAAATGTACTGAATTTGAGCACAAAATTTAAAAAAAAAAAAAAAAAAAAAAACTGATGCAAAGTTTCACAATGGATGCTGGAGCACACTCTAACAACTTGAAGCAGATCTTCAGTACAGAATTGTCTAGGTCACACCTTCAGTCCTAGCTTGGTGATAAACCACTGCTAATCTCAGTCACTTGTGAGAACCAGCGTTAATACTCAGGAGGCCGAGATTCACTCTCCACACAGTCTGCTTCCCCTTTTGCTATATGGGAAATATAATGTACAGTAAACATTTGCATTTTGCTATTTCTTTGTAGTTTCATTCATAGAAATAGTCATTAATATGCATATATTAAGTCATGTGGGGAGGTACATACCTCTCAGAACTTGGGAAGACCAGGAGGTAATAAGCTCAACAACTCAAGGTCGTCTGGGGTTACAGTGAGTACCAGAACAATATTAGTTACAGAGTGGTACTGTTTAAAAGGAATAATTACTTGTGTACATATACATACAGAGGAGAGAAAGATTTTTTTTCTCTTTTAGTCTTAACTACTAAAATCTATGACTAAAAACCTTAAATGAAATCCATAAAATTGTAGTGTTGAGCTAGACATGGCTGCAGACAGTTATAATCTCAACACTCAGACTGAGTGTTTTCACACCAAGACCCTCTTTGAATAATACACCCAGGGGCTGAAGAGATAGATCTGTTCTTAGGAGTTCTTAGAGATCTTGCAGGGCCCCAGTTTTGGTTCCCAGGACCCAAGCAGTGGCTCGCAGTCTTCTATAACCGCAGTTCCAGGGGATCTGATACCCTCTTCTGACCAGATCAGGCACCAGCTCATGGTACACATCCATATTTGCAGATAAAACACTTATGTATAACACAAAATGCAAGTCTTTAAAACATAAACAATACAAAGGTCTACAATAGCTATGCTGGTTAATCTCACTTGTCAGCTTGTTCAGATCTAGAATCTTATGGGAGACAATCCTATTGGCATCCATGCTGGAAATTATTTTGACTATACTAATTGAGGTAGAAAGATCCACCTACTATGGGTAGAACCAGTCCCTAGGATGGCATCTTGGACCCCATGAAAAAGGGAAAGTGTGCTGAGTACAAGCATCTCTCCCTCTGTGCTTCTTGGCCTTGGGCCCACATTGCTTTTGTTGTAATATTTTATCACAGCAACAGGAAAGGCAACTAACACAGGTGATCAGTCAACACCACCTGAAACTTAGAAGCTCTGCCGTAATTACGAGCAACCTATTTTCTGTAAGCTTCAACTGTCCCCAGTTAAGAGTGTTACTTATTCACCTTGCCGTCACCACAGGGTGCATGGGGCTTTGTCCTTTACATTCTGCCAGGTAAAATAAACAGGTTAAAAAAATGAGACAAATGAACTCCACACACAAAAAATAGTAATAAATAAATGAGTAAAACGTTCCTACTGAGGGTACCTGTAAGCCTTCATAGAGTCAATTCACCATGTTGTTTCCCAGCTGCCCTGACCTTCAAGTGCCTGGGAGACCAGTGGCCAGTGTACTGCAGAGTGATCCGAGAGAAGAACCTTTGCCAGGACATGCGGTGGTACCAGCGTTGCTGTGAGACGTGCAGGGACTTCTATGCCCAAAAACTTCAGCAGAAGAGTTGACCTCCAGTGGGCGGGCTGATGGGCTCGTAGCGATTTGTTATTCCATTATTTATAAATACACACACACACTAGCATGTTTTTCAGACCAAATACTATCAGATTACATATAATTTAATCAAATTAATTTATTTGCCTGCCAGACATCTAATGTGGTGTTTGTTTTGGTTATTCAAACATTTTGATTTTTACTATAAGGCTTCATAAATATTTTTATATGAATTGAATAAGCTGGGCCTTATAAACTAATAAAAAGAAGTGATGATTTTTTTTTTCAATTCCGGCTGTCGGTAAGGTGCTATTTTCTCTCCACCAATACCATTAAGTCATCCAGTGTGTACACTACCTTGGCATGATAGCTTAGCTATATATGCAGAAAGTGACCTACTTCCTTGTGTCCTGCTGCAGAACCGGCCCACTTTCTGTACTCTGCAGGAGATGTATAAACGGAACAAACCTCACAGTCTTGAAGAAGTTTAAGAGAATGTACTATGAACTTGGTTGAGATTTAGAGACAAATATAGGAGACCTTCTGCTGTATCGACACTTTTATATTAATGGTGGAAAAGTCAAGACAGAGACTTTGATCATGTTTGTGAACATGCACTTGATCACAAGTTTGCGACCACGAAGCACTGTGTTGATGTACACTGAATCACCCTTGCACTGGTGGTGGAGGTGTTCTGAAGCTGTGACAGAAATGGCAGCATCCTATAAGACCCTCTATTATTTTAACATGCCACTAGACTGTAGCCTTTGGTAAAAAAAATATTTCAAAGAAAGAAAACATTGATCCGCCTACATCCTGACACCCCTTAGAAGATTTATTAAAGACTATAGTATGTAGACTCACAAATCATATGAGCAAAGGTAGTAAATATTTTTTTTTGTCTTTTCTCTAGGAGTAAGAAAAAGGAAATGAAATTTGGATAATATTTTGATAGTTTCATTGTGTTTTTTTCCTTGTAAAAATAAAAATTATAACTCTGAAACATTCAAAAGACATCTTTTTTTCTTGTAAGAAAATATTGTACATGATTCACACGGTTTCTCAGTTGTCATTTTTTTTAAAAATAACATATGTGAAACTTCCTTTTGGGAGACAATTTTTTACAGGGATGTCCACATTTCCATGCTTGGCAAGAAAGGGTGTCATTTGCTTCTGTTCTGAAATGTCCACTACAGGAAGCACAGAGCATGAGCCACAAGCAAACAGAGGGTCTTTTTTGGAGCATGAGGAATGTGTGTTTACTTGAGTCCTAAAATGTTAAGGTTCTGTAAAATAGAGAGGGTTCTTTTTTTTTTTTTCTTCTTACAATGCAACCTACTGCATGTACAGGAATCAGCTGACTCTCTCTATATATTATTGTTAACACACATACACAAAAATCCAGCTCTCATCTTAATGTGAAAAAGAGCTATTTTATCCTTAAGTCACATTTGAGTGGCCAAGGCCTGGGCATACAGATTTAGGTTACTTTAAATTCCACTGTGAAGCAATTTCATGAAGTTTTTAGTTTTACAAAGAAAGTCTGAAAGCAGTCATATGTCACTCATGATGGTCCATGACCCCAGTTCTGAGCTCTGACACTGCATTCTTGCCCCCAAAGACACTGCATGCAGATAGTGTCCTTACATACACACTTGGACACAAAATACTTGGACAAAATACTTGACACAAAAAGTAAAAATAAATTCTAACAAAGGAAAAAAAAATGTGTCAGGCTTCTGAAACCTACTTGTAAGTTATTGGTATGTGAAGCACAAGAGACTTCCAAATACTATAGGCTCCTGCCATTGCCCTTGGTTGCTTCCCAGAAATCAAAGTTAATACCCCTTGCTAAATACACTACATACTTAGACACTTATGACAAAGGACTGGAAGAATTGAGCTAGAACTGACTGAGATGTCTCTTCCCTAAGGACTAGCTCTCATCATACTGGAAGGGATGCAGGGGAGCTGCCAAAGAAGAAAAGCAACCAATATTTCTGCCCAGCTGTGATGCTTACAAACCAAAATAACCATAACAAGACAGCCCAAAAGGTGCAACCAGGACATCTGTATCCTAGAGAACAGCCAACAGACTATCTAATTGGAATATATGATCATACAAAAGGAACATTCGTGAATGCTAGGGTAAACCTATTCCACTACCAATGGCTGTTGAGATGCCATAGACCCTACATGAAAGCCTGCTATTACCACTTTCCTAAAGCAGTAAAATTTCTAACTTCATTCTAAATACTCAACCTTATGCCCACATATACATGTGGCTGCCATACCTTATCAAGGAAGTTTGTTTTTGTAACAGAGGGACACCATTGCAGTTACCATAAACTGGTCCATGGGGTGTCCAACCATCATGGGTAATATGCAAAACAACTCCCATACCTAAGGTTCATTGATGATGATGAAAGTGGGGGCCAGAAAGACTGCAAAAGCCAAAGGACAAGGATGACCCCTTGTAATGCAGTGATTGATTATATATATATATATATATATATATATATATATATAGAGAGAGAGAGAGAGAGAGAGAGAGAGAGAGAGAGAGAGAGAGAGAGAGAGAAGATGTACCCAAGAAACGATCAATATTATGAACTGATACTGAACAAGCACTGCTTGCCATGCCATTGAGGATGGGAAAGTATTACAAGGCCCTATCCCTAAAGGAAAAGCTACAGACAATCTTTGCTGAGAGATGGAGAATCAGCCTTCTCTAGGGATGAGCTGCCCCCTAAGAGGTTACCCAACCCCAAGAAATCAGCCCTCAATACTTAGACATAGCAATAGGGACTCAGCAGGTTGTATTTAAACTTTTGTGTGTGTTGGGGCTGGAGAAATGGCTCAGTGGTTAAGAGCATAGGCTGCTCTTAGGGTCCAGAGTTCAATTCCCAGCACTCACATGGTAGCACACAAGCCATCTGTAATGGGATCCGATTCTGTCTTCTTATGTGCATGAAGGTGAGACAGGTCACTCATATACATAAAATAAATATTTTTAATTGTGTGTGTGTAAAACAATAAAGATCAAGGCCATGAATTTAAGAGGGGTTGGAGAAATTGGAAGGAGGAGAGGAAGTATATGTGGGAGGTAGGGATGGTATAAGTACTTACGGGAAATTCTAAAAAATAAAAGTAAAATTTTCTTTAACAAATAACTTAATACTTATTTTAAAAATTGAGGCTTATGTGAGTTCACAGGACCAGGGAAGTATGTAGCCAGATTCTGTGCCAGAGTATAGTCTGAATAGCATCCAGCCCTGGTGTTTTCTAGAATCCCCCTTCCCCTCTATACCTTCACGAACTGGACCTTCTCCACTGTGTGCACTGCCTTCAACATTCCATGTTCCAAGCTCTCACCAGGATGGCCTATTATGTTCTGCTTACAGTATATAAGAGGCAAGTTCCAAACCCTTCCATACTCCTCTGCAAACCAATTCGTAAGGCCTAAGTTTGGGTTTATCGCAACAACCACCTCACTTCTGTTACCAATTTTCTATTAATTACTTGTTTCATTGCTACAATAAAACACCAGACTCAAGAACAAGGAATAAAGTGCTAATTTTGGTTCACAGTTTGCGGGTACAGGCCGTTATGAAAAGATTATGAGAAGTGGAAAGTTGTTGGAGGCATGTGAACAGATTGAATCTGTAGTCAGGAAGCAGAGAGAGATAAATACTGGTGCTCAATTAATTTCTTTCTTTACATTCACTCCAGGACAAAAGCACATGGAATGAATCACGCACAATTAAGAGTGGATCTGTCTTTATTAACTGGCTCTAGATAATACCTGATAGGCATCCTCAAGGGCATATGCCCTATGGGATTCTGAAGGCTGTCAAATTAGCAATCAGTATTAGCCATCACAAGAGACTTTTAAAAATAAAACTATGTAACACATTAGCAGACAGACAGTGATGGAAATTTGTATTTGATAAAGAGACTGAGAGGATTATCTGGAAGGCTCACTGCCACCTGTAACTCACAGGTGATTAGGAGGCATGCAAGAGGTAGGAAAGAGAAGGGGACTCAGATGTATCCAGATGTGTTGGCTTGGTGTGACAATGGTGAGGAGAATCAGTAGGTGGGGAGGGAATAGCTTTCTTGTTCACAACATATAGGCTTCAAGAATAGTGGCAAGAAATGCAAAGAGGTAGGTTTTAGGGTAAAGACAAAATGTGAGGAAAGATGGGAGAGCCTGGGACTAAACTTGCAAATGAAGAGACAGTCCACAAATCTCCAGGGCATGGGGCAATACAGAAAAATCTGGAAGAAGCCTAAGAAGAACCGAATACTCATTTCACCTACCTCATACTTTGGCTAAGGAAAGGGTCTAATCAAATCTATTTGGATGTAAGTTCTGTGTCTCCACTTGCCAATACAGAGAGCCAAAGCCAAGCTAAGCTCCTCTTGAAGATGTGTATTTTTCCCCAAAGAATATTTTAGGAAGAGCAGTCTGAGAAATACTTGTTCATTAGATATGTTCTGGCAACAGCCAAACTATATCAAGCACATGATAAGCACATAATAAACTTGATTCTTGAAACATTAGTCGTTTGATTGTTTAATAACTGTCATTATTAAATGCCTATTGTTTTCTCTAGCAATATATAACCTTGCAAAAGAGGTAATAGTAATAATCGTAAACTTCATGTGCAAAACATTCATGTAGAAAATGTTAACTTCTGAATTAAATTTATAAATGGGTCAGGATTTTGTCAAATCACATACCCTTGTGATTTTTTTTTGTTTTAATTTTGCTATAAAGAAGGTAAGCGCTTTCCAGTGTCTTCTTAAGTGAAAGACATCCTTATTCTTGTGAGCAATATCACATTCTTCTGAAATCTATTCTTGATACATTCCACATGGAACCACACAGCCTCTGGAAGAGAAGCCCTTCCTGCTTAGCCCCATCAAAGGGTTTATAGAGATGGAGAAATAACAATTGAAGTCTGTTAGAAGCCATTGATACATTTATCCTTAGCCAGTCTTGCAAGAGAAAAGGCTGCTCTCTCCAGATGAAATCCTATATTTTTTAGGTGAGTGGGTAGGCCATTTAGAGTGTCTTGTGCTTAGAGAGAATGCTTATATTAAATTCATCAGCTGTTGTCTTAACTAGGCTGGCTGTAAAGTCATCTTGACCTTGGCTGTCTTAACAACAGATGGCTTAACATGTTAACAACAACAACCCATCGTTGTTAAGAACAAAGTTGTTAACATGGTTGTTATAGTTCCATTACCTTCTGGTTCTAAATTTGCCCTGGGATCACCAAACATCATATGTATAGATATAGCTAGGGGCAGAGTCAAAGGATCTTGGATATTGAGGAGCCACAGTAGTGTGTTAAGGCCCTATATACTGCAGTAATCAACAAGATACAGACGCGTGCCTGCTATTTTCCCCCTTAGAACAATCTGCCAAATTCAACGGAGTTCAATTTACCATGAGCTTGAGACTGGGATTCGAAACCCAAAGGGGAAGGAGATCTGGGCTTATCACAGATAAGCAGGGCCAGGGCCAGAGCTGATGCTTTAGTACAAACAAAATCAAAAATGGATCTCTTCAGGTGACTGTGCTGAGCTGTAAATGATGAGACTAGTGTGGCTTTATAAGATACGAAATAGCCTTCTTAGATGCTGAATGGGAAGAGATATCTAAGTGCAACATATATCTAACTTTCTTATTCTGTTAATTTTAATTCATGTATCTTTTAAGTGCAATTCAATCATCATATGGGTGAGTGCGAGTGTGTGTGTTGTGTGTGTGTGTTGTAAGGTAAGAAGGAGGACCTTTTGCTGCTTTGTTGTTTTGTTCCTGTGTAGTGATGTGGCCTTTAGAAAGTGGCTTTTGTGTGCAGCCAACAGACCTGGTTTCAAATGCCAGCAGGAGCATCTTCAGGCTCATTAATAATGGAGGCGCCTGACAGGGGCAGCTTAGCTTGCTTTGTTTCCACTGTAGATGAAAGGGGACATGGATCTTTCGGTTTTGCCCAATAACAACCATCCTGACAAATTCCTGCAGCTTGACGTGAAGTCTTTAATGAGGAACTCAACCCTTCTGCAGGCTAGCCTCGCGAGATTTCCGGGTGGAAATTTTCCTGCAACACAACACTGGCAAAACCTTGTCTACTCCCAGGTAAGATCTAAGGACATATAATACAGGTGGGGAGCTTGTTTCTTTCTTACTATATGGCATTTTCTCATTCGTGCGAAGGAGAGTTGGGGTGGGGGATACTTAGAAGCTGCTCATTTCTCACCCCCTCCCACCCTTTCCTGTAAGCTCTGAGTAAGGATTCTCCCACCCGTTCATTCCCCTCCAATCCCTGACTTCTCTGCCTGTCTCTGTTTCAAATCTGCGTAGCAACCTTCATACTCCTTCCCTGCAAAACGATTCAGAGCAACGATTTTCAAATAAGATTGGGGGTGGAAGCGGGAAATACTTAAACTCTGTCTGTAGTTGTGGTCTATGCATAAAACATCAAATGCTTCCAGCGCAAAGGTGTATACCTGCCTCCGAGAAAGCCCGAGGCGTGCCTCGGCTGCTTTTAGACTCCCCTTGCTTTGACGCGGGAGAGTGTGGGATACCGATGAGGGATGGGGGAGACTGGCCAGTCTCCATCTTGGAAAGGAAGTGGCTCACGGCTTAGATGTGCCTCCTTCCACAGGTGTCCCCACATGGACCAGCCTGGGGAATCAGACCTTCCAATCTAATGCAGAACTCATTACTCTAATTCTTTGACAAAAGGATTCAGCTGATGGGTTCCCTCCGCTAAGATCAACACGAAGGCCCCCGCTGAGGCGATCCAACAGGGATAATCTTTTTTAAGATGCGGAGGCTAGTGGCGTTGAGGGTTACTCCCTGTAGCAGGAGGAAAGGGCCTTTCATTTCAGAAACAGTGTGACAGAGATACAAGCCCCTTTAAGTTCTGAAATCCTTTGGAGTGTTCAGATTTCCTTGGACAGAAATGTGTTTGCTTTTAAGAAGAGTTGCTACTCACGAGTCCTGGTGGACTGGGACTTTGTGGTGGTGTGTTTGTGGGTTGCTTGGGACATTTGTCACGAGTTCATTCAGAGTCAGATACACGCAAACGATTATGTAAGTTGTCTCTATAAAGGGTTCGATTTATTTCCATCTAAAGTCAGCCTGTTATAACAACAATATTTTGTTGTTTAATTTTGCATACAGCCTTTGTTAAGTCTCAAAGCTTTGTGGCTTTCTATACACAGCCATTTATCGTTGTTTTGTGTTTTGCTTGGTTAAATGAAGTAAAGTTCTTCTTTGATCTCATTGTTTATGTCAGAGAATAAAAGGTGTAAAATTAGTTCAGGCGCTCTTGCCCCTCCCGCACCTTCCTCTCTGTGGCGTACCTTGATATATTGTAAGATCACAGAGCCAATAGATAGATTTTCCTGGGCTGTGACACAGCAGTCCTCTAGCAACATTTGTTTGGTGTGTGAGCTACTGCCTCCATTTGGAATTTCTCAACGAAAACGGGAAACCGGAGGAAATACACATTTCTTTTTAATCCAGGCCCTTTGGGGCCTAAATAATTATTCAAAGAACAAAGAGGTGTACTTCTGCATAGGTATCTTTGATAAACCCCAAATAAATGATCTTTTTAAAAAAATAACCTTAAAAGAAAATGACAAGGAACTTAGTAAAGGTCAGTTTACTCCTGGAGTAATGGGTAGTGGGAAGGAAGGATAGGCAAGTCCAAATTCAGGAAATTAGGGAGGTGTGCTTCAAATTATGAGTAATTTTATCTGGTCTTCACAGTCATCAGCAAGCTGTGGGTCTAAAAATCAAGGTTGACTTGTTGAGTAAAGAGGAAATAAATATATATAAATGGGAACATAGAATTTTGAAATAAAATGCTTAAAAATATTTATCCACATATCAAGAATATTGAATGGGGTGTTGAGCATATCTGAAGAGGGACTTCCTGGATGGGTGATGGATTAGGCAAACACAGTTTACATGTATGAAATTCTCAAAAAAAAATTCATTAAAGATTTACATCTGATCCACAGGAAGAAATTTGGGGACTCAGTATGATCTCTTGAAAAATTAATAGGACACTTGACTTTTTTTTTTTTTTAAGTAAAAACAAATAATGTACAAAGAAAAAAGAGTGTGGGGGAGGGTTCCTGTAACAGTTTAAGAAGTCGAAACATACATGCTGGACTGAACTCAGTTGATAGAGTACCTTGCCTGACAAGTGGGAAGCCCTGGCATTTATCCCAAGTTCTACATAAAAGATGTGGGGTATACACCTATAATCCCAGCACTCAGTGGGCAGGATCCAGAACACCAGGAATTCAGGGTTCAGTTATATAAAGAGTTGGAGGCCAGCCTGAGATAACTGCAATTTTGTCTCCATTTTGTTGTTGTCATAATTGTCTGTTTATTTTATTTTTTTTATTTTCAAAGAGAAAGAAATAGTACTGAATTTGGAAAAACAGCAGATAACACTGTTATTTCCATGATGTTTGGCTTGGTTTTAAGGCAGGATTTCATAGCCTGGTGTCAAGCCCAGTGTATGGCCAAGGTGGGTGACCTTAAACCTGAGTTACATCTTCCTCCTTCATGCCCTGAGGGTTGTAAATGCAGGTATGAACCACCATGCCTGGTTATTGAAGCTCTAGATATCAAATCCAAGGTTTGTGTGTGCCAGGCAAACATTCAACCAATGTACTAGCAAGCACACACACACACACACACACATACACACACACACACACACACTCCTCTCTCTCTCTCTCTCTCTCTCTCTCTCTCTCTCTCTCTCTCTCTCTCTCTCTCTCTCTCTCTATCTCTCTTAGACTCTTTTTAAATTAAGTGATACAGTGTTTAAAGGCATTGTATTGGGAATTGGTTTTTCTGCTGGGCAGCTGGACTTGTGAGTGTATTCAAGTGAGCTTTGCCTACTCCTGACTCCTTTTCACATTGGTTTCAGAACCCTGGGGCTCCTCAGAGGAAATCTGTGAGCTGGAGTGAAAAGTCAGTGGTGAGAAGTGGGCATCTTTATTTCTAGACAAGCTCATTCACTGGCTTCATGTCCTTACCTGCATTCGTTACTGCTTTTCTGTTCCACATCATTGTTTTTCTTAAGTATCAGCGCTCCATATGTGTGTGTCTGTGTGTGTTCATTTATGTACATGCATGTGTACAGATGCTTGTATGTATGTGGCTGTTTATTCTATGTAGAGGTGTGTATGTATGTGAATTTATGTGTATGTGTGTGTTTGTATGTGTGTGGGTATATGTACATATGGATATGAGCTTATGCGTATATCTGGGCCTGTAATAAATGTTTATGTAAGTGTATGTGTTTGTACATTTAGTGTATGTGTGTATGCATTTGTGTATATGTCTAGATGTATTTGTGTGTATGTGTGTTTGTGTATAGGTAGGTATGTATGTATGTGTTTGTGCTTCAGCCTACCATTTTGTAATGCCACATTTTAACCTTCACTGTGCCATCATTTAAAGCATTTCTGTTGTTTTTATTTAAAATGTAGTCTAAATGATTATGAAATTTGGATTTTGGATATGTTTTTGGTGGTTTCTAGATTATTAAGTTGTTTGCGTGCTTTCTTTTCAATTCTATTACACTAACAATGTTTTGAAAATACTCAGAAAACGGTGTATTTTCAACTGTCAGTCAGTTAATTGGATTTGTTAATTTTGTTGTACAAATTGTCTTTATCTTTGGGGATCTTTTGTATGCATATATGTAATTTCAGTGATTACTTTAAATTTTATGTTTAGAATAATTTTATAACATACATAGAATTTTATAGTTGTACTTTGCTGACGATGTTACTTTTATTCAAAAATCTTTGTAACTATCAAAGCTTCTTGCCTTGAATATATTTTATTAGATATATTATATTATACCATGACAATATATTATAGAATTATATTTTCTGTAGTGGTTAGCTATGTTATTTTGTAAAAACAAGCATCCCCTAATCTAATAACATGATAGGTTATGTAACATATCTGCACTCTGAGATGCTGATGCCATGCACATCCTGAAAAGCTTACCTAAAAGCAAAATTCAAATTCTTTTTCTGGAGGTTCTTTCTACAATATCAGAATCTGCATTATGCCTGCAGACCAAGAAGACAGAGAGGAAGCCACAAATACTATTGGGGAGGAGGTTAGTAGTCAAGCTCAAGTTTCAACTCAACTGTTGTGTGTCATTCAAGAGGAAATGGATGTGTTGTGTGTCTAGCCTTTAAAATAGATAGATTTCATGTTTAAGATACTTCAAATATATTATATATATTATATAAACTCTAGTATATGTGTGTATACTTACAGATTCTTAAACCCTTGTCTTCCACACAGAATTGACAACAGATATCATCTGTCCCCTTGAAGATTCTATCTAATCACCATGCTTTGCAGTAGTTCTATAAGCCATGCTCTTCCTACAAATTCCCCTTTAAAGAAACCAGATTGTTACACTCCACTCATTCCTTCCATTCTGAGTAGTGGGGAAGTCACTATTCCAAAATCATCTTTGTAAAATCTCTCCACAAGTGCTTGTATACATCCTATCCCCGGAAGTGAAGTGAGACAGGATCACTTTTGCACTCTGTGAGGACCCCTACTCTCACTCCAGGCTCTGGGCAGGGGATGGGGAGTGTCTCAGAGCTTATTTTCTTTATCTTGGGTCTTGGGTCTGGTGTTTTTGTAGCACTTTTTTTTTTTTTTTTTTTTTTTTTTGTCTAAATGGCTGGAAATGCAGATGGCAGTGTTTGCCAAGTGCTTTTATTTTAATTTAAAGACTCCAGTTCTCATCCTGTAGTGTCCTCAGCAATTTCCTCTACAATTTATTTAACTATTTGTTAGTATAATCCTCATTATTTAGCCTTAGACAGGTCTTGTCATAAAATACCATTAAAGGCACTGTATATAAAACATGAGTCTCCAGCTGGCTTTAGAGTTTCCTTTCCTGTTTCTTCAATTTATGGCTCAGTGGCTGTCAACCCTGAGGCTTTTAAAAGCAGGCCTTCAACATAATCTCTGTCTTCTGTTACTCATACACCTGAGACATTTGCCCCATCTTTGTATTTTTTGTAGGTAATTTTACATCTCAGTATTAGGGGTCTGCAATTTTTCTGCTAGGAAACACCACACCTGTAGACCCCCTTGCACACTTTTAATTATCCTGTTGAATTCCCTGACTCTCCTCATGTTTTAAATGTTCTAAGAAGATATATATGACTATGTAAATTCTCTGGTTTGTCATAAGTACCTGCTAAAGTTAGCAATAATTATCTCCTGAGTTACCATAGTAGTACTTAAACCAAATGATTTTTGCTGCTGAGTAACTATCTTCAGGCTTCTAATATCAGGGGATGGGGATATGGCTCAGATGATGAAATGCCACTAGACAAGCTTGATGCTTTGAATTCACCTTTCCAGCGTTCACATGAAAAGCTGGGCCTAGGGGAACGTTTCCATAATTCCAGTGCTGGGGTGTCATGGTTTGGACAGAGAGATTCCTGGGGCTTCACTACACTCAAGCCAGTCCAGTTGAATCAGTGAGTTCCAAGCTCACAAATGACCTTTTCTCAAAAAATAAGGAGCAGGGTGGTTAAAGCAAACACAAAGGGCCAGCCTCTTGTGTCCACTCATGTGCACAGTTTTAGACATGTTTATACACAGTACATTTATATCCACTACACGCACAAAGCAAGTAGAATAAAGCTTCCCGTCCAGAGTGACTCACCAGTGTGACTTAACTGCTACTTTGCAGCAGCTCTTTAGCATTGGAGAGGGAGGTAAAGGCTCATAACTGTGACAAGTGACCAAGTGACAGTCTTTGTCAATCATGAGCAGTCTTAGGAATAGCAGATGGACTGGGGGGGGGGGGGGTGTGCTTGTCTTTTCCAAGGAATGACCATGGTTATGAGCTGCTTATTCGATCGTTCTACCATCTCAGACCCCTGTCTATATTGTCCAAACAACAAAAACAACCAAAAAAACCCCAAACAAAAGAAAAACAAAGAGTGACATAAGTCACATGGAAGAGTTTGGAAACCCATTGGCTACAACCTCAAGTCACTTCTGCCACACTTTCTTAGGTTTGAAAAGCCTGACCCCAAACTAATTTCAGGGCAGATGAAAGAAGCTGTACACCATGTGTGCTCAACCAAGGAGACAAAACTCGTTCTATCCAGCCGGTCAGCATGCCCGGGTCTCTGTGTACAAATACACCTCCTGTATCTTATATTCTTTCAATCTCCATGCTTCCTGAGCTCTTAAAGTCAAGGCATTAAATACTAAATTTTAAAGTCTCATCCGCCAGTCTCACTCACTGAAATAGAAAACTAAGCCTGTTTCTGTTTAATATGCTTACTTACGACTTCTCCTTTGTGTGTTCTTGAGATAACCCACATTTTATACCCACGTCCTCTTAGAGATTGGCCAACTTGCCTTTATCATTTCTTAGAGACATCTCTATTCTTCCTCTGCAATTAGTTTATAGTTTTTTAAATAACACCTGTGTTAAACTGTCTACCTTCTAATTCTTTAGTTTACTTTAAGCTCAACTTATCATATTAATTCCATCTCATCGATTTCTCTTTATTTTCATCCATTGTTTCATCTCCCTGCCTATTACCCCTTTTACCTCCCTCTTGATGTGTATTTTTAGAGGTTCTACTTCTAATGGCCTGTTAGCTGATAACCTTTAGAATTGGTTTGCCTGAAAATGTCTTCTAACTTTTTTTTTATTAAGTGGTATCTTACTTAAAGTGTTAGAATTAAAATAAATGGATAAAGTTTGGCTTAATAGCGAAAGTCTAGTTAAATTTTGAAGTGTTACTCTAAATAAATAGTTTAAAGGAAATTTATTTTACAGTTCAGATGATTCAAATCACAGAAATGCCACTGAACTTTCTTCTTAAGAACCACGTGGTCACTTTCCATGTCCAGTTTAAGGAACCACAACATTATTCATTCATTCATTCATTCATTCATTCATTCATTCATTCATTCATTCACTCACTCAATTATTCATTCATTCATTCATTCATTCATTCATTCATTCATGTATGTATGTATGTATATATGTATGTATGTATGTAAACTTCTATTAGAACCTATTTCACTCTTGCTGGGTAAGCTTTTTGTCACTGAACTATATTGTAGCCTGTAGTAGTGAGGTTTTTCGGGTCCCGGGCGCCAGAGATCCGGGACCCACAGACCTGCTGCCCGGGACCGCTTATCTGCGCACCGCCGCCCAGGCCCCCAGAAACGACTCAGACGCTTCTATTAACTTCATGCTGTTTGGCCTATGGCTCAGGCACATTGCTAGCTAGCTCTTACATCTTAAATCAACCCATTTCTATTAATCTGTGGGCCACGTGGCCCGTGTGGCTCACCCGTGCTCCTTACATGTTTCTCCTTGGGCGGCTGGCTCGATCTGCCTCTAACTCCGCCCTGCTTCTCCTACCTAAACTGATTTCTCCTCCCACTTCTTCTATGGTGCCCGCCATGACCCAATACAGCTCCTTTATTTAAAGATTGAGATTCACAGCATAAAGAAGGGCATTCCCACATCAGTAGCCCCAGAGTTAGTATTTATTTTTATCTTGCCACTACATAATAATAATTATTTGGTTGTCTCAGGGATGGGAACCAGGATCTCCAGTATTGTAAGTATGGGCTCAATACCTGACACATGTCCCCAGTAATCCTATCAAATTCTTTTTGAATAATTTAATTAATATGTAAATTTTAAAAAAATAACTAATTTCTTTAAATTAGTAACCAAGCTTTCTTTAGCATGTCCTTCAGATATAAGTGTGCAAATCAGAGACAAAGAACACATTTCAGGAAAATATTTTACATTTTTGAAGAACCAAGACTTCAAAACTGCTTTATGATATATATCTCTGACTGTTTTGATAACTTCACATCTTGATTTTTCTAAACCTATATACATTTTTCTAGTGTATATATACTTTTCTTGAGACACACGTTTTATTTTCCTCATTTATCAAACTTTATTTACATGGAGGAAGCAGTCTATCAGGAAAAGAACGTAAAAGATACAGTTGTGTGTGTCAGGAAAGTTAGTCTGCTTCATAAATTATCAAAGCTCTACAAGCTTGAAGAAAACAGCCAAATTATAATTGTGTTAAGCTCAAATAACCTTAATTTCTTGCCAGATTGCCTTTATTTAATTTAGAACAACACTTATAAATCTACTCATCTTTGAGCTAAATGCTAAGTTTTATTGTTTTTATTATAAATTGACTTTTAATAGACCAAATCCAAATTAAAGTAATAAACAGTCTCCAAATTGCTCTCTAAACATCTGAAATATGCATTTATTAAGAGTATCAAAGAAGGGGCTGGAGAGATGGCTCCAAGGTTAAACTCACTTTTTGCTCTTCCAGTGGACCCAGGTTACATTCCCAGTATCTATCTTGTCCGTAACTCAAGTTCCAGGAGATCTGATATCTTCTCTGGCCTTGGAGTGCATTGGGCTCACATGTGATGCACATACACACACACACTAATACAAATAAAATAAAAATAAATAAAACTTTTATTTAAAGTCATGGAAACTCAATGTTCAGAAAACACAAATGGTTTTATCTAGATTATTTTTTCTTTTACTTACAATTTATTTCAGAAGGACATGTCATGTAACAGCAGTATACAAATTTACTTTATATAAGTACATATTTAATCTGTGTCCTAAGAGATGCTCAGGCCATTGTTGTATGGCCAGGGGTTGCCATATACATGACTCAAAAGGATGTGATTCCTATTGATATATCTCTAATGTTCTTAGATTCAATTACCAATATTACACACACACACATACACACACACACACACACACACACACACAGACGCACACACACACACACACACACACACACACACGAGTTTGTGTGTGGGAAAACACATAAATTTATCATGTTTGTCCTTTTCTATGTTTCAATATCATTTTTTTTTCACTTCTGAAAGTCAAGAATTGATCATTCTAGTGGACATCTGGTCAATAGCCAGTGTTACAATGAGGTTTCTGGGCCTGGCTAGCCAGAGGTCCAGATCCACAGGCCTGCCACCCCAGACTCCCTAGTGGCCCACTGCTGCTTAGTCCCCACAAAATGATTCAGACGCTTATATTAACTTCATGTTGTTTGACCTATGGCTTAGGCACATTGCTAGCTGCCTCCTTCATCTTAAATCAACCCATTTTCATAAATCTCTCTGCCATGTGGCCTGTGGCTCACCTGTGTTCCTTACATGTTGCTCCTTTGGGTGGCTAGGTCGATCTGTCTCTGACACCACCCCTCTTTTCCTACCTATTCTGATTCCCCACCTACTTTTTCTATGGTGCCCATCATGGGCCAAAACACCTCCTTTATTTAAAGATTGTATTCACAGCATACAGAAAGACATTCCCACATCATCTCCCCTTTCTGTCTAATCAAAAGGAAGGTTTCAATTTTAACAAGCAAAATTACATATAACAAAATAGCTACCAAGCAAGAATTACAGTTACAATATCTAGTCTATTTGTATTTAACAAAATTAAAGAAAATACTCAGTCATCTATATTATCTTTGTGAATCTAAAGTTTCATATCCAATATACCTTTTAAAATAACTAAGAAAAACTATACCTATAACTGTCTAATCTTCAACTACATCAAAGACCACAGAAGGATATAATATTTATCCAAGTAAACAGGAAGTGCAAACAACTTCCAAAATCTTGAAATGACAGAGTTGACACCTGTCTGCCTGGACAGTCACCCATAGTTCCTTTATAAAGTTGGGGCATCCATCTTCAGCCTACAGACCCAAAGTCTCTTTTCATTTTAGTGAAGCAGGAAATATGCTCTGCTCATTCTTGTATAGTTCATCAGTCGCTTCTCCTTGTGTCCTGAAGAATATCTGGAAGTTTTTTTCTGCAAAGCAGAAACCTGAAGGACCATTTTGGCTTGTTCTTCAAAGTTCAGAGGTCACTTTCTATGTCTAGTTTAAACAGCATACTTTCAAGCAGTCAATACAAAAACATGTTCTTGTCCAGTGGCTAACCAATGCCACAAAGAAAGTAAAATTCATATGGAGTTCTTTCAATGCCCATTTTTCTCTTGAAGTAGATTGGTGCTGCCAGGAACAGATCTATCTCCCTGTACAGAAAAGCCTAAGTTCTTAAATGATTTTAAATGCCATATTCTGTAGGTCTTAGAAATGTTTGAAGATTACCTATTTAATTGAAATATATCTTTGTATACCTAAAAATATCCTAGCATAGATTTCTTAATTATGCATTAAATTTTAAATCAGTTACATAAATATCATACCTTAAACAAGAGTAGAAAATGACCTTAAATTTGTATCAATAAACCAAAATCCATACCAGTATAAAATATTTTGAGACTAACAGCTGATTTTTAGATTAAAGTAAATTCAATAATCTAATTTTTAAAAATCACTCATATACCATATCCTGTTTTTCTTCTTAGAAAGAGATTAACTATGACCATTAACCATTTATAATGAAAACAAATATTTATAAGCAATATTTTGGGAATTTGGATGTAGTTTTCCATTACTACTTCTTGCTGAATAAGGGGCACTGGCAATCTTACAGATTCTTGAGACTGGATCATCTTAGTCCGCAACCCTGAAACTGATGTGACCATCTCTTCCCATCAGAGAATATTCAGGTGATCTTGGCTGATAAAACCATATCTGCCTGGAAGCAATCCACAGGTTCTCATCTTCTGTGGAAACAAAAGCAGAACTCTTCTAAAACAGTAAATCCTTAGACACAAATTTCAAAATCAAGATACCTTTAAAATATATATTCTTGTTTAACTTACCAGCCTTTGCAATTCATTGTCTTTCTGCAGTTAGCTCATTAACAGTTAAAAAATTAAAGGAAACAGACTAACAACCATAATCCAGATTCTTTGTTTATTTTCCATCTTTATGTGGCTTATTATCTTTTTGTTACTCATTTTTCTCTCTCTCTTTTTTTTTTTACAGACTTTCTTTACCTTCTTTCTTTTCTCTCTGAAGCCCATGTACATTTTACACACATTGTAATCATTTACAGGTTTTTTTTCATCTGAATCTGTTTTATTGTGAATTCTTAATCATTTTCCAACCTGAAGAACTTTTAAAATACTGTTAAAGAGTCACATAGTTTTTGCAGATAAAGCTGAATCAGTAAGTTCTCTTAAAGGGGCTGCATTTCTGTTTACCTCTAGCAAACATAGCAGACCCAAGAAATGCTGCTACTAAGGAACCATCTTTGAATCTGTTTCCTTTTTGTTCAATATAAACATAAACCCTAAACCAATCACATGCTACCGAGTCTTCTGTAGTCTTCAGGAACTGGCCTGGTTGCAGCTTATGCTCCCGGCCACAAGTCCACCACTGCCATTTTGCTCATGACCCAGACTCTGTGCTATCTCTGTACAATGACCCGTTTCAGATACACAATTTGAAAGCTGCTTTTGGCTCTGTTTCTGCTCTAGAGCCTTTTCTAATCTTTCTCTGGCTTTATGTGGGTGTTTGGCCTATGTTAGGATGCCATCTGTTACAATATGGTTTCTGACCCAGTCCGGCCTTAGGTCCAGAGACCTGCCGTCCCAGACCCCTTAGCTGCCCACTGCTGCTTAGTCCCCCCAAAATGATTCAGACACTTATATTAACTTCATGCTGTTTGACCTATGGCTCAGGCACATTGCTAGCTGCCTCCTTTATCTTAAATCAACCCATTTTCATAAATCTGTCTGCAACATGGCCCGTGGCTCACCTGTGTTCCTTACATGTTGCTCCTTTGGGTGGCTGGGTCTATCTGTTTCTGACTCTGCCCCCTCTTTTCCTACCTATTTTGATTCCCCGCCTACTTTTTCTATGGTGCTCATCATGGGCCAAAACACCTCCTTTATTTAAAGATTGATATTCACAGCATACAGAAAGACATTCCCACACCATACACATAGAGGTGAATGATGTTAACTTACTCTATGACTTTTCTTGAAGTCACAGAGGTGTAAACAAACCTTTCTACCTCAGATAGGGTACTGATAACAAAGAAATGATTCCATCCAAGTCTAGCTTAGTGAAACAGTATGTTTACTACAGTAACTTAGAGGAGCCTGGGCAACTCAAAGGCAACTATAGCTCCCAATCCAGCATGGATGTGGACTCACAAGACATGCATCCCTGGAGTACCCTACTTGTTCCAACATCAGCAGCTTTGCTGAAATGTCTCCTATACCCTAGCAATTGTTTGGTGCTTTTATATTCTTGGAAAGATGCCTGGTGAATCTTGTAACCCCGGGACCTTCCTGAGAATATAAAGGTCTTTAGTTTTCTGAACCTGGGAACATGCTTTCTTAGCTTCTGATATTTAAAGAATCTCACCTCTTTGTCTAGCATGGAATGTTTTGATTTGGGAGAAGAAATTATGCAGTACCCATCTTCAAAACTCCCTGAAGTAGGAGCTGAGAGAATGTTTACAAAAAACAGAGACATTTAAAAAATGATTTAAAAGGGTTTTTAACTTTATTTCTGTATGTATTTGTGGTTTTTTTCCTCTCTCTCTTCCTGTGTGTGTGTGTGCATGTGTGTATGTGTATGTGCATGTATGTGTATGTATGTGTGTATGTCTATGTGTGTGCATGCCTGTGTGTGTACATGTGTGTATGTGTGTGTGAGTGTGTGTGCACATGTGTGGTGTGTGTATGTATGTGTGTATGCCTGTGTGTATGTGTGTGTACACTAAAGTGTGTGTGTGTGAGTGTGCTTGTGTGTGGTATGTGTATATATGTGTGTGTATGTGTGTGTATGTGTGTATATATGTGATTGTGTATGTGTGTCTCTGTGTGTATGTGTGTATGGTGTGTGTGTATGTGTGTGCATGTGTGTATGTATGTGTGTGTATGTGAGTGTGTGTGTGTACATGTATGTGTGTGTGTGCACGCTCGTGCCTGTTTTATACATGTATGTTCATACACTTGCAGCACCAGTTTCAGGATTCTATTCTCTTCTTCTGCTGTGAGAATTTGGGGATCAAATCTAGGCTGGTAGCTTACCTGCTAAGCCATCTTGTAGTCTCAGAAAATATTTTTAATCTTAATTTTGCTGGGTTCATACAATAATATTAAGTACTCATTATATGAATCTTGAAACATACTAAAAACTATAAGTCATCATTAAACTATAATGCATATGAACTGTAAAACTGGGTTTCTTCAAAATTCTATAGATAAATTAATTGGAGAACACTATTCTTTCTTTGTAGCTGGAAAAATGTCATTGAAATGGATATTTATCTGAACAGGATAACATAAAGAGAGAACTCGGTTAATGGTAGGATTCTAGATCAAAGTAGATCCTAGAGTCATTTTCAATCTTTTTACTTTGAAACAGAATCAGCAAATCTCCAGATACAGATTCCTGCTACTTTGTCTTTTCTGCCACCAACAAGCCCATAATCCTTTCTCATCTCCTAACAGAGAGAAAAGAGCGTCACTTCTCAACGAGCTAAGGGATTTGGCGGGGAGAGCCCAGTCCTTCCTGACAACCCCCCACCAGCCATGTCTTCAGTTATGAAGAATAACCCATTATATGGTGACATGAGCTTGGAAGAAGCTATGGAAGAGAGAAAACAGAATCCTTCATGGACCATTGCGGAATACGACAAGCATTCTGTGCACACAAATCTCTCTGGACATCTAAAGGTATGCATACCAGGAATTATCTTCAGCTGTTCAGCCAGGTCAGCAAAGTGAACCTGAGAAGGTTCTGTAGAGGTGTCATCAACTTTAACACAACGTCTCTCGATTACAGCTCCTTTTGGTCCTTGAAAGTATTTCTCTTTTCCAGCCAATATTTGGGCTTATTTATTTGTTTTGTATCTTGCACAGTGAATGGCATCTGTAGTGTAGAGAGAAGAAAAGGAAGGTCTCCTGGGAAGATGAGAGTGGTTTTCAAATTACTTTGTAAGGTCATCTATATTTTTCCTAGTCTGTAATCTTGTAGCTGTTTATCCTCTTGATCACTTAGGAATGAATTTCTTTCTCTACATTTTTCCAAAATGACATATGAAGTGATTGGAATTAGGTACTGTGCAAGGAAGTCCTTAACAACAGTCATTTTATTAATATTCCAAGCCCACAAAATGCTTTAAGATTGAAGGTCTATATTGTCGTCATTTTAATTGTGTCTTAGAACAAAACATTTCAACAAGGAAAAATATGCAATGAACTCACCCACCAAGCTCAAGATTCCCCCTCCTTTTTTTCTTCTTCTGATATCACCTACACACACAAGACCCAAATACCTGAAAATCAGAGAGGACCCTCTGTGCTTGAAAAGACTGGATTCCTGACCAGCCTCAGCTTGTCTCCCCTCCTGCCTTAGGCCAGTAAGGCCTGACATTTCCAAGTACCCTTCATTGAAAAATGTGTGTCTGGTGTGAGTTCATGCCTTAACCACCTGCAGTGAACAACATTTTTTTTTAAAAAGGGGGCAGTACCATAGACTTTTATGGTCTGCACACACATTTTAAAACCTTAACTGTGCATGCCTTGAAATACATAATGGTCTAGAATCACTGGCAGCTCTTAATCTCCTATCTTGAAGGTATTCTCCCCCTTGAGCTTCTTTCTGAGAAATTTCTAAAACACACATTCCCATGTCAGCAGCAATGCATTTCTTTTCCTCTTCTTTGTTTTAGCCTAATCACATGCTTCTTACCAAAGCCTTTATATTATTAAGTCAATTACAGGGGAAAGTGCATTGCTGTATTTCAGACAGTCACTTGATGTAGGATATCTTTTTGTATGTTGTGAATATGTCTTTATTATTATTTGTTAATAAAAAATGTTTTGGCCTATGGCAAGGCAACTTAGAGGTAAGTGGAAAATCTAGGTAAAAATAAACAAATAAATAATAGTAATAATAATAATAATAATAATAATAATAGTCAGAGAGACTCTGTAAGGTACCACCCAAAAATAAGATATAAAAATACTGGTGAGCCTCTAGCCATGTGATAAGACATAAATTAATAAAAATAAGTTAAGTTATAAGAGCTAGTTAATAATGAGCCTAAGCCATAGGCCAAGCAGTTTCTAATATAATTTAGTATAAGCTTCTAAATAATTATTTTATATGAGTAGCTGCAAGACTGCAGATAAAAAAAAATATTCCTCCAGACCACAGGTCCAGACAGGTCAAAAAACTTGTGGCTACAGTCACTTATTTCTGGGCACAAGCTAAGGCCTGTTCTCTTGCCTTTGCTATATACATATGTGACAAGGAGGCCTCACATCCCGCCTTCACATAAATTCATTTAACTGAGTAAATCGAAATAACTTACCCAATTTAAAGACTGAAATTTTCATCTCCCACTTAAAAATAGATAAAATTTTTTCCAAAAGTTTTATTATTTATTTATTTTTAAGTTTGGATAAACTTTTAAGTTTGGATATTTTTAAGTTTAAGACCAAGGAAATTGAAGATTATTTGCAATTGGGAAAATACTTTTCAGTTACATTCACAAAGATTAAACATAAACTTAACGAATGTGCTGTTATGGAAACTTCCGGTCCCCTAGCTGGCCCTCTGTGCACACACACTCCTCAAAGCAGTTACAGCTACCCTCTCAGGCTTTCCTGTGTGCTGGCCTCTTGATGGTCTTCAGTGTTACTTTCCTCCGGAAGAAATAACTAGGCAGCCGAGCATCCTGCTCTCACAGGACTTCTTATATTTTATGACTTCAAATTCTTGTGTCAACACTGCCATTCTTTATCTAATAAATAGCAGACAGGGCTCCTGATTTAAATTTCTAACCTTTTTTTTTAAATTAAAAAAACTTAATTTTTTTTATTTTTGTGGTTTGGGTTTTTCCTTCTTTGCCATGTATGTCTATTCACCATGTACATGCAGTGCTCTCGGAGACCACAAGAGTGTGTCAGGTCTTGAAATTGGAGTCACACAGATGGTCCTATCTGTAAATGGCCATGTGAATGCCAGGAGTCTAATCCGGGTCCTCTAGATAAGCAGCCACGGCTCTTAACGGCTGAATCATCTTTACAGCCCCATAGTTTTTGTAATTTTCTACACCAATATGGACCAATAAATGTTCCAAGTGCCTTCATATAGTACTATTTTTTTTTCTAAATTGCTGAGTTATGTCACAAAAAATAAAAGAAATAATACGCTCACTTACTTACCAATGCAAGCTGAAGCAGGAGTTTAAAGGAGGATTGTCTCCATTTGGGAAGCCATTGGTTAAGAAAAAAAATTAAAACACCAAATTTGCAAAATGCAGGACTCTGGTTAGGGTACAAACAAGAAGAAAACCAAAGGGAATGTGGATGAGGGTTTTTAAGTCAGTATTCTGCACAGGATTTCTAAATTCAATTGTAGTTCTTCAGCACTTCTAAGTAGATGCTTTAAACTAACTTATACTTTTATGTAAGAGAATTGTCGTTGTCTTGCTCATCCCAGCTCCTTATTGGCGTGTACACATATCCCCTAGCACTATAGCCCTCTAAGTTTGAAGCTAGTTCAGAGACCCTATAGGCTGCTAGCTACTAGGAAATTGGTTTTGTGACACCAGTAGCTGACATACATCCACTAAGACCATTGAGGGTGATAGGCTGTTTCAATTCCTTCAAATTATTGAGACAAGAAAATCAGAGGCCTGCAGTCACTATGTGAAATTGGTAACTCAGCTATCTTTGTAAATTCAATGTATGAGACACAGGACTGATTGCATTAAACTAGTTAGAGATTAGAGGATTATGTTTTTTTCCCCAAAAGTATATGGAATAGTAGAGGGCATGTAAAGATGATTTATTGTGTACTTGATAGAAGAATACTTAAAGAGAATCCTCTGGCATGCAACAGAGGATGGAGCCAATGAGACAAAGATGCCATATGGATAGGTGCTAACATAAGCAAGGAAGCATCATGCCCCCTGTGTTTCTATGCCATGGAAGTAGCTCTTAAGACCTACCTTTGTCCTTCCTCCATGGAAGTCAATTAGGATTTCCTGAAGCTTATCAAATTCTTAACCTTGCCCCAAAGATGAGAAAAAACCTCCAAGATCCATCTAAAGCTAGGAATTGTATTTGTAGTTGGATTTCACCTCACTTAACTGGTTTCTAGGCATTATTTACAAGATATTAGAAATGCACAATTGGCTAAAAAGTGACTGATGTTTCTGACTTCCAAGTGTCAGTAACTTAACACAGGAATGAGCAGGCTAGCTATCAAATTCTGATATAGAAAGATATCAGAATGATACAGAAATCCATAATCAGCCAGGCTGTGGCAATGTGTCTTGAGACATTTAGAGATGTCAAGCCTACTGTTTGAGCCTTGACACTTAAGCCTTACCCCAAACAGTGTGAATACAGACCCTCAGGACCTTTTACCCAAACAATGTGAATACAGACCCTCAGGACCTCTCACCCTAACAATGTGAACACAGACCCTCAGGACCTCTCACCCTAACAATGTGAATACAGACCCTCAGGACCTCTCACCCAAACAATGTGAATACAGATCCTCAGGACCTCTCACCCTAACAGTGTGAATACAGACCCTCAGGACCTCTCACCCAAACAATGTGACTACAGACCCTCAGGACCTCTCACCCTAACAGTGTGAACAGGGACCCTCAGCACCTTTGGCCACATCTTGTTCCCTAGTTTCCATCTGTAATGATGCCTAATCACATATTCTCTGTGTTATTTTCTTTTAGGAAAACCCCAATGACCTGCGCTTTTGGCTGGGGGATATGTACACTCCTGGCTTTGACACTTTGCTGAAGAAAAAGAAGAAACGCAACAAGCGGTCAAAATTATGTCACATGGGTCTGATTTTACTCCTCGTGTCCTCCATCTTGGTTACCATAGTGACTCTCAGCGCTTTGTTCACCTAAGGAAGTTGCAAATCCTTCTCTCAAGCTCTAAAACGCCTTCTAAGTATTTACAGGAAAATCTCTCTGTGCGTTGTGAATGTATTTGTCTGCGCCTCCAGCAGTGTGACTGAACTCCATTTCCCTTAGAGTGTGAGCATTGCTTGTGTTATACTGGCTTCTCGGCTTTGTTCTGTGAAACCTGTGTGTGATTCCGGTCCGGCTTTTGTCCTTTGTGAAGCAGATATTCCGGAGGACCACAGAAATAAAAGTCTCTATGTGCAGCTTCTATCAAGCTTTAGGAGAGAGCAGAGCATCAAGCTCCAGCAGCCGCTTGTCATGTTTATCTGGTTTCTGCCTCGCACACCTCCCTCCTCTGGGCACTGGGGAAGCTCCAGCCAACACGGCCAGTTGCTAGGGTAACATGAAGGCTTCTGTCAGCCACCGGTCAGTCAGTTTAGACCTGTTTTTACCTTCCTTTGTCTCCATTTATGTTGGAGAAAAGGAAAAAGTGGGAGGGAGATGTTTAATCCTGTTCTCATTTCCCAAGTAATCCTTTTTAAAGACCCAAATTACGTTGCTGTTTCAGCAGAAATAAACTTGGTCCATCCACCATTGTGGTGTGTGCTTGTGGACCGACGGAATCTGGTAACTGTGATTTCTAGTGGCAGTGGGTACATATTCACCAGACATAGTGGGTGGGGCACTGGGGAGACTCCAGGGATGCCACCACCCTGGGAATAGTCATCTGCATGGCAGACCAGAAGGAGAGATTATCAAGGAGGGAGCTGTCCCAGGGAATGGAAGTAGCCTTTTGTCGGTGTCATTTCCAGCTGTCTGCTGGGTACAGACACCTGGGAACAAGTGCACCTTCTTTTCCTCCCAGGACTTTCTTCCCTAAGGCCCCCAGTGCCACTCCTAACCCCATTTAGTGTGCAAAACAAGGCTTTTCTTTTCCCCAAAGAGTGCCGTCTTCTTGTGCCCTAGGATCTTGCCTTACTATTTTATTGTATTGCTCGTAAAGATACTTGAAGTAAAGTATATAAAAATGAAGGTTTACTGGACAATAAATTATTGTGTACAAAGCAAAATTTGTTCAATTGTTCTTTGCACTATACGACTTGTTAATTCTCTTTGTGCTGTGGGTTCCAGTCCGTGGTAGAAAGAACGGTAGGGAAGGTGGGGCTCACTCCCACTTGGATGCTCTGAGATCTGCCAGCTGTCACTGCCTACAAAGCTGGACTGCTTCATGTTTGGCCTCTGGGGATTCAAGTCATGGCCGGGGTCACTATGCGCAGTACTCATCTGTGCTGAACTGTGTTGTGTCTATCCAAGACGAAACTCTCTAAAGAGGGGATGGGAAGTCACAGACATGTGAAGGCAGCTTGTGTGAGCTCCTACCCTGCCCCACCCCCACCCCAGCTTCCCTTTCTCCTTCCAGTCAAGCCCCTAGGATCCCTCTACTCCCTAGCCTTTCTCTCCTAATATTTATGATACCTTTGGACACTTATTTCTTCTGCGTGAGTGAATTTATTACTTTGCTTTTAAACCAATATCCACTGCACACTTTCAATGTAACTGGATTCAAACTACAATATTGTCCCTCACTGAATTAATGGTATGTGTCTGCACATAAGGGAAAGTCATAATGGGAATGTGTCCTTGTTTGCATGCAAATTTATAACTTGCATGCACTTTTAATTCCCTTGTGAAAATAGTTCCAAGTGGAAAAAAAAAAGTGTAAGGTCACAGAAAGGACAGCAGTAATGGCCTCTGTCCAGGCTTATGTTCAAATCTGGGCTTGCTTGGGAGTTTCGGATCCAGGTCCACTGTTTATTGTTTTTGTTTTCTTTTAAGCTTTTTAAATACAGCTTTTGGCACACAGCATTGGTCAGTAAATAACGAGTCCTATCCTCCCAACACTTTTTTAGTCTCTTTCATAACCCCTAAGCTGGGTTAAAAAATCAGAATGCCCTAAAAAAATCTTAAAAATAATTATTTTTTTCAAATTAAAAAAAAATAAAATAAAAAGGTTTTATTATTCGGAAAGCATCTCCACCGGAGTTTGCTTTCTCGTGTGTTGTTTTATTCTTGCATATTGTTAGAGCGTTGAAGTCCTTTAAAGTTAATAATGTCACGATTTCCAGGAAAAAAGATTAGAATGTCTACATGTTTGGAAAGTGCTCCTCTCAAATATAAACAGAAAGGTTTGAAATTTGTTTGTCACCTGGTAACGATTTTTCTAATTGTGTTCCGGTTGCTGCCACCTAGCGGAGAATTTAATTAGCGGCCCCTGGGGAAGCCAGGCCCAGGCTCCTCCATTTGCCTAGAGTACACTCCTGCCACCTGGAGGTCACATTTATTATGCCGGAGTTTACACCGTGAAGAAACACCACGGGAAGAAACAGGCTCTATGCTGGTAAAACAAAGGGCGGAGAGCTCCTGTCTGTCCTTTGTAATACTGATTTTGACAGGCCCATTATTCTAGAAAAGACATGTGATAGAACCTTAGAATAAGCTCCAGATTCCACTGCACAGTATCTGTGAACACTGGACCGTTCAGAGTAGTATTAAGTTTCTGCCCTGGCCTTTCCAGCCTAGCCCTGAGGTTTCGACCTGCTCACAGCTCCACTGCTGCTTAGCCCCAAATGGTCACACAAAGCTTATATTAATTACATTATGGCTCAGGCACATAACTTGCCAACTCTTACTCTTAAACTAATCTCTGATTAGCCAAGTGGCTTAGTACCTTTTCTCAGAGCAGTATCCTGGCCTTCTTTTCCTCTGTATCCACTAGCATCTCTGCTCTGTCCTTTCTCTTCCCAGAGTTTTCTCAGTCTGGTAGCCCCGCCCACACTTCCTGTCTACCTTTTGGCCAATTGACATTTTATTAAACCAGTAGGAGGGACAAATATTTACAATGCACTAGAACATAATCCCACAGCACTTCCTCATGTTCTCAAATGGTTAAGCTTTCGCTGTTTGGCTCCAGATTTCCTATGATCTTCTGAATTTGTATATTCGTGGATCTTTATATCAGGGGAGTCTTTATATTTGCTGTGTGTGTGTACATTTGCAGTGAGTGTACACCTGGTGTATACAGGTATTTATGCTATGCCTATGTGTGCGTGAGGGGGGTATATGTGGATATTTGATGAATGTGCATATCCAGGAATGTGTATGTGGATATGGATATGTGGAATGTGTATCCTGCTCTATCACCCTCTACCTAATTCCCACAAGGCATAGTCTTTCACTGAACCTGAAGGCAGACTGGCAACCAGTCCACTCCAGGGCTTGTCTGTCCCAGTCTGCACAGCACTGGGTTTGTAGGCAGGGTGTTGGAGGATTGTGGAGTTTGAACTTAGCTGTTCATATTTGCACAGTAAACACTTTTGCTTGCTCAGCCATCTACTCTGTCTAAATATAGGTTTTTCAGTTCCTTTTCTTCCAGTTTCCAAACTTTCCCCTCATATTACTGAATGAATATAATTTTGTCATAAGTACGAGGTTTTTTTTTTTTTTTTTTTTTTTTTTTAAACTGTAACTAGACAGGGCCATTAAGTCTCAACCTCTCTAAATTCCTATATCCACACCCATGTTTTTTTAAAGACGGGGTTTTTGTTTCTTTCCAAACAGTCACTTAGCCCAGACTCTGGCCCAGCTTCAGGTAAGACTGTTAAGCAAGAGAGAAGGGTTTCAGAAACTGAAGCTGTTTTCTGCCAGAGAGGCTGCTCTTTTCTCATTTTATGGATGTGGTGACTCATGTACCTGATCAAATTTCTCTCTGTGCAAATGGCTGGAAAAAGTCAGGATGGAAATACTTTCCCCCTTTTCCAGAGCATGTGGGACTCTCTTGTGTGTGTTAGGTGTTCAGCCCCATCCTGGCTCCATGTTTCACTCTGGCCTTACCTCCTGACTCAAATATGCTATTCCCCACCTGCTTGATTTTTCTCTCCATTGTTGTGTGTGTGGGGTGTGTGGGTGGGTGTGGGGTGTGGGGTGTGGGGTGAAATCTAGGTATTCCTGGCTGTCCTGGGACTCACTATGTAGAGCAGTCCAGGTTTGAACTCACAGATCTTCCTAACTCTGCCTTTTGAGGGCCAGGATTAAATTACCATGCCATTCTCCTCCATTTTCAACTTACTGACAAGATGCAGAGTTTGTGGATATACAGGGATACATAGACAATTGCGTGTTTGCGCTGATAAAACTGCATATATTCAAATGTAGAAGCCAAAAACAGGACTGGAATGTAGCTCCATGGCGTAATACTTTACCTGACATTCATTCACTTCTGAGTTGGATCCCCAGGATAAGGAAAGGAAGGGGGGGGGAGAGAAGGGAGAGAGGGAGGGAGGGAGGGAAGGAGGAAAGGAAGAAGGGAGGGAAGGGAGGAAGATGTGATTTAAAAATGAAATAAAAATTTTCTTTTAAAGAAAAGATGATAAAGTATATTTTAAAAGTAAAGACAGTATTATTTGAAATATTTCCCATAAAGAATCATGTACTAAGCCCACTTCTCCAGCAGGTGGCACCATTTTCAAAGCATCTGCCTTATACGCCTAGCTGAAAGAAGGTCACTGAGGGAGAGTATGCCTCACTATAAAATGCTGAGTGTCTGCTACAGTTCTCCACAGTTCTCTGCTGAATCTCTCAATGAATATGCACTATCTAGGGAGCTTCTAGAACTTGCCTGTCTCTGCCCCCAAATGTGGTTCCGCAACGCAATGCTGGAGTTACTGGCATGCACCCGGCTTTCTAAACTTGCTTATCCCATGTGTGCCATTGTTCCATCTTCTCAGCCCTGACGTTTTCCCAAGTTTGAAACAAGTATCACGGATAAATCTTTCTCCACCACTTTTCACCCTGGATATCAAGGTGTCGTATAGTCCCATATCTGATGTTCACTCACCAGAACCACTGCATTCCGCCTTCACATAAAGTTTTTGTAGCAGGATAAGAATTCAATAGTCAAATTCCTATCTTCTGCCTTTCCTTGTTTCAAAAGCCCTTCACTCTTATGACCTCATTTTCCCCAGTGGTAATGCTGTGAGATACACACAGAACATATTTTCAAGAGAAGAAGTTAGGTTTTGGAGCTGGCGAAAGCCTTGCTAGAATACAAACTGGGGTCTCTCATCCCCTTCAAGTATTTTGAGTGATCCAATCTAAATTCTTTTTTTCTAGTGGATGTAAAGAGAACGTAATAGTCATGTGCTGCGGGTGGCAAAGGAGATACTTATTTATATTCTCTCATTCCCACAGTTACTTATATACAGTTTCTAATTCTTCAGCCCCAACCCGAAGGATTTCATAGAGAAAATAACAGAGTTAAATAAGGAGGAAGAGGGTCACATTCAGAATGAATGACAGCAAACCCGAATATAACAAGTCATGTCACTTCTGTGTATACAGACTCTTTGCAAAGTGAAAAACAAAAGCCTGATGTTGGCAGGATTTTTGTAGTCTGACAGTGTAGAAGATCACATGATCTAATTTCTCCGACTTTCCTTTATAATAGCTTGAGAATCAGATGTCTCTTCTAGAGTTCTGTCAGGATACTAGCTTGAGGTGAACAGACGTGAAAATCAACTTGAAAGAAGATCGGACTTCCCACATCCCACATCGGCATTGAAGGCTTCCCAGATAATATTGCAGCTCTCACTGTCAGGTAAGGCTCCAAGGCACTGCATCCGGGCAGAATTTGCTCATGGATTTACTATCTTTTTTATGCTGCCTTTAAAAAAAATCAACAACCAACCAACCAACCAACCAACCAAACAAACAAACCACCTTTCTTAATTTGCACTAGTTAAACACTCAAATCTCCTTCATTACCCCACACAAAAGGAAAGCAGAATCTTTTAATTTCCCGGGATCCCGGAGTGCCTTCCTCACCGCCAGATGGCAGCCGCACGCCACAAAGACACACCACTGCCTGTACATCCCCAAGGGTGAAATCATAGCAAATGACAAGAAAACTTCTAAAAGAAAGATGATTAATCGTGTTGATTGAGCCCTGAAGTCGGGGCAGAGGCCGTCCTGGATTGTCCTGTGTGCATCAGCACAGAAAGTGACAGTAATTGGGGTCCCATACTGAGTCAGGAAGTTCAACTTGGGCACCAGCTCTCATTAACCAAGACCTCAGCGGTGCTTCTACTCAAGGGATGGCATCTTTAAAATGCCGACTTTGAGACAGCTGAAATGAACCTTCACGTTTAGCCATCTCCTTGGCTGATTCTTTCTGTCAAATTTGAGAAAAGCTTTGGAAGGCTTCACTCCCGTCTTTCTAGGATGAAGACCATGGAGGTTTGGGGGACATTGAGACACATGTCACCTCCTTATTAAAGCCCCTTTCTCTTCCGTTTCATTTTCTGTGGGAATATAAAATTCATGAGCACTTAAGCCCTGACAGTGTTTAAAGCTGATCTTTCTTTTCTGTGGACTGTGTGTCCAGAAAGTTGAGCCAAAATTAGTGCTGAATTTAAATAAAATCTTAGAAGTTTCCTATTGATGAATTCCTGAGCCACACGCCACCGTGATAGGGACCACAATGATTTTGTCCATCAGTCGAACTTCTTCTGTGAGTCTGCTCCTGGTTTTTATGTTTTGTTTTTATGATACAAACTCAATTTATTTGACTTCAAATTTGTGTAAAAGGTGAAATTCTAGTTGCCAATTTCAATGGCAGGAAAAACAATTTTTCTGTCCTGGGGGGGGGGGGGGGGAGAAGCATTTTGTGTAAATTCAGTTCAATGGCCATGTCTGAAGTTTATCTTCTACCATTCTCCCTGAAGAGGGTTAGAGTCTAGGGACAGAATTCCATTCACATGATGAACCAGGCTCCATGGTGAAGGAGGAAGGTCTGTCTAGCCACTTTGTGGCAGGGTGCTGTTGGGTGGCATTGGCCCCTGTATGGTATACCAAGCTTCCCATCACACTTCGTATGGAAAGATCTTTATACATCATAGAAATACACAGACTTCAGTCTGCTCTGTGTTTGTCATGGTAACTTCTGAGTAGTTATTAGCCTGGTGTCCAAGCTAATATTGATGTCTGTTCTAGAGGCAGCAGAATAGTAGAGACCCCTCCAAGGTGCGCCACCCCCAAGCACAGAAAATCTCAGGCAAGGTTAGAGGTCTTTTTGTCCAGTTTCATCATCTGTATTGTTCTCCCTGGAACTCGAGGTATGGAGTTGCACTTCTGAAGAGTCTGCTCTCAAACTCTTATCATTTTTAAATGCCTCCCCCAGTGGATTTATGATGTTACATTGTAAATAACTGTCCCGTCTATGAGTTTAATAAAAAGCGCTGATTGGCTAGAGGCAGACAGGAAGTGTGGGAGGGGCTAACAGACTAGAAGACTCTGGGAACAAGAAGAACAGAGCAGAATGCCAGACAAGCTAGAAGATACAGAGGACAACCATGCTGCTCTGAGAAAAGGTATTGAGCCATATGGCTGAACAGGATAGGAGTCATGGGTTAGATTAAGGGTAAAGAGTTAGCAAATTATATGCCTGGGCCCTAGGCCGATCAGCCTAAAATTAATGTGTCTGTCTGTCTCTGCCGGTTTTTGGGTCTACAGGTCTAAAACTTGAGGCTAGGCCTGAAAGTTCGGGCCAGAAACCCCTTACTACACCCCCACTTTGGGTAGACCCAATTATATTTTTCTGCTTTTACATTTTTCGCTTCCCTAGTAGAGGAGAAAAAAAATCTCTATCCTTCTCTCTCTCTCTCCCCCTCCCTCTTTCCTCCCTCCCTCTCTCTCTCCCTCTTCTGTAGCTATGTCCTAACCTGCCTGGGTTTATCTGGACCTTGAGTTCTAAACTCAGGGAGAAGAACCTATCTTTTTCTGTTGTGAGAACTTTTCTCTGATAGAGTTTTTTAGATGGTTGTCCTCTGTTCCCCATGGAGTCTCCATATTTTACCATGCAGACCAATGATAGAGTCAGATGAGGCAAAACAACAGATGTTCTAGAGAGGGAATTATTAATAAATATCCCTTCCTACTTCTACCTCTTGGGCTTGTGAGACATTATTTTATAATCTTTTTTACTTCTGTATCATTTCCTCTTGAAGGCTATCCACAAGGAAAAAAAATCAATTTCACCCAGACAGTAGAAGATTTTCCCTACAGATGTAGAAAACTTGTAGATTTTCCCATTTAAGACGCAGAAACCCTATGGGAAACACCAAGTTAAATGCATTTGACAAAGAAGCAAATGCATGCCCATGAAGAAAAAGAATATCCAAGATTTTGGAGTAAAGTAGCATTATGCAGTAGTTGGTGGGTGATAGAATACTCCATCTAGTGTATAAGACCTGTGGGTCACGACCCCTTTGGGGACCTTACTGACCCTTTTACAGTGGTTGCATACCATATACCTTGCATACTAGATAATTACATTATGATTCATAACAGTCACACAAATTACAGTTATGAAGTAGCAATGAAATAATTTTATGATTAGGGGTCACAACAGCATGAGGAATTATATAAAGGCTCATGGCATTAGGAAAATTGAGGGGCACTGCTTTAGTGTAAAACACAAGGATGAACCTATGAGTGCTTAAAATCTAAAACCTTATAAGATTATGCATTCCTAAGCTTGTTTTCTGTCGTTTATCTATCTTTCAATAGCAAAGTTATTCTTATTCCCAGAAAGGTCTTACTTAGACCAAATAATTATCACAGGTAGGTTTAAATCAACTGCCATTCAAAAGTTGATTAGACAGAAAAGGTAAACTGCTGTGGAATAATCTTCTGGTACACTGTGAAGATTTGTCATTTGATTTAGTTTAATAAATCACTGATTGGCCAGTAGCCAGGCAGGAAGTATAGGCTGGGCTGCCAAACTGAGAATGCTAGGAAGGAGAAGGGCAGAATCAGGGGTCGGGGGTCAGCAGCCAGATGCAGAGAAAGCAAGATGAGAAAGCCACACTGAGAAAAAGTACCAAGCCATGTAGATAAGAATTATGGGTTACCTTAACTGTAAAAGCTAATTAGTAGGCACGAGCTACCAGCCACACATTTATTTAAAAAAAAAAAAGTAGATGACAACTGAAACTATATAGAATACCATGCTGTTTATTTGCTTTCTGAAACAGCTTGGCTTTTCCATCTGCAAACAAATTTAAAGCAAATATTCTGAATCATTATTATAATATAAAACATATTTCAATGACTCATATTTAGTTTATATATTACTTAACGCTATCTATCATTGTTAGGTAATGAATATGTAAAGAAAAATTCCATCCAATATTTTTAAATGAGTTTTTTTTTTAACCATACTTTCATTGAAAATTCTCTAGAAGTGGACCCTGTGTACCCATTGTGTTTGCTGACTCCTCACACAGTAGTTCAAGTGACATTCAGGGGCTGTGATGTGGAAAAGGAAAGGGAGCCGATCTTGTTTCTAGAAAATATGCTTCAGGGCTAGTAAAGCTGAAATGAAGAGAGCAGACACATCAGTAGAAATAGCAAATACAACCTTGACCTGAGTCATTTTTCTGATAAAGTGGAGCAGTGTGGGAGCAGAGAGGGTTTTTCTTTGAATTATATGAAGCACAGAGGAATTCTTGGACCAAACCAACTCGGATACAGTTATAGCACAAAGACTCTTCCGGAAAGGATAGGAAAGTATTTCAGTGAGATAGAATCAAGGAGAAAAGTCATAATATGTTTGTCAACATGAGCTCTCTTTTTTTTTCTCAGTTGATAAACAAAACATAAAAACAACAGCATTAAAAAAAATACTATGTGCTGTTTCCAGGCAAGGACTTCAAGATTGCCTACCTCTTGCCAACCATCCCTTATCTTTATTTATATGCAATTTGCCACTACAATTACAGCCATTCCTGTGGCCACTCACCTGCTAGCTGTTATTGGGAACGAAGGTAGCAAATGTGCCAGCAATAGATAAGTCAAAAGTGCAGCATGACCAAGTGCTTCCTGGGTGACACTGGCCAGGCACCTCAGCAGTCTGGAAACCAGTGGAAGGCCTCTTTCCATTAGGGTGGGTTCTCAGGTGAACACTGAAGACCAGAGAGATCTTCAACAAGAACATTAGGAGAACTGATGTCCTATCCAAGGATAAAATGATAAATGTCACAGAGATAAGTATGTCCAGGATTCTGGAAATGGCTTGAAAACAAGGCTCGATTCTTATTTCACTAAGAAAACAAAAGTATGCCTGAGAAAAATCTCATGATTTTACTACAAATCCTCCCTCCTGGACCCCTGTGTGTTTTGTTCCTCACCATTTTGAATTTGAGCCCTCTCTGGTAGACCCTAAACTTAATCTCTCCATTTGTAAATTGTATCAGTTCCCTCTGCTCAAAGATTTGTCCCGGCAGCTGCCAAACCTTTCTCTTGTCTCATCCTCGCCTTGGTAAAATCAGTTTCCTTCCTGAATCCTTCCTTCCTAGTAGATGATCATATTAAAATATCATTTATCTTAAAAACAAAAACCAAAAACAAATCAGCTGAAAATTACAGCAAAAAGCAACTTCACTTGCTCTAAATCCTGTACCAGACAGGGCACATGTCTTTGCTTTCTCCATAACAAACATGGATGTTTAGCCATATCAACCTACAGCTTGTAAAATTACATGATCTCCATATTGCCCAGGGGGGAGGAGGTGTCCAATCACTCAACTGGTCAAGATCATCTGCTAGTATGATTCTTCTAGATATATTTTTTGTTCTCCTCTATGAAGCAGACTGTCTGATCCTCATGCTTTTTTTGCTGGGCATTTAGATTCTTAGCCTCCAAATGTGAGCAAATGTTCTCTCTGTGTTCCTAACTTATTTACCCTAATTTCTATAGTAATCTCACACAACGTGATCCTATGTTCTGAAAATTTGTAATGGTCATTCCAATGCCTAACCTTCCCTCTCAACCCCGGACTAGTATATTCATCTGCTTCTTTTGATATAGGCCGTCACTAACTGACTTCTGCTAGAGAACAGAGGCAAACTACACACAGGTAAGAACCACAGCAACATCTACAGCTGACATTTCAGATGTTAGAACACAAAATGCTGACATCTACAGAACAGTGCAAACAGAAGAAAAAAAATATTAAGCCCGAATTCTGAACACAGAGAATGTCTTGGAAATAAAAGATCTGTTATTGATCACACAGAGAAAATTTATTGCCTTGCATTGAGATAAATGAGGAAAAATTAGGAATATATTATTAACAAATTTTCCTTCTACATCTGAAGTGCACATACAAATCATATATATATATATGTTTTATGTTTATATATACTATATGTTAAACACTTAAGACCAATGAGGTCTTTAACAAGGAGATTAGGAAACTGATGTCTTCACCATTTTGAAGTTAAATACATATACCATAAAACCTATAATTGGTAAAAGAATTAAGATACAAATAAAAGGGACCCAAAGATGATAAATCAGCAAAAAAGAGCATAAAATGTTCGATTAACACACAATAAGGTGACTCCAAAAGATGTTTTCAATTATTTTGAGACTCAACAGTGTAACTCCCATGCACATAGAAGTGCATAAATGTATGCATGTTAGTGATGCAGATTTTTTAAGTGTAGCAGGTTCTTTCTTCTTACCCTTATGCTTGGCTCGAGGATCTAGGGTTTCAGAAACTCAGCGTCATGAAAGATCATTTATGTGGCCACTGAGTTCATTGTCTCCTCCCAATGAGGGTTAACAGCATGAGCATCTGTGGGAGAAGGCAGATGGAGTTTAAAAAAAGGAAGTGGGGTATTAATGGAAGGTGAGAGTTCAAAAGGAGGTAATAATAAAGTTAAGGTTAGAGAAAGTCTCCGGGGGCAGGCGGTTCAAGAGAAGAAAAGTCATTAAACTGTGTTGTCTATTGGATTCTATGGGACTATGGCAGAAAATGGACAAAGGCTGAGGTAACCTCTTTGAGATTAGTCAGATCTTGGGCTCTCTCTCTGTGTGCGTGCGCGTGTGTGCTGGGCCATTGGAGGGTCCACACTCTCCATGAATGTTCCCTTTGACCCCACCGGAAGATGATGATGTTCCTTCATAGGCAGCACATGCAGTTAGAGTGTGAACTATCCCTCAACTATCTCTGCTTCCAACTTCCTGTTACTGACCTCAACTGTTTGGCATTAGTGACTGGCGGCTGTTGCCAGACTACAGGTGTCTCACTTGAGGTTGATTTGATGACACTGGCTTTGTTCTCACGGCTAGTGGTAAGCTTGTCACTCCCATCACAGCCACAGTCATCCTTAGGTAACTCATTATCTACAAGACAGTGTGTGGGGGAGGGTCTCTTTCCTGATTCAGGTGGCAGCAGAAGCCATTAGTACTTACAATTATGTCTGCTGCAGTTAGCCTCAATAAAAACAAGAATATATAAAAGAGAATCAGTGCTTGGCATACATTCTCCAGGGAGCACATCTCACGGAAACTAGCTATTGGTCTTGCTTTGCAGAGCCTGCCCTCCTCTGACCAGGCTTGCTAGGCTATCTAATGTCTACCCTTGGACTTTTTGTTTCTCCACCCCAGCATTTCTAGTCCGCCTGTTTTAATCCTGACTTTCCTAGTTTTTACTACAGCGTATGTGATCAGCATGCAGGCCTTACCACGGGACCCTTTGCCTCTCTCCCTACAGAAAGCCAACTCCTGCATCATTTACATGTAAAACTTGTCAAATGTGTGCTTTGAGGAATTTTCTTCTAGTGTTACTCAGATTATGATTCAGGAAGAGAGTTCAGTTTTAGGGTTAAACATTTTAGAATAATACTTATGTTTAACTTGAGCTGCCTTTGTGATTGCTTCATGTCTCATAATTCAGGGGTGAGGATTAGAGATTAGAGTTGATACGTATTGTAGGAATTGTGTGTGTGTGCATTTTGAGTTAAGTGCTTCTGTAAACCTTATTGGAGTTAGGAGGACAGAGTAACACACAGGAAGTGACTATAGAGTAAGAGGGAGTTAGGAAGACAGAGTAACACACAGGAAGTGGTTAATTAGGGACATTGAGTTTGGCAGCATTTTGGTTTGAGATGACATAGGAGAAAATACCCTGGGATGTCTGTGGAGGAGAAAGGTCAGCTGGGTGCTTTCTCTGCCTTCAGAGCTAGCAGGTTTTTGCCCCATCATCTGACTCTGAAGTCTTTATTGGTAAAATTGAACAACTGAGATTTGGTTAAAAACAACATTTAGATCTTGTTAACTTGTGAGGTGTATTGATACACCGGTGAAGATTAAGAATAATGAGACAAGAGAAGTGCTTATTTAATGTCATTTTCTCATCAGTGCACATGAAAAATTCTCTTTTGCATTATTTCTTCCAGATGTTTGTCCAAGGACCACCTCATATGTCATTTTCTGTCAAATGGACTATGCTTATCTAGTTGCTTATCTGTCTACATGACAAAGGAGGTCGCAAGACGGCTGTTGCATATAATGTCATGCTCTTCAGAACTTACTGATATGGAAAGTTTATTTCTTCCCTCTATATTTCCCTAATAGCCTTTTCACTCTTGGCTTCACTGTTATTTATGATACCGTATTACCCTGCGGTGCCTGGAAATGCAAGCTTCTAATTACTCTATCAAACACATCATTGATCCTTTGCTGAGGATGACTACAATGTATACATACCAAGAGTATGTATGAAACTGTGGTCAATATATCATTTTTTTGTTCATGTGAAATGTATAATGTAAATTCGTATAACATAAAGTGTGTAGCATCTCCCACAGCATCACTATAGGCTGCACATAATCAGGTACTTCTAGAATGTGAGTTCTTTCAATATTTACTGCCCTTGCATCTTGTAAACAGCCAAAAGAGTAAGAAGTTCTGAGTAGAATGAGCAGCCTATTTTAAAGGATATTTTACATTCTCAGATGTCAATTAAGAGACGATTGAGTTCTGAGAAACAGTACCAAAAGCTCCTAAGTCCTCTGAGGAATTAACAGATGTGGCCTCTCAAGTACTACCATGGTGAGACGCCAGATGTGCATGAAGTGTCTGATAAAGTATGACCATCATAAGCATGCTGCCCTTGTGTGCTGTAGTCCAGAGAAGCTACTTGCTTCTCAGTTAAACAGATGAATGAGTCTTTAGGTGTGACTTGAGAAGACTATGCAACTGCACAGTGCCCTGAAATGTACCTTAAAACTTCATGTTATAAACTTTTTAACATAGAATCCCCCACAGGTTTATGTGTTTGCATATTTAATCCTCCAGTAGATGCACTGTTAGGGAATACTGTGGAACCTTCTGCACTCTGGCCCTTGCTAGGAACATAGGGTTAGAGTGTTAGGGTTTGAGGGTTATAGTCCAGCCCATGTCTGCTAATCTCTCTCTGCTTTCTGATCTACCAAGATGAGACATGCTCATTGCAAGGTCTCCCTACAGATGCAGCTACTCAATCCATGCATTCATCACAATGGACCCTGTCCCCTCAGCCATGACCCCAGCTCACTATAGTTGTTTATGTCAGGCATTTTTCCCCAACTTACAGAGGAAAGGGTTGCTATTATTTCTAGGCTCATGTCCAGTTGTCTTCTAGTAACAAGATAAGAATATGAAAAATGTGCTGCTGGGAACAGAAGAGGGAATGATCTTTTGTCATTTGGATGACAAAATCAGCTGAGTCAAACTTCAGGTTTTTATTTCTTTTGAAGCACTGTATATTCTTTATATGGGCACAGACAATACCAGTCTGCCTGGAATAAAATTTCTATCATCTACTCTGTAAAGAACAAAACATCTCATCTTTTAAAAATAAAATATTTACCTTAGGAATTTTTTCTTAAAGCTTTAGTGTCAACTTGCCACTCACCTCTTCCAGTCGAGGGATGACTTTCTGTCTTCTGTACTCTGCCCACTTCCATGTTACTGTGGAAAAGCAATTCAGAGTCTCTTACTGTCTCAAGCCACAGTCATAAATATAACTGAATTCACCATTTCCTTGTCTGTAATGTGAAGTCAAGCTACCGTTTAAAATTGAATATAGCAAAGTGGGTAACTAAAAGGTTTGATTTTAAGTGAATGAAATATATTTTGCTCATGTGAGCTCAGAAGAGAAAAACGTGCCTATCTCTTCTTAGAGCTTAGACCCTGTTGCACAGTAACAGTAAAAGTGTTATATAAAAAAAAAATACAGCTAGAAATCTTTCACACCTCAGTGTGTTAAGTATGGTGGAAGCTCAGAGATAGTAGGAAGGAAGAAATGCCTCATCTGACATTAAAAAAAATATTATCTTCCCCTTTAATTATTTATAAGATTATGCACCAAACAGTAAACACACACACACACACACACACACACACACACACACACACACACACACGGCCCTCCAAAGGTAAATTTGGCCATTACTTCACTATTTTTATGTCATTCCTTTAATCTTTTTCTGAGAGAGTAAGATTCAGGGTACCCGATGTTCATTTTCAACAAGTTCAGACGTGAAACCTCCCTGAGAAGCATTGAAGATGAAGCAGCGAAGTCCATGTCCAGCCTGAGAGGTTAGCACTTCCTGATTTCCGCCCTGCAGACACTAGCTAGGTCTCGCATATCAGACCTAGCTGCCAACTGTGATAAGCTCAAGGAGAATCAGTTAGGGCATCTCAGTAGCTGCCATCAGCTGGAAAAGTTGATTTTTAGAGGTTTATTTTGCAGAAGGTGTTTGGGAAAGGTGGTGAGGGCAGGGATTCTGTACCATGTTTTGGAAGTATGAGAGATTTAGTCTACCATTTTTGGCTTCCAGATCCTTCCATGTATATCTTTAAATTGTGCCAAGATTTTTCTTGTTTTTCTTGCTTTTTATTGTTTATGTTTAGTCAAGTTTTTATTAAGGAACCTAGAAATTTAGGTCTAAATGGACCTGTCATAGTGAACACAGAAACTCTACTGTAGAGTTCCCTTACCCATAAGAAATCACTCTAATCCAAAATGGCGTTTATCATCCTTATTTAAGAACTTATAAAATCCATTTCTATATATATTCCCAAGCACCTTAAATTCATGGAATGATATGAAACATTTTCTTTTGGTTTTTCGTTTTACTACCTAAGTGGAGATGAGTTTCTAAAAGCCTCACTTAAGCAATCAACAATAATGGGAGTTTTATTTCTTAAGAAAGCACATGCGATTTCATCAAGGCAGGGACAAGGAAAAGTACATCATATCCATTCATCAGTTCAGCTTGTCAGTTTCTCCAAACCATGTAAGATTCCCCTTTTCATGTATCAAAACCTCACTGTCATTTCATCAGAGTACTAAAACGCTTGGAAGATTTATCAAGTCAAAAATGTATGTAATTCAGTGACTCAAAATAAAAAAAAACAAAACAGAACAACCTTCCCTCCCCCCCCCCCGAAATACCCCAAACCAAACAAAAAAACCAATGTTCCTCTTAAATTTTTAGTGATCTCTGGCCAACTGCTACCCCTCAGTAACTTTCTTTAACTTCTATCCAGAGAAAGCTGGTAAGTTTGCTATGCGTCCTGATTAAGGCTCTTACAAAGTGATCTTATTTCCTAAACTTTAATTTACCACCATTCGGTGGCTTGGGAATGGGTTCATGGGCTTTTCCAAAAAGTTGCTGTTGGTGACTTGGTCCCGAGGATGGTGGAATTAGGAAGCAGTAGGATCGTAATGCCACGGCCTAGTCACAGGCCATTCGATTAGTTGTATGGATGCTCTAGGATATCATTACTCTTCATCTCTCATGTCACCTATACATCTACTGCTGCGATGATATTCCTCCTCTGATGTGATACTCATCAGTGCCAAGCAAATGCTGAAGCCTTGCACTAAATCTCTGCAACAGTGTGTTAGATGAGCATCTTTATATTATAAAGAGAGTTTGCCTAGGGTGTTTTAGATAACATGAAAAATGGATTAACACACATCAAATGAACTATTCTACCCTATCTGACATTGTTCACTCTCTTTAGGTACCTTGCCCTCAGGGCCATTCCTCCAGGTGACACACTTGACCACTAATAGCTTCCCCTTCATTTCTTTATAACAGAAGTCTCAGTATGTTTACTGCTGAGAACCAAAGTCCTCTGCAGTTCCTCCCTCATTTTCATCAGCCATCTAAATTCATTTTGGCCTTCAGTGCCACACTACCAAGGTGACTTAATTAAGATGTCATTCTACCTCTTGTTCTTGTACCAACACTAGCTGCTCTCAGATGTGCTATGGAAATCTTGGAAGCCTGTAGTGACATACTGTATATTTAATAAAATCATCCTGAAATATCAGAGAACAGAATCACCTAGCACAGAAGCCATTCATGGAATCAATGAGACAAACATATCATAATACTTAAGTATTAATTAGTGTTTGAATATCATTTATTTATACTAACATATAGTAGAGTTTCCTATATTGAACAGAGAAAAAATACGAGAATACCTCACATTTATCCATATTTTTATAAATTGAAAAAAATATCAAAAGATGGTATTCTTCTTGCCAGAGGTCCTTGTTTTCTATATATAGTTGTGTATAATAAGCATGTTAATATGTTTCTTACTTTTAAATGAAAGAATAAGTTACTTAAAGTCACTGTAGGGGAATATATAAATTAATATGTAGAAACTCCTATAAGAGATCGATATTATTAATGACTCTAAAACTGGCCATAGACCAAAAAACTTGAAAATTAACATTATACAATAGGAGTCAGGTCGTGGCTGTTTGAGAGGATGATGGGCTATCACGTCTAAGCCTGAACAGCAGTTCCCACATGATGGTTCTGGGACTGCGGAGCTTAGGACACAAACGCTCAAGGATGCTTTAGGGGTTTTGTAAGATTCGTACTTGCAGTAGGAATAGTTTAAGGTGTATCCGGAGGAAGAGGAAAGCTATGGCTCTCTCTCAATCAACTGCAGTTCTAAATGATTTCTGTTAAATGGAGAATGTGTAAAGAATGGAAATATGAGAAATTCAAAGACAGAGAACACAGAAGAGCAAAGTACCGCCAGAACCAAGAGAACAAAGTTTTCAGTGGCCATAGTTACAGGGCATCGAATGTTTAGGGAATCTCATGTTACAACAAAGGGCTCACTTGACCTCAGAGACCGCAGGACTGTATGAGACAGGCTGGTCCAGCATACAGTAGAAGATGAAAAAGCCAAGAGAGCTGCCTTTTCAGGGTATTTATTTAGAAATAGAAAAGGAGATAATATGATAACTGAAATGGAGGTGGGCACAGTTTGTGAGAGGGTCTGATAAAAGGTAGAATATTAATGTCACAAAGAATTTTCCTTACAGGTCTGACTTTCTTGTAAAGTTACAAAAATGTAGAGTTGAATGGAATATTTATATATATATACATTCAGCAGTTGTTACATGAAAACTTACAGGAACTCCTTATATATTGGCATGTAATTAATTAACCAATTAAACATTTTAGTGTTTATTGATCTAGAACAGTACTTATAGCATCTCATAAAATGGACATAAAGGGAAAACTACTTATGTTGATATGGACTGGGCACATTGAAATCACATGATAAGAAAAATAAGAAAACATCACATAAATTTTATGAAAGTACTGGTCATTTACAATCCACAGAAGAGTGTATGTTCGATGTTTCCATGTTGTGGGATAATTCTTTTGTAGACAGTGAAGATATGTCTTTGCCAAGGTGCCTTCTGGGTGTTTTAATAAAGAGCTGAATGGTCAATAGCTAGGCAGGTGAGGACAGGCAGGACTTCTGGAGAGGAAGAGGAGGACAGATATAGGCATGGAGATTTCACCAGAAGACTTAGAATAAATCAGATGTGTTGTACTGAGGATTGATAACTAACCTACACGACAGAACATAGATTTAAAAAATATATATAGGTTAATTAAGTTATATGAACTACTTGGAAACTAGACTAAAGACCAAGTTTTCATAATTAATAATGTTTCCGTGACATTATTGGGAAGCTGGCAATCCAAAGATAGCCCCAAAAGACAGCTTTCTACACTTTCCACAGGAAGAGAGGATGGTGAACTAACCATTTTACTTTCAAGGTTCTGGAAGGCAGTAAAGCAAAGGAGACTCACAGCCTGTAAGAATTCCAAGGAAATAATAGTTTTCCCCCACAGTTAAGATGCACCCAATTCATTTGCCCATGTTTGTTGTGTCAAAATTCTAAGTCTAAAGTACATGATCTATTTATTAAATATCTATGAAGCATTTATGAGGCAAACCATTGGAGGGAAATCCTGTGTTCTGAAGGAAAAGAAGATGAGTGTAGTTTAAAAGCATGCTGGCTAAAAATGTAAATGTTCAATTCATAACTTTTCAGTTATTATCATGAGGTTACTCAAACATCTGTGAATAAGAAAAATCACATTACAAAACACAAAATACACAGGATTCCATATAAGCTTGAAATATAGCCAAATTATGCACAATTGAGAAATTAGCAGCATGCTGATGATCATTTGTTTTATCCATTTATGAGATGGATGGTTAGCAAAGTGAATATTCATTACCATAATCTTTCATTTAAGAACCATTTTCTTCCAAACAAGAAACTTATTTTAAATGTGGAAGAGTCAGTTGTGGGTCTATAAACTTGTTGGTAACGGTATCTAGCTGTTTATTAATGACAACCACTCGAGATAAGTAGAGTATTAATTATTCCAAAGAATAGATAGAACCAGCACAGAAACCAAAATTTAACATGCTCATGGTGAACATTTTTGCATTCAATATTTCCCATTAGCTCCTTGTGGCTATTTATGGTGGTGGTGGTGTGGGGGTTGTCACTGTGCTCCCTGGCCCTCAGATGTCCTATTTTTGCAAGCAGGTAGGGCAGAAGAAGGACAATTGAATGTAACAATAAGAAACTTCTGCTGGGCCTTCTTTGTAGAAATGAGTTACAGAAGCCAATTATGCAGGAGGTGGGGCCAGAGGCAGCATCAGCTAGAGTTTCTAATACAGTGTGGCCAGTGCTGCTAACAATGCCAGTCTGATGAATTTCTGGCACTTAGCATCCAAATCAGAATGTCACCTGGCTTCTTTTATGCTTTGGAGCTGAGTTGCTAAAGACTTGCTCTTGTAAATTTTTGTTTTACCATTCCCTTTTCAGGCATAGTAGTGAAGGTATCAGCCATCTGATGTTTCGGAGCATCAACACTCTAAACCAACTAGCAAGATTATATTCTATTGTATGTAACCCAGGGATCTGGCTAATAACTCAATAAAAATGAAAAAAATTAAATTATGAATGCTCCTTTGAGCTACTAAATTACTTACTGGAAGAAAACTTATGCGAGTTCAATGTATGAGACACTTCATTTTGAAAGGTTAATGAAACTAAGCTGCAGACTGAAGTAAGGGCCTGGTCTAAAAAGCTTTGGTTTTACATCTCAGCATCCCCATGACTGGCTATGGAGAAGAACCATAACCTTTGATACCCAGTCTATCACCTATGATAGACAATAATGCTGCTCAATGCTTATGTAGATTTTTAAAAGCCATTTATGCGAAATCAGTATGAAGCTTTATACTTCCAATTGCCTGACAAATAGCTCTTTGCTGAGCTATTGTTGGTACCACATAATTTGAAAAATTTTAAGTTACAAGAAATATAATTCACTCCTGCAACTTCAAGCAGAAAGAAATTTATTTGGGAGATTTAAATCACATTCTAAATATTTGAGCTGAGGAAGTCAAGTGTAGGAAATCCTGGAAGCAGTCCACAGAATATGCCAACAAAGAGGCTTCCCTACTCCTGTCCAGGAAAACATAAAATCAGGGTGCTTTGGTGGTAACCAGAAATCTGCTTCTACCTTTTCCTACTTTTGTTGTGCTCAGGAAGTCATCTGCTGAGTGGAGAAATCATTATCCTAATTTCTATCACCGAACTTTATGTTGCTATAATTTGAATCTTTTGTAAATTGTCTATTCAGTGTTACTTTGTGAAATCTAAGCATGCTAATATGTGTAGATCTAAAAAAAAATTTTCTTTGTGTAGTAAGTGGCAATAGAAGCCTTCAATATTATTAATATCTTAAGTCCCATAAGCAACAAATATGTTAGGATACATACCAAATAGAATTCATTCATGTTGTTTATCAGCTGGCCTTAAATAGAGTGTCTTCTGGGGAATACTCCATGTGAATTCAACTGTAACCATGAGAAATGTTAAGTGGGATAGTAGTACAGATAATACACAAGATAATGTGAAAGAAAGGATCCTGGCCACTTGCCCAAGATGAAAAAAAAAAAAAGGTCTAGGAAGCAAGGGATAAGTACCAAATACAGAAGTGTGAAAGAACTGTTCTCCAGATGCAGGAAAACATGAGGAAGCAGATGTTTCCCTAGCGCCATTAAAAAACTGGAGGCCTAAGGATACAGTGATTTTAATCTTACATTGAACTTCTGATCTTACATATGTTTAAGACTTATTTATTGTTATTATTATTATTACTACTACTACCACTACTACTGCAAGATAATTCATGCTGTGGGTACATCCTGAAAGTTGTAGCAAGCTTCATAGCAAACCTCTGTTATGCTCACTTAAGATGTCAACATACTCTTTCCTTGTTAAAAAAATATTTGTTTGTATGTTTACATCCTGATTACTGTTTCCCCTCCCAGTCCTTTACTCCTCCCCCCCCCCCCGCCATCCACTCCTCCATTTCTATTCAGAAAAGGGCAATCATGACCTCCCATGGAAATCAACAAAGCATGACATATCAAGCTGCAGTAAGACTGACTAAGCATCTCTTATCTTTTTGTTGTGAGCCTAGCTTTTAACAACTGAGCCATTTCTACAGCCCATTATTTTTAAACAGCTAATACTTTATTGTGGAAATGTACTACATTTTCTATACACATTATTTAGTTGAGGGACAAATAAGGCTGCAATGAACATACCTGAGCAAGTGTCGCTGTGGTACGATTGAGCTTCTTTTGGGTATATGTCCAAGAGTGATATAGCTGGGTATAATAAGAGGTTTCTGGCCTGTCCATTCCATGGTCCCAACCTGAAGTCCCACAGAAACACACAGACACTTATATTAATAACATTCTGCTTGGTCTATGGGTCAGGCATATTGCTGCCCATTAATTTTTCCTGCCATGTGGCCTGTGGCTTATCTATTTCTTTATATCATGCTTCTTGGGAGGCTGGATCACGGCTGGCTCTTTTGACTCCACCCTCCTTCCCCTATCTGTGCTCCAATTTCCCAGCCTACTTCTAAGATGCCTGCCATAGGCCAAGACAGTTTCTTTATTAACAAATGATATTCACAGCATACAGAAAGATATCCCATATTAGCTGGGTCTTGAGGTAGACTGATTCCCAAATTTTCTGAGAAACTACAATATTGATTTCCAAAGTGGCTGTACAAGTTTGCACTCCCACCAGCTATGAAGGAGTGTTTCCCTTGCTTTATATCCTCTCTGGCATGAGCTGTCTGTAGTATGCCTTTCTGGCTCAGCCTAGCTTTGAGGTCTGGACCCATAGTCTTAAATAACACACAAAGTCTTATATTAATTACATAATGTTTGGCCTATGGCTCAGGCATATTGCTCACTAGCTCTTACAACTTAACCCTTTTCTATTCATCTATGTCTTGTGACATGGCTTATGGCTTACCTGTATTTCATTACATCTTGCTTCTTGGGAGGCTGTATCTCATCTCTCATGACTCTGCCCTCATTCCCCTGTATCTATTCCTGGATTTCCAGCCTGCTTCTAAGCTGCTCTTTCATAGGCCAAATCAATTCCTTTATTATCCAATGGTAGTCACAGCATACACAAAGCCATCCCACGTCAGCTGTCATTTGTATTCTTGATCTGACAGGTGTAAGATGGTATCTCAGAATCATTTTGATTTGCATTTCCTGATGACTAAGAATGTTGAACATTTCTTTAAGTGTTTCTCAGTCATTTGTGATTATTCTCCTGAGTACTCTGTTTAGATTTGTACACCATTTTAATTATATTATTGTTTCTGATGTCTAGTTTTTTGAACCATGATGAAAATAATGTATATTCTAGGCATTGCTAAATATTGAGGCACAACCTGACTCCCAGCTAAGAACCAGCAGCGTGTGAAGGCATGCCCCTATCTTTTTAGACAGCATCCTATTTGGAAATATATGGATTGTTTCCAAATGAGGATTATGTTAATAATGCCTCTTTGTATATCTATATATGTGTTTTGCTGAATGTATCTCAAAATAAAGGAAAAAAGTAATGCAAAACTGTGTTGCTACTACATGGATGAGGATGTCCTGACCTCTAAAACCTAACATCAATTGGCTTTTAAAAATAAAGTCTCAAAATAGTCCACACTAAGTAAGGTCCACTCTCTGAACATACATTCTGTGCCCACTTACAACTGCAAAGGTAATGTACAGAAATTTCTGTCACACTGAATTTTTGCAGACACCTCACCAGAGCTGCTGATTTTACTGTAGCCAATCTATTTAGTTTCTATAACATGTTATGAATTAAATTTTTACTTGTGAGAATTTAGTAGGTACACACATGTACAGGAAACGGTTTCCTATATGGTTTAGCTTTTACGATAAACATCAATAAGAATGGTTGATGGTCAATAGCTCAGAAGTAAACCTGAGTGTGACAAGGACCTGAGAAGAGAGAACTGCTCTGAATGTGGGCATCAGTATCCCATGGACTAAGGTCAGAGAATGAGTAAAAAGAAGACAGTGGACACTGGTGTACCTCTTTGTTTGCTGGCCGTTGATGTGACAAGGCACACAGGCTTCTGTCACTGCACTTTCATTTCCATGATGGAATCTCTCAAACCAAACCCTCCTCCTGAAGCTGTTGTCATGGATTCATAGCACAACATGTGACCGCTATTCCTAGGGTACGTTTTGATGTTGTTTATTTTTAATGTAACAATATAAAATAAATTAGTACTTTTAAATTCTGAAATAATGTGACATTGTGTAGGCATATAAAAATTTGACTACTAACTTACCAATGAATAATGAACACACACACACACACACACACACACACACACACACACACACACACACACGTGGGGCTGCTACAGAAAAGGAATGTTTTGTATTTAGACTATGTATTTGCTAGTATTTGACACACAGATGTGACTGTCACTTGTCGAAATATTTTTTTCAGAGGTAGGCAGCACCATTTTATATTCCCACAAATGATGTATAAGAGTTTCAGTGGCTCCATCTTCTTGCTAATGTTAATTATTTTCTTGACAATATATATAACAATAACAAGCAAGACAACCATAAATAGGCAAATCACCTAATTAAAACAGGCAAAGGACTTAAACAAGTAGTTCTTCATAGACTATACAAATAACTAGCAAATACATGAAAAGATGAACAACATTATTAGTAGTCAGGAAAATACAATTCAAAACCACACAAGATTTCATCTCTAGATCTCTTGAATTTCAGTAGAATGCCCTGTATAAAAAATACATTAAATTGTATTTTGAGCAAATTCATCTTTTAGTTAAGGACAACTACCATGACAGGGGATGATGAGGACCATAGCAACACGTGGACACCTTTGAGGCATGATAGGGATCATAGTGATCTTTGATCACCTGTGAGGCATGATGCATGATGAAGTGGGTTTTTCTGCATAGATAGAAATGTTTAATTTGCACAGTTTACCACCAACTCATTTCTTTCTTTAAACATGTTTCTATTTTACAGACTCTGGAAACTATCATAGGTATTCTATTTATCCTTTATATCTCTTTCCTGGGTCTGGGAAGCTATCATTTCCATTTCAGAGGAAAGCTTTACCTCTCAATATATATATATATATATATATTATATATCTATCTACCTTTATATATATCAATATATATATACATATATATATATAGGTCACCAGTCATACTTTAGTTCCTTTCTCAGCCTTCTACAAATGCCACAGCTTAATCTTTGATCCCAAAAGAATATATATTTTTCTTCTTCCATAACTATGTATGCTTTTGAAAAAACACTTCTAATGTAGCCCCACAGACAGACACAGGCATTCATGTTCTTAGGGAAATACCAAGTGAACAATTTCCAAATCAGAAGGAGTAACCTACTTAATCTTCTCGGTGTGTTCTGTGATTGGGACTATAAAATTTCACAGGCAAAAGTCTGGGGTGAAAAGTAATGGCAGGTCTTTCTCTAGAATAATCACTCTGTGTGAATGTTCAGTTCTGTTCCTTCATGACAAGGCATAATTAGATCATTCATGAGTATAAACCTATGATCATTTTTGCAAGCCAGTAAGAAAATATAGTCATATAATTGCTTTAAAAGAGGTCATTAAAAGTTAGAAATACATCTTTGCACATTTTTAGTTTTAAAAATTATTATATCGTTTCCCATTTTGGAAGAATATGCTGAAGCATGCAGATAGATGTCTGAGAATAAATTGTTATGGATCCTATAAGCAATTCTGATTTTAAAAACATATGCCACTCTGGAAGTTGGGTGCACACCTTCAATGCATATTTCTACATATTAACAATTTTTAAAAATTTTTTTTTACAATTTTGTTCTTCCTTGGCTGTAGAGCTGCATTTCACATACTGAGTTTTAAAAGCAGGCTTAAAACATCTCATCACAGGTAATAGTGTTCATTTTATTCTAGGCATGTACTTGACCTTATTTCTCATGCTTGCTAGATCTTTTTGTATAAAGAGAATTGTCTAAGTTTTAGCTCTGTGTTTCTGAATACTTAACACTTATGTGGTTGGAACACACTGCCTTCTATTCATTTGGTGTTTAAATCCCTCAGTGTGTCCTGTTGTTTCAAATCACAAGTGATAGCCTTAATTTTAGAAAGCAAAGTGTCACCTGTTAGGTAGGTTGTTTCCTGTAATCCATCCTTAATCCACAAAATGGGCAGTCATTGCTCATATTAGACAGTCACAACCAGTGTCTGTGACTCAAACACTCAAAAGATTTCAAAAATTAAGTTGATTTATTTCTTTAGAAAGAGTATAAAATGGAGTTCCATGTTTTTAGCTCCAGCGTGTGGTCCTCCATTACGTATTCTGACTTTTGGTGATTTGCATTTCTTGGGGGCACATGCAGTCTTCTATGCATATTTTCATCTATATTCACCTCTAACAATGAAAAATGATGTGTGCTTTACCTGTTATTGATCTTTGTTGATTTCGCTATGGCAAATTCTTATTTCTTAATCTTTAATGTACATCTCAATATATTTCTGTTTCGTTTAACCCCCTTTTATAAAGGATAGCTAAAAACTGATGGGTAAAATGTGCATTATCTTTATGGGAGGAGCCAGGAGGCAGTCAACTGCACTGGGGCACATTTCATTTGTATACCTCGGTTCTCCACATTAGCCTCAACTCGGGTCATCCCTGGATTTTCCAAGCTGTATCATGACTCCCACAATTTTTTTTTTTTTTGGACATTGTGAGAAGCAAATGTAAGCTAGTATACCTGGTGTCACCGTCATACTAAAAGCTGTCTTTAAAATACTTGTAAACATGTTCTCTACTAGCTTTTAACCACTTCAACTAAACGTTCTCAGCATTCTAAAAAACAGAACTGGGTAGCTATAACACTTTATCAATGGGGGCATTAAAAGCCATAAATAAAAATGTTTTTTAAATGATTGGCAAAAGTGATTTCTCCTTACAGATACTTAAAGATATTATATAGCAAGACAAATGTAGACTATGTAGAAATAACACAAAACCAGTAGAACAAAAACTGGCTTGAACTTGTGTAGGCCTTGTACAGGTAACCACATTCCTTAAGCCTTTGTACATGCAACATCCATGTCATGTCAATAGGGAAGCATTGCAGAACACTCCTCTCCATCTTCTGGTCCTAGACTCTGTGGACATTCTCTCTAGTCTCATATGACAATCTCCTTTAACTTTTAGGTTTTAGGAGATACAGGTGACAAGTATTAGTTTGAATTCTTGGGCTTTGGGAGCTCAGTTTAAAAACTCTGTCCCTCTGTCTGTAGCTTAAAGTGTTTTCCCAACACTTTCCTATAACAATTTCAGGGTATTGGGTCTTATATTAAAGTCCTTGATTCATTTGCAGCTGATCTTTGCAGGGTAAAAAGTAAGGGTGTCATTTTATTTTCCTGAGTGTTGACAACCAGGTTTCCCTGAGTCATTTGCTGAGGCTCTGTCTTTTCTCCAAAATATATTTTTACCATTTTTGTCAAGAATCAAGTAGTTGTAGATATGTGGAGTTATGTATATCTTGTTATTCTATTCCATTGACCTGTTTTGGTTCAGGTACCACACTATTTTTATTATTATGGCTCCGTAGTATGACTTGAAACTAGGTATTACACTACCCTGTGGAAATTTATCTGTTTATCTTTAGTGTCTCTCTCTCTCTCTCCCTCCCTCCTTCTCTCTCTCTCTCTAGAAGAGAATACATATTCAAAAGAGCACACTTGCTGCTTAGACAAAGTTCTGAAACAAAAAGTGAAACTTATGTGCTTAGAATCTGCTGTGTACATTCAGTACAATATTTATTTATATAACTACAGCCCCAAATTCATAAGCTAAAGAGACACAGTTTTTAGATGGTTTTAGGCAAACATCTGAAGTATATAGGTACTGTATCACATCTGAAATAAAAAATAAATGACTAAAACTAGTTATAGGTATCTTGAGAATGCTTTGGTTTAAGACGACCAAGTTGGTCTGTGGTAGTCATAGCCTTTGATTGTGAATAGATCAGCTTGTTTACCTGTGAGTGGCCTTTTGCTATGGTCTGCAGGAGTCTTCCTTCATTGTACTGAGAATTGGTAGGGCTGAGATGAGAATCTGCCAACCTAGTCGCATTAGCAAGGACATAAGTTAAAACACACCATTATCTCATCCCAACTTTTGCTAAATATTCTCTGGCAGCTGTTTGTTCTTAAGTCCATATTTTATATTAAAAGTGACATGAATGTGCTGGATTTGATTGTCTTTAACACCAGAAACCAAAAGATTAGAGAAGGACAAAGATGGTGTTCCATTGGCTATGAGGTGTGTGTGTGTGTATGTGTGTGTGTGTGTGTGTGTGTGTGTGTGTGTGTGTGAAGTATGTACACACTTGTCTTGTTCTATCTCTTTCTGCATTTTTTTCTTAACACTGAGTCTCCAGTTGAACATAGAGCTAGGCTTGAAGGCCAGAAGCACCAGCAATCTTCTGGTCTTCACTCCCCACAATGCTGTCATTATAAACACAAGCATTGCCAACACCCAGCTCTTTTCTGTTAGAATTAAAATGAGGATCAATAAGTACAAACCCCACAGTAGATTGGTGCAGAATATCTGAATGCACAGTGACACTCCAAGACTGTTAATAAAGTTAAACCTTGAATTGAGGTGCAGAGTCCATGACTAGCTGACAAGAACTAGCCATAGAGATTTTGGAGGGACCAGATAGAGAGGCACAGGAAGAAATGGGGAGGGACTTGGAAAGATTCATGGCCTTCTCCTTCTGTGGAGGTGAAGAAAGGGTCAGCCAGTATTTCCTTCACTGCTTTCTTGATCTATCAAGTTTGTACCCAAATATCTGACTCTTGAGTTTTTAATACTATTAGAACAATTTACTTAAGTGCATCAGTAGAGCGTTGATCATGTGACCTTGATGCCAAATTGCTTTAGTATCTATTCTACTTATTTTCTGGAGGGATGCCAGGACAGCCTGTAACCCTAAGCATGCGCCATCACCAAGAAAGGCAATATTTGGAACAATTGTAATGATTACTCAGAATGCTGGCAAAAAGCCTGGTAGGGAAAGAGCTTGAGAAACCCATCTAGAGCTTGATACCCTGTTTGTCCAATGAACGGAAAAACATTGAGTCATCTCATATAGGCTCAAACTCACAGAACAAACAAAGAAGACAGGTTTTCCAAACCTCAAAATCTTCAATTTTAACAAGTCTTAAGTAGCAAACTTCAGAACACATTGGAGAAAAAAAATGAAAGTTTAATGGTTGATGGATAAAAATCCCAAACTCTTCAAGACTTGTGCACCAGCTCACCAAAGACCTTATAGGACAACCGTTATAGTAAATTTTAAAATAATGAAAGATAAATTAAAAGATTAAAAAATAAAATACAATAATTTGTAGAGATTTAAGAAAAAAATTTAGCCTGAAATTAGTATAATGCTACTTTTGATTTGTGAGACTGTGATATTTTTTAATCCTTTTATCTCCATAATGTATACATGATTCACAAAAAACATCATTTTATTGTAATTAGAAAAAAATAATTGAATGACTAATGTTTAAATCCATTTTCACTGTGGGTCTTTCCTCCTGCTGTTATATTTGATACATGTTTTCACTTCGTATACTCTTACCCTGATTGTTATATAGTGACTGAATTTGTACTCCTGATGAACATCTAAAGTTGTCAGATTCTGGATTAGACAAGTTTTCACATACTCAGGTACGCAAAGTAGAAGAGTTTATAATATACATATATATATATATATATATAAAGTATATAAGCTATTTCTTATCTGATGGTCTTAGTCACTGAACTAATAAATCTGCCTCTTCATAAGATGTAATATTCAGGTATTAAGATTACTAAAATAATAAAATCAGTGTACATTAGATAGACATGCTTTAAAGCACTTAATTATCGGTACTTTGAAAATTTCCAATTCTTTTTTTTTTTTTTTTTTTTTTTTTTTGTTCTTTTCAAGACAGCGTTTCTGCTATGCTCTGACTATGTTGGAATTTGCTCTGTTGACCAGACTGGCCTCAAACTCTCTTGCTGGGATTAAAGGTGTGCACCACCACACTTAGCTAAATTTCCAGTTATTGATCTCAGGGGTTTGTTCTTTTGTCACTGAAGAAATTGTATTTTAGTTAACTACTAAAATATGGTTGTTCATGGAAATTGATCACCTGGCTCTATACATCTAAATTTGGTGAAGGGTGGAAGAACTTGGTAAACTATTAAAGCACAGAAGAAGGCTTTGCCTAAGATATTCATTGGAACCAGTTAGACTCCAGTGGGGGGTGAAGGGCAGAAGTGGAGAAGTCAGGTAGGACTTGGAGGGAGCTAGTGGAAAGTAGTGGGTGGAGGGCAGCTGGTAGTCACTGAGGTTCTGTCTACACAAAATGTGAGAGTAAAGAGTCAACCATTTGCTTTTGAACCATTATAAAGCAGAAATTAACTAGCAGGCAGAGTCAAACATCTGGTTTGATTCAGTTACGTGGTTTCTGACTTTGCTTATCATTGCTCTTTTCTTATAAGTTCAAAAGATACTACTCGAGTTTAGAATGTGTGATTATGGTTTTTCAGACTGACAACCTCTGACTGGGGCATCCCAAGTTCTGTACAAGACCATCAGGGGTCATAACCAAACAGGTAGCATTGGCAGAGACCCTCATGTATTTATTTTTTGAGTCCCATGAATTCTGTACACCACATATTCTGCTAGGCACTATGGCATGGTGGAAAATGAAGCAGAGATGATGCAGTTGCTCAAGGAAACTATGCACGTTCTGATAAGTGCTATGAAAGAAATTACAAGGTACTATGAAATGGGACCAGATCTGGCCAGACAATTCTTCAGAGAGGGACATATAGGGTCAGATTGCCTATGAGTAAAGTGCTTGTCACACAAAATGGCATAAGTGAACTCTAGGTTCAATAAGAAATGCTTTCTCTTAAAAAAAAAAATCCAGGAAACAAGTTATGCACCCCAAATTGACCTCTGGCCTCTATTGGCACATACATTCATATGCACAGACACATAAACACAAACATATGAAAAAGAAAGGGCATTGGACCTAATCATAAACTAGACAAAGAGTGGAAGGGATAGTCTTCTTAGAGAAAAGTTTATAAATGCCCCCAAATCAAACAGAGAATGTATAGTAGAGGCTTAGTGTGGCACAAATAAAGAGGTACACAGTGGGTTAAGCTCAATAGTGTCAGTGTTTGGTCCACACAGGCCTCTACAGGATGTGGTAGTGCTCAGTTTGATAAGGGTGGAAAAATAAAAGAAATAGATGTATTGACATATATATGTTAAAGTAATACAATTTTCTAAAGATTAGATCAATGGACATACGTGATAAAGCGATGCATTAATAAGTGACTTCCCTTGTTCCTGGCCTGGTCTGTGTCCTATGATAGATGGTATTGTTTGTTGTTGACTTCCATGCTGTGGGGCTAGATGGTACATTCATTTTAGTCATCCTGTGTCCAAAGTGATTCTGTGACAACTACAGAGACGTGCCAACTAGGTGGAGAGCATCCTGGGTCTGACATTCAGAAAAGATCTTGACTAGAAGTATTTGATCCACACCAAAGGGTTCAGAAAACTGAAGGTAGACATTTATAAATCAGACTTCATAGGATAGAGGGTACAATCAGACAGAAAGGATAAGTGCATTGCACCTAATATAAGTCTTGTGCTCTGATTAGATTCATGGACTCTGCTCACTCTGAAGATAACAACTGTGTAGTGACCAATCCCATCAATGCGATTTTCTGAGGCAAATTGGGTCAATTTTGCTTGTTTATAGCTTAGAGAAAGCCATCTTATCACCAAGGCATTTTGTGTTTCTTCTACTTTGTTGTTCTTTCCTAACAGTTTAGATGATTAAAAAGAAATAGAGCCTATTTTAGAGAGCAGACCACTTACTAAAATCGTGCTTTAGTGCCAGAAATGTCATTTAGCAGAATAAATAAAAAATAATACAGGATGCTTTGATGTAAGAACTTATAAAATAGGATAGCGAGGCAATTAGGAAGCCATCTGAAATGTTTTTCCAAGGTGAAGAATTGAATCCCAGAGCTGACTTTGTAACCGTTTTACACTGAAAATCATTTCTTTCAATAAATTGGTTCTAAAAAAGACTGTGTACTTGTCTTTCTCTGTTTACTTCATTGCTGTCTTTTCAACTGCAATCAAGCGTTGCCGTTAAAGGGCCATTTGTGCTTTCCTCCTCTGCTTGTCTCATTAAACCTTCCTCATCATTCAATCACCTACTCAAATATCTCTCTGCTTCTGACCATCTCTGTTGTTTTTCCTCTGTGACCTCTGGCCTTTCCCCATGCATGTTCCCTTTAGTGTGTCTCACAATGAACTCTCCCCTGGATCTGCAGTTTGGCATCTGTATCCATCATCTTGCTCAATGAAAACAATGAAATTCAGGATCCTTGTTCAAGGTGAGAGATGTGGAGACTGTTGTACCTACAGCACCATCAAGATAAGCAGAGATTTACTTCCGGAGCCCATAGCTCTAACTTTTTCTCAGAGATTTCCCAGCAGGCCAAGTGTGGGACCCATATTCTTCACACTCCCCATCCTTTATGGAAAGGCTACAATACAAACCATTGCAACTTATGTCACGAAAGACTGTTTGGGGTCTGGATGGCAGAATTCCATCCTCTCACATCTCTGCTCACAGGGAATGTGATTTGAAATGCAGACCCAGAAACGACAGGGTTCCTCATGAGCAGAGATTGGAAAGGAGAGTGTTTGGTAACTTTGTCCAAGTAAGATTTTATCCCTGTCCATCAGTGCCCAATTGGGTGACTATGGAAGGCATCAAAACGGAAGTATATTCTCCAGGTAGGTGTGCTTACCATTGTGGGGAGGCTATAACTTAGTTTTATTTGCTCTCTTATAAAATTCTAGTATTCTAAAGAACAATATTAGCAAATGTATCCTGTTATAGAGGGTGTGATGTTTGATCACCACTGGAGGAAGAGAAGTCTTTTGACTCTAGGAACAGTGTAACCTGAGATTTTTAAAAATTAAGCCACAGTTTTCTCTTTCTTCTCACAGCCTCATCCCCACGCTTGTTCTCACCCCCCCCCCCCATTACACTCCTTCTTCACTTCTGTTCAGGAAATGGCATGTCTTCTAGGGTGTCAACAAAACTATGTACTTCTCTGTGTTTTAAGACTGGGCAAGATGACCCAGTATTGAGGAGTAGGCTCCCAAAAGCCAACAACAAAGGCAGAAACAAACCCTGCTCTCACTGTTAGGAGTTCCACAAGAAAGCCAAGCTAGAACAGAGGTGCTGGGTCAGTTCGTGTAGGCTCCCTGGTTGTTAGTTCAGTCTCTAAGAGCTCCTATGAGCCTAGGTTAGCTGAATCTGTGGGTTTTCTTGTGGTGTCCTTGACCTCTCTGGTGTAGTATGAGGTTTCTGGCCCTGACTTTCAGGCCTAGCCTCAAGGTTTAGGCTCGCTGACCTGCAGACCCGCAGTCCCACAGAGACACACAGATGCTTTCAATAGTTTTAGGCTAATCAGCCTCAGGCCCAGGCATATCACTTGCTAGCTCTCTACCCTTCATCTAACCCATGTCTCTTGTTCAGCCATGCGGCTCGGTACCTTTTCTCATAGCAGCATGGTTGTCCTCTGCTGCTTCTGGCTTCTCTCTGGCATTCTGCTCTGTGCTTCCTGTTCTTAGAGTTTTTCTTAGTCTGGTAGCCCCGCCCACACTTTCTGCCTGCCTTTGGCCAATCAGTGCTTTTTATTAAACCAGTGGGTGGGACAATTATTTACAATGTAACAATATAATCTCCCACACTCTGGCTCCTACAGTCCTTTCTCTTTCTCTTCAGCAGGATTCCCTGAACTCCACCTAATGTTTGGCTGTGGGTCTGCATCCGTTTTTATCAGTTGCTGGATGAATCCTCTCTGATGACAATTGAGCTAGGTACCACACTCTACGAGTATAGCAGAATATTGTAAGCCATCATTACATTGAATTTGAGATTTTAAAAAATTTTTTATATACATAAAATTTATGCCTTTGTTTCCCTTCCTCCAAGATCTCCTGTATGTATCTCCTTGACCTCCTTCAAATTCATGGCCTCTTTTTATGAATTCTTGTTACATATATGTATGTAAATATGAGTGTATATTCATAAGTACACAAATACAACACTCTTAGTTGCAGCTAATGTTTTCATTACTGATCATCTGGTGTTGGATCAGCTGGTATTGATCATCTGGTGTTGGATCAGCTGGATGACTGGTGCACTCTTCCCTGGGGAGGAAATCTCTCCTGCTCTTAGGCTTCCTGAGTGGCCTGTAGCTCTCTATGTAGGTTTGAGGCCATTGTTTCCCCCCATCCACCTTAGCATGTCTGTTGATTGTGAGATTTTGTGTAAAGCTTAGGTCTCTAAGCCCCACATACAGTGTAAATGAGGACCATCTTTTCTTTTCTACCATTTGTAGCATGAATCTTAATTGGCCTTAAAAATAAAAACATAGGGTCAGAGATTGGGGTAAATGTTGAAAGAGACACAAAGAAGCAGCCAACTACAACCACCTCTTACTTCACTGACCCCTTAGCCTCAAAAGGGGAGGGGAAGCGCCTGTCTCCTCCTGTTTTATACTCTTCTCTGCTCACCCACATCACTTCCTGTCTCCACCTAACTAGTGCTAGAATGAAAGGCTTATGCCTCTCAAGTACTGGGATCAAAGGCATGAGATCCCAAATACTTGGATCAAAGGTGTGAGCCACCACCAGCTGGCTCTATCTCTCTTTTTTATACTGGACCAATCTTCTGTAGCCCAGGGTGGCCTTGAACTCTTGCTCTTCCTGCTTCCTCCTTCCAAGTGTTGGAATTAAAGTGTGTGCCACCACTGCCTGGCTTCTGTGGTTAACTAGTGGCCGTCCTGGCCTCTGGCCTTCAGGAAAGTTTTATTTGTTAGAGTACAAACAAAATATCACCATATTTCTTCCTTTTTGTTTAAAAATTTAAAAAGTTTATAACTAATATAAGAAAAAGTATTACAATGTATTGTAATAAGTACAGTAAGTATATATAATATATATAGTCAAGAATTACATTAACAATATCCAATTCACTAAAATTTGACAAATTCATAGAAAATACTCCATTATTTATTCTATTTTGGTGAGTCTAAATATAATTCATTTTCTATCCTAACTTGTACTACCAACTCAAAATTATCTTTTATGTCTCTCAAACTTGTATATTTTACATCTCTTTATTGAATTTATTATCTAAATTTTTTAACAAGGAAAACTATAACTATAAAGGCTTCAACTCCCTCAGAAACATGAGAAAGATATAATATTACTTGAATAAGCAGAAAATGCAAGCAAGTGACTTCCAAAAAAGTGAAAATCAACAGAAACAGATAATTGCCTGGACAGTCACCCAAGTTTCCTCTGTAACACTAGGGCATCCATCTTTGAGCCATAGGCCATGCATATTTGACAGACTTATTTGTAAAGCAGGATTTTCTGAAGGGCTATCTTACCCGATATTGGCAAAGTTCAGTAGTTGTCTGTTCTCTTGTTCATTTTAGACAAAATACTGTCAGTAGTCCAAGCAAAGGCACTTTCTTGCCCAGTGGCTAACTTTTGCTACAGAGAAAGTAAACTTTATATAGAGTTTCTTCGATGCCCATCATCTTCTCTGAAGTAGATTGGTGCTGCCAGGAGTAGACATGTCTCATTTCCATAAGAGAAGAACCTATGTTATTAAAACATCTTAAATGAATATTCTATAGATCTCTAAAGTGTTTGAAGACAACCTGTTTATGTATAATATGTTTCACCTTGAAAACACACCAACTATGACTACAAGTCTGGTTGTAATGACTAACTACTAATTTGCGTTTCTTTATATACTAATTAATTGGTAATAATAAATTTAAAGGACTATATATTATATTGTTAGGTGAGCTGTATAGGTACAATGCCTTTAACAAGAGTAGAAATGTATATACAGTATGTTCTAACAAAAATAACCTTAATTTTGTTAAATATACAAAAATTCATGTCAATACAAATATTTAAAACTAGTAGTTGCTTTTTTGGTTTAAGAGCAGATTCAATAATCTACCTTTTTATTCTATCATTTATGTAACATATACACAATATAAAACTCAAATTTGTATCAATCTACAAATATTCAAGCCAACGTAAAACATTTAAAATTAGCAGTTTTTTAAAATGTAGATTCAGCAATTTACCTTTTTATCTTATCAGTATCTTCCCCTTTTCTTTTTAGAAAAATATTTCTGAATCTAATCTTTATTCAGTTTTTTCATGACCTTTACCAATAACAACTTCTAACCAACTCCCTAAACAATTACAAACATCCATATTCCATTAAATGACCAAAACCCACCAATCTTACCTCTTGAGGATATGGGTCTTATGTTCTTAAAATTACTTCCTGCATTCTGTGGGTGACAGCATCTTTAGGGAATCATGAAAATTAGGATTATCGTTAAATCCTGGGAGAGCTACATGTATCATTTGTTGTCCAGTTTCTGCTTAATAGGAAAATTCAGGGCTTCTCTCAAGTCCTGGCTAGAATACTCTGTGAGGCTGGATCATCTAAGCCAGCCACCCAGAAATTGTCTTTGAGTAGTTGCTAGACCAAGCCAATCTTAAGGCTTAGTGTCATTACCATATTCCAGATGTCTGTCATTGTGGCACCACATCAGATGAAGTCAATCTTTGTAAAAAAATCAATTGAAGCTTCTTTAGTGTCCTGCATAACTTTAGTAAAGGACTCAGTTTTCTTTCATATTTCTTCAATTCTGTCCCTAGCACTCACGGCTTCTGCAAAACATAAAACATGGTATGATCACCATATAGAGATTACATTTATACATCAGCATAATCTCTCTCTCTAAGATGTTTGTCTTGGGAGATTTCTATACTTCTATCCCTAATTTTTTGTTCAATGGTTTTAGTCTCATCTTTCTATTTGGTCCTCCATTGCAATTACTGATCAGGCTCCAAGATTGTAGTACCTAAATCTCTCTAGTCTTGAGGGATAAGTCTATTAAAAGTTGATCATGAGCTTAACATTTATTTCACAAAAGGTGAATGCATGCCATATGAGACTATTGCTTCCTTGAATCTCCTCAACTCCTATGGAAATGGGAGTTCATTTAGGTTAGGTCTTACACAGCCTTGGGGATATCTATCATTTAATAGTTTCTGTAAACTTTTCCTAGATAAGTTGAAGTAGGCTGTTTGAAAACCTTATGCTGTTTCTCTCTAACTCTATAACATAATGCTGGGATTGGTTCTCCTTTAAATTCCTCTGTCTGTGCCTGAATCTCTCTATGGTCTGCTTTAATAAGTTTTTCTAAAACTTTTATCTTGGCACTCATATTAACCAACTGTTCAAATGATTAAAAATGATAAGCATAATATTTAAAATTGACATTAGGCAAACCCCATCTAAAATAATTATTATTCTATTTAATTGCTCTATTTTCAAACTGTCCAGGGTTATTATCATAAGAGACCTAACTCCCTCCATTGTAATAATGTTTCCCATTTTTTAATGTGGGAACAACTATTTTAACTAATTTCTCTCTTTAATCATTCCCAATTGCCTCACCAAATATGCTGAAGATAATTTAGATTCTGGTGAATATGTGAGGCTGACTTCTCTGCATAAAACAGTAGATGCTCCAGCGGTTTACAAGGCAGCTACCTAGTGTAGCAGCAGCCTAAGGAAGTGGCTCAGGGCAAGCCTAGAACCCTTCCAGGGAGAAGAAGCCAAAGAGCCAGCCATTTGTATGGGGGAATGTACAAAAGAGGCTAACTCCTGCAGTTTTTGGAGCCCCAAAGCCTGTGCAGTCTGCTGCAGATAGCCTGCCACAGAAAAATCCCAACTCAGTGGCTTGAGGAAAAGACAAGAAAACCTTAGCCACTGGGGTAGTGACTCCAGTTGTGTGCAGATTCAGTCTGTGCCAATGGCTGCAAAGCCACAGAAAAGTGTGTGTGTGTGTGTGTGTGTGTGTGTGTGTGTATGAGAGAGAGAGAGAGAGAGAGAGAGAGAGAGAGAGAGAGAGAGAGAGAGAGAGAGAGAGAGAGAGAGAGAGAGAGAGAGAATTTGTACCCTAAAATCTTAATTGGTCTTAATAATAAAAACCTGGAGCTAGATATCTGGGTAAATGTTGAAAGATCAGAGGCACAAGGGAACAGCCAGTCACAACCACCTCTTACCTCACCAACTCCTCAACCTCAAAAAGCAGGGAGGAAGCTCCTGTTTCCTTCTGCCTTAGAGCACAAACAAAATATCACCACACACAGTCACATGCTCTCTATTTGCAGCATAATCTCTTGAGCATCCTCATCGTTGTAGGTGCAAATACACAGAAGGCAAAACTCTCTCACCACCCACCTGCTAATCTTCAAGGGGTTCTGGGTTGTGCATAGTAATTTACTAGGTAGAGAAGGCTGGGCTCAAACCTGTGGTGAATATTCTAACATGTTCTAGGGCTGTAGGAGTAAAGGAGCATATCCATGTCTTCTGTCATCTTTGGGGAACAAGATTCTTTGTATTCCCACCCATTTTTCAAATCCATTCTTTTACTTTTTGCTTTAGTTTGCCTTAGTTGAAAATTGTGTTTTCTTGACAGACAGGTGTCGGTGTTTTCTTGACTTCTCCTACAGTCATGCCTGAAGGGAATCATTGTCATCTTTTTCCATGTCATTCTTTTCCTATAAATGTGACCAGACTGTCATCTTACTTTGTCCAGGGATATTCCTTGTGTCTTCTTACTGTCATCTATCACTGCTGGGATGTTGTCCTGCATTCCACAATATTTTATATTTATTATTCTCTGCACGCACACACACATACACATGGCTAAATAAATATAATATGTAAATATATACATGATTACTTACATATTTATGTATATATTATGTAGACTTTCTATCTGTTGGCTGCTGCCCTGACTCTGAGTACAGCCCTGGAGAAGGGAGTGTGAATAAGAAATTATAGAGTCAGAAAGAATTAGATGGTGACAGAAAACTTAGAATCAAGAGGGTTGTCTGTCAATATTGTAGCAGCCCAGATTTATTTCTCCTTGGATTTTTATACCCCAGAAAGGGAAGAGGCAAGTACAGAGAGGTATTACAAACTTCTTCAGTTCTCAAAACATAAGACAGGTGGTAACCACACCTTTGGCCAAAGCATCCTATTGGGCAGCCTTGTAGGAAAAACAAGCTTGAATACTCTGACCTTGAGTCAAGATTGATACAAGCCACAAGCTGGAATCTTCATGGGCTTCCACATCTATCAAAATATTATTTTAGAGGTGAGCTAGAATATTTTATATTGTTTTAGTAGCTTCTCTGTGGGATTGATTCCACTAAATACAAAACAAAGCTTAATATTTTACTTGCTTATATGTATTTTGTTAGGAGCTTAGTATTCTTGCATCTTTGGATTTATGGCCTTAATACATTTCTGTTTGGTTCTATCTTCCACTGTATGGTGGTAAAGTCATAGTCAGGGTGATCACCCTGATTTCTGCAGGAGAAAACTACACTCTCTGTGGTCAGGTTCTCTGCTTTCTATCAGGTTTGGACACAGCAAACTGCTAGCAGATGATAGAAAGTTGGGAAAAAAGTTGGGTGAGAGATTTACCCATCATTCTCTATCTTTTACTATAGAAAGAAGTTTCTGGCCTGTCCAGCTTGTGGTCCAGACCCGCAAACCTATAGTCCCACAGAAACACACAGGTGCTTATATTAATTACATGTTGTTTGGCCTATAGCTCAAACTTATTGCTAGTTAGCCTTTGTGTCTTAACTCATTTTTATTAGTGTGTCTTGCCATGTGGCCTGTGGCTTACCTGTACTCCATCATACTTGCTTCTTGGGTGGCTGGATCATGTCTATCCTGATTTTGCCCCCCTTTCCCTGTATCTATGCTTGAATTTCCTGCCTGCATTTAAGCTGCTCTTCCATAGGCCAAACAATTTCTTTATTATCTGATAGAATTCACAGCATACTAAAAACATCTCACATCATTTGCCAGAAGGTATGCTGATAGAACCCTATACATGGACCTTAACATTCCTCCACATTCCTCCTCACCAGTGACAATTCTCTCTGGACTATAACTTGGTAGCTCTCTTTTTCATGTTCAAGCCTGGGCCTCCTTTGTGACATCATCAATCATTTCTTCTCTGTTCAAATTATCAGTACCAATTTCAACAAATTCTCAGATATTCTCCTGAGTTGTCTGCTTACCCTTCCAGTGACTGAGTACACTCCCCTTTTGATTCTGCCTCTTGTACATCCCTTGCCATCAATACTGACTTGACTTGCATGCTGATCCTTGGACCTGCCCGGCACAACTTCAACTATTTCTCTCTCCTTAAAGATTCTTGCCCCTAAATCCCAGGTGAATTGCTTCATAGTTTTAAGTCTAAAGTTGTCTGCTCAGTGAGACCCACAGTTACCACTTATGGTATCTCCTTCTCCATGGTACTTAATGTCTAAGAATATATATTTTAATTTTGCTTTTGGTATATTTCTTTCTCCTGAGAGAAGGAGATGCAACATAACAGGTATTTCTGTCTATTTTTATCCAGCTATATTTTAAGCACCAAGAATTTTCAAATGTGTCAGTGAATGAATTGTATCTATTTAACTGACATTAAGGTAATCAGTGGATTGTTTGATGAGTGACTGATAGCCACACTGGCTGACTAAAATATTTAATACATGGAATCAGAGAATTTAACAGCTGAGTGAAACTTGAGAGTTAAAAGATCATTTAATCCAACCTTCTAATTTCACAGACCAGGAGATCTGAAGCCAAGTTTTAGTGACATACTGAGACTATCTCATAACAAGGTCAAGATGAAAGTCCCCTTGTTAGACACATTTCTTGACTTGTGTTAGAACAAAAAGAATTCTCCTTCATATTAGCCTATGAATTTTTTATAGTAGAAGGTAACTGGAATACTGGAATAAACCACTCTGTGTCCTGGGTTATTGTCATCCTCATCTTCAGGGCTTATGCACAGAGGCCTGGTTTTAGGCTGTCTGACTGTCAAAGCTGATATAGTTTGTCTCTGAGCTGTTCCATGTAACTTCTTGCTGTCTGAACCACAACAGAACTCCCAGATCTGCCCAAACTTCATAAAGTAATAAGAGCCAGAGGGGTCGAGGACACCTAGGGAAGGTTCACACAATCAACAAACCTGGGTTCATAAGGGGCTTGCAGAAACTGAACCCACAACCAGGAAGCCTGTTCAAGAATGATGTAGGCACTCTGTCTATATGTTACAGTTGTATATCATAAGCTTCTCTTATGTGACTCCCAAGAGCAGGGACAGAGGCTGCCTTCAACTCTTTTACTGGCTTTTGGGATCCTGTTTCTCATGTTGAGTCACCCGCCCAGCCTCACCACATGGGGAGAGGTTAAGTCTCACTGCAACTTGATATGCTATGTTATATTGATAACTCATAGGAGACCTGCCCTTTTCTGGATGGAGATGGAAGGGGGGGGGATTGAGGTTGGGGTATGGAGAGGGATTGGGAGGGATGGTGGAGTGGGGTGTGATACAGAGTATTTCCCCCCTTTGGATGCACAAGTCCTCTTGGTTTCCAGGTATTAAATTAACAAAAACCTAAAACAGCATTTCTACCCAGGATGGAGGCAGGAAAAACTCTCCAAGCTTGCTTCTCTCCCTCCTTGTCTCTTAGTGCACTTAATAAGTAGAAAATCTTTTATTTCTGATCTTCCTGCATGCTTTCCTATATTTAAGGGACTCATAAGCAATCTTTACTTTTGGGATAAGCAAATGAAAACTTTTAGTTCTTTAATTGTCTATGTTGTTTAAAACAGAATACTGTTGGTTTTAACTCATTACATACTTCATAGCCAGCACATGCTCTGTAGGCTCTCTTGTTATGGCGGCCCAGCCCTGTAGGGCCTCTAAGGTTTCTTGCTGCCTCTGAATTTGTGATTCTCCCTATGGGTATAGGCCGATACTCTCAGCTCATAATTAAATGTTGCTTTGAAAACTAAGTCTAACAAATGGTTTTAGCTCAAGAAAGATTGGGATACTGAATGAGTTTTAGTTTTCTGGACTTGTGATTCTGCTTTAGAGAGAGGAAGAGCCTGAACTAATGCAGCTTGGTTAAGGACACCTGTCAAAGAAGGAGCAGAATTGGGTTTTAATTCGTGTCAGTCTGATTGTAATACAACTTACTCTCATTGTATCACATCAGTAAAGAGAATTTATTATTTAACCTGGGAAAGCAGACTAATTTGGTCTCAAAATTGACACTGAATATTTTCACAAATTTGAAAACATTTATATTTTGACTTAGAAACACAAATCCTCAGACTGACAGTTTTGTGTGTCATTATCCTGGTTAGTTTTAGCTGTCTAGATTTAGTCCATATACACCTGAAAAAAAGAGATTCATTCTGGGGATTGTCCAAATCGATACAGACAGGCTGACCCCACTGTGGTTAGTACCATTCTCTGGGAATCAGGACTCACCTGGTACTACATAAGAAGGCCGGGTGGCTAAGACAGCAAGCAACTTTCCCCTATGGTTTTTACCTTCGAGTTCCTGTCTTGATTTTCCTCAAACAGGGACTATGACCTGGAAGTATAAGCTAAATAAACCTGTTCCCCCTCACCTAAGTTGCTTTCTAAAGTGTCTTCTCACATCAACAGAAAGCAAACTAAGGCATTCATCTAATCTGCTTCCATCCCCTGGCAGCTCAAGTCTCCTCAGTATCCGGGCAGCTACACACTTGGTCCTCTACTGATCAACTAGATCACTATAAGTAAATTTTACATTTCTGTAATATTAGAATGGTGACATGCCTCTTTCATAAGTGTTTGATTTTTCTTAGATATTATAATGAAACCAGGAGAGGGTGAGATGTAAAACTTAACATTTTGTGAGTCAAAAATTTTAAAATAAGGATGAGTCCAAATTTTTTGCATCTTTACAATGCGTGCATGAGAGGGGTCACTACAAAGTATAATAACTTATTAGGAAAATGCTAAAGTTTCACTGTGCTAACCAGAAGCTTAATTGGAGCAGTATGATCACAAAAACAGAACAATATCAAGAGTTCAAGAGGGAAATTATCTAACTATTAAATAACTGTGATGCCAGGAGTTCAAATGTCAAAGGTCTGTCCTGTGATGAAATCACTCCACCCCTTATCTCTGCTTTGAGTTAATGTCACCTGGTGGTGGTAGGCAGCAGGCAGCTGCTATCACTCATGTGTTGGATATTTAACAGGGAGATTATGTCTACCACCCATGGTGGTGTTGTGACAAATTCTGGTAATTTCCAAAGGAAACAGAACAGTGATAAAAATGAGATGGAGTTAGAGTATTTTGATGGGACTATAACTGAAGACAGCCTCTAAAAAACAAACCCAAAGACCTAGAGGATCATGGGAGTCTTACATGTAAATGAGGAACCGGAATCAAAGAGCCAATAGAAGCTGTAGAAATGAAACTAAAGAGGCTGATGGCGAGTTCATCTCAAGGAAATAAGAGTGAAGAAGTAGCCAAGCACCTGGACTTCCAGGATTGTGCAAACATTTGGGATGCTCACTGTGACAAAAAGCTGTAAGAACTGCTGGAGGAAGCCATGTTATCTACTGAAATCCCCGCATTCATTCTGCCACCTTAGACTTGAGGAAAAACATGGTGGGCATCTGATCTGTATTCAAATATCAGAGAAGAGAAGGGGAAACATAAGAAACATGTCTTCCGTTCCTCTTCTGTCAGAGTATTTATCTAATATCCTCTCTGTTGTGGATAAGGAAAGTGCACCAGATGCAATAAATTTAATGACTGAAATCACAGGGTCTGATATAAACTCCTGATACCTGTGTCTGTTCTACCACTTACCGGGAAAGTTATATAACCTCCTTGTGCTTCTGCTCTAGATATGCTAAGTAAAATAAAAATGAAGTGTATTTCAGAGATGTTAGAGTGAATCCATGTCTGAAAGTGTTTAGATGTTTAGATGCTGTTTAAACATTAGCCTTCAATTTTGTGGAAATGTGCTTTGAGCACATTAAAATTGTCGCTGATAAAGGTTGTGTATTTAGTGGAGTGGAAATCAAAGGAGAGTGGTCAACATTTTCTAACAGCCATCTGGAGATGAGTCATTGCTGGAAATACTTTCTTTAACTTGAACAACGAAATTACTCCATCTCTGACTAGGGTGAAATGAAGACATGGGACAGTCAACTGAGTGGAGACTTTTACTTTCCCCTTTGTTAAGAATTTAAGTGCAAACTGTTAGCAGAGCTTGGTTTTTTCAAAGCTGGAAGAAACTTGGTGCCTGTAATCAACACAGTGCCAATGTATAAATAAAGAAAATTCTCTCTATAATGGACTTTTCAGTGACCTAAATAATACCGAAGACACAATCACTTGGAGACTCTAATGTGCATTGTTTAAAACAGTTTATACAGAACAATTGCTTGATTTTTTTTTTTTTTTGCAACAGCTTGCTTAACTTTTCTTAAGATGGCATTCCAACTGTTTTAAACTAGCAGACCACTTTGGCAACAGCTGAAACATTCAGGAATAACTGCTAATGGCATAGCCAGATGTGTCTTAGAAAATCAACTGTCTGGCCAAACCACCAAACCCTACCCAAAAATGCAGAGTGAGCTCAGCAGGTAGAGAAAATTTCATCATGTCTCTTTCATGCTGGAATATTAGTATGACTCAATTAATAGCAGACTTTACTTCCTATTGGGCTTCAAAACTCATACTCAAGGCAGTTTCTCTCAGTGTGTCAGCCGAATAACAAATATTCATTTGTTAAATCATAGACTTCTTTTGAATCCTGAAGGTGCTGCTGTTTCTGCCTTCCCTGGCACACCAGACTCAGCGAGTGCTTCTGGGTCATTATTGCAGAGCAGCAGGATATCTGTCACCCAAATGTGTCAGTATCTCAGTATCCGATCAGAGTCATTATACTATGGTTTGCTTATTAACAATTAATTTTCAAAACAAATTATTATCATTTTGGAAAACACCTCTCATTCCCCTTCCTCCCTATCCTACTTTATTCCATTCTTTCTTAACCTTCTCTTCTAGCCCCTTCTGGTCTTACCCTCCTGATTTGTATTCTCTCTCTCTCTCTCTCTCTCTCTCTCTCTCTCTCTCTCTCTCTCTCTCTCTCTCCTCACTCCCTCCCTTTACCCCCCTTTGCCTTCTCCCCAACCTTGCTTTCTCCTGAAATCAAAATACTTTCAGCTGTCTCTTATCCCCACAGGAGCTTTTCTGGCCAGCGAGGGATTCTGGGTTATCATCTACTTTCTGACATGCATTCTCTTATCCGGTGACTTTGTCTCCAGAAACTGGGAACGAGAGGTGTAAGGGCAGCTCACTTTGAAGAAACAAATGAATTCAGCTCATAGCATAGGAGTTGGGTCAGTTGAACAACAGGCCTTAAAACATGCTCATCTATTAGTTTCATGTGTACAGAAGAACCTGTCTCAGTCATTCAGAAGTTCGGGAATTCATCCATTTTCAACACTATGGGAGTTCAACAACAAAATGGTAACATTTTGTTATGAATATAGGTCAAAGTTTTGTTTCACACTTTTAAAGAGGGAGAAGGTTCTGATCAAACTGGGTTCTCTTCCTAAAGAGATTTAGTAGGAAAGGAGAATGCCTAGACAAGATGAAGGGGAACGAAGGGACAGAGGTGGGGAGGTAGAACATCATAAGGCTTCTTATCAACAGAGAGTTGCCTAGCCCGAGGTGCTCATCTCACCCAGTTTACAAAAATTCTGATCTTTTATAAACAACCCACATTTTTCCAAGAAGGAAAATGTGAACTTCTTCCTGTAGAAATTGTTTCTCCATCTCAACTGTTCATAAATTCTACCTTATTTGTTTCTATGCTAAAGACAAATTTAATACTGAGATATTTGGCTTTTCTTTAATATGAGTGTTTTAATATCCTTGGTTCTCTCATATCCAAACAGATTTTACATAACATGTTAGGTGGTAATAATAACAAACAACTGTGTGTTCATAATTAAAAAATATTTGTTATTGTGTGTATATATATGTATCTGTATGTGCATGTGAGTGTGTGTGCCTATTACAGCGGCAGATCCTATGGAGTTGAAATAATAGGTGGTTGAAAGCAGCCTGTTATGGGTGGTGGGAACCAAACTCTGGTCTTTTGCCAGAACAAAAATTCTCTTAACTAAACTACCTCTTCCTGTGCACCATTTAATTATTTATTTTATTTTTGAAATTAAAATGCTATTACATCATTTTCCTTTTCCTGTTCCTCCCTCCATCCCTTGTCATGAAATTCCCATTTTGCTCTCACTCATATTTATGGCCTCTACCACTTTTATTGTTCACACACACACACTCTCTCTCTCACACATACACTTACATTTATTTCTAAATATAAAAACACAAATTGATCAGACTGTATACTGCTCACTTGCTAACCAACTTGTGGCCTCTTCCCTAGGGAAGACTATTTTTTCTGCTCTATGCATTTTTAATTGTCTCTAATTCATTTGCCAGGGCCGAGGACCTATGAGATTTCCCTCTTCATGTTAGTATGCCTAGTTCTAATTACATGTAAGCCTGTCTCTGTGTTGGTGTGCACATGGGTGCAGAATATTAAGCATCTTATGCATCGGGGTTATTATAAATAATAACATATTTAAGTCTCTTTATACTCTAATGTATTGACTTTAGACTGCAATAAGTTGGGTGTCTTCCACCTTTATCATGTAAATCTCTTTACCTAAAACTTTTTTCTTTTATCTGTTCTACATTAATGCACTCAAGACCAGAGGCCTACCTGCTTTGTAAGCATTATTTGGGACATATGAATATCAATCTGTCAGAATTCACTACCCAAACATAACATATGTGGTAGATAGCATCCTTTCTGATGTAGACAGGTATCTTCCACTCCAGGAACCACTTTTGGATATATAAATTTCAGCAAGTTAAAGTCCTCTGAAAAAGTTAGTGTGGCTGACAATCAGTGGCCCTCTCCTCACTTTTACAAATGGCATAATTAGTGGAAAATAATACTCTGAACATAGATATCAAGTGCTTCCCTTGCTAAAAAAACAAAAGGCTGGATATCTCCTGCATTAAGAAAGGAATCAGATCAAAAATGGGTCAACTTTGCCTGAAAACAATTATGACATAGCTGAGAGCAAGAGAGTCAGAGAAATAACTACTGCTTTAATAGGATGCAAGTGTATATACTCCAAAAGTCCTCTCCCTGATGGAATTGCTCATTGTAATAAGAAGATTCTGGCCCAGACTTTCCTGCCTAGGCCTGAGGTTCACACCTGATTGCAGCCCTGCTGCTGCTTAAGCCCAAATAATCAAACAAAAGCTTGTATTAATTTTATGCAGATCAGCCTAGGGCCCAGGCACATAACTTGCTAGCTCTTGCTCTTAAACTAACCCATGATTCTTATCTTGTTTAGGCTCAGTACCTTTTCTCAGAACAACATTTCAGCTTCTTTCCTATGCATCTGCTGGGGTCTCTGTGACATCTCTGTTGGCATCTCCTCTTCCCAGAGTTTTCTTAGTCTAGTAGCCCCACTCACACCTTCTGGCAAATCAACCTTTTATTAAACCAGTAGCAGTAACATATATTAGCAATATACCAGAACATAATCCCACAGCAGCTCATAGATGTTTGCTATTAACCCTCTGTTTCTCCCTTTATCCAGTTGCCTTCTAGCAACATTTGTTAACGCACCAAGGATGCTTACCCATTTTCTCTATCTGCTTCTAATAAATCACCCTTAAATTTCCTTCTGAATCCTTTTTCAAATTATTTTATTACGGGACCAGGAACTTTCAAAAGGCCTCTGAATCCACTGGTTCTATACTCAGATTCTCATAATTTCCCTAAGCTCTCTTGGGCAGCAAAAGTTCCTCTGGCTTTTTATAATGTCTCTCCTTGCCAAGATAACATAAAATATATGCCCTGAAAAATGATACTAACCCTTATTAAAATTTTCTCAACTCCCCCATTTCTTCCAGACCACCAACTAAAAGCTGCTGATGAAAAATCTGCTACTGTTCACAGGAAATGGAGTATCCATCAGAATAATGTCAGAACTAAAACGTGCTATGAGTTGAAGACATCTTGTGGTTTAAAGGCTAATATCCTCTAAAGGTATCTGTAAGCCATTTCTAATAAACTGCTAATATAGTGTCTTAAAGGAAGACAAAATGATGGCTGATCTCTATGGATGAGGAAAACTTGACATTTAACAATCCATTTATTATAATTGACTCTTTTCTCCTTAAGGCCACAGCAGAAAACCCCTCCTGTTTAGCCCAGTGAACACACAAGCCAAAAAAGGACCTGACCTTGCTCAAGATTTCAGTGATGAACCTCCTCCCTGGGAAAGTTTAGCACTGTAGAACTGAGCTTCCTGGATGACAAAGCCTTAAACTACTAGCCACAGCCAAGTTCAATACCAGATTATCATCAAGACTGATGCAATTACTGTGATGGGAAATGTGAGCAGACAGATAGGAATTTCTAGTCTATAAAAGTCAAGGGTAATGGCTTAAAGATCCAAATCATTCTAGGTCAAGATAGGTGGAGATTCAGCAGTTCGTATCTATAACCAAAAAATTACCAAGAAATCAGAAACAGAAGATTTATGTCAGCCATAGCAAAGAAAGTCATGTTCTTGACTGAGGTTTCAAACTTGAACTTATTCTTAAATGTGGAACTTGCAGAGTATGAAAATAGAACTAAATCTTAAGAAAAGATCTTGAAATATCTACAGCATGTTTACACAGTGACCCCCATGGTCCAGAGGAACTCACCACACCTTCTTCAGATGATGCACATGACTTGAGAAAAAGGAGATATTCAAATCCCAAACAATTTAATAAAGTTTAACATTAGAGATGTCACCAGTACAAGCAACAGAATAATACCATGATTTTCCTGTATTAATGTAGAGACTGGTGGGAAATACTGCTTTGTCTTAAGATATGTCTTATAGTGTGACAAATATGCCATTTCCTTGGTTTGTGGGTGACTAATTTTGATATCTGAGAGTACTCTTACACCGAATCTCTAACCTCTCTATGCTATAAGGCTCTAAAGGGACAGAGGGGCTAAGTAAATGCTTCAGAACCCATTGAACTCGGCCAAGATATTTAACCAGAACAACACAGCATTGCATGGAGAGCATAAGATTCTTAATCACTTCAACACACCCTTTAATGGAGAAAAGAAGGGTCAAATGCCACATTTAAAGGTATAAAAGGTCATAACGTTTCTCCCATTACATCCCTATGTCACTCACCAGTCTGATCTTCATAAAAACAAAAGGAATTAAGAAAGATGATGTAAACTTAGTTAAGGGATGGCACAGAAGACTTTCAAGTTAGAGTCAGGATCCTGAAGATGACTACTGTCATTTGGTATAAGTACCATGGCAAACCCTGCAGCGCTGGAGGGGTTTTTGTGATAATCATAATTCCTAGTATGGTTTCTTCAATAAAGACTAAACAAGTCACAAAGAAGAGACTCATTTCAGACGCTCTACAGTTTCAAAGCAATACAATTCCACCTGCAGCAGAAAACTTTTCATGACAGACAATCAGTTCCTATTGTGTTTCTGGGCCCTAATCAGAGCTTGTCATTAGACTATAGAACATCAAGTGACCATGGATGTTCACGTCATCATTTCTATGCTGTCAAAACCACCATGCAATAAGATCAAAGAGTGATGCATAGTATAAAACTGACACCACTAATATTACGCTGTAAGGGACAAGGAGACTATGAAACTTAAAGATGACTCACACTCCCTCCCCCATGTCACCTTTATTGCCCTATTCTCCACTTCCCAGGACCTTGCAGGGAGTTCTCCATGACTAGTTGTCACAATGTAATGGCTTCAGCTTGACACAATAAAATTGAGTTGCTGCTATATTATAATCTGACTCAGTGTTGGCCCTGATAGCAGCAGTGAGATACTTTCTGTGGGTAAAGCTTTGAGTGGCATACCTGGCCAAGAGTTAGATGTAAAAAAAGTTGTTTGAGGTAGGATCTGCTACCTTCATACCTATGAAGGAAGTATGAAGAATTGCTTGCACTCATCTGGGAAGGGCAATGCTGAAATAGATGAAAACTTACAGGACATGAATGCAAAAGACACCAATGTCACAGAGAAAGCTCTGAACAAATAGAATAGGGTGATTTGGATTTTGTATATTGAAAGGCATCCAGGTCCTGTCCATGGCAGCATAGTGCCTGACAAATTGGATTTTCAATGAAGCAGTCAGAGTGCCAGGAATGAAGACTATGTATGTGTTTCCCCTTGCTGGGGCTGACATATTTACTACCAAGGATTAATGCTCACCTCTCAATAGGCAAGATTGATGCTGAACTCTCAAAATGGAATTATTCTTCAAGAAACATCCACTTTGTGGCAAGCTGAGTAAATCAGACCCATTTCAGCCAACGGAAAAAAAAAAAAAAACAAGCCCCAAACCTAAAATTTGCAATTACTAGCATTGATAAATGTACAGGTATGACTTTTCCCACCAAATCCTATAGTACGGCTATCAAGTGGCTCAGAATTTCTGATTTATCATCCTGAAATCTCCCGTAATATTTCATTGAATAAAGTAGGGGCAACAATGGGTAAATGTTCATGGATCCTAAATCATTCATCACCACTCAAGCCAGTGAATGACTCCTTGAAGGCATAGCTAAAGAACTAGGAATGCCACCCTTAATAATTTTAAATTAACCCTGTATCCTTCAGGATCCAGTGGTTCTCAACTGTCCTAATGCTGTGAACCGTTAGTATAGTTCCTCATGTTGTGGTGACCCCAATCGAAAGGTTACTTTCACTGCTATTTCATAACTGCAATTTGGCTATTGTCATGAATCATGGTGTAAATGTTAGTAAAGACATAGGTTTGCCAAAGGAGTTGTGAGCCACGGGCTGAGAACCACTGCCATATATACTGTACAATAGCAGCTGTTATGTGGCTCAGCATTATAATACAAAAATGAATGCCTTCAGGACCTAAGACCCAACGTGAATCCATGAATGACTTCCCTTGCTCTCACTCCTTGTGATATTCAAGGACTTCGTGTTTCCTGTCTCTGCTCTTTAAAGTAATAGAGATTAGAGCCTCAGGTTGCTTAGTAAATGGGACTGTTGTCTATCAGAAAACAAGAGTCTAATCCTACAGCTGTGATACCAGCTTAGTCATGAAGATATGGGATTCTTACAGACCATCAGGCAAAGAAATGACGCACTGCACTGGATTAGAATGATCTGCTTTTCATAAAAATGTAAGAGTTGCTACTACATAATTAAGGTAATATAGACTATTCGGGACTCAAAAAGTTTACCCACAAATCAGTTATTTACTTCATGATGTGATCAGAAAGCAAGGAGTGAATGACTATGAAAATCAGGACCTGCTACTAAAGAGTAAATGACCTACGTAATCAGAGATATTAGCCAAGGTAAAAGGTCTAGCAGGGGGTGTAGAAGAATTGGTGAATATCAAATTATACCTTAACAAAGCTGTTCTGGATGCCATAAATGTGACAAAATCTACTGTCTTTGAAAGGTGGTATAATGGGAAAATAAACATGCATAAAACGATGAACAGAGTAAGAAAAAACCATGTAAGACTAGGTTTAAATGCTTATCTGTGTATCTATAGGATCGGCTATGGAAGAATTTAAGTATGTAATGTCGACTGAGAATCTTACCTCATAATGTGAATTATTAAATTGGGCCAATGTGTCTGCACATCAAGAAGGCTGACCACCATTGGCATTGCTGTCCCATGAGTCCTTACCACACCGGTACTGTAGTCACGTCTCTCTGTTCATTGATACAGACAGTAGGAAATTAGCCATCTTCTGGAGAAAGACATCTTAGTCCTCTCTTTAGTCTTTCTCAAATAGTCTAGGTTTAGAATCCAAGTGTTGCCTAGAATGTTATTTGGTTCCTAAGACCTGGATCCTCTGTGAGTGGGCAGCAGCAGAAGGGCCAGTGTATTCAGTGCTCATGTTGGCTAATTTACAATGCTGCTTTGGAAGACAGTGCAAACATAACATCTGTGTGAGACCAAGTGATGCTTGACAGCCTTGTGTTCTTCAAGATTAACTTGAACTCAACAACTTTCTCCCTGGTAGACCAAATAGGACTTGGATATTGCTATTTGGTGATATTCTAATTTTGGTGGCCTACTATAGTGTTGGAAATTTAATTTTATTACACTAATTAAGCCTTTTGGTCTTCTGATAAGCTCCATACTAAAACCTGTCTTGTGAGACACAAGGTGGCTTTAGTGCCCTATGGTATCTGAAGAATATCTTCTCCATAAAGCAGAGGCACATGCGCATGAATGAAATAGTGATAGCTGGGCAATTATAAGTGGGAGAGGTGACATTTTTCTTTATTCTCTGTGTATTTAAAAATGCTTATTATTATAGTGATTTCCTTTTCATATGCATTGGATTGATCTTTATTTATTTTTCCAATCCTTTTATTCTTAGGGGAGTTTTGCCTCATTAAGCCTAACTTTCTGTTCTTAGGCTTTCTTATTCTAAATCATATTTTCAATTAATACAGCTAATATAAATAATAATGTATTCTCCAGAAATTAACATAAACCTAGGGAATACAGAACATTATGAGGAACAGCTATATTCCATTAAGGTTGAAAATGTAAAAGAAATGGATTAATTTCTTGATTCAGTTGTAATTTTTAAAGGAAGACATTGTTATCATCTTGAAAACTGTGATTTCTATATTGAAAAAATCAAGGTAGATAATGACATATATTAATATTTTCTGAGAAATGCAATAAATACGCCATTTACTAAAAATTTCCAAAAGTAGCATGTAACCAACCATAGTGAAAATCTTATTACATCACAACTATTTTGACTTTGTTCAATATAAAACTAGCACAACATTTTACAGGATTTTTATTTTTAACATGATTATTGTTCTAAACGTCATTTAAAGGAAATATGTAAACCTTATGGATTTTATATTGTCTTTATACTTCCAGAGGCTTGTTTTTATTTTTTGTTTTTGATACACACACACACACACACACACACACACACACACACACACACACACACACACACACTCACTATACACTCAATGTCTGTCCAGTTTTTCTCCCTTGGCACAACTCATTCAGTTCTCACTTTGAACCTTGCTCTTGCTGTGCTAGAGATTGGTGGTGAATGCAGAGCCTACTGCACACTGTGTGTTTATCCAGTGTTCTACCAACCATGGCTGTTTGTCATTAACAAGAGGAGGAAATAGCAGCAAACAGACACCGAAGCTGCTGTGACACCAAGGTAATGGAGTGGAGGAAGTATAAAGATTCCGGAGATGATAGATGACTGGAAAAATTACTACGATTAGAACAATTTCCAAATAGTGGTTTTATGCAAATTCTTAAGGCATCCAGGGTTATATAAAAGAAGATGTAAGTAATGGAAAAAAATACAGTCATTTAGTGGAAATACATTCATTATATCCCACAGTGGGAAGATAATTGGAGTTTGCAAAGAGTTAATAAACAATGTTTGTGAATATTATAGAATTAAGAAATAATTCTCTTGTCAGCATATAATGAAACGAGAAAAATTATCTCTAAAAGCAACTACTGCATAATGATAAAGCGTAAATAAAATTGTATAATGGTATACTTCAGGTAATATATTGTCACAACCCCCCACAACTTAGACAAAGCCACCTATGGTGCTATGAATATCATTATTGTAACAATTTAAATGTAAGGGAAAGCAGATTGTTGCATGAGGTGTCTTGATAGATAGAGCTATTTATTCTTGTGAAAGAGGAAACAATTCTTCAAAATAAAACAAATGAGTGGGGGTGTGGAGGAGAGAAAGGCTGTGTTTCACAGACCGATGATGATTCTGAACAAGGACTTTTATGAGACCAAGGTACCAAGAGAGTTTACCACATTGTTAGTACTCTAATTTCCTACAATGTCACCTGCAATTTTCAGCAGATTTTTAATTGCTCACTAATGCTTTTCATAAATGACAGTTTTCATAGGAGACATAAAGCTTCACATATGAGAACATAATTTATGAAAATAATATCAAAATTCCTTGGTGAGCTAGCTTACAATCAGTACCCAGACTGTAAATGTTTCTTTCATTTAAGTATTGACAAAACCCACTAACTTCCACCTATTGTGTTTTTTTTTTTTCCATCTGGCTGTTAAGCTATTGGGTTTACAGCCATAGCAAAGCTTTGGGAAGCACAACTGAATAATTGTTTACTTAAAAGGGATCTTGAGCAACAGAAAGCTTCTGTATATGCAAACAGAATAATTTAGTGGGCATTAAGTATGATGGTCATGAAGCATAACCACAGTGAAGATTAGCAACAGAGAAGCCAGCCCTGCCTTGCCTTGGGAGACCCAGCTCTCCTCACCCTTAATGCAGTTTTTAGAATCAATATGCAGTATTCTGAGGTACTAGGCACTGTCTGGTCCAGACAGATGAGTGTCCAACCCTTCTAGAACAAGATACCCTTGTAACACTTTTAGTTTAGCAATTACTGTGGCTTCTGGAGAAGAACATCATAGAACGATAGATTGTCCAGGTCCCTTCAACTGCGTTGCATGAAACAAGCACTTATTAAAAGTTCTGCCACTACTTGAGCCTTACGGGGTTGCTTCTGCACACATAAAGGGGTTCTGTTGTACCAAGATGCCTACCTGTGAATGATGATGCTGCTTCACAAAGTCCTGGCCTGTGTATGAGTATTCTGCCTCACCACATTTATACAGGAGATAGTCGTCAGCATATAGTGAAACTTCATCAAGGAAAGAACTGGAAAAGAATTTTAAATGTCAACTATATCATAAAGGTAGATGACATTCCATATTAAAGGGAAAGATGGGGACACATCTGAGCAACAGTCATAGAGAAGGCAAAACACAGCATGCTGGAGGACACTGGAGATAAATGTCTGGTGGCAACAGTGGTACCAGGAGAGTACCAGACACACCAGTCTTATCTGGGTGTCATGGAATCATCCAGTTCTTTTTTTTTTTTTTTTTTTTTTTTTTGTGAAAGTATCAGAGTCTGCAGAGGAACAATGGTAATCTGAATATTGGAATGCTGGATTTAGGCTGTAGTGGAATGGATCTGAGAACTTTGAAACCACTCATCTTAAAGAACCTGCTTTGTCAGCAGAGATAACCCCCTCTACCTGTCAGGATACACTGGATCAGCTTTGTTTAAAGTCCCCGTAACAAACTCTTCTATGGTAGCTGTATGAGGATGGGTTCTTAAATTATTGGATTAGAAAAGCAGGAGAATGGCATTAGCTGGGCCATCCCATACATATTCCTGATGTTTGTATCTAAATTAATACCCTTGCCATTTTTTAAAAGTAAGGCTACCTCCTGTAAATGTGAACTTAGTTTCCTGTTACTACTGTAACAGATTACCACAGACTTAGTGCTTAAACCAGTTCAAACTTCTTCTTTTAGAGTACCAGAGATTAGAAGTCCTAAAGCATAGGCTTGATTCTTTTCACAGACTCTAGGGAGGTATCTCTATTTTCATGTGTTTGGATTTGCCTAGCATTCCAAGGTTCATGATCTGTTTTAGCTAGGGTTCTCTAGAGGAACAGAACAAACAGAATGTGTATATTAAAAGGAGATGTATTAGATTGGCTTACATGCTATGGCCTGTATTATCTAATAAAGAGCTTCCTCACAAGGCAAACTGAGGATCAGGTCTGCTCAGTCCATCATGCTGGGGGTCTCTAGCAGTCCCAATCTGGTACAGGACTCGAATATTTTTGAAAAGCCTATGCCTTCAATTCATGTTGGAAGTCCTACAAGCTGGATTCTGATATCTGTAAAGGATGACTGCAGGAGGCGAAGGGAGCAGCACACTCCAGCAAGAGGTGAAGGGTAAGAGAAAAAGAACAGAGCTTTTCCCTTGGTGTCCTTACATCTGGCTCACTGCAGGAAGGTATTGTTCACATTAGGGTGGGACTTCCTGTTTCTGTTAACCTAATAAGAAAACTCTACATGTGCATGTAATGGTGTGGTGCAGTTAGACTGAGGAGCAATACCAACTGTATGGCCCTATTCTCTAGTCGTGAAACGAGCAGTGTAGTATCTTCTAAGCTTTTATCCAAATTTGTCCCTGCTGTCTCCCATATTAAGGGGATCATTTCATTATATTGGGTTCACCCAAACAAACTATGATAAGTTAACCAGATCATTGACCTTTAATTAATTCAATATGAAGACTTCCTTTTTCTACATAAGAGACATTTATATTTGTCCCTAGAATTAGGACAGGGGCATCTTGGTGAGTGTACTGTTTAGCTTACTATACTTCTAGAATGAAGAAATTTCATGTTAGTTTTGAGTCTAGAGCAATAAAAGTGGGAAAATAGCCTTGCAGGAACCAACCTAGGCACCTCTAGAATCACTTTGCTGCTTGGAATGCCTAGGCCAGTTCTCATTTTTCACATGGAATCCTGATTACTAGGACTTCAAGCCAGCATAGAAGCATAACCTGTCCCGGCTAAAAAGCTATATTCTGACAGACAATTTCAACTCTAAAAACCTAGTTCCAATGAATAATGACCCTGTGATCATGAGAGAATTGCTTATTTATCAGTGACTGATTCCTTTCCCTAGACCATTGTTACCTCTCTACCAATGATAGGCTACCTTATTACTGAGGCAAAATAATTAACATGTGAAAGGCTTTAGTTTTTATATTATTATATAGAATATCATACTTTTAATATACAGCAAATACTTTCAACCTACATACATGGACAAAATAATGCTATTTTCATAAGTCTAGTGCTCAAAAAATTTAATATTTTAAAACGAGAATTTTTCAGAAATATTTTTAACTAGCCAACCAAAAGGAACACTATTGTATCAGAGGGATGTTAACTACAGGAAGCAGCTGACACCTCAGGATTTGGAAGACAAAAAGAATTTTAAAATTAGAAACTCAAAGGACTTCATTGAATCTATTTCCCTGTATCAGAGCAAGACTCTGCTAGGCCAATGCCAGAAGCTTGGGACAAAGAATATGGTAGATGCGGGAAACATAAAGTGGCAGATAAATAATAATAAAGTGATATGCAAAAACTGATTCAAATACTGGTACAGGAAATGTTATAGCCTTTCTATTGGACAGGAAGTCAACACAGGCAAAGCAGGATGTGGCAATCATTTATCCTCTTACATTCTGTGAATTTTTTTCATGTCCAATGAAGGCTTATTGAGAATTAAGCCTTTCTAAAGTAGCAGGCATTTAAGTCCCAATGTCCCAAGCTGAATATATGGCTTTCAGTTGCTATTACTTTGTCCTACAGGTTCATGTACACGACCCTTGGTCCCCACCCAGTATGATGTTGCTGAGATTGCAGAACTTTCAAAAGTTTCGTCCTAGTATACCAGGACCGGACTGTGAAGGTGCCACCTGGGATGTGATTAGTGCTAGTTTCTCAGAATGAGTTAGCTCTTGCAAGAGCAGGTTGTTATCAAACAAGGCCACCCACATATTTGCTCCCTTCTGAATGTGGCCATTTAGCTTTGGTTCTCTATCATGCCGTAAAACAAACAGGCTGGCCTTTATCAAAATTGTGGTGTTGTGTGTTTGAACCTTGAGATTTGTGAGCTAAATAAATGTTTTCATAAAACACTCTACTTCAAATAACTGGCTGTAGCAACACAGAATGAGCATAACTAGGAAACTCATATTCTCATATGGAACATCTATGTAAGACTTCAAGCAGCATTTTGAAATTCTCCTTTTCTCAACAGTACAATGCAACTGTCCTTTATCTAGGGAAGACACCTTTCCCCACCATTGCTCCCCAGTAACAAGATATTACATCCTTAACCACTCTTCCCTTGTCTGGAAAATAGTTGCATCTGTGTGTTGTGTGAATTAATATTCACATTCATCATAGTTTCACCTGAGTATAGCCTTGCTTAAAAATTACACAAAAAATATTTATGAAACACTAACCACAATAAGGGGTGGTTTAGGGAGAAGAAAGAAATCACACCTGGTGTGAATTACTACAAAGCAGTCACGAGTTTGCCTGATTTGTTTGTTTTTTGGGGGGTTGGAGTGAGAACCCATCCCATTTGTATGCCTTATTGTGACTTTCTTACAAAATAAGATGATTTATCCCATTGTTTTCTTGTGAACTCTTTGCTGGACATGTTGGATATAATATTTTAAAGATTATCTTATGATTGCCATCATCTAGCATTTATCCTAATATGGACCAGAATAGAAGGACATATTTTCAGACCTTCATGTATAGCAGCACACATACCTCCTTTTCTCTTTTCAGATGGTTAAGCTTATGTTACAATTTACATTATTTTTTATACTCCTCTATAAGCCTTCATGATGGGTAAATACACTTTAAATCCATGCTCCATTAATTACAACAGGACACATCTGACTTATCACCTCAGCATAAAAGATGGGCTGACCCGTTCTGACTAAAACATGAGTACAGATTTTGAAATTATTTTGTATGGTTCTTTTAAAAATTTCTTTTTGTTTCTTTTTTCTCCCTCTCTGTTACTCTTGTCACCCAATCATCCCCTTCTCCCATGATTTGTTCCCTTGCCCTATGCTCGCTCACTCCCCATTACATACTTGCTCACTCCCAATTTACTCAGGAGATCTCTTCTGTTTTCTCTTCCCAGGCAGAACCCTGGGTGTCTCTCTTAAGTTATTTCTGTTACCTAGCTGTTAAGGGGTTACGGTTTGCAGCCTGGATATTATATGCTTTATGTCTTCAATCTACTTGTGAGTAGGTACATACCATGTCTGTCTTTCTGGGTCCATGTTACCTCACTCAGGATGATACTCTTCAAATCCATCCGTTTTAGGATGTCATTTTTTTAATTACTGAGTTGTACTCCATTGTGTAAATGTCCCACAATTTGGTACATGAACTGACATCTTGGAGCCCATTCCCTACAGAATACCTAATCCAGCCTTAATACTGGGATGAGGCACTTGGACTTACCTCAACTGGATATGCCAGACTGAACTGACCCACCTTGGGACTCCTTGCCCTTATTGTGGAATGGATGAGGGGATGGGATGGGGGGCAGCTGAGGGAGGACTGGGAGGGACTGGGAGAAGGGAAGGGAGGAGGAGCAGCAGTAGATATGGGAAAAAACCTTTCAAATTAAAAAAAAATCCTTTAAAAAATACTGTTACAGGAAAAAAAGCTGAGGGGGGAAAAACCTAACATTTAATGCTCTATATTGAGAATGCAAATACTAGAGAAGATTTCACTAAGATATCATGGGCTAGATATTCTGGACTATATCATAAGAATCCTGATAGGCTTGCTTCTCACCACCTTGAGGTGAGTAAAGTGATATGGAAAAATGAATGTAAAGGATCTAGACACTGTTCCTGGTCTTCCAGGACTGGCAATGATAAAAAGACTTTCTAAGCCTAGTAATCCTTGCTGGTCTCCTACAATAGGCATTTACAAAATGACCTCCCACGCATGGGTAACCCTTGCTCTATTCTGAAGAGCATCAGAGTCTCCTTAGACTCCAACACTTGTTTAAGCAGGGAACTAGAATTTTGTATGCAACTTAATTTTTGATGAGAGCTTTGATGCAGTGGAGAGACCTTAGAAGTTGAATGATGCTGCTTGAAGCAAGAGAAAAGCCCATTGTTAACATTCTTCTCCAATAGCCTTTTATGGGGAGTTTAGAAGAACACCAGAAAATGAAACATCCCTGTATTCTTTGGCCATCTGTGTATATATCTGTGATGCTAATATCACAGTCATTATCCAGTAACTGAGACACATGGTGGTGGAGGCTTTATTCATGTAATTGTGAATAATCCAAGGTTTACATTCGGGGAAAATATTCTACACAACAGATAACATGAGAATTGTACTATATGTTTAAATCATCTTCTTTGTTGATACTACAAGGTAAGGACTGATTAGTAACAATGATATTCATATACGATTCAGGCATTCTGTGCATTAGCACTCATGTAATATAAAATAGGCCAACATGATCTGTCATGAAATCTTCTCTTTCCAGTCCAAACCTTACTGTGATTTGTTTTCAAAAGTAAATAAAAATAATTTGATTCAAAAACACCCAAATTTTCAGAAAAGAATATTATAAGCTTATAAGTCACTCACAACGAAAAGTCTATTTATCACATTTTGATGACTTTTTTTTACTTTGTTGTATTATTTTTAATACAGTTTATAGTCTTACATTTTGATCAAAGGATAGAAATGAACTACATTTAAAGGAAGCACTGCACTTTAATATGAGTTGTAATCTTAATAAAATAACTTTGCCATGCAACCCATTTTAATGCAGATAATTTGAAATCATCATTTTATTCACCTTTTCCAGTAAATAAAAGCCCCAGACTGAAACTGTCTTCTACTAAATACCTGTTACAGCATGTCTGCAGAAATATCTACTATGGGCATACAAAACTCCAGGAAAACTGGAAATTTAATGTTCAAGCATTTTATATCCTGTTTGCACTACAGTTAGAAAAAGAAATAAAATGAAATTTATGATCAAGGTGCTGAAATTGCTAACAAATTTATGCCAGCTTAGAATATCTGCCGGCTTGTTTCTATGCACAGAGTTCTTGTTTTAGCGCCAGGATCATAGATTCCATTTAAAAAGTAAAATAAATATGGTGTCTGGGCCAGTGGCTGACAACCTTTGATTCATGGCTGGTGCTGCCTATGTCTTCAGTTTTGCTTGTTCCTCTTTTTTGAGTGTTTAAGTGTTCTAGGTCCACCCTGCCTCTTTGCCTTTAAAATTAACTTAGGATCTGCTGCCTGTCCCATTGAAATCTATTTTATTAATGTGCATATTGTTTAGTGTATAAGCAAAACAACCTCAGAATTTATCATGGATCAGACATAGTCAGCATCCATCTGCCTCTTTCTCTCCTCCAATCACTACCTCCCCACTCTCTCTTCCTCTCTATATCATCTTGACTTCCCTAAACACACACACACACACACACACACACACACACACACACACACACACACACACACACACACACACACAGAGTTTCCATTAATAATCTGTAATAAATGAGATTGCTATGCTTATTATGCCAGAGAGGGAAGCAAACTAAAATAAACACATCCAAGGAACAGATTCAAGGTCACATAGCTAGAAAGTGAAAGACTTGGGGGTCTGATTACTTATAGCATAATTAATCTTTAAAAGTGCATTTAATGTGGCTTTTTAAATGCAGCCAGCTTTAAAGCACACTTACCCATGTTTTTGTGAAAATCCTACTTGTAATGAATGACACAGTCTAACACAATCTAGCAGTGTATAAAATACAGCATCAACTGCCTCACACCACAATTCCGAAAGTGGTTTTTCAAACACTGCTGGATTCGGGGACTGTTAGGATCCAGTTCTTCTCTTCAATGTGGCTCCATTTTCTAACTCTCATGACTGAAGTGACCCCCTGCACCTGAAGCTCCAGAAGTCATTGCAGCTGGTGTTCCTAGGACAAGGAAAGCAATATTCTTCATGCAATCACTCTTGGGAGGGTCATAGTATCCTTGATTAGTCACATGACTGAGTCTGAATGGGGGCCAGAGCTTTGCTATGGCTGAAATAGTCAGCTCCACCTATGTCACAGAGACTGAAGGAGTACTGTAGAAGAAAGATCATATGACTTTCTAAAAGGATGCTAGTCACGCAAAAAATTAAAAGTGTAGACAGCACTGAGTGTTCCCAGTGTCCATTCATACACACTGACATCATGAATTACTACAGCAACTTCAGGAAACTCCAGGAGATCAAGGAAGTCTTTGTAATTTAAACTATCAGAAACAAGGACAGAGGCAAATTCTTTAAATTCACATCATATGTGAATCACAAGACTTTTACAAATTAATTACTTATCTAGTTGACTGGTATTAGAAGAATAATGTATAAAAAAAAGTCACATACTCAGATCTAAAGGTGTGACACCAGAATCAAGTATCAATTCTCAAAGATTAAATACATTAAATAGATAAAATGAGACTTTGGTCTGATTTAGTCCTTTAGTGTTTGACAATAATTAATCTTTTAGAGAATAGTCTAATATCTTATACATAGTAACTCTAACTTGAAGCTACCTAACAGTATAAAATTGGGCAGAAAAATCTATGTTGGATGAGTGTCAGCTTTCTTCACATTCTTTTATTGAAAAATGTGAAGTTCAGAAATTAAAAAAAACTTGTTGCCACAGCAGTATTTATTAACATTTTAGTTTAAAAGTAGTGGTAGGGAAAATTATTTTTAGTTAAGTTTTTACTGCCTATAAATGGGGAAATTATTAAGGCATAAAACTTCGATCTGTATCAATATATATGTAGCTGTGGTGATATATTGTGTAGGCTCTAAAGAAATAAAGTTTGACAAGGAATCAGAGGACACAGCTAGCCACAGAGTTAGCCAAAGAGGTAAGGAAATGATGACACACACCTTTAATCCTAGCAATCAGGAGACAAAGACAGAGATCTGCCTGGATCTCTGTGAATTCAAGGTCAATCAGAGCCAGGCAGTGGTGGCGACACCTTTAATTCCAGGACCCGGATCCCATGCCTCTGCTCCCAGTACTTGGGAAACACACACCTTTAATCCCAGCACTAGTAAGTTTGAACCAGGAAGTGATATGGCTGGGCAGAGAAAGGAATATAAGGTGGGAGGAGTCAGAGTTAGCCCCTTCCCTTTTATGTTGTGGTTCACTATTCCTATTCATTCTGTTGATTCGTGGGGACAGGATTATCCCTTTTTGGCTGCAGAGTTGGCAAGGTGAGAAATGGCTGTGGCTTGTTCCTCTGTCTCTCTGATCTTTTAGCATTTGCCCCAATATCTGGCTCTGGCTTTTTATTACTAATACCGATTCAGATCCATGCAACATGTACCTTGTTTTCCTCTCTCTCTCCTTCCTCCAATCTTTCCTTTTATATTATTTTATTGACAGGTTCATTATCTACCTCCCCATCCTGTCTCAGCCTCTGGAGTGCTGCGATTATCAGCATGCACACCTCTATTCAGCTGGTATTTATTTATTTTACTTTATCTCCAGGCCTCCAGTTGGTAAGATATGAAACTTGAGGCATTTCTAAGATGTACCTCCCATTTGAATTCTAGGCTTTTGCCTCAAGCACCTGGGATGCTTCTAAAGCTATCTTGTGCACAGTGGCTGCTACTGGCACAACTGTCTCACCTTTGTGAAGCTCCCAAACTTCTGCTCCATGTGTCTTGAATCTCTGTAGGAAATTTGTAGTATAGAATGCATACTTCCTAGAAATTTATTCTAGGATGACTACAGTAGCTAATGGTCACGAGACTCACAAATCTTGGTTCCATTTATATATATTACAAATGGCCTTAACTCTACTTCCTTGCCCGTTGAGAATGAGCCCAAAGGATCTTATTCATGAGCCAATGTTTTTCAAAAGCTAAGGATGATGGTTTTCCTCAAGAGGATTTTACTTCCAACTCTGCAAAATGTTTGGGATCAAGAGAAACAAATAGGTTGACTCAACTTGACATAAAAGGAAGAAGAAATACTGATGATAATCATAAAAAGCTTTCATGTTGTATTGCATAATCAAGATTTCCAGCCCGAATCAGGGCAGTTTCAAAAGAGCTGCCTCCAGAGTAAAACTGCAAATGATAGGAAAATTGTGTCAACTTTGGCCTCTTGGAATGGTACTCATCTGCTCTGACATGGAGATGTTGCCCAATATAGATGCTAACAGTATCTCTAAGCAGCAGCTAGACACAGGATGAAGAGATAATCATTAACAAGAAAATCAGAATAATTTTTTTTTAAACTAGAGAGGTCAGGCATCAGTGGGTGGACTCTGACTCCACAGACTAGGAACTGCAAGTTAGAGATCTCTTCTCACTCTAGAGACAAGTTTATGATCTGTAGGTCTAGTGGGCCTTGGAGGTTCTAGAAACATTTGATTGTATTTCCACTTCTCAAGTAATGCTGTTAGCTATTTCCAACACACAGGAAAGCAAAAGACATACCTGAAAGTTTTATATCACGAAGGGATATTGTGTGTGTGTGTGTGTGTGTGTGTGTGTGTGTGTGTGTGTGTGTGTGTGTATGCGCGTGCATGTGCGCGCATGCGTGCATGTACGTATGTGTGTATCTTTGTGTGTAACTTCAAATAAGAGCACAGAAGATGCAACTCCATGGAGCCCATTGTTTTGCAACAATGTGTGAAAATTGGAATGAGGTCAAGGCCTCTTCTCTTCCAGGTCTGCATTGTCCACCTCAGCCTCTGTGCTGTTCCTAGAACAAACCATGCTCATTTTGTTGGTAATTCACACTAGTATGTAAGTCCCGTGAAACAAAGTCAAATAACTTTGGCTTGACTTTACCCACAGAAGAATTTCTAGCACCTATGGCATGTGGCTAGTGCTTGGGAAACTGCTGAGTCAAGGATTAGGAGAAGGAAACCCTGCCATCAAAATGGAGGTGCCACGGTTAGATCTTTATACAAAAGGGTTAGTGTGCACATTTTAATGTAGAAAATTTACACCGAGAACTTTCTGTCTTAGACCACTTTTATGCTGAGAGGGTTTGTCTTATTGCATTAAATTAAATACATGATAACTGACAAATATAACCTATTTATATGGAAGCTAAAGTCAATGCAACAAACATTTTAGAATATCCACCCACATTATAGTCACCGTAAGCACATGTTGGTTCCTCTAAAGGGCAGTGTTTCTACACAGCTGAACATGTATTTTTTCTTTTTTATCCTAGCTGAGCTCAGAAGTCCTGAAAATTTCAGTGTCGTAAAATGTGCCACATAGGATTGCACATGGATAATCAACTTTATAGACAAATATGGGATGTTCAAGCATAAACTTGACAGGATTTTCAAATCTACCCTCATCTCTTATAAGATGTAAATGCATTACACTAACTTTAATCCAACATTGATTTCAATAAACCTCAACTGCTGTACTTGTGCACATATTTAAACAACTGAAGTTGAGAACTTCAAACAAGAAGGTTGTTCCTCATCCTTCTACTTAACCCCTCATGCCCTTCTTTGTCCACCAACATAAGACTGTAGCAGCAGGATCATCACTGGGTGCCTGCTCCTCACATCCGTGTGTCATTGCCTCCATTCCAGGCAAACTCTGGGCATGTTTTATCTCTCTCTCCAAATTGTTGGTACCTCTTGCCTCATTTCTGCATTTTGATGATGAGAGTTGTTTCTGACATTGCGGGTAAAATCAAAAATTTCTATTTCTCCTTATAAGTATTTGAATCAGTTTAATTTCAGAAAGTCCTAAGATTGCAAGGTGAGCTTTTAAAAAAATTGCTGCTATTTATAATCACTTATCTGCTGGAAGCAGGATTTTATTTTTGAACCACTCCAACAAAATATCCACAGACTAAATTGTAGGCTGTTTTTTTTTTTCTAATACTGTAATTGTCATCTACAATCCCCAAAGTCAAAATTGTCATCCCTTCCTTATTCTATCATGCTCATCAAAGCATCCCACTTATTCTGCATTGAACTTTTTTAGTGAGAAATTCAAAAAATATTAAGCCCCTTTAAGTAATGACACAATCATTTGTTTTAAGTCAGAAGTTAGAATGAGATGTTTCTTCTCTCTCTTACTTCTTCTTCTAAATTCCGCTACTGGAAATAGCTTGAAAATCAAAATTGTAGTTTGGAGGTCACTGATTTTTTTTTTTTTTCTGAAAAAGCTAAACATGAATTACTTTATTTTTTGGCAAGGAGACAAAATCAAGGACCTTAAGGAAGTTTTAAAATGTAAAACTAAACTATAAAACCTTCTAGGGAACAAAGTGGGGGAAAATCTCTTTAAAACTGTAGACTGTATCAAATAAGGTAGAGGGGCCTTGGTCTGTGGGATGCAGTTTGTCAATCAGCACTTACCTTTTCACTGTGAAGACCTCACTGTGAATATCGCAGAGTGGAAAGACTTATGAAGGAAACAAGGGAACTATAGGTCTGGGAGGAGAGTATGGCTGCAGGACAGGCCTGGTAATGTCTGACATTGCTGCACCATTAATGAGTAATGAAAGAAAGGAGGTACAGACAGTAGCAGCAACAGACACCAAACCACAGCCGAACTAAAAAAACCCACTGAAAATGACCACATGGGCGTTCACCATGTAAAAACCACATTCAGCAGAGTTCTTCCTATTTCTAATTCAACTCTAAAAAACTCCTCTTTAATGCTGAATAAAATATCCCTTAATTCACAAATAATCTATTCATACTGTACTAGGGATTCTAGAGGCTAAGAAACAAATGATGTAGCTGTGAAACTCTTCACCTTGACTCAGTTGTACACTTGTTAGGGAAATTGAGAAGTATAACTTAATGAATAAAACAAGCAAAATTACAAAAATACATAACTTCTTTTGTTTTTCTCAGAGTCATAACTCTACGTGTTAAGATGTATACTTGAATATAGTCATGGGATCTTTTGGTTAGAACAATAGAAAATTAGGTTGCTTTTGGTAGGAACACATTCTATCTAATCATGACTTTAAAATTCTCTAGAGCATTAACACTTAAGGGTAAGAGAGCAAAGGTCCACCCTTTGTCTGACTAGGTAAATTTAAAGTTTTCCTTTACAGAAGTATTTCAGTTAGGGAAGGAAGAACAATTGGACTATGTCCACGTGGAGATTCTAATGAGGTAATTATTAGATTAGTCAAGGAATCCAGTATCAGTCGATGATAGCAGCCGTGGCCAGGCATTCACAGCAATTGTACTGCTGAAAGAACACAAATTAGGAAGTGCATTATGGCCCCGAAGAAAAACATGAACCTGTATTTGCAACTATCTCCAGTCCACTGTCAATTTACCATTTCATAGGGTGCAGTGACTATATAGAGAAATGTGGTAAATCATGCCACAATGAGTTACACATTTCTCCAGTTGTGGGGGATCCCAGAGGGCAAAAGACTGAGTCTGTCTTTTTAAAACAAAATATAATTTGAGAAAAACAAGAGATTTATACAGAAGCCATTACAAACGTTCCAGAGCTACAGGAAACAATAATGATTCTGTGGACTTGATGGGATAATTTGAAATTGGATAATATTAGAAAATGATTATTGGATCCAATTATTGATGAAGTAGCAGGAGACAAAGCTAAATTACCTAAAGCAAGAAACTGCTGAAGCCAAATGTCTCAAAGAGGAAGACAAATGTTCCTTTGTAAAAAGATTTTTAAAAAGCCAAAGGGAATTCTCAATACTAAGCCTCGTTAGTTGGCCACTGTGGGCTCTTTCCATAAATTTTAACAGTAGCTTAACAAGAAAGACATTCAGAAAACACCAAGCCAAATAGATTCATGAAGGTTGCTAATGTACTCAACTAAAAGAAATCTGAATTTGCACATATTTGAGCTGTTACTTGGGGTGGGTCTGTCATGCTGTAGGAATTCCAACCGTTCTGGTGACTGTGATTTCTAACTCCTGGATGAAAGCTAAGACTGTCAAAGCTCTGTTCACATGACCTTATCCCTCAGTGCTCCCAGTAATCTATCTCCCCACTATCAGTCCTTTAACTGGTTTTCAAGGGGCTTTTACTGACAGCTGGGATGCACCATGAGGGAAGGTGCCAGGTGTTGGGGAATGAATGTTCCTAGAAGCAATCAATGACTTATGTGTTTCTCAATAAATGCCCAGTTCTTGTCTCCTACGGTGAAATATTGCATCATCCATGTCATTCTGCTATCAGAATCTTTGAGTGCAACTAAGCCTTAGTTATTCACAGTCATAGTTACTGTTCTATTTTATGCTAAGAGATATCATGACCAAGGCAAAAAAGAGGGTATTTAGTTGGAGACTTGCTTAAAATTTCAGGGGGTAAATCCATGTTCTTCATGGGGGAAGCATGACGCCATGCAGGCAGGCATAGGGTTGGGGCAGTACCTGAGAGTTTATACCCTGACTCACAAATAAGAGGCAGAGAAGGAAAGCGGGGAGGCTTGGATGAGACTGAGATGACTTTCCTCAAAGTAGATGCTCAGTGACACACCTCCTTCAACAAGGCCACACCTTCTAATCCTTCTTAAACAGTCTACCAACCGGGAACCAAATCTTCAAATAAGTGAGCCTATTGCAGGCCATTTTCACTCAGAGGATGACATCTACCAAGGTAGCGGGCTTCAAAATCTGCCATCATTCATTTTCTTTTCTTCACACTCTTTTTTCTGCCTACACCTCTTCTACTAATATACCCTGAAGTCGCTTTCCAAATAGCCATTTGCCCTTAAAGCCTGGACTCAGAACCTGCTTTCTAGGGAGCCTAAGTTAAAATACAGAGAGATAAAATAACATCTAATTGAAAAAAAAATAGAAAGGATGTGTCTTTTATGTTTTGGGGCTACAGAACCTAGAATTTAGACATGGACATATCCCCCCATGTTCCTTTGACTTTCATATTATCTAGTTTGGCTTAATGTGTCAGAATTGTAATTACCCCAGTTATTAAGAAAAATGAATACAATGCTATACAAACTTTCGTAGCTTAAGGATCATGTAAGTAAATAATGGATTCTTGGCTCTTACCTTCAGAGTTTTGGATTCAGTAGGAAATGAGATTTATAAATAGTTTTACCAATCAAGAACTAGAAATATTCATATAGGCATTCTGAGCAACAACCTGGGTGCCAACACTTGAATTACCTGTAAGGTGTCATGGCCAGCCACGTTCTATGTACCCAGAGACAAATTTGTGTGCTGAGTTTGATGACTATACCATGTTCAAGAGTTCAGGATTTCCAATTCTGTGCCACTAATACTGAAATATAAATTTAATTTTAATTTGAATCATGTGGCACAGTTACTATTCCTGTCTATGTTTCTGTAAAGGTAAACATGGAAAATTAAGGCTGGTGGTGGGGGAGATGCTGCCTAGAATAAAAGATGTGATAAGCAAAGTTTGGAATGCTGCACCCTCACTCATTTCTGGGTGTGCCTCAGCCAAGGGTCATTTTGAATCCCTATGTACCTAGTTAGGAGATGAAACCAGAAAGTATTCCTGCTGAGAAGTCACATAACTTGCAGGCTCAGATTTGCTCTTAATTCTCACTAGAAACATTTTTTTTTTTTTTTGCCTCCTTTCTCCCCACATAGACTCAAAGATGAAGCCACAGAACCAATAAAGGATTATCACCACATGGCCTCTCCTTCATACCTCATAATTTTTAAATCAAAATAATTATTTATATGTTATATGTACATGGTGTGTGTGTGTGTGTGTGTGTGTGTGTGTGTGTGTGTGTGTGTGTGTGTGTGTATGTGTTTGTACATAGCTATCCATGTGTGGAGGTTAGGTTGACTTTGGGCCAGCTTACTTCTTTGGGCTCAAGTCTCTTACTGAATTTGGAGATTACCATTTGGGCTAGAGTAGTTGCTCAGTCTGCTCTGGTGTCCTTCCTGTATCTGTAAATCCCTCTCCCCCAGAGCTGGGGTTACAGAAGCTTCTGCCTTTATGTCACTGCTGGGAATTCAATCCCTGGCCTTCATTCTAGTGTAGCAATCACTTTACCCCATATCTCCAGCCTCCTGTTTCAATCCTTACAATCCTTACATTTATGATACCCATTTTAAATAAGTCCACACTATTTTCTTTGAAATTAGCATCCCTCTATTGGAGGAATACAATTGTTCTTTTAATTTTATTAAGATGGTAGCATTATCTTCCATCCTTGCTAAATTTTGTGACAATGCTTACTCTTGAAATAACTGGAGTTTTTTTCCCTTTGATAGGACAATCAAAAATAGCCCAAATTTGAGAATGATGTTTTAATCTTTTGTAGAATTGAAATGCATTTCCTCAAATCTGTGCAAGACAGTAATGTGTTATCAGAGTTTAATTAGACTCCCAGAGTTTAATTAGAAAAAAAATGACATGAAATTAATGTTCCTGCAAATTCATCCTGGCTATGTCCTTTCGGGCCATCCATGCAAAAACAAAACAGAAGCCCCGAGCTACAGAATTCCTTGACTGCAAAGGTAAAATTCTAAAACTGTGGTGACATAATATCTTTAAAACATTGAAAACTTCAACAAATGCTAATTCAAGGACAGACGGTGTCATTATCAGCCAGATTCCTAGTGTAAAGCTAACAGTAAATTATACTCTTATATGTTTGTGTTTCTTCCCTATTTTAATTTTTTGAAATAGGGATGAGAACAGAAAATTTAAAAATGGAGTAAAGTCTTCTGTTCCTGTCTTTAAGCAGAAGTGCAGATGTCCTTGAGCTTGTCCTGAGTGGAGATTAGAACGCTGTAAGCACTTGTCCTTGGTCTGGTTCTTAAATAATTTTAAGCTTTCTGCTCTTGAGGAGGAAATATCTAGGCTTTGGACCCCACCTTCCATTTCTCTTGTGATTTGGTGGAAGCCCCACCTCTTTCTCTTCCCCTGCCTCTCCCCTCCCCCCTCGGAAGGACCACCAAACACAGCTCTTCCCCCAGAGTTGCTCACCCCCACAGGGTATTTAAACTGTGCCTCAGAAACAGACATGTAACTTTTTGGGTCGTTCTTCGTCTCTCTTCTCTGGGACCTGGAGAAATCACCTGGGAGAGTTTTGTCCATTAAACTTGGGCTTTTTCTAATTTGGTTTGATTTGATGTGATTTGGATTCCTGTGTTGGCAGAGAGGCTTATGGGGTGCAGGAACTTTTCTCCCTGTAACATTAAAAGATTTGCCACTACTTTGACTGCAAGGAAGGAAATAGCCCAGGCCCTGGGTGGGGGTGAGACATCTAAAGAGTTCTAAAATTAAAACTTGATATAAAGTGGTCTCTGCCACTCAGGAAGGCTGATACAGGCTAAGGAGAAGGGAGGAAGAATTATTCCCCTAATGAAGTAATATACTTCTTCCATGTAGCTGCTTCTCCATGTAGACCTTCGTAAGGCTTCTGTTAGGTAGCATCTGGGAGACTGTGTCATCTCCCGAGTCTTAATCTAGGAAAGTCTGCCTTTTTTCCATTTTCTTCTTTCTGTCTCCTTTTCTTTCTGATACTGACCCAAGTCTGGGCATGCTGTCCTGGACCCTGGGCTTTCTTTCTCTTTGTCTCTGAAGCTGCTCCTTCTTCTGAGATGAAAATGCTTCTCCTCAGTGTGACTACCAACACATGATTTCCCCCCGCCCCCTTCTCTTCCCACTAGCCACCAAGAGTTACAGCTTTTCCTACCCTGATGTTTTACTCTCAAATTCTAATAACGGACTTGGAGCTTCCCCAAAAGTCCGTTTATAAATCCTTTTATTAATGAGTCTATGAATCAATCGAAGAGAAGGAACCTCTGTTTTCTCAGTGACAATAGAAGGTTTCTTACTGTAGCATAGGCTGGACTCACCCTTCTGTCTTCACACCTGGAGTGTTGAGACTGTAGGCATTAGCTACCAAGCCAAGTTTAACCGGCAAACTCTTCTTCCTGGAAATCTTTTGGTGGTACTTCCAGGAGAGGAAAAAGATACATAAAGAATACATAAAGAAATTTCTTTAGACTAGTGCTCTCAATAATTTTTTTAATTTTTTATTTATTTTTTTTGCATTTGTAAAGCTTGATGAGGGAGGCCACAGAGATGGCACGTACAGAGGAAAAGAACTTGGTTCCCAGCACCTATGTTTAGCAGCTCATAACCATCTGTAATTCCAGTTCTAGGGGAAGCCAATGTCTCTGGCCTCCATGAGCAAATGTACACACACGCGCATGTGCACACACACTTAAAGACAAATTAATGTTTAAAGATTGTCAAGGATTGCGAATATATTTGAGAAATTTTAAAAAGTAGAAAATGCATTAATAATCTATTAATATAAAACAAGTCATTCCATATTAATGTGAACAAATAAAATATTTTATGAAATTAATAAGATTCCAAAACTAATAAAAATGGTGATGATTGTCAGGGAAATAGCTGACATCCCAGTGCTAACATAGCTATAAAATTTTTTAAGAGTAGGAGACTTTGGGGTCATTGTTAACTTGCTATAAAATTATATAAAACTCATTCTGTCTGCAGCCACCATAAAATTAATTATAAGCCATGCCACCCTTTCTTGAGATGTAGAATATTGAATATTGTTTAAAATATTCAATCTGTAAGTCTAACTCATGACTCTTTGACAGTCTACTTAAATATGTTTTTTGCCTGCACCCTAGTAAAGTATCCTGAAATTTAATAAGAATTGTGTTCAACAAGGCTAGTTTCTAATCCCCCTCTTATATTTCTTTTGTAACAATAATGTGGCAATGAATACATACAATAACCATATAGTCAATACATACACACCTCATTGTTATATGTTCCTATCAAATATATTCATATATAAATATTTTAGCACGATAAATTTTATAAACATTCTGAAGTTAATTTTTATTGTTTAAAATCTGGGTCTTAAAGCTTATTGCCAAGGGACAGAATTATTGAGAAGATAAAAAAATGGAATATTAAGATTAACTGTATTTTTTCAAATGTGGCTACAAGAATTTTTAGATGACATGTTTAAATGGTATGTTTCTGCTCTTCAGCTTTGCCTCACAAAGCAGGAAGGCAGAGGTAATCAGCAGGAATTAAACATCAAAAAATAGAAAGGAGGCATGCTTATTTTTTAACTACTAAGATTATTACCTAAATTGTAGCGTATTAATATTTTAGAAGAGTAATAAAGAGAGAAAAGCAGAAATATTTTTAAGAATAAATTCGAATTTATGATTAAATCCTGTCTAAATATTTTGCAGCTCACTGTAAAATGAAAAGTTCTTTCTATTTAGATAAACAATCCTTGCATCAGAAATAATGATTCTCTCTTTGTTACCATCCAATCAGGCATTTTTCTTACAGCTCAGAGAAAGGCAAAGAAGATACTGAAGACCCAGATTTTTCTCATTTGGAATGTCTCCTTCTAAAAGACACTGCTATATTAGTGCTGGGAAAAAAGTATCTTGATCAAATCAAGTTTAGGAAGAGAGAGTTTATTTTAATTTATGGCCCCAATGGGATAGAATCCATCTTGGCAGGGGGCTATGGCAATAGGCAGAGAAAGACTGGATGAAGAAGCCAGAGCTTGCTGATCACATTTTCATCTACAAACAGGAAGCCAAATATGAAAGCAGCAGGTGAGGCAACTGGAGGTCAGGCAAGGTCATTGTCCCAGTCTGTTTTCTGTTGCTTTAATAAACACCACGATTAAAAGCAACCTAGGAAGGAATTGTTTGTCTGTCCGGATCACAGTCCATCATTCAGTGAGGCCAAAGCAGAAACTCAAGCAGGGCAGGAACTGAAACAGAGACCATGGAGAAAGGCTGCAATACCAGCTTGCTCCCCAGGGCTCTAGGCTTCCTATGTTTGCATTTTTATACAAGCCCCAGGCCCACACCTTCACATCAATGCACATGAAATAAAGTTAAATAAATTATTAAACAAACAAGCAACAACAAAAACCACAAGCCAGGCCCAGTGGCCTAGAAGCAGCCCTGCCAACCATGGGCTGGGCTCTCCAGCAGAATCATTAAGAAAAGCTTCCCCAAATATGCCCACAATCAGTCTGTTGGAGACAGTTTTTCAGTTGAAGTACCTTTACCCAGGTGCCTCCAGTCTATGTCAGAATGACAGAAAACCTAACCAGCAAAACCATAAACTCTTGAAGTACTCTCCCAGTAATCTATGGAAGGCTGTACCTCCAAAGAGGTCCATAGCCTGGTAAGGACCACCAACTGGGACCAAGTTGTAAACACATAAGCCTTTGGGGGACAGTTCTCAACAAACCAACCCAAATGACATTCTTTCTCTTGCCAACTGGTTTTTTCAGTAATTCTTTGGGCAAACTGTTATCTCAATCAGTTAAAAAAAAAATGTTGAATTTGCACTAATTGTAAACGAATGAAACATTTTCTCTAAACTGCTTATTATGAAGAATCCCACATTTCTCTAAAGGTACCCTTCCCATTCTAAACCCCACCCCAGTACCACCAAGCTTCACCTGTGTCAGGATTCTGTTAGTGTCACCTCAGTATTGTTTGAATTGAAGTTATGTTACCATCTCGCATGTAAACATATGAGTATACACTTCTGAAAATATTGTTTTGAAAAATCATAACCCTGGTAGCATTACCATATGTAAAAATGGAATTAACAATTAATGAGATTTTTTCCTAAAAATCAGATGACCAGTCACTGTAAAACTTAACCCCTGCATCCTCATTTGGTTCCCTAACTATAGATTAGTATCAGGTCCTGACCTACACAATTTGTAATCTGCTCTAAATAATTAGTTACCTTTTCATATTTCACTATGTAAACCTTAAACATTCCTTTCTGTGATGATCTCTGAGGGAGAATATGAGTATAACAAAATAGCTATCTTATTATCTATGGTTCTAATAACTCTCAGTGTCAAAAGTTCTTCTAATGTACCTTAGAAGCAAACTGTATTACCATTATGATTACTAACCACTAGATGCCACAGTTGCTTCACACAAACGAAATCAATTCAGTCTTGATTTGTTAAAGAAAAAAAATGCTAACATCTGAAATAGCTCAGTAGAATCCCAAGTCAAACTGCCTCAGACGTATATGTTGATGTGTTTATTTTAATATTTACCTTTATCATAGTGATTAGAAATAGGTCTGTTCTTCAAAGTCATAATACTAGCTGGTGCTAACTCTTAAAAAATACTCATATATACAAGGGGATACCTTCAGAATAGGCACACCTGTCACACATGGTCTCCAGCGGTTGATATAACCCTGCCTTTCCATCATAAAGAAAACCCGAAGCTTGAATCCAGATGGTAATCTCAGTAACTATCTCTGAGAACTTGTGAATTAATCTATATGTTACAACAGTTACATATGAGCAACTCTGAAATCCTTAAAAGATTTAGGGAGGTCAGAGAATTAATTTTGTGATTTCCTTTGTAAAAGAATTATGATTTTAGAACATTTCTGTTCTGTTTTTCTCAAAACTGGCCACCATGCTGTTTCATGGAGATTTTACGTGGTGGTGTGCTAGTTTAAATGTTGAGATGTTCTTTGTAAATATGTACTGGGGATCTATAGTCAGAGACACCATACCCACTATATTCATATTATGTTTCATTTTCTACACAAAATCTATCTCTTACTCTTGGGTGTGATAGTTTCTATGTAAATATGTGCAAAATATATCTTGCCCAGATAACTTTTTTCTTAAATTCTTCTTAGAATATATATTACTTGTTTTTAATTAAAAATTCTAGAAAACTATTTATCCTAAAATTCACATATTTTCAAAATTAAAATAAGTATAAAAATTGTTTCACTGGCCTTGGGAAATATGAAAGAAGTAACTATAAGGATCTCTATAACATAATACTTCATTCACATTAATAAAAATACACTTTCAGGCTATCACAATACTCAGTGGGTAAAAGTGTGTGCAGCCAAATGGCTTCAGTTCACACCCCAAACCTACTTTGTACTGCTTGATGTCTGCCACCTCCACATATGCACCATAGCACACGATCTACCACTCCCACGGAAAAAAATTCTCACACCTTTTCCTTAAAAATGAGAAAGAAGTGCAGATGTTGTGGGTGAAGGAAAAAGTGGTGTTTTATTTATTTTTATTTTATTTACTTTTGCAGGGGCCTAATGGCCTCATACATGCTTGCCACAGTCTCTAGCACTGGTATATACCCCAGCTTCCAGGAGTAAAATTTTAAATGTCTTCTATAAACAAATCTTCCTTTCTCTAGTTTTTTCTTTCCCATAGGCATTAGGGTGAACGTAAGAAAAAAAAAAAAAGCAATTTTCTTTTTGTAAAATACAAAAAAAACAAGCATAAGATTACTCTACATAACATCTTTATTGTCATTTAGAATAAATCCAGAGATTTTTACAAAGAGTTTCAAGGCACTGTTCACTGTTAGCTGCTAGCTCCATGTATCTATTAAACACTTAAACTGTGGTTCATATGAATTGTGTATGCTCTAATGACCTTGTAGACAGTGTCACTAAAAGGAATAGAAAACATTGCACTAAAAGTTTTATACTGATAACATAATGACATTTTGGATACGTTAATTTGAGAGCACGAGAAATACTCATATTAGCTCATTTTTAAAATGTGACTGTTACACATTTTAATTACATTTGGAGTTTATATTAGTTCTTTTGTATACATTCGATTTTTTTTTTTTTTTTTCAGTAAGTCAGCATCTCCTTCCCATTTCCAATGTCCCTTTAGCTTCTGGTACTCTTCAGTGGGCTGTGCCTGTCTCAGAGGCGTGGTGCCTGCCAAGTCTCTTTCTGCCTCAAAATTCTTCCTAAAGCTGTGAGAAAATGTTTTTAATGTTTTGAATGTTTTAAGTGACATTTTCTTACTTGCGGGGGTGTCGGAGCTTGTGCGGGGTGGGGGAGGGGGTTCAGAGCTTGGGGGGGGGGGGTGCCGGAGCTTGTGCGGGGGTGCATGTGTAGAGGTAAAAAAGGACCTGAAGCAGGAGGTTCTGAGGAGTGAATTCAAGCCATCTAACTGCTCCTAACCTTATGGTTACTTCCTTCAGTTCTGCCTATCTTTGAGAGGATTATCATAAAGAACTCTGGTGTATCAATTTTAGATTGTCTCACTCCCATGCATTCACCACTATCATTCTCTAGTTTTAAAGACACGGATAGACAAGCCAGCATGTTCATCTACTCGTGTTCTTAGGCAGTACTTTTGATCTTCCCTTAGTAGGCTACGAGTGTCAGGAGCAGGGCCCTTGCCTTTCTTTTCTGCTTCTTGATATAAAAGGTCACGTTTACAAGGGATACTAAATACATGTTAAATAAATGAAAAATGGAGAAAATGCTTGATCAGGTGTTCAGTGGTAAAGGCTGCTAAGCCTGATGGCCTGAGATTGATCACCTGAGATCCATATGGTTGAAGGAAAACACACACACACACACACACACACACACACTACAAGAAAGTAAATATAGAAATGAGGTGATATCTAAAACTTTAAAGAGATCAGACAGGGGCAAGAAGAATTCACATTTCCTGGGTTTGCAGTGACCTATACTCTATACTAAACACATTCAGTGTGGTGATAAATTCTCACAGAAACGTGATGCTCGGGTGAGAAATCGAAAGCTCAAAGGATTTAAAGCAAGTTCCCCGAATCACTCAGGTAACACTGGATACGGCTTCAATACCTTCACTTTATTACAAACAAACAACCAAACAAACACAAACCATAGAACAACTCTTGAGTCTTCCTGATTTCCAAACTGATGCACTAATGCACTGGAATACTCTTATAGGACTGTGCTTCTCCATCATGCTACCTATCAACACTAGCAAGTTTCCACTGTCAGCACAAGACACTATCTCAGGAGGCAGCAATTATCCAGCTGAAGTCTCCATGTCCAAAGCTGTCCACTTTTGAGTGGTATGAAGTGTCTTATACATGCTCTATAAGCAAACTAATAAATGGAATTAACTTTTTTCTTAGTCATTCTAAACAGGTCCTGAGTGGGTTATTTGTGCCTAATGAGAATTAATGGCTTCATAGGCCATCGGTGAACAGCATCCCTTAGAATGAAGAGCAGAGAACTGGGAGTGTTTGCTGATGTGTAAACACACTTGGTCCTCAACCACTGACTGTCCCTAATTGGGAAACTCTTTGAAAACATGCTGCCCATCATGACAGCAGCTGACCACATGGGGATATTTAAGTCAGGATTAACTCAAGTTCTATAAAACCGAAAATGCATTTCCTCACTCATACTACACACATTTCAAGTACCACAAAAATCTCATGTGCTCAGTGGTTACCATGCACATAAAAGTGATAAAGAATATTCATTATAGCTGAAATTCCATGAGATAACATTTGCATGAAAATTAATAATAATAATAATAATAATAATAATTATTATTATTATTATTTTGTTTGATGAAGACCTACTGTTAAATCAGGATAGTTTTATTTGCTTGGCTAGGTTTGTTTCCTAGCTGAAATTCCACTTGGAGAAAGAATCTGATAGTTTTCATTCCCATGAGTCACCGGGCGAGTGTTTGATGTGGAAAGGAGATTCATTATCAAACAGAAGCAACCTTTAGTCAGCTGGGCTCAAGAGCAGCCAGTGACTGGTGTGGAAAGAACCCTCTTACAGAGGTTCCAGGCAGGCTTACTGTTCCAGAGACACTGCCAGCACGGTGCTCCACAGGGCCATTATGCCTAATGCCATTCAATACCATTCCTGTTGAGGTTGATCTATAAAGCAGAACAGTGAAATCTGAAGAGAAGCAAAAGGTTTGGGATGTCAGACACCAGGCTATATATGGTTAGACACACGAATTTGTTCAGAGAACAATTTTAAAAGTGTCTCCTTCAAAATATAACTTATGTTCACATAACTTCTCAATATTAAAGTGATTTCGGCCATACAATTTAACCATTTTGCGATTCGTCACCAGAGAGATTAACCGTCTTCTGTCAGTGTCTCAGAAGAGGCAAGAAGAAAAAATACACCTTTTATTTTATTTTATGATTAAGTTCGCCGGGATGATCTCCTTGGTTTGCATCTTTGAGGCTTTCTAATTTGTTCGCATTTTGTAATCATTTGCCAGTCCTACTTAGTCGTCTTCCCAGACAGAAAATGATTCATGCTTCTTATGATTTCCACACAAGGGACTAGCAGGAGAGCGGAGGAGGGGACGATTAGGCAGTCCCACATTTCCCATTCAACAGGTGGAGGACAGTCTTTACAAGTTTTTTGGGGATTGAACACCCCCACCTCCGCGCCCCCAATCACCTTTATCTCTCCAGGCCTTCTGAGCGAGTATTTCCAATCTCTGATTTTTTTCCCCCAGTAGACACCAAGTACTGCTGATGCTCTGACAAGGGGAGGCAGGGGGGAAAACGCAGGTAGGGCACCTAGGCTGGGGCTGACCATTGGTTTCCTGGCAGGGAGTGGAGAGAGAGGGCGCGGCACAGTGGCAACAGTAAGCGTAGCCACTCAGAACCCAAGCCGCCAAAGTGGCTCCTCGGACCCCGGGCGGGGTACAATGGGAGAGGGTCACTCCGGGACGCCACGGGCCGTGGGCTGGGCGAGGGGATCCCACCCACAGTAGTGCGCTCCTGCTGGGGATCCGGGGATCCTAGCTCCAGGGATAAACCCAGCGGGATAGAGGATCGGGAGAAGCGCAGCAGAGGCCCGGGAAGCCGGGTCAGAGGGGCGGGGCGGGGGCGGGACGGGACCCAGAACGGGAGCCATAGGAGGGGAGACCTAGGGACCGCCGCGCTGGAAGCCGGAGGTGGCCGCACCGGCGTCGTTTCCTTCCGGAGACGAGGCTGGCCGAGCCAGGCGCTGGCTGGGGGGCGTCCAAGGGCGGGTGACGGGGAAATACCACGACCCGCGCTTCTCCACGCCTGGCAGCCGCCGCGCGGGTGGCTCCTCCTTCGGGCCGGTCCCGAGCCTGGCGGCGGGCGGGAGGGAGGCGGGGAGCGAGGGCGGAGGCTCCGGGAGGAGGAGGGACCAGGCGCGCCAGTGACAGGGTGGCAGCCGAGAAGCGGACGCGTTGCCGCCGCCGCTCCTCCTCCTGCAGCTCCTCTCGCGGCCGCCGCCGCTACCTCCGCCGCTGCCCGAAGTTTCACTCCCGACCCTCGGCGGGAGCCCCAGCTCGGAGCAGGGCGACCGCATCGCCTGGAGCTGCAGCGCACGGCCCGCAGCTCGGCGTGGGGGATAACCAGGCAGCGTTGGCGCCCAGGCGGTGTTCCACGGCCCGGGCTGGGGTCGCGGAGACCCAGCTGGGGTGGCAGGCAGCCTAGGGAACCCGCGGCATCGCCTTCATCGTCCAATCTTCGTCCGAACCCGGGGCTGCCGCGATGGCCGTGCGCTCCCGCCGCCCGTGGGTGAGCGTGGCGCTGGGGCTGGTCCTGGGCTTCACCGCCGCGTCTTGGCTCATCGCCCCCCGGGTGGCCGAGCTGAGCGAGAAGAGGCGACGCGGTTCCAGCCTTTGCTCCTACTACGGCCGCTTGGCCACCGGGCCCCGCGCGGGCGCGCAGCAGCCGCTCCCCCAGCCCCAGTCCCGGCCGCGGCTAGAGCAGTCGCCGCCCCCTGCCAGCCAGGAGCTTCTGGGGCTGCAGCGGCCGGAGGCGGCGCCCGGAGGTCCCAGTTTTCGGAGCAGCCCCTGGCAGCAGCCAGCTCCGTTGCCGCAGAGGAGGAGAGGATACAAGCCCGAAGGTGCGACGGCGCTTCCCGGCGCTCCAGCTGCCAAAGGGGAACCCGAGGAGGAGGACGGGGGCGCGGCTGGCCCTCGGAAGGGTGGCCGGCCCGGGAGCAGCCACAACGGCAGCGGGGACGGGGGCGCCGCTGCCCCCAGCTCGGGACCCGGGGGCTTCCTGTACGTGGGTGTGATGACCGCGCAGAAGTACCTGGGCAGCCGTGCGCTGGCCGCGCAAAGGACCTGGGCGCGCTTCATCCCCGGCCGCGTGGAGTTCTTTTCCAGTCAGCAGCCTCCCAGTGCCGCTCTCGGTCAGCCCCCTCCGCCTTTGCCTGTCATCGCGCTGCCGGGGGTCGACGATTCCTACCCTCCCCAGAAAAAGTCCTTTATGATGATTAAGTACATGCACGACCACTACCTGGACAAGTATGAGTGGTTCATGCGCGCCGACGACGATGTCTACATCAAAGGTGACCTCCCAATGTTAGCTGTACCCCTGCCCACCTCCTCTCGCTGCTGTCAACCCCAGCCCCTCCACTGCTTCTCTGCCAGCGCCTGCTGTGGGCTTCTGCAGCCCCCAACCCACTATCCCCACCCCTGACAACCGCCTACCATTCTTTAGTCTGCTCCTGCTCTTCTGCAGTCTGGACCCTTCTTATACCTGCTCAGCTTTACCCACTTTTCTCATTTTTGCAGCTGTTCCTTCCTTCTGGCTGAGGTCCCTACTCGAAAGGCGATGAAAAAGGGACAGTAACGGTAACCCCAAAACCATTCCCGCCCCTCCCCCAAGTAGGTGATAGTTTCCCAAATCCGTCCAGAGGGGCGTGTCCTGGCTAGAGGAAAGCAAGATGCTGGATGCTGGCTAGAACAGGGCCAGGGATTTCGCGTTCTGGCTGGCTTTACTCCCCTGCTCCTTTGTTTCAGCTTGGTCTAGAGCAGTTTTAGATCCCCTGGGGTTGAACATAGTCATCTTTTACTGTCCCAGACTCGTGTTTGAACATTCTGTTGCTTTAGAAACTTGCTCCATACAGAGACCTTGGATATTCCCACCAGCCCAGCATGCTAGCTGTTCCCCATTCTCTGCCTCACTTTAATAAAAACCCAGCGGCAATGGGTGGGGCTCCGCAAAGGTCAGGTGGGGGAAGAGAGGTTGGAAGAGCTTTAGATTCATACAGACCCTGATAGCTGCAAGCTGCATCATGCACACTAACGGCAGATCCTTTCCAGTTCTTCTTGGTGGCTGTAGCATATGACAGAGATTAGAGAACTACTACCCAGAACCACACCATACAACCACAGCATGAGGAAACTTTTCAGGGAACAGATAAGTTGTTGTTGTTGTTTTTAGCAGATTGTCAGCTGTTAGGGCCATAGAATTTCTAAGTTCAGTGGCTGGAAGCTCTTTAGAGCATGGAGGATTAAATCTTTCTGGCTCAGGCAGTGGAAAAGGTGGGAAAAGATTGCAAAGAAATAAATGGGCTTATCCCGAAGAAGCAATTTGCACTTTCTCTGCTTTCTAACCCCTTGTTCAGTGGAGGGCAGACCTTCCTCAATATGTGCTGGCTACTTGTAAACCTATGATTTTGCCATGATCAAGGTTAATACCCCTGCTCACCTCAAATTCAAAGGTCTTCTTTGGGACAAAGAGTTGACTTTAACAGTTGATGTTCTTTGAGTTGGGAGGAGCAGAATCACTGTGATGGTGTCAGGTTTGGATACTTGACTGCAAGCAAACCTATAATGATTGCATTCCTCAAATGCGATATTTATGGTTAAGTCAGAGAGAAGTACCTCTTTCAAAAGTATTGGCACTTCAGCTAGTTTTACTTAATGTTCTTTGCCTTGTGGTACTTAGACTTTAGGATAATTATCTTCTGTTTCCCATCAACAGCACAAACGGCTTCCTGATTGCGATGTGCAGTGTATATGATAGTACCTTTTTCTGTCATCTATTTCAATTCTTTGAAGTATTGTCCCTCAAACGTTTGAAATGCCATATTCTGTGTCTATTAAAAATACAAGCATTTCGTATTAAGAACTCAGTCATAGCTATAAAAAAATTCTTGTTGAGAGCTAGAGGGTGTGATATGGGATCTAGATGGTGGCCACACATGTCCTGTAAAAAAAAAAAAAAAACAAGAGTACCAAGGCTGCTTAAGAATGTGAAGGTTGACTACTTATTCTGATATATTGCTATACAGAGCATCAAATGCTTTGAACTCTTACAGCTGCAGAGTTTTATTTTAAATAAATTTTGATCAACTTACTATCCACAAGTCAATTTATCACATTATTTTTTATTGTAATGGGTTATGACTTTTTCCCTATAAAGTATTGCCTTCCCAAGTTCATTTTCAAGACGATGTTTTATTTAAATGCTCCCTTAAATAATGGAGGTTGTATGTGAATCAAGTTCAATTAATGAGAAACATCCAACCAAGTCAATTATTATAAAAAATATAGTTGGATATTGAAATCAATGGAGGTATCTAAGTTGGCAAAGTGCTTATCTTGCAGGCATCAGAACCAGAGTTGCATTCTCCCAAACCCTGTAAAAAAGAAAAGTTAGACGTGGTAGAATAGTTTTGGGGGCTCTCTGACCTGTCAGTCTACACTACCTTGTGAGCTCCAGGCAAGTAAAAAACAAAACAAAACAAAAAACTCCAAACAAACAAAAACAACAACAACCAAAAAAAAAACAACCAAAAAACAAAAAAACAACAACAAAAAAAAAAACAAGATGCCTGCAACCAGAGGAAGAAGGCTGAACTCTCTGGCCTCCATGTGCATGCCTGTGATGTTGCTCCCCTACCTACCCTACCTATAAGGATATAGGCACAATATGCATGCAAAGAAAAATATTTATTGGCTTTAAAAGATTGCCAAAACAAGACAAAATACCAGCATTTGATATTGTGTTATATTTCTGGGGATTTTTATTTTACTGAAAATATACGAACGAAGTCTTTTTTCCTCTTATCTTTTTCTCACCTCTGCTAAAAATTTGGTGATTGTTAGATTTGTTAAAATTGTACTAAGATTTAAGAAATAATCATACATTTGTGTTTTAAAAATTATGGGGGGGGGAGAATTGTTTCTTCTTTCCAGCGGTATAAGATGTTCAAGGAGGGTAAGACAATGGCGGAAGTCCTTGTACTCCATTGAACGTGGTGGTAACTGCCTGTGAAATGAGGAAGAGGAAGGTGACTCTTGGTTTCTCTTTGTAGGTGATAAATTAGAAGAATTCCTTAGGTCCCTAAATAGCAGCAAGCCTCTCTACCTGGGACAGACTGGCCTAGGAAATACAGAAGAACTTGGAAAGCTGGGGCTGGAGCCCGGGGAGAACTTCTGCATGGGAGGACCTGGCATGATCTTCAGTCGCGAAGTTCTTAGGAGGATGGTGCCTCACATTGGTGAATGCCTCAGAGAAATGTACACCACTCACGAGGATGTGGAAGTGGGGCGCTGTGTTCGCCGCTTTGGCGGGACTCAGTGTGTCTGGTCTTATGAGGTAAGCCTTGAAGCGGGGCTATTATTTGTGTATTACAGGTGCATGTCACTTCACATCCTGGACAAGAGTCCTATCTCTTATTGTCTTTATTTGCTTTTAAAAAAAATCGGAGTAGCTGTGTTTATGGATTTGGGAATGATTGTGGGATACATCTTTCTTTTTGACCCAAACCTTCTCTGAGGTTTGGTTGTTAGTACGAATCTTAACTTTGAGCAGATTTTTTTTGGGGGGGATTACATCTCTGTCCAATACATTCCCCCTCCCCCTCTGTATTTGCTTTTTCTGATGTTTGCAAGTGCGTGCGCATGCATGTGTATGTGTGTGTGTGTTTGTGTGTGTGTGTGTGTGTGTGTGTGTTCATTTGATGTCTCTAGGAAGAGGGCTAATTTTAGTTCCCCCTCCCCCTATAATTTTTATTATTTGGTACTGTCCCAACACTTGTTTTCTTCCTTATTTACACGATAACAGCCTTTTGCATCCACATGGCTAGTATTTGGTTTCCTTAGGAATTGAACACCTAGTAGGAGATCAGCATTATGTTATTCACGATCTGGTCATTTTCTACACTGTCAGCCCTCTATTCGATAGTGTCCGAGCAATCTGGGGAAATGGCTGAGTGCCACATAGCTGTGTTTTTATTTGTTCTCTAGACCTCATTATGTCTATTTTGGTGACAACTCATGAATATCCAGAATTATTTGAATAATTGGAGATATGGACTGTTATGACATTGTGGCCATGAGTTTTATGAACTCTTTCCTTCCAGAATTTGACTTTGAAAGAAAATGAATTGTCCTTTAAAATAGATTTCCTGAAAGATAATCTTAGTAACAATTGATTTGACATTTAAATAATACATTGCAATTTTAATGAAGTTTTGTTTTCAGATATTTGGAGTTTATCTTATTGTACTTACCCAGTGGACACTTGTTAAAACTACATTTTAACTTTTTTGTTTATCTTAAAATATTTCTGAGATTAAGTGTGGAGAATATATTTTACGAAAGTATGATGTGTGTGAAATGATTATTCATCAAAATTCAATGGTTCCTTCAATGGTTCCTTTTAATTTTTCTCTAAGGGGTGTGATATCACTTTATTTAGTTTGTTAAACGAAGTATTTTGTGATAGAACTCAATGAGTTATTTTGAATAATAATTACACACAAGGACACTTCCTGGTAATTATATATTTGGAATATGCATTAGACAAATTTAGATGATTAAATAAGAAGTTCTTTTTAACAATAAGATAGCAGATTTTATTTCCTAAAACTGTCCATCAGCTTTGGCAATCCACTTCTGAAATTCTGACACTTGCAAACCCGAGGAGGGCGGACTGGAAGTTTGAGGTTGGCCTGAGATGAGTAGTCATACTGTCTTAAAAACGAAACAGAAGAACAGTATGCAGAAGATTAACAAGGCTTTAGGGTTTCGATGACTAAAGGTAACTTCACTGAATTCAATAAAAATTAACTCTCTGTTATAAAATTATCTGCAAAAGTCAACAAATACTTAATGTATAAAATACACGCAGTTAATCTTATGGGGAGATGTGCTACAGCCATCTGGTTTGGAATGAGTGAGTGAAAAGAAGAAGAAAAAGGGGAACCATGTGCTTTGTTGCTAATTGCCTTAAGCTAAATAGAAAGTTTTAGCAAACTATCTTTGATTACCTTCCACATTTTCATTGATACTGCTACGAACATCCAGTCTTTGCCTAATGCTTTATGTGTTCGCGCTCCATGACAGGCAAACGTGCCTAAGCGAAGTGCAAGCTCCTCATTAGTCTGTATATTGGTGATATTTCTAGCAACTTTTGCAGTATGTTTTAGTTTGGAATGACAATTGTCCATCAGTGACTTCAGAATCTTGTTCTAGCACTGAGGGGGGAAAAAAAGTCTCCTGAATGAAATACTGAGCAACCCCTTCATACAGTGCTCCCTGTGGCAGCTTATTATCACATGCTGTGCATCATTGCCTCAGGGCTGTGCCTAATGGTATGAAATATAACACGGATTCATAAACTTTACTTATGTAAGAGTCATGAGTGATGTCGATTCATTCGAATCAAGAGTCAGACTAAAAATAGAAACTTTTAGTTAAAGCCATCATGCTTTAATGATTTTTTTGACAAAACATTGAAAAACTATATTCTATTTTAGAAATTATAAAGAATTCAATGGGAATAAACTGACCGTAAAACTCAGAATGCTTTTAAATTGCATTGTAATGTAACCAAATTAAAGGCGAGTGTGTGGAATATATTATTTAAGTATGCATCCTAAGCGGGTTAGACTGTATCTACCAAAAGAAAAATGAGTCAGCCAATTCCTGGGTGCATTTCTAGAGCACTGTTCTGTTCTCTGAGTTTCTTTCAAAGTCTCAACAGGCAAGAAGTTAGTGCTGTCTCATTCCACTGTTATTCTCATAAATACCTAGGACTCTTCTCTTTTCCCCTCCCTTTTTATTTCAGAAAAACAAAACAATAAACTAACAGAAACAACTTTACTCTCAGAAATTGAAAACTTCCATTTCCACAGGACCTTCTATGTAAATATCATAGCAATTATTTCTAATAGTCCAAACTGTAAACAACCCAAGTGTTCTTCAGTGCGTCTGCTTAGTTTTCAGGAACGAATTGCTTAAGACAGATGGAACCTTTTCTTACTGTATCTTGGAACTTCGCATAACTTCAGTACCTAGTAATCAGATTCCAGTAGTCGAGGCACATACCTTTGCCAGTTGGCCTCTTCTTTGTATTTCTACTTCCTGAGCCCCACCTGATGCCATTAGAGAGTGTAGACAGATACTTTCCTGCTTGGGACTGAGATGTCATTTTCGTGTTGTTAACACTCAAGGACTTCCCAGCTTGCTGTTGTACTCACGCTTGGCCCCATTCTGTGTATAGACTGAAGCCTGCTAGAAGGTGACTCGACTCTGTTGTACTCTTCCAATGCTAGCTTTGATTGGCACCTTCTTCTGGTAAGATCACTTGTCTGGTGGAGCTTGCCTGCTGTTGACCTCTGTTGCTTTAGGAGGCTGCACATGCCTCTCAATATTGCCTTGCCAATGGAGGGTTTAAAGTTTTGTGTTTTTCATTTTGTTTTCAGGTTCCTTCAGCAAAGGCAGGTAGTTTTCAGTTCTCTTCATGTCTTATTGGACCCCAGGATTTTTATTTTATACATCTGGACCAAGCTGATGAAAACAATATTTTCTTTTTGAGCCAGACAACCCTTATGCTACAAATTTTATAAGATTATTTTCTATAAAATGGATGACTTTTGGCAGTAAGAATAAAATTTATATTTTAAATATTTTGTCATGCAGACTATACCTAGCAGTTATTAATCCCAAGTCACGAACAATGCATAGGTGTCACCTTAAGGAAAGAAATAAAAGCACTTTCCCTTGGAGTTGATTAAAGAAGAGCAAATGCAGAGCTGAATTGTCCACCACTTCCTTCTCACTGTGTCTTCTGCCCTTGTCTGTTGTAGTAGGCGCCCGAATCTGTGTCTGTGTTGTAGGAGTCTGACTGAATCTGTGTCTGTGTTTCTGTCTGTGTTGTAGGAGTCTGAATCTGTGCCTGTGTTTTTCTGCTATTTTGTGTCTATCCCTAACAAAGAATTTGGTCTGTCTTTATTGCGCGTCATAGGAAGCATCACATGAGCAAGGGAAAGGAAACTTTAATAGGGTTTTTATATAAGGGATTAAGTCACTGGTTTCAAGTGATTCCAATGGACCCTAATACAAAGAGTCATTGTTCATCAACCAATATTCATAACTGAAGGCTTTCAAACTTTATTATAGATTTTAGAAAGTTCTTTCAGCTTCGGTATTTGCTGCTTTCAGCAAATGATACGCACACACTATGGAAGAGGACCTAATTTTAGATTATATCTGTTAAGATTAAGATTATTTATTAACGTTACATAATTTTAGATTGTAAAAGCTGCTTACATGGGAACCCCAAGTCAAGTAAAATAGGTGCTTACACTGGTCTCTTAAAAGCAAGTTAAGCAAACAGCTTGAGTTCATTGGAGGCTAGTAGTCTAAGGTGTATTATTGTTTCTGGCTCTGAGGTCTAGAAAAAGTTCCAGTCTCTAAGAATATTGGAGATGCCTTCATAATATTGCATTGCTACAGTTTGTAAAAGAATATTTTTTCAGAAATTCTCATTAAAATTGTGTATCATATATACTTCTATTTTAATTATAGATTAGATTATTTATAATTCCTGTATAGTTATTCACAGTATTGAATAGTTTTGTTTAAGTCTTATCACTTATATATTTGAGAATTAAAAAAATCTTAAGTTCAGTAACTATTCTCAGCCTGTGAGAATATTGCATTTTATCATCAAAGATCAACTGAAGAGTTAGTTTTTCTCATTTTGATTTTTGCGGTAAAATAAGGCCAATGGAAAGATATGTAATTTAACTACAGGTTGCTTCAAAAGCTAGTTCCGTGTTGGTAAGAAACTATTTTTCTGCAGCTTAAAAGAACCATTTCCTATGACTGAACAGAATTTTATTGACTCTTTTCATAGTTGACCTCATATCAGAAGTCTGATGTTTACTGTTAGTCCATTAATGGCTATAAAAACAATAGTGAATTATATTATTTTACAAAAGGATATATTTCACTAGTTCCTGAGCTTTTGAGTAAAACCAGATCGCTGAGACATTAGACCGTATACAGTCTTCACAGCATCCTTTGGGTTCTAAGTCTCTGCCATTCCCATTGGGCTGTCCCAAATACTTCTTAGCTTCTTCCTGGTCCTTGTGAAATATTATTTCTTACCCACCCTCATTCTCTATTTCTTTGCCTTCATCTTTGTCTTTTTGTCTTCTCTCTCCCCCCCCCCTCCACGTATGCACGTGTGTACAGGTGTGTACATATGTGTATTTCAGCATCCTCCTTGTGTGTCCCTCAGTGGAGGCTAGTGGTTGACATTGGTTGGCTTCCTCAGAAAGTTGTGCCATGTTTTTTTTGTTTGTTTGTTTGTTTGTTTTTCTTTTCTTTCTTTTTTTTTTTAGGGCAGAATCTTGCATTGAACCAGAAGTTCACTATTTAAATCACTCTGTCCCCCAGTTCTGAACACTGGAGTTACAGAAAATGCTGTCCTATGCAGTTTTCACTCTGAGTCTGGGGACCTGAACTCAGTTCCTTATGGTTGCAGAGTGCCCACTTTCCTAGCCTAATGACTGCTCCCTGTCTAATGATGGTTTAGCATGATTGATGTCTCTGGAAGTAATGAATAGGTGTGGTAAAGAACTGTCATATAAAATTCAGTCTTTCGGAAGTGGGTTTTGCTGTGATTCTGTTACTATTTGTTTCTTTCCTAAAAGCAGCAAGCTTTTAACACTCGCACCCTCATCTTTGTCCAATGAAATCTTTGGGAACTGATTTCATGAGACTTTGTTGCCTCCACACATTTTTTTTTTTCATCCCATTAAAATCACCTTCTGGAGTGATGGGAAACCAGCGCTGCTTTCAGAGCTTTGTAGGTTTTGTCCTTTCCGTTGCTAACTGGTTCCTTACCACCTGACTTGAGACAGTTATGCATTCTAAAGAGATGCTTTCCAACAGTTGAAGAAACTACTGAGTTTGAAACATGCCTCCAGATAACTGGAAAGAGACTTCACGATAGCATGACACCCCTGTCAGTTTTAAATGCTTTTGTTCTTAATAAGTCACAGATATTCTAATTCTTGAAAAGAAATTCAAGTCCATGTCTGTTTCAATTTTCATTGTGTTGTTGTGTAAAACAGTGTGTGTCTGAGAAACATTAGTTCATGTGTTTTTCTACTTTGCAAGTATTAAAAATACAAAGAAATGCACCAGATATCAAAGTGCAGTTTATTTGCACTATGCCATGTCTCAAGATACTTTGTTCAAGCAATTTAATTGATCTAAGGATGAAAAGTACCAAGATGTGTGAGTCATCATTAAATGACTTTAAATACTAAAGCCAATCAAGGAAGGTGGGAATTGAGGAGTACCAGGCCCTCACAGGCCCAGGATTGTCCTAATTTAATCTCCTAAAAGGCAATACATTGGTCCAGGTCCATTGTTAGCCATCATGTGCATTTAATGTTTTTCTGTCCTGGAAATGTATTGGGCATTCATGTTTAGTAAGTGTGTCACAAGTTTATGAATTAACTGAATAGAAAGATTTATCTTTTAAAACCCAGAAGACACTATTTTGGGACTAATAGACATTGGAATTGATTTCTTAATTGTTCTGTGTTCTTCATTCTTTGTGTTCAATAATGATTTTTTTTTCTCTTTTTACTGTTCTCTTTGATTTCATTGGCTTTTATTGGAAAGCTATTTATTTATAAATCTCCTGTATCACTAAAAGATGGTAATACACATATATAAGAGAAACAGCCGTTAAAATTCAAAGTAATCAGAGAAAAAAGGAACTTCAGAAAAAATATGGTGACAACTATAAAAATACATATTGGTTATTATTTTCTGGACATTAAATAACATTTCTGAATACTAGAATCTTATAAAAAGAAGCAAGTGAGGGAAAGGAGTGTGGAGAGTTAGCCGACCACACTCTTAACACATCGACTTAAGGAAGGCAACATGGATGTTTCATGTAATTCTCTCTATTGTAACTTCCTGGAGAAGGCTGATGATGCAGATGGAATTCCCTGCAGAGAAAGCACAGTTGTCAATTGCTCTGATGTTTGGTGTATTGCTTGATTTGATTTTAAAGTGTAAAGTGTACTTCAGAGACTTCTCCATGACCAAAACTGTCTCAAATATTTTCTATTGGGCTGGCAAACAGATAGTTTGAGAAATATATTTTTGTTGTGGTTAAAAACACTGACTTACAGGTATGGTGTTTTTGGTTGAGGGACTGTCTGTGGTGACTTAGGGAATCAGAGGAGATGGGGGGACCCCTGCAGAGGGAGCGCTTGGCCAGCTTAAGACAGAGTAGTAGCCATCCCACCAGAGGATGCCAGAGGAGTGGAATTCCAAACAATTGTGCCTAGAATTAAAAGCGACATTACATAGCTAAGAGCTGATTATTTGAAATTTCTCTTTTCTTTAATAGTTATTTAATTTTGAGGTAAAACATAGCTCAAAATATAAGATGATAAACACCTAAATAAAAGCTATATTTGATGAGGTAAGATCTTATAATACCAAGATGAATTCTTAATGACATGAGGATATTTAATGTACATAATGAGTAGGTCTCCTGAAAATGTATTTGTTAAAGCACTTTTAGGATGTTCTGCTCCATATGTGCAGGGAGCCTCCTCTACAGGCCCTGTGCCATGAAATTACTTTTCTACTCTTATGGCATGGACCAGACTCAGGCTTCTATTGCACCACCTGCCTTCAGGTCTGATCCAGAACTCGGCCCCTATCTCAGATATGTTTCTCAATATTATTTTCATTTTTCACCATGGAAATGCCAGTTGTCCCCAACTGTGGTAATCTATCTCGTCATAAAGATGGTATCATTATTAGTCAGTTTTATTAGCTGTAGCATCTGTTAGCTCACAGAAGATATAAACAGACACATTAGTAACCCTGTTCTCTATTACTATCCTTTATGTCCTTTGGACACTACTAATGACAAATTACGTTGAGAGCTAAATTATGCAATTCTAGACCCCAGTTTTCCACCCACTGGCTGTATGGCTGTGGACAAGTTATTATGTCTCTTGGTTATTTCATTTTGTTTTATCACTGTCCATCATACTGAATGGTATTGCAATGATACTTCCATCAGAGCACTTCTTGGAAGACTAAATGGCTTAATGTGTATAGAAGCATTTCAGAGTAGTGGCTAGAAGTATTAAGTATTCTACAATGGTTATCTGTTATGGGAGAAGCAAACACCATGAAATAGTGCCAAGTTTACAGATTCACCTTGGAGAATAAAATAGTAAATAAATTGGAAATCTTGAGAAACCTTCTTGGTATATAATAAGCCATTGTTCATGTTAGCTATTTCTAATATCCAAATGGTAGTGCTCATAGACTTTATCCACCATAGGAAGAGGATAATTGGAAAGAGTTTAGTTGTAATGTGTCTTTGGAAGGTCTTTGTAGGGAAAGTCTAGATTCAGTGTTTTGTTGCATTTATTTATTTATTTATTCATTCATTCTTTCATTCATTTATCTTAGAACTTATTTTGTGTTTTATCACTGTGTGAGTGTGTGAATAGGAGTGTAAGATGGCTTCAGAAGCCAGAAGAGATCTCCTGGAGCTCAATACAAGTGATTTATCTATCTATCTATCTATCTATCTATCTATCTATCTATCTATCTATCTATCCATCAATCTACCTACCTATCTATCTATATGTGTGTATATGTACACTTAGGTTCTTTGTAAAAGCAGAATGTCCTCCTAACGGATGAGCCATCTCTCCAGTCCAGTTTAGTGATTCTTTATTTTGACTGCACAATGGGCTTCTCTGAGAAATTCGAAAGAATTATGATACTGGAATCAACTTTGGGTTCAAAATATCAAAATCTCTTACAGGTGATGCCTGCAGCATGGATATTGTTTGACATTTCCTAGGTGACAAGATGGTTGTAATGCATTCCCTAAGTGATTAAGGTAGATATAGTGTTAACATCATAGTACACATTAGAATATTTGCATGTATGTTTATGTTAGTTCTGGAGTTGCAACCCATACCCTTGAATTTGCACAGCAAGTGTTTTACCCACTGAGATATCTCCTCATTTTCCTAGTATATTGTTTTTAAGTTAACTATCTTATTTAAATATCCAGTCAGTTTTGAGGTATTCTTTATCTTCTTTCTTTTCTTGGAATCCTAGAGACTAACACAACCTCTACATCATTGCCTTTCATCTGTTTAAACTATCAAGACCCCCAATTTTAAGGCATCAATATAAAACTATCACAGCTACATGCCTTCTCAACTAGTGATTATGCTCAAATATTGTTTCCTGAAGAAACATCAAAGGGGAATTATTAGACATTTTAAAAACTATATTTTACATATTCAATACTTAACAAATTATAGGTCTTCCTAATAACTGTATCAGAGTGATATATATATTGATTTCTAAAATACTTGTATACTGATTAGCATGACTTTGCTGTCATAATATTGACTTGTTGTACTAGACCAATGCTTTAAAGCCAAAAGGTATTTGAGTAATTTTATTGTAAATTGTAGAAATGGTAACTTTATATATATAGAAATATATATTTGATGTCATCTTATTATCAACAAATATTTCTTTACCATCACTGTACTGATTTTTTTGACAATGGAAAGTATATGATGCATAAAGGAAAGAAATTCCCCAGGGAATTGGAAAATGCAGTGTTTCCTTCAAACCTATAGTACTGTACAGGGCAGTTAGCAGGTGAAGGAGAGCATAGAAGGCTGAATAACAGGAAATAATGAGTTTGGATTAAGCATATCTTGTGATAGGATAAGTGAGGATTAGAAGCTATAGCAGAATCCAGTCATAAAGGACTTATTCCTTATAGTCAATGGTTCAGCTGTATCTGTAGAGGAGTGTGTGAGTCGTAGAATTTTATGGAATAGTGTGGACTTAGAAGAACACAGGAGACTGTTATAATTCCTTGTGGGTGATTTCAATGAACAGCCCATATAGAAAATCAGTCTTGTGAGTAATTGAAAGCTTTGATGAGTTCTGAGTGGAGCGTATCACACAGAAGTTTTTCTTAATGGCTCTAGTGTGGGAGGATATCTTAGAGGCGATTGTGCTTAGGGATAGTGCCTTGTGAGATTTAGTTGTTGTCTCTGATTATGAGAGATGAATCTTAATAAAAAGGGCAAAGAGGAAATGTGCGGGATAAACATAAGAGATAGTGAAGACAGAGAATCGGCAGAACTAGCGACAATCTAGGAGTGTAATGATAAATGGGGTTGGGGGGGAGGATAAGATGACTCCTGGGCTTTAGGCTTGAAGATGATAATATTCCAGAGGTAGCGTGCATGATATGAGCAGGTATGGGTGCTTGATGAGTTTCAGCAATTGGCAGAACACAGGAGCTGTCCTCTTAGGGCACATCAAGTTATATTTATTATTCATTTATTCAGGCAACAGTCATGATCATCTAATACTCAGGCATTCTTCTAGTTGTTGGTATTGCAGTAAACATGTAGAACCAAGTCCAAGCCTTATTTTCCAGATGAGGAAAGTAAGTAAATACAGATGAGAAGGCTCAGGAAGGAAGGGGGGGGGGAGACACAGAGCTCTACACAAGGAACCAGGGTGGGCTTTACTGGGAAGTCAACTGTGTGACTGATGCAGGCAACGGGAGAATAATTTCAGCAAAACAGCATGGATGAGAAAGTGGAGAACCAGCTGGAAGGCAGGGAATGTTCAAATGGAGTGACAGACTGGGGTTGAAAAATGCAAGGTCAAAATGGAGAAGTGAAGGGAGCAGACTTCATGGATGGCTTTGAAGTTCTTGGGAGGAATTTTTCTGAGAAAATCAAGTCTTTCAAGAACTTGCCTTGAACCATTTTTTCTGGCTACTGAGGCATGGGTGCTGATCCACGATGCGCATTATCTTCTGTTGCATATATTTTATTTGTCTTAATCAAACTTTACTTCTAGGAAAAGCAAGTATTGTGTAGGTAATCATCGTATAGCACACTATGATGATAAGTGCCTGTGGGTCCTTCAACTCAAGGACCTGAAGTTGGAGGAGTACTTGAGACTGGAAGTCTGAGGGACTGCATTGAAGAAGAAAAACACTTACCGCATCCATAGTGTGACAGTCCTATTTTTTTTAAACTAAAAGTTTATTTTAAAAAAATCATTTGTTTTAAACTTATTTAAATAAAATTTAATAAAAAGTAATATTATAAAATGTTCAGAAACCTATGACATACAAATATATATATATATATATAGTGGAAAAGCTTTCTATTTCTGTCCTCCATCTGATTCTAGAGTTTTTCTCCCAATAACACATTTATTTTGTATAAACTAAGACTCTTCTCTATTTGCAGTTTTCTTGAATGTCAGAAAGGTTTTATTTAGTTCTGCGCCCTACTTATTATTTTATTTTTTTCATGGGAACTAGAAGATGTGCGCGCGCGCGCACACACACACACACACACACACACACACACACACACACACACACACATTGACTACTTTTTTTCTTTTTTTTCAGTTCTGATCATTGCTGGTAGCTGTAGTTGGATGAGCAGGGGTCCCCTCCATGAGGCTCCTGTACTGTGTGCTCAGCTGGTGGCACTATTGGGAGGTGATTGAATCAGGGGGCCCATTAGCTTCATTAATGAGTTATCTAATGATGGGTTTTTAGCTGAACTGCCTGGAAGAGGTGGAGTCTGGTGGAAAAGCCCATCACTGAGGCATTTCTTTGGAGGGTGTTCCTTGTGCCTGGTCCCTTCTCCCTCTCTTGTAGGTTGCTAGCATGTATGTTGCTTCCACAGTCACATACTTACACCACTATGGTAGTCTGTCTCTTCCTAGGTCTAGGCCATGGACTAAAGTTTCAAAAACTGCATAAACCAAATTAATTTTACTTTCAAGCTGTTTCTGTTAGGTAGCAGCTAAAGAGTGGATTTTTTTTTTTTTTTTGTAGCAACAGAGAATCACATTGGTATCAAATATCTCTCCTTTATTTTAATGCTACCTAGAATTTCAGTATCATTATTATTTTTTTGGAGAACTACTCGCATTTCTGGAAGAATAAAAAGAAAATGGACTTAAAATCATGTGCAAATCCCCACTTTTATAGGCTGCTTTTGATCTCCAGAAACAGTGTTGACTCTTCCAATGATTAGCCTTTTTCAATACGTCTTATTCATTTTGTCAAGATTCGCCGTGTACCTCCTGGGAAAGTGCTTTGCCGTGACAGGTTAATTCTGCTTATGGAATATATGGTTTCAGAGAGAGATAGAAACAACAAGGAACAAATACCTATCTTCCTTTATGAAACTGACATCCCGATTTATGAATATATTGTACTTTTTGTTGTGGTAACTAAGTTTAGGTACTTTTACTAAAATGACTTTGAACTAATAATTTTAGATTAATTAAGAATTAATTAAATCACACCATCCCTTACCCTTAGTCTATTCTTGATTTCTTACCTACACAGTTACTTGGATTAATATTTAATGCTCATTTGATTCCTCTGTGGTTGTTGAACATTATACATTTCTCATAATTGCCCTTTTCTTCTTTGGCTTCCCTTTTTATTAAATAATCAACAATTCATGAAGTCAAGACAAATCAGACTTCAGGGAGAATGTCTTCTGACTCATAAGTTGACAGAAAGACCTGCTGTGTGTAGTCTTATAATCTTTGTTGATTAGCACTTTTTCTTGGCACCACTTCACAGTGGTATTGGCCAAGGGTCCCCTCCTTTGGGCTGTTAATCTGCTGTTGGTAATTATTCTTATTAATGTTTATTACCATAGAACTTAAATCTATGTATATCCAATGCAGTAAGTGCTTTGCATAGATTATTTAATGAAGTGTCAGTTGTGAAAATAATTTCAAATCCACTAAAAAGATTTGTTTCGTTCAGAGAACATTTAATAACATAAATTAGTTTTTTTTTTTTTAAAGCAGTCTTAGGGATACCAGTGTATTACTGAAAATATATGCTCACAACTATAGGATGATGTAATTGTGGTACTTCTATAAAAATACTATTAGTTGATGCTGACTATAAATTTAGATACTTATGAAGTTCTTAAAGCCCTGGTTTGAATACATTTTAAATGATATATTTTTTATATATTTTAACTAAGTTCTAATTCTCATCTCCAATATTCGTTTTGAAATATTTCTATATTATCAGCTCTTAGCTTTTAGCATTCATAGGTTTAAGCTTCATTATCATGGTTAATTTTGCCTCTGTGTTTTTGTACTGATTTATTTATTGTGAAATACAACTACATTAATCCTTCACATAGACTCTCATGATTCCACGTTGCAGGAGTTGCAACTGGAGGCATTTCTTTGTTTCAATTTTTCAAACGATACCTGCTTTCATCTGATTTTTCACTCCAAAAGTTTGTGATTACAAAGATTCTTCTTATTTTTTTTTTTTTTAGAAATTGAAATAATTAATGCTTGTTTATTTCCCCTTCTTCATATTCAGTTTAAATTCTAGTGTGTGTTACATACATCCATTTAGGATAGATACCCAGAATGTCACAAGCTCCCACAAAGTCTATGCAAAATAAATCTGGTGGGATGTTAATGATAAGTCATTCTTACAGAACAATTTATATAGTTAGAACTCATAGATTTTAGAATATTAGAAAATAATGAATAATACATTTTTCTTAGCTCATTTTTATCATAGTTTTCTCTCCTATGGAATATAGTTATTGTGGCTGAATTAATTCAGATCTGATTCTAAAATGGAATGTAACAAATTTTGTTATTAAAAAAAGAAGGTATTCTATTTATAGTGTAAAATAGTTGGTAAATTTTGATCTTTCTGCATGCTAGAGGTAAAATAAACTGAGATGAGAATATTTCATCATTTTGACACTCAAAGTATCATGTAACTTTTTGAGACAATAGAAGCTTCAATAGTAACTTATTATAGCTTACAAGGCAGTATAGACAAATTTTCCAGAAGCCATTTTGTAGCTTGATGTGGTCATGTGAAGGTCTACTATCTTTTATTGTAGAATAAAACAAAGCTAATTGAAAAGTCTAAAATCGTATTATGCTAATGATGAGCGGTAACCTACATTTGAACATTTATGACTGTATAAAATGGTAATTATCATAACTGTTGAACATTAGTTATGTACCTGATTCCTAATTGGTGCTCTGTACTCTAAGAGTATCTGTGTTGTGCAGGGTTTCAGGGAGATGGTCCTTCCTGTGTCTTATTGTACAAGTGCTGTTACATACTAGAAGCTTCACAACTAGCAGAGTTCACACAGCTTGAGAATTTACAGGCTGATTTATTTGACTTCAACGGCCAAATTCTTGTCAAATTGTTACGCTGACATGGCTATGAGTTCAGTGAATTGTCTTGGATTTCTAGATCGAAACTACTGTCATAGTGGAAAGACAGTGTCAGCTCTATATTGATGAACCATTGAGGGAGGCTGGGAAGACAAGTGAGAAAGATGAAATCACAGAGAGAAGGAAAAGCAGTAGCCAGTGATTGGACTGTTCTTTGTTAGACATACTTACCTGTTGAAGATAAGAACACTGTCTTTCCAAGGTAGAACTGTGATATATGGATGCACGAGATCCAAATTGCTGTTGTCTTTCCAGCTATTAGAATGTTTCTAGGAAAATATATAGAAGAATAAAATTTTCATTTTCAGTAGAAACAAAAAATGTCTCTTATTGGGCCTCAGGGCAAAAATAAGAATGCAAGTTGTCAGTTTTATCTAAATGACCTTTATTTCCATCTTTATTTCCATTTAAGGATAGAGAGCATGTGAACATGCATATCACTAGATAATCTTGCTTAATAGAATATATTCTGAGAACTCAGCACTTTACATGTAAAGTAGCTCTTTTCCTGCTGCTGAATGTGTATTGCATGAGAACTCATTTACTTAATAAAAATGGACAAAAGTGTCAAGGATAAATAAATAGTACAAAATTAAACAAAAATCTAATACCAATGACATTATACAAACTACTGTTTTAATGTTTAAAATGAATATTTCGTAATTAAGAGTTTTTAAAAATGCCTTCTACTTAAGTTAAACTATTCATAAATTATTGTGAAGCTACCTAAAGATAAGTAGGGTTGTTGTGACCTTTATTCATTATTGCAAGAAGGCTGTAGTGAGTGTTGGACATATGCTTAATGTCTATTGTAATGCAAAAAGAAATTCCAATACATTTACGCCCTTTACATGGTTGAATGAGCAGTGTAAGTACTTAGTGCTTACACTTACTTCTTATGATACTCAGGATCCAACACTGTTCAAGGCACAGAACCTCCTTAGCTGCATGGTGTAGCTAGTGTAGAGCAACAGTGCCACACACAGAGCAGGGCTGTGTATGTTTAAACAAGTCATCACTTGGGATGGAAATTAAGTATGTGTGTGGAGGGTGAGATGTATAGGATAAATTCACTATGAGTCAAGTCCCAGGGCAGCACAGTCAAGGTACCCACTAAATCAAAGCTTCTTAACCCTTTTCCACTCATGGTCCCCTTTTATCTGTTAACTTTTTATAAGTGTCTTGTTACATAGCTGTATAAGCCAAAAATTTCATGAAAGTAAATCACAAATTTATTTTAAAACAATTAATTTGTATTCGTATAATTTTATTATTCATTAAAGATGAAAACAAGTTTGCACACTGGGATGAATGTACTTAATAATTTTTCAAAGAGTAAATTATTGGCTGAATATTTGATAATGCAGGATGTAGAGCATGTTCAATACTTCTTCGAGTTGATCAATATTTTGATTTTATAGTCGTCAATGCTGCTTTTTATATGTTTTTCAAATGGCACAAGTATAAGCAAGACCATTTCATAAATTGGTCCTAATTCCTTCTTAATCAAGCCAAATGAGTTTAATGATTTCTTACAATTCTCAAGTCACCAACTCAAACAACAGTTTTCAAAATCATAAGTTCCAATGCAGTACAATTCCAAGACACCTTGTAGTTATATTTGGAAGAATGAAAGTAAGGAAATGTTAAAAGTCTTTATTTTCATAAATGATTATATTTCTAAAAGATCATTAAAGCCATTACAATTAATATTATATGATAATGTCTGAGCTATGGTGATTCAGTCACTGTCTGGCATAATGGCCTGTATAGTACAAGGTGTGAATGTTGTATGTTTAGCCCCAAGGCTATAGTAAACCCCTTCCATGTGCTTCTAGAAGCACCTAATATCTTTATATTTCATTTTAATCAATTTGCTTATTATAGGTTCAGAAATATATTATAGTTGACAAATTACTGATAACTTCCACACTCAGTTATATGATCCTATGTGGGATCATCCCCCAATTTAAAAACCTGGCGTCTGTATCAGAGCTGTAGAGGAGCAGATCTCAACAGCGACAGAGGACAGCCACGGTTCTACCTGTACAGAGTGACAGATGTGGTGACTGTAAAGACCTGAGAAGTTGAGAGAGAGCAACAGGAGAGGTGACAGAGGGAAGAGTGTAATATGTAATAAGCGTTCATTCGCATGGTTTGGAGGGAAGTAGCTCTTGATAAGGCTCTGCAATTTTCCAATACTCTTGAGTGGTCTGTTTTATCTACCTTGATTTTGTTGGAGAGAAGCTTCTGGCAGTATTTGTAGACATGTGTGTTAATGTACAGAAATTTGTTCAGTGCAGCATTGTAAACAATTTAAGTCATATTTGTTGTTTTGGGGAACAAGTATTTTGCTCCATAACAGATTTGCATCTCTGCACAGACCAGCGTCTTCATCTCCCCACTGAAAGAAAGGGTCAACTTCATTCACATACTTTAACATAACATGCCATCCCGTATTTTATTTTTTCTTAAAATAATCAAATTAATGCAATTTTATTATAAGTAAAGCCTAAATTATTATAAATTATTTTAAGAATGTTTTTTAAAAATAAATTATTTCCTTTTGAAAAGGTCTTTTTTTCCATGTATCCCCCTGTTCCTCCTACTTCCCTCCTCCCAATCCCTCCCAGTTGACCTTCAGCTTCTCTCTACCCCATCCCCCATGCCATCCCCCTATCCCCTCCCCCAAAAGGGCAAGAAGTCCCAAGGTGGGTCAGCTCAGTGGAGGGCATCCACTCTAGGCAAGTCTGATTTCCTCATCCCAATATCAAGACTGGGTTAGGTGTTTCTCTGCAGGGAATGGGCTCCAAGGTGCCAGACCACACACAGGAACACAGGGATCCCACTCCTTGAGGCTCCACATACTGCTCATGCAAATTGACAGTTGCCTATCCTTGGGGGGCCTAGCTCCTTTTCCTGATGGTTCCCCCAGTGGCTGTTCTTGATTCAGTGAGCTCCCTAGAGCTCCAGCCAGCCATCACTGTCGGAATTTTCCTCACAACCCCTATCTGCTTGCTCATACAGACTCTCCTCCCCTGCTCTCAGCTGGACCAGGAGCTCTGACCAGTGCTCAGCCATGGATCTCTGCCTCCACCTCTATTCTTTGTTGGACGTAGGTTCTGTGATGACACTTAGGGTGGTTATTCATTTGATTATAGATGTTTAGGCACTCTCTCCACTATTGATTGGAGACCTAGCCGGGGGCCATCCCACATTTTTAATTAAGGAAATCATTAGCTGTTTGGTAAATTCTACATGAAGTGTTTTTGTAGTTGTGAATTCTCTAATTTTTTTAAAAATAAGGAAACCATACGATGCTATATGCGTTTGTGGATTTCTTGCTGTTGACATTTGATTTACAAATATTTGTGAGATGCTTAGAAAACCATTTAAGCGTGTATTTGGCTATAGAAATTAGAAAGCTCTGATAGAGTAGTTGTTTAGTTTTCCATATGTGTAGGTGGGACAGGCCACAACTGACGTGGTGTGGTGCTTTTATTATCTTCTAACTCTGCCTAGGCTTAAAGTATTAAGCCTTTATTCCTGTACTTGAAGATTTAAGACATTTTAAGTATTTAATTCTACTTCCAGATAAGGATAGGAAAGGATTTCTGCTACTCTGAGAACTTGTGTCGGCTATTTCCTATAGACTTCTGCCTAGATATCAGTAAGAAGTTGTCCATGGTTGTGAAAGAGGCAGGAAAATTTAGCATTTATATTAAGTCTTCATAGCAACAAGGAATGGAGAAGGAGCTCAGCAGCAAGCAGTCATAGAACAAATCCACTCTATTAATGAATGTTCTATGCAGGAGTAAAACCAGAGAAATGTATGTCAAAAATGTCAGCTGTCTCTTTCTCTCATATATATAAAATCTCTCTATATGTATATAAATGTCTCTGTGCATGTACATGCACATGCAGTCATGATCCACTCAACAGTGTGGATACAAACTGACGAGTGTAGTATTAGGCGGTGTTGTCATTGTGTGAACATCATACACTCATATAAACATGAAGTTAAATAAAAAGACTAGATAAAGTGAAGTAGTGATGAGAGGCAGTAAGCACAGTTTACACGAGTCTGCCCCAAGTGTAACAAGACATTGGGTTTTACACTCTGAAATAATGAAGGAAGGTATAGCGCAGTAAACTCAGAGAGCAGAACATGCGGTTAGTCAGTGCACCAAACTGTGCACTGTGCATAGCTTCATGATCTATGCTCCTGTGTGACTGACAGTACAGCTTCCTTTCCATCACCTTCCTCACAGATACAGGAGCCATATGCTAGGCTGTTTTCTTATGGTATCAGTAGAGGTTAAGAATATTTAGGTCCATCATAATCTCTCGAAATTACTATGTTAATACTCAGTATAAATTGTACATTTATGAATTTTACTATGTTATTTAGAGCTTATGTATATCACACCCAGATTGTGTCTCTTTCCCATCTATTCTTTGTTGTCCTATCCACCAATCCTCTATTCACTTCCTGTTCCCCATATAGTTCTACTTTTAGACCATTGTTTGCTTCAGTTTCCATGTATGAGACATAGCACAATTGCCTTTCTGTATCTGGCTACTTTCACTTACCATGTCCTCTGGTTGAACCCATTTTTCTGGAAATGACATGATTACATTCTTTTTTACAGTTGAACAACATTCCAGTGTGTGTGTGTGTGTGTTGTGTGTGTGTGTGTGTGTGTGTGTGTGTGTGTGTGTGTGTACCTGTGTGTACATGTGTCCCCTCAGCACTGAGAGTATATTGTACACAAACACACACCATATTTTATCTATTAACTGTTAATGGTCAAATAGGGTTATTTTATAGCTTAGCTATTGCAATCAGTGACACAGGAAACATGGCTGTGCAGGCTCAGAAATGAGCTGGGCTATGGAATATCCACCATCTAATCGACAGCAGTGTAGTTCTGTGGGGAGAGGCAACATTGCAGGCAGAATGAGGCATGTTTTGATATCAGCATTCAGTTTTGGGTCAGTACTATAACTGTTTCGATCCATGCTACATAAACTCTGTTCTTTTGAACAATTAATCACCAAATTCTAGTGAAAATGCAATCTGAAATTATTTGTTTTAATGGTATTTGTAAAGTTACATTGTTTGAAAAGCACTAAATGGCAAGAGAAATAACAATTTCTTGCTGTACATATGTAATTTATTTTTAAAATTTCCTTTATTTTTATTTTAATTTTATGAGTATTCTGTCAGCATGTATATTATGTCTTTGTACTGTATGCATACCTGATGCACACAAAAGCTAGAAGAAGGGCATCAGATTTCCTGGACCTGGAGTTAAGGCTGACTATAAGTCATCATGTGGGTGTTAGCAATTGAACTTGGGTCCTCTGGGAAAGCAGTCAGTACTCTTAGCCACTGAGCCATCTCTCTAGTGCCGTATGTATGGGTTTATTTAAAAAAATACTTATATATTCTCTGAAGTGATGAATTGCTCAAAGACATTTTAATTTTATGTACAATTAAAAATCACTTACCACTTAATTCAGTGAACCACCACTTGTGACATAATAAATCTGACAAAACTCTCACAAAAGAGATAATGAAAAATATATTCATAGAATTGGATTTATGGAACTCTAACTATATCGAAACATTACCTCTGAATTCTTTCATAGAGTTATGAATTTCTTTGGTAGACTTAATAAGAAGTTCTATCATGCAACTGCATTCTTTTAAGGAGTACTAATATTTTTTTTTCATACTTTTAGATAGCAACTGTTAATCCTCCCCCCTCTCGAGTGTGTGCATATGTGTGAGTATACAGGTACATATGCATATGCATTCATGTATTTGTGCACTGGAGGCCAAAGGTCAATGGTGAATTGTTTTCCTCATTCACCGTCTATTGTAATTTTAAGACAGATTTGTTAGCACACATAGAGCTTACCCATTTGCCTAGACTTCTTGACCAACTGGGCTCTGTCTATCTCGGCCTCCTTAGCACTGAGAATACACTGGGCTTAGAATATATTTATTTAATATTAAAAATAAACCCAAGTGCTAGGAATCAAATGAATATCATGTGCTTGTATGGCAAACACTTTACCATCTGAGCCACCCCCCAGGCTTGTACTTCTTTTATATTTTATTTATTTCTTTTTAATTTTTTTCATTTTGAGGGAATTTCATACTTAAGTATGAATCTATATCATTATATGTCTATATCATTTTCACCCCCTTTCCTCACTCCAAGATCACCCTCTTAAACTGATGACCTCTCCTTTATTATTTTTACATAATACTTAGCTATACATAAACCTATTTCCTATTGATTGCATTAGTATTGCTATTATATGTTCATGCATTTATGGCTTGGGATTGGATAATCTATCATGGGGTTCATTCCTGAGGAAAACTGATTCTCCTTCTTCCAGAAGCCAATACTTGTCTATAGTCCTTCATCTAGGGGTGGGGTCTTGTTAAATTCCCCTCATCCATTATGTACATCATGTTTAGGTGGACATAATGTTGAGATATTATGGGGCAGCTTCCCTGCCGTGTGTACGAGAAGCAGGCATCCTGCTTTGCCTCTTCAAATCTTTCTGTTCTTCCTTTTGTGATTTCCCTTGAGCCTTGTGTATAGTGGTTGCATTGCAGGTGTATCATTCTGTTTTAGTATGATGCTGGAGACAGTGTAGGATTCCATTGCAATGTGAGTTCTCTGAGCACAATAGCCTCTCAGGGAAATAACTGAAGTAGTATTTAGGGAACATTCTGGAGGAGTAATTTCTGGTTTCAGAAGATGGGTAGGAAGCTCTTTTTCAGCAGCAGAGGAGGTTTATTTGAAATGGGCTGTCTAAAAGGCCCAATTCTGGTCTTAGATAGAACTGAGAATTGAACAGAGATATCCTAATAATACTTAGTTTAAAGTGAGCAAATCAGAAAGAAATTCTCCCTCATATTATGAATGAGACCTTCATATTAACTGAATCATACTGAAAGCTTGGATTTAAAAGGAAGAAAAACTACTAAAAAAATACCATGTTAATTAGTATTATGGAGAAGTGGATCTCTGTAGGATGAGGTTTCTGGTCCGGACTTCCGGGCCTAACCTCAAGGTTTAGGACCCAGACCTGCAGACCAGCAGAGACACACAGAGGCTTACTATAGTTTTAGGCTGTTTGGCCTAAGGCCCAGGCTAACTTTTTACCCTTAAACTAAGCCATGTCTCTTATCTTGTTCAGCCATGTGGCTCAGTACCCTTTCTTAGAGCAGCATAGTTGTCCTCTGCTTCTTCCGGCTTCTCTCTGGCGTTCTGCTCTGTGCTTTCTGTTCTCAGAGTTTTCTTAGTCTGGTAGCCCTGCCCACACTTCCTGCCTGCCTTTGGCCAATCAGTGCTTTTTATTAAACCAGTGGGTGGGACAATTATTTACCACGAAACAACACAATACCCTACAGATCTCTCCTGAAGAAAACACAATTCTGTTGGCCTCCAGTGCAGCTGTTTTGTATTATTGTAACAATATTTTAATTTACTGACTTGAACTCACATTTATAATGTAATCTTTCTGATATTTAAAATATTTATTCTTGTGTGTATGTATGTGTGTGCACACACATTCTTACTGTGACAAGTATGTATGTGTGTGGGGGGGGAGGGGAGGTTCAGACAGCAATTTCATGACATTGGTTATCTCCCTTGACCTTTATGTGGGTTCTAGTGATCAAAGTCTGGCCTTCACCCTTCTGTTACAAATGTTTTTACCCCTGAGCTTTCTCTTTGATCTCCAACCTAAGTTATTTTGAGTGTAATCCTTACCCAAATTGTTGATATTGTAGACAAGATCTTTCTGGGAAGTTTGGACTTGCCTAGTTCTCAATATCCAACTCAGCCTGGTTTAAACTCACAATCCCACTTGCTTTAAATTTTGTGATTATTGGCATGTGAACCATAACCATTTTGATAAGTCATATTACTGTTTAAATAACTGTTTTCTAACTATAAGCATGAGGTTATCTAACTCTTCTAATTCTTACAGAAAGCCATATATGAATTATGAAGTATAGAGAATAGTTTTTGCTGACTTTTGAGGGCTGTTTATTTATCATGTGTTTCTAAATTAGATTAACTCTATAGCTATATCTCAGGATATTTGTTTACATGTCTGAAATAAAAGACAAGCATTTGATTTGTGAATGCTGTCTCACTCAATTGAAAGGTTGGTTCTTGGCAATCTGTCATTGTGCCAAAGTATTCATTTGACACAGTGTGCATTTTCAGAGTTCATTCATCCACAACAAAAATAACACATAGCTACCTGCAAGAAATTATTTCCAAGTGGAACTGACTTATAATAAGGAAGAAAAATAATAGAAAAATGACAACCAAGAAATTTTTTTACTTAGGTTGTAAGTGGGTATACTCTCCTGATTTATTTAGCCTGTACCACACTCTGAGTTGATCACATGTCTTTTCATTTTTTCTTAAGTTTTGGGGATTATAATATAATAACATCACTTTATTCTTATCTTTCTTTCTTCCAAATCCTCCTTTATACCACCACTCTTTGCTTTTTTTTTCACATTCTTCCTTCTGTTTCTTTAATTGTTGTTGTAAGTGTGCGTTTATGTATTCGTAACTACATAAATACAGCATTTTCCATCTGTATATCGTTACTTGTATGTATATGCTTTCAGAATTGACTAGATGGTATTGAATAACCAGGGAAGGACTTAATCTCCTGCCCTCAGCACTTCAAAGTTGCCTGCCGTTCTTTGCCTGGGGTTGAGGCCTCATGAGCTCTCCTCATGTCTATGTTACTATGGATACAGGTGCCATCATTTTTCAGGTCCAAGGCTCACACTCTGTGCTGAAGCTTGATTTCTGAGCTCACACTTTCTGATCTTTGTTTAGATAGCATTTTTGTACAAAGTTAGTAAGAAAAGCAACCTGTCTAATACTTTTGAAAGATCAAACATGCTGCTGAGGAGATTCTCATCAGATATCCTTAGGAACTTGGTTGAGTGAACATCCCATATGTTTACCCAGAAGGAAAAATTTTCAGGAAAATAAGCTGGAACAAAAAAAAGAAAAAGAAAAACCCCAGAATCTTTAAAAGCATATCAATCTGTTGATTGATGACTAGATTAACTTCAATTCTTTCCTATAGAGAATAAAGTAACAACATGAAGTTAGACGTGTATCTATAATAGGGTATGGAGTTCTTTATACAGAAAAATGGAGTTCAAAATTTGCAGACAAATGAATAGACTTAGAATGTATAATAGTAAGTGAAATCACACCATCTCAGAAAGAGCAAAAACTTATATGTTCTCTTTCATATGAAGGATCTAGTTACTATAGCTATACGTGTAGGCAGACCAACATATTGATACAGTGCAAGATGAAAGATAGGGAATGGGGAAGGATCAGATGCAAATGATGGATGAGTTATAAAAGAGGTTATGAAGCTAATTGTTTCTGTAGGTCTTATTCTGTCACAGATATCTTTTGGTTTTGGTGGTAGATAAGTGCATCAAATCTTTGCAATATAGAAAATTTTAAATGTAAAGTTTAACATGTACCTCCACAGCTTTTGTTCTGAATGCTTATTTTAACTGTAGAGTAGTTCATTGAGTTGCATAGATTTTGGGTCTGGTTAATTTTGGCGTGTGATTTTTTTTTTAAAAAAAATTGCATTGTTTTCATACAATGAGTTTTATAAAAAGAAAATTATGAACTCAAAGCTGCAGCAAGTATCAATTTCCAGATAATTTATATTTACCATGTTTTAAACCATTCAGCAACATCTATGTCCTTATATAAAAATTTTGGAGCCTTGCATGGACCTTGTAATGTTCATTAGATGTGAAAAAGTAACATTTCTGGGTCAGGCTCCAATCCATAGAATTAAATTGCTTCAATTGACCTTTTGTTTTCTGGATTGTACTTCACAGTATCATAGTCATAGTTTTTTGTTTTTTTTTTTTGTTTATTTGTTTGTTTGTTTTTGTGTGTGTGTGTGTGTGTGTGTGTGTGTGTGTGTGTGTGTGTGTGTGTGTGTGTGCTTTTTACATAACTGTAAGTCTGGATTCTTGGTTGAACAGAAAAGACTACCTCTGGGTGATTTTCACAGAGTGAGACTAATACAAGAATTTCGGGGAAGCTCATGAATGTATTTTGTTTTAGTGGGTCAAGAACAAGATTGAGTAACCATTGTTAGGGCAGGATTCAGGATTATGCTGCAGCTCATATTTACATCAGTTTTGTTGCTGCTGCTGAACACCCACCAGACTTCAGGTACCACTGCTCCTCTACGCCAGTCGCCAAAAGTTGCTGCCTCTGTGGTCACCCCCACTACATGGAAACTTCTAACATTGTTCTGCTGCCTGAGTGGTGGGTCTGACATGATCTGTCAGGTAAGATTTCTATACCAGGGTAATAAGGAAGGCTGTCAATGTCAATGGACCACTATGCTCTATTTATTATTCTAAGACAGACCTAAGATGAGAATTTATCAAACAAAATAATGAAGAATAAACAATTGTCATACAGGACAACTTGTGTTGTATAGTTCACGGTTTCCCTATGTACAACACTCTGTCCATAGCTGCTTCTCCTCCCATTGAGATGCCTTATGTTTTTGTAATGCTCTGGTTTCCTTAACCTTCTTACCTTGGTCTGAAATTATTTCGTCTCCATTTGTATGGACTATTGTTCAAGTGTCATATACACAAAGTCATTGTTTCCCTCCTGCATGAAGAAACACATCCCTTCACTCTCCTCCTCTCCTCCCTGGTTCTGAGCTCAGAAGGGATGTAGGTCGATATCTGGCTCATTTCTAAAAAGCCAAATGAATCTCCCAAATTCCTTTCTCCCCTTTCTCTCTCTAGCCTCCCTCTCAATCTCATCCCCTCTGACATTGAAGGCTGTGCCTCTGTCATTTCATGAAGCTTTATCATAATTAACAGCAGGCTGAATTCAATAATGTGTACTCAAGAATTTTCACTTTCAAATATTTATATTGTATTTTCTTCAATACTGTATAAAAATAAAAGGTTTTTGTTCTGTGACTCTTTAAGGCACAAAGTTTAAAAAATGTGGATGGATATTTGTCCTTTTCTTTGATCCAAGCTTGTTTTACACAAAACATCAGGTACACTGCTATGCACAATTAGAAAAAGAATCTAAAGTTATTTAGATTTTCTCTCTCTGAGTGGTAATAGTTAATATTAAAAGACAGGATTTTTGTATAAGAACCAGAGATGGGTACTTGTTTTTATAGTAGGCTATTATATGGGCTCTTTCAGATTAAAAAAAATACAACAGAAATAATTGTGTGGTTTTTACCAAATAAAAAGTTAAAACCCAGACAGTTTTCTTGGGTGGATGCCACTCTGACATTGTGCAAGAAATGAATAATCTTTTCAGATTTTAACTTGGTGGGTTGAAAGAAAAGGTACTCAAAGCTTTCCCCACAGAACCTGCCCTATCAGACAGTAGGAAATCTTTTTCTAAGTGTTGCCTCAAGATGAGACGAAAACTTAAAGCTTCAGTACTGAAGCATAAAGATCAGATACGTCTTCAGTCCTGATTCTTCTGTTGCCTACAGTGGGAAATATCATCACTCACTAAGGACTGTTAAATCATCTGACTTTACAGAACTGTTGGAGACTTGTGAACTGGATACACGATCTTAGATTCTAATTAATGGTTGCGCAAATTGAACTGTTATTGAAAGATTTCTTGAGCAGGAATTTTCAAAATTCCGCTTTGAAGTTTACAGACCTACTTACTAACTGGATGGCAGAATAGGGTCCGATTGTTGTGCACTCCATGCCCTATCTGTGTACAAACTGCCAAAATCTAAAATGATGAGAGCATCTGGTTATCTTTTAAAAAGCAATGCAAACTCCTTGTTTACTACATGGTGAAGTTGATTTCTGATCATTGAATTATTTGAGATGTGTTGGGCCTTCTTTTGGTCCTCATTATCTGAATTTCCTCTGAGCATTTGTAATGATGATTTATATATGAATAGGAAATTAATATTTGCCTCATGAAATGAATAACAAAATTATGTCATTAGATGTCATAACAAAATTTGATTTTAAAATTCAACTTTTCAACATTATGATAACCTTTAGAATATGTGTAAAATAAATTCACACACTGTCAAATCTTAAGCATGCTCTTTATCCTTCAGAAAATTACATAAATTTGACTTTCTTCTTTTTATAAATGTCACTTTTAGGTTTTCACTATTATTAAAAACAGTACATTATCTTATATTTGTGAATATGTGTATATATATGCTATAAATGATATATGTGTAGCTTCTATGCACATATTTGCATTATAAATTTATAATTCTTAGGAGAGTATATTAATGTACACAGCACTGTTTGTATATATAAATATAGACACAATGATAAATATTTACCTATTTAAATACACACATATATTACACACACTTAGAGCTGTGTATAAATACATGCATATTTATGAATTAAAATATAACTTTGGATACTTTATTAAATTCTGTGATATATGGCTATAACAATTTCTTTTACTTATTTAAATGTCTGATAAAGATGGAGATTTGAAATTCTTATGGTTAATTATTAAGCATTGTCATAAAATGTAGAAGGCAGTAACTAGACATATCTTCCAATTAGATAAATGCTCAGTAATTTGTGCCAAGCTGGGGGACCCACAGGTTTGAGGATTGCAAGAAAGGTACTTCTGTCAATGTCCCCTCACTCGGTCCGGTTTCTCTGTCTAGTGGTGGCTCTTCTATGGAGCTTATCAAACAGAGTCACCCATTCTGAAAGGCATATTTACAGCACCATCTTTTTTTTTTTTTTTTATTGGGATTCAGCTGTGATTCTAAAACATCTTCTGTGGCACTTGGGGACATTGCCCTCTAATATTAATCCCAAGAAAGGTCACTAACTCTGACCAAGAGGTCAGTTTGCTTTCTTATTTAATCCATGTTTTCATCACACCATCCTGTGTCACCTCCAGACAGCTTTTTTAGGAGGATGTATAAACCCAGAGATCCATTCTGGCACTACTAACCAGAGGACCAAAGACAGTTCTGGAATTTCTTTTTGGTCTTTACCTGAGTCTTTACCTAAGCGATTTCCATCCCCTCTTCTCACCTCTGAAGAGTTAATCCTAATGGCTAGTTAGCGAATTGGGACATGGATTTTTCTGAACCCTGGAGCTGTCAGATTTGGCAATTGGGGTAGCCCTCCAAGGTGGCAAAATAGAGGACCCCACATGTGCAAAACAGTGTTTCCATTTGTCTAACCACTGAGTCCAAGGAAGAAAGAAAGTCCCTGACTGGTGCCTGGATAGATGTGAAGGACACATAAAAGCAAGAGTTATAAATGGTACCAGTCCATGCAGAGCACCAGATGACAGCAGAATAGAGGGCACATTAAGAACATCAGCAGCCCAAGCCCATTGTAATCCTGTAACAGGCTCATAAGGACCACTGGACTCCTCATTTCCTCTGGCCTCTAAGGACAGACTTGAGAGTGATGAACCCAGAGCCAGCTTTCAAGCATGTTTACCATCCTAGCTGGCTTCTAGACACACAGAGAATAAACTTAACCGTCATTTGAAAACAGTACTAAGTCTCTTTTTCAACTGCAGGTCAATGCTGCAGTGTTGAATTATACCAAGCTCCTGATGTCTTTATATTTGGCTTTTCACTGGGAAGATGGGTTCTATTTATCACATAATTTTATGGTTTTTGGGTTATTTCTGGGGAAGGTACAGTAAAGAACGGGATCTACTCTGGGTGGAGACCTTCCACAGTTGTCTTTTCTAAGAGTTAATTCAGTTCAGCAGCTCAGTTACTTGGCCAACGTACTAGCCCTCAGGAAGATGGATCCACCATAAACCTTGCTAAGGAAAGAGAAAGAATAATTATGCTTTTAATAAGACGACCTGCTTTTCTTTCTGAGCTTTCCTGCCCTCTGTGCAGCTGATGCACGGTCACCACAAGGGTCTGTTGATCAGAGTCAGGACTCAAAAGAGTCCAACATTTCCCTCTTTCTTTTCTTTTCTTTTCTTCTTCTTCTTTTTTTTTTTTGTGGATGCTGGCCAGTGCCTAAATATTCCTTTTCTGGTCTGGTACTCTTTCTGCCCATCATGTGATTGCTTGTCTGCCTGTGGCTAACCTCAATGCCAGCTTAACTCAAACCGCATGGCCTTTCCTTTTTCATCTCCCTCGTCTTCTCCTGATAGTGGTCCACATTTACAGCTTCTATCCTGGAGCTCTGGGCTTTCAAAATCTAATAAAATGGTCTTTGAGCATAAAAAAGGCTTCTAAGGAGAGAGGTATAAAAGCTTCAAGTCACTATTTAGGACAATGAATTTAACAATATGAACATTTATCTGTGATAATGCGATGCGATTTTGCTACTTTTTTTGGTTTATTTGTTTGTTTGTTTGAGACAGGGTCTTACTGTGTAGCCCTGGCTGACTTGGAACTGGCTATGTAGATCAGTCTGGCTTTGAACTCACGGAGATCTGCCCCCTTCTGTCTCCCAAGTGCTGGGATTAAACATGTATTCTACCATGTTCTAACTTGATGTCATTTTAAGGTAAAAATTTCTCTTTAAATCACTATATGAAGACAAACCTTGTTTCCTGGAGATCAAAGTTTCATGTTCTGTTGTTTCTTTTTTAGATTTTTTTTCCAAGAATGGTGCCTCATTTTATAGAGGAATAAATAATACAAATAAGCAAGTGTATTAAATGTGTTGGCTAACAGTTCTTAACTTCACACACTTGGGGAGAGAAATCCTCAAGTGAAAAACTGCTTCTATTAGTTTGGCCAGTCTGTGGTGTGTTTTCTTGACTGTCAATTGCAATAGTAGAGTTCGCCCCACTTTGGGCAGTGCTACACCTAGGCAGCAATAGTAGAGTTCACCCCACTTTGGGCAGTGCTACACCTAGGCAGCAATAGTAGAGTTCACCCCACTTTGGGCGGTGCTACGCCTAGGCAGGTTGGTTGTGCTAAAAAGCAAGTGAAAAGTAACATTTACTTTGCCCTCTGTTTCAGTACCTGTACCTAACTTCTTGCCTTGGCTTCTCTTCATGAGAGACTCTAACTTATAAGTCAAAGAAGCCAATTCCTCCCCAAGCTGGATTAGGTCACTGTATTTGTCATGGCAACAGAAAGCTAGTCAGAATACTCAAAGTCTTCTTTCTTCGTAGTGTTCACAATGTCCATAGCCATATTTTAGTCCAGAGCATGGTTTTTAGATTAAAATGACTCACATATGGCAAAGGAGGGTAGAAGTTAGAGGTTAATGTGGGAGTGAACATATCACTGTTGTCTGAGAGGTTGTTTCTGTTATCCCATGGCATGGGCACCCGATCATAGCTCATAGTTTAGAAGTGGCTATTGAAAAATAGTTTAGAGGATTCTCAGTGTTCTCATCCCAAAATTGCTCAGTTCCATGATTTGATTATAACACAGTATCCATATGTGTGGAGACAGCATACTGTACTCTATAAATAGGTGTTACAGTGAGGTTTCTTGGTCCTGGGCGGCCAGAGGTCCAGACCCACAGACCTACAGCCCCAGACCCCTTAGCCGCCTGCCACTGCTCATGCCCCCAGAAATGACTCAGACACTTATATTAACTTCATGCTGTTTGGCCTATGGCTCAGGCACATTGCTATCTAGCTCTTACGTCTTAACTCAACCCATTCTCATTAATCTGTCTGCCACGTGGCCTGTGGCTCACCTGTTTTCCTTACATGTTTCTTCTTTGGTGCCCAGAGCCTAGAAGTTTTATTATAACAAATAGGTACCATATTCATGTCAGTTAAAAACAATGAAATTGACAAAGGATGTGGCCTATTTTGTCATTGCTTTGGCAAGTGTTTATGTCAAATAAAGTCATGCTACATTATATTCCCTGCTAGAACATGCATTATTCTTTTAAAATTATTAACTGGAATTAGTTACATTGGAAATTAAAAAAAGAATACAGTCCACTTCTTAATTTATAAGACTTGAATATTTTAACCAGAAGTATGGTTGGACTTTTAGAAACTGCACTCACTTGAGGCAGTCTGTGAACCCATGGGCCTTCTCTTCAACGAGACGTTTCTGATAGGAGTCACAGAAGAAACTTCTCTCTGTGAGGATGCTGGAGGGAAGGGGAGAACAGACTGATTGGCGTTTTGCTTCTGGAAGTATGGGGTGGTGATATGGGAGATGCAGTTAGTTGGGACTTTGTGCTCATCCTTTGCTCTCCACAGTATTTAGCATAAAACTCTGTGGATGGCAGGGTAGTTAAAATGCTATTTGGCTTTTATTAAATTTCTCTCTTATTAAGGAAAACACAACTGTTGTAATGACTACGACTACCAATTTCCCCCGTCCCTAGCATTTGAGTGTCCTGCGGTCTCTCTCTCCCTCTCTGTTGATTTTAGTAAAATCTCAACTAGTACAGCCTTTTATCCCTCCATGCCTCCCTCCCTTCCTTTTCTTTTGTATAGAATCCAGTTTTGACTTTTCTCAGGGGGAGGGGGAAATCCATGACTTTGAGAGGCATGAACCTCTAAAGATACTATTCTAGCCGCAGAATTATTTTTAACAGCCCTTCCCACTCTCAGCACGACTTGAATAGCATCAGAAAAGAGCAGATTGATGAGCTCAAGTGCCACGAGGGACCAGCCTGGATTTATCATGTTTATGAATATTCCTGTCTGATTCACTACCTATGTTTGTTAGTCTTCGGATGTATGGGATGGGTGGATTTAGGAAAAGTAGACATTTCCAGCAAAGTTTTTCATTTTATAGCTGCTTCCTAAAGAAGAATTTTTTGAGATCGGTTAGGGAATTATGAAAATGATCATGTTTCCTAGAGGATTTCTTTGTAAAGAATTACTCTATAAGTTTAGATCAAGAGAAAATTTATAGTTAGAGTTAGGAAGTTAAAAAAAACTACAATATGCTTGTATTATTTATATTTATTTTGAGTATGGTGTATGTTCCTATGTATGTATATGTGGAGGACAGAGTCCACATCAGAGTTTTGTTCCTCTGTTGCTCTATACCTTAATTCTTGAGATATGGCTTCTCACTGAACCTGGGACTCACTGCTATAGCTAGACTATGTGGCTAGCATGGCATGGAGAACAGAGATCCTTCATCTCTGCTCCACCCCAGTTCTGGTTTTTACAAGCATACCCTGCCGTGTGCAACTTTTGCATGGGTTCTGGGGATCCAAACTCAAGTTCTAATGCTTGCATTGTGTATATTTTATCCATACAACCATCTCCCTGTACCCCAAAGCTATATCTTTTGAATGTTAAAAAAATGTAATCACATTTATAAAGTCTCAGAGCATTTATGTTTAAGTTGAAATAGTTAAGTGGTCATGGATGATTTGTTGTAATCTAAACTATGGTCACTATGTGGTGCATTATATCTCAAGGACATATTAGTCATATGCCTGATGATTCCAACCCTAAACAACATCTCCATAACTTGGCCATATCTAAAAATGTTATCTTTCTACTGTTTCCATATGTAATTTATGATTCCATATGTAATTGAGATTATGCAGTTGAGCCATCTAGTTTTGTTTATAAATGACAGGCTTTTTCTTCATTCATAAGGCTAAATATCAATATAACTTTGGTATAACTTTACCATTTTCCTTTGCTGTGAGAAACTCTACATGAAGAATATTCTGCCCAACAGTAGAATATGATCTCCTTTCAAGCACTCCTGGAACTTTTTACATGATGGACAATGTCACAAAAATACATTTTATCAGCTTTGAAACCATGCAAACACTTTACCAAACCCCAAAGAACAAAACTAGAAATCAGCAATACATGGAAAACTTTAGCATTTACAAATAAATGGGGGAAAGGGATTCTGAACAACCAATGAGCTAAAGTTGTAATGCCCTGGGAATTGACTAGTTTGAGACCAACACAAATGGAAATAGTAGACGAAGCCTTTTGGAAGCATCAACAACAGCTCTGAGGAGTCCATAACTGTGAACACATAAAGGAAGGAGACCACTTGGTACCTCAACTCAGCTCCAAAAGAAGAACTAAGTAAGCCTACAAGCTAAGTTTTCTTTGTTTTTTTTTTTTTTTATGCCTTTTGATTGAAATTTAATTACATTACTTTCCTCTATTTTCCCAGATCCTCCCAAAGCTCTACCCCAGGCTTCCTCATGCTCACCCCAATTTTCAAATTTGATGGCCTCTTCTTCCCCATTACTGTTATTATGTATTTGTGTGCACATATATACAACCTGCCAAGTTCATTTTTGTTATCTGTGTATCTATGGTTCGGGACTGATCACTTTGTATTGACTTGATAACCAACAAGGGGACTCATGTCTGGGATAGGCTAACTCTTCCTCCTTCAGCATTCATCAGTTGCCTGTTCAGAGGTGTGACCTCAGGGTGATTTAACCTCTTCTACATTAACATGTCTGTTGGTATACTGTCATTGTTCAAGTTTTGATTATGCAGCCATTTCTAAGAAAAGCTATGCACAGTAGATTTTCTGGTATCCTAGCTCTTAAAGTATTTCTTCTTCATATTCCATGATGTTTACTGATCCATAGATGCAAGAACTATGATATAGATGCACCTGTTGGGTCTGGACTCATGAGGATCTCTTGATCTTTACATTGTATCTAATGGTGAATTTCTATGGTGATCTCCATTTGCTATAAAGAGAAACTTCTTTGATAGTAAGTGGTAGTAGCTACAGTTATCTGTGGGCACAATCATGAGACTTGCAATTTAGTAAGAGATTATGCTAGTCTAGCAAAATAGTAGTACTGTATCTATGACCATTAGTTTCAGGAAGTTGACTAGATTTCTTGTTTCAGGTATGATTCTTCCTGTTGGGTGAGCCTTACATCTAATGAGATGGCTGCTAGTTCTTGGCAATATGTGAGTGTTACTTACTGCTCCTTTACAGTATTGACATGCTAGTCATTCTTGTGGTTTATAGATGTTACAGATAGGTAGGACTATTAATTGCTTCCGTCCCTTGGCAGCTTGCATAGTATTTTCTGGTACATTGGGAATTCTTCTACAGGAAGGAGGCTTTCAGGTTGAATAATCCAAACAAATCCCTGTGTCATAAGTGTGTGGTGTCTTCAGAAACAGGTTGTCCACAACCTCTGAGAGACAGAAAAGATGCCCAGAGTTATTAAAATCAGGGAAAAAACAAATGTCAGAGTAGAAATAAACGTAACAGCAGCCATAAAATGAAGATTAATACTACAGTTGGTGTTTAAAGGGTTAAACATTGGTAAATAGGCTCTAAAGAAGAAATAGAAGATTAGAATAGAAAAACTTAGAAAACATGGGACAGCTGCAGGCATTGTCACGGAAGATAAAGACTCTTAAATACATACCAGCCAATTAGATAACTATCTTTACTGAAAAGGACTGAGAATTGAAGAAATAAAAACTGAGATCAGTAGCTACTATGGGGATTTGATCAGTGTTGTGGTTTGGATGAGACTGGCCCCCATAGTCTTATAGATTTGAATGTCTGCTTTCCAGCTGATGGGCTATTTAGGACGGCTTCGAACATGTGACCTTATTGGAGGAGCTGTGTCACTGGGATGGCCTTCGACAATTCAAAAGCCCACACAAGACCAGTTTTGCTTTTTCTGTGTGTCAGGATCAGGATGTGAGGTCTGAACTGCTGTTCTAGTGTCTATCCTTCCGGCTTGCCACCGCACTCTGCCATGATGATCATGGACTGACCTCCAGAAACTGGAAGCGGGCCCCCAGTTAATTGCTGTCTTCTGTCAGTTGCCTTGGTCACGGTGCCTCTTCACAGCCGTAGAACAGTGACTAAGACAATTAGTAACAAATTCTGTCTTGTGGATCTCTCTAATACTAATTGTTAACTTGCTCTGATTTAGAGTCATCTGGGAGATAAGCCCCTGGGTATATGTGGGAGCCACTGGCAAGATTCAGCGCTGTGGAGGATCACTTAGGTTAGGTTAATTGATGGAAAGACACATTTTAAATGTGACCAGCACCATTCCCGGGCTTAGGTTCTGAATAAAGGGTAGAGCTGAATACCAATATCCATCTCTTTCTACCTCCTGACTGTGAATTGAGTGTGGTCCACAGCTTTAAGCTCCTCTGCCTTAACTTCTTCCCATGACAGGGTGTATCCTGCCCTTGTCAGGAAAATGGATCCTTCCTCCTTTAAGCTGCTTGTCATCATCACATTTGGCCATAACAACAAGAGAAGTGACTAATACTTTTCTCAACAAAGACAAGCAGAGGGCCAGAGGCTTTTCTGGCATATTCTAATAAACTTTTAAAGCCTTCTAAGCACTTAGAAAATATTGAAGAAAAATTATTCCCAAACACATTTGTGTGTGTGAGTGTGTGTGTGTGTGTGTGTGTGTGTGTGTGTGTGTGTGTGTGTGCGCGCGTGAGCATGTGTGTAGCCAACATTCAGCCTATACCAAAACTAGATATGAGCAATATAAGGAGGAAATCACGGACCAATATATTTGATGAATTTGATGTAAAAATGTTCAAAAAAACATTTGAAAATCAAATTTATTTGCACATTAAGAAAAGCACATGGGATTTATTCCTGGGGTACAAATGGTTAAATACACACAAATCAATAAATACTGTACTTCATAATAGCAGAGAGAGGTACAGAGAATAAATCTATCATGAATAATGATAAGAAAAAAACATTTAACCAAGCAGCATACTTTCATGATAAACACTCTCCAAAATTCATATATAAAGACAGGTCATATCCTCATATTAAAGACCATAGCTCACATACTAATTAGTGTTTCTTTTTTTTAATCAAGACTTTCTTTCTAAGGTTAGGAATAGGAATGGATGTCCACTTCCTCAGCATTTAATCATAGTCCTGAAAGTTCTGGTCAGAGAAATTAAGCAAATAAAGTAACAAATGACAAGTCAGACAGGAAGAACTGGAACTGACAGATGGTGTGATCATGTATGTAAATATCTCCGAAGATTCCACATAAACACCTGGTAGAACACATAACATAAATTCAGTGGTTTTAGCCTACAATAATCAATATACATATATATATATATATAATTCATATATATGTGAAAAGAAAGTTAAGAAAATAACTGCATCTATACGAACATGGGCAATAATAGGAAAAGATCCGACAGGGAGGTTGGTAAACTTGTCTCCCGGAATATATAAGACATTAAAGAAGAGATAATGTTGGATAGAGACCCTGTGCACATGGCCTGGGCAGTTAATACGTTAAAATAGCCATTTAACTCCAAAGAGTCTGAATTTAATGTATTCCTTGCTAAAGTCCCAGTGACACTTTTCATAGAAACAGAAAGATTCAGATAGAACCATAAATGATCTTGATGCTAATGCAATCTTTAAAAGAACAAATTTGTAAGCATCAGATCTTCTGAATAAAAATTCTATTATAAAGTCATGTCCATCAACACTGTATGATACAGATGAGAGAGCAGTGGACTTGGGATAACAGCAGTTATTCAAAACACACATTGTCAACTGCTCCATGGCAAAGATGCCAAGACAGCATTTCTCTTCAAAACTTAGTGTTGAACAAAAACAATATCATTTATGGAAAAGGACAACATTGCACCACTGTATTTTATTATAAAGAATAATCAACTCAGAAGAGACTAAACACTTAGACAAAATCTTGGACTATGAAATTCCCAGGGGCTACCAAAGAGAAAGGTTTGTTATATTTGTCCTGGTACCCTGAGTTTTGGATCTTGCCTCAAGAACACAGTTATAATCAAAACAAATAACTAGAGGCACATAAATTATGAAAAATTTTTCTGTACATTAGTGCATTAGTATGATCTGTATTTGAAATTAATATGAAAATATGTGAAGATTTAATCTTATACTGAATGTGGGTTGTATTATATATCAAACACTTTTGTGTAATGATTTTTAACTGTTTAGTAATATATTTCAAATGTACACTTACATTTAACTGAAGAATGTTTATATAAATTAATAAGTCCAACTCTAAAACAATGTAAAAAACAACTGTGTTAAAGATTTGTTTTTCATATCTGAAGGGCTCCTGTTATTAATATTTCTCTGTTGTTGTTTTTTTTTGCCAAATCTCATATAAAATTTAAACATGCAGTGTTTCGCCTCTGGGGAAAACTTTGAGAAAGAATTGGAAGGACAGAAACAGGAAGCAGAGCAATTTCAGAGCATTGAATTATTATCTAGATAAGTAGGAGGACCTTAAACATTTGGGAAATACTCTTTAGAGTATGCACTGCTCAAAGATGATTGACCAAAGTGTATATTTGCTATTCTCAGAAAACCATTTGAAACTTACTGATGTCTGTATTCAAATCCAAACTTGATAAGATTTTCAGAAGATGTTTACAATGGAACTATGAACCACCTTTCTCCCTGATGGTTCTATTTTTGTAATCTTCTGTTGCACAGCAGAGAAGGCACAGCCACACTTGACGGATGTGCGCACTGAAAGAAATCACATTTTAGGACTCTCTTGACAATGTAATTACCATATATCCACATCACCACTTGCTTTGAACTGTTTTCTGCTTTGTATTTTCTAGCACTGTTATGTACGGCACATCTACATTTGCTAATGACTATGTCAGTAAGCAGAATGGGTCTACAACCAATCTGGTACCCAAAGGGGCATCCCCATAGGGGTGAGCACAACATGATAAGCTTAAACTTGCATGCCCTATGGTGAAGGCAATGACATCCTGTAAGCATTCAGTCAAAAGAGAAGAGCCAAGGAGTTGAAGCAGTTGGGAATGGGTAAGAAAGGTCTATCACTTGAGTGAAAACAAAGGAAGGTAGGATCTGGAATTTCTTTCTTAGGCAAATATAGAACGAATGCTTACCCTGAAAAAATAAGCAAGCCTTGTTCTGTATACTTGACAGAAGTGACCAATGTTCAGTTGGAAAAACAGTTTAATCCAAACTGAACAAAAAATGATTAGGTCTTGAAGACTCCAGGAATTTTTTTTTTAAATCATTGAATACCAGGGGTTAATTCTATTTTTAATAACATATAACTGAAATAACTGTCAGCATGCTTACAGCTCAGTTTGACTCATTCTGAGTTTATGATTCAGTATTTTAAATTTTCCCTTTCTACTGTTTATGTATCCTATTGATGAATTTTTTTTTTACCTTTTCTGAAAGCTATTATGCTTACAAATTGTGTCTAATCATCTACATTTTTCTCTTTACACTTTCAGATCTCTCATTGGCCACACATTTGATGGGTCGTGTTTTCCATCTGGTGCTTTTAATGCAAATTCCTACCTCATTCTTTAAATTCTGCAATTTCTTTTTATGGGGTGTTTTGAGCTTATTTCCTGGGAGAGCGTTTTATTTCTACTTCAGTTCTGATAGTGACATATCTTTTGCATCCTCTGGGAAGAGACTTTGGTGTGCTGTGGTAGTTTCCTTGGATACATCAATAAAGGTAGAATACATTGTATGATAAAAAGAGAAGTAACACAAATGTCTACTGAAATCCCTGTCCAGGGCTGCGATGTTAGAAGATATTACTTCATTTAGTCATCAAATCCTGGGAACTGGATGATGGTTGCCCACTTGTCTATCATGGTCCTGGAGCTTAAATTATTTTAACATGGCAAAAATGGCTAGAAAACATCTATCAAATGCATTGCTCACACTCTAAGAATGTAAAGTTCTTAATGAATTAAATGAAAGTGTCACTGTATGCTGGGGAAATGTGCTGGCCTGCATTGCTGTGTAATTATCAAGCACTGCTTCAGGATGCCATACTTTGATTTCTTTATATAGCAATAGATCTCTCTTTGGCACCTGGTTTGGTAGAAAGAAGTCCTGCTATCTAATAAGGGCCTTCTTTGTGAGTCAGACCATGGTAGATAGCAAGTGAGCACACAGGACAGGGTGGAAATCAGGCTTAACTAAAGCTTGCATCAGGACCCAATCACACAGTAATCAACTCACCCCCACACAAACACTACTAGCTCATTCATGATGGGTGAGCCCTTAAAGATCCTATTTCCTAAAACTGTCGGGATAGGTGGGAATGGAGACATACTTATCAGTCATAGTACTGTTACTTTCTATATCAGATTACATAGAATGCATAGTAGATCAATAAATTCTAAACCTATTTGCAAAGACTTAGATAAACCCACGCTTTAGAAAATGTAGAATTGTAGAAATTTGGAAGGACAGGTCTTTATTTTTAACTAAATAGAACTTTATACATTTTTAACTTAAGTATTTGTCTTAATCTCATCTAATTGATTTCTTTTTCCATGTGCCTGCTTCTGTTTACAGTCAGAGTTTTACGTGGTTGAACTTTTCATTTGGAAAATCTTCCCTTCCTTTTCTTCCTCTCATCTTTTTTTAAATTTACACTTTGTTGGTGTGGCTTGCTCTCTCTCTCTCTCTCTCTCTCTCTCTCTCTCTCTCTCTCTCTCTCTCTCTCTCTCTCTCTCCCTCCTTCCTTTCTCCTCTTTCTTCCTTCCTTCCTTCCTTCCTTCCTTCCTTTCTTTCTTTTCTCCCTCCCTCCCCCCTCTCTTCTTTCTGTCTGCCTTCCCTTCCCTTCACCTTCCTATCTCCCTCCCTCCCTCTTTTCTTTCTCTGTTTCTTTTTTTCTTTGGTATGGGAGATTGAACCCAATACCCAGAGAAAGCCAAGCAAGCACTCTTCCATTGATCTACTGCCCCAGTCCACTCTCTGATTTACGTTTGTTGAAAAGTTTATTACAAACTTTTCTTCCTAATTTTAGCAAAAAGAAAACTTAGAACGACCGAAAGTTACATGTTACCCTGTATCTTCTTAGATCAAAATTTAGTAGCTAGTTTCTAGAATTATAATTAGAGTGAACTAAATTTTATTTACATGGATTTTAATTACATGATATCAAATGAAGTATCCTCTCCTCCTAGACCCTTTTCTGGGGAGCCAGCTTCTTTCTGCACCAGTCAAATATATTTTCCCCTGCTCTGCTGATGTAGCTCTGACTAAAGTACCCACTTCATCCTTTCTCAGATGGCACACCCTTGCACTTACTGCTTTCTATCTGTCTTCCCTTAAAGAGATAGTCAAATATTTGACCATAAAGTTATATGGTAGGTAAAATAAGCATTCAACTGAAATGAGATAGGCCCCACTGTCAGTTCAGGTTCATATCCAAGTGATGGGAACATGCCTCACTTAAGACATAAGATGTTGTTGTGTATTAGGAATATTCATCTGCATCTTCACAAAGCAATTTAAACTATGTAATGAATTGCTATCAGCCATAACTTTCCTTCTTTTGTAAAGACGATGGATAGCTAATCTTAAAATACAACCATTAACCATTTTCTCCCCATCCATCCTTCTCACACATATCTTGGTCCATGTATCTCATCTGTTCTTTACTTGACATCAGTGAAGGGCATGACTTTCAGTGCCTGAGTTATTGTTTAAGTAATAATTCTAAGTTCTAACTCTAAGAATATTTGTTCCTTTCACATACTTGACTAACGTTTTTGTTTAGCAGAGAACTTCAAGCCTAAAAATAATGTGAGGCTATTTTCCATCTTTGTTCTGTTACACAATGTGAGTGACAGTCTGATTGTTTGAAATTGTGGTTCCTCAATACAGGCCCCCAGGAAGACTTGAATTTTTCTCTTCATCTCGAATGCTCTGAAACTTTATTAATCACATTTAAATATTGAGGGTTCATATTTATTTCATTTTAGACACAACTTTTAGATAAGGTTTTTTCTTGTTTTCACTTTCTCTTTCAATGTTCATCAATTGCTTCTTTTCACATCACCCAATTACTTTTACAGAAGTAATGCCCTTCTTAAGTACCGAAGGTTCATAATTTATATATTTAAGTTTTCTTCTCTGTTTTGAACTACCAGTGCTTTCCATGTCTTCTTCATGATGTCTTAGACATTTGGTGGTACTTGGTTGTCTGCTCTTGTCTGAATGATACCTTTGTTTTGGTTATCTAATTATACAGCGTGGATTTTGTCCAACGTTAGACCACTAGACTTACTTTCTGCTAGGTTCTTTCCTGTAGGAGGATCTGCCTGAGACTCTGTAGAAGGAGCCGAGTGGATTGAACGTGTCACTTATTAGGTGTCCCTTAACTGCTAGTTCTTAATAACTATTTGTCCTGATAATCAAAATAAGAGACAAAAGAAAAATGTAAAGCAAACAGTAACACAATGAGCAAAAAGATTGTGTGGTCCTCAAGAGTCCTCCTCAAAGGTCTAGAATAAAGTATGACTTTATTCCTATTCTCTATATAAGTCATCATTGGTTCATATATTTCTCTGATTTTCTAATGTGATTCATTGCTTCTATTTATCCATTTAAAACATGGCAGGCAGATAAAACATGAATGAAAAAATAGTTAGATGCTGGTGATCTTTTGACAAATGAAAATAATGTCATTTAACCTCTCAGTTAACATGTGCTAGGTGATTTCTGTTTAGGAAGTAGTTCCTTTGAGGGTGAGATTATTTTTTAATGCCAAAAGTTTTAAAAGATTAATCCCTGAAGGAACACAGTGCAGGATTCAATATTTTTTCCTGCTAGCCTAAATAAATGACTCGTTACTCAAGTTTGTTAGCTAAACATAGCAAAGATGTACTCTTCATTCCAGTTCCAGCTTCTAATGAAGTGTTTCTGGATAAATTCCAAATGAATGTGCTCACATTTGCGCATCAAAGATTAATTCCCCACTCTCCTGTGATAACTACCATATTTTTCTTTATGTGCTGAGTTGAATATTACTATTACTGTTAGATGTGGATCTTGTCATAAAAACAGTTTTAATTTTTGTTTATGTTTGTTCATTTCCTGGATACTTTCCCATAGTAACTAGGTGAATAACATTGGCCAATTGACTTAAACTCATGTTGGCTTCATCTCCAAATTCCAGTTGCGATCTATTACTTGCTCTTTAAGTCAGAAGACTGCTCATATGTGCAAAACGTTTCTCCTCTGTCACCTTTCCAAGAGCTGCCTCTGAGGTTGAGTGTATACTTATGTTTATGGCTTACACTTTACAATATTGATATTTTGGAAAAATTGAACACAAATAGTATCTCCTCCTTTCTTTTAAAATTTGTGTTTATTACAATTTTGTGTGTTTATTAAAGTCGCATGGAAGATTGCGATATGCCGTTTTTAATGCCAATAGATAGAATTAACGACATACTTATTAGTGTTACTCATTTGATTAGGCTGTTAAAGGTACATGATTGTACATACGGTAGTTTCAGTTCACAGTATTTCTGAGTTATTTGCAACAGTATTTATTTGTCACCAACTGGAAAAGGAGCTGTTGAGAATTGTCATACATTTAAACTTTGCTCAGTTGCATTTTTTTTTCCTTTGGATGTGCATGTTTAAAACTTTAAGGTATTTATTTTCCTGTTATAATTTTAAGAATTTTTTTTTCAGCTTAGTAACATCTCTCTCAATCTTGGTTGATACCATATTTGCATATTATCAATCATTTATCATATCTCTGATTTGGGAAGAGTTGAGAGGTATCAGACAGATCTTTGAAATTCCTTAGTCCTGTGAATTATTAGTCTTATACAATCACTTGACAACAGATAATCATATCATGACTGTCTTATCCTGTGATGGCTGGAACTCAAAACCCGATTGGAGCAATGAGGGAAAGAACACACAGACAAACGTACAGAAAATCTGGGATCGAGTGTGCTGTCCTGCTCTGATGGAGGGCACCAACTGTAACCCAGACCCTCTGTGCTTTTATTTTTATTCATCTGAATGGAGGAGATTGGTTTGTAATATACAGCTGAATAAAGAGACAGGTTTAGCTAATTCTTGGCGGGAAGCAGAATCCTGCTGTAGTCAATCCTGGAGAGGAAGCTGGAGCTGATAATTTCTGCATACACTATCAGCATTGGCACTGGGTCCAGAGGAAGCCTTTGCCATCATTCAGGAAAGGCTTTGATGCTCCTATAGTTCTAAAGTGTTGAGGTTCCTAGACTTGACCATGCTCATATGAACAATACACGTTGACTAAGGATTTCATTTGCTTCTTAGACATTGCTCACTTCCTACACATGAAATTATAAGGAAGTGGTTTGTCTAGGACCCATGTTCCTATGTTTGCAAAGAACCTGACTTATCATCTCAACATAGCCCTTGAGCTGTCACTCTGGCCTACAGGCTTCTTCTAAGTCCACACATGAGAAGGGTTAGGCACTTGACAGATACCCACTAAATATAACTGAATAAATGAATAAAGGAAGTTTGAACTTTTGAAGTTTGAAATTGATTTGAAGGTCTTTGTCTAGAAATAATAAAATGATGAAACAATTTATTCAAAATGTTTATTTCCTGGTACACTTTAAAATGGTCTTTAATGCCGGATTTTTTTCAGTTGGCACATTTTCTTATAATAGATAAGGAAAACACATCCAATCATGGATAAGTTTTATTATAAAATAAACTAAAATATTTATATTTAATTTTATAAGATTTTTTATTTATATTTCTCTTGAAAATGACAATTGTTGTGAGAAGACAATGTATTTGAACATTTGACATTAGTGCATGAAAAAATATAAATTATAGAAGGCTCTTAAAATTCTAGCTTGAGTTTCCATGGCTTTTATTTATTTTAAAGTTATAAAATTCTCAATGCAACAAGCCAATAATTTTGCAAATAATAAAAATTGCTCTGTTATTTATTGTTTTAGTAATTCAATTGTTTAATACTGACTAATTCTTTTAAATAATGAAACAAATTCATTGCTTAAAAGGCAGGTAATTTTACAGTTTTTCCATTTATTTAACACATTTTTAGGAAATATTTCATAAACACCTTTTCACAAATGTTAGTATAGACAGGAAAGCATACAAAAGTCCACCTTTGTATTGTAGTTATATTACTTTGTGTCTTGTGTTCTGTGTCATGGCATTGCGATTTATATTTTGAACCACTCTGAATGCTTCGTCCTTCAGTGGATATGAGCAAACCAGCAGAAATTTTCCACAGTGTGTTCTTAGTTGAAATTCTTCCCAGAGTGACTTGACTTGGAATGTTTGGTTGTGTGTGGCAAAACTGTCCTGCTTTTCACCATAAATGGTACAGACACGAGTTTTCAGAAAGCAGTCAATGGAAATTTCAGCTAATGCAAGAAGCACAGCAAGAAGGGATTGCTTCCTTCCTCCCTTTCCTTTCAATTGGGTATTTCTGACATTGCTCCAGTTGTTGAGAGTGCTTAGCTTCCTAACTATAACATAAACATCCAGGAAAAGTCTGAAATTGTGGTAAAGGGTTTTGAACTGAAAGTAATAACTAATGTAATCACACTGACCTCTTAAGAATAGCTTTATTGGGCCAAGGAGACAGCTGTGTTGGTAAAGTGCTTACCATGCATTATAGATGGTTTAATGTCATCTTGTCCAGATAAGTATCACTTTCGTTGGGAGCCTGACCTGAAGAATTGCTGATGAGTGCCTTCCTTGATGATTGCCCCTCCCACTTCATACATGTGAATACTCGGTACACAGTTGGTGGGATTGTTTGGCAAGGACAGGGGTTGTTGGAGGAGGTGTGTCACTGGGTGAGCTTTTAGGTTTCAAATGACAGAAGCAGACAGATCCCTGTGAGGTTGAGGCAGGCCTGGTCTTCACAGTGAGTTCCGAGACAGCCAGGGCTGCTACACTGCTACACAGAGAAACCCTGTCTTGAGAAACAAAATAAAACGAAAGGGTTGAGTATACTGTTTTTGTTTTTGTTTTTAAATTATTGAAGATTTGAGGAATTCAGACTAGAAAAGCTATTGAACTATGGGGCTTTACACGCCATCTCAATAGATGCTTGGAAAACCGTAGTGTCAAGATCAATGTAGATTATGGAATACTCAGCTCAAGAGGTGGAAAGCAGTATTAGCACCAGAGCTAGAGATAATTCTTGTGATACTTTGGTAAAGAATGTGACTCATTTCTGCCTTTGTCCTAAGAATCTGCAGGTAATTCTGAAGAACATTAGATTCATTTCTTTGGTATAAGAGTTTTTAGAACAGCCTAATATTGGCTTTGTCATGTGGTGATTAATACTCTTATGCAGACTAGAATGAAACATGTATCAGGAAATACAAAATGTCCAGTTTGGGGAGTAAGAGAGTATCAGGAAATTGAATGTTGGAATGAAGTTTAGGGTGGAAGAGATGAGAAGACAGGAAAAAGACCTGTTCTGAAATAAAACAAAGGGAGGTGTGCCATCAGCACAAGACCCCACCTGGATAACCTCCAAATTGTAAGAAAGAAAGAATGACAATGGATTTTCTATTTCTAAAAAGCAACATCATGAAACCTTATGCAAATGTAGCAAGCCAGGCTCCACTTCAGGCTTACAGTCAAACTTGGCATTGTTGTCTGATTTTAGAGCCTGGAAGCACACACAAATAAAGGACCTATGTATGTACGCTTCCTCTGCACTTAAAAAGAGCTTCTTGAGTTGATTCTAAACCTGCATCAGAAGAAACATAAGATGAGAATTTGATATCTTAGTATGATTTAATGCTCAAAAATAATGAGATATTGCAGCAATGAAATTATATAAAATGTAGATGTATGATATGAAAATAGGAATAAACTTGCCTTCAACTTCATTTTTCCATGAATAAAATATTTTAAAAACCTAAAAAAGAGCTTCCAAGTCCAGGGACGCATGCGTGTGAGCATGCCTGCGTGTGTACACATGTGCACTCACGCCAGGAGCAAAAGTAAGAACAGGAGAGTGTTCCCGCTTAGAGGCCCTAAGAGGCCCTTGTGGGAGGCTGTAAAACCTAGCCTGGATTGTACTGGAGATCCCAAGGTGTTGGAAATGCTAAAGTTACGAGACATCAGCCAAGGAAATCTGCAGGCAGGGAATGGAATCAGTTCGAGAGAGATAAGTGTGTTGCAAACAGCAAAGCCAGAGGGAAGAGCCATCCAAGTCCGTTGATATCAGCCATGGAGCTATAATACCTTGAGTTCACTCCGCTAAGTTTCGGCCTTGCTCACTATGTCCCTATTCCTTCCTTTCAAAAGGGTAATGTACATTCTGGGATATCATATGTTGGAAGCATGTAATTTTTTTTTACTTAGATATTGAGGGGGTGACAGTTGAGAAATTGCCTTGATCCTCAGACCAGACTCTGGATTTTGGATTATTAGACATTTCAGTGGCTATGATGGAGGTTTTTGAAGTTAGACCAAATAAATTTTACGTTGTGATTGGTTATAAGCTTATAGGGGTATACAGGGAGGAGAATGTGGTACTTGAAAGAGAATGATCTCCATAGGCTCACATATTTGAATACTTGGTTGCTAACAGTTGGTTAAGCTGTTTGGGAAGGATTAGGTGTGGCCTTATGGGAGGAGGTGTGTCACTGGGTGCATATTCTGGCATTCCAAAACATGTATGCCATTCTCAGTGTCTGTTTTTCTCTGCCTCATGCTTGTAGATCAACATGTAAGCTCTCAATATACCTGATACTGCTTTTGCTCTGCCATCAGGGACTCCCATCCTCTGAAACCGTAAGCCCAAAGTAAATACTTTCCTTTTAAAGTTATCTTGATCATGATGTTTCAACACAGCAATAGAAAATAAATTAGATATATTATAAAATGCAGAATGATAAAAGGGATGCCAGCACATTTGAGAGCTTTGGTGTTGCTTTTCTCCCATGCCAGACTTTAGGGTGGGAGATGCTGCTGTTCAATTGGATGAATTAAAGGTAATGGATTTTATTGAGTCCCCTAGTGTCAGGGGTTGGCAATGCTGATTCCTCAAAGGCAAGGTGAGTACATTCATAATGAGAAGCACAGGCAAAGCAATTTCTCTAATGTTCTGACCTATAAATGTCAGCACAGGCTATGTGTTTTTTATGGTGGCATGACTTGTACAGCCCTCTGGGACTGGCCAATCAATCATAGTGTTTTATCACAGCAATAAAAACCTTAAATAAGATACCATGCAAGCTATAAAAGACGAGTTAGGATTCTCAGAACTGAAGTAAATCACCAAGAGATACATCAAATGGGTACTTTTTGTGTTGTGATAGCAGAGGCAGGAGAATCTCAGAGGGTTGATAATCAGCCAGACTAGCCAATATGTACATCCACATTCAGTGAGAAAATCTGTCTCAAAAATTAGAGTGGAGAGCAATCAAAAAAATCTCTGGCCAGTGGACATATCTCATATGTGCACAAACATGTGAACACATTCATATATCACACATATATAAAGAGTAGTATGTAAAATTGTACTAGTATAATGAAATTTACTTCTTGATATCATATGACATTTTAAACTTGAACACTTTTACTTTGAGTGGAAACACAGACTACATACTGAGCTATGATGGTGGAAGTGGTCTCTTCATCTGCAATCCGAGCATAATCTAGTTACATTATATTAAACCCTTATACCCTTATGTAGTATAAGCCTTACATATCCATTATCCTAATTTCACCTATTGCCTCCATGTGCTCTGTATCATTTGCTGATACTGTAAATTCCTTATGGATGCATAACTTGAGATCTACTTGCACAGCATTTGTACTATTTTTTTTTTCCTCTTAGGGCAGCACACATTTTAATAATGTCAATTAATTCTGCAAACCCCTCTACTCTAACACTTTTTACTTCAACCTTATTATCTACAAGAGACCCTATTTTATTCTTGACAATGAGAGTAACATTTATCAGTTAGAAATTCTCAGCTTCCTTCTGTTCAAACCAGGAAACTTTCACTACCTGTTCCTGTGCCTTCAGCACTGTCCCAGTTCCTACACAAGAGGAAGTCTGTTCACCCTAGAACAATGCTCGCATCTGGGTTTTGGTCTCTATGCCCTCAGTTCCTCGGGTACTCTGGCCTCTTTTGTCTTAGATAAACCATTCTTCTGGGACTCATTTTTACCATCACAGTGAATGAGTGATTATATAACCTTCAACACCAACACTTTCCCTTGTGCCTCTGATCTCACTGAATGGCTCTCCCGTCAAGTCAGTTGCATGTAAAGACACCAGAGCCCTCTGGAGCCAAAGCACTCCATGTTTTGTTGATCGTGTCTCCTAATGTCCTTTTCTGTTCTTATTCCTCCAAATACCCTTACACCAGACAGATATTTTTTTAAAAAATTATAATTCAGAAAGGCTGGTTTCAGAATCATCTTAACTAGATAACCAATCAAATAACTAACTATATGACAAAATACCTGCTTCTCTTCTGCCTAAGTTCCTTTGTTGCTTCTAGAACACACAAATGCAGACAAAACTTCTTTCTGTAGGTTGCAAGATCAACATTTCCCTCCCCTGTCTGTATCTGAAGCCTTACCTTATTCATACTACCCTTAACCAGTAATCATTCCTTCTTTTTCCATCTAGTGAAGGAAAGAAATCCTCTTTCTTATGGGTAACACTGTGTCTCTAGACTCTTAGTGACATAATTCAAGAACTGCACTCAAATGCCCACTCTTGCAGAAATATTGGAATTAGATAGAAGCGTCAAATATCTCCTGGAATGTTAGAACATACTGGTTGGTTTCAGTCAGAGAAATACCTGCCCTGTGTTTTGGTAACCTATTCCAAGGCAGCTAGTTCCTGTGTAAGAGTCAATTTGTGTTGTACACTGCTGGTAGATATTTTATAGACTTTAAGAATGGATGTCAGGATATTCAAGGTCATGGCCAGAATCACAGCTCATTGGTGAAGTCAGAATAATGAGAACTAATTGATATTTAGGATTGATCTAGGGGAGCTCCGACTCTTTCTTTCTCAAGTTTGATAAACAGATAATACCTTATGCGAACACTTTCTTTTAGTGTATATGAAACTATTTTTTACTTACTATGTGTGTTGATACTTTAATATTTATAGTAGAGGTAGTCACCATCTTTCAATTTTGTTTTTCTGTGAATGAGGACGCAAAATGAAAGGTTATGATTTGGCTGTGGTGCTTGGGTTTCAAAGCCAAGTGAAGCAGCCACATCGTCTAATTTCTGTGCTGTCCTCATGAGATCCCTTTAACATTTAACACTATTCTGGTCACAATGTGTTCTATTAACATACGAGTGAAGTGTGATTTAGTAGGAAAATAACTGGTATACGCCATTGAGGAGTTGATTTTCTGCTGCTTTTCACAATGCAGCCCTCTGTTCAGATGTCACAGTGACTTATTCTTAGTTGTCTTTGGGATGCATCCCAGAGCCATATGTACAGAGTCTGTGAACTTCTTTCAATGTTATTTTCCCTTCATCATCACTCCCATATTTCTAATGTTATCCAACTCAGAAAATCCATATTTTAATTCCACAGTAATGGCTATGGTGTTCTGGGTCCCGTGTCATGTTTGAAGTGTTTTGTTTGTTTGTTTGTTTGTTTTGATTTGGGGAGAGCTTCCTGCCAAGAGCTTGGAAACCCCAAAGAAATGTTTGCCTGTGTGTGCTGGAGTTCATTTTTGATGATGAGTGTCTGGGTCCTGGTAGTACTCACTCTCTCCATTTTCGTCTCTCACAAGTATGTGCGCCAGTCAGAAACTGACACACTGACTTAGTGGAATGGGTTGTGGTTTGCCTTCTTTCCTGTCGCCGAGTTTCCTGTGTGCCATTTCTTACCCTGTGATCCTGGGATAGCTCGGTGATGAGGCAATTATCTCACCCAGAATTTGTGTATATGAGTAGAATAGCAGGAAGAGGAGGCAGAATACCTTCAGGCCACCGTAGGCTCTTCTCATCGGTCAGTTGGGCTCTTTCCTAACTTGGGATGAGAAAGATAAGAGGAAGTAAAGATAGTTCAGGGAAAGAAGATGTTAATTTCAACTCTTCCAATAACTGGGGCCACTGTAGCTGTCATGTACCCGCACATTGGAATCAAAAAACTCTCAAGCCACCCTGGCTGGTGTTATGAAGCTGCAAAGTTCATCTCTTTGTTTTAACATTCTGTAGTTACCACTCTGGTATTGAATTATTTAGGACAATCCCTACAGGTGCCTAACAAGTACTTTGTACAGAATACCAATTACCTTAGAAGGAAGCAGGATACTCTTAATGGGTGTGTTTAAAATTCAAATAATTATGAAAAACTTTTAACCTCTGCAGATATGATGTGCTTCACAGTGTAAGCCATATTTATGTTTATTTTGGGTTTTAAAGCTATGCTGTGCCTGAAAAAGCAAAACATCTTGATCTCCCCCCCCCCGACTTTGAAAAAATTGGTCAAAAGTATCTTATTTGATATATGCTTATTTTGCTTTTACAAAGCAAAGTGTGAATTGTCTAGGGCAGTGGTTCTTACCTTTCCAAATGCTGAGACCTTTCAATACAGTTCCTCTTGCTGTGATGATCTCCAGCCATACAATTATTGCATTGCTACATCTTCACTGTACTTTTACTACTGTTATGAATTGTAATGTAAATATCTGATATGTAGGATATCTGATATGTGACCCCCAAAGGAGTTGTGACCCAGAGGTTGAGAACCACTGGTATATTTAATTCCTACCAATTTGAGTTTTCAAAAAATAAATAAATAAAAGCAATTTATGTACTTCACAGGATACTGCTTCACTTCAGTGTAACCACCGTGGACCGTGGTAGAGTCTGTCCCCAGGCCTGCAGAGAGGTTGCTTTATTGTTGGACCACTAACCTCTGAGTATTTTATGGATGCTGTTGAAAAATGGATGCCACTGAAATGGCTGCACAAAATTGGGAGCATTTTTGATGCATGTGTGTGTATGCATGTGTGTATATATAACATGAAAGAATAGTTATCAAAACCACTCAGGCCACTGGGCATACAGAAGTGTGCAATGACCTTAGCTACCTGTTTCTTTTGTGTATGTGTCTGTTCAGCTGAAAGAAACAGTATCCATTCTACTGGAGACTCAAGAGACTGGGGTCTTGATTACTCTTTTAGTATGTTCATAGAATATGAAGCTGTGTAAAGAGCTTTTAAAAATATGCTTAGTTTATATCTCTGTAAAGTATGAGAAATAACATAGGATTATAGCATTACTGCTACAGAACCATCATTAAGGAGTAAGTTTGTGCCAGAACCGAAAGGGTAGTGTATGGCCCTTTTATTTAACCTGGTGATTCAAACGAGTTTGTGTTGGAATAACTTGGTGTCATGTGAGCAAGCAGAGCTTAGTAAACAGTTGCTGAATTGCAGCCATCAGTGCACAGCAGGCAAATAAGTCACCCTGCAAAGCCTCTGCCTGCACAGACCAAAGTCCTCATCTCTAGCAGACTGGACAGGTAGTATTCTCTCTTCTGTGAGTTTCTGTATGATCATAGAATAAAGTGAATTTATCATTTGATATTAACATGTTTATGAACAGTCAGTTTAATAAATACAAATAATTCTCTTTTAATCTGGCTTAACTTATTTTAGAGGGCGCAGAACTGCAGTAATTACAGGATCTGCCTTTACGTCACAGTGTGGGGCTTGTAGCTAGTCTTCATGCTCCAAAGAGTCTTTTCTACGTGTGGGTGGGTTTTTGCAGTTCTGTAAAAGTACTCGGCTTTATACAGTGTCTACCTGAGCAGGGGGAAAAGAATTCTAACCAGCTATTGAGGATGAGTTTTCTTGAAATGATTTTATTTCTGGCCTGTAAAAGGAGATGAGAAAAAGCCTTGAGAAGTGACAATGTGGGAGCCACTGCCTGGCTTTATTCCCCTTTTCAGTGACCACACTGTCCCTCACACACTGAGAACACTGTAAGTCACTTTATACGTAAAGTCAAAGGACTCCTTGTGTAGGGTCTCAACGTGTCTAGTGTTACTGTTGCCTAAAGCAATTTAAGAGGGTAGTAAATGAATGATTCTGACCATCTTCTATTCATATAGCCGATGTAGAGCGACCGGTTGTAATGGAAAAAGCACTCAGAGTCAAAGGCCCTTGTGTTTAAAGTCAAATTTCACTACTCAACTAACTTCAGTGTCCTCATCTATAAAATAATACCGTGCAGCCTCTAAGTGTCCAGGACACATTTATAGAGGTTGAGAAAGAGAGCAAAGGAAGAAAACTGAGTCAGGAAATAATCTTATGCATCTATCTACAAAGTTAATATTTGATCCAAGAGGAATTAAGAAACATAGGTGAGGATCACTTTTTATGCAATAATGTTTAATACAGAGTTTTCCACAGAGTTCTTCCATAGATATTCTCTCTCTCTCTCTCTCTCTCTCTCTCTCTCTCTCTCTCTCTCTCTCTCTCTCTCTCTGTGTGTGTGTGTGTGTGTGTTGTTCTCTTTCAAATATCCTCCAAAGAGTAAAGGAATAAAGCAAAATTATTTCTGTACACATTGAAAAGTGGCTTTTGCTGTTCTTTTTCTGGATAATATGACATTTATTTAAAAGGTCTGCTATTTACCAGTCACGGCTGCTATTTGGTTCCATAACAACCTCACTAATTATCTGAGAAAGCCAAATGTGATCTGGGCTTTCTTGGCAAAGAGATATTGACTTTCATTAAGGCTGAATTGCAATACAGACCTTTAAGCCTTTATCTGCACCCCATTAATTGGCATGTGATTTGGGAAAGTGTCTATTAATTATACAGAAGATGGTGAGTGAATAGAAAGAATCATTCAAAGACAAACCATGCTTAAACCTGACCATGTCCTCAGGCATTATACACTTCATCTGGCAGCCATTAATTTGCCTAAGTGTTTGGAATCCTCTGTGATAAGGAGTTTTAAAGAACACAGCTAGAAATGGCATTAATGTCTAGATTTTTTTATTTAATTTAATGCTAATCCATTTTTTTTAAGTTTGCATGACTGCTTGGTTGAAGTCACAAGAAAGGAGCACATGTAATGTAATATGAATAAAACTTGAGAGGTTACAGATTGGTTTATATGAATTAAATCCATGTCCATAAGTGGGATATTGGCTTCTCTTTTAAAAATCCATTGCCAGTTAATATAGTATGTTTCCTAAATATAACGGCTCATGAGGAATCAATCCTCACACCTATTGTGAGAATTCGACAAGTCAATTGTGTCTCATTAAATATATATTATTTGGAAATCTGCACTGAGCTTTCGCTTTCATTCACATGACACACATTAATAAACCACTATATAGAAATAGCTAACGTTTATATGCAATAAACCTGATTGAGCCCCCACTTTTCAATTTTATCTGTGTAATGAGTGCCTTTTACAATTTGGCCATGCATTTTCAAGTTTGGCCTTTTAAAAAGTGTTCTACAAATTTTTAATTTGACACCTAATAGTCTCTATATAAAGTGCAATGTGACTTTTAAGTAGAGGTATCTAATGCACAGTGATCACACCCATGTAATTGTTATAGTCATTATATCTTGAAAGAATTAACATATTCTCTGATAGCCATTTTGAAGTGCTCAATTAGTTGTTTCTAACTGTAATAATCCTGCTATTCAGCTCACCATTAGAGTCAGTTCTCTTTTCCAAGTGCACGTCTGTGCCTATTAACTATCCTCTTGGCATCCTGTTCTTCCTTGAACAGGGCTCTGCTGCCCACCATTCTCTCTTCGCTTCTATGAGACTACCTTCTAGCTTCTCTCTGTGAATGAGAGTTGTCTTCCTCTGTGGCCTGACTCTCTCTCTCTCTCTCTCTCTCTCTCTCTCTCTCTCTCTCTCTCTCTCTCTGTGTGTGTGTGTGTGTGTGTGTGTGTGTGTGTGTGTGTGAATGCATGCACAGGTGCATCTGTTTGTGTGGATTCATATGCATGTGTGGGTATATGTACATATGGAAGCCAGACAGATTTCAATTTCAAGTGCCATTTCTTGGAAATTATACACCTTTTTATTAGGGGAAGGGTTTCTCATGGGCATGAGATTTGTCAAGCAGAATAGACTGGATGGCTAAGGATCCAGCGATTCTACTTTATCCACCTCCCTCCACTGGGATTATAAATGCGCATTACCATATCCAACTTTCTGTTTTCTAAGTTCCAGGAAATTGAACTCAAGTCCTTGTGCTTGTGAAGCAAACCATTTTCTTTCTTTTTAAATCCTTGTTATTATTATTTTTTTAAAAATATTTTTATTATTAAAAAAGTCATTTTAATGTATGTATCCCTCTGATTCCCCTCCCTTCCCTCCTCCCAATCCTTCCCAGTCATCCCTCAGCCTCACCTCCTCCCCATCCACCCATCCCCCCCCCTCCCCGAAGAGCAGAATGTCCCAGTGTGGGTCAGCTCAGTGTGGCGCATCCACTCCAGGCAAGTGCAATTTCCTCATCCCAAAGTCAATGCTGGGTTATCTGTTCCTCTGCAGGGAATGGGCTCCAAGGTGCCAGCCCATGAACAGGAACACAGTCTGATCCCACCCCTCGAGGCTCATACTGCTTATGCCAGTCAACAGTTGCCTAACACTGGAGGGATCAGCTCCCTCTTCCGATGGATGTCCAGTGGCTATTCTTGTAGCCCCCCCCCCCCCCCCCCGAGCTCCAGCTCCACTTTCAACTGTGATTTCCCTAGCCCCTATATGGTCTATCTTTAAAAGAAAATAGTCATATGTAATTGTGTTCCCTGTCTGTATTATTTCCAGTATTTAATCTACTTTTCTTAATGCAGTTCAGAAGACTGATAATGGATATTGAGTGTGATCTTCACTGTTGTACTTTATGCCATTTCAAAGAAGGCAAGTAGCTTCTGCTCTTCAAAGTTACTGTGGGAAAGGAGGGCAGAGGGATTTCAAGCCTCAACTGTGGTATGGCAGGTATTCAGTAATGTGGTGTGACTATTCTCACTGGCTTTCTTGAAATTCTGTTACAAGTAAGTGTATCTGTGTCGGAGGGTATTTCTCACAGTTTCACAGATCATAGTACCTGAGAAGCAAACATGGCTGTTCTGTTAAATGATGAGCATTCTCTGACAAAATCCCTCAGTGAATGGGCCACTGTGTGTTTAGAGCATTTTCTTGAGATTTTCTAGATGTAGAGAGGAGTCGGTGCTTTCCAAAGTGTGGCAGTAGTTTTATCCATCTTATTCTGAAAAGGGAGGTTTGTTAGTGCCAATTTCTCAGTATCAGAATCTCCAGTAGAGTCTGTGACCCTGCATTTAACCCAGTTTAAGGAATCATTAAATATTGATTTCTTTTTCTGGCATTTTAGATAGTGAATTATTTCTATGAATATTTTATAATTAATGGACATGATACTAAGTTTTTGTATATACTTCTCAGGTATATTATTATCTGTAGGTCAATGGAAGTAAATGTACATAGTTTTGATAGGTCCTTTGTTTTCTGCAAAATAATTTCAAAAATTTATTGGTGCCTAAATACACATAAGACAGACAGACAGATAGAAAGACAGACACACACATACACACTCACACACACATGCACAGGGACATACACACATTCACTCACACACACATGCACAGGCACACACACACACTCCCACATAATCTCACACACATGCACAGGCACACACACAGACACACTCTCACACACATATGCACACACACACTCACACACATGCACAGGCACATACACACACATACACACACACACTCACACATACTCTCACACACATGCACAGGCACACACAGAGACACACTCTCTCACATACATATGCACAAACACACACTCACACACATGCACAGGCACATACACATACATACACACACATACACACACACACACGTGCACAGGCACATGTATACAGAGCTGACAATGGGTATAGGTAGAGTTAAATAAGGAGGTCCAAATTTGGAATCAATTTCTGAAATTGACATAAATACTACTATATTTAAAGTTGGTACAATTTCCATTATTAATGCAATGATTTATTCATTAATGGTTAATGATGAGGCATTACTTAGTATAATTAAATGGATCATGTTTTATAATGCATATTTTCTTCAACTAAGCATTAGCAAATTGTAGTTAGGTCATTAAGTATACTGATTGCACGCTACACTCATTTTCTTGCTCTTTACAGACATTTAATTTGAAATACTTACTGTGTGAACATTAGTTACTTTCTTTGTTTCTGAATGGTCTTGAGCTTAAATAAAAATGCTTTTTTTTCTTTTCAAAAATTTAATTTTTTTTTACATAAAGAATATGTAATTTCAAAGCACATTTATAAGTGGTTTTGCAAGATATGAGTGGAGGATGTATTCCTCACCATCTTAAGTGCTTTTGTGTTTTATTCAGTTACAATCATTTTGGTAAGGCATCCGTTAGTGCTATCTCTATAGTAGTTGAAGGTCAGCCAGAAATAGAAGCTTGAGCACTATGTTCTATTTCAATTAATGCATTAGGTCAGTTTCCAGTGAATCAAGAAGAAAATATAAACTTTTCAATACTAGGGAAGCACTGTGCATATACATATTTGTAGGCTAAATAGAAGGTACACTTGCCTTTCTTTGAGGTACTTTGACATTCTGGGCCATTTCCTAGCTAGGGGTCATGCCATATGTTACCTTGTAAAGATACCTCCATCCCATGTCTCTCAGTAAAGCTATACTGTTCTCAACCTTAAGGTTTCTGTTGAGGGAAATCTTAGCTCAATTTGGCTTTACTAGTCTATTTAATGTGGGACATTGCACCTTGGACTTACCATGACTTATGTTTACTTAGTCCTTATCTGTCTTTACCACTATACTTAAAGGAACTTGAATTTATCTGTCATGAAGACATTTGCAGCAGAACATGGTGTAATACCTGGTCAACCCACACAATGTACCTAAAAATATATATCGTAAGGGATGAATGGATGGAGAGATAGATAATAAATGCTCTTGAGTTGGGGGAAATGGAACACACACGGCATGCTAATGTGAAATAATGCCCTTAGATACTCAGCAGCAAGGAACTGATGAGTCCTAGTACCAATTTAACTTCCTTTTAAGCATTAGAAGCAGAACTGATGAATTCAGCCAAAGGATATTGTGGCTTGAGTTGTTTTCTGAGATGGTTGCACTTTGTCTACACTGTTGTATGCGACTTGGTCAAGTGCCATTTTCTTTCTATAATTTTCAGTATACTTTTTTCTTTTTTTCAAAACATGATTTCTGAGTATAATTTGGTTAATAATGTCAAATTGCACTTTAAAATTTAAAAATTTGATACCAGAAAACATGATTTGAATTTGGCAAGTGCCAAATCTGATGAGGTATTGGTGGTATTATGGTTAAAAGGGAGTTACTGAGCCCAATTATAAATTATGTAGTTAAATGTCATTTGAAATGCCTGTCTTAGATCAGATCTTCATTTGTGGTGGTGAATCTAGTCTTTAACAGCTCAGCCATATCTCCAGCCTAGATCAGTTATTCATAAAAGATTAAAATTGGCTACAATTTGACTTAGGCATATATGTTTACCAAATTTCTTGGTATTCTATTTTAATATACAAGGAAACACTTTGCAGAAATTAAAATACTTAAATATAATAAATTAAAATAATTTAGAAGGCATGTAATGGTTATATCCCAATAATTAAGCTAAGAGAATTCCCAGGTATTCTGTTCTCTAAAACATAATATGATCAACATAACTTTGCATGTATTTAAAACTTTATGATAGCAATAATTTTGTGATTGCATTTCAAGTGTGTGCTTTTTTACAGTTAAAGATGACTATTTTCAAAACATTATGTAATTATGTATAAAGCATTCTGTTTTAAATATTTGAAATAATAAAATATAAACTTAATAAAATATAAACTTAATTTCTAATTTTATTGTCACATATTACTTATTTAGTTTTGTAAATTCTCCAGTTATTAGGTAACAAAACTGACATCTTAAGATTACATGCTGTTGGCTAAATTATTTATTTTATCATATTCCTAAGCAATAATGTAGGCATTTTAAACACATATATATCTCCACATTGACTTTTCAAAAGAGCATTATCATCTATATTTTACAAGAGAGAAAATTGTGTGCTCAAGATGTTGGATTAAAGCTATAAAAAAGTTCTGGGTTGAGTTGATGAGTTTTTCAATCCTTTTTTTTTATTGTATCACATAGTTTCTAGAAAACACCATCTTCACATAAAATAATATTCAGACAAATTCTTAGTGTAGATTGCCTTTTTCCTTCAGTAAATCAGCAAGCATTTATAGGGGTTACAGGCACCATGGCTAGTTGAAAATTACCCATGAGCCTTGTCTCCAGAGACCTCATTTTGTAAAGTAAGATTGTTGCTGGCAGCTGTGAATTTGTGGACATGCTTCGGTTCTACTGGGAACTCAGCAACTCTGTTAGACACATTGCTTCATCTCTAGTCACTTCAAGTGTGAATGGGATACTTTCCCTGGAGCGATCCTCAGTGAATCTTGTTTAACCAATATTTTATTAAATTGTTTTGGCAGGACTTTCCCTCATGAATCAGGTGGGAGTTTTGATGGAGTTCAAGTAGGTGATCACACTTATGAAACTCAGCATTATCCGATGCCATCAGAATGTGTCAATTATTCAAAGGGACTAACTATGTCATCATCCATCAGCAAGATGAAGACCATTTCAGATTATCTCCAGATTTTCCACTTGTCTTTTTGTCCAAAAGAGAAATTATCTGATGGAAAGTCCTGGTGGTCTTTGATAACATGCAGATGGAGTTCTCTGTGCTTGGAGTGCTTTTACTGTTTTGGCAGATCTTACTCTTATTACATGGCTGGCTCAGCATTCAGTATGATGAACCTTACTGCCAAAGACAGTCTCAACTATTCCCATCCCCGTTAGTTATTGCTCCTCAGAACTCTTTTGGCCTATTTTTTTTTTATGTTTCTTTGTTCTCTAATCTTTTGTACGATGATTTAATCTTTATTTCCCGACTCTATTTTTATATGGATTGTAGACATAAGAATAATCATGGTTCATATCATACACTCATTGGTTTTCTGTAGAAATATTTCATGTGTCTACCTATAAGTGGCATTTTATGTTTCAATACACTTAATAAGTTCAATTTATTATTGAGGTAAGGGCTACAGTTCCTAAGGAACATCATTTGTAGTAACTTAACTTCTTTCAAGTTGAGACCTTGTTAGTCTAAAAAGGAGAGGCTATTTTTGAGAATAAGAAATATTCCCTAAACAGAGATGCCTACTTGTCAATCATAAGACAGAGAGCTAAGGATGCAAGCATTTTACTTGGAGTGTATCTTACACTTGATCTCATACTTTAATTTTGACAATCAACAAAAGTTCTATTGATTACATTTTTTTGAAAAAGGGCTCATGTTGAAATCCATTAAAAGCTTAATTGAATAAGAAATTTACACATAACACTGTTATTGAAAGCATGTGCACTGCTATTTTCCCATTTATCCCAATTCTCTTTTTTGATTGTCACTACACAATGTGTGCTTTTGTTTTTGTTTATTTTAATAGATATAAAGATTACCTATGCGAAATTTCCTTAAGTAACTCACTAATCAGGACTCCATCTGTAATGTATACCATATAGTTTTTATTCTAAGAGACAGGTATAACATATCATGAAGTAATAATTCTTTTGATTAACCCAGTATCAGGCTTAACAAATTATTCTTAGCACTGAACAATGTCTATAAATTAAGAAATGTCTTTTTCCATGTCCGGGGTTAATAGTTGTAGTTATTTGAATGAGAAATGTTCCCATAGACTCATGCATTCAAGCACTTATTTCCATGTTTGTGGGACTCTTTGGGAGAGGTCATGTAACTGTTAGGAGGTTAGGCCTTTCTGGAGGAAGTACATCACTGGGGAGAGGTTTGAATGTTTATAGCCTTACCCCTCTGCCTACTCCACTCTTGGCTTCATGCTTGTGATTGAAGATATGATTGCCCAGCTTCTTTCTCTGGCCACCTGCTGTCATGCATACTCCACCAGTATGGACTCTTCCTCCTGAACTGTTAAGTCTTTCTTAGCCCTGGAGTTTTATCATAGCAACAAAAAGTAAATGACACAGTAGTATATCCTATTCTCTACCTTTTATCTCACCTTTTAGTTGGAATGACCATCTTTTGCTCTGTAGAAATAATTTGGCTAAAATCTCACGATCTTTTGCAGGAATGGGAAGCTGCTCCTTAGTCTAAATATTTTCTTTGCATTTACATTTAAGTATATGTACATGTCACATCCCATTTTTTTGATTCAACTAAGAATTTATTAATTATCTGGACATTCCAAGACCCCACTAACTAAACAGAGTTTAGAGATTCAGATGGAGAAAAGGATGAAAAGCCATGAGCATGGGAAGGGTCTGACAGGAAGACATTGAATTTCTATTTATAGAATGCTGTCCTTACTTATTTTAGTTTATAATGTTTCATGATTTTTGTGACAAATCCTATTTAATCCTCCCCATCTGCATGTGTAAAAGGAAACATCCTGATTTTTTAATATAATCTAAAAATTATTGATGATAGTGGTTTTTCTTACTCCAGCAAGTATCCTGGTGTTTATTGCAGAAGCTCTCGTCAGAGAAAAGCAGATGGTGAACACAGCTCCCAATGTCATCTCTGCTGTGCATGGCTGTTTGTGTGTCTGTGTCTAGATGAATATTAAAAAAAAAAAAAGGGCCCAGCCCTCTCCCATCTGCTCACCAGAGTGCTCTCAAACTCAGACTTGCAATAAATGAACAGTGTGCAGAGAAGCGCTTCTGTGTTTGTCCAGGTGCCCTGCTCCCACAGGGTGCCTCTTCTAGTATTTTATGCTGCCTATGTCTTGTCTCCATACCTTTTTTCAACTCCCAAGTGTTGCCAGACTTCTCTGGCCCCTTCATCTCTCTCCATTATCTTTTGAATTGTAGCCCATTGATTAGGTCTTATGATTAGAGTGACTCCTATTGGTCCATCTCATGATGTGTCTCACGTCTTCTGTTGCTCTAATATCTTGGCTGTAACAATCATAAGATTCTCTGATCTTCGCTCTCTCTGATGGTTAATGTTTAGTTGGGGCGTTTATGAAGCCTTCATGTCATACACCCTGTCTTCACTGATTATGCCTTAGTAGGAATGTAGTCATATCAGCTATGATTTCTAATTATTAGTACATCATTACATGGTTCTCAGAAATAGCTCTTACCTCTTTTAATTATTACATTTTTTATTATAAAGCTAGAACCTCTAGAGCCTCATGAATAGTCAAAGCTTAGCTACCTCTAACTGCATATTCAAATAAACGAATGAGTTTTGCTTCTTTTTATGTCTCTGAATTATATTCCCATGTAACTTGCTGCTTTCTGCATGTACAATTCTTATTCCTGTTCTAATGAATACTAAGTGTTTCTTTTTAAAATACTGTTGGATTTTAAGGATAATTTTAGATGCAATTTACTTCATTCATCGTTTAAAAATGGCTATATACATTCTTACTTCCTAATACATCCTATTGTTTGATTACTGTCAGAAATTGTCAATAGGCTCTATTGTCCTTCTGAAAAACCCTCCTTTCCCTGGTTTTATATGCAGAGGCTTGATCAAGGGCCTCATTACCTCTCCTGGAAGAATGATGAGCTGGCTCTTCATGCTTATGCCCTTGCCAAGTGAGCACTTTCAGAGTTATCTTTTAAAAATATGTCACTATGGATAAGGTACTTTAAACTCATAATCATTCAGTGTCTTAAAAAATAAATCACAATCTATTTCTGCTTACTTTTTAAAGAAAAGTTAACCTACTCCTTATAAAACCAAAGTATACAGTGCTATTCCCTAAACTGGTGCTCTGTTTCACAACACTGTGATTTCTTATGCTGTATTCTTGGTCTGAAATGCTCTGATTTTTTTTCTGATTTACAAAATTTCATCTTGCCTGGATTCTTTATAGATTAACTACTCCTCTATTTTCTGCAATCATAAAAAGATTTTATTTTCCTGTATTACTTAATATGTAAAGTTCACATTTTATCAAGTGTGTTTTAGGGCAAATCAAATTTCCCAGTAAGTGTAGCAGCTACTGGTAGCTCTTAATTTCTGTGGATGCCTTTGAACGATTGAATAGTGTGACACTGAGTTAGCTACAACCTGACCCTCCTGGTGAATCATCTATAAAAAATGGAATGTGCCATTCTGGGTGTGTAAATTATCACCACAGCACTGAGAAGTTAAATGGCTGTGATGTGGAATTGTTCTGGCATAGTGATGCTGTGAATTTTCACACAAACTTGACTTGTCAGAAGAACAGTTGTTCTGTTTGAGAATGTTGAAAATATCTTTATTTCTAACCTACAGCTGCTAACTTTTGAACTGGGAATGCAAAACAGCAAAACCATTTGAATTGACTTTGGTGAAATAAAAGCATTATAACTGAGAAGAATGACCCCAACCCCCCCAGTTCTTATATTTTCCCAGGACTATCAAAGTCAGATGGATAGGTGGTACATTTTCCAGCAGTGAGAGGCAGTTCAGAGAATTAAACTCAAGAGCAAAAGCCTATGTTCATGCTTCCTCCATTTGATGCCTGGAAGAGCAGCAGCCGCAGAAAGGTTCACATCTTCTTCCCAGATAGCAGGTGGCCTTAGTTTAGCCTTTGCGCTTCTCCTGTACCAAGAATTTATATCAGGAATTTAAACAGGCACACACATTATCAGCACACAATATGGGGAAATAAAGGTACACATGCTGAGAACTTAAAATAGATGAGAAACGTCCTGGGCTGTCTCTGTCCCCAAAACTTAGCAACTGTTTATCCATTAGACATTTATCCAAAGTAGATCCTGAGGGCAAAATGATTTAAATTTATTGTGGAAACTGACCCCCCCCCAGACAGGAAAAAATCCACAAATAAACTCTAGAAAATATATTAGTAATTAATACAAAGATGTATTAGTGACTTCAGTGGTTTCTGTAGGAAGATTTCTGGCAAGAAGCAACCTGGAATTTGTTTTGAAAAGAATTTTGTTTTGACTAGGAGAAGGTCTATCCAGACAGAGGGCATGGTGGTCAAGACACCGAATGGCTGCTCACATTATGTCTGTACTCCAGAAGTACAGAGGTGGATACTGACTCAGCTAGCTTTCTGCTCTTTTCCTTTTTTATTCATTTTAAAACGCAATCTATAGGTGTGCCCTTCCTCCTAACTTAAAACTATTGAAACACCCATATGTACATACTCAGAAGAAGTATGTCTCATACAAGAGCTCAAATCTAGTCAGGTTGGTGATGTAGAATAGCCATTAGAAAAGACACTTCAAAGATGCATGCTATTTTTAAATATGAAATAACCACAATTTTTTGACATGTAAACAAGCTCACGTGAATGCTGCATTGGAGATATTAGCAGCTCAGAACACAGCAGCCTTTTGTGTAGATGATGCATCTCATTTAAGAAGTTGAATTCATCTAATGTCACACAAAACTGATTTAGAGTATATATAATACAGTTTAAAAAATATAGTTAGGATAAAGGCATGTGCATTCACACAAGTTAAATATGCTAATTAACTATGAAGACATTTTTAAATGATGTAGGGATCAAAGAATTACTAGGTATACACATTTCAGAGGTAGATACTTCCTCTCAGTAAGTTTTCTGTTCTGCTTTGGAGAAGTAAAAGATTTTACATTAGCAAGTTTTACTATAATCATAACAATGTTGACAAAATGATTAAGACTACAGTTTTAACTTTAAACAAATCCTTTGAAGTAGTGTGGAAATACCAAGTAATTTACTTGACTTGGTTGGTCAATATATCACTGTAGTCATAGCTAAAGACTAAAAGCAGCATATATCAGCAAAAAAAAAAAAATGGAGATCTATTTCTGACCAAGGATTTTAGTATGGCAAGACGGGAGGAATCCACCTAGAACTCCTTTTCATCAGCTCTCAGGGTTTTTGTTTGTTTTTGTTTTTATGTTATTTTTAGTTATGTGGTGTTATTTTCCATTCAAACTCAGCATTCTTCTGAAACTTTCCATGTTAATTTCTTACATAGAACTGTACAGTGCTATGAATTAAATGCTAAAGTAATTTATTCTTAGATTTCTTTTGTCTTTTTAATTTCAAAGATTGTTATTCCAGTTACTTCACCGGCTTTTAATGGTCTATTTTGCATTGAAAAAAAAGTGTCACAGTTCCATTCCCAGTGACATATTTCATATAATATTGAACTATATTCTAAAATATTAGTAACCTATTGAAATGCTAAATAAAAGATTCATGGGGGTACTGGTCTTGGTGGTATTCTTATAATCAAGAATTTTAGAGGCTGAAGCAGGAGGATCCCAGGCTTGATGCCAATTTTCACATCCTTTGCACTTTCAAAGCTGGCCAAATAATATAGTGAAACCTTGTTTTCCTAAATAAAATGACAACAAAGAATGTTTCATTTAGTAATAAATATATTATTTAATATGCTCATTGCTGGTGAAAATAATTTTGAGTATTTTAATAATTTGATTCCTGATTTCTTTAGTTACATACATATAAGAAAATTTTACTTATGCACATTGAAAATTATTATGATTAATGTATGATTTACAAAGGTATTAAGAAAAAGCTCACTGCTTAATCTTACATGTGATTCCTGAGATAAAGTATTTTCTAATATATTTTATGTACATGTTGTCATCAAGGTGTTGAGATTTTCTTTTTTTGTATGCTTTAGGAGATTTCTGCAGTAACTGCATATAATATCTATTTATAAGTATGCTAAAGTATTTTAGCTTATCTGGAAAGAACTGAAGACATGGAATGTATTTGATAATTTATTTTAGTTTTGAAATTAGGACTAACCTCAAGTAAAACTGAAAATACTTATTTGTGTGTTCATTAGCTTTAGAAGAGGTCATAGATGTGCATTTTATCACTAGAAAATTACCAATAAGCAGTGTAAAAAAGACATTATTATATAGATTATTTTGAGACCACTCCTTGACATTTTTCTCAGGGTAATATTGACTCAAGTTATCTTTCCAACCCAGTCAAGTTCACACACTCATTTATCTAGGCTAGAATTCATTTAATAAGGAAATTATATTGGAATATTAAACTCATGAATGATCTTTTAAAAGTTAACATAAGATTTTCATGCCTTCCTTATATATTATATGATACCATACAGTGTTTAAACTTTTCAATTCATAGTAAGTTGTGAAATTAAAGTGAAATTTCGACATTTTTCATAAATAAAATAATAAAACTTTATTATTTGGTGAGAAGAATGGGATTGAGCTTTCCAAATATTCCCTCCTTCATTGTATGCTTAGGTTCCTCACTGTCAGCATCCCTTCCCAGAGAGTGTATCTCTACAATGAGTTTAGACAGACATACTCGTCTCCTGCCATCCAAAATTCATAGTTAACTTAGTATCTTATGATGCTTTTCTCTTTCTGAAAACCTCTCTATGTTCTGTTCTTCACCTCCTACACCCCAGCCTGGAAAGCTCTGATAAGTTTTACTATTCTGATGTTCTCTTTCTTTCTAAGCCGTATCTGTGTAGAGAACAGACCCTGTAGTATCATAGCATATATATGGCCTTTTCATACTGGCTTTTCTTTGTTTACTAATGTGCATTTTAGAGTTACTCATGTGTTATGTCACATCTTTCCTTAGACTGATAACATACTCTACAGTATACAGGGTCTCATATAGTCCAGACTGGCTTTGGACTTGCTATATAGAATGGGGATGATCTTGAACTCCAGTATTCCCTTCTCTCTCCCTCTCCCTCTCCCTCCTCCCCCCTCTCCCTCTCTCTCTCTAGAATTAGGATGTATTCCACTTTTAAGTCCTTGTTTACTCCTTTGGCAGTGATCGAGATGGTTTCTAACTTCAGATAGTCCCACTGCTAAGTATTTCTTTACCCATGTGCCCACTAACAGACATGGTTTCTAAGTTTAGATAATTATGCAAACAGCTGCTTTGGTCATCAACCATTTTGTGAATTTTCAGCTGAAACAGGTTGTGGAGAACAGACAAAGCCTCGAAAGAGTAAAGTCCTGGGTGAATGTGTGTGTGTTGATATAAACTGGCCACGCCAAAGACCCTAGTGCTTCCAACTCATGGAAGAGTCACAAAACCCTTCCTTAAGGTGAGCTTCAGAAACATGACAAAGTCTTCCTCAGGGGTCTCAGTGTGAGTGCTGGCTGTGCTTGTAGAATATGCCCACCTTAGTTTCACCCTCTGGATGTTCATAGCCTTCACTACAGAAACCGCTCTTACCAAGATTAGTTAAACCTGCCTCCTGATCCAGTTGTGCACCATAAACCCGACTCCTTTATTTAATTATCTGTATTTAATGACCCCACATTCCTAGCTTTCTTTTTCCTCTTTTTGTTTCTGTTTTGTTTTTATTCATTCTCTGGCCACACCAGTCAGCTCTGTCCCTGGAGCTATTTTGGATACAGTGAAAGTAGATGCTAAAGACTATGATTGCTGGATCCTATGGCAAGAATGTATTTACCTTCCCAAGAAAATCAGCAAGTTACCATACATGTTTGCTGTGCCATTTTTAATTTCCACTATGACTTACAGAATTTTTCCTCTATTGTGTGCTGGCTTCAAGTCATTTGGGCATGTTATATGAGGTTTCTGGCCCGGACTTTCTGGTCTAGCCTCTTGGCCCAGACCTGCAGACCCACAGTCCCATAGTTCTACTGAAACACACAGACATTTATATTAATTGTACACTGATTGACCTGGGGCCCAAGCATATAACTTGCTAGACCTTGCTCTTAAACTAACCTATGACTCTTATCTTGTTCAGCTATGTGGCTCGGTACCTTTTCTCAGAGCAGCATTTCAACTTCTTTCCTTTACATCTATTGGCATCTCATCATGGTGTCTCCATGGCTTCTCTGTGGTATTTCTGTCGCATTTCTGCTCTGTTCTTCCTGTTCCCAGAATTTCCCAGTCTGGTAGCTCTGCCCACACTTCCTGTCTGCCTTCAGCCAATCAGCATTTTTATTAAACTAGTAGGCAGGGCAATTATTTACAATGTAACATAACCGTCCTACATATTCCATTTTCTCTTTTTAAAAGAAGAACCCCAAATCTAATTTTCTTTGTATAATTTCTTTTTTACTATTATCTATAACAACCTGGAACCAACACTGTAAACAAAGATAAACATCCACAATCTATTTTTTGGGAATGTGTACATACTTTTCTAGGCTACTTCCTGCTGAATGGGGGAGCTGGCAAACCCATGGGTACCCAAAGAAAAATTTAGGATTATGGACAAGCCCTTAGGGAAATAGTCTGTAAGGCTGGGTCATCTCAGCCAGTCTCCTTGAAGTAGTTTTTGATACAGAGTTCAGGAGACTTCAACAGAGATGCTCTGAAATGCTGAATCGTCTGGGCCATCGATTCCCATTGGAGATTTTTTAGGGGGGTCTTCCTCTATGAAACTTTATGTTCTTTATCCAGGAATAAATCCACAGCCTCTCATTTTCTGTGGAAATAAAAAGAAAACTTCTTCTCCAAAGTAGCATATCTTTTGATTCCAATTTTAAAGTGAACTCATTTGCAATATATGTATATATATATATATATATATATGTTGAATTAATCCAACAGCATTTATAATCAAATAACTTTTAGCAGCTTTTATTATTATATTTTCAGTCAGAAAACTTAAAGTCAAGACAATAACATACAGTATCCAGACACCCTTTGTGGTTATTATTATTATTGTTATTATTATTACTATTTACTCTTTTTAAGGACTTTCTCTATCATTTTTCTTTTTTCTTTTTTCTCTCAAGCCAGCATATATTTTTTAACTCACTCTAAACCATTTAGACTATTTTTCAAAACTGTCTTTACTGTTTATCTCTTACTTATTTATTTATTTTTATCATTTTCTGTTTCTGACCACCTTTACTTAGCTAGGGAGACAGACTCCACTCAGCTTCCTCTATTTCTTTCTGTTTCTGTCCACACCTTTAATCTGCCAAGGTGAGGCTAGGGATTAAAGAATTCACTAGAGTGGCTGGCTGGCTCCACTCAGCTCCTAGTCTAGCTTCATAGGATTTATCTTTTTAGCATAGAACCCACAATTACCACTCTGGGGAATTTTATGGTTCCTATAACCACCAAGTAAAGCACTGTTGTCTGCTGCCATTAACTTCATTTAAGTAGTTGGCAGCAGGGCCTCTTAAAAGATTTACAAGTGTTTTGCCTCTAAGGCTGAATCAGGAAGCTTCTCTTAAAGAAGCCAAGCTTCTGTTTGCCTCAGCAAACAGAGCTGATCCAAGAAAACATCGCCACTAAGAAGCTATCTTTGACTCTGTTCCCATTTTGTCCTTACTAACAGAAACCTTAAATCTACCATATACATCTCCTTGATTACATTTAGGCTCCTGTAAGACTTCAGGAACCAGCCTTTTTGCAGCTCGGGCTACATTTCGAAAGCCCGCCATTTTGAAATTCAAATCCACACAACACTCCAAGACTCACCTGAGAGACACAACTTGGAAGGTGGTTTTGGTTCTGATTCTGTGCTCTAGAACCCTTATTAATCTTTCTCAAGATTTATGCAGGTTTATGTCACCCACATTGGTCTGCCTGCCATTTGTTTGTAGGAGGTTTCTTTCCCGTACTTTCCAGCCTAACCTCCTGGCCCAGACTTTCTGGCCTAGTCTCCTGGTCCAGACTTTCTGGCCTAGTCTGATGGCCCAGACTTTCAGACCCATAGATTTAGAATGCACTAAGGAGTTACACTGGTTTAGCAAAGTGATGGTACTCTTCTTTATGGATGAATGAAGTTCAATCTTATAGATGGACCATGTTATTGTTATGCATTTATTTATTAATGAACATCCAGGCTGGTCCTCATCTTATCTGTTGTGACTAGTGCTGCAATAAGCAGGCTGTGTGTGCATCTCTGTAGTATGTGGGTTTTTGGGTGTATACTGAGTAGTGATATAAGAGCATATCTTAATTTATTTTTGCATTTTTGAGCTGCCCTTTTACCTTTTCTGTATTGTCCGACACAGTGTGCCTTCCCACTCTGTAAAGGTTTCTCTTTCCACATGCTCACTAGCACTTGCTCTTATTATTATTTTTTATGATAGTTATTTTGACTTGCATGTTATGGACTCTCAGACAGTTTTAACCATCATTCCTTGGCGGCTCAGGATGTTGAACATTTTATGAAATACTTATTCTAATTTATACTTCTTTCTTCTGGAATCATTGGTTCAATTCATCATTATATTTACAGATTAGAATGCAAAGTTTTTGTTTTAAATATATTCTACATTGAGCTAAGCTTGCCTCAGATCATCTATCTATCTATCTATCTATCTATCTATCTATCTTTCTGTCTGTCTGTCTGTCTGTCTGTCTATCTATTATCTATCTGCCTATCTATATGCCTAACTACCTCTTCTCTTCTATAATACATTCCTACTGCAGTTTCCCCATCCTCCATTCCTCTCAATTTTTCCCCTGCCTCCTCTCTCCCCCAGATCTACTATCCCCTTTTCATTCCAGAAAAGAGCAACCCTCCCAGGGATATCTATTGAACAAGGACCAGCAAGATGTTATAAGACCAGACACAAACCCTCATATTGAGGCTGGGTGAGGTAACTCAATAGGAGAAATTATCCCAAGAGTAGGCAAAAGAGTCAGAAGCACCTCCATTCCCATTGTCAGGAGGCCCCACAAAACACTAAGCCAACAACCATAACATACATGCTGAGAAACACAGACCCGTGCATGCTCCGTGGCTGCCCCCTCAGTCTCTATAAGCCCACACGAGTCCTGTTTAGTTGATTCCATGGACCCTGTTCTCCTGAACTCCTCAATCCCTCTGGCTTTCACAGTTTTCACCCCCCTTTTCCAAAGGGGTCCCAAGCTACCAAGGAGGAATTGGATAGAGACTTCTAACTTAGGCTCTCTCTCTCTGCCTAATGTTTGGCTGTGGGTCACTGCATCTGTTTCCAATAGCTGCAGGAGGAAGCCTCTCTGATGAAGACTGTGGTAGGCAATGGTATAGCAAAATATCAGGAGGAATAATTTTTATTATTTATCATATCTACAGATCATGGTCATGTTTGTTTCTATCCTAGTAATCTAGCCAGAGTCAGGGTTGGGCTCCCTCTCACAGCATGAGCCTCCAATTAGACTACTGATTTGTTGGCCACTCCCACAATTTTTGAGCCACCAGTGCCCCAGAACATATTGCAGGGTCAACAAACTCTAGATTGAAGATTTTGTGGCTTTGTCAATGTCCCAGTCTTACCACTAGAAGTCTGCCTGTTTACAGAAGATGGCCAGTATAGGCTTTCTATCCTCCATTACTAGGATTCTTCACTAGGCTCACCCTCAGAGATTCCAGGAAGTTTCTACTGCGCTAGGTTTCTACGTTACCCCCCCGCCCATGGGCTCCAATTCTACTCATCTTTCCCTGTACTCTCTCCCTCTATCCCTGGCACTGATCCCCTCTATTCCCATTCCCTTCTACCCCCAGTCTACCCCCCCTAACTATCTCTGCTTCTCAGGGAGCTCCATGCATTCTCTACTAGAGTCTTCCTTGTTATGTAGCCTCTCTAGGGCATCTGTTCTTATTCAGTCAAGAACTCTTTATCATAAATGAGTGTTAGACTTTTTGTCAGTTTTTTTTCTCTATTAATATGGTTCTGTAAATTTTGTTTTTTATCTAGTTGTCTTAAATTACCATAATGGATTCCTGAATCCCCCTTGCCTATCCTGGATGAATACTACTGGGTGTGGTATGCAGTCCTTTTATCACATTGCTGGTTTCTTTTGTTATTATTTTGTCAAACACATTAGTCACATTAGTATCTATGTTCAAGAGAGGTAATGATCTGTAGTTGGCTTTTTTTTTTTTTTAATTAGGATTTAAATGCCAAATATATTCTTACTTTCACCAATGGATTAAACACTTATTGTTAGAGTCTTTATCATTAATGATGTATTCAGGAGATAGAAATTTATTCTTCAATAATGCCCCTCCCCTTGTCTAAATGAACTGCAATTTTTTTTTCTGATGTGAGAACAACCCACCAATTAAGAGTTCTAGTCCTGTTATCTTAGTTTTCTTTCTAACCACAAAGTGATTACAAATATAGAAGAAGTAAGAAATGTGTCTTTGCTTCCCATGTGTTCAATGCACACTTGGACAAATTTCTGAAATAATTTCATCCCTTTCATGAAAATGGAATAATGTATTTAAAACAGTTATATATAATTTGATCAAAACTTTCATCTTGGATTGTGTGGGGATATTTTCAAATATAATAAAAACAGTCAGTAGGAGGATCGGACAGTGGTAACTCACAACTTTAATCCCAGCACAGAGAATATCCCAGGAGTGGTGACCTACACCCTTAATCCAATCTGAGTTCAAGGTCATTTTAGTTTACAGAAGGAGTTCCAGGCTCCCTGTCAGGCAGTGGTGGTGCCACACCTTATATTTAAGGCAGGCATAGAAAGACAGAGCAGGCAGAAGAAGCCATGGCTCACACTGTTAGTCCTAGCACTTGGAAAACAGAGTTCAAAGCCAGCCTGGTCTTCAAAGCAAGTTCCAGGACAGCCAGGACAGTTGCACAGAAAACTCTGCCTCAAACAAAAAACAAAAGCTAAACAAACAAAGACTGGAGGAGGTGCCTCTGTCCTCTGATATCTTCCTCTTTTGTGCTTTCTGGCCTGTCTTTGTGACCTTGCTAATGCCAGCAACCTTCTTGCCTTGATGGCATCCATAGTAACTGTCTTCCTTATGTCACATGCAGGAAAAAAAAAAAAGACTCAGTGGAGGACAGAGAAGCTATAGAAACACATGGCTTGCCTATGACCATATCAATAATGGCTGCATCACCAGATTTTAGGAATTAGAACTGGATTCCCAGCTTTCTACCAGAATGGCAATCAATTTTGTATGTGTGTGTGTGTGTGTGTGTGTGTGTGTGTGTGTGTGTGTGTGTGTGTGTGGTGTTGTCTTTGTTTTGTTCCAGGACAGGGCTTCACTATGTAGCTCTGGCTGTCCTAGAACTAACTGTATAGACCAAGATGACCTCAAAATCACAAAGATTGGCTTGCCTTTACCTACCTGGTGCTGTGATTAAAGGCATATGTAACTATACTCAACAATCAATCTTCTTTCAAAGCTCAGCAAATTTGCAAGCTAGGTAAGATGTGCTAATCAAGTATAGAAATACAGCCTTCACTAACTTTGCCTGGGTGTTCCAGGATAACCCTCTGTGTGGTGAAGACAGCTGACCCATTGGTGGACCATTTTTGTTGTTCCCAGTAATGTCACCACATCTACCATCTTTAGCATCCATGTTCTTTATATTGGAGCTCCTGTTGTCCCAGCAAGTGTTTCATGCAGAACTTCATAGTGCATTTCAACAGATTTTACCTCAGTTGTGACATTGGCTGTGGTAAATGTAACCATCGTGCTTGTTTTGAAAACACTAATTGTCACTCAACCCACAGGGACAGTGTAGATGGCATGCATCTATTTTATTGACATCCCAGAGGGGCATTTGCAAAGGTTTGCCAGTTGGCTGAGTAGGAGGTAGGATACAGTTCAAAGCATCCAGTGGTATGATCTTACTAGCACTCCCATCACTTTCCATCCCTTGAACCAAGGCATACTGGTACTTGTCTCCAGCATGTTGTCAAGATTCCAACCACAAACTGGCACAAATGCCACTATGTCAGGATTGTAGCCAGTCTTTTTGATGTAAATTATGGTTTCCATAACGATTCCCCCCTCTTTTCTGCCTGGAGGATAGCTTGTTTGAACCTGTAATATTGACATCAACCATTAGGTGTGTCACATCCAACATGTAAGCCAGAATGTCATACTTACAGGTCTGCCCATCCTTGGAGATAGATACTAGATTCAAATTCACCACTACCAGCAAACTCATCCATGACAGCACAGTCAGACTGAAATGTGCCTGTAATGATGTTTTCCATAAAATCTCTGTGTCCTAGAGCATCTGTGGTAGTCACACTATATTTGTTGGTCTCAAATTTCTTCAGGGAGATGTAAGAGTGATACCACACTCAACTTTTTTTTCAAGACTCAGGCATACTTGAAGGAGTCTTTTCCCATTTTAGCAGCCTTGTTTTCAAACTTTCAATGTGCTGTTTGCCAATTCCACCACATTTCTAGATCAGATGGCCAGTGGCAGTGTGCTTGCCCAAATCTGCATGTTCAATGATGACTCTACCGATGTTTCCTTTCCCATTTTGCTTCAGAGTTAGCAATGGTTATCAGGGCACCTGCGTTCTGACATCAAAACCATTGTCAAAAGGCAGTAGAAGACTTTTCTGGGAAACATATACAGAGCCAAGGGTCATAAAGAGAAGAAAATGTGTGTATGTACCTGATCCTGCCATGGTCTTTCAGGGAAACTTATCATGCCCAGGGTATGCATTGGGAGAGCAGGAGCAGACAACTGAAGTTTAGCCTAGGTTTAGTGGTTGGCGGTGTAAATGTCTTGTTTGAAAGTGTCAGCATCTCACCATTCAGACCTTATAACCTATGGAATGTTATGGTTCCCTCTGTTGGTGAAAAGAACTCTGAGAAGCTGAGCCTGGGCGGGCCCCTCCTCCCTGAATACTAGGAAGTCCTTATCAGTGAGCCATTTTTATGACAAGCAGAGTACTACCAGGTAGGCCTGGAGAGAGCTGTGCCTTATATTATGAAAAAGGGGCCATAGAGAGATTATTAAATTCTGGTGAGCTACAAAAATCTAAACAATTGTAAATGTTTTCCAATAGTTGGAATGTGGTATACTCATCGCCTTTAAGTCACACGGTCACATTTCTGTACAGCTGCTGCTCTGTTCCCAAATGGCTCTGTCAATATTTTTATTTCTTTGCTTGTTCAAATGACTGCTCCTGTTTACTTTTTAAAAACTTCTATGGCAGGTGCCCAACTTTAGGATTGCTTTGCTTTGAACACAGATGCTATCGGGACTTCTCAGATGATATTCCCACTCAAAGTGTTCAGTTTGTACTGTCCTTCAACAGCTGCCTATCATATGTGTTAATTATTATAAACTCTCTCTCCCTTTCTCTGTGTTTGTTTAAATATTTGTGTGGTTGTTGCTAATTAGGTTGTGAAGATTATGTGGGATATTAATGGCAGTTTTGTTAGGTTTAAAACCCTAACACAGCAATATGTGTGGGATAAGCATTATCCAGGCAATGAGTTTTCCATAAGGTGCAATTTGGTGTTTTAATGGGGTTTGTTGCATGTAAGAAGGATTATTTATGATCTGTGTCTCTTGCTGACAGACAATAGGCTTTCAAAGAATGGTAGTTATAGTTTCTTAGGTATTTTGTTGTGGCCAGAGTGCACATTCAACCTTGAATCTCATAGACTATACAGCTAAATGGTGAGCTAACCTGGTCACACAGGCCTCAGCTATGCTCAGTTACAGTTTCTGAGCTTCAGGCTCTCAGAGTCACAGCCATAACTGGGAAGGACTTGATGCTACTGACCTTCCCTTGACCAGGGCTCTTATGCTCAGGAAGCAAGGCTAAGTTCAGTAAAAAGACAAGTTAAAGCAGTATTTAATTTAAATAAGAGGGAAACAATGACCTTAGTGGATAAAAGCAGGATGCTTTTAAAGTTCTTTTCTAGACAGTTTGAAACCTTAGAGTCTAATTTGATCAGAATTTTCATTAGAGAGAAAAATTAATATGCAAAGCTTATGGTTTGTTTGTCTTTAGTACTTCTGAAGCACACAAAATCTGTTTGTGCCTCATATTTTTGGAGATAACAGTGAATTCTTGAATCTTATCACTTAGAATTGTGCAGACATTCTATTTTAGATAGTAACTTATTTGAAGAGGATCTTTCTGCATCTAACCATATTTATTTTCCTAAGGTTACTTATTTGAAATCTCTGTCTGAAATAAACTCTAGAATATATATATAAATCCATAAGTTGAATACCTCTCAGGATTTATGTGACTTTTAAATTGGATTTGATTATTATTCCTCAAGTTTGTAAAGTTTATTCAAATTATAATTCCCAAGCAGAAGCAAACCTATTAAATATGCTTATTTTTATAATATTTGAGAATTTACATATGTGAATTTCAGTATTATGTTTTTATTTACTTTAAGATGTATAAGATTGGTATTGGAATGTTTTCATTAATAATGAGTAAATAATTTTAAAAGTAAATCTGTGGAATATCTTGTTAGTTTATTATTTGTAGTATTTTTATTCATTAATAATATCTGTCTGAATAAAGAGAAGTTTAGTTAGCATAGGAATGAGAAACAAGAGCTCTGGGTCTATGTCTTTCTGATACTCAAGGGAATTAAGGGGTTTTAGAATGCTTGCAATATAGAAATCAAGTTGACCAAGATATTCTATCACACCAAGAATCCCTGATTGCTGTGTTTAGTGAGGGCATCTGTTTAAGTCTTCTGAGATACAGGTTAAAAGGGAGGTACTGATGGAGAAAGAATGATCCCCAAAGAGGGTACAAACGATGCTTCTGAGGATCCAAGGATGTCTGCGTCTCTCAGAAGACTGCTTTAATCATTCAGCCAGGTGTGAGGTGAGTCCCAGGATCAGGCTAGTGCTCTCAGGGTTGAAAGAAACTCCAAAAGCTAGAAACACAAGGCTTTGCTTGATACTCCTTTGGTGGTGTGCTTTGGGAGTCTAAGGACATTTCCTCTGTTCCTGTGTGTGTTTGTATCCATGCTGTGCAGGTGTGTCACAAGCTGCCTGTTTCCAGACATTCTGGAGATCAGCAGCTGCATGATGATTATCCCCTGCTGTTTTCCCATCACTAAACTTAGGTCTCCTAACAAGCTAGTTTCTTTACTGCCCCAGGCTTTCTCCAGTCATCAATTCTCCCACTGCCTTTCCTAGAGCTCTTTAATAGCCTGTACCTCTTGAAGCAGGAACTTTTTATCTTGATAGTGGTAGCGGCTAATGAAAGACAAGTAACTTGCCTGAGAAATTTTCTCCTGTTTTCTCCAGTAAGAATCTTTGACAGGCTTTAACAACTTTCTTGTTGTTGTTTGTATAGTCTTGTGTGATGTGTTTCTTCTCTATGAACACGGTTTACATTTGCTTAGTTTTTGCTTCCTTTAGATGAGTGGAACATTAACAGGCTGAGATATAATGCTTCAGATCATCTCTGAGCGGTCTTGTGTCATAGAATATAGAACTTTGTACGGTATAGCACTAAAACATGTTGAAATAAAGTATGCTGGGCTAAGAGGTGGCTCAGTGGATAAAGCACTAACCATGCACTCGTGGAATTCCCTCAGCAAAGATGAGAGAGCCCTTGGAAGCTCCACATCAAGCTAAGGTGAGATATGTAGGACCAAAAAAGAGACCCCAGCCTCATTAAAGTGGAAGGTGTGAGCAAAGACTTAATCCTCTACATTAGATCCATGTCCACATACACATATCAGTACAAATACAACACAACATGTAAAGATAGAAAAGTCCTTAAAGAAAGTGTCTTCAGGATGTGCAGCCATACTGTCAATTGGGTTTAACTCCAGAAATGCAGGAAATCACAGCAGTGTTGGTTCTCTTTGGTTTAGGAGATCTCTGGGAGAGAAGAAACGCAAATCAAATTCTCTTGACCACAGAGGCATATCTTGGGTCAAGAAGCCGAAGGACACCTGCTTCCTTTGTAGTAGGTGCTGTTTCCTGCTGGGTGGCCAGGGATCCCAAAAGAGTGACCTGAGTCTCAAGTGGGAATTGCTGTTTTGTCTCTGAGGTGGACCTTTAAGTCATTTGTTCTTCCAAATGACAACATTCCAGCCCAACTTTCTTATTTTTCACCTAAAGGGAGATGACAATTGTAGTCTTCTATGCCCAAACAAAATTGTTTTCATATAGGAGAAGTATGGTATGCCCTTATTTACAAAGAAATATTTTGCTCCCTTATTTATCACCTTGCTTTTTTAACAAGAAATCCTGACTGCTATTATTTACCTTAAAAATACTCATGCATTCCCAACCATTGAACAGACTTAACAATAACTATGGAAAAGCTCTATTCCAGAACGGCATTCCCCAGTTTCCCCAAGTTCAACCTGTACTGCTGATGCTTTGTGTATTTAAACAGTTCGTCATTTAAAAGAATATTGTCAGGATTATGGGTCAAGCAGATTTTTTGGACTTCCACTTACCAAACGGTGTGACACTATTCCTGGCCAGCCTTGTGGCTATCATGATTTCATCATCTCTCTATGTGACTCCCTACTTATTATCTCTCATCAAGCTTTATTCCTTTTCTTGAGATCACTGTGTGTTTTATTTAATCTCCCGTGTTGTCTATATTTATATTCCTGTCTTCTTGTATCACATAGAAGATTTTTTAATGCACTGTAGCCATATTTAAATTAATATTTTGCACCTGTTGAAAATGGTCCTTATAATTACTTTTATAATAGAAATACTATCAAACATTAGCATATATTCCAAAACAGTCCATTTTTGTCTCTTCTTCTCATGCATTCCCTGTCTCAATTGGCAGCCTCAACTGCTCTGCCATGTCAGCCCTGATACCTAAACAATTATCCCCTGTGTCCCCTCTCTTCTCTCTTCAGCTCATCTGATGGATCTGATCTCTTTACTATTTTGACCCCATCACCTCTCTGCCGGACTCTCCACTTGCTATTCATTTCTCATCTTGAGTTCAAGATTTTTCTCCCTCCTCGTTAGATCATTGCATTTTCTAAGTAATCTTGTGTCCTGTATCCCAGATTCTTATAAAAATTTACTCTGTATAATAAACAGTGATTTGACGTCTTTGGTAAATTGTTTATTGGATAGTCTGTGTAAACATCTTACAATGATTAACTTGTCACTAGTTTTTGTAGGCTGTCTTTATAAGCATTGTACTATCTGTTCACATAATGCCTAGAGTGTTTGCAGTTCTTATGTCACTGGTCCTACAAGAAATCTTGTTACTCTTCCCAGAACTCTGTGGATTAACAGTTATTCCATTTGAGTAGGAAAAATAGGTATTTTGGATATGTACTTTAAAAACATATAAGGGTTTAATGTCCTTGGGGTAAGAATGTGCATCCTTTGGGTATATGTCCAATAGTGGTATTGCTGGATCATTGGGGAGATTGATTCCATTTTCTGAGGAACCACCATACTGATTTCCAAAGTGACTGTACAAGTTTACACTCCCACCAGCAATGGAGGAGTATGTGATTCTTTCCACTTAAAGTAATGGGCAGTGAGTTTAAAATAGCATTCTTCCAAAGAGCATTAGAACATTTTGTCTCTGTGAATTATTGACATTAGTAGTGTGTTGCATATACTTTCTCTACATTGTTATTTTACAAAATTCTTATTAAAATACCAAGTTGGCAACCTGCTTCTCTGAGTATTATTATTGGTGTCTAGTTCATGCACCTCCTTATGATTAAAGTCTCAATTCTGTTTTGCTTGGAGAATGCCTTCAGTAGTGCCAAGTGATCTTTCACACTGATTTTCTGGCCTTCTACATTCAGGATCATGTATATCTGAAATAACCAAGATACATAACTAAAATTTAATGATCTGAGGAGATGGGGGCTCCTTGTATAAAATCCATAACATGCGCACATGAGAACCCTAGTTAAAGTCTCCAGAATCACACTGAATATGAAGAGATAGGAATAGTGTCTACAATCTAGCATTCCTATAGAGAGATGGTAGGCATGCATAAGAGAATCCTTGGAAGCCTGTGCAACAGCTGCCCTGACACACACAGAGGAAAACAACAAAAGAGATCTCATCTTAAACAAGGTTTACGATACCTGACCTCTGGCTTCCACACATATATACTGTGGCATGTATATATCATTCCCCCCCCCCACACACACACCCCTCACACACAAATAATAAAATGAAATCCAAGATTCTTAATGGGGTGGACAGAGGTTTGGATTCTATACCCTTATTTACCAAAGCTCTTGGCTTGCCTGTTTGATGAAGTGCTTCTGTTACTGTTGGGAGTTCTGTTTCCACTTCATTTTCCCTCACTCCATCAGGTAAGATATGCTCCAAATCTTGCCCATATTTTTATTTTTATATTTTTATCTACTCCACATTATTTGTAGTCATTTGCATGGTATTCTTTTCATGTCTATTGTAGATCTACTCAAGAGACAAAGCCATATTTATAGTCTTAAGTCTTTATTACTTGATTGTCTAAATTGCTTTTCTATGGTTATCAAGATAAATCATGGCCAAGTCAAATTACAACAGAAAGCATTAATGGGGACTTCCTTAGAATTTTAGAGGATGAGTCCATGGCCATCATGGCGGGGAGCATGGCTACAGGATGGCATTCATGGGACCATATACACTCTCAGAACAGCTGCAAGTTGGAGGCAGAGAGAAAGAGATTGAGCTTGGCAAGGCCTTTTGAAACCTCAAAGCAAATCCCCAACAGCACATTCCCTCTAGCAAGTCCATACCACCTAATCTTTCCTGAAACAGTTCTACCAAGAGGGTCCAAAAATTAAAATATATGAGAGACTGTTGGAGCTATTCTCATACTAATTCCCACACTGGTATAGAATACGTCAGTGTGTTTGTCTGGCAAATGAATGCTAGTATGTATTTCATCCATGTTTGTGTATTGTTACACCATTGACTTCTCTGTAGCACCCATTTAAAAATTTTATTAGTTACACATTTAGGATGGAAGGTTGGGTAAGAAGAATCTCATTCTGATCCATTAGTAAGCAGATAATAACATAGTCTTTGCTAAGATGATGGCTCATGTCTAATGCTACACCTGTATTTGCTTGCTGTCTTTCTACCATGGTTAATGCACCCTGAATACTCAACTAGCAATGTTGGAGAGCTTCTAAGACTACTGATATTTTCATTTATACTTGAATCACTGTTTTAAGTACATCAGTGCAATTTGATCTTCCTTCTGTAAATGTGGGAAGAACACAAACAGGCACATGAATTGCTTTTCCTGTCAGTTTCCATGGTAACGGAGCTTTCTATTTGTTTAGCCAGGAAGGAATACCAGCAGAGTCTGGTTTGTTTTTTTAGCACAAGAAAGCAAATGTGCACGCATATATATACACATGCAAGCACACACACACACACACACACACACACACATGTGAACACACATGAAGTTTTACTTTCTCAAATTTTACCAAATCTTGACTAAACCTTAATGTTTCTTTCTGCTCCAGTTAATTTGTCCCACCCCTTATGATTCCTTCATCAAAAACAGACACTCTATAAACTCTTATGTGAGAGAAATCCTCACAACAAGGAAAGAACAAATGTGTTATAGTTTTAAGAAACAATACTTCTTTCAGATTATCCAGACTTTTCTAATAGCTGAGCCTCCAATAAGTTTAGAAGTCAGTCGTTTTCATTTCTATTTTTACCTACTGTCTTGACTAATTATGTAAGTGTACGCCATCCATGGAAAAGGACAAAATCTCAGCACCTTCCTTTTATTTCAGCAGTGATCCATACACACGAGAGAGATTGGCCATCAGTATTGTTTATTATGTGAATAAACAAGTTGGGCCATTTACTGAGAAAACAGATTAAATCTGTCACCTGAAAAGAGAGGTCTTCTTTTGAAAATATTCCTCTGTGAGAGGTGGATAGATTTGCTTATATGATTTACAGTATGTATGATTTACAGTATGATATAAGAGATAATTCTGTGCCCGTGAATAATAAATACCTATTTCCCCCTTTACCAGCTTGTTCTTTTCAGCAATCTGAGTTTTCCAAGGCTAGTCTTTGACTTTTAAAAAAAGATTTCATTATATTATTTTAAATTCTCTCTCTCTCTCTCTCTCTCTCTCTCTCTCTCTCTCTCTCTGTGTGTGTGTGTGTGTGTGTGTGTGTGTGTGTGTAAGTATTTTCAGTTTTGTACATACAAATGACAATGCCTAGGAAAGTTATCCATGGAGACCAGAGTTGTCAGATCACCATGGACTGGAGATCCTGAGTTATGAACCTTCCTATCATAGTGCTGGCAACTAAACTCCAGGCCCATGGTAGGGCAGTCCAGGCTCTTAAACAAGGAGTCATCTTCCTTGACCAAGTTCTTTTACTTTAATATTTGTAGGCTGTACCACTCTATAGTATGTCTACAAAGGTAATGCATATTACTGTCTATATTACCTTAATAAATATAATGATTAAGTATTATTATGAAACATTCTCTTGTATTCTACGTATAAACCTTTGTTTTAATCACTGATATTAACACCGACCCTAAAGACGTGCCCAAGAAGACAAATGACCAGTGGTGCATTTGCTTATAATAGATCTAGCATATTGAAGATGTGATCCAAACGTCTCTGAAAGCAGAATCAGTTCTACCCTTTTCCTCTCTACTAATGACATGTAACCTCCTCCTCCTTTTTACTCTATTCAGTCAACTCTCATTTATCAGTTGCTTTGAAATGTGCATTTTATTAGACAGCAAAACGATAAACTTAATGAATGATATACTTAGTGGAGAATTTGATTCTTCCTCCTACCGAGTCATTTGTTCAGAGAAGTTTTCCATGGAATGACATTATTTAAACATTGTTTCCTTATCATCCTGGTCATCCAGAACACATTTAAAATTAGTGATAAATGTATTACAGCAAGTATAAAGAATGAGTATTTTTTTTGTCTTTGCTTTTGTGTCTCCCATCTTATAGATGTATTCTGTGAACCTCCAGTAAAATGTGGAATTTTATTTACTTGACATTCAATATATAGAGCTATGTTTCATATTTGGCAAAGGACAGTTCTGATTTAAAATAATGATGAACTTGAGAATATCTCCTTGACTGCCATTGCATATTCCCAGAGAAGAACTCTCAAAATGACTTTTAAAAACATTCTTTGAAGTGTCCAGGTCAGAAGTGTTTTTTATATTACATTCTTTTTAGTAACTATTAACTCCACTCAAGAACATTTAAATTTTGCTTTTGAATTTTGTTTTCTACATCTCTTGTATTAAACAGAACAAATTTCATGTGCCACAGACAGTTTTAAACTGAATTATAAGGAGTCCAATTAGTAGTAATACGTTGTGTGTATGTGTGCGTGTGTTTGCAAATTACATAAAGCAGCAGGAATCGTGTGTAATATGATTGTTGATCATGTTGAAATTGCATTTTTTCCCCAGAGATTTACTTTTCAATTTACTTCCCCATAGTCTACCCTGAAGGTGAATATGAAACAATAGTACCATAAAAATAGGATGGGAAATAACTTTTGAAGGGATAAAGAATGTTTATGATAATTACCTACTTAAAAGCAACATGATGGCCATTTAGAGAAAAGGAGACAACCGGTGCTGAGTGTGGGTAAATCACTGTGTCATGTGCTTTCAGACTTACACTCTTGGTAAAGTGTGTGTAGACATGAGTGAGGAAGCTGCCATCTCCAATCATCACCGTAAAGTGTCATTAGAAAGTCGGAGAGCAGCAACACAGAGATTCACACTTGAACTTGCCTCGCGACACTCCACACCTCCTCCACAACTTTAGTCAGGGTTGCTAGGAAAGTGAACAGAGACTGAATGTGAGTTGGGGTATTGATGAGCCTGTGCAGGAGGAAGAATGTTTTTACTCCTCAGCATTGGAACAGCAAATTCTATTTTGTTTTAGAGGAAATACACTTTTGAGGGGTATGAGTGATTCTGTTACCTTTTCCTAGTAAGAGGTATCATGACACCTCAGTGTTTGAACAGTGTCTTTCCTTGTGCATGCGCAAGGTTAAGGATTATAGTAGAGATCTTGGCTAAGGAACAAGGAAGGGCCACAGGCACACATGGATGCAGATGTAGTCAGTGTCCACCTGAACGCTATTTACAACTCCTGTTTAACCTCCCGTGATGTTCTCATTCATCTCCAGTGTGGCTGGACTAACTCAAATACTAGTCTTTGGTTGGCCTGTCCTCAGCAGCCCCATGATTGTCCAAGCATGTGACCCCTCCTTGCAGAACCCACAGAAGTCTAAATTATTTCCACTTTAGAAATAAACTGTCTTCAAGATTTTCTCCAGATTTACAATTCTAATTTAAGTGAACATGATAAGATCTTGAAAAGTAATAATTTATCGAAAGCAATTCAACACCAAAGCCTTTTGGAACAGTTTTTATTACACCGAAACTTTACTTAATAACACCAAAAGATAATCTTGTTTTTGTCTCATTTTGTTTTAAGCATAATGAGAAATTTGTTTGAAAGGTCTTCATTTGTAGGGGAAAAAATACAGTGCAGATCATGAGCCAGTGTCTCATATGTGGGACAGTGAGTCTTCATGCTGGTATCCCACTGCATTTTCAACCCTTAAAATAGAAGATAGTCATAATTAAATGGTGCATATAAATGTTTCTTATTGACATTTGTGAAAATTAATTTTCTTTTGTCTGCATGGACAATTTGTAAGAAGTCAGCAATTCTTTGTCATGGTAGATAGCATCACCACAAGATTAAGCAAAATGTCAAACACCGTTCAGAAAGATTCTGAGATGTGAGATAAGCAACTCTGAGTACTGTGTGAACACTGACTGGTAACACCTGCTGATTTACCTGTTCAGCGGGTAAATCCTGTTAAAAACCACAGACCCTGCCTTGATTCCGACCTTGCCTGACACCTCTGTAAGGAACTAACTGTACTGACCAGGGATGCAGTCAGAGACAAGAAGTTAACTGGGTAAAGACTATTTCTTTTGATTTCATTTCAGTCTTTGAAAAACACCACAAAAGAGAAAATAGGTATTATTTCAATTTCAATTTTACACATAAGCCATCTGGGTTGGACTCCTTTGCATAGGACCAAACTAGACCAGCAGTGCTGGCCTGAGCTCAATTTATGACTATGCTCAGTGGTTCAGCAAACATTTAATGAATGATTAATTTATGACCTAAAGTAGCGTATGTACTAGAAAATAAAGACTTCCTTCCTTGGTACAAATTCTGGTGAGGCCCTCCAACCACATGATATTCTTTTGCAGAGTATTCCTGCCATAGGGAAGCCATTTGTGGCATTATATTGCCCCGGGCACCTTTGGTTCTATGGTTTCCTTTATTTTGACTTTGCGTGAGACAGAATCACAGGAGGCAGTAATTTGAATTTGAAGTAAGGATCATTGAAATCTTTCCTAAGGACATAAGCTTTAGATTGAGTGCTAATGAAATTAGCCTTGTCAATATTTTTGCAAAGACTCTTCCAGGGAAAGAAGGCAATATAAGGGAATAAAGGGCCACATCAGCTAGGCAGAGCAACTGGCTGAAGGATGCAGCGCAGTGTGGCTAGAGTGAAAAAGGGTAGACTCACCTAAATTAGGGGCTGTAAAATTCCTATCACATGTGGCACTGATAGAATTTTAAAATTATCATTACATATGTGCGCATATATATGTATAGGCATATTTACACCCATAACTTATTGAGTCCATGCCCATTATGTTATGCACATGAGTTTAGGGCTGGCCAATCGACATTGGATAACACAAACAAACAAACAAACAAACAAAAATAATAACAACAACAAAAAAAACCCAATAACAACAAAAAACCTCATGCCTGGAGAAAACTAATTGTTTCTCCCTGCAGAAGTTGCTGATAACCTGTGGCTCTCCGTCCACCCCCTTGGCTTTGTAACATTTACCCCATCTGTGCTGTCAGTTCCAACCGGTGTTGTCACCGTACTGGTCTTGTTTATGTGGTCATATTGTTGAGTTCTCATTGGTGCAGCTTCTCTGTCATGTGTAGAAGACAATATCTAGTAGAAGGTGTCCTGGTCCTCTGAGCTCTTAAAACTCTTCCTTCCCTGTCTTCCACATTGTTTCCTGAGCTGCATATGTAGGAGTTGCATTGCTGCTGAAAAGGGTGACAAGAAAGTTGGAGGAGAAAGAAATAACGTAAATACAGTACTTTCGTGAACTTATTAAAAAAAAGTTTTGTTTTTTTTTTAATTTAAAAAGGTTTTCCCATACCAACCACTGCTCTCTCTCCCTCCCATCCTCACCATCCTCCCTCAGCCTCCCCCACACCCAATCCCTGCATCTATTCCCCAGGGAAGGCAAGGATTCAGTTCAGTCTGGCATATCCAGCTGAGATAGGTCCGAGTCCCTCCCTCCAGTATCAAGGCTGAGTAAGGTGTTCCTCTGTAGGGAACGGGCTCTGAGATGTCAGTTCATGCAGCAGGAATAAACTCTGGTCCTACTGCAAGAGGCTTCACGAAGTGCCCGTGCTGTTTGACTGTTTTCTACATTCAGAGGGTTTAGTTCCTTTCCGTGAAGGTTCCTCAGTGGTGATTTCAGAGTCAGAGGAACACTTAAAATAATAATAATAATAATAATAATAATAATAATAATAATAATAATAATAAAATGACATGATACTGGGAAGATTAGAATGTAGATTTGGAAGGAGTTGAGGGAAGTGCAATGTGGCCAAATGTGATTAAGCATGTATGAAATTCTCAGTAGTCAATAAAATGTCCTTTGAAAAAGAAAAAAACAAAAAAACAAAAAAACAAAGAAACAACCTAGCCATCCAAAAAAATTTCCTTTTAATGAAATAAATTGGGAGGTTAAACAAGAAAATTATATTGTCTTAGCTGGGAAAAAAAAATACCATAAGCTGCACAGATCATAGAAATAGGCATTGACTGGGCACCAGAAGAAGTGGCATCTCGGGGGCTTTTGCTTTTGGTCTTTTTTGTCTTCAAGTAGAGGGCAAGAAAACTCTCTGGGGTTTTCTTTTTGTAGGTACCAGTTCCTTGAAAAAATATCTCTGTCCTTATAGCCTAATCTTCTCCCAGAACTTCCATCTCCAGATTCCATCACCAGTGGGTATTCAAGGTAAATATATGAATTAAGGGAGCATTATACTTATTTATAACATATAGTGTCTGCGTTATACTTTGAAAGAGCATTTGGCCAACATATTAAGGCCATATTGAAGACCTGGGTAGGAAGTGGTTGGAATATTTTCATCAACATCTTTAGCCTCTTGCAGACGCACAGGTAAGGGATGGTTTAGCTCTGAAAAGCAGGACAGTATAGAAGAGAATTGATGTAAAGAAAATCTTACAGATCCATGATGTCTCTCAAAAGGGTCCAGTTGTATTTTAATTTTCGCTCCTTGCAGTCTCTGCGGGTCATAACTATGCATGGTTCATGCCAGGGCAGAAATTAAAGGTTTCTTTTCCCGCAATAACTCTTCTTAATTATTCATCCCCATTTTGAGAAACATTGTCCTTTGTTTGGCAAAGTATTTAAAACAAGCAGTGAAGTAATTAAGATGTACAATGCACACTGCATTCACAGTAGTTAAGCATTAAGAAGATAAGAGTTTCTTAAATAACTTGACTGCCTACTGAAAACACTTGCCACAGGATTTCCTTCAACAGAATTTATTGTCTCATACCAGCAACAAATGTTATTATAGACTGTCAGGTGGGATCTATAAATAGGAGTGATATGTTTTAGTTTTATTGATGCAAATGGATTTGTGCCTCCTAATTTGTGTGCCTAATTTGCCAATTTACATTCTTAGAAGGAAATTATGTTTAATAATCATGGTCTCAAACCAAATCGTTGAAAGTGGTATCTGGTGACTCTTTAAACTGGGGAATATTTTAATTAGGTTATGCTCTAAAAAATCAATTTATTCTCAACAAATTTTTAAAAATTACCTTGTTTCTGAAAATTTAATAGATTAATCTGTTCAAATTTGAGCTAAATAGTGACACAGTAAATTTAGATGCTTTTAATTTTTTATTTTGCTATCACCCTTTTAAGATGCTGACATGTTTACACTTTTTTATAATATTAAGTGTAGAAAGTATTCTTTTTCCCAAGGGCTAATTGTATGTGTGCATGCATGAGTGTGCATGTAGGTAAATTTAATTGAAAACTGGTAGTAATGGGGTAGTTGATGAACTCTCTTATCTTGTGTCTATGGGTGTTGTTATTGGGGAGTCAAGTCTCCATTCTTTAGGAGCACTGGGTAGATGTTCCTAGGTGGGTTGTATACCATATGACCATCTTGAACATTGTTTTATATAATATTGCTAACACATTAATGGTTAGGTCATTCAATTCCATCAAACCCGTGACACCTTCAGTTAAGGTGTAACCTGATGAATTTGTAGTTTGATGAATCAGAGAGAGCAGATAACCAGTGAAGCATTGGACATATTCAAAGCTAATGTGACTGACTCCTTTATTCCTAGCATATATGGTCAACTGCAGCATGTATATAGATTTGGAATGTTTCTCTTGCATCTCTGCATTCTACTTCTTTTACTTAGAGTTCTTATTGTTTTATTTCACTTCCTCCTCCTGAGGGATGTGAGATAGCTTTAGATAATTAGAAGATTTTTATTCCAAGTTGTTTAATGCTTGCATGGGAGAGCCCACCACATCTAGATGTATAAGTATTGTCACATGTTTACTAATAATATATTTCATTATACTGTTATCTGTGGAATAAGACATTAAAATGGGCACAAATTAAACAGGCATACTTTTTTGCTTACCTTCCCTTAAGAAGAACTCTTCTGTGATACAATACCCTTTTATTTCCAAAATGAGGAACTAGGGCACCGGCGCTACTCTAAGCCTGGCAAGTGCATATTTCATGAGGTTTATGAGAGGAATGTACTGTGTGTTCCTTCTCTTCATCTTCTTAGAAATGATAGTGAAATAATGAGCAAGGGCATTTAAAAAGCCCACTCTGAGGGCATAAGAGGAGTCTCCCAAGTTCAGGAACATGCCCGAGGAATCACTGTTGGGCTTGGCATGAAGGAGAGAGGGGGAAGTTTCCATGAGGAATCTCAGAGATTTCAAGTCACCTATAAACCCTGTGTAAGGAGGAGTGAATGGTCCAGGGGTGTAATCTGACAACTGTGCAGACCTTACAGTTATTGTTAGCCCAAGCAGGGGCTTAGAGCAGAATGTGCCTTGGAATTAGCCTGGATCTTGTGGCAATGCCAATTCATGGTTTGTGCTACTCTGAAAAGGTTGTGTTATTGGCTTTGATGCCAAGGCAGACTGCAGAAGGCTGTCTACTAGACACACTCTGCACAGGTGGGCATCTCAGGCTCTTGAAGGATAATCTGCATGTGACAAGTCCATTAGGAAATACTCCTGGAATTTCTGCTGGTAAACATATAGTATTTCAAGTGCATTTAGTCATTAGGTAGTCATCTTTATCTAACTAAAACATTCCATCCTTGTGTAATCATCAAAAGTCTCAGTTTCTTCATTTCTTTCCTTCTCCAACTACAGCACATGCTTATCTACTCAGTAAACATCATTACATATTGTCTTATTTTGTTCTTAAGTTTGTCTTTATTCCATTTGTCACAATTTCGGTTTTTGTAGTTGAAAATCCCAAAGCAGAGGAATTAGAGATGAATGAAAAATTGGACCCTGGACCCATAATTGTGCTGCTACCTCAAAACCAATGAAACCTCAAGAATAGTAAAGTTGAGTGCTTCAAAATATGCTTTGTTAATAATTATAACCCTGCTGTTTTTTACAGATACTTTCATAAGCACATTGCTTGCAAACCCCAATAATGATTTCTAACCAATCTTATACACATTGAATAACTTCACTGGTGAATGGAGGAACCCAGATGGCTGAGGGGCCCAGAGTTCTAGAGTCTGGACATCTGAGGTTTCTAGAGTTCCAGAGCCTAGATAACCTGAGGTTCCCAGAGGAAGTTTCTAGAGTGTCTCAACATATGAAGACTTTGGTTTCAGTCTTTTCTGTATTCTGAGCCTTACATTTATTGCTTTTAGAAAAACGTTTTTGTCTATGGGTTGGAAGGTGGCTCAGCACGTGAAAGCACTTGCTTTGAATACTGACAGCCTGAGTCCAATTGCTGGGACCCATTGATGAAGAACACAATTGGTTCCTGGAAGTTTTACTCTGACTTTCACATATAGACAACCCCAAGCACCAAATAAATAAATAAGTGTAAAAAGAGTGAAAAAACAAGTTTACTACTGTGAAACCCATGGCTACGTTCATGTTTGCCTGGTACTGGTATTACCATTAACCAAAAATAATGTAGATAAACAAGTCCAGCTTGCCACTTCCTAGATACTGTTAACTGATGTAAGTTGAAGCCTGGGAATGACATAGACTCAATTATACAAGTAAACCACATTTTCATTACTGATCCATCAGCTGGTGGATGTATACACTGACTCAATTTTCTAGCATTTGTGACTAGGATTGAGGTGATCACTGATGTGCAGGCAGATCTGTCTTTCTGTTTAGAGTCCTTTGGGTGTATGTGCACTTGGTCGTTCTATGATCTACTGATCTCTGTAATTGAATCAGTGTTCACGATCATCAGCAGTATATAAATGTTTCCCTGTCCCTGCATTCTAACCAGCATTTGTAATTATTTGCTTTCTTGACAATGGCCATTTTCACTAGAATGAGACAATAGAATCTCAAACTAGTTTTGATTTGCATTTCCATGACAACTAAAAATATCTAAGACTTTCAAAAATGGTCATTAGCCATTTGTATGTTTCTGTGGGGAACATCCTGTTTTCGTTGAGTCAATATTTTGATTGAATTGTTTATTTTCTTGATGTTTAATTTTCTGAATTCCTTGTATATTCTTCAAATTGATTCTCTCTCAGATGCATGGGCTGCCAAAGGTTTTCTTCTATTTTGTAGGTTGCCCCTTGGTTGCATCCACAGCAATAATATAAGCAGCCTTCAAAATCTTCCCAGAATCCACTGACACATTATTCCATGTTTTGAATCTTCTATTTCTCTTCGTTCACTATTAAAATACTCTTGCAGAGACTTTACTCAAAAGTCATCTCTAAAGGTCTCCTATACCCTTTTCTTCAACCAGACAAGACTTGTGATATTTTTAAAATGTACTTCCCATACCTTTGCAACTAACTTCAGTAGTATGTTCTAGATAAGTGTAGATGTGGCTGACTCAGATAAACTGTGATTCCCTGACAGTGTCTTTGTTCATCTAGTCCCTGAGGATGTTAAAATATTTCACTTAGGAACTTCATAAATATTCTTTTAATATAATTATTTGGGGCAAGAAGGCACATGATTTAGAACTAGAAGCGTTCTCCCCCATCTAACTGTACAATCTGAGTCAAGCCCCTAGAAAACTTCAGTTTCTTAAGCAATGGACACAGTTGGCCAAGGACACTGACATCCCTTTTCACATCATTGTTTTCATTATTGTTGCGTTGTTACTTGGCTTGTGCTTTAGTACTTAGATCACTGTTGTTGATAATATCACCACTACTACCCAATAAACTGCAGCATTCAACATAGTGGTGTTATCTTATGAAAATACAGTTTCAATGGATGTTTTACAAAGGATAGGTTGACCTAGAGAAACAGAAGTTAAGAGCCATGCTTTTGGCTCAAGTATACCTGCGGAAAAAGCTTCACAGATGTTAGCTTGCAAACCGCTCTAATATTGATCATGTTTTGCTCATGGGAGAGCAGAAATGAAGATGGGGGAGGTTTTTAAACTATTGTTTATGAGTATCATAAAGAAAATGTAAGTGGATTTCATTTCCGTTTACACTGAATACTGACAGACTTTTAACATTTAGTCTGTGCTGATTCTCCTAGAGGAGGCTATAAACTTCTCAAGTTACTCAAAATTCATCCTTTTTCCTTTAAGAGGTACAACTTCATATTTTAAAAAAGAATGACTCATTCACCCAAACAGGAATGTGAGAACAGCTAATTTTAGCAACACTTTATCATGTCACTGTTCTTATCGGGAACATATACTTGGTTTTCTTTCAAAGCTAGAAAAGAGCTCCATTCAACAGGATTTTGTGGTTCGAGGATATTTTCAGTTAGAATTAAACAGTAAACAAAATGAACAAACCCTTCACTCTGCAGAAATCATATTCTCATAAGGCCATATCAACAAAAATGAAGAAGCAAGCAATATAACCAGCATATACGCTCCTAGGAACTTGTACAGGAAGTAGACACAATGAAGAGGTGCTAGGACAGGAAGTGTGAAGTGGGAAGAAGTTCCCAGTGTACTGTAATGTCATAGCAGCAAGGGTCACTAAGAAAATAGTACATGATGAACTATCCAATGACAAATAACAAATGAGGAATAAAAATGTCCAGTTGATCAACATCTACAATAAGGAGAATAGATGGTATGGTTGTCCTGTGGGGGGATACTGCTCAGCATCTATGAAGAAGGTTAGTGTGTATGTAGAGGCGGGGATAAAAATGGCTGCTATTAATATGGCAAGGACAGGAGGGCAAACCAAAGAAAGCATGGACAAGATGAGGCTAGATATATAATAGGATTATATATTATTAAATATTTATCATTAAGTCTTATTTTAAGGTAGCCAAATGGGTGCGCTTAGAGTATTTGCGTTCTTAGTGGAGATGTGACAGGTATCAGAAGCCCATTGCAACACAATAAGGGAAGAATCAGAGAGATAGGTATAGATGTCTTTAATAATAATCCACCTGATGACAACAACCTCCACAAACATAGTTGTCAAGGCAGTGGACACGGGCAGTTTTCTTTGTATTTGAAGACTGCCCATGGGATGTCTTAACTGATGGGCATTAGAAATGGAAGCATTCAGGATCTTTGGTGTAAACAACCAAAAGAATAGAGTTTTGCAATTTGAAAAATTGCAGATCTATAGTCCAATAAAAATTACGTATATATATTTATTGTTTTCAGAGTAAAACTATTTCAAAAGAAAACAAATGCAAATAATATTATTTCTCTAATGAAAAGCAGCATAGATTTTATAGATGGCCTGGAGCTATATGTAGCATTACAGGAGCAAATTGAAATGAGTGATGTGAAGCAGATGCCTCAAGACACAGAAACCAGAAATAAGCCAAGGTCAGCAACAGAGAAGAATGACTATGTGACAGGAATAATCAACGCTATTCATAAAAGTTCTAATATTTAGGTCAGATATGCAGTCAGTAGGAAAACAAACTATTGATTTCAAGTTCTTACCTTTTCTCAATTCCACGGACAACTTAACCAGTCTGCATTAGAATTAAGAGCAGCTAGTGGCTGATTGGGAAATTGACATTCTCGGGAGCAGGTGCCTAAGCCTGATTGTTTATCTAGTTCTTCACTTAGTGTTGCTTTGACAAGCAGCTCATGAGCATCACTGTGTCAGGCACAATCATTATTACTTTGATCTTGGGCAGTAAAGCTTTGGTTTCACACACACACTGACTGTCAAGCATAGCTGATGCACTCAAATATAATGATGTCAAAAATTTGTGCACAATTTCTTTCTGGAACATGGTAGAGAATGAATAAAATAATGCTCACAGCATGTTCACTCTAGGGAACAGAGAGTGAAAAGTGTCACAAAATGCCACCAGTCCTGTGGTAATTACATTGGTGTGTATTTAAAAATATCCCAGTATGCTCCTCGCATACCTTATGTATCTTTCTACTCACCTATAAGTCTCACTGTGCCTTGAATTTTAAAATTCCCAAAATACACAGTTGCTTTAGAAACGTGTACCAATTGCAGAGACCCTGGCTGGGTAGACTAGTTGCTTTACTTTGTAAACAGTGTTTTGTTTATTGCTTAACCATCATGTTCTCTGTTAAACGCTGAAGTTTGTCAAAAAACTCAGGAAACTATGCACATAGGCTGTCAAGAGAAGTCAGATCTCAGAGCTTCAGAATCCTAGGCTGCCATGGTCTGCTGTGGCTCTGTGGCCTCCTTTAGCTTAGCTTTCTCCTAATTTTATTGAGTAAATTGGTTGATATGTATCAGAGTGAAGCTACTTTTACTCTCTTCCTTGTTTTGGTGTGCGTGTGTGTGTGTGTGTGTGTGTGTGTGTGTGTGTGTGTGTGTGTGTGTGTGTGTGTGCCTCTTGCCAGTGGAACATATAATACTTGTAGATGCTATGGAAGAGTAAAGATGTAAGTGAGGAATATTTACTGTGGATGTGAGAAGAGAGGCAAGCTAGAAGAGAATGCATCAAAACACCGCTTTTAATTTCTAGAACCCCCTGACAATATAGGGCAAATGAACCACGGTTGACCTTACTACCCTCAAGGCCGAGGAGCTTAACAGGTGAATGAATCTGGGTCTTCTCTGTTTTACTCCCTAACTCGGAGGGGGCAGAGATACTGAGCATGAAGGTCAGTCAGAGAGCAGAGGCTGCTGGAGCTGGTGACAACAAAGGGAAATGACAAAATGTTAAATAAAAAGATGTAAAAACTTTGGGTTTTAACCAAAACCTTTTTAAAGTGGGAGTTTTCTTTTCTTTTTTTTTATTAAAGTTTTTAAAAGTAAGGAAAGAAGTGTCTGCTAAGGTACCCAGCACGGTGCTGGTTGAATTCTAGGCAAGGAAGCAGAGCCTCAGAGGAGAGAAATCGTTGACTTCTCCATCTGTGCCACTAAATTGTCTGAGTTTTGTCATCCCATTCAAGAAGCCATTTTGTCATGTATGGAGAATAGAATGTAGACTTAAAAAAAAAAAAAAACAACCAATAATCATTATCATTTTAATGATATATTTATTTTTAGAATTCTCTATCTTTCTGAACTTTAATTTTTTCTATTGGAGCATTAGAAGTGGTTGTGAGAGGCTATGAACTTGAATTTGAACTTCCCCAATTCCTGTGGTGTACAGTAAGAGTAAATCTGAAAGATGCATGTTTCCCAGGTTGATGCCATCCCCAGGGAGACTAGCTGAAGCTTGTGCTCACTTTGAATTTTATTATCTGTAGGATGTGGCTTTAGATACCCAATCCCAGAAAAAGAACAGGGTATTAACGTTTCGTAACTATCTTTTCCTTTGTGAACAAGCTTCTCTGAGAAAGATTCAGGGACACTGAAAAAAGGCACTGTTTTGCTTGAACCTGGGTGCATGTGTCCGTCTGTGTCTGTTTCCCTTTGTAAGAAAAATGCTAGCATTGTTTTTGTTAATTGAAGTTCTCAGTGGGGGGAAAAGCCACACCTACATTGAAGATTCTATAAAGCTCATGACTCATTAGAACTTCGGGACAGTTGGGAATTGGAACCTTGCTTCATCATAGTCAAGAACTGGAACATTGCAGACTGAGCAAACGGCCTGAAAAGAAGCCTTGTCCACAGAGACTGACTGATGGATTCAAATGGCATTATAGTAGAGTGGTTGGAATGTTTCAGGTCCAAAACCTAATTGCCTCATTTTGGGCAAGCTTTGGCACACAGAATTCCTTGCCCACCTCTGTCTCAGCTAACATCCCAGTGACTAATAGGTAAAATCTTTGAAAGGTATTGACTAAGCAGCTCTACTATTGGCTTCTGCTGACCCAAAAGCTAAGAATGTCATCAGACAGCACCGGAGGCCTTTTGAAGGACCTGTAACTGCCTGTCAGATATTCCTACCAGTGTATTTGAAGTGTACTTCCACGTTGAAACATGAAGTTTGGGATAACATAACTGTGTTTCTAGGTCATGGTCATTCAAATTGTCTCCTGAGCAAACTCTCTTATTCCCTCTAAGATGAGATCTGGGTTCTTTGTTTTGTTTTTTTATTGTTTATTTGTTTTGCTTTGCTTTGACAAGAACCAGAGTCATGCTTTCATTTGCTCTAACACCCAGTGACTGGGTTTTAAGAATGTTTCTAAATTCTTTTTACCATTGACACTAAGAACTCGTTAGGGAAACACATTCTCCTCTGCAGAGACTGCAAGGTATTGAGAAATCTGGGTACCCTTTGGGAGACATGGATAAACAGCCACCAATCCCCGTCGTCTCTGTCCTGTTTCCATTACCCTGATGGTCTCATGGTGGTGTGGGGCCTTTTAGCAAAATCAAACTCTAGTGCCTATTTAAATTAAACTTCTGACATGCTATTAAATGGTTAGATGGTTTGCATGACTACTTTATGTTCAGTAATTTTGCTGCTAAAATTCAGGTTCAGGATGCTTTCACCTTGATAGAAACACCTTTCCCCCAACTGAAAATTGAAACAATCGGATCTTTATTCTCTAGAGGGAACTTATATCATATACTAATATAAGAGGCTGAAGTCTTGTCATTTTAGGGAAACCAGGGTAAAATTACTTCATTTCACGTGAAAAGTGAGTAATGTGACTAGGAGCACTCTACACTTGTGTCTAGAGTTCTGTGCTTTTGAGCTGATGGTCACATTTCTTGTGCTTATTAAGTATCTAGATACCGGGAAGAGAGACCTTTATGAGACTTCTAAGGTAAAGCCAGTCTCAATAAATTTGTTTCACTCACTAATCAATGGCCATTCTTATGGAAATGAGAATAACCATTTAGTATTTGGTGTCTAGGAAATGGATTGTAATGATAGCTGTTTTGTTGTTATTCGGCGGTTAGCTTCCAGGTCACCAATTTCCATGCTGTGACAAGGTAGTCATTCCAAAATTTGCTCATACCTCTAATAATATGCATTAGAAATTGTGAAGATGTTTAAAGTGTCAAGACTTCCTTGCTTCAGCCATTGTTAATGTTAAGGAGACTGAGATGTCTCAGCCTACCTGAGAATTTACTCATTCTACAGTCTATGATAAATCTTCCACGGCTCAGATGTTTTCAATAGTATATCATAGAAAGCTGTATAATAGAACAGCTCTGTGAGTGAACATCGGAATAGAAATCATTTCCAACTTGATGGACATTTCAAATAAGCTAATGGCTAGGTTTCCAGAAAAAAACTAATGCTTTTGCTGTTTCATCTGCTTTCTATGGCTGTGATCAAACACTGACTGACCAAAAGCAGCTGTGGAGAGAATGTGTGTTCAGAGTGCATCATGAGGGCAAATCATGGCAGGAGCTCAGAGCTGGCACCTGGTGTCAGGAACTGAAGTGGAGGCCATTGGGTCACATTGCTGCCTGGGTTTGCTCCTACTGACATGTTCAGTTGGCTTTCTTATACACCGCTGGTCCGCCATAGGACGGTGTCACCACCCACAGTGGGGCTGTCTCTCCCACCCTAACCATTAATGAAAAAATGTTTCACTGCAAGCCAATGGAAGCATTTTCTAAATTGAGATTCTCTCTTCCCAGATGACCCCAATTTTTGTGAAGTCGATAAAATAATAGGTAGCATATATACCAGACACCTAGCATACAGTTTCCAGCTTGCCCACGTTGACAGGAAGGAAGAGAGGTAGCTCTTTCTGCAAATTGCTGTGTCTGCTCCATAGAGTATACTCTGGAAGTCCTTTACTAGCAAAATACAAAATGTCAACATAACCATGAAGGGCATAATAATATTATGCTCAAGCAGTAAAGTTGCTTGCTTATTTCTTTTCAGGAGCAATTATTATGGCACTCTGGGATATGACAGTTAAGGAAGATCTGTGCTGTTGCTGGGATGAATCTCAGACCCACACCTGCTTTGTCAGTGTGACCAACAGCAGTCTGCTCTAGGTGTTGCTTGCTAACAGTTTTGAAGCTGCCTCCTACTCTGCAGAGTTGTGCTGGGCCCAGTAGGAATTATCTCAGCCATAAAGGAAATTTCCCTTCTTCTCCATTTAATGATTGACAGCAACTGAGAGACAGTGGGGGCCCCTAGGTGGAATAAATTTAGCTGGCAATTTCACCCAACATTTTCCCAAGCTATCAGGCTGACATGAGGTGAGAGGTAAAACCATACCAGAACCCTACCCCAGCTCTGTATCACCTTTCCCTGAGAAGGATCCCCTGAAAAGACAAGTGTGCAGGACCCTGCATCCAGGCTACCCAACTCAATGCAAGTGCCTGTTGTCATCCCTTGTCTGTGCGGCTTGAAAGGTACAAGAAGCACTAGGAAGGTTGTGTGTGTGTGTCTGTGTGTCTGTGTGTCTGTGTGTGTGTGTGTGTATGTAACAAATCGAGTGTAAAATACTAGTGTAAAATTATGATTTCAATGTGAGATGACCCCTGCAGGTACATGTATGGAACAGTGTGTTCTGAGCCCATGGTACTCCAGCAGTTATGTGTATTGCATCCTATGTTCAGACTGAGGTTTTAGAAATCATAGGTGAAGGAACTTTGTCACCAAAAGAATGACTTTGAAGGTTGTATGTGGTTTAAGTCCTTTTATCTTTCTGTTTCCTGTCTGCTATGAGGTAACAACCTCTTCCACCTTCCTGCTACATGATGTTCTGTACGAGGGCTGGGCATGAGACCAAGCAACAATGTACTGGACCCTGGAAACCATGAACGAATATAATCATTTCTTGGTTAAGTTGATCCTTTGCTCCGGTGCTACAAAAATACCCAATGTAATAGGTAATTAAATATTCACTTAATTATTATTTAAATTTTTTATTTTGAAAGTCATGAAGCTACATTTTAAGATTGGTGGAAGATAAACAGTGTTATAAGGATCATTAAACACAGTGATTCTATTCTTTTATGGAAGTTAAAAATATTCTTAACATACTCATTAAAGATACTTGTCTATTCATGAATTCTAGTGTGTAGGAAGTTTGGAGAAAAGGTAACAATGATAAAAGGTATAAGCGCCTCATAAAACTTTAAAGAAAATTTAGGATTAATATTTAACAATCTCTGCTGATAGGAGATACCATTTCTCTCTATCTTTTAATTTACATATGAATTTATTATACCATCTCAGCTCACTAATACATGCATTTCCCTCCAGACAGTAATTATTCAAGCAAATCTTTAATTAGATTAAGACAAAATAAATATTCATACACTACAACCCTGAATTACTTTCAGCTTCTTTTGCACTTTTAAAAATAAAATAATTCCCATTAAAAAATCAGATCCTTTTGTTGACTGCTTTTAAATGGTCATGACAATCATTTTGTTTGATTATAGCGTGCACATATAAAGCAGGATATCAGTGTTTATTTGATTTTTGATTTTATGTTTTCATCTTGATTAAAAGAAGTACAAATTTATTTTTAACATTTTAAATGGTTTGTGTTTAAGATCTAATTGATCCCTGTCTTATCAGGTAGAGATACATACACTCTGTGTGTGTGTGTTTATGTATCTTGTTAATTCCTCACATAAAACTTATTGTAGTATTTTCTCTCCATTGTATAGTACCCAAGAAGAGTCTCTATTTAACTCTTCAGAAAAGTTTGACTTGCTAGTTCCTCAGTGCATTCATGGTATAGGAGATTGAAGACTTTTGACTAATGATGTGACATACCCAGCCTTGATTACCAGGGGTTAGTTGCTGGCCTCAGGCTGCCGTATTAATATCTGAAACATGTGCAGTTACTCTCAGTTCAGCTCAAAGGCTGAAGTGCATCCTTCAGTTATGCGAATTCAGTGTGAATAAGGAACCCTTCCCCCCTCAAAGCCTACCTTTTCGTCTTGTTTTCTTTTTCTTCGCTGTACTGAGTTACAACTTCAGTATTAAATGTTCCCAGTGCTGGAAGAAGTTATCCATTTGTCAATATTGTAATTTCTAATACTAGATGGATGACTTTTTATACCTTTCCCTGGGGAGAGAGTTGAGTACACTAATAAGAGGGATTTGAAGGAGTGTGAATAGCTAGAGACCATATGCCTATAAATTATAGGTGAGGTACAGGCTTCATGCCTGCATGATACTTTTGTATTCCATTTAAGCAGCTAAGAATAATGCAGATCCTGCTTTTTATTATGTGCCAGGAGATCTGATGCTAGATAAAGGGCCTGGACAACAGCAAGGTCATTCCCTGTAGTATTGCTGCCCAGCATTTGCCTTGCATCATGGAAAGTCACTCATATACAATTTTACTCATGTATTGCATTTGCTGTCACATCATAGGTGTAGCTTAACACATCATTAGAAGAACACAAGTGTGCACTCATTCTTTTTTATACTAGGGATAGTAGCCAAATAACAGTTTTTAAATTTTTTTGCTTGTTGCCTTTTTATTTTAATAACTATTTAGAAGAGATTATTTTTATGCTGAAAAATTCCATACGCCATGCTTAGATATCCATTGCCAGTGATGTGGTTCAGTAACAAATGAAAACTTTGAACAAAAATTGGGTTGTGTATTACTTCCAAGTATTTATTGAGTATCACCGTTATGTGCCTCCCCTTGGTAAATGCTGTGGACACAGAGTTAAAAAAAGAATACAAAATGCTTTCCACTGTGAAACTTCAAGCTTATTAGAGGAATTAGAGACATCAACTAAATAAAGACAGTTGCAAATGTTGATAAATACATAGGAGGGAACAAATGACTTCATGGGATAGAAATATTGTGGGGATCTAGGTAGGTTACTTAGTAAGAACCTGCAGTGGCTCAGAACATGCTCAGATAGAGGCAAGATGACCATGATCCTCGGTGTGAGCTGAGGGCTCAGAGGTGGAGGTTTGAAGCATGATGCTAAACACATCTGCCCACATCTCACAGGGCCTTATAAGCAATTGGAGATTTTCCTGTATGAGCAGTGGGAAACCACATGCTGGCTTTAAAGCAAAAACATAAAAGATTTACCTATTTTTGAATGGCTTTTCTAGAGAAGGAATTATAGGCAAAGGCACAGTAACAATGGGATTAAAGAAAAAATGGCTTACTGATAAATTTCTGGCAGAAACTGATAAATTTTGGAGACAGAAGCAGTGGAACGTACTGTTTAGAAAGAGACAAAAGAGAAATTGTTGAGTCTTTTTAGCTTTTAATTGAGTATATTAGGTGGATACTGGTGTTATTTGTTGTGACGATGGAGGCCAGAAGATTAGATTAGAAGTGTAATAATCAAGCAAAATCTGGATTTAGATCTGACCACAGTGAGGCTAACACACAAGTCAGACATTGGTATGAAAATGTCAGGCACGCAACTACACTGAATCTGGAAACAGAGCATTGACAACTGGAAAAAGGCTGATGTTTTTAGAGCAAATGTAGATGGCATTTAAAGGCTTGAGAGTAAGTGCTTCCTGGGAAGACAACGTGGACAGCCCAGGATTAATTACCAAGAAATTTCATTATTGGGAGGTCAAGAGAAAGAATGGGGGAACGGATGTGCAGGAATCAGCAAGAAAGTAATATAAAAACCATCACAATGAGTGACACAGCAAGAAAAGGAGTGTGGAGGAAGGATGGAGGTCAGCTGCATCAGCTATGGAAGAAATGAAGGCAGAGCACTCATGACCGAGTTTGGCAGCCAGAAGTTTGAAGGTGACCTTTATGATAAGTTTCAGATGTTCCTTTGAGAGACATGAGATTGGTGTGTACTGAACCGTGGCTGTGAAAGAGAGAGAAGGAATATGTCTTTTAGATAAAATACACTGCCCTAAGATTTTCATATACACATACTCGTCGTGCTTGCACATATATGTGTGCATGTATGTGCTTTGAAAAACGCTTGAGCATGTCTTCGCACAATGAATAGAACAAATTAGATTTTATGTATAGAATAACTTTGGATTTCATGATGTAAGGTAAAGATACTATATTGTTGCAGCAAAAGCTTAGGAGAGAAAAAGAAACAGATGGAATCCAGAGCATAGTGCAGAAACCGGTCTTGTATAAAGAAGAGGACCCACCTCCATTAAAGGAGGGAACAGAGGGAGGATTGGTAGGTGGTAGATGTGTAGTCAGACAGACAGATTCAATAATTAGAAGGTGAGAGAATCCTGACAACTATTATCTTAACTAAGTGGATTGTATAATCATTAACTATGCACTAGTAGGGGAAAGAAATCAGTGTACTTTGGGGAGAAGATGTGCTAAGTAATTATTTGAGGGGTAGTATACTGAGTTTATTAGGAAACTTAAAACCCAGTTTGAAGTGTTATGTCTAGTTTATATTATGGATGCAGTTTGATGTCTGCTTATTCCTATGAAATTAGATACACTGATACACATAGAGATAATGACAGAAACAAATATTCAGACTGGGTGAGGTCGTGATATATTGTATATTTAATGAAATCAGCCTGGAGTGCCTAGGGTGACCAAGGAATTGGAAATGTGTTTAGGGAAGTGACTGTAACAATTTGTCCTGGAATCCAAGTAAGAAATAAACAAAACTAAGAAAATGATGACGGGTGTGCAAAGAGACTGTCCATGAGAGCCTTTAAAAAAATGGTGGCGATTTTAACCTTGTGTTTGAATAAATGGAAAGGAAATGCAGGCACAGTGACAGCGCAGTGTTGAAAGACATGAGGAGGTGCATACAGCGAGAGTGGAGACAAAGATGAAGTGCACATTTCTGGGTGAGAGTTAGACCTCAGCTTTTATTATAGCAGTGACAGGCTGTCAAGGAAAATTAACGTGGTTATTAGAGCTGACAAAGTCAAACAATTAAGACACCAGCATATGACCATTTGAAAAGTGTGCATTGTTTAAAAGAGGTGATGGTATCCAAAAGGAGGACAGGAAAGATAGCCATTTCTTCAGCAAATAACACAAATTAAATAAGCGATTTGAAAAAGAAGTTTTGAGCAATGATATTTGGGTGGATTAATTGGCATTGGCTTCTGAGGCAATAAATAAATTATGAATAAAAGTATCAAGACAAGAAAACATGCCCCACCTTCCAGAGTTGAGCCATACAGAATAAAATGTAAAGCTGTGAATATGTTCACTAGCGTAAGCAAAAAGCCAATTATGTTCAGAATACTTTCAAAGTTGGCTTATAGCCTATTAGAGTAGTAATTAAGAAAAGAGTTTAGAGCAATGTTTTGTAGTAGTGGTGTTTCTTTGGTCCTGGGCAGCCAGAGGTCCGAGACCCACAGACCTGCCGTGCCAGACCCCTTAGCCGCCCAGCCACCCGCCACTCAGGCCCTTAGAAATGACTCAGACGCTTATATTAACTTTATGCTGTTTGGCCTATGGCTCAGGCACATTGCTAGCTAGCTCTTACATCTTAAATCAACCCATTTCTATTAATCTCTCTGCCACGTGGCCCGTGGCTCACCTGTGCTCCTTACATGTTGCTCCTTTGGGCTTCTGCTCCATCTCCCTCTGATTCCGCCCTTCCTTTCCTACCTATTCTGATTCCTCCTTCTACTTCTTCTATGGTGCCTATCATGGCCCAAAACAGCTCCTTTATTTAAAGATTGAGATTCACAGCGTACAGAAAGGCATTCCCACATCAATGTTTAGCCAGATTTGGTTTGGAGATTGGAAGGAGACTTCCAAGTGTTTGGGGTAAATGGAGGGCAGCCTTAGAGAGTTAGAGAATGTGTACAGAAAGGTGCTAAGGTGGCAGTCTAAGAGAAAGTAGTATGATCATGATTCTAGAGACCTCGTTCATGCTGGTGACATGGATAAGGGATGGAACAATCCTGAGAAGATGAAAACAGGAATGATACTAACCAGTTCTGTCTGTGTGCCTGCGAGTCAAAGTGATGGAATGTCAGGTGATCTCCGTAGGACCACTGGAGATTTCAGGGTACAGGACTGCTGTTCAGGTTAAGGGTGCTGACACATCACTTGCTTTGCTTTAATCTGTGTCTAGCCAAGTTTGTGACTCTTCTTTGATAGAAAAATCTATGGCTATGTCAGGAAATACTGATATCATAAGCATACTGAGAGTGGTGAAAACAGTCCTTCCAAGGGGTGCTTGCATCCTGATCGCTCTCATGAATCTCCTGTGCTTAAGGTAAATGAGTTCCTGTTGAGTGTCTCAATGTCACTATGGCTTAATTCTACCTTTCTACTCACTCCTTTGTGATACTTTCCCCTCTCCGAAGACTACTAAAGCTAAATGTCAGAAAATAGCTGTCCAAATCATGTCATCATGTCCATACCTGTAACACTATAATACTAAAGGAAAAAAAAAAAACACTGACCCGAAAGACCCTCTGTTGATATTATATTGATTTAAATAAGAATGGCATATATTTGGACTCAGAATCCTAATCTTTTGAAGGTTAGGAATCAACTCAAAATACAGATGGAGGTCAATTGCTTTATTGATGGCAAAAGTTAGGCTTATTTGTTGCAAAGTGCTATGTATTCTATAACTACCCGAAAGAAAGATGTTGGAACTAGAGGAGATGCTCAGATGTCCTCACGAATAATAACTTAAAAACGGGCAAGTTATTAAGATGTTTCAAAACCTGACATTTCATAATGGTTAGTTTGATCATAAATTTGTAAAACAATGGGTGTAATCCTCTGATTATCTCAAATATAAACTGATCAGTTATTTTGGAAGAAACAGCACCTATTAATTACTATATCATAAATGCTTTATGGTAGTATATACAAAACACTTTATAGAAGTTATGCTTAACAGTGAGTTTGCATTTATAATACTATAATCATCTACATTGGAAAGACAGAAACACTTTTGAACATGTACACATGAGTGTGAGTGTATAGTGTATGTATATATATGGGTATACATATATAAAGTGTGTATATACGTGTATAAATGTGTGCATTACCTATGCATACACATATGTACTTATGTATATTTATATCAACATATACATGTGTAGTGTGAGTGTGTCTGTTTGGGGGCACTAGAAAGGGCATCATGAGGGGGGAGGGAGAGATCTTGAGAAGGCAGATGTGTAATGGGTACATGTAAAGTGAGGAAAGGAAGGAGCCAGCCAGAGGTTGCAGGGTCTTGGTGAAGACAGTAGGAGAAGAAAATGAATTAGAACATAGTACAATAATGCATATTATGAATACTGTAACAACACCCTTCACATATGCTGGTTTAAAATTACTTCTAAAAGGTATGTATAGAAATAAGAATTTTATGTTCTGTTTAGTGGTGGCAAGTGAATTATAAGTATGTTCCTTAAAATTTAAATATTTTTCATGCCCTATTTGAATGAGCATATTTATTCACATGGAATTGGTAAACACAATAAAAAAACCTTTTAATTTAGAAATGTATTTGACAAGTTTTAAGATTTGATTCAGTCAACTATATAGATCTTAAAACTATTCTGTAACCAAGGACAAGTCAAATACTACTTTGTAGGAAAAAATAATCTTCAGGAATATTGCATTGCCTACCTAAGAGACCACTAAAAATCTATGCAGGACCAGATCACACTCTTACCTAATACAAATTTTCTCTTGGGTGCAGCAGCGTAGCTTAGATGAATAGGGTTCAAAGAAAACAAATATCCTTCATAACAGGCTCTAAATAAGAACACAGTGAGCTCCTGCTAAAGCCAAAACAATCATGTCTAGCCAATTTTGACTGTCACAACCAGGGAATACAGATGAACACTTTATAGCTTTATCACTTTTACTTACCAAATCAAACCAGATAGATTATTGCATTTGGAGTGTAATAGTCCACTAGGATTTTTGCCATATGTGTTTTTAAAATTTTTTCTTGACTCCATACTCTATCCCTAATTTCATTTAACTGATTCTTCTTGCCTTGTGATCATGATACACCTTGAATATTTATTCGTCTCTGAACTTAACCATTTTTTTTCTGTAGTAATCTTGAAGACTAGTTATTTACATCTTCTATTTATTGAAAGGATTTGCCCAGAAACTTTATCTTAAGATTCATATCTTAAGACAGTTTTAAAAAAATCTAATCTTATAAGAATTTTATCAGTAAGATTTTAAAGCCACACTTTCTTAATAAGTCAATACAAAAATTAAAAATATTGTTACTAAGCCACATGATATTGTAGGTTATTGTTTCTTCTACCCTTTGTGGGTATGTGCGCACACGTGTGTGAGCACACACACACACACACACACACACACACACACAAACTGTAATATAAATAAATAATCCTCTTTTATTCATAAATCTCTGTAGCATTCCTATAGTATTGTCCTCTACTGTCTCTTCTTGCAAATTTTCTATGACTAATTCACCAGCTCCCATTTGTTTTATTTCTTGTTTAAAAATTATTTATATGTCATTTGTGGAATCTTCCAATAATATATTAAATTGAAAGTGAGGAGATTTACAACTGAAATTATCCGTTTACTAAAAGATCACACACCAACTATACAAGGAGGATAAATGTATTATTTTGTAAAATCTTGACATAGCCATTTGTTTTTATGAATACAAATAATTTCTAAACAAATAAAAATTCACTATTACTAAGCAATTATAACTAGTTATACACCAGTCTTACCCACTGAAGAGATTAAATAATTACCATCTTTAGTTACTAAAAATCATATTTGAAAAAAAATATGAGCACTAGAATTAAACACTTTGGTTCAAACTTTAGTGTAGGACTTGTCTTTACCATTCACTTTCTGTCTTTTGAACAATGTATGGGTTGATTTTCATGGAATTAAATGAAATATTTAAGGGAAGATGAAAAGGCACAGGTACTCTAGAGGCAAACAGTCAATCCTTTACCCTTCAAGTCTATGGATGCTGCTTATGTGGTAGTTACCAACCCTGGATTGAATTAGTCTAGCAGTATTATATCTGTACCACATGAACCTATAGGTATCCTTTCCTTGTCTTCCTATATATATATAAATCAGTATAACTGTTTTTTACACAATATTCGTGTTGCATTGGGTTTGAGGGAATTTAGACATAATTTAAAGTACACAGGGAAGTAGCGGTCAAATACCAGGTCATTTAAAGGTCTTGAGTATTTGAAGACTTTTGTAGCAGTGGGGATTCTGGAGCCAGCCACTATGGACTTTAGGAGGTGATAGTGAATAATTTTCATAATATCTTCCCAAATACTGTGAGGAGCATAGCTGAAGCCCAACACAGAAGGTGCTGCTGCTGGTGCTTCGGCTAGAAACACTGTTTTCCCTATAGAGTGCCAGCGAGGCCTGGGCATTTAGGTGAGTTGACATATTCAACGTTGGAACTCAAGGAAGGTGATGGCAGTGGTCCTTCGCTTCCTCTCATTACAGAGTTGCCATCGTGACAACTATTTACCATCACCAAGGGACAATGTTCATTGAAAGCAAGTCTGATAGAAAGATTTGCAAATGGGAAAAAAAATCTATTGTGATTCTTCATTTTTGCTTTTGATGTTACATAGTGACATTACCTAGAATATGGTAAACATTAAGTTTCTTCTGTGTGGGAGAGGGTGAATGGCTATAGTGTTCCACCTAAGTTGCTTTCCTTGAAAACCTCAAACGCTATTCTTTCCTCTGTACACCAAACCTCCTTGGGCTGGATGCAGTTCTTTGACCCAGAAAGTGTCTGCTGACATGGGTTTGCCACTTTAGCTCTCTCATTCAGCTGGGTAAAGAAAATTCTGGTTCGGTGGAAGCAAACAAAATTAAAAGAAGAAAAATAGAAGCTGGCTGACTCACCCAACAGTTCAGAGTCCACACCAATTTAAGACATGCTGCCCTTTTGTTGAAATAGAGTTATCTTGTTTGCTATTGTCCCTGCCTTTAGGATTCTAGCCATGTAGTACTCTAATATGTTAAAAATAAGTAATCTGTACAAGAGGAAATATTAGAATGTGACACAATGCATCTTCACTGATCTCGGTAGAGCGAGGGTTAAAGGCAAGGCTGACTTTTCTACTTAATCTCTTTGTTAAATAGCTTCTTTCCACCTCAGTAAAAAATGAAGAAGTACTGGGCACTAGGCAGAGGATACAGAAGAACCTTAATTAACTCACTATCCTCTTCACAGTGGGAACAGAGGGTAGTAGAGGTTGTGATTTGCGTTATGGGTAAAATTCTGCTCCAGAATGTATTATTATGTACTCTCAGGCAGATTCTTAACTTCACTTTACATCATGACTCAGTGTCCCCTTTGACAGAGCTATATTGAAGTTTTTAAGAGGACGGCGTGAGTCGATACTCAGAGAGCACAGGAAGACTGCAGACTGCGTGGAAACATTGTGTGTGCTATGACCGCAGTGTGCTTCTATCGAAATCATCCTGGAGTATGGAAACCTTATGTTCTTACTGCTCCAAATGAAACTGATTCTGAAGCTGTTTGCAGAAATATCGATTGATCCTGACATCATGCAGGGTGGTTGCTAAATAATTTCTCCAGTTACTATTAAGGTCAATGATAGTTTTTAGTAACACATTGGTTTCTAAAATTGATCGTATTTGTTTCCTTCAGACAGCTCAATATAAAAAGTATAGAAAATAGGATATGGTACTTAGAAGACAGTGATATCTATGTTCCCATAATATTAATATTTTCAGCAATCATATAGCTCAACGTGTATTATTTGGACATCTATATTCATTTTCAGACATTGTATCAAAAGCATATTCTGGAGATAGACATATTTGTTGGCTTTGTTTTCTGTTTCATCTGTAGCAGTAACATTTTATTGATGAAAACATTTTATTTATGTGTAGATGCATCTCAGATTCAATAAACTCAGAATTTAGGCCTTTCTCATTTTTTACTTACCCCTCTCTGTTGATTCCCATTCTTCCTTGCTGTTTCTTCTTTTTACCTACAAATGATGAGATCGTTTACATGCTCATATGAGCATATGCATCATGTCCATGTGTGCATGTGTACACATATGTGCACACACACAGTGGCAAACTCACACAGTACCTACTCAACATCTTTTGTAGGTGTACCTTTGTTTTACTAATCACTTCGTTCCCCACATTTAATTCTGATTTATCATTTCTTTTCCATCCCTTCATTTAGTAAAGACTAAATATTAATAATGTTTTCCTTTAACTCTTTTTACCTTAGTTTTCTCTATCTCTTTTATGACTCAAAATGAAACCTTTAATTTCAGAATCTCTCCTTTCATATCATTTCCACATTTGAACTCAAATCGTAAGTAGTAACTTTATATTATGAAATCTAGAAGCAAGATGTTTACTGCTTTTAAAATGCTGCAGTGGTCCGCTGTCCTATAAGTTTGGATAAGTATGGTGTGAAGTGCATACCTTGGTGTTGTATGAGGTTTCTAGCCTGGACTTTCTGGCCTAGCCTCATAGCTCGGACTTTTCAGTTCTAGTCTCCTGGCCAGGACCTGCAGACCCACAGTCCCATAGTCCCACTGAAACACACAGACACTTACATTAATTTTGTGCTGATTGACTGGGGCCCAGGCATATAACTTGCTAGCTTTTTCTCTTAATCTAACCCATGGTTTTTATCCTGTTCAGCCATGTGGCTCGGTACCTTTTCTCAGAGCAGCATAGTTGTCCTCTGCATCTTCTGGCTTGTCTGGCATTTCTGCTCTATTCTTTCTGTTCCCAGAGTTTTCTTAGTCTGATATCCCCGCCCACACTTCCTGTCTGCCTTTGGCCAATCAATGTTTTTATTAAACTAGTAGGTGGGGCAATTGTCTACAAAGTAACATCATAATCCCACTACACTTTGGAATGTGAAAAGTTAAAAATCATATAACCATAAAACAATACAATAGAAAAATGTAATAAAATAACTAAAAATGAGTATGTAAGATGAAGTTAACAATGATTCTATTATAATCTATCAGCTTCCAGCCTGCTGTTTAATTATATAATAGTTTTGTTTGTTTGTTTTTAAACACCAAGAACCCATTATCTTATGTGTTTGGAATCCAGATGTCTAAAAACAAGGTGTCAACAGACTCCTTAGTCTCTAGGGGAGAAAGACTGCTTGACTGCATGTTTCTGTCTGTGGCTGTGGCTAGGTTCTTGACTGGTACTGGAAGTAACCATATCAGCGTCCCATGCCTTTGCCTTTCCGTCTCTATCAAGACATTTGCTTTCATAGTCAGTTTAATGTCTATTTGGTTAGGGCACTCATCTGCTTGATAAATTCTAGGTGACTGGGGGATGGTATTCTGCAGAGGGAATTACCATTATGATAAGGTAGGTTGTTCTCCGTAATCCAAATGGACCTCATGCACTTTACTGAGGACCTTAAGAGAAAAGTATGGTGTTTCACGGAGGGGGAAGAACTATATTCATATTGCCAGCATCTTCTCCTGCCTTACAAATACCAGTCTCAAAGCTACAATATCAATTTTCAGACAAATTGCAAGCCTGCCTTGTGGATTTTAAACTTGCCAGTAACAAAGGGCCAATTCCAAAAAAGAAAAAAAAAAGCCAACTGTTTTCTTCTAAACCAAACAAAAGCTCTCTTCTCTCTTCTTCCCTGTCCTTCCTTGCCCCTTTATTTTTCCAGTTCTCTCTCTTTCTCTCTTCTTCCTCCTCCGCTCCATTCTGTTTAACAAGAGAACCCCGACCAGTGCATGACCCAACCTAGACCATCTAAGATGATTTCATTTCAAAATGCTTAACTTGGCTACATCTGAAGAAATCTTTTATCCAAATAAGGCAACAATCACACATTTCTGGGATTTGAGGTACATATTTTGGGGATGGAATGGCCATGTTATTGCCTACCATAACTATGAGTTCCTCTAGGAGATGATGAGGCACAATAAGCTGCCACAGAATTATTAATATAGTAATCAACAACAACCATGACAGAAAAAACAGTGTCATTTACAACAGAGAATGAACGTGGTGCCAGAGGGAATTTAAGACAGAAAAGCATCACAGGTACAGTGAATACAATGTAACTTTTTGAAATGTTTTAAAGGACTATAAAGTCTAAATCATGTTTTAAAAGGAAGTGAAAGCAATTTTTCAGCAAAGTTATCCTCATAGAAACCAGGAACTTAATTTGTTTTTTAAACTTGATTTCATAATTTTGATTATCCTGTGTGTGTGTGTGTGTGTGTGTGTGTGTGTGTGTGTGTGTGTGTGTGTGTGTGTGTGTGTGTTGGAGGGGGGCGTTGATCATGTGGTTACCCTTACCCATGGAGACCAGAAACATCAGATTCCTTGGACATGGAGTTACAGGCGGCTGAAAACCACCTGACATGGGTGGTGGGAACCAAACTCAGATCTTTTTCATGCCCAGAAAGACTTTAACTACTTAGCCAGTTTAGGACCAATGCCGAAGCAATGGCTGCAGGGGTTAGTACAGATTATATTTGTTTTATTAATTTGTACATCTGCCAGGCTCTCTGTAGCTTTTTTTCTCCCAGTGAACAATTAGTTTGTTGGAAAGTGACATTACAGCTTATAATTCAACCCAGTTCTGTGTAAAATAAATAATGACTGCATTTTAAGGTATGTATTAATTCCCCCTCTGCCTGTCCAAATTTTTAGAAAAACACATTGTGAAAACATTCTAGATAGGATTTATTTCTCAAATGAAAACCAGACCCCTATTTAAAAAATAATTTTGTGTTCAGTAGATAATTATTAGCTGCTGGGTTTGGAGGACTGTACCTTCCCTTGCCATGTTTTCAAAATCTTCTGATTTGGTGAATCAGCATTATAAATTGAGTGTGTAGAATTAACAGCTGTATTTCTTAACGCTCACTTGTTAAGAACAGTATAAATGTTTTAAAGATGTTCTTATTATGTGCATGTGACTTGAGGAAGCATTTTGTGACTGTCTCCTTGCATACTTCTTATAAGGCACCTGATGCAGACAGAGGATGGAGAGAAAAGCACCGGGACAAGGAGGAAGGCAGCTCAATACAGATGACTGCATCCTTGTGATGACTGCATCCTTGTGATGTGGCCCCGAGCACCTACCTTTCACTTGTATCCTGGCAGCTGTGGCTCTCAGGTGCACACACCTAACCTAATGACAATGGCCACTATCACTAGTGTGGCTTGCTCAGCACTAAAATGTCCCTCTCATTGTTTTATGGCTGTGGCATCTCAGGCATATTCATGTAGTAGTCTATGTCACTCATTTATCCCAACTTCATTATCCTGGAGATCTTCCATGGATGTGGAGGTCTTAAACATTGGAAGGATGTGTCCATTTATGAATAAAAAAATCAATAATTTTGTTTCTAAGAGGCTGGGTGATACCTTTGTCTCCCTACAACACAGACTAGGTAATTTATTATAATAGAAATTCATTTTTCACATCTCTGGGGCCAAAGGGTTAGAGATCAATACTACAGCACTTGGTGAGAAAGTTTTGGTTGTCAGGATGTCATAGAAAGTGGAAAGGCCAGAGGTAAAAGTAGTTCAAGACCAAAGGAAACTTTTCTTATCTGGCTTTGTCTGAATTGAAGGAGGCATTCAAATCACAGATCACAGAAATTAAGAAAGGATGTATTAGTCACTAGGGTTTCTAAAATTTAAAATCTTGTCCATGTCTATGAAAACTTATCTCTTCTCATCTGTATGTCTCTTAATTAAACAATAAAATAGCAGAGTCCCTAAAAAAATGATGGGATTGTCATTTGAGCGATAGATAATTTTAATTAAAATACTTCCAGGTTTTATATTATATATATATATATATACATATATAATATGTGTGTGTGTGTGTGTGTGTGTGTGTGTGTGTGTGTGTACACATAATATGACTGGTTTTATATACAAATTTTATTTGAGAAACACCCCCAGGGACATAGAAATGCTTTCTTGTTCCTGTGATGGCCTGGTGTGTATGTCAATAAAGGGTAATTTTATACTAAGAAATTGAATCTGACAGAAGTTAAGAAATTTTTACATAGTTCTATAGTGGTTGTGGCAGACTCAGAGATAAAGTCTATTTATTGCTTCAATCCCCCATTGATCATCCCTGTAGTATTTGGATAGGGAAGGTGGTTTAGAAATGATTTCTTACTTGCTTTAGGCAATTCTCTGAAGTAGGGCTATTTCTGAGGCATATGTTAAGAATTTAGAAAAGTCTAAATAATTTTGGTTAATTTGGGAAACAGATGAAAGGCTTGTCTGCTGTTCACTGACTTCACATTTTGCATAATGAATCTATGATGTTTAAATCTGCATATATCTGATTCTTCATCTGGAGCCAAGTCTAAGAGAATTCCCAAGAGCTAGGACTATTCCCTGAAATCTTTTAAGTAAATCTCAAGGTCTAGAAAGTCCAAATAAAGTCATTGGCCATGACAGAAAAAGTCAGAGGTGTTACCAACTAATTGCGCTGAGCTTGAGCCGCTTAACCATTTCTTATTCTGATGTTTCCTTTGTATGGAGCTGAAGGTTGTGCCTGAATAGCTACCTAGAGAGAATATTCTGTTAATGGCCAGGGATTGAGGTGTAGTTAGACTTTGCATAAATCAGTTCACAAAATCTATTTCCTCCCTTACCATGTTTGCAATGATTTCCTGCATATGATTTCAAAACGAACTTTCTCCTCATAACTCATTATTTGGAAGATTCCTATTCTTTTGCTACTACTTTGTCAACAGATGCAAATGCCTCTGAAAGACTGAATTTATTTAGAAATCTGTTATTGTTTTTGTGCGGTGTGGTTTGAATCTTGCCTTTCAAATATGAACCTAGTGTTCCCTGTTCTAAAAAAAGTCAGTTCATTTTTAAGCAAGAATATTTGTTACCTAATAAAAATATTGGCATTTAGAGCCAATTTAGTAAAAGTTTTTCCTACTAATGCTTAAATATTCATGTAAAAAGTAATGACAGTCTTCAATGTCTGTTTACTGCATATTAAAAAGGATATTTACTGTGACATGGTCTGGTGGTCTTCATCTCTTCATTTTCATAGAAAATTCTGATTATGGGGACTTTATGATACTTAGTTGGCTTGCTAGTATTTCTGGAAGTCTTCCCAGGTTCTCACTTTTATATACATAATACATTATATATATGTATATATATATATATATATATATATATAATTTAAAAGTTTTTTTAAAAACATACCACTGTTTCCCTTCCTTCCCTTCTTCCCAGTCATCCCTCAGCTTTGCCCCACCCCATGCTTCAGTCCACTCCTCAGAGAGGGTAAATACTCCCATGGTGAGTCAATGCAGTCTGGTAATATCCAGTTGGGGTAGGAACAAGTCCCTCCCCCAGTATCAACCTGGAAACAACCTGGGTGTTCCTCAACTGAAGAATGTATTGAAACATTGGTACATTTACACAATGGAGTACTACTCCACGGCGGGGGGGGGGGGCATCCTGAAATTTGCAAATGGATAGAACTAAAAAGAAAAAAAAAATCATCCTTAGTGAGGTAACACAGACCTAGAAAGACAAACATGCTATGTACGTACTCACTCATAAGAAGATTTTACACATAAAGCAAAAGATAACCAGACTACAACCCACAATCTCTGAGCTGCTAGGTAACAAGGAGGAACCTAAGAGAGACATTCATGGACCACCACCTCCCGCCCCCCCCAAACCCCAGAAGAAGAAATAGAGAAATAATATATTGGAACCACAGAGGAAAGAGAGTAAGTGGAGGTGGGGAGAGAAAATGAGAGAAAGGGATGGTTGAGTTGGGAGGGACAGAGGGCAAGCAAAGAAACAGATATCTTGAAAAAAGGGAGAGAGACATCGTGGGGTTAGAAAGAAACCTGGTGCTAAGGAAACATCCAGGAACCCACCAAGATGACCCCAGCTAAGATTCCAAGAAATAATGGAAAGGGTGCCTAAACTGACCTTCCCTTGTAACCAAATTGGTCACCACCCTAATTGTCATTATAGAACCTTCATCCAGCAACAGATGGAGACAGATGCAGAGATCCACAGATAAGCACTGGATCAAGCTCCTAGTCCTTTCAAAGAGAGGGAGGAGGGATTATATGAGCAAAGGGGTCAAGATCATGAGGAGGAAACCTGTAAAGACAGCTGATCTGAGCTATTGGGAGTTCACTGACTCAAAAATGAACCTGCACAGGACTGAACTAGGCCCTCTAATGTGGATGGCAGTTGAATGGCGTGGGCAGTTTATGCAGCCTCTGGCAGTGAGACCGAAATTTATTCCTAGTGCATGAACTGGATTCTTTGAGTCCATTCCCTACAGAGAAACAAGGTGCCTCTTTTGGGGGAGGGGGGTGTTTCTTCTATTTCCTGGAGGAGCTTATTGCTTTTAGCTACCTCAGAGAAATTGATGGGGCTCTACCCAAGATGTGCTCTCAGACCCTTCCTGATTCATACACATGACAAGCTGGTTAAGTGCGAATATGTAAAACACTGCTACTGTTTCCTAGTGTAAAAGTATCAAGAGAAAAAGACATCCTTCTAGACTGACATGTGATGGAGTGTGTTAATATGCTCCTAAATTTGCTCTCTAACATTATGTTTAATTACATCCATCCACTGACTTTTTGTTTGGTGAGAGGCCAGATTTCTAAACTGAACTGTCTGCATCACAGTTTCCTCCCTTGTCACTTTTGTTTAGCACCCACGATTTTCCTAATCCCAAACAATGTCCTTATTCATGCTGCTTTGTATTATCTCAAGATCTTTCCAATATGCTTTCACTTATGCGGCATTAACACATTGTTCCATGGCTCCTAGCATGGAAAATAAACCAAAACTTGGATACACATGTCTTGAGACTACACCAACAAAAGAGGCCAAATATCTGCTCTTCCTTCTTCATGCTTCTTCAGACCAGCCTTTTTGTTTTTCTTTTTCTGTTTTCATCATATATTCTGGTCATCACAACTTCCTTTTAAATATTTGCTATGTTTCTCTCTTCAACCATAGTCTCTTAAGTGGTTACTGAGTCCCTGCGCAAGGTCTTCTATTTTTGTTGATTACGGATACTGCGAGTTTTCAGAGCATTCAAAGTCTATTTATTTGCTAGACTTCAAATAATAAAGCATGATGGAACCAGAGACGCTCTTGGCTGGGCACTCATCTTTTGAATATTAAGAGCTACCGTGGAACCACAATTAGTAACAGAGATGAAATTTGAACTTGTAAAGCCTTCTCGTGAGTTCAGATTTATTTCTATACTGTAATTTTCTTCAAAAGAAACTTGAATCGGAATATTTAACATAGTCGGAGTTAATTACCCCTAAGGGAATACCCTAACAAGCCCAAGCATAGCACATTTGAGAATTTCTGCTGTTAATTTTATACTTACTCTTACCTTTTTATTTTATTGTTTGCATTTAACTTCAGAAAACTTTGACACTGGGTGATTTGCGTTCTCCAATCCATGATTTCTTTGAAGAAAACAAGGAGTCATTTCTTTGAACAGTCAATTCAGCTTATTTACAGTAAAAACCAGAAGTTCGGGCAGGAGTAAACCTCACTGTTCAGACACTCAGCATCACTTAGCACCTCGTGTCTGCGATCGGCTTAAAGTGTCCTCTTCGGCTAGGTGTTGAAGAAATTTATACCATATCCATTTACAGCATGGCCAGGAGTGCTGAATTCCTTTCCTAGTCTGCTACCATAAGGAATGTGATTTATTGTCTTGAGATAGAATGTTGTGAATTAACACCTGTTTGTTTTCCTGCCTGCATTTTATTTTTTGTTCTGTTATCACAAGCTGTGCTGGCTATAGGTGTGAAATGGTTTCTTTTTTAGTTTTATTATCACTTTATGAAAACTTACAGTGTTTTCCAATAACGGTTCAATAACCTCCTTTATGAAGCCTTCTCTAATTTTCCTGTCTGAATATTTTGGTTTCTTTCATGTATTACAGCCATAATTATTTCAGATTCTTGCTTTGCAATGTAACTATAGATTCAATAGTACATTCAACAGCAGATCTCGTCTGCAACTCTGCTATGAATGCAGGAACTCCTCAGAGACTTTCACCATACATTTGCAATCATCAATGGATATCATCTTGGAGAATGATTAGGCAGAAGCTACTAGCTGTCACTATATACACAGGACTGTTCTTACAAGAGGACTTTTGCTTTAGAACTCACTGTGGTATAGGTTTGGGACTTGTATAAGTTGATGTCAATGATTAGTCAGTTCCTTGGTGGAAAAATATTTTTTTTGAAAAATAAAACCAACCAACCAAACAAACAAAAACCTATTAGTGTATATTGAAGAAATGGCCAAAATTTAAGCTCACAAATGTCAACATATACATATTATAATTAACATATGTACATCATTAAGGAGCATATTCTTTGCCTATAAGCCAAAGCTCAGATTGCTCCATTGTAAAAACAATGACGGCATATTAAAAGATGACAAAATAAATACATTTTGCAAGTCTGGTCAGTGTCTAAATGAGTGCATTAGGGACATCTAATGTATACTACCAGACACTTTCATGGAAAGTGAAACTTCTGAGGTTGGAAAGCCGTGTGAAATAAACACGTAGTGCCATTTGATCTGACTCTGAAACCACTGGATCCATCTGTCTGTAAAGATGTTTCTTCTAATTAGAGAAATCTTCACTGACATTCATCTCCCTGAATTTTCATAGCTTCTTATACCATACTTGGTTCTTCTGCCCTTCTGCTTTATTCTCACGGACTAAATAGACTGCCCCCATGTTATTCTTATCCTGTCACTAATTTGTTAGATCAGTTTTTAAAATAATTCTAACAATGTAAATAACATCTGTCCTGAAATACAAACCATGGAACTTTTGAGCGAAAGACACTCTAAATCAAAAAACATGCCAAATGTTATGGCTTATTCTTATATTATTATAAAAATAACAAAAATGCTACTATGACTTATGGGCATAGAGCAAGAACAGCAGTAGATAAGAATATGTTGAAGATACTGGGGACAGCAGAGGGAACATTGAATAGCCACCCATCAGTTCACAAGGAACATGATGATAGCATGCTCTGAGATGGTGTAGGTGGTAAGAAGTGATAAAGTGTGGGGATATGCTTTAAAGGAAGTCTATTATATTATTTGCTCATAAATTGGATAAGACATGACAGAAACAGAGAACTAAAATTTAGTTCTGGATGGGCTTATCAATTAGAAAGATCGAACAGAAGGAAAAGGAAGGTGTTGAAGTAGGTTTGGTGGGTTTTGTTCTTATCTACTGTTTTCTTCTCCTATACCAGGAAGTAAGTGAACCATTGGATTTAGTCATGGATATTTAATAGTGAGCAGATAAATCAAGGGACTAGAAGAAGCAGAAGGGTCTAAGGCAGAGACTCTAACGATGGGCCATGGGCTTCGAAACATCGATAGAGTGGTGATTAGCTTGTGTTGGTCCTAGAAAGGCTGACTGATTTTGACAAGATGGACTGGAAGACACCAATGATTGTAGAGCAGGCTAACAAAAACAAATTGTGAAAAGGATACACTGACTTTAATAAGGCACAGAAAATGGCCTGGTAGTGAAAACCTGGGGTTATACAGCAGGAAAACTTGTTGGATCATGAGAGATGGGGAGATTAAGACTTGAAAGTATTGTGTTGAGAGAAGAATTGGTGTGGGTGTTCGTGAGTCAACGGATTGGGACTGTGCTGAAGATTCTTAGCAGCTAGGGTTTTTCTTGGAGACTTGAACAATAGGGTCTCAGAGCTGACATACTGGACAGTGATATTGGGATTTTAGATATAACCTGAGAACATAGATTCAAAACGGGAGGGAATAAGATTAGCTGGAAGCTTCAAGAAGGATTCTCAAGTTTGTACTTTGTGATACGAAGCTTTGGGAAAAGGGAAGAGCCATCCTGGAGACGGGCCTGGGGAAAAACAGCTTTGAGCAAGAGGTACAAGGAATAGTTGGGACAGAGGATAATGGGATAATGATGAGTGAATGTGGCTGCCTGTATATCTGATTCTTACGTCTTTTATGATAATGACTTCAAAGGCACAGACTGTGCTTTACTCCTCTGTAGGTTTCACTCATATCATAGTGTACCATCATGGAATAATTTAATGTGGAATAGGTGCTGACAAATAATATATACCTTTGTAGGAAGTGAGTTCAGCCACAGTTTCTGTCTGTGAAAGTGCAGTGCTTATCACTACATAAATATTCCAATAAATAACTTAATTCTCAGCATATAATGTCCAGGTAATTCTAAGAAATATATTTTGTATAAATTTAAAATTTATCTTTTCCTCAATTTAACTGGTTGTAATATTTGATTGAACTTAATTTGTATTTTTTTATTGGTCTTTCTGCCAGGAATTTGGTATAATTGCCATATATATAGAACCTATAGTTACTATTAATGAGCCCTGTAATCACAAGTGAAAGAACTAAATATACTTGAATTTCCCAAGGTATTGTAAAAGTAAGATGGAAAAATCACTAGGAGTCTATTTAGTTTTCAGAGGATTTTATAATCACTAAAATGTCTCTATGATGGAACAACATGGTCCAACTGCTTGCAGGATGGGCCACCTTTGTAGCGTTGTTACTTTCCTGTTTATCCATTTTTACCAGAAAGAAAAACAAAATATGAACACACACACACACATATACACACACCTACACACACACATACACACACTCATACTCTAAAAGCACGGTGCACTCCTAAAGCTCAAAAAGGGCCATGTAACAAAACTGCTACTCTATTCCTAATAAGGAAGACCGTGGCAAGCTCCCTGGACATCCCAGAGTGATGCAGCGGGGCAAGGGAGTGCCAAACCACAGAAGTCTAGACAGAAAGTATGGAGCCAGTTCATAGAAAGTAAGTACCAGTGTTTCTTTATGAAGGACAGTTCTGAACAGATTGATGCCAGAGTTACTTTCTAAAAGCCTTCATCAGTCCTGGCATTGTGAGATGCCTGCTACTTTGTTTATAACCCACCACTCCTGCATTCTGACTTAAAGACTTGATCTTTGACCTAGTTATAGATCAAGTTCCAAAGCTACTATAGTGAAGGCCCTGTTAGTGAAAGAGACTTGGGTTTTCTTCTTTGGCAGCTGCAGAGTCAACTGCTAGTCTACAACTCAATTAGTTTATTTTAATAAACGAATAAGTAGGTGAACCATGCCAAGCATGTGTATGCCTTCCTATATGTAAAAACTTGTCATAAAGGATCCATACTTTCTATTAGTCTAGGCCTTAATTAACCTTTGGATGGAAAATATAATAAAAAAAGGCAGCAAGATCTGAGACCAGATTTCCCCGATCCATCTCAAAGAACTTTCTGTGAATTTTGCTGACTTCAAACAATAAAATGAAAACATTTTACAGTTGTAAAAGTTTAATTAACTATAGAGTTCATAGTTTAGCACTGTAACAGTAAAATGAATAAATGCAATTGATTTACTAAGAGTTGAAATGAGAAAATAATTCTAAGGCCAGTGTTTAATTATGCAGCCTGCCTCCTGACTTACATATTTCAGTAACACAAATAAGTTCAGCTATCACTATTTTGATAAAATTATTGTTATTGTACTGTTGAAATATTAATAACTGTTAAATAAACCTTGGAACCAGAGAGAAGACTCAGTGGTTCAGAGCACACTTGCTGTTCTAGGGGACCTATGCTTAGTTACCAGCACAGAGGTATTTTGGCTCACAACTACCTGTAACCCTAGCTCCATGGGATCTGACACCTTCTGGCCTTGGCTGGCACTGCAGTCACCACTGGCTTGTACATTATCCATTCCCCACCGTGCCCCACCCCCAACATACCTACGCACATAATTAAAATTATATTAAGTAAGATAAAACCTGGGAGTGAACTAGGCTGTTTGAATGTGGGTGACAGTTGTGTGGCTGGAACTGTTTAAGGGACACTTGGCATTGGGACCAGGACTTATCAATGGTTCATAAGCTAGCTACCTGGATCCCATTCCCTGTGGTGGGGTACCTTGTTCAGCCTTGGTGCAGGGGTGTGGGGCTTGGTCCTGCCTCAACTTGATATGCCAGATTTTTTGACTCCCCAAAGGAGGCCTTATCCCCTTTGAGTAATGCATGGGGTAGTGGGAGGGGCATGAGAGGGGGTGTGGAAGAAGGGAGGAGGGAGAGCTGTGGTTGGTGTGTAAAATAATACATTTATTCTTTTTTAAAAAAAAAAACATGAAAACAAAAAACAAAAAAAAAATGTAGTTAAATCTTGAAAGCAACCCAAAAGAAACTGGTAAGGAATGAACATAGTTGAGAGCCACAGAACTCTGTCTTCTCTAGTTCCATTTTTAACTGGGGAAATAGTCTGAAGGTTCATAGACATAAGTGCATTGTTCATTGGGCTCATTCATGTATACATCTCTGCCACTTAGGGTCACAGAGAGACAAGAGGGCCTTTTAAGATAATAGCAGCTCTACTGTGCAGTGTCCATTCTCATGCCCAACTTTGCAAATAAATCAAAGCAGTAAAGCAATACTCTCGGTTGTAACAACTTTGAGACAGCACATAAATTTATAAGCACACTTATTTACTAACTAATTTGGGAGGCAATAAAGGCACTTTTTAAAACTGTATTGTATATGTCATAATCCTTGTTTAAAGTATTAGGAAGTTCTTGGTAACCTATAAATGCATTTGGAATTTTGGACACAATAAATAAGAGAGTAAAAATTCCAGGTCTGTGCAAGAAAAGGAGTTTAATTTAACACCATAGAAAAGAGCAAAGGATGACTGCCTAGAAAAGCCTGCCCTTCTTGTCTGTATACATGTGCACACCATGTTTTCTTTATCCACTCATTCAGTCGTGGTGGACCGTGGGAGCAGCAATGAATGAACCTGGTGTACTTCAGCATCACACAGCTGATTTACTCTTATTGGCTGTGGACCCAAAAGTGTGCCTTCTGGATCTCATGGTAGATCTACTTTAAGGTTTTTGAGGAATCCCTATATTATATTTTAAAACATCAACATAAATGTATAGTCCCAGAAGCAATATAACAGTCTTTTCCTTTTCTTACATTCTTGCCAGTCAGTATTATTATTTGTCCTTTTTCTATAAGATATTCTAAAAGGCATCACGTAACATGCAGTTTTAGTTTTAATTTTCATTTTATTGATGATTTGAGGTATACAGAACATTTCAAATATCATTTCAGATCCTTTGGTTGCATTTTCAGTCAGCTTATTTGCCTTCTTGCTGCGACTTGAATTCCTCATGGATTAGCCACTTTTCACTCCATTTGCCTCTTTTCAGAGCACAGTTTAACTCTTGCCTCCTGAAGACTCAAGACTTCACTGTGGTAGCTACCTGCTTTCCAGGGGGTGTGGGAAGGAGCTTCATAGTTGCTCATGTTTTGTTTCATCAGTTTTCACATGTGTATCTACACTTTTGAAGTTATTTCCAAGAAGCCATTGTGTACATGGATGTCAAAGCCTTTTGTTTTCTTTGGTGGTATAACAGATTCAGGTCACACATTTGAGTTAGACTCCACCGCTAATTGTTTTGGATATGTAGTCATAGATAATGCTCTAACTGCATCTTCTGTGTCTTGATATCTAGCTTTTAAAACATTTGCTCTAGAAAATACTGTTTTTATGGCTTCTGCTTGGCTTTTATGTAAAAAAGAAAAATTTGATTATGTACATGTGGATTTATTTTGGGGACTATTATTTATTTTTGGTGTTTGTATCTATTGCTAAATTTTAAATTGATATGTCATTATAATAAATATATTATTTGAAATATCAATTTTATAGTAGGTTTTAAAATCATACAAATTAGTATCTACTCCTTCTCACAAGATTGCTTTAGTTACTTAAACTTTTGTGTCTCCATAAGAATTTTTATGATTTCTTTTTCTATTTATATAAAAATGTCACTGGAATATTATATGAAGAACATACTGTCTGTAACTTATTTTGGATAGTATAGATATTATAACTATATTAATCTTTCTAGTCACAAAAATGAAATATTATAAAGATTTTATAATGAAGAAATAAAAATGGGGTCGGGGGCTTATCATTTGTGATAACGTAAAGAGAATAATATGCTAGGCAAAATAAACCAGAAACACAAAAGTAATAGTGCATGAACTATGTGAAATCATTTCAGTGTGGCATCTGAACTAGTATAGCCAACAGGGGGAAGAAAGATGGCTGCCAGAAGTCAATGGAAAGGAGAAGACGGGGGGAAAGAAGGTTGTTGGATAAGGGGTGGATGCTTTCAGATAGACAGGAGGAATTCTCTCATGATGGTTTATAGGACATTGAGAGCACACTTGATAACATTGTGATGTACATTAAAAACAATAAACAATATTCTTGGTAAAAAAAAAAATAACAGCAAACTCTTAATCCCATCAGAAATGTAAACTGATGAAATTCCACAGCATGTACAGGGATGGAGACACTGGATTGCGTTCCATAAACCTATCTATGTACTGGTTTTCCCCTTGAAATAAATACAAAAGCAAGATAAAGAGCGGCTTAGTCAGTAAAGTGCTTGATCTCAAAGATGTGAGGACTAGAGTTCACTCTTCTGAACCCCTCAGGAAACGCAAGGTGTGGCCCTTCACTGATAAAAATATTGGGTAGGTGCTCTGCAAATCCTTTTGGCCAGTTGGCTGAGCCTACTACTTACTACTACTAATGTACCTACTAAAAAAGTCTTAGGCCAAGTAAGAGACCGTATTGCAAAAAACAAGGTAGATGACCCCCAAGGACACACACACCCCACTCCTGCCACATGAACATATATACATACACAAAGATTTCAAGAAAAAAAATACAACTTTTAGCAAAATTACCAGTGAAAACAACTTTAGCAATATCTTTGCCCCCATTTTTCTTTCTCACTTCCTCTCTAGATAGAGTCTTATGCGGCTGAGGCTATCCTCGCTTTCCTCACAATGTATCCAAGGCAGGCTTTGAACTCTTGATTCTCCCATGTATAAGTGTTGCGATCACAGGCATATACTACCAAGGGTAGCATCCTTGAACTTTCTTGTTAGAATACAGATTATTTAATTTTCAAGTATTATTCTACCAGTATTTATCATATGACTTTCACGACACACTTTGGAGTAAATATCTCTCTTGTCAAAGACAGGAGGAAGAAGACACTAAGTTTAATGTGAGTTCCAGTCTCTAAAGCTACTTTGCAAAAAAACAATATTTCTCTAAGTTGGAACTCAGACATTTTTACTTGACCTTGTGCATTCTTGTGAAATGTTGCAATACTAGATGATTTAACAGTTTTTATAAAAAGCAAAATGTTCTATTTTACTTCTTATTGCTGTGATGAACCACTATAATTAATAGCATCTTGTGGGGGGGAGAGTTTATTTCTCTTACATGTCTATCACAGTACAATTTTGGGGGGACATCAGGGAAAGAACTGAAGAGAAGTTCATGTAGGGACATTTTCACTGACTTGGTCCTCAGGCACATGCCCTGCCACCTTTCTTAGACCTCCCAAGTGGGATGGGACTTATCACATCAATCATTAATCAAAAATATAAAAATATTCTCCTACAGATTTGCCTAGGCCAGTCTAGTGGAGGCGTTTTCTCAATTTACATTCTTTCTTCTCAGATGACTGTAGCTTGAGTCAAATTAACACAGACAGACACACACAAAAGAATCAGCATACAGCTGATTTATCATACTATAAAGCTTAATTTTTTATAAAAGAAAAATAGAAAGAAAGGAAGGAAGGAAGGAAGGAAGGAAGGAAGGAAGGAAGGAAGGAAGGAAGGAAGGAAGGAAGGATGGAAGGAAGAATATACTACCTACTAGAATATATGCTATAAATTCTTCTTATGTGTACCACATGCTTCAGTACCCTTAGATGGCAGAAGATGGATGGGAATCCCCTGGAATTGGAGTGACAGATTGTAAGCCACATGACTGGGTGAAGGAAAATGAACCCAGTTTCTTTCAACAGCAGCAAGTGCTTTTAACCACTGAATCATCTTTCTATAGTGAAAAAAAAATCATGGGCTACTGAGAGGATTATGTATTAAAGGGGTCAAAGGAGAGCTCTCACTGATATATGAGGGAAAATAGAGCTGTGACTTCCCTAGAAGGCTGAACCAGCTCCATGTTGCTTCACTCTGCCAGCAGGTCACATCCTCCGTCCAAGGGCACAGAAGAGAAGGGACCTGCGTATATGTACCCCAGATCTTAAATTAGCCTTCTGGTCATGCCTTGAACACTGGTGCCAGAGTTCATAGGTGTTCACGAGAACTATGCCAGCCAAGGGCCATGCCGAAAGGTGAAGTTCAAAATTCCTGCTCACCATTACATCTTTTCAGCCCCAGTGTTGTAAATTCTTAGTAGAATAAAGCTGTTAGGATCATATAAATTATAATAAAAAACAGGGAAGTGAAAGTATACATTTTATTATTATCAAGTTAGCTCACAATATCTAGGAGGTAATGTAAATCTTGGCATTTAAAAAATGTAATTTCTATGTGATGTCCATAGTAGCATAGTATATGGAGCTGGAGTATTTTATTAGTTTTAAAAATAAGTATGTCTGGTAATGCTCTTGGGAGAAAAAAAATAGCTTATTAAAGGTAATAAGATTTTTCTTTCTTCATTTTTCCATTAACCTTGGACTCACATAATGTACAGTGCTACCACACAACTATATCACCGTTATATTTAGAACTCAATATTTATTGAATGGAGTTGGAATCCTGGTTTGAATAGCAAAGGCAGAATAAAGTCACAGTTTTGAAAATGAACATTTATATTTAAATAGATATTTAATGCAAAGAATCAAGCTTTTGATTAGTCGCACACTTGTGTACATTATCTTTATTTTGAACTGTTGTAAATGGAATCATAATTCCATGATTAGTGGACTATGATGAGTATTTATCAGAATAATGGGTTTGGGACTGTGGAGTTTACCCTCATTCAGGATGTTAGACCATCAGTTGTAAAAATCACTTTTCTTTCATTTTGTTTTCAAGGACAGAGGAATAAAATACTGGTAAGTTTTATTCTATAGCTGCACATAAAATTTCAGCCCTCATGAAAAAGCTCAAGCATTTTTATTATAACCCTGAGCCAAAATAATTTAAATAAAAAACTTGCCGGTAGAACATTCATGTATTCAGAATATTTTACAACTAATTGAAATGTAGTGATGAAACAGAAGAAGCAATATGAAATTCAAAGACATTGTTGTGCTCCCATGCACATTATTTACTTCAGCTTGCACAGTTGCATCAATTCTGCCCACATTACTCCTGTTCGGCCATGCCCGTTACCCTCTGCTGATGTTTATAGATTTTGTAGCGGTCTTCCCTCTTCCCATTCCTTCAAACTATTGTTACTCAAGTGGCTGTTACTTAGGTAAGAAATTCTGTAGGCATTATGAAGAAAACAAAGTCAGAATTCTAGAATTCTTTCTTTCTTTGGGACTTTCATACAATCAGGCCATTCTTGCCCCTCCTCCAAAGCCTTACAACCTCCACATGCCCTTCCTTCGTCTCTTTCAATGCATAGCTTCCTTTTTCATTAATTGTTGGACTTGCTTTATATTTATTTGAATTGCTAAATATAGATCAATATTCCCGTATCTGAAAATATTCCCAAATAAATAAATACAACCTGCTCAATCTGAGAGTCAGATATTTTAAAAATCATGACCTCAATGCTTTTGGCATTTTGTTATGTAAATGAGATAAAGATACATACTAAAATACATATGGCTTGGGAAAGAAGATGTTCCATCTCCAGGAAGGAAAGGACCATGTGAATGGCAAAAAATCATATCAGAAACACACCTACTGAGATCATTAGTGACCCTTGGAATCTACTCCTATCACCAAGGATAGTGTTATTGTTTATTCTAGCATTCCAAACCCATGATACACAATTCTAGTTTATCTTTTTTGAGAACTGTCTTTATTTTACCTCATTTTCCTGCTTGAGAGCATCACCACCTTCCCAGCTTTCAGTGCTTAACATGTTTGAAGCAGGTAAGCCTTTCCTCATTGTACATATGAATACTGACCTATGACTTACATGGAGTTGTACAGCATTAACTGGCTTTCTGCAACTCCCTCCCCACCTCCTGCAGATGCCCTCTGCAAACATAGCCCTTCCTTCAGGCATGCCTGCTCTTGTCCAGAGTTCCCTTCATCTGCAGTGATTCTCAGAGCTATGAGGAGATGGCTTTGCAGCTGCCCTGCTGGAGCTCTTTTTCACGATGTGCATCCAATCCCATTTCTGAAAACTAGCATTTTCAACTACATTGAAATCTCTTTGTGTAAGCTCAGGACTCTCAGTTTTATATTTCTGTGATTCTATCACATTCCACAAACTTTGGGTCCTTATTTAGCTTATAAATCCCTAAGGAAAATAACGATTTCATTTGAGTTCTTGAATCTTCTGGAATAATACAGCAACAAATGTTTGCGTATAGATGATAATGCATACATGAATGCTTGATCTTAATTTCACACTTAAATGATTTAACATTTCTTTGAGATTAATATGCTTGGAAGTATTTCTACTTGCATAATTAAAAAGTTCCCTAAAGAAATAATATATATTTAGCTATACAGATATGTTTTTTTTTTCTTTTTTCCTTGAGTTTACACTTGGAATGAACAAAGAAACATATCTTACTTTACTTCTGCTGGGCTTTAAATGGAACTTTGGAGAGAAGTTATTTTTGTGGGGTGGTCAGTAGTCTTTCTTTGTAGCAAAGCTTTTGAAGTCAGAAAAAAAAAATGCTCATTAATGTGGATGAAAGAAACTCACATCATAAGTACCTGCATGTGGCTGGAGTGTGTGCTGTACATGAGGAACGCCAATAAGCATAGCCATCTGCTGTATCATAGGATGGCTACTGGGCAGCAGAAGCAAAGACTTTGAAAGGAGCCTGAAAGACTAAACTCAGGACCCTCAGTGTGGAGAAGATGCAGTACTGGCCCCTGTGAATGCTCACTGCCTTCAGTGCAGTGAGATAGGGAGGAAAGAAGTGTGGATGGATTTACAGTCCATATTTTATTTTGTTTTCTTTTCTTTTTTCTATTTCCTTATACATTTTCAATTAAATTGTAACTGCATAATGTTCCTACTTCCCCTTTTCTTTCTCCATTGTCTTCCAAGTCTTCTTTCTCTAACTCTTTCCAAGGCACTCATCTCCCTCAATGGATTCCTTGATAATGTGTGTGTATTTATATGTGTGTACTATAAAATGTACATATTTTTACTATATATATGTAAGTATAATTATGCACAAATATATAAATGTAAGTTGCTAAGTCCATTTTTATTGTTTGTGTGTATATGATTTCAGGGCTGACTACTTTGTCCTCTATAGCCAGTTGGGTTGCTCATCCCTGAGGGAGGCAATTCCCCCTCTCTCAGCAGTCCTCAGTTGTGTATAGGCCTTTATGTAAGGTAGGAGTGGGATCCCATGAGATTTCCCCTTTAGCGTGAGCATATCTGCTGATATTTTCATTGTTCAAGTTCTGTTTCTGCATCTCCTTATTAGAAAGGCAGCCACTCAGCAGACTCCGTGGTCATGTGGCTCTCTCAGTATTTCTGTTCCCTATTCTTTGATGTTCCCTCAGCTGTAGATGCTGGAGCTGTGAGACAGATTTATTCGTTGGAGCTGGGCTCCGTACAAATCTGTTGATGTGTATAGTGGCCAGTCCTGAGTTTCTGTGATGGTCCCCATAGGCTGTAAAGAGAAGCTTCTTTAATGAGGGGTGTTAGCCACACTTATCTCTGGGTATAATGGTACAATTTAGGGTTAGTTAGGGATTATGGTGATGTAAAATAGCGACAGTAACAGAATCTCTTCTAAGATCTATGACCTCACTGACCCTTGGAAGTTGGATAGATCTCTAGTACCAGGCATGATCTTCCTCCTGTTGAGTGGCCACATGTTCTCTCGCACCTGCTTTTCCAGCTCCAGGTGTTCAGATCTGAGTATTCAATACAAAATAGCCACAGAAATCAGGAACATAAAAAAGGGACCATTCTGCTTGGGAGTGTGAAAGAGGAATAGCAGGATACGGGTGATACAAAGGGAAAAAGTAAAAATGGAGAGAAGGATACAGCTGGGAAGAGGGGAGGGAGAGCAATAGAGGGAAAGTAGGGTGGAGGCAAATGCAAATCTTGCCAAGGTTCTCTGATGTAGCTTCAAGGAATCATTATTTTATATTGACCTAAAATATACATAATACATACATATATATATATATATATATATATATATATATATATATATATAGTTATGTTACTTGGACTGACAATGGCCCTCATCTGAACTATAACTTGACAAATATCCTAGGCACAAGAATCACCTTTTTAATGGTTGGTCAAAGAAGTTGAAATGATTCTCTAAAAATTATAGGCTATTCCTGTTGATCGTATTTGTCTCCAGAGGTTGATGATAAGTCCCTATTGCTGAAGATACCACACCCTAGGACATAGGGATAAGGATTAGTTAAGCTAAATCTAGCTTGAAAGCCTCTATTCTGAAGTCTAGTGTCCGTGGTACCAGAAATACTATTCAAGCCACCAAGACAAGGGAGAAATTAAGGGTCCTACCCAGCTGTGGTACCTATGAGTCACAGAAATAAACATGGTAAAATATCTGTAAAGGTGAAATAATTTGTAATAAGATGTTTCTATCCTGGACTTTCAGGCCTAGTCTCAAGGTATAGACCCACAGACCTGCAGAGACACACAGATGCTTACATTAATTTTAGGTTGATTAGCCTAAGGCCCAGGCATATAGCTTGCTAACTCTTTACCCTTAAACTAACCCATGATTCTTATCTTGTTCAGCCATAGGGTTCTTTACCTTTTCTCAGAGCAATATAGTTGTCCTCTGCTTCTTCTAGCTTGTCTGGCAACTCTGGAGTCTCTATGGCATTTCTGCTTTGTTCTGCCTGTTCCCAGAGTCTTCTTAGTCTGGTAGCCCCACCCACACTTCCTGTCTGCCTTTGGCCAATCAGCACTTTTTATTAAACCAGTGGGTGGGGCAATTATTTACAATGGAACAACATAATCCCCCTACAGTAATTGGTACTTATGTATTTGTGGTAAGAAAGGGTTGCATAATTGGACTGAAGGCACACTGTATTTAAATGCAAGAACCTCCATATTGCTGTGATGAATAACTTCAATTCTCAATTTCATATAGAATCTAGATTCTCCTGGAGGAGAGAATCGCAGTAAGTGATTGTCTAGATCAGCCTATGGACATGTCTTTCAGAACTTGATCATCTTTTTGGGAAAGGAAGAGTCACTCATCGAGGCTGATGCCATTCCACAGGTAGGGGATCCTAAGCTGCTCAAGAGAGGAAGAGGGAACTGAGTGTAAGCATGTGTGGGTTCATTCTCTGCTCTTGACTATGGCTGTCACTAGGCTGCTGTCTTAACTTTGCACTGATGAACTGTAACCTGAAATCCCAAGTTAAAGTACATCCCCTTTCCTCTAAGCTGCTTTTGTCGGGGGACTTTTCACAGGGACAGAAAAGGAAACTAAGGTAACTGGTAAGTTGAAATTGAAATTATCACAGAAATCTCAGTACAGTGATGATAATTCAAATTTGTGTGACTTCTTGGCCTACTTGACTAGTTTTAATGTGTGTATATTTGTGTAAATTTAATGTGAAAAATGTATGTTGAGAAAATTTGTAAGTGCTATTGTATGTAAAAAATAGAAATCCCATTAAAAAATAATACCAAGGAAAGCAAAAATATGAATACATACTTACAACAATTATAATCTATTGAATACTTAATCTTTGTTAGTCACAGGGCCAAGCAGTTTGTGTGCAATTAGTCTCCATCACAATATACTGAAATAATGTTCCCATTTACAAGTGAGAAAACTGAGATTTAGGGTTTATAAATAAGCCATAGAAGTTGAAATTGGTTATAAGTGATTAAATTATGCTGTCTAGTCCAAAACCCAAATATGAGGCCATCATCAGCTTTTGCCCAGTTAAGAGCCCTGGACTCCTGAGTAGCCCTTAGAAATGCAAAATGTAAAAGGCAGTAAACAACAGCTTCTGCTGCTACCACCAAAGCTGGTTTGATAGTTTTACTCATTGTTCTGGGGTTCAGAGAAGAATAGGAGACAGATGGCCATAGAAATCAGCTGTGACTGTTGGGAGCCATCCAGAGGTGCAGAGAGTAGGGTGGAATCCAGGAATCCGGCAGGCCAGGGCCCGTTCCATCTCTCACACTCCATCTCATCTCTTTCATCATCATCCCTGCGTGCTCAATTGTCTAACATGCTATAATCATCAAAGCAGGACATTAAGTGCCAAGATTTCTTTTCCTCTCAAGGCTATTATGAGTATTGATGGGATTATGTTTGTTAAAGATTCCTGCAACCATCAGAGAAAAGGTGAGACCTATCAAGAGCTGCCTTGTCTGAGGCAAAACACCATTCTTTGCTCCTCTATTGTTTGCCTCAGAGACCCATGACAACAGCCCTTCTACCACATCCTCAGCTAGGGTATCAGCTGTGAGGAGCACAGGACTCAAAGCTGAGGTCACAACTGCTTTCCATAGACATTTGTGCCTGTGTGTTGCTGTCATTTCTGAGGAGAATATTTCCTTTTAAATATAACTTCGATACTTATGAATGCATTTTTTTAAACGGAAATTTCCTTTTTGAAAGACTCAAAGGCAAATATCATGACAAAAACCTTATTCCTGAGTTTGATACTTTTGAAGTTGTTAACATTTGGGTAAGTTCCAGGGTATATATGTATGTGGAAAACAGCAGCATACTATATTGTTACATTCCAAAGCAAGTATTTTATTTTCTACTTCATTTATGGTTCTAGTAGTTGCTTTATTATATTGGAGTTTGGATTTTTATAGCAAGTAGCTTTATAGACAGTTAAAATGATGCTTAAGAATCAATAGTTTTACAGATTTGTGATGGATTAGTACCTGGCTCTTACCACCTTCCTGACCCCAGGCATATTGTACAACTTTTAAAATCTTTCTTCTTTGTCTTAAAAAGTAGAGTAACCTGATAGTTTTGGCAGATCCATTGTGAGGAAATTAGAAAGGATGAAGTCCTTGACAGGTTTTTAGTGGTCTTAACTACTTAGTTTTAAGTGCTTTTAAATCCATAGAAGAAGCAACAAAGATTGGTCGGTACATTACTGTGGGCATTGGAAAGCTCACATTTCTCTCTAAGCTAGAAATCAGCATGGTTTCATGACTTCTGAACATTAGTGTTTTCTGATAACCTTAGAGCCTTGCTCAGCTATGTGCCCTCATCCCTTCAGAAATACTCTGGTCGTGTATGTTCATGCATATATGTATAAGGGTATGTACATATATACCCACACACTTGCATTTCTCATTCCTATGCCCATCCTCTACCATATGCCATGCAGCTATTTCTGCAAGCCCTGTAGAATCCCAGTCTATTTGATGTATCTGTGGATAGAATGAAGTCATTGGTTCTCCGTGTAGCTGTCTTAAAAATAAAGACTATGAAATAGGTGAACTCTCAATTTTAGATTCTCAAGCTTGGACTTTATTTTTTCATTTCTATTTAAACATATGTCTCATGATATAGTCTTATAATGTATAACTCTTGGCCAAAGTAACTTTTCCTTTTCTATTAAGTTGAAACATTAGCACATGTCTTCATTGTAGCATGAACTCAATCCCTGTGTGACCAGGATATCTCAATGGGCTGTTTGCTTGTGTGCTCTCCATTCTGTCCATCATTAATATCGTCCTGGGCCATAGGATACCTTCTCTCCGTCTTCACAAAGAGACAGTTTAAATAAAACTAAGGGCTGGTTGCTATGAGCCGTCAGAGGAAGCCCACTAGAATCATTTTCTTTACACAGTGTATTTCCACCAAGCATTGTTTTATAATAAATGTGCTATTTTTAATAATATTTTGATCCTTTCCTTGGGATTTTGTTAAAAATCTCAGAGCATAAATGTAAGTAACTAATTCTTTAGTGAAGACTTTGGCCAATAGCCAAAACAAAAATCATAATGTGCTAATCTTAGCATATTTGCTTCTCTTCTTATAAGACACCTATAAGCATTTGTCATCATCGGTGTAGGTGTATTTAATTATTACAATAATGAATTCCAATTAAAATCCAAGCAGAAATTTGGAACAGATTGATAACCTTTTACTCATATGTTCTATTAAAAAAAAAAACTTTGCATGAAGGGTAACAACTTACTGATAATTGCCTATAATTCATAGCTTTTCAGAAATAGGCATTTTGTATAGAAAATTAATTAATAAAAGGGAGTCTAGATAATGACAAGTTTGAGAAAGAGTTTCTATGATTTTCTCACAGCCAAAAAATTCAAGTCACAATATATAATTTGTTTCAAATGATGTATTTGAACTAGTAAAATATATTAAGCTTTATCTTGCTTTTCCTTCAGTGTTGAATCAGCTCCTTATTGTTACAAAAGCTTATCTGGATAAATTTCATTAGTGCTAATCTTTTAGTTTAAAAAGAAAATCTGATCAAGGGCCTGGGGAGACAGTGCAGTCAGTCAGGTAAACTGTGTGCTGCACAAGTGCAAAATCTTATGTCCAAATCTCTATCACTCACATAAATCTTGGTGAGGAAGCTAGCCCATACTCCTATCGGTGAGCAAGCAGAGACCAGAAGCTTCTTAAAGCTTGCTGCTCAGTCAGTCTAGCTGAGATAAGTTTAGTGAGAGACCTGGTCTCAAAAATATAACATGGAGAGCAATTGATAGTTAACCTGGATGCCTGGCTTGCACACACACACACACACACACACACACACACACACACACACACACACACACACACACACACACACACATTTTTCCAAAATAGTTTCCTGATGAGTTTTTTTTTTTTTGGTTTTTTTTTTGTGTTTGTTTGGTTTTTTTTTTTTTAATGACTGTTTTCCTCATTAAGCATTGCATGGTTTATCACCAATGGTTCGGTGGGTATGGGATGAAGATAAACAAGGATATAGACCTGTGCTTGATTGTATTTATAAAAATGACTTCAGAGATATTAAAAGGCTTTGCTAGAAGGACTATGTTAGGATAGAAACAGAAATTATAGGAGAAATGTCCTGATCCTCCCTCCCCACCGCAGTAACGGCAGGAGTAAAGTTATAAGTTCCTTTGGAATGTAGTGTAAAAATGTACCTTCCCCTCCAATGAGACGATTTCTTTGCTCTCTCTCTCTCTCTCTCTCTCTCTCTCTCTCTCTCTCTCTCTCTCTCTCTCTCTCTCTCTCTCTCTCTCTCTCTCAAAGTGCAGGTGACAGTTCAAAGCTACTACCGTGTTTTCTTTAGATTATTTTATTTGATGAGCTGTAAAATTAACTCAGTTTTTAGAATGTGAAGGTCAGAGGACAACTCAGAACAGTAAGTTCTCCTTCCCCCATGTCCATTTATGACATCAAAATGAGCCTATCAATCTTAATGACAAGCACCTTTACCTAATCAGCTGTCTTGTCAGCTCCTCTTCTATAATTTTAAAATATATCTCAGGCCCATTAACATTTTATGGAAATGTATGCATAGGAAAATATTATATCTTTCCCTTTTCTCCAAACTCATTTCTACTGCCCGAAGGCTGTCAATCCCATTTTATAAGCAAGTTTCATTACTGAGGCAAGAATGCAAGAAAAAATGTTGAAACCAATTTGAGTCATTACATGGGGTAACATATAATAAATCTACCATTAAAGAATTAGATGAGAAGAGAAATGGGGCTGGAGAGATTGCTCAGTGGTTAGGAGCACTGGCTGTACTTTAAAGAACCTGGGTTCAATTCCCAGCGACTACATAGCAGTTATCAACTGTCTGTAACTCCCATTCTAGGGGATCTGCCATCCTCACACAGACATGCATGAAAAACACCAATGCACATAAAAATAAAAATAAATAAATCATTTAAAAAAGAATTAGATGAGAAATAAAAATGACTATTTTGAAAAAAAAGGAATTGATAAGCCATTGTTAGTTTCTCTATGTGCATTTTCATCTTAGCAATTTTTTCCATTGCATCTTTCTAAAGAACATTCATATCTTTATGAATTATTGAAATATACAATCCTAAATGCCAGCAAAAATTATATTTTGGTTCAAGGTTGTTATAAATAATTTCTGGTGTTTTGTTTTTGTTTGGTATTTTTTCTCATTTGGAAATACCTGAGACATCTTTAAATATATATTTCTACCTTTTTATAAACAGATTTATGCTATGATTTTTATTTTCCTTCCTTCAATAATTTTTTTAAGTGTGGGAAGTGGCATTCCAGTGACTTTTTTCTTTCTCTAGATAGGAAGTGTGTATTTATGTTAGCAAGTAGCCCCTTTGCCTACCTCTACAATTTCTTATTCTTTACTCTTTACTAAAGAACTAATATTAAACTAATTAATATAATGTATCCACAAAAGGATGTCTGTGTTCAGAAGCATATTTTGTTGTTGCCTTGAGAATGCTGATGCTATATTTAGAACATCTTTGGTGAGGCAACCTGTAGGGTTTGTAACTTTGACTTTAATATCTGAAACTACTGAAAATTATCTGTCTTCAACAAATGAGAAAATTCTTATTCCAAACTTTTAAGTAGTCTCTTTGGTTGGGATTATTTCAAACTAGCATAGATGTTTTGAATGTTCTCATAATAAAGAATGAAAATGTTTGAGGTGACAAATATGCTAATTTACCTGATTCCATCAGTTCACAATATATACGTGTCAAAATATTACAGTATGTTCCTAAAATGCATATACCTATCATTTTTCAAGAAAATATAAGATTGTTTCAGTGTTTAAATAGAAAAATATGAAACATACAGCCTTTACCAATGTATATGCATTTATAACCAACCCAAAACATCGCCTTGAAAATGTAACAACTAGATAAAAAGTAATCAAATTGACGACAGAACAAGATAGCCCTTGATTATGATGGTTTTTAAAACTTTGAGTTTCTTTCTGTTGATTGGCATAGAGCTTTTTTATTCAATTACAAAATTTCATTTTAATAGAGTAAATATCAAGTAGTCAGCAGAGAAAAATGATACTTTGAAGTGGATATTGCAGATTGCTAATCAATAGTCTTAATATTTGAATAGCACAAGTATCTATCCATTTATTTAATTCTTACTTCAAATTTCAGCCTTTCATCTATTTGTGACAGCTATGTCACTAGTGTTTATTTAGTAGTGTCAACAAAGTTGCTGTTAGATTACCAGGCATTATTTGACTTTGATTTCTTTTATGCATTATGGATTAGAAAATAAGATTCCCCATGTTTATATGTGTGCGGGTTGTATACTTTTTCTTCTTCGTGTGGATATATGCAAACAGACAAGGAAGTGAAATGCATAGCTCTGTAAATTGGCACTAATGAAGTCCTGATGGTCATGGAAATGGAGGCTTACTCATGATGATATATGTCCAGGTAACATCTGGAAACTAATGAAGCTATTCACCTAGTATTTATACTTCAATGTAAAATTGCAGTTGTGAGTGATTTATTGGACTACCTGAACGCAGCAGGGCTCTCTCCAGCACACACGCATTTTTATTCTCTCATTCCATTATCTAGCCTTTGTGCTTCTGGCTAAAAATCCATTAAGGTCTGAGGACTTTCATCTTCACTCCGAGTGTTACTATCGAAATTTCAGTGTCTTGATAAATGGAAAGTTCTGTCTTCTGCTCAGGCATCCCTGGCTTTTTGCTCTCTCCTCTGTTCTTCACTCTTCACATTGCTTCTGCGTTAGACTCTCAGAAGAACAGAAGACAAGTAACAGGAGAGAATTGCCCTGTGACAGTCTTGGTGGTGTCTTCTGAAATCTGGACATTTTAGTAGATTTTCTTTCTCCTGTGAGATTTTCTTGTTGATCTATGAAAAACCCTGTGCTGTGGTGCTGAGTTCTTCCAACCCTCTGACATATGAAAGTGCATCCAGTAGACCTCATATAATGCACCCTCTGCTAGTACTGGTTTTAGAAGTCTCATTCTGTCTATGCCATTCATGTGGATGTAGTCACAGTTAGGCAAGAAAAACTGACCATTCCTCAAGGGTCCCCATCCAGTCTCTTTCCCCTAACCACAGTTTTTCTTAGCTCACCTGCAGGATTTTGCACAGCTCTGGATGGTTTAAACATTTATAGCTATAAGATGATACCACTCTGTAATTTTGTTATAATTCTGGGGAACTTGCAAATAATTGCATTACTTCCCCCTTTCTCTTTTGAGTTGTTATAGCAAAGATACATGGACTTTAATTCACACTGCTCATTTACTCAAATGCATATAGTTCTAAGTTTTTTTTTTTTTTTTTTTTTTTTTTTTAAGAGATACACTCATCTGTGCCCTAGCACTGATGGAGAGAAAGAAGAGAACACTTGATTCAAAAGTGCTTCCTCTTCTCAGAAATGCTTAAAACCTTAGAGGTGGACTTGCACTTATTTGCTTATGGAACAAGTGAACAGATGCACTATATATAGCCTTCTCTTGGTATAGCCTGCTGGATGCTATCCGTCTTACACATGGGTATTTCCAATCTTTTCAGATATCCTTAACTTTTTCTTTGTTATTAGAGATTTTTCTGTTTATGAAGCATTTATAACTCCTGTTTACAAAACTGTGTCTGGTGTAGTGCCACATGCTTCAGATTGCCTGTTTCTGAACTTAAATGAAATCTTGCTTTTCTTATCTATAATTATGTAGGGTTTTGCTTTAGTATGTAATTATCCCAATGTCCTCTCTTTGGGATAAAGAAGAATATCTATATTTTTGTTCCAAAGCAGCAACTTGTTTTTAGTTGTGCCTTTTGAGATACTAAATATAAACAAATGAATTTGAATTCCTACTTAGTAAAGAGAATTATTCTTAAAATAAAGTAAGGGAAAAACTGGATGGAATTTTAAGTATCGATTGTGTTATCTGCAAAAAAAAACTGTGAGTAACTTAAATGTTGGGTGGCAAGAACAAGTCAAATAAGATATCGTTAGGCCTAAATACAATTGTGTAAAATAAGAACATGGACATAAATTTCAGAGAAAGAAAAAAAATGCCACAAACAAAATTGTGCTTCTTAAATTTCCACGTTTTCATCTGTAGAACTAAGAAAGGTGATTTAATTTAAAAGTCTGTAAGATGATTATATGATAAAATAGTCTCTGATACAGGAATGATGATAAATGTCCTCTCTAATAACATGCACTTAGATGTGGGAAAATATCATTTTTAAAATTCCAAATGCACTTTTTGTGGTAAAAAGTATAGTATGGGAATTTTATCAAAAACTCCATTTTCAGCAGTCTATTTGTTAAGTTAGCCAAGACATCTAGACCTCATGCACCAGAAGGTTGACTAGTTTGAGTTTAAAATGAGATCAAATTATGGTGAAAGTTCCTATTTTTCTAACTCTTTCACATCTCAAACTATAGAAGAGGCAGTGCTACTCTCTGGATAGGAATCCGAAGCAGTTGTTCTCTTGACTAGTCCCAGCCAGTGACTGGTTCTGTCAATCAGTTTTATGCTCTGCTTCTTCTGTGCTGATAGATGTCTTTCACTGAGCCGCATGGAGACCCACAGTGTTTTCTGTCTTCCCTCTGGCCACTCTGAATCTACATTCAGACTGTCAAGACATTGAAGCCACACCTGATTCCCCTGGGTGATCTAGAGAGTGCTATTTTCCACCCTGCCTTATTTTGTCATGCAAAAGCAATATTTTGGGAGATGAGTACAAATTATAAATTCCAAAATAAAGCATTAGCAGGCCTGTCCTATTAGTGAGCCGCAGCTGAAGAAATTTACGAAGCCTCTCTGTTGCTTCAACATACACTTGACCTGAGGCCTCAGCTATGGTGATGTTTAATAATTCATCTGATATGAAATTTCTAGAAAGATAGACTCAAAGAAACAACTACTCAATTAGTCTTAAAATGAAGTATTCCGATTCCTTGAAGCACTAAGATGTAGATTTTTTCCTTTGTAGTTGCTTGGTTAGGGAGTCCAAGATATACTCAAAACAACATATACTATTGCTGTTACCTCCCTTTTCCTCCATGGGCTTGAAGGTAAGACACTTCTTAAAGCATCACATTCTACATAGGACTAGTGTGCCTGCCTTCCAGTATTGAACTCTATATGTGACTGGTATCTGCACCCGGGAAATCTCAATGAAATGGTCACCTAAAGAAGTTCTGAAAAGTGATACCATTCTAACATTGATGTGTGGAATCTCACAAGGCCCCACCCCTTGGTGAAGAGCTACAGGCATTAATGTTGGCCGAAGGAGGAAAAATCAGTCTTCTTCAGTGAGTGACAAGCCTCTTGAGAGGCTATTCAGTCCCAAGATACTAATCCTGATCAGAAACATAAAAGACACCAAATAGACTCACCAGGTTGTACATATATAACAATAATAAATAAGATATCAATAATCTGAGAAGGAGTGAGAGTCACAGGAAGAGTAAGGGGGAAGGTAAATTGATATACAGTACTCATGTATAAAATTTTCAAAATTAATAAAATAACCACAAGTATTTCTGACATTTGCCACTTTAAATAGATTCTTACTCAGTATATTTTATTTGGTTGACTCTGAGCACTTCTTTTTCTTTTTAGACTTTAAGATATACTTGTTATTTTATTTACTTTTTGAGAATTTTATACAAAAGTACTAAATTCTTATCATTTTTCTTCCTCATCGTTTGTCAATTCCTCCCATGTCTAACTCCTCAAATACATGGTCTTCTTTTCTTTAATTATAATTATTACATGTACAGATGCTGAGATCTTTTTTCACTTCTCATATGTATTTAGTCATGTCCTCCTGGAATTGACTCTCTTCCCCCCAAAAGACCCAGTTGTCCCTCTCAGCAACCATTAAGTACCTGTAGCATTTCTTGTAGGGTGGAGCCTTGTGAGAATTTTCCCCATCTCAATTGGCATGTAAATTGGTGTCATTTTTAAGGGAATGTTCAGACAATCATATGATGAAATTTCCTGTCATATGGGTGTACTTTCCCTTGCCATGTGTAGAAGACACCATTTTGTAGAAAATGTCCCAACCTGGTCTTCTGGCTCTTACAACATTTCCAAAGTCTACTTCCTTAATGTTCCCTGAACCTTAGGTATAAGGTGTTGTGTTATCGATATATCAACAGAAGCTGGGAACTCCATAGTCAGTTGTGTTGTAGCTTTCTTTAATGGTCTCCATCTGTAGCTAAAAGAAGCTTCTTTCCTAAGTATGAGTATAAGAATGTGTATTTAGAATGGAGTTAAAAATTACAGTAACTTGGTGAAATGGCAATAGTAGGTTCTCTTCTTGAGTGCATGACCTCACCAGCCATTGATAGTTGACTAGGTTTACAGTAAGAGGTATGAATTCTCTTCCATTGAGGAGGCCTTCAGTTCAGTTAGATTATTGATGGGCACCCCCAGAATATAAGTACCATTTATCCATTGTTGCTCAGATGGGATATTAATGGCTTTCCCCCTTGGCAGCTTGCACAGCTCCTGGTATTTTGAGAGCTAGTCCCCAGGAAGGAGGCTTTCAAATTGGTTCCAGCTCTACTTCTCTAATTTCTGTGTCCAAAGTGTGTGTTTTCTTCAGCAATAAGATCTTCAATTTCTTGGAAGCACCCAAAGGCAACAATAACTGCTTATATTGTTCTCAGGGTCTTTTGGAACCCTGGACCAAAAACTTTAAAGGAGATTTTCTATGCCTGGCACTGGAGTTTTTTTTTTTTTTTTATAATAACATTGATTATGGTTGAAAAATACACACATAATACTCACAGATTCATATAAATTTTGTTTCATTAGAATTACAGATATGTACTATATATGGATACATAGTTTAAATGAGGTTGTCCTGCCTAGGGTGACAATGATCTCTAAGTTTTACAGAGTAGGATTTTGTTATTACTGATATCTCAAATTATTAAACCAACCAAACAAAAAATAACATTGATGGAGACTCAAATAAGATTTGTGAAAACTCCCAAACCATATGAGTCAGACACAAAAGAAAAAATGTAGACATATCAGTGGTTTATGAAGCGAAGAAATGTTTAGTCTATCTGACTGGTCTGGTCACACTGTGCTTTTGAAGGGATGGCTATTTGTATTCATGATTATAAATATTAAAACTATGATTTTTATTTACTCAGATTTATTTTACAACCTAAGAAAGTATGCATAAGTATAACTATGGTGGTTGTTGCATACTCATGTAGCTTGGTTCTTCCTGTCTCCCAACTCTTAAAACTTCTTACTTACAGTAACTTCGATTATTGTGCATTATGTGGCCTCCCTCACATAAAAAGATAGTCATGAGAGATGTAATAGGTTGCACAGAGTCACCCAGTAGTTGGCCCAATAGAACAGTAAAGCCTATCCTTGGTAACACCTTCTCTGGTTGTTTTTTTTTTTTTCAGAAAGAACATCTTCTCAAAGAAGAAGTTCATATTCACCTCATGTGTTTTCATAACCCTGTAATAACTCCAGTATTGTACTCTTGGGAATTACCATTTCAACACAGAAAATTTTCATATAATTGGCTAGGTTTACAGTAAGAGGTATAGATATTCTTCCATTGAGGAGGACCATTGCAAATTAGTTTAAAATTTGCTACTTACTTATCTTACACATCTCTTATTTCCTTTTTCTTTTTTAGTTGTCTGGTAACCATTGTCTTCCATTCCACATAGTTTTATCATGATTAATATTTCCTGAATGATAAAAATGAACACATTGAGTACAAAAATGCAGTAGCCCTCTGTATGAGCCCTTTGTTCTGTATACCCTCTAAGGTTCTGGTAGGAATACATAGAATTGGTCTTTGGCATATTTCCAATACATTTGCCCAAGTGACAACTGATCTCTTGCACCATATAGGAGAGTATGACAGGAGGCGTGTGTTTCTTTAGTTACCCTTAAGTGCATGACTCTGGACTATAGACCACTTAAGAAATTCTAAATGCAAACTTGCCAAGAAAGAAACACTACAAAGAAAAATATGTATGGTCTATTTGAAAGAAATCTAAAAGAATTTTTAAGAGCCTGTTCTGAGGAACAATAAAGTTAAATGTAGTACATACTTACAGCTAGGCTCTTTCCACCATAATGAAATTCAGACACACTGTTACTGTAACATGACTAGGATGTTTCTTGTGTTCCTTTCTAAGTGACATTGTGCAATGAATAGAATGGGGGGGGGTCCTTGGATAATGGTTTGATCCTGGAGTCCATGTAATCATATAATGTTGTAAAAATGAGGACTCGAAAGCATGAGGGCATCAGTGATGCAGAGTGAGTGTGTTCTGCATATGCGCTGCTTTAGAGCACAGTTCACATAGGCACCTGTTTATCTCCTGTGACTTGGCTTGAGTGTACAGCCCACATAGACACATAGGGTGCCTGCTTGTATCGTCGTGTATCTTAGCTTGCCACCGCTATAGACCAACTTCAGAGCCTTCTATCTGCTTCAACACCCATGAGAAATGTCATACTTGTGCTATTGATTGTAAAGCCACAAGCCAGGCACAAAGCTACCAAGTGTATAATGTTCTCTCTGACCTTGGGATGAATTAGAGATTTCTTTGAAATGAAGTTTTCAGAAAAAGAGAGGGATAAATGTGATGTTTACCACAGAGAGCTTAAAACAGAACTAAATAAGATGATTTAAGTATATTAGTCAGCAGAACATCTGGTACAAGCTGTCACCTGGTACTCCTGTTAGGACTCAGAAAGCCTGGAAAAGGCATCTGCTAGGTGGAGCCTCAGATTCCTAACTCTACCTTATCAGGAATGAGAACATGTAATTCATACAAGGTTTTTCAACAAAAGAATTCATTAACCATTACAATAATCTTAAAGTATAAAATCAAAATTCAAATGAGAAAGTATTTATTATCCTTATTTTTAATCTGAGTAACAGGGAATAGTCAATAATGAACATTTGATGTGCATTCTTAGCTATAATTTGACTGTAAGAAATGTCTTCATGATATTGTGTGGGCATGTCTGGCAACACAGGCCTAAATATGCACCTGGGCGAGTTTGAAACAGTTCTGTACTAGACATGCAGATCTAGTGGGACAAAGCAACGTCTAATTGATAGAACATATTGGCAAATTAACACATTTATTTTCCTCATGCAGCTGTATACATCTAAAATAAACCATAATTCTGCCTCCTACAAACTGGTTTGAAGATTAACGAATAACGTTCGTTTGACAGTTAGTAAAAACGGACTAATTAGGCTGAATTTGTTTTTCTTCCTGGCATTTACAATGCTCCTTTCCAAACAGATCTTAGAGAGAATATGTGGGAGGCAGTGCTTTCTACTTCTCCACATCACCTTGATGTGCAGGCAGCCGTGCTGAGGCAAGATGTGTTCACTCTTAGTGATATTTTCTTTTACAAAAGTTGAAGCACATTTTCACATAGATGTAGTGACTGTCTGAAGTCTTACAGAACTCTCAAGAATTCTTTGGTTTAAAATGAAAGGGATCAGAATTCCCTTTGTCTTTGTGAGTGCATTAATGCATTTGTTCATACACAAGTGTGTGAAAATGGTTCTATTTTGTATGCAACTTATTCTCTTCATATAAAAGCCTTTACTAACAAAGATGATGTTAAGAATTGTACTTTTTCATTTGTGTGAAAATGCATCAACTCCAATGACTGTATTTTTGAGCATCGAATCGAGGCAAAAGCAGGAGTGGATATATTTCTAAAAACAATTTTGACAAAGGTCTTTGAATGGAAATCATGAAGTAAGCTAAAATAAAGTCCCTGAAATTAGATATTGCCATGCCTCAGAGTTGGCTGGTGATTACTGCAGAATTTCTAGAGAACCAGTTCAAAATTAGGCTGTCATTAACAGAGGCATCCTCTTTTGATGAATGGACCCCACCCATAATGGGTTCTGGGCATGTTTCAATTGAGCTTAATTGAAGAAATACAGTTCCAAACAAAGATTTTAAAAATTGCACACTATATTGGAAAAACAGCAAAGATGGATGGCAAAGATCTTTATGAGCACGGGAACGAAACAGGCACAAGTCATGGACTACAGGAGTGAGAAGAACAGACTTTCTGTGTACATCCTTCCATTCGAGTATCTAGACTTCTGACGTATTTGTATGTTTAAGGAACAACTAATTATGGAAATTATTGCTTCGTTGTAATTATTAAAAATGGTGTGGTTTTTGAAAGATAACAGTACATTTTTAAGGAACTGAACTCCATAGCAGAATGGAGCAGAGAGAATACATCCTTATGTATTCTTAACAGTGTCAACTTCATAGTGATAAACTGAATTGAGCATCTGCAACAAAAAAATTAAGGAAAAAAGTCAATATACCTACAACAAGATAGTGCTGTAGTTGTTAAGTTTCATTACTAAAAGCTAGTTGTGTGATGAATAATAATCAGTTGATATGTTGATTAATTCTTTATTTCACCGTTAATATTGAACACAATTGTACTTAAGCAAAAATTAATGATAATGAATTGGTCAACATGTTAATTTGAAAGCCTTACAGTGATTGACCATTTACAAGATGTTCCTTTCGGTTTGTTACCACTCTCCTCCTCCAAAAACAAAAACAGCTCCCAACTACTAAGCAGTAATTTCTTTTGGTTTCCTAGCCGAGTTTATTGTGATGTGTTCCAAAGAAGGAACACAATGAAGATAACTTTCATTCAGATGTGTTTAATGACTTTATTTCAAGTATGTTCAAGCATATGCCCAATATTTCATCAGATAGGCATAAGAGCACGTGAGTGTAAAAATATGATCACCTATAGTCCTCACAATAAAACCAAAAAGCTAGAATGTAGTTTAGATGACACTCAAGCTCTTAAATATTGGCTTAGTTTTGGGGAACATAGGAATGCGTGTGAAGAGAATTCTAGTCCCTAGTATTTTAAATCAGTACTCTGTTGCCTTGTCTGTTCACCTTTGCCTCATACATTTTTTCCTTCGCAGTTTGTTGAGAAAAGTTTATGAGTCTATCAGGGTATCCTACTTGAGAATGAAAATGTTTACTTGGTATCTCAAAGGGTGAAAGAAGAACCAGCTATTTGCCTGAAAACAACATCAATGGAATTACATACCCTGTTTTAAAAAAAATGGGACTGCTTTACAGCCTTGTACCTAGAGGTGTTGCTGTGTGGGATACAAGTATAGATTCAGCCAGATGGAACATATGGCAAAGACTAATTAAAATGTTCCAACTGGGAACAAGCCATGCACGTTTGGAGCCATTTCTAGAATGTTGAAAATTTCTAGCAACACTATATTTTGTGGTCGTGTTAACCCTCTGGTCAGGTTTCCTAGCTGTGTGAGAAACCTACTTCTGCATAAGATGGGTTGCACACATCAAGAACTGAAAGTGCCTGTAGAATTAACATGTCTTGAAGTTTGTATTAGAGTTTCTCCTGAGGCATTGTACCACACTGAGAATGGAAAGTAAGATAAACGTGTGGTGCTATGTGTGACTTATAAGGTTTTCCTAAATGTTACCTTTGTGAGTATTGGCTTTATTTTATCGTAACTATCTTCCTTTTACATATTGGCCGATTTGAGTTTCAACATTTTGATGAGTATATTATAGATCTAAATTTTAGATAGCATTATCTGTGTCAGATATTTTAGAAAAGAATGTGGGCATAAAACATGCTTGTAGGTGATATATGAAATGATTATCATTGAAAATAGAATATTTTTCTGGGTGAATTAATTTAGGAGCAAAAAAAGTGTTAATTTTTCACTGAAAACATTATGTGCAATTTTATCTGAGGCACAGGCCTTTTATACATAGTCAAGCCATGCCTTTTCTGTTTCCATTTTCTCTGTATATGGGACACTACCCTACTCTGGTTAGCCTTTGCTTACTATGTGCCTCTAGGAATACTGTCTAATTTTATAGAGAAAGATTGTTTGCTCTGTAATGATTGCTAATAATCTGTTGTCTCCTGCTGTTCAATTCTTCAACGTGGCTTGTGATTTAAAAACAAGCATTGATTATAGACCAAGAATAAATATGTATCAATGGCCTTTGGCCTTAAAGACTACTTCTTTTACTTGTCCCTAAGTGAATTTGTTGCTTGGTTATTATGATTGAAAGCCCATTTTTATCATTTTAGCTTGCCAGGAGATTTTCTTGTAAGCTGAATTTTGCTCCAAGTTTGCTAATTCATCAGTAGCCCATGTAACTCAATGGAAGTATATATAGCCTGATTATTCACATTGATTAAAAAATGTTTTTTACAGTGTTTGCCAGAGGATTAAAATTGAAGTGTTGATTAAACACATATTTCAATACTTTGAAGCTGAGATATTTTCTTAAGGGAATTCTTTTTTTTTTTTTTTTTTTTTTTCCAAAGAGCTTTTACAAAGGCAGGCACAACTTCAGGAATGAATTAGCACTCCTGACCAAATTAATAGATGTGTTCTTAGATATTCCATTCAATCACAATAATGTGCTTCAGCAGCATAGTGTAAAGTAACTCTGAAAGAAAAATTGGGATGTTGAGAGTTGTTGGAGATATGACCCTTTTAGGAGATATTTAGTGCCATAAACAGAAGCATGAATTCTAGTTTGTATTTAATGAAAACTTAGAACTAGATATTGGAAAAAAGCTGGAATATCAGAGAGAGGAAACAGACCACAGTCAAATTTCACCCAGCCAACTTCTCAGGGTAAAAGCTCTCTTCCAGATTTCTCAGCCTGGCTCCTCATTACTTCTAGAGAATACCACACTCTCTGCCTATGCCTACTTTAATATATTTGCCCAGTTGTTTCACTTTTGGGTTCAACTCTGCATCATAGTTCTAGAGTTAGGACTAAAGGTGTGAGCTACTACTGTTTGGTAGTTGGGATTTGAACTCACAGAAATACAGAAAGATTTCTGTCTCTGGAGTTATGGGATTAAAGGCATAGGTCACCACTCATGGTCTTTCCTATTCTGGGATTAAAGGCGTGAGTTACCACTCTCTGATCCTCCTGGCTTGACTGTGGGTGGATCTGTTCTCTGATATTCCAGACAGATTTTATTAAATATAAAATTCATTGCCACAATAAAAGAAGAACTCTTGTTCTCATAGGGTAGGGTGTGGAGCAACTAAAAAGAAGGGAAGACTTTATGCGTGACATAGTTAGGATTTCTATTTTGCAATGACATACCAGGATCAAAGGAAATGTGTGGAGGAAAGAGTCTATTGGCTTATAGGTCATAATCAGAAGACTCCAGAACAGGAATTCAAACAGGGCAGGAATCTGGAAAGAGGTGCTGATTCAGAGACCATGGAGGGGTGCTGCTTACTAGCTTGCTCCCCGTGGCTTGCTCAGCCTGCTTTCTTATAGAACCCAGGACCACCAGCTCAGGAGTGGCACCGCTCAAGATAGGTTGGACTCTCCCCCATCAATTATTAATTAGGACTATGCCTCCAGGATTGCCTACGACCTGATGTCTGGAAGACATTTTCTTAATTGAGGTTCCCTTCTCTCCGATGACTATAGCTTCTGTAAATTGGCACAAAACTAACCAGTACAGTGTGAAAAGGCAAGATTATAAGGGAAAGACACTTTGTGAAGGGTCACAGATAGAATAAGGTTAGGCCATCAGAACCTCGACCCATAGACAGAGGGGCTTGGTTGAGATTCATCAGGTCAAGGAAAATAATGATGGTGCTTGGATGGAGTGGCCTGAGTAATTTGGAGATGATTAATGTGACATCAGTATGGCGGTAAATTATAAGTGGAAAGTGTGAGTATCAGATAAGGAATACAAGATGTGAGTCACTTCTGAAAGATGGCCCTGAGTGTACATCTCCGCACCCTCATGCTTGTGCTCTGCTCTTCTCTTCAAGATGATATAAGCATGTAAATACTAGAGCTCTGAGGTACTTCCTTATTTCAAATAGCAATTGTTTGGGCATTAGATACTCTCACTAGGAGGGTGCAAATCTGAGATAGAAGTGACTACTGAGTGAGGAGCACCAGCTACTAGCCTATTGCCTCACACTGGCATTTGCACTTGCTAGCAATTCTCCAAGTCACTTAAGGCCAACTCTATGCAAAGATGACAGACAGAATTCTTGTTTGTCTCAAAAAGGCCTGCATAAAATAACGCATTCCTGGAATAAAGCACCATGGAGTTTAGCATAACTTCTAATCTCATGTACTTCTCTTCTGAAAATAGTTTTTAGCTATGCTGTCATAGCATGCAAATTTATAGCCGCTACTAACTGGGTACTTTGAGTTATATTTACATTTGAAGCAATTTGACTCTGGTTATAATTCTGGTAGAGTTCACTAAAGTAACCTCAATCGCTTGTTTTAAGTTTTGTTAGCATCATTGTCATGACCATTAAATCCTTACCAAAGTGTCCCATGTAAAGATCAAACATAAAATTAGCATTGGCCATATGTAAATTATTAATTCAAGCACTTTGTTGACAAAGTATCAGTAATAAATACATAAAGTTATCGGTAGGGTAATGTTGCCTAGATAATGAGAATATTGGAAATTTTTTTTTTGACCTTAACATTTAAACAAACTTTATAACAGTATTTTTCTTTGACACTATCTGGAACTTATATGCAACTGGGATCTCTTCTTTCCCATCTCAAAGCAAACACATCCAAGTGGTGTTAGCTCTCAGAGTCTTCATGATGAGTGTCCTGCTTGTGTTAGCAAAGAGCTCTTGATGATGTGGTTGTATGGCTCTATGGGATGCATGCAGTCCGTTGAGTATTATGACATAATTATCCATCACACTTAACTAGGAAATATCTTAACTAGGTGAAGGTCAATCAATTCACACAAAAGTAGCCCATGAGTATTATTTTCATTCATATATATTTAGTCATATATCGTTTTACGAGTATACACCACAATATACATGCATATTCTCTCACTCTCCGCTCCCCTTCCTCGGTCCTTCCTTCTTTCTCACACTCTTGCTCCACTAGCCAGGCTCCCCCACGCCCCCCGTGTGTGCTTGCACATTTTCCTTATGCATTCCTCTGTTGTTGGATACAAATGTTGAATCCATAGTTTAGTTATTGTTAGCATTGCTTCAATAAACATTGATGAGCAAATATCTCTGTGCTGTGCTAATGTGGAGACCCTTGAGTATATGCTCAGGGATGTGTCTCACTTATGTGATAGTTCTATTTTTATTAGTTTATGATTTTCATAGTGGCTCGACTAAATTGTGCCCTGCCATCGGTGTATAAGAGCACTCTTTAGTCTACATTCCTTGCTTGTTTTATTACTGACTGAGATTCTTACTGAGTATGCTATCTCTGTAGGCTTAAATTTCATTTGTCTAATGGCTAGCTTTTCCATGTTTACTATTTGTACTTTGTGTTTTGAGAATGGGCTGTTTGTTTTATTAGCTCATCAATTCATTGTGTTGATTTATTCTTATGTAGCTCTTTGAACCCTGTGAGTGGTCTAGTCATAATTCCTGGACCAGACATATAACTGACAGAGATTGTCTACTGTTCTGTAGTCTGTCTCTTTATTTTATTGCACAGCAGTTTTTACATTTAATAAGATAATATCTGTGAGTCGTTGGTATTCCTGAATTACTAGAGTTTTAATGATGTGAATGACCAATGTTAGCAGGGAATCATTTTGGGGCTTTGGTATCTCATCTCCTCCAGCAGAGGAGGAAAATTCACACCACTTTAGCATGGCTTTGTTGCTGTACTCGTGCAGATCATGAAGCAGTCATGTTGGAGAGACTTTAATGGGTGGATCTTGAAGTGTAATCCTATTTAGTTTTATCAATAAAACAAGGAGTCACATATCAGGGTAAAAGCTTAAAGATCAGAGAAGCAGAGAAGCATCCATCAGTGACTTCTTATCTCTCTGAATCTTCTGACCAAAAGGGCTGAGATCCTGTCTCTGCCTCACTTTATCACTTCTTATTTCTTGTCTGTACAGACATCCAGACCTCTATGCTTAACTAATGGCTAGCTCTTCCCTCTGACTCTAAGCAAGCTTTGTCCAAACACAAACTATCACACAACTGTATCTCCTGACATTACCAGGATTCACAATCTCACAGAAAACTCTGTGATCCTTTGGCTTTCACAGTGTTTCTGACACCTCTTCCTCAGTGTTTCTTGAGCCTTAGTGTTTGGTAGATGCATCCTTTAACACTGAGCCCCAAAAGTCTGCACTTCAATTGGTTGTAATATTATGTAATGATCTCTGTCTATTACAAAGAGAAATTCTTTTGGGGGATGGGTAAAGACCACAACTGTTGGTGGATATAAGGACAAATTTTTAGAATGTAAATAGTGATTATGCTGAGTTACTAGAGTGGTGGTTTTAGGTTTTCTTCTGAGTTCCAAGATTTCTCAAGCCCTGGGTAGATGGCTAGGTTTCCGGTACAGGCTATGGTTACCCTCTTGCTGAGTGGGTCTCAAGTACAATTAGAGAGTTCTTAGTTACCACCAAGATATGCATGCCACTACTGCATACTTTGGGTTTTGGGTTATCGTGTCACACTGGTTGTTGGTAAAGTTTACTGGGCTCTGGATTGATTTTCTCCTTTGGAAAATGGCATGGTTCCTTCTGGTAGCATGAAATCTAGTCTGTGGGGAGGAGGCCTTTAGATCAGTTCCACCTCTGGGCTCTGCATCTGAAATTTATGATATCTTCATGAAATTTATGGTATCTTCAGGAATAAGGACTTACCTTTCACTTTCTGAGAGCAACCAATGGTAACATATAGTCTGTGATGTTTTGGGAGTCGCTTAGACAGCACTGACCAGCAAATCAAAAAGAGGTTTTCATGTCTGGAATCAAACTTTATGATGGGAAAAAAAAAGTGGCAAAGAAAGGGTTGTGAGAAATTGAGCACAATTTTCCCTGTTGTTGGTATGACTTAAGAGCATTTATTTAAATATTTACACTTACATGATTCATTGTTATAGTTAATCCACATTAACACATGGACTTATGATCTCTGTAGCCGTTGTGCTAAAAGTTATAACATCCACCTCTAACTGCATCATGTACATTCTGTGTCAGTAAGTGGGCAGCGACACCTGGAGACAAACTATTTTAAAAAACTCCTGGTCTGTGTGCATAGCGACACAGGGTTATTGCATTTTGGTTCTGCTTTATCTCGAATGTACTCTCTATAATCTCAATGATCCTATAAAGCAGCTTAAGGAATCACATGGCATACTAGGTTTCATCATGGCATCTTCACCTATGTAACAGAGTATGTGTCCTTACATTTTCTTCTCATCGATTCCCATCCACCTGTTCCCTGCTCCCATCCAGAGATTTCCCCGCTTCCTCCAGCTGCAGCCTACGTTCCAGCCTCTATTCCCTACTTCTTTAACATTGCTTCTTCCTCTCTCATTCCCCTCTTAATAGCTTTATGACCTACAAGTTTGAATGTATACAGACATAAACACAGAGACTGACACAGCACCACACACTCACATATGAGAGAAAACATTTCAACAGTTTCTTTTTGTGTCTTGTTTATTTCACTTAACATAATATCTACTTAAATCTATCTGACTGAAAATATTATGACTTCATTGATCTTATGGCCACATAAAATTTCATTGTGCATATACTCCATGTTTTATTTTTTTATCTACTTACACTGCAGCCGTGCTCTGAAAAGTGAATTCTGAATAACAGTAATGATCACTTTGTCTCCCAAAAGGTTCATATCTGGTTTTATGCCCACTTTATTGAAGAATATGACACAGCTTATTAAAGTATTAGTAACTAATGTTATAAATATGGTTCAATAACATAATCTTGATGATGACTTTTTATTAACATGGTCTGTCTTAAGAAACATGAATCTCAGTGGTGATGGTGGTGCACACCTTTAATCCCCGTACTTGGGAGGCAGAGACAGGTGGATCTCTGTGAGTTGAGGTCTACCGAATGATTTTCTGGACAGCCAGGGTGGTTACACAGAGAAACCCTGTCTTGAAAAAACAAAATAAGTGAATTAATTAAGTAATTAAAATAAATAAATATGTGTTGCCCTTAAATAAACTGTAGAATCTTGACAGTACCCTTGGTTCTTTACATTCTTTCTCTAGAAACAAATATTAATCTGACCTGATTTTTCAAATTTTTAACTTTATCTTTTCTTTATTATTTAAATATAATATAAAGGGTAAACTCTCTTGTCTCATTCACAATGTCCTAAAAACTGTGTTAACCATAGTAACACATGGCTCCTTCTCCCTCAGCAAAATGAATATTGCATATTTAAAAATAAGGGTGACTGGCTTGTTGTTCATTTATATCAGTTAAGCATTCCATAAAGGACTGCTGTGCTGCTACTTAAGGGGAAAACACTGTCATTAAAATAAAATTGAAAATAAGTTGCTTTCCTTCAGCTTTATACACATGTATATTGCTTTTTGAAATGTGTCTTCAGCTCAGGCAGCCCCTCACTTCACTTTTTCACTGCATTGCACATGTATGGTTGAATTTCTCTTTGCCATAATGACAGCAGATCTCAACACACCCAGAAGTCAAGACTGCCAAAACGAATAGAGCCTAACACCTAGTGCTATTTAGCCAGTTGCATCAGTTCAGTTTGATAATTAGTTCTAGTTGCTGGCACTCTGCATACCAAATACAAAGCAGCCCCATCATCTACATTCTGTGCTACGGTTTCACAAAGCTATTGACTACTTCTGTCTTACATCTGCTTTCATTTTGCCAGTTGAAGAGTAGCCAAATTATTGTGTGATTTCAATACTCACCTAATATTCTACAAGGTTGGTAGGATGTTTTGGCAAATCACGAGGAAAATTATTCTTACTATTGAAACTACTCACCATTGGACTGTAAATATGACACCTGACAATTTTGTAATTATTCATAATTGATAGTGAACTTTCAGATACATCTTTGAAATTTTTCTTGAGCTCAAATATTAAAGTAAGCCAGATGGGGCAAGGATAGATTTTGTTGCCTAATTTAGATATTGAATTCCTCTAGTTGATGGAAATTTACTTTAAAAACTCATGCCAAACTTTTCACTTAACCAATTACACAAGAACATATCTAAATCTGTGACTAATATATTTGAAGTTTCCTGTGAATGCCATGTATATTCTAGAATCTCTAATCATCATTTCAGAAAACCCTTATAAATCACATTTTTCATTCATAGCTTACATAGTTATATTACTGTGCATATTGTATAGTATACCTTTCATGGATTAATCTAGAGTCTGTATAAGATGCCAGCAACTTTCTTTATAAGTGGTATTTTCCATTCATCTAAGTTTGATGTTCTATTTTCAGTAGTAATATTTATAATCAATATCAAATGGACGATAGAAAAATGTATTGATTAATTTAGTCAAAGGAACATTGTTAGAGATATGTGTATTATACTTACATAGAGTAGTGACATTAATATGAGGATTAATTGAATTTATTATTTGCTTTGTAAAGGTGATAAAGCTTTTGCTATATTTTTCAAACTATCACTATTTAGTCTTTTGTTGGGATATTCATACACATTCTGTTAAATTGGAAGTGGATTCATGGAGAGATAATAATTCAGCACATTAGTATACTTAAAGCTTATTAGTGCGCTAACATGTCAAGCATCAACAATAGGCCTAAAATGCAGCATTTAATTGCAATGAGGCAAGTAATACCATTTTATAGTTTAATTTAATTTATTCTTCCTATAGAAGCAAATAACCCAAAGCACAAAGACAAAACCCAAAGTTTTGCCTCACTCCCTCAACATTTTTGGACAGAAAGAAGATCGACTCTATCACATATGTATTTTATAGTTTATCCCAATTACTATTTTATGATCTAAAAATAAAATTTAAAAATAAAGTTCTCAAGGAACTAGTTATTAACTTAAGTCTAAGGAATTTACAGTCATCAATCTCACTGTAACTTAAAAATCCCTTGCTTATAAAATCATCTCTTGTTTGTTTTGGGACATAAGTATAGCTTAAGGAACTTAGATCTCCATTAAACTTTGCACAGAAGGGCAGGGAAACACCCTAATATGTTCTGCATTTCCACTAGGGGGTGATCTCTTATTGAAAGAAATAGGGAGGTCATTTAAAACTTAAGTCTTGACAAGTCAAAAAACTCTCTATGAAGTGTTTTAAGGAGAAAATTAAGTCAATGCATTTTGTATCTAGATCCAGCCAAAAGGAACCTTGGGATTTTTATTACAAATGCTTATAAGCCCCAAAGGCAGATATACTGGCCAAATGTTTTTCTCTTGATTTCCAATTTCAGTGTCTTATTTTTCCTCATTACCTGCAGTATAAGGTGTATTTTATGGACCAGAGGTGCTTGCTGGCTTCTTTGTAAAGAATAGATTTTCGTATTCTAAAGAAAATAATGTTTTTAAAAAAACACGTACATATGTACTCAGTGAAACTTCCTTCAAGTATGTGTTGAAAAATGTTTGTTGGGAATTTGAAAAGTGCTAGACTCTGGGAGGTGCTGAATATTTACCCAGACTTAGGTTCTGTCGTGGCTAAGATTCTCACATCATCTCACTTCATAATAACATTCCTCTTTTCAAGCTATAAGTGACTTAAAAACACTGCAGAATGTGCTGGAGGTTGGGTATTAGGTAATAAGCAGGGATAATGTAAGATGGATGAAGTCTGTAGATACTTGCAAGACCTTATCTTCCAAGATGTTAGAGCCAAAATATATCAGTTCATCAATTCCTTTTCCTGGGAAGCTTTCAAGTGGCTCCATAGCTCCAGTTCTGAATGCAAATTCAATAGTGAATAAACTAAGCCTTTTTCTCTTGTAAATCACAAGTGATGCTTTTCTAAAGAATCTGATGAGCTGATTCAAGGGCCACACTTGGAGACTCCATGTCTTGGTGGAGATTCTGAGGCTCTGGTCTGCTGGAGAAAAGTGTTTGGCTCAACCTTCTCTTCTGTAAGTGGGGATGCAGTAGTGCAAACCTCACGAAGCTGCTATGAGAGTTGAGCCGACAATTTAACACAACCCATTCCCTGTGTAAACTGAACCAGTTTCTACTACATTCTTGAGGAGAAATTGAGAACACAAGAGCAAAGACCTAAGTCAGAGGAAATAAAAGGATGAGATTAAAGAGACACCACCATCACTTTTCACCATTATTTCAATCTTGTTACCTTTTAGGTCCCTTTATTAACTTAGTCTTGTTCCCTTTTCCTTTGGGTAAATCACACAGTAGTTAGCAACATAATGCAGATAATTGCTATCACAGAACCATTTGCAGCTAATATTTCAAGGTAATTAGACGTCACAGTTTAAGCTATTGGTATTAGTTCTCCGGCAGCTGGATTGGGGTAAGAGGTATATTTAGAATTCTGTAATCAAGAATCATGCTATTAAAATCTCACATACATTTATATCAGAGAATTTTGTATAGAAACATGGAGTAGGATATCAGATGGTATTTAGAACGGGAGATAACAGGTGATAAAATCATATTTTATTTTTATAGTGAATTTAAGCTTAAAAATCTGCATAAATCAAACATAATGTCCTAATATATTTTTGCCCCCAAATCAGATTGTTCCTATATCCTTATTAGACACAAGTGTTTCAGCCTCTGTAGGATGTATGTTAAGTGCTGTTCTGTGTGCTTTGTGATATCTGAAAGAATAAAGAACAAAAGACATTTAACTGGATCTATTGAAATAACATTTTAAATTCAGTCAACAAAATATTTGCCTTTAAAATAAATAATAACAGAATAAAATTTTATTTAAAAATAACTTATTTAATGCATCTTAAAATAAATTTATTTTAAAATAAATAGTAACTCAGCATGAACTAAAACGCTGGCGTGGTGCTTAGGAATGCACACTCTTGTATAGAAACCTTGGCAGAGTAGGTATCCGGTGTGTGGTGGAATCAGTTCTTACTTCATTACTTATCTGCGTATGGACAAGTCTCTAGCTGAGCCATAAGTCCTGTTCATTCTTGGGTGGGGGAGTGGGGTGGAGAGTCAGATCTGAATGAGAGAGAACAACCAACTAGAGTGTTTCTCCAGCCATGATTGTTACTGTGTTTTTACAGTAGATACATGTGAACTCCCTGTTGGTGTTAAAAGTATGGCTCTGTTGGAAACAGTTTCTGGAAAGCAAGGAAGTAACAACAGTTGGCCCTATTCCTTGGACCAGTATAAACTGGAAGTATAACTTTTGAAATTATAACTTCTTTTTATTGGTACCACAACAAGATGGCCATTATGTGTTTGGACATGGAAAATGGTCTTCTCTCTGTCTTTTATGCTGAGTCATTTTCGTATACCTGATTTTTATTCGCTTTTTTTTTTTTGCAATGATCAATTTACATGAAAAAGATTAAACAAGCCCATTCTTGTTGTAGGACTGGAACATCCAATGAAAGTTTCTCCAAATGTAATCATTTTAACATGCATTATCCTGAATTACTGAAATATGTTAAAAGCCAAATAATACACACTATACTTTGTAGCCGGTGTGATTAGAACTACACCAGAAGACTACAGAAATCCATTTAAGAAAATAATAAATGTGGGTTCTTAAACTTAGGTGATATTTGTTTACTTTTTATTGATCTTCTATTAGAAGACTTAATATGGTTTTTAAACTTTCTTTCTGGGTTCTCAGGTTGTTCTGTGATTTACAGTCCTCCTGCCTCAGTCTCCTGAATGCTGGGATTGCTGACACACAACAGTACAGCCAGATTTTATTACATGTTTTAATTGTGGTTCTTGATGTTGGCTTACATGGACAATAAAAAGGTTGAGCATTTTCCAACTAGAGAATTAGGAAGACAATCGTGCTAATGGCAGTGGTTGGAATGCAGAGAAAGCATGGGAAGCATTTATAATTGTGGATAAGGGGATGAAGGTGTGTTGAATTAGAAATGTGGAAAACACACTCTTTAGTTTTTATTTTGAATATGCATAATAATAATAGTACCCATCCCATGGTGGTATTTTAAAAACTAATGAGTTAGTGTGTGTCAATTCACTGATATCTAACCAGAATGTCATGGAAAGGACTGCCAAATTCAATAGTGAATAAACAAAGCAGAAACTGAAGTCATTTAAAACCTCACCATATAATGCTCCTGAAGCAAGTGTCACCTTCTAGATTGCCTTTGCCACTTTTAAAATGTCTGCAAGTACTTGTAGGATTGCCTTTTAGTTTGCTGTCTGTCCTTCTCAGTGTGTCTGCTGTCTGTCCCTCACGTGTCATCTCTCACTTCTAGGCTGCATTATGTAATTCTCTTGCATCTTCTTTGAGCACCTGTCTACATCCCAGCATGTTGTTTTGCTGAAACTTCTGTCCTTAAATCACTCCTAGAGATGCCACTGTTCTACTGCACAGTCCTCCCTGACTATTAGGTCATTAACTTTCATTAGGCTTTGTTGGTATCACTTAGGAATATGCAACTGTGACGTTTAAAGCTCTGATTTAAAAAAAATCACCTTGTGTGCACACTGTTATTACAAATATGTCAAAAAATATAGGAAAAAAAAGAAACATTTAGAGGATTTGGTAGACTTAGGAGGTTTTTGTTTTTAATTATCAGTCTTAGGCAAAGATTTTGACACAGAATAACGGGAGGGCTAGTGAGATGGCTCTGTATGCTTAGGTGCTTGTCATGCAAACTGGTAAGCTGGATTCCATTCTGAACCATTATCTCCACAAAGTTGCCCTTTCTTTCACACACACACACACACACACACACACACACACACACACACACACACACTCAATACATATATTTAAGAAGAGGAAAGATTACAATAGGAATTATAGAGTTTTTTTTCTTTTCTTTTTTTAACTAAAATCTCACTCCTATTTCTAAAACAAAGTTCAAAGTTTAAATATTTTGGTTTTGTTTCTTGTCTTTATTTCCATAAACATAGAGAATGTAATCATCTTCTGAATACAGCTAACATTTGTTTTAGTTTAATACATTATTATTCCTAACTAGAGTCTCATAAAAAAAAAAAAAAGGCAATGCATGGATTTTTTTCTTTCCATAACCCACATAGTGTTTCCTGTGTTTTCAATACTTTCTGACATTCCTTGCCTGTATGTCTCCATAAGACCGAAATGTGAATCCGAGAATCTTCCTTTCTCATTATCCTGAGTAAGAACTCTTGGCATTCTAGCAAGGCCAGGACTTGACAGCTTACTGTGCTGTTGTCTACTTATCTGTCAATCAGTCCTCAGCTTTCATCTGTCAATCAGTCTTCAGCCACCATCTCTATTCCTACAGCAGTTACTTCAGCAAGACCTCTGTCCAGACTTTACTAATTTAGAGAATAATTATCCAACCGGGGTTACTGTCCGTTGTTTCTTACTCCCTGTCTGTGACCATCTAGCCTATTGAGTTTCAGGCTGTATAGGAAACTCCTGGTGCTAAATAAAAGTTGGTGTGGGTTTAGCCACACTATACCTTGGCAGAGCTACTCTTTAGAATGACATTAGCCTTGGCTCTTTGGAAGGGCAGTCTAGGGGATAGTAGCATACCCCACCCTTCCTGAACTATGTGGCAGAGCCTCCTGCCAGCCTCCTCCTATAATATCTCAAAGATGCTCCTCCTCCCCTCTGTAGGCTCGCGAGCTTCTTATGTTTCGTCTAAGGGACTATTTCCTGAGGCTTAAGTCTGTCAACATTCCTTTCTTCTCCAGAATTTCTCTAATTATTCCCTTATTTGTCTCTTGTGATTATTTTTGGAAATTCCTTCTCGGAAGTTTTAAGATACTTGACCCAAATGGCAAGAACATGCCTAACATTAAACAGGAGAGTTCTATTGCCAAAGCTTTAATAGGTCATATAAATTCTCACAAGAATTTATACATGTGAGACAAAGATAGAGTATGCAATGTGCCTTTTCTGACATGATGAGGCTATAAACACTATCTTCAAAATTGGAATAAACTCTCCACATTTAAAAGCATACCTATTATTTTATATCGGATATATCATTCTTGCATTTGCTCTTATAGACTGTATAGGTGTGCAAAGTGCCGAACAGTAGGAAGATATGTGGGCAACATTCATGCTATACCTTCAGCAGGGTGAGCAAGAAGCTTAATAGCCCCACGCTCTCCTTTCCTGTCTGTGTACTAGTCAATATACTGGCTGTGAAGAACCATTCCAGCTCAGCGGGCAATTGATTGATGTGACTAGGACTGATTCTTCCTGATTTCATTAGTTCATCACCTCTTGAAACAGACAGCTGGCTACTTCATAGATTTTTTGTGGCATCCTGAGCCAGCACAAGAAGTGAAGGTCAGGGGCTAAGGCAGACTTCTCCAAGCTAAAATGATCCAGGCTTTAAAAGGCTCAGTCAGCAGAATTTTAGGAGACTTGGCTGCTTTGCTTGATTAAAAAAAATCACCTCTTCAGTTTAGCATAATTGTCCAAGAGTTAATGAGTTATTGTATTAAAAATTGACTTGTTGGCTGAGTATGGCTACCTGTCTGGAAGCTAGGCATTATTTTGGGGCCGGGAGGGAGGACGCTAGGCAGCCTTTAAGGAAGAGATAAGGAAATAAAAAGCATCTTTGCTTTTATAAACTATATTAGTTTCAATGTTGAGGAAGATTTAGAAATCTAGCACAGTAGCGTGAGGGATGTGTAGCAACACAAGGAGCGTGTAGGAACTAAGGCAGAGGAACTGTCAAAAGTGGGAAAGTGACTCCGATGATGTGCACAAGGATGCAGGAGAACACAAGAAGCATGTTTTGGGTCAGCTGTCTCTAAGGGAGTATGGAACTGTGAGAAGGTGATGGAGGAAGGCTGTGAATAAAGGCTTACAGATCGCGTAGTCTCTAACACTTGAGATCTTCTTCCCTGCCGGGAAAACAGTCCAAGGTTCTAATTCCCACGGGCAGCCTTTCTCTTGGCTGCTTTTCAGTGAAAACACTGACTAATGCACCACATCTCCTCTCAAGGAGCTATTTTAGTGGATCGTTTCTTTAATAGACGGTTATCTCCTCGGCATATAATAAACAGAGTCTTGATTCATTCATTCATATTTTCTGTGTTTACAGAAACTTATAAGTATATATTCTTAACTCAATTACCAAAAGTTCTGCTTATGAGGGTGGGTGCCTAACAAGCTACGAGGTATCAAGTATAACAGACACCTGTTGAATATTGATGTTTCTAGATAATTCTTCTTGGAGCTCAGAGAAACACTGCTGTATTCCACAAACTTCTGGTTTTAGTAATGAAACTGTAGCTCTGCTTTCAACCCGTGTAGCTCAAAACATCTGTAGTGTTCTCAGTAGAGGATAGACTGATCAAAGGAGTTCGCCAAGATGTTTTATCAATGAGCATGATTACTCTGTATGATTGGCTGTACCTTTGGGATCACTACATACACTAATAACAGCAGCGACAGTGACCTAAGGCCACTAGTCCCTATGCAGAGGACGGAATGGGGCATGAGCTACAGAGTATGTTATTGCTCAGTAGTCATTTTCCCCATTTCCATCACTTTCCTTTCCTTGAATGTAAGCTTAAAATGGAGAACCATTACTTTTCTTTAAAAGGAGGTGACTGTTGCAAAGTGGTTTCTTGGTCCAGGGCAGCCGGAGGCCTAGACCCACAGATCTACAGCACCAGACCCCTTGGCCACCCGCAGCTGCTCAGGGCCCCAGAAATGACTCAGACGCTTATATTAACTTTATGCTGTTTGGCCTATGGCTCACGCACATTGCTAGCTTGCTCTTACATCTTAAATCAACCCATTTCTATTAATCTTTCCTGTCACATGGCCCATGGCTCACCTGTGTTCCTTACATGTTGCTCCTTTGGGCTTTTTGCCCTGTCTGTCTGACTCCACCCTACTCCTCCTACCTATTCTGATTCCTCCTCCTACTTTTTCTATGGTGCCTGTCATGGGCCAAAGCATCTCCTTTATTTAAAGATTGATATTCACTGCATACAGAAAGACATTCCCACATCAGGTGACAGTTTCTTTTTTCAATCACACAGGGTAAAGGAATTGCTAAAGAGACTCTACAGCTAAGATTTCACAAAATAGGAGTCCTGGTCTGTGTGAGACTCCAGCTTTGCTGTCAGCCAAGTCTATAGCAGCAACCGCCCTTCCAGCTTCCCTGCTTCGTTCATGTGAGCATAAGAGGAAGGAAGATTGAATGACCAGCACAGTGGTGGCCTAAACATGCCATTAAATGCCCTGAGGACAGGGGACAGACTAACTTTCACTTTCAAACTGGGACTATGTAAAGATGAAGCACACACTTAAAAAATTACTCATGAGGAGTGAAGGCTGTCCTGAGTCCACCAAGAAAAGTGATCAATCCGCTGGGGACCTCCTCGAAAAGGCTTCTCAGTGCTCACATAGGAAAACTTAGGTTTCAAAGGTATTCCTGGAGCACAGGATTGTGCAACCTTAAAGTAGATTGCTATCTGCCACTATGTGTTATTTCTATGCAGTTAAGTTTCAAGACCATTGGTATAAGCAGCCACTCTGCTTCTGGGATTGTAAGCTGAAGACGTAAGGCTTGCAATGAACCTCACTGAACACTAAATCGGCAATTCTCAACCTGTGGGTCACAACCCCTTTTGAGGAATATATGAACAACCCTTTCACAGGAGACTCAGATATTTACAACAATTCATAATAGTAGCAAAATTACAGTTATGAAGTAGCAATGAGATAATTTTATGGTTTGGGGTCACCACAACATGAGGAACTGTATGTATTAAAGTATCTTATCACTAGGAAGTTTGAGAACCATTGTTATAAATGCTCTCTATTAAACTTGAAATATATCCTCACATATCCCCTTTTGTGTCAAATTTAAAAAAAGATTATAGCTAACATAAAAACTATATATAATAGGTACAATAATTATATACAATATATACAAATAATAAATGAGTAATGTTTAGTTCATTGACAATTGACAATTCAAAGAAAATATTTCATTAATTATCCTATTTCGATGAGTCCAAAGGATTATACCTAATTCACTTTCTTTCTAACTTGTATTACTAACTAAAAGTTATTATTTTGATGTCTCTTAAACTTATACACTTTAATTTCAAAGTTTCTTTTCTAAAACTGTCACTAGAATACTATAACTATCTCATCTTCAACTATCTCAGAGACCCAAGGAGGAAATAATATTTACCCAAATAAACAGGAAGAAGAAGCAACTTCCAAAAACTAGAAATGACAGAGATGACACCTATCTGCCTGGACAGTCACCCAAAGTTCCTTTATAAAATTGAGGCATCCATCTTCAGCCTACAGGCTCAGAGTCTCTTTTCATTTCAGTGAAGCAGGAAATCTGCTCTGCCCATTCTGGTACAGTTCATCAGTCACTTCTCCTTGTGTCCTGAAGAATGTCTGACAGTTTTCTCTGAAACACAGAAACCTGAAGGACCATCTCAGCTTGTTCTTCCAAAGTTCAGAGGTCACTTTCCTAGGGAACCTGCATGTCCAGTTTAAACAGCATACTGTCAAGCAGTCAATACAAGAACAGGTTCTTCTCCAGTGGACAACTGTTGCCACAAAGAAAGTAGACTCCATATGGAGTTTCTTCGATGCCCATTTTTCTTTTGAAGTAGATTGGTGATGCCAGGAGCAGACCTGTCTCACTGTCCAGAAAAGTATAAGTTATTAAAATATTTTAACTGACATATTCTATGGATCTCTGAAGTGTTTAAAGAAGACCTGTTATCTAAAATATATATGTTTCATATTGAAAACATATCTAATACGACTATGTTTGAATGTAATGTCTAAGTACTAGCCTACATTAGTTTATATTCTAATTAGCTGGTAATAAAAATTTTCATAAACTAGCAATTTGTATTACATTGTTAGATGAACTGAATTACGTTTACTACCTTGAACAAACATAGAGATATTTGACAATAACACAATTAATCTCAATATACACAATGTGTACACAATATTCAAAGTCCAATGCAATGTAAAATATTTAAAGCTAGTAAACCCTTTTAAAAGAAGATTCAATAATCTACCTTATATCCTATTATATCTCTACACAGCTCTCTTTGTGTTAGTGATTGTTGCATGGGCATTAGTACGTGAAATTCCTTTAAGGAACTTCTAGCCTCAGGAAGAAGCCTCCCTAGCCATCCCCATGTCATTTTGCTTTTGTAGTCACATTATACTGAAGATCTCATCTCTATCCCAGACTTGTGCTTCACAGAGTCCTCCTTCCACCTCCTGCCAGTGCATTTACATGGATTACCTCAGCCTTGCTTATTAGATTCCTTGTTTCCTCCAGTACTTTGATACCTCTTACATTGATAATGCCTCAATATTTTTAAAATATTTTTCTTTTTAACATTATGCATTATTGTGTGTATATGTGTGTTTGTGTGTGCGTGCATGCGTGTATGTGTGTGTACATGTGGGTCCAAATAAGCCATGGCACATCTGTGTTCAGAGGAGAGCTTGAAGGAGTTAATTCTCTTCTTCCACCATATGGGTCAGGAAGAGGAAGGTTGAGCTGAAGCCATCAGGCTTAGCGGCATGTGCCTTTACTCACCAAGCTCTCTCTCTAGTTCTTATATAGTGTTTCTTGATATTGCTACCACAGTCATACTCATGAAAAATAAAGCAGATGATAGCATAAATTCTGTGGAGTTCCTGGTTAACAAAATGCTGTTTAGGCTTCCAGGGTGGAAAGAGGGGAGGGAAGGGCAGGAAGAGGAAGAAGAGAGAGTAGGGCTGAAGAAGAAGGGACTGCTGGAGAGGTGGGGTTAGGACCTGTCTTTGACACAATGTACAAAGCTGTCCTGATGCTGTTTTCTGTAGCCTAGAATCCAGGCACGCAGATGTAACTGCTCCAAAGAAAAGGTTCCTTTTACTACTGGGCACAAAATCTCCACTTTTCAGGCCATATTAAAAAAACAAAAACAAACAAACAAACAAACAAAAAAACGTGTTCATTTATTCTCTTTGAGGTGGTCTTTGAGTTAGGGATTCCTTTAATAACATTTGTAAATTGTAAGGGTGGGACTGTCTGTCTTTAGAGTGATTTTCCAAACCTTGGTGCATACAAGTCAGCTTTCAGAGACTTGTTGAAATGGATTCTCAGTCAGTGCTTCCTGTTTGCAATGCTGTTGATTTACCCTTTAAACAGCCAGGTCCTAAAACTTAGTGGCATTTTCAGCATAGAAGAGAGGCTGCATTAATAAATATTGTCTAAATGGATGGAGACAGAAGAGGATGAAGCCATATTTCTTAGGTAGCAGGGAACTGGAGATCCTTTTATCTAACATATTTAGCGAAAAGACACTAGATGAAGACAAAATGATGAGAGTTGTGAACATCCTTACATAGGTAAACAGTTTTAATGATTTAGAATAGAACCAGACAATACATCTGTGTTTAACTTTCTCCCAGAGCTTCCTGTAGCTCAAATAAACAACAACAACAAAAAAATCACAGCCTCCATAGTACATAAATACTAAAGGGGGCATTACATGTTAAGTAACCACTATTTGATTATTATGATGACTGAAGTATATGGTGATTTTGAAGAATTTAGGTTAGTAATCTTGTTGAATAGATTTAAAATCATTTTCCCTGAAGAAATGAAGGAAACATACTGTGTCAGTTATAATGGTCAGGTAAGCACCATTGATTGATCTATGAATGTCTCCAAATTGCTTATCTTGTATTTGAATTGGAGAAAGTGATAGAGCTGAGATGGAAGAGGCTGGGAACAAAAAAGAGCCTGCTAAGAGGTATTCATCATTAAGAACAGGACCTTGGCTGCTGTTGGCAAATGCCTGGCAGATCACTGGCAGTTTTCCTAGGGCTTGGTGGCCCAAACCTGTTCAGCTAAAAAGCAAGCTTTGATCTTCCTGAGGGCTTACTTCAAGGAAAGACTCTTTAACTGGGGGAATGTAATTGGATGGAGGTGACCACCCACTCTCTTGTGTTGAGTTTAAAAGTCAGAAAATTTTTGAGATGTGACAACATACACATGAGTACACAAAGGAATAAATAGACAAATGAATGAATAGAACTCCTGTATCCACACACACATGCAAAAAATGAAAAAGCCAATGAATGGGTTAAGGGCGTGGCCACACACTTGCAGGTCACTCTAATTGCAGCAGATGTGGGAAGTCTCCAATTCATTGTTCTCTTTACTGTTTCCCATCTCTCCTATGACTATTACACTGCACGTTCTTGGAGTTGAATTTTGCCCCGTGCAGATTTTAAGGCACTATTAAGACAAGGCAAAAAGATAATATAACTGGCCAAATCTGTAAATTTGAATGGTTCTTTACTTTTTAATGACAAAGATGTTTAGATTTTCTCATGAACCCTTTCGAGGAAAAAATAAATCCCATAGCAGCCTGGAGCAAACAGGACATTGGAAGCACTGAGCTTTCTAATAAGACCATCTTGAATCAAGCATTTGTGTAGGATTTCAAAGAGAGGCATTGAAACAGCCCTCTAGTCACAGGCATACAGCACTCACTGTTTTCTTCAGAGTGAGAGGGTGTCCTTGTGTAAGTCACTTCCAGAAACAAAGAGGTTTTTTTCTTCCTTGGAAAAATTGCCACAGATTATGGACCATTCAATATTCAACAAGGAAAGAAAATTAATCTTCAATAAAGAATGGGTTATTAACACTTTAGTTGTTCTCTATTAGGTCATTTATAAATATTGCCTGTGTGGTGTACAAAGGGGGAAAATTATTTTGAAATCTATCCAACTGGCCTTTCTTTCATTGGTTTTAGTTGCTAGGTGTGACCTCCATCTTTCAAAGTGCAATTTAAAAAATGTCAATAAAAAGCCAATGGAGTTGGAGAGATGGCTCAGCACTTAAAAGTACTGGATGAACTTTCATGGGATCTGGGTCTGATCACATGACAGCTCTCAACTGCTTATGACTCCAGATCCAGGGAATCTGAATTCCTCTCCTGACTTTCATAGGTAGCAAGCATGCATATGGTACAGTTTCCTACAATGTAGCCACACACATAAAATAAAATAGTAGTAATGGAAAAACAACTTAAAATTAGGATCATTACATAATTTAAAAATTACATTAATTATATACAGCTACTATTGCTATGTTAAAAAATATAGTTACCACAATTTTGAGACATTTCTTTTTATCCCCCCCCCCAAATGTTTAAGACTCTACATTTCTCATTTTTAATTTCATAAAGAGGGTGGGTGTTTCAAATAAAGCTGTTAGGGTACATGAACTTCTGATCATATTCTTACCATGTACACACTTGCATGTGTGTGAGGCACAGATGCATACAGTTAGTATCCTAAAATATTTCTGTAATAGAGAATGATTAGTAATAAAAAGATGTGACCATTCCTAAGAGCAATGGGGGTAAAGGCATAGAGTGGATTACATAAAATATAGAGAGTCTTGTGGTACTTCTGTACTTCTGAAGGAGGGTTTATTTATTTATTTATTTTTCCTGGATGGTTCTTAAGTGAGACTGTTAGACAAGTACTCTTAGCAAAGTAGTCTTTGAAATAGCTTTGCATTCTCTGAGCCAGCCTAGGCACAGGAGGACTTTTTTGTATCTCTTGTTTTCTTTCCTTTACCCCTAAATCTTCATGGAAATGCTCCCACTGGGTATAAAACAATAGCGGAAATCTTCACAATCAGCCTGTGAGATAACATACGTGGTTTCTGTATCTCTAAATTGTATCAGCATTTTATCTATTCTTCGAAAGTGCACCCCCTTAAGCTTGGCTTAGGTCACTTTCCTTATTTTAAAGTTACCTTTGGCATTTTACTCTCAGTAACAGTAAAAACTCAACATTGACTAATATCTGCTGATTCTCCATTTACATTCATCGCCCGGATAATCAGACAGGGTAACATTTGGAAAGTAAATGCTCAGCTAGAAATAGTAAATTTCAAACCAGAAGTTGCGATGAACCAAAAGTTAACCTAGAATTTAACCTACAAATATGGGGGTCAAAACTGAACACCTTGTTCCCATTCTGATCCCAGATCTTTTACATCACTGTACCAGGAAAACAGTTTGTTGGATGTGAATCGGTTTCATTAGTGGCAGGAACCCCAAACTAAAGGATAAAAATGCTCCTGGAGAGAGGCTCATGCAGAGAGATGCTACTCAGAACTTTGTACAGAAAACTTCTTACTTACATTTTAATAAACTTTTTCTTTTTAAGATTGTGCAAAGCAATGCCAAGACCTTACCTCTTCTTCTCATAGCTAATAAAAGGGGCACAATTATTTAGAGATTTTTCACCCGAATACAACCTCCCAACTCCCAGTTGCTTCCTTCGCACATTTTATTTGGGGACGAATCTGATATGATAATATCATGAATTTAAAATTTGCAGAACCTTTTATAGACTTGCCTTTGTCTTTTGGTGAATGCTATTCTAACTAATAATGGCATTTTGATTTTGCTAAGAACAGATTTTATGTCACAAGTATAGTATGACTGTCTCATCAATGCCCTATAGATATTTGATGAATATGTGTGCATTGATTTCTTGTTAAGTAGCTCCAGCTGGGCTCATTGACCTTACCTAAGAAAGAAAGGTGAATAGTTCCTTGTCTACAGACTGAGGAAATTGTATGTTAAGCCCTACCAGGTCATCTTGCAGCCTCACCTCTGGATCCTTGTGTATCCTCTTAGACTTGTGTTTACAGTCATTAGGATGTCAACTCACAGTCAAGAAAAGCGTATTGTGCAGATAGTATTAGTCAGTACTTTCTGGGATGAATGTCGTCCGTAATTTTTTTGTCATAATGGTAAGATCAGCTCATCATTTTGTTGCAGAAGAGAAAGCAAAAGCAGGAATTGGGGACTATAAGCCCTGTGTACAAACTAAGAAGTCCATGTTCATGCTCTGAAAATGGACTTCCTGTGAACATGGACTTCATGGTTTTCTGCTCTGATAGGAAATAACTTAGGTGCCAACAGCTTCCTGTTATGTTTTGGCTCTTTTTGGTCCTGTAATTTGGTAATAGACGGACTACATAATTATGCAAAGAAGAATATGTCAATAAATGGCAAACTGACAACTATTCCAGAAGAGAAGTAATAAACTCAGATTGTAGGACCACATATGTCATGGTTTGTATTTCCTTTAAGCTCTAACTGTACAGGGAGCCCCTTATGCTACCTTTCAGGAAAAAACCTTATTATGGTTCTGCGGTCCAGAGAATGTGGCTGTGTAGCCAGTGGAGCATCCTCAAAAAAGTCGTGAAAGATGGTGGGATCTCATGAAAGGCAGTGCCTGTTTTGTTCTGACATATGAACTCTGTGATAAAATCTGAACCAAGCAGTAACTGTGTGTTCTGAGTTTATGTTTTCAACTTACACAATGGACGATGTGCTATGAGAGCATGGGAGATGGCTCAGTGACTAAGAGTGTCTGCAGTTCTTCTGGAAGACCTTAGTTCAGGATTCAACACAGTGTCAAGCAGCTCACATTGAAAATGCCAGATACAGAGGGATCTGATGTCTTTTTATGGATTCTGTGGATTTTATGGATACCTCCATTCACAAATATATACTCCCACATATACATGATTCAAAAATAAAATAAATCTGCAACTGGATTCAGTATAGTCCATGCTGCCCTCTCTTGGGAGTCCATCATTACAGATTTGCTTCCTCCCTTTTCTCAATTTCAATTTTTAGGCAACCACACAAATATTAGTGCTCCAAATCAAGCCTCTATTTTATGTCCTATGCTGTGCCAGACACTTCCTAACATTATTTCTCATTACTTAGTAGCCCCAAAACTATATAAAAAAATAAAGAAAGAGAAAAGAAAAGTCAGTAACACTGGATTCTGGAAAACATCCTAGGTCTGGATGGATCTATACACATGGGCCTTCTAGTTCACATGCCTTTAATCAGCAAGCCCTGAACACAGTAAGGCCTTCACTCACTTAGCGGGCATCTGCTACCATACAAAAATAAAATCACTTTGGTTCCTTCTTGTTGTTTTTAGACGACTGTAAATTTTAGAAATCTAGGAAATCACAAAGTCTATGTATACTTATGACTTAAAATTTTACCTCTGGAGAAACATCATGTTATTGACAACTTGGAAGTTAACCTATTTCAAGTGCTTTTTCTTTTTTTCTTTCCTGTGATGATGAGCAAACAAGGTTCTGTACTATTCTAAAGATTATTTCAGAGTGTGGGATGCTTTATTGTGATTACACAGTATTAATGTTCTCAATTCTATAAATACAGGCTTTAAATTACACCAGCAAGACACAATTTCAGTACTTATCAGACAAGCACACAGGTATGTACTAAAATTATTATTTCCTCACTGGCGATATTTAACTTTAACTTATTCAAAGTTTGAAAAGAAATATATACCAGCCTTACAGAGATTTAAATACAAAATGATGTTTTAGTTAGAACCAAAATCTTTTTCTGTGAGTGAACAAATACTGAAATGGTAATAATACAAATCTCATAGAGAAAAGTAGTATTTCCTCCTCACGAATTCCATTCTCAAGAGGTAAACAAAATTTTAAAATGTATTTTAATAGTCAGGATGTGGGAATAATGGGAATATTGACTAGTAGATGAATTAGGTAAAACCAATATTGTATGCATATATAATATTGTTCATCTCAGTAAAGAAAAAATCTTGTCATTGGTGATGTGATTGGAGCTGGAGGACATGAGGTCAGGTTGGAAAAAGTGGGGCAATATTGCAAGGTTACCTCTGTGTAAAATTAAAAATGGCAAAACTCATAAATTCTGGAGTAAAACAGGCAATTATTAGGGTCAAAGGGCAAAGTGAAGAAATAAAAGAAAAGTGATTCCCAGTGTGTTGGAAGTGTTTGTTAGTCCTGCAAAGTGTGAGCTCTACTACATACACAGCATGATGTTTGGAGATAACACTCTGTGTCTCTAGTGCATATTCCTTCTTTCTATGACCTTGTATGGTAGTACAAGTCCCTAGGACTTGGCTTTTTAGCTTGCTTAAGAGCTGGAAAACACATGGTGGCAAAAAAGACCAGGTCAGGCATTGGATTGGCTGACACCCTTCCACGAACTCTGTCTGAATTACCTTGTTTTGTATTAGTGATTTGCTTTTCCATAGAATCCTTTAGCAAATCATCCTTTTCTCGGTCACCTATGGATTTTTTGTTTTAGTTATGTGCTTGCATTTTTCTGAAGGAAGAACTTCAGTTAAATTTTCTTACTGAAAGCAAATAAAACAGAAGGGTTTAGTAGAAAACTTTCAATGCCAAAAGATTGAAATTGGTTTTACAAGTGCACATATTCATATATATGAAATAGCACATGTAAATGTAAAATTTAATATATTACAAACTTTGTTTTTTTAGACAGTATCATGAGTATGTGTATATTGACTTTATTGTGATTTTTCATCTCTGACACATATAGAGAATGCTCTCGCAATAATAATAATTTTTGTAATTAGCCAATAAATTAGAGAAATTTTCACAAACACAATTTTCTGTCTCTTTTAGTTACACATATGAATTGGACAGGGTGGGATGTTATATACAGGAAACTTGCTGTGCCAAGTTTCCTCAAGGTTATCAGTGCCAATTTTTTGAACAGTACACATGGTTTTGGTATTTGGGTGCAAAAATCCACCATCTACTAGACAAACATAAAATAAAGACATTATTAATTTAATATATAACTTTTCTTAACTGAAGACCTATGTAAAAGTAATGACTGGCCTAAAACAGAGACAACTACAAAAGGCTGTCTTTCATCAGGAGCTGTGGCCATGCTGTGCATCTCATTGCATACATGTAAGAATCTCCAAGTTTGAGTAAAGCAACTGTACCAGTTGGCTTTGTTACACAGCACAAGACTTAATTGACAACGCACAAGACTTCCTTATCCTATGGATTTTTCTAATAGGCAAGACAGAAACTAAGTATCTCTTATTTAGTGAAATCCATGAAAATAATAATATGCTCAGCCCTCTGTCTTATGTCGAAAACAATGATGTGAATGCACACAAAATCTTCAGAATTTCCTAGTTAAAAATGACGTTCAATGACTGACTTTTCTCACAAAACTGCTGTTATGCAAAGAACAATGGATGTTTCTGTCAAAAGCTGTACTTTGCAGCTGACCCTTCCACTTTCTAGCAGAGTAATCCCACGAGAGAGCTCCAGGGGCCCTAGTTCTGTTTCTGTTTTGCTCATGTGGTCATGAAACCACATTATGTGAAGTCTGATGCCACAGGGACCTAATGAGGGAACATACAGAAAAATCCTATAGATACTATAAGCATGGTAAATATAAATCCATCTAATGTCAGAGAGAGAGAGAGAGAGAGAGAGAGAGAGAGAGAGAGAGAGAGAGAGAGAGAGAGAGAGAGCACATAAAGTTGCAAGGGTAGGGGTGGGGGGATCTGGGAGGAGTCTGTGGAAGGAAAATGGTTAAAATATATAAACACTGATAAAGTTTGTATTATTGAAAATAAGTTTTTAATATAATGCTTTTTATCTTTAGTAAAACAAAACTGACTTTCAATGGTAATGTTAGGATGCCAAGAACAGTCAGTTTCACTGCCAAGACAATCTTGTAGGAAAGTTAGAAACAGATCAGTTTAATTGTGTTAAATAAGATCTATTATAAAAGGTTGTCAGTGTGTCAGAGTTTACATACAGATTGAAGGTGCATATTTTCCCTTGTGTGATTTAACATTTTATTTTTTAGTTCAACTGTATGTATCATTAACTAAGCTTATTTTCTCCACTTTCCTCTCACTGTCTCTGACCGCCTCTCCTGTGTATTTTTTTCTTCCTCTAACATCAGACCTAAACCTAAGTGAGGAATTATGACTCACTGCTAACATATATTTTCATGCATCACTTACCCCAGAATTTCATGTCACATAATAATTGTATGGATATTCTTCAGTCTTTTATTTAACAGTCCTTCTCTAGCTTTTACCTCTAAGACGACATTATAATTTATCCCGACATGCTTGTTACCTCATATATTCTTTGTGGAATTAGGCTTGCAGCAGCTCCACCTCCAAGGGACATTGATACCAGGCACAGGTATCAATCCTTCTGAGTCTCAGACAGTGCTCCAGACATTCTCTTACTATTGGACTTCACTGTCAGCACTGCTACCCACACTTCAACTGGTGAGAGAAATCCTGTGCACATCATACTCTTTGCCATCCTGTCCATCCTGCTATTGTTTGGTGCCTCCAGGGATCAGAAATTTCTCCATCAGTATTGTACTTAACTGCATTCATCCTTCGGTCTTCACTCCTTCAAATCCATGGACCTCCTCCCTCCTGCAGCTGCTCATTGTCTTAGGAAATGCACACCTCTAAGCCTCTGCTGTCAGAAGTGGTTTCTAATGAAAGTCACCCCTTCATCACACTCCTTTCCCCTCTGCCAACGTCCCAGGTGGTTTTGTAGTCCTCTTTCCATCTGGTCTAGGTCTTCACACCTTCAGATCTCCTTGGCTGTTCTCCAATGGTGCTCCTCGGGCATTGCTCTTCTCTTGTCTTCCTCAAATCACCTCTGCCACCTCATCAACTCAGACGTCTTCAGGAGCTTAAGAGTCCCTTCTAGAGCATCTTCTCATGTCTGTTTCCTCACAAACTTTGTCACTATTGGAATTCGTTGGCTGGGTCAAATTGGAAATTCTAGAATATTCCTGGAGTTTTCTGTTTCAATTTCCAAACTCAAGGTCCCTAACACACTATCAGTTGGTTCACATTTCTGTGTCCACAGCATGACCACCCCTCACTTGGATCTTTTAATCTTTTCTTGGTGCATGAACTCAGGTATCCATGTAGCATCAGGAGTGCCTGTAAGACTGCAAATCACGCCATGCCTCTTGACTACTCAAAACTTAAAAGGACTTAACTTTGAACTCAAAATCTACTCTCTCCCAAGCTTCAAATTAAAAAAAAAACATAGTTAAATGCATCATTTTATTTAATCACAACAATATTGCTAAGTAAATATTATTAATATCCACATTCTGCATTTTAAAAAAATCAACCCAAAGGCACTTTTGTAATATTGTCTGAATCCAGGTTTAAATTCTGACAGTGGCTCCAGAGACTATATTATAAAGTAGCACATGATGTTGTATTAAAATGGTTTGTAGAACTGGGCCATTGTGCATCCAATCAACTTTACCATGCCCACTAGAATATAAACTTCACAATGAAAGTGGTATTTATGTATTTGGCTCACTAGGCCCCAGAACTTGAGATAATGTGTTCACTAAGGACAGAAGCTCACTTCTGCCTGTGGACTTGGTGCATACTGACCCTCCCCATACACATCTGTATTATACTTCTAATTCCTACTGAGGAAAGACATCCTGTCTTTAAAGCTTTCTTAAGCTGTCACCCCTATTCCTAAGCCCCACCCCCAACATTCCCTGACTACTCATTTAAAGCAAGCCCCACTGAATTTTCTTACCTCATCACTGACTTCTAATTTTTCTCATAGCAATTTCTCAAATTGAACTTACTATTAACCAATTTGCTCTCTTCCCATTAACTTGCCCACAAGGGCACATGAGCTCAGATGCATTTGCTACTGCAAATTCAATTTCTATAGCAAACACTCTGTAAAACATTTGTTGACTAAAATCACTTTTTATGACCAAAATTAAGCTTAGAGGCAGCTTCTTAAAAAGCAAGATTATTCCTGGTTTGTGATCAATCTGAATAAATATTTAGTCATTTACCTTCAGCTAATTTCATGCTAGGAACTGTGATTACCTTAGGAAAAATTAGGCTTGGCCCTGAGGTTTAGAGTTCAGGATAAAAGAAGATATAATAAAATTCATATCAACAATAAACCATTGAAATGTAATATGATGTGATTTCCATCTACTGCAAAACAGAGGCTTCTCTAATGAGTGTTAAAGATATATTAATCTATAGATATGATGATAAATTTTTAGGAGTTAGTTTACTAATATGCCAATTTAGCAGGATAAGAATATTTGTGCCCATAGGGTCTAAGACTTATCTAGCCACTGTTTTTTATTTGTATATTAATATCAGGTATGGGGTTCATCTTTTATAATGGTACTTAAATCCAACTAGAAAGTGGTTGGTTATTCCTGTAACATGTATGCCACTATTGCAATTATGTTCATATATTTCTAGGCCAGACATTCCTGTAGTTCACAAGGTTCACAGCTGAATAACATTGATCCTTACCTTTCTTCCTTTATAGTATGCATAGCACCTTTCAGTACTATGAACATGAACCAGTAGGGATGAAGCTTCCAGGTTAGAACCAGGTTGGCTTCTCAATGTTCTATAACTCGTATATGTGGCATCTTCAGAAACAGGGTCTTACCATCAAGTTCTGGAAGGAAAGCAAGCATAATAATAGCCTGTAATTTTAAGGATGATCTGTGAGACCTCACTGACCAGCTACTCCAAAAGAGGAAATCACTCCTGATACTGATTTTCTGTTTGTGAGCCTATGTTATTTATTAAGCATTCATTCTTCACTTTTTAGTTTTTATTTAAGAATTTCATAAAAGAGTACTGTATTTACATAATTTATATACCTCTATTTCTCTCCTTCAGCTCTTCTCAAATCTCAACTTCATCTCAAATTACTGACCTTTAATAATGGCTATATGCACATTCATCATAGGCATATGTGTTCTACTCAATCCATTTAGCACTGTTAGTATTTACATGTGCTGGTGCTGACAAATTCGGACTGGATGACCCAGCAGAGGACTTTCCCTAGAGAGAACTGATATTCTCTCTCACAGCAACACTCATTATCTATCGATTGTCTTGTAGAATTTCCCCTAGTCATCCTATAATGTAGACTCTTGTTTTCATCATCCAGGTCTTGTTTAAACAATGGTAAGGTTGAGATTTCATGGGTTCAGCTTGCCTATTACGTCTGGAAGACACCATCTCACCTCAGGAGTCCTATTACTTTTATTTTCTTAAAATAATATACCTTTTAACTGTGTTCCTAAACCTTTTCCTTATATGTTCATCCTTTGTCAAAGAAGCTCCTTTTTGGAGCAGAGGGAAACCATTACAGAGATGATACAAATTGTCAAAATGCCAAGAGCAGGTGACACTGAGATGTCCAACCCCAAATGATGTGTTTGAAATACAGCCCTGATACCTAGAGCTTAGGAACATCACAGAAAAGGGTCCAGAAACATTGGAAGAGCCTGGTCACCAAGAAAACTGCTTCAATTAAAGTTAGCACAAAATGTTAGGTGTTCAAATGTGGCATTTCCATACATATACTTCATAATGCCTTTTAAAAATGGCGTCACCTTTCCTGTGCCCCCTTTTCCTCACTGGTTCCTTTCTCATCCTCACCCCATATGACATTATTCCCACTCTCACGTTACTATCTTATTTTTTCTCTCCTCCTCTTAATATCAATTCATTTTGCTCATGATACTCTTCCAGGTTTTCATGACCTGTAAAAACCTGCACGCACACATGCACACAATTTGTCACAGTTGATGAAAAAAACAACTGAGAGCTTAATGGAAACTAAGTTATTAAATATTTTGTTCTTGCCCTTATCTTAACACTTAGATAATGAGTTCTTGTGTATACCTAAGGATTTTTAATAATCTGGCAACTAATTATAAACCCTTCATATAAAAATTGTAGGACACCTGTGTCCAAGAAGGCCAAGAAAAGGGCTTGGGTTTTAAGATAGTCCATAACAGAATATTACAATATAATGGATATTTTTGACTGAATTATGCAAAATAAGGAGGTTTAGAAAACATTAACTGGGATTTTATAAGTTTTGAGAGACCAAAAAAGTCTGACCCCAAGGCTATTTAAAAGTTTCTTAACCTTGATACTATTAATAATTAATAAGTGGGACAATAAAAGTATTTGTTGTAAGTGAGATGGTGCATCTTGCTCATTGGAGGATGTTTGGTCATTGCTGTGACTTTTTTCAACCAGATGCCCTCTTTCTTCAACTGTGGCAGAAAGGATATGGGGTAAGAAATTAGGAGAGGATCCTAATGGAGGGAGAGAAACATAACATTCCCTGTCTCTCAGTAGACAGAGATGAACCTCTTGGTCAACAATGACATATATGACCATGTCGTGGTTTGAGATATTATCCAGGACACAAAATAAATCTCTCTCTCTCTCTCTCTCTCTCTCTCTCTCTCTCTCTCTCTCTCTCTCTCTCTCACACACACACACACACACACACACACACTTCTCTCTCTCACACATACACACACATTTCTCTCTGTGTGTGTATGTGTGTGTCTGTGTGTGCATCTGTGTGTACATGTGCGCTTGAAATTGTTTATGCACATGCATGCCTGCCTGTTTAACTGTATGTATGTACAGGTCAACAGTCATATCCCTTCTCTTCCCTGATCTTTTTTAATGTTATAACTTCAAATAGATTTTAATATCTCCTGAATCCCCAGGACTGTCCTGCCTCCACCTCTCTAGCGCTGGGTCTAAAGGTCTATGCTCTCATATGTCCTTGTTTCAACTACCAAATCATGTCCCTCTGCCCTGCAGATTTATTCTTTTATGTGTAGGATCTTGATATTGATGGGATCTTGTTACTTTTCTGATATTGCAAAAAGTTGGCTTTCTGAAAATACAAGATCTGTTTATATGGTAAGAAGACAGTCATTATACACACTGTCTTCTAACAGAGTGACAGCATGCAAGGTCGTGCAATAAAATTAAAATCAGATGTTGGTTTGCCCTGAAGATGTCAACTCCCTGGCCTCTGATCACTTGTGTTCATCACCTCACTTAGTCCTGATTCTTAACTTTTCTCTAAATATTTCATAAAAGTTATCTTATATTATTTTAGAAACAAGTATATGTCACATATACATATAAACATTTGAGTAACATTATTTAATGTGTTATTTATAGCTCCCCACTTATCTGAGATATATTTGCTGTTGTAGAAGTAGACAATGAGGCTTGAAGAAACAGTGCTGCCTTTTCAGAGTTAAAGGCCTGGAAGTCCAGGCTTGAATATGAACCCATGTTTGTCTCATTCAGTGCAGAGTCTATCTTTGTATCTCCATATCATTACTAGGCTAGAATGTGTGGTGCTTAATTTTACTATTAAACAATTACGTTAATTTTTTTCTGTTTATACTAAAATTTAATAAATCCAAATGAGAGAGCTTATACATTAAAATATATTTTACAAGTTATTTGTTTTGGTGAGGCACAAAATATAGGACTCCTGTCAATGGCAGGTCAAGAACATACTGTTCTCAACCCTGCGGCACCCACTGACTATACAGTGCCGCAATCCCATTATACCTGAGAAAGGCATTTATTCTCCTAAACAGGAATTTTACCAGGTAAATGGAGAATTTAGCTCCATTTAAAATTCCAGTTCAAAAAAAAAGAAAAAGGTAACCTTTTAATCACTAATTACTGTATGAATTTAGTTAGGATGCCCTCACTGAATGTCGCATTGTTCCAAGGCTGTAGCATTGTGTTTTTGTTACCATCATTTGTTACTTGCACAGACTTTTGATGGTTAGGATAACAACAGTATGTCATTTTCTTAAAGTACACATTTGTTACTTATATTCCTTCACTTTTCATTTTTCCCATTTCACCACATAACTCTGAAACCTGTTCCTTCCACCTACTTGTAAATATTTCCATAGCTACAAATCAACGTATAGAGACTTTGCATAGGAGCATAGCTATGTCACATATACACATGTAAATACTCATATCCCTGTTGTGTGTAATGTCTTATTTTAGCCTCTCAACAGCAATATATACACCTGTGTGTGTATGTGTATGCATGTATGTGTCTTAACACTTAAAGTTATCTGCCCTCATACAAGGGCACATGTATCTTGTTTTGTGTTTGTTCTTTGAAGGCACAGTATCTCTACATAGATCTGGCCATCCTGGAACTTACTATGTGGGCAAGATTGGCCTCAAACTCACAGGAATCTTTCTGCCTTTGCCTCCCATGTGTTGGGATTAAGACGGTGCCCCGACACACCCAGCCCACCCCCTCACCCCCCACCCTTTATTTTTTTGACATCAGATGTTGAAGTTTGAATTTAAAAACCATGTCGTATCTTAGCCATGTGAAAAATGTCAGATTTGTCTTGCAATATTTTCATTCTTTAACTTAACCTTGGAGCTGATGCCAGTCATGTTCTTTCTGGACTTTTCACACTTTCCAATTTCATTTTATTTTACGTGACATTTCTTCATCATTTTCTCCACTTCTCCATATCACTGTGAATTGATTTCCATGAATGTCAGAACCATCACTGAAATATTGCTTTAAAATCTCTCAGGATTTGTATGCGGTTGTGATTTCATTATTCATTTTGCTGTAAAAAGCTGGCTTTTCTCAGGAGAAACTACCTCTTGATTATACGTGTCCTCATAAAAATAAGAGACAAAAGATCACAGTTAGTCCCCAGGCTCACAAAACCACAAATTTTGCTGCTATTTTGCTTATATAATTATCTCAAGATTTTAGATAGCTGATAGAACAAAATTAAGGATATTTTGTTCTTTTAAATAGTAATGTAAGTTTATCTTCTCCTTGAGGATTGTGCCATGTGTTTAGGATTCTTTAAGAAAACTCCCAGATCCTTTCCTTCTCTCAAACAGTTGAAGGAGAAAAACCAAGTTACTTTAATGAGAAATTTTAGGACCAGGATAATCCAGCTGTGCATTGAATACTGTGGAATCCAGAAGATGTTATTCACCACAGCCAGGCAGGGAAGAAGATGAAGAAGGCTTCAAAAAAAATAATTATTTATTGGATTCTTAGTGCTAGATAAAGTGAAGTCCCATAGAGAAAGAAATGAGGTGGTGAAGCATCCAGCTGAGAATTGGGGAGAGATCCAGAAGGAGGAATAAGTTAATAAAGGCAAGAAGCAGAATAAAATAGTTGGAAGCTGTAAGCAGTTTCATTTCATTAGAATATACCACTCATATGGTTGCAAAGAATCTAATAATCCATGAAGCCTGACACCAAGGAGTTTTGAGCAACTATGTTTAAAGCAGGAAAGTAGTAAGTGGATTCTAACTCTAACAACTGTATGACAGATGGGGTTGAGAAAGATGAGAATGGGCAATTTCAGAAGCGACTTGAAATAGTCCAGGCAGCAGATGATGGAGGACAGACTTAGGCACTGGCAGGAGTGTCGGAAAGAAAATGAGTGAGGTTTATCTAGAAACGAAACAGACAAAACCTAATTCAATGCTGAGTCATTCAACAAAACTTGGGACCTACTGACCAGCAGACTCTGTGCTAAATACACAGAATTCCTGGAAAATGTGAAGAAAAGAGGCATTTTACCAGGAAAATTCAATGCACAATCTCCGTATTACAAAACAAATTGATCCAGATTCAAAAGAGGGTGTTCTGTCTGTGAACTGCCAGGCTCAATCCTGCCAGAGCTCTACTTGTGAATGGCAGGCAGAATATCAGGAGACAGATCCCAAAGGCCTCACATGTTTCTTGAAGGATTTGGACTTTGCCCACTGGGGAAGGAAAGGAATTGAGCCTTTAAAACAGTTTTCTGTAAAAGTCATGTTGAAGGTAGATAGAAATTGGGGTAAGATGTGGGACTGGAACAATGACAAAGGCCATTGAGCCTTGAGCATTGGGGATTATTAACACAATGGTGGCAGGAGAATGGAGATCTTGGAGAGGGTTTGGGAGTGTGATGTCATGAATGGAAGGGGTTGGTGAAACGCTGACCTGGAGGATGACTCCCAGTGAACAAGGACAGGTCCCAGCATAAAAGAGGCTGCAGTTAGAGAAAGCAAATTGTGTTGCATTTGAATCCTAAGTTTTAAGAACTGGTCTTTGTTTGATGGCTGACTGGATATGACTGGATACTGGCAGTGTTGCCTGGCATGAGAAAAAAAGTGAAATGATGGCTATGATTGTCAGTATCCATGAATAATTGATCCATTTACAAGTTAAATAAACTGATAGGGAAGAGAAGAAATTGAATAAAATTCAGAGGAACTATTCTTTATGGTGGGAAAGGTTATAATATCTTCCCCTGAAAACACATCCAACTTCAGAATGTCATCCTGTTGGTCTTGCTTACTTTTTGCTTTAATTTTCCAACCTTCCTCACATTTTGAGGCATAACCATGGCAATTTCCTTTATAGAAACATTCTCTGTACTGGATACATCCTTGGAAATGACATTTCTGACTTCCTTGTGTTGGGTATAATTCATAAACATATCCCTTCCATATTTGCAGAGTTTTGTCTAGCATATCACTTCATGGCATGCAGCATCTAGAAATTATCCGATTGATTACTTAGTCCCCATTCTCCCAGTATCCTCCTCCTTGAACTTCTAAGAACAAGCATCTTGGCCCATCTACCATTTTTGTTTTCCACCAGCCCCAGACTTGTACTACAGTGTAATAGATGCAACACATTTGAAATGTGAAGGTGCCAAACTCAGTAGTCTAGATGTGACTTTGATTTGCATTGATGACATGGAATCCAAAGCCTCCGGGGTGTTAGGAAAACTTTCCACGGATCACAGAGATCTAGATCCAGATCATGATGTTTATATAGATGAAATGTGTGACTTTCTACTTCTGTACTTTCATAAAATAAACATATTTTCAGGAATTTTGAGTCCCCCTTTTATTTTGTTACATTCACATGCCTCATATGTTTCCTTCAGCAGCATATATTATAACAATACCCAACTTCAAATATCTAGAGTTATAATTAAAGTTGATAATCTAAATATAGATTTTAATTATTTTAGATTTCAGGCCTATTCTCATTATGTGCAATGCTTGAACAGTGAATCTTTGGAGATTGTCATAAAACTAATTTGGCTTAAAATTATTTTCTCACACATTACCTGCGAAAATCCCTACGTAACATTCATTTAGAATATAAAATTGTATTAATAATTATCCTGAAGTAACTCATGAACTAGATCATCATCCATAATCTGATGTATAGGCTAGAGATGAGGCTCTGTGGTACAACCCTTGCCTGTTATGTGCAAAGGCCTGCACTCCACCCCCGGTACTGGGAAGAGGAAGAGGAAGCAAGAGAGGAAGAAAAGGGAGGGAGAAGAAAGGTAAACAATCAATGAAGAAAGGATGAATGAAGAAAGCGAGAAAGAGGAGAGAGAGAAGGGGGGAAGGTCATCTATTACCTACTCTTGTCTCTGGTGCCAAGTATTAAAAAGAGTTATTGGCTTCAGATAATATCTGTTCAAAATTGTTGTCTGCCTTTATTTATTTGCCGCATGGACATCTCTTTAGTCTTAAGAAAAGCACTGGAAATAAATCACCATTTTAAATGTACTGATTCAGACATATTTTAAAAGCATGAACATTTAAAGCTGACAGGAGTTCCTATAGGCTGTGTTCACACCATCTGCAGATAGACAGTCTCTTACAACCCCGATTGTCTGCACTAACAAATAAGAATGTCTTTCCCTACAACTCTTTTCCTTTCCTGTGAAACCACACAGAAAGCAGAAGTCTTTAAAGCAGTTCAGCGTATGTGAACTATTGTGGCCAGTAAAGGTTTCTTAATATTTCCTAGTTACTTCTTGACTTCTAATTCTTTGACATCCAATCTCGCCTTCCAAAAACTATTATACTGGGTTAAAAATCTCAATACCAATAGACATCAGGTAGGTAATGTGAATGCACGAGTGTACCTAGGGCTATAGCAGACATGTACAGTCAATATCCGGCAAGAAATAGGAGCCTGCGCACATATTATGTTTCTTTCCCTCCCTGTCTTCCTCCCTTCTCTCCCTTTCCCTTCTGTCTCCTTTTTTCCAAGGACATTTATTTAACATGTGGCTATATACATCTTTGGTTTTCCGACTCTTAGTGGTCAACAAAGAATGTTTTAGCTTAAATCTTAAATCTAAGGTTTCAGTTTCTTCTTGTTGATTTTCATCTGCCATAATGAAGGAGTAACAATAGAAACAAAATACGTGTCAATTAGATATAACCACCCAACCAAGGGAGGTGAAGTCTAGGGGAGAAGTACGTTATCTGAAAAGAGGTTAGCAACCTACGAGTCAGAAACACTGTCTGATGGTGACATAGACACAGTCTTGCTACAACCCCACATACAATCCGAATTAGAAATCCAGTTTATATATATATATATATATATATTAATTTGAAATCAATTGAAATAAACAAACAAACAAAACAATGAGGGGAGAGTAGGGGAAAACACACCCAGTGCATCAACAGTGTGCAAAGCAAACACACAAATGTCAGGCAGCATCAGACTGATAATTCTTTCTCAGGAACAGTGCCTGATGCTGTTTTGAGAACTGAAGCCCCCTGGGCAGAAGATCTGAGTGAGAGAGACACAGCTGGGGTGAGGGATGTGTACAAGGGCAGAGCCAGTGCCAGATGAGCATGCGGTATTAGCCAAGGACAGCATCTCAGCATGAGTCTGGGGGAAGGTTGAGGCTGAAGGTAGACACAGCTTGGAAATGCCTCAGGTAGCTTTGAGCAAAAGACTGAAAAAAGCCAGAAAGGATTTTAGCCCTCAAGAAGTCATTGCATCAGGCCAAGAATTCAGAGGCAAAGGCAGCTACATAGATTGAAGTCTGAAGTAGGAGCCAATTTTGTGGTAGGAGGTGTCTATAGACAACAAGGTAAGACAGAGAGCAGACATGAAATGAGGACATCCAGCATGGCTGACTTAATGTTGAATTCTTCTCCATCCTATATACCTATAAGACTTGTTTGAGGGCTAACTTGAGGCTAAGTATGTGAAGAGGAGGTGATGGGTGGTGTAAGGATGAAATGGGGCAGAGTGTGGTAAGAGATGTTATTGCAGACACAATATTATTCTTTGCCTAGTAACCTTAGGGATTAGTATTTGAAATGGACATACATATGTGTATCTGTATCACAAAAGAAAAATATTCAATGTAGACGACAGTGGAACTGCATAGGCAGTTTGTGGAGCCTCTTGTAGAAGGACCAGAGTTTATTCCTGGTGCATGAACTGATATCTCAGAGCCCATTCCCTACAGTGGAACACCTAACCCAGCCTTGATACTGGGAGGAAGGTTCTAGGACCTACCTCAACTGGATATGCCAGACTGAACTGACTCACCTGGGGAGCAGTGGTGAGTATGGGCAAAAAATTTTTAAATAAAAAAAATACTAAAAAATAGATCAAAAAATAAAAAGGAAAAATATTCAAAATATTGATGCAAACCAAGGCTAGATATATGATTATGCATGTATATGTATATACCATTCAAATGTGACACACACCTATGTAGTTTTTATAATATTCATGCATATTACTCCTAAAATGACATTTTCTGAAGATAACCTCTTTTTTTTCTCTTAAAGTTTTTTCTAGCTTTAAAAGCATAGGTGGTTTTATAAGGAAATTTTGAATTTGGGAAAAGAATAAGCATTAGGATAAGCAATCTTAGAGCAAAGGCATCTCATGAAGCAATAATTCACCCCCCACACCACTATTAATTTTTCTCAGTAAGTATACCCAGTGGAACTATTTTAGTAGCTCAGTTTTGAGTGGAATACAATAAAAAAAATTCTACAGGGTTAATTATGTGCTCTTATCTATTTTCAACAGATAACACCAGCAGAGATCCTGGGATTAAATGCTATAAAGACAGCATTTAATAATTATTGCCATCATCCCAGATGGTTGAAATCCAAAAGATGACAACAAAAAGCTAATTGATTTTATAATTATCATATTTATGACCCTCATGGGGCTCTGAAATAAACTATAAAGAAAATAGCCTAAAGAAAACTTTGAAGGGCAGAAGATACACCACTGAACTCTCTGGTCTCATCTGGTGCCTGGTATATATTGGTTATTGATTAAGAGTTCTTAGATGAATTAATGTTTTATCATATGAAAAATGATTTAATGTCTCCTAAGGGAATACGAGTGAACATTTCTCTAGATTTGTGCTTTATGTGAAGGATGTGTTTTTCATTAGAATGCTAATCAACAGCAGGTTTAGAAGACTCTGTTTATAGTAAGCAAATAATACAGTCCTGATTATTTCCATTTTAAATCTAAAGAGCTATTCTAATTTATTAAGATACATACTATTAAGCATCTTAATAATGGTTATATGGTTATAAATCAGTTACTTTTTTAAAGTGCTTATCTTTGGGTAGTAATCATATATTGTATACAAAATAGATTATTGATCTTGTTGGGTGCCATTTTGTAAGCATTGGTATGAATAATAATAGAAACAAAGAGAATAAAACTTTTATAATTTAGCTATCAACAAGAGATTGGCAAAATGATATTGAATGATGGGATAAGAACATACTGACCTAAAAGCTGAGAAAATTCTAACAAATACAACTCAAGTTACTTTCTTTTTTTATTTTTCACGAGAATGATGACGAGATAAAAAAAAATGTACTTAAAACATTAATTTCACTAAAAATGGAATGTAGCTGGCTTAAGGAGTTCTTCCGGCAAAGATATCATTTAAACAACCAGTTTTGAAGAGGGTAGTAATAGCAGCAGGGATTGATGTTTTTCTGCCACAGGAAGCTTAGGAGCTTTGAGTGTGCTGTGCTGGCTTTGCCATAAGTGAGCCACACAGAAAGGCTCCCTGTAAGTGCTAGATTAGAATGTGCATAACCTAGCCCAAAACTAAAGACTAGATAGCTGGTAAGGCACACAGCTGCCAGTCACAGTAGATGAAAGCAACACTTTCTAGAATATCAAACAGAAGCAGTAGAGGAAAAGGAACTGTTTTATCTTTATCTTCTCTTCTGTGCTGCTGCAGGAATACACGACCATCCTCTGAGTCTTTAACAGACAACCAAAATTATGCAACTGGACTCCAAGATTCTAAATTTTAACTACGATAAAGGATATCCAAAGGGACTGGAGAGGTGGCTTAGCTATGAACACTAGTATTGCTCTTGTAGAGGACTCTAGGTCAGGTGGCTCACAATTGCCTCATATTCCAGCTCCAGGATATTCAATGCCTCTACCCTTCATGGACACCTGCACTCTTAGGCACATTCCTCCAGCCAGAAACAGATGCACACACTCACACATAGTTAGAAGTAAATCTACAAAAGGAATGTTTATGTAAGTCACTAACGAGTGACTATATTCATTGAAATATTTCAGAGGCAGTGATCAGTGATCAGTTAATATTTTTAAGGCATCCATGATATAATATTGCTTAAATTTTAATTTTTAAAACTATTTTAAGCCAGATTTTCAAAATCATAGGTCTTACTTCACAAGCGTATTTACTTCTCATGGCAATGTTGGTTATCAAGTCAAGCACAGTGATGAGATTTTGAAGCTCATTCTTAAAACCTCTAGTAATAATGTAGTTTTCATATAACTAGACTAAATGTCTGTATCATTTGAGTTAAACTGGATCAAAAGGCCAACCCTTAATGTCACAATGGAAGAGATGGATATTTTAATAGAGAATTTTAAAATTACACATGTAAATCTGGACGGACTTTTTATAGTAAGTCCTGGTTCTGTTTGGTGGCAATGATTTCACATGAGTCTAATACTCATTCCTTAATGTGAGAGAATAGGTATTTTATTTGTAATATTCTGCTCAAGTTGGAAACTTCACTTTTATGAAATATCTTTAGCTAAAAAGAAAATAAAATATTCCCCAATGATTGTGCTTGAGGGAACTGAGTTAACAGGTAAACCACAAGCTTTTTTGTGTGTTTGTATACACACAAATATTGGTTCTATCCACAGATGAAAAATTCACAGCCTTCATTTTCACAACTGTCTTCATAAGGGTTCAATTTCAATTTTGATTAAAAAGGCCTGTATTTCAGAAAAATGGGGCAGTCAGGTGAGCACACACACATATACATAAACTAGTGTGCTGACGGTAATCAAGATATGAAACCATCTAGATGTCCAGTGATAGATCAGTAAATAAAAAATACTGTGATGTGTGTGTGTGTGTGTGTGTGTGTGTGTGTGTGTGTGTGTGTGTGTGTGATAGTACTGAGTATAAAGCAGTGAAATTTTGTTTTATGTGACAATGGATAGAAATTGAGGGCATCATTACATAATGTAAAGTAAGTCAGTAAAAGAGATTAAAATAGTGCATGTTCTCATTTATAGGGAAACTAAAATTTAGATTCTAAAGAAGAAAGTAGAACAGTAGTCATTAGAGTCTAGGAATTGTGTGTGTGGAGAGGATGGCTAAGAGCTACAGGGCTGCATTTAGTAGCATAAATGACTTTTAGTGCTTTGCAGCATGAGAGAGTACCGTTGGCTCACAACAATTAATTGCATGTATCAGAATAACTAGTAGTAAACAAAAACATGGGGGAACCATCCCCAGTGAGGTTTTCTCTCAGAGATCAAGAGATGCACTCCAACCAGTGAGAGAGTAACTATAAGTTAAAATATACTCAAAATATTCTTTACCTGTTTTATCTTTATTGGCAGGACAACTATAACAGTGAAGGCACTTATTCTTTGGCAAGGCAATGGGGGGTTTGAATTCCTCAGCATTACAGAGAGGGATGATAAGATTTACACAGATGCAGTAACTTTCAGCTTTGGTTCATGAAGCAAGGTGGGAATGGTTAGTCAAGGTTTTTTTGGTGGGGGTCAACTGAGTATTATTTCAGCAGAGCAATCTAAATGGGGGAAATCATGTGCTCTAATTACAATCCTAAATATGGCTAGATATAAGGTTAAAAGTTTATTAATCAGCAAAAAAGTGAACAAAATAAAGTCCTGTAATATTTCCATATGATCACCACACAGTACACAGACACTTTTCTGCTGGAGCTAGTGTTCTAGGTTGCTAGGTGACCTGAGTAAACAATGCCTGCATCTTTTGTCCAGCTGTAGCACTTTCCCTAGGAGGGGTCTTTGACTGTGGGGCAAAGAGACTTTAAGGCTTTTGCAAAAGAAAAGGGACCCATTACCTTCTAGCTGCTCTGGCCTGGCCCTGTGGTGCAGTACTTGAGCATAAATGTTTCTTTTAAAGTCCTCAACTCGGAGTTGGTTAATTGCCTTTTTTCTTATATCACACACAATAAATCTTTAAGTTATGATCTTGTGTTAAGGAATCCAGGTACAAGTAAATATAGGGAATTAGGAGCCTAAGATTAGTGTGTTAGTTCCAGATAGTTCTCTTCTCTGTAGCAATGGTGAACTTAGGTGACATATAAGTGAGTCATCTGTCTGTATCTGTCCTTGGATGTCTGAGAAATGTTTCGATTGAAATACTTTGTCCAAAGGCTGACTCTGTTCAGATGTTTACTTGTAAAGATAATTGCAGGAAGGGCAGATATTGAGTCTGCTCTGAGCAAAGGAACAAAGACCTGATTTGTGAGAAAAGAGATCTTGTCTGTGTGACTGTTTTCACACATAGCTTGGGGAAGTTATTCATATGCCCACAGAGGTATGAGGTAAATTGTGTCCAATAAATGATCAATCGCATTGCTAAAATTTCCTGAGAAATGAATTCCAAAGAAATAACAATATGGGAAAGCTATAATCACACACAGGAACCCCTCTGCAGGAAACAGCTAACACATTCAAGAGCAATTAGCACCAAAACTCCTTGAGATTTGGCTTTACGTCCACCTCTGATGGGTCAGCCTTGTCAGAACTAACTTAGTTCCTACTTTATATTTCTGTAATTCCCAGCATAGTAGAAAAGATTTGAATGTGCTAGAGTAGCAAATAAGTGTGTGCTGAAGTGGTAAATGTACAGGGAACTCCTGAATCTATTGGTCCAAAGTCCCAAGGTTTTGGATGAAGAATCCACAATCTTCATCTTAACAACTGCCATGGTGAGTTCCTCTCTGGATTGGAAGGGCTGTTCTCAATGACAATGGAACAGTGGACACATGTGGAAAGGGGTAAATATTACCCATACTTTAAAATTCAGAAGATATTAAGGAGGCTGAGTAACTCTGTGGGGAAAGAAGAACTTCTTCTAAAGCAAACCTGTTGTTGGTGCTGTGTTTGGCTGTGATGAAGCCCTATACAAAATAATATTACTTGTGAAAACCATTTTCTCACAAGTCACCATTGCTACGGTTGTATTATGTCTTGTAAAAATATTTCATAAGTCTAGCACAGAGAAAACACTTTATGGATAAAAGTGTAGGAACTGCCATTTATAAAGGCATCTTGTCTACTTTTCTAATTTTCTGATCTTTGTCACATATGTGCTAATGTACTAGTGGAACTGTTCTGAGCTCATACATTGAAACAGAATGAGAACAACCTTCCAGAATTGGACAGTTGTGAGAACAGTCATTCTAGCAAGACAAATCTTTGACTTCATCAGCAATACATATATTTATATATATAAAGCACATTGAAAAATTCACATATAATAGTTGTATGGCCAAAATGAACTGTTCTTTTTTAACTTTGAATATACTCTGTACCTAACTTCTTACACTCACCCTTATATTTGTGGGGGGGGGGTCACCATCTGACATGGATTTATGATTGCTTTTAATCTGACTGTGTCATGGTATTGATAATAATGTTCTCTAGGTGCCTTTACCTTTCTGTGCATAGATGGATTAAGAGTGATCTACATGCTCAGCATTCTGAAGACAAACAATATTCAGGAGTCTTTACATGTTTATTAATGCCAAAACTTCTGATTATTTGTATTAATATAAGTAAGGGTACTTTAGGACACAGATCTTCCTAAAAACTCAGAGTTTGGAATTTTATTATCTAATGGCAGTATTGTTTGTCTCATCCTCACATGATGCCTAGATTTAGAAAAGTTAAAGATTAAAGCCTTTAGTTTGATAATTTTCACATCCTGTTTGGACTCATCCAGTCATCAAGTATGTGAGTTAAGAAACCATTCTCCCTAAATCCTAAGATTTTAAAATGTATGTTCCTACTGATGGTATAAGTTAAGTTTTATTTGTTCAGGTCAACTAGAACACTGGCAATTTTCATGATCTTATTTCAACCCTTAGGAAGAGAGAAATTGAGTCATGAGAGGTTCAGTCCTTGACGGATATTACCAGAAAATGACATTCTGTATGCAAAGCATCAGTTAAAAAATTCCTCCAGCTTCTTTAGCACTAAGCATATGACCCACTCATGCAGTGACACCTATGATTACAGAATATTATCTTTTGTTAAATTGATTATTTAGACAATGAGAGCATTTATATTTTATATAATTATATTTTGGCATCCTTTTTATATGTTTCCAATATTTTGTAAAATAAACATTTATTACATTAAGTGAAAAAAGTTCATGGAAACAATGTGTTAAAAAATGGTGAAAAATATTACTGAAAATCAGGGAAGCATTTGACAAATTCACATTAATTAGTATCATACTTGAATGTAGAGTATCAATAAACGTCTAATCATTGGATAGTCCCAGTGAACTGCTTCAGGATTTCTTTCAGTCAAGGTGGCCAGGGCTAAGTGAACTGTTCATTCTAACAGTGCTGGTTTGCAGAATAAGGGCCTTGGAACTATAAGCACAGTGGAAAGTAGTGTTGGTTCTTCTACAGTGGCTAGTAGCACAGTCTTTACATCTTATTGAGTCTCTATGGAGAAATAAAACTTCCTCTGAGTTTTGTGTAATTTTAAATTTCCATTAAATATTCTCATGCACTCTAAAGAAATTGTGAGAAGTTTGTTCACAAAAAGCTTGTGTTTTTGTGTCTCTCTTCCCATCATCTCTAGCTGCAGTTGGAATAGCACACAGGGACTCAGAACATGACAACTAATACAGAAGCATTTCACAAGTTTTTGGGCACCAAGGGAGGGACTGCTCTGTAGCTCATCCTGATTTGAAACTACATAGCATTTGAAGGGACTGACTATTGATAGCATAGTTCTTTCAGGTGATAACTTAGAGTAAAAATCTGAATTTTTGTGGTGATACATTGTATATGTAATAAAATCAGTCTGGAATATCAGAGAACAGAATCACCCACAGTCAAGCCATGAAGGTCAGAGAGTGGTAACTCACACCTTTAATCCCATCACAGGTGGTGACCAAGTGGTGACCTATGCTTTTAATCCCATCACTCAAAATTCAGAGGTCTTCCTGAATTCTGAGTTCAAGGCCTAACCACCAAACTTCAGTAGCTCACACCTTTAATTCTATCTCTAGGATTATAATACAGAATTGAACCCAGAAGTGAAACAACTGGGCGGGAAAATGTTTAAAGCAGACATAGCAGACATTCAGGTATTCTCTAGGAGAGACCAGCCAGGTGCATGAACTTTTGAAGGTATCATTTATCCTGTTGGGCCTGAGAAGTTAGCTGGCTGAGAATTGACTGCGGTCTGTTTCTCCTTTCTTATATTCCAGTTCTTCCACAATATCTGACTCTGAGTTTTCTTTATATGCTAACTAGAATTTGTGCAATAGGGCCAATTTAGTCATGATCCACTAAGGTATTATAACTTCTATGAGTAGTTTCTCAATTTTATGTTGACAGGGAGTAAAATTCCCATTATAATGCTAAACATCAAGAGAGTAATAACTTCACAAACGATCATCATTGGAAGCATATATATGTCCCTTTTAATTAGCAGAGTTTCTCCATGATTGACACATGTCCTTCACTTCCTGATGCTTACTTTTGATCAGAAGAGCAAGTAAAGTCAGTAAGCAAATGCTGACACGCTCTATTCAGGTTTCTGTGTGTTTACTCAACAATTACTTGCTGAGTAAGTTTGTGTCAGGTACTGATGTGAGTATGGGGATATCGGCAATGTTCATATCAGGCAAAGTTCAGCCTACATGAAGCCCGAATTCTCCTAAATTACCATAGTGCATATGTCTCATAAGTTTAACTTTCTGAAGACTTAGCTATCTGGTTAGTTATGGGTGAACTTGAGTCAACCTAGCATAATCAGTCTAACATCATTCAAAACATAATTCCGGAATTACTTCAAATAGAATCACTTCAGACACCTTTAAAAAATAAGAATCAGGCTTCCTCTTAGTAAAAAAAACAGGAACACTGCAATGTAGGAAGCGCATCAGCTTCCTTTCACATGATAGAACCACAATAATGATGAACATGACAAGTTATTCCCAGGCATGCAGTAGTGGCAGTTACATCTTAACCAAGAGCCATCTAATTGAACTTAAGTCTTAGTCTATAGCAGAGAATCCATGCCTAATATTGTAAACCTAGCCAACTCTTCACAACTGCTGAGGGCTATGTCTGTATGACCAATGAAGAGGACCTATTGCTGCCATTTTCTTAAACCAATATAATTTCTGTGTTGTAAATACATATTTCTTATGCCCACCTCATAATGAAGCTTCATTTTACAGCATATAGAGACTATTCCTGAAATCTACAACTTGACAAAATATAGAGAGCAGGTAGCCATTGGATTCTAATCCTCAATTAGTACACCTACAATGAAGTCTCTAGACCTAAGGCTCAGGGAACATCACAAAATCACTATTAGGGATTGGTCCCTATACAGGACCAGGATTTACAAAAGAGCATCTCCTATATATGGTAGAGATGCTGCACCCATAGAATCTTAACACTATGGATGCCAAAACAAGAGCTGCACAATTGCAACAGCAGCTGATATGCCTGTACAGATGGAGAAAATTCCACAATCATCCCTAGTGATAAGCGAGATATGGAAAATCAATGTCTGCTGAGGGAAGGATAATCTATTTTCTTCAAGATGAACCCCCTGATTAGTTATCAGATTCCAGGTGGCCTTCCTAAAATATAGAACATGGCCCAAATTAAATTGACCTAACGTGTGTGTGTGTGTGTGTGTGTGTGTGTGTGTGTGTGTGTGTGTGCATGTATGTCATAGTTTGCTTTCTACAGTTGTGATAAGCACCATGACCAAAATCTAGTGAGGCGGTAAAGGCTTTTTTAAGCCCTGTATTTCCACAGCCTATAATTGAAAGAAGTCAGAGCATGAACTCAAGCAGGGGCTGAAGCATAAACCATAGTGGATGGTACGACTGGTTTGCTGTAGTATGAGTTTCTGGCCCGGCTTAGCCCAGAGATCTGAACCAGCAGTCTCAAATACTCACACAAAGTCTTATGTTAACTACATGCTGTTTAGCCTATGGCTCGGGGATATTACTTGCTAACTCTTACTCTTAAACTAACCCATGATCAGGCAAGTGACTGTGGGGATATTTTCAAATATAATAAAAACAGTATTATATTTGAAAATATCCCCACAAGTGGCTTAGTAACTCGGGTTCTCAAGTGCGTTCACCTATTAAGACATTTCTTCAACACCAGGGTTTAATTTTTTAATTGTATGGGTTATGTTGGTGGTGTTTTTGTTTGTCTGAGAATTTCATACATGAGTATTATATTGTGTTGGTTAATTTTTGTCAACTTGAAACAAATTTGGCTCATCTGAGAAGGAAGAAGGACAATTAAGAAAACAATGCTTCCATCAAATTGGTCTACAGGCAGTGTTTTCTTGATTAATAATTAATCTGAGAGGGCTCAACTCAATGTGTGTGGTGCCATTCCTATAGGTACTTGAACCTGAGAGCAAACTGCTGCAGTGGGAATAGGCTCTTGTACTTTATAAATACTTGACCATTCTACTGGTTTAACAAAATGCTGATTGGCGAAAAGGCAGACAGGAAGTATGGGCGAAGCTACCAAAATAAGAAAACTCTGAAAAGAGGAAGGAGCAGAGCAGAGATACCAGACAGACCCAGAAGAAAGAATAAAATGCTGCTCTGAGAATTGTTACTAAGCCACTTGTGTGTAAGCCAATTGTTACAAGCCACACTATAGTCACAGATTTGGGTTTGTGGACAGGGGAACCTGATAGCTCACTGACCAGCCAGTCTAGCTGAAGTGATAAGGTCTGGTTCACTGAGGAAAGACAGTTGATGGATGATTCTGACACCACATGTGCGTACATGAGAATGGGCACACACACAGTCAAGTACATGTACCACACAAGCACGCGTGCATACACACACACACACACACACACACACACACACACACACACACACGAGAGAGAGAGAGAGAGAGAGAGAGAGAGAGAGAGAGAGAGAGAGCGAGCACGAGAGGACTGATGTAAGCATCTGTGACTAATTTTTATTATGAGGAAGTATTACAAAACATTGAGATCCAAAGTAATGTACATTCCTTGTGACCTCAGCCAACACTGTTGGTAAGACACCAAAGCTTCAGCTTGCCCATTCTGACACTCGAGTTTGGAAAGAGTAAGTATAGATTTGCATAAATTAATGACTTCCAGAACACAGATCGGAAATTTTAATAACATATGCCTAACAGGATGTTTTAATATTCAGTTCAATTTCATCATTTCTTCCGTGCCTATAATTTTAGAGATATTTTTGTGTTGGCTATTTTTCCTCACCAAAGAGCATTTAGATTTTCTTTTTCTGTCACTTCCATGATGTGGAAAAGAGAGAGAGTTTAGTTCTTAATCAGTGTTCTTTTGCTAAAGTTGAGGGTAAATAATTAAAATCACAGATGGAATACCTCCAATTAAATCTATAGATAAAGCAACAGACACAGTTTCCTTTAAAAGTGGCTCAGAAGGAAGCACAGCTGTTTTGCAAAGAAATATAAAGTCAGCTTGATTGATAATATTTAATGCCCTTTAAACATCTGTTAAATATCTTTCATTTTTGGTAATTTCTGAAAACCAAAGAAATTATTAGAATCTGATTGCAAGCCTAAGCAATAGCAGCTTTACATTGGGTAAAATACAGAATTCTTACTTCCCGTTCCTCTATATTTCTGGTCCCAATGAAGTCAAAAGCAGTGCCCGTGAAAGCAAATATTTATGGTAACATTCTCTTTTCTCCCACCGCAGCCTCAACTCTTGCTCTTCTGTAGAAACAAAAGGAACAAACAAAATCACTTTTCATCACTAGCTCCCCAAAGCACTGATGAAGCCTAGTGCATTCTCCTAGCTGGACCCAGTCCTAATGCTTCATTCAAGCAACACTTTCTCTCAAGCTTTGCTGGTGCAGTCTTCTAACCTGCAATCCCCCTGCCCCGCCACTTCTTTCTCTTCTTTGCACTTTTGAGACTTGAAGTTACAGCCAATATCTCTGAATTTTGGAATGCTTTCCTATCATCCCAAAAGTTTGTTCTGTTTTCACCCCGGGAACCCTTAGTGGAGATCCACCCTCCAGTACATCCCATATTGTTTTCCTTCTCTCTTTCTGACTCTGCACATCCTGAAAGCCATTAACTAGCCTCTGGGTGGCCAAAACCTCTAGACTGGTGGTTCTCAACCTGTGAGTCATGCGTGACTCCTTTGGAAGTCATATATTAGATACCCTACATATTTGTATTATAATTCATAAGAGTAGCAAAATTAGAGTCCTAAAATAGTTTTATGGCTGGGGTAACCACAACATGAGAAATTGTATTAAAGGGTCACTACATTAGGAAGGCTGAGAACCACTGCATAGACTTTATGTTGAGGTCGCTGAGTGCTAGCCTAGTCCTTGGCATATTTCATCCCACAAGAGGTTTTCAGTTCTGGTCCTTTCAGTTTTAGGTATGTGTGCTTGGTTATTTTTTTATAAATAGTAACTTTTTATTAGACAATAAAAGTGACTAGTAAGATATAGAGTCTTGACTATATACAGAAGTTAGGTGAGACAGCAACACTGACCCAATAGCCTGGAATGTCAGGAATTCCTTTTAGGACAAATGCTTTTCCAATTAGTCTTTAAAGTATATTTGCTCCTGGCCCTTGTAGATATCACAATGTGTGTCCTACCCCATAAGTCAAAACCCCATAAGCCTTATAACAGAACAAAACATCATTCAGCTGGAACGAAACCACCTTTCTAGCTCCATGAAGCCACCTGTGTTCTTGGTTCTCTTATTACCTGCCTTCAGAGACACCTGGTGCCTTCCTGAATTCGGGTTCTGTAAGTTCATCCACGAGCCAAGGAATGTATGTATAACGAGGCATTGCAAGATGTGTGTATTCTCTCCACTTTTGAATATTATATTAACACATAGATGTTCAATAAGTATCATTTTCTTACCTATATCTGATAAAGAGGTGACTAAAATCAAACACTACTCTGTTCAGTATTCTTCTGTGCCAGAAGTGAAAATTTCTGTACCGGCACTGCTCGGGGTGTCAGAGACACCTTAGGAAGCAGAGAACTGAGCAGAAACTATATGCAGCTCTTGGTACTGAAATTTTAATTTGTATTCAAATCATCTGGGAGCTCGTTAAACATCAATCGCTGATTCGTTTAGTCCTAATGGGCTTAGAAGCCCACATTGCTCACAGGTTCCAACATAATGCCCCAAAAGACACCTTGAAGAACGAACCCAAACCATCTGACTCTAAGAGAGAATTTGGCGATGGTTCAGTGGTAGATTGCTTCGCTCTGGAATACATTACAGTTTGAAAATGAGGTATTTCCAAACAGTTAACTTTGATTTTAACTATTCAGTATGCCAAGAAAACTGAATACTGAACTCAGCTTGAAGAGTTGGTAACAGATTCACAAATTTCCCTGGTGTAATAACTAAAGGGATGTTACATATTTAGGAAGCACTCATTGCAAATAAAAGAAAGCCCTTTGATTTTAGTTCAAGGGCAGGCCATCTGGCCGTCTCCTTGTGTAGTAATCAGGCTAATGTTAATGCTAGTAGCTCCGCTGGAGAAAGCATAGAACGGCTCTTTAAAATCTGGCCCACAGCTATTTTTAGACTGGCAGCACCGGAGCAGAGTGTTTATTTCATGTTTAATGCAACCCTCCTCTTCAAAAATGCTTCATTCCCTCTACGAGTCTCTATCAAGTCTCCCAAGAAACACTGCCAGCTTTGCACTTCCTATCCTCTAAGATGATTAACTGTTGAAAATTGAAAAGCCTTGAAAATGTAAATCGTGCCACAGGCCCCTAGTGGGGTAAAAAGACAACTGTAGTAAAACGGTTCCAGATGGTTTAGACATTATGTTCTTTATGTCCTCAAAGCGAGGGAGGGTCCTGTGATGGACTGGCTGGTAGAGGCACAGGGAGAACTATTTGGCAGCCCTTTCTGAAGCCTTGGAAAGCTAGGACTGGGGTTCTTGGGGTAGCATATATTAGCAAGACTCTGCTAAGCAGCTGGCGGCTCAGCTACAACATGCACCACCTTCCCGCTGGGTGGGGTGGCTCTGCCTGGCTTCCCTCTTCAAATGGAATCCTTTTTATAAATCTTATCTGCTGTACAATTGTAAATGCTTTTTTCACCTGGAAGTTTACAGTTTGAACGCAATTGTCTGTGATAATCTCAATCAATCGATCTTCCTGTTTGAAACGGTTGCAATTATCCCTTTATTCGCAACATTGAGTTAGACAGAAGAGAACGGTCAGTTTTATTACTGTAGCATGTATCATATAAACTCATTTATTAAAAAAAAAAAACCCTGAGCAAATTAGTCACTTAGCTCTAAAACAACCACATAAACTATATTCTCTGCTTTTTATAAGAGAGACGTTCAAATCTCTGCTTATTTCTAGCATTCAGTTACTAAATGAATTTTAGAAAAAGGTTGCTCAAAGTAGAGTGGGAAAGAAGGTATAAATTCTGAGCAGGTGTTAGGCTCTTTGTTTGGTTTCTACACTTCATGTAAGGCATTTCAGCATCTAGGCTGTGCTAATCCCAAGGTACATGAGGCATCTGTTGAATACACATATTTAGCATTTAAATGGCAATTTGTGTTTTCAAAGTGTTTTGTGAACATTAATTAGCATTTCTTCACAGCGTGCCAAGGAGATGGGTCAACATCATTATCACCATTTTAGAGATCAGAGGGGTGGGATGACAGAGCTGGGTTCTTTAAATGAAAAGCCAGGCAAATCAAAAGCAGGTGAGAAGGGTCTGTGGCACTCACTTGGACAGCAAATGGATCCTATCATCTTGGAATCAGCATCCAGTCAGTACTCAGAGAGACTTATATTAGTCATTACCAAAGTTTTGCTAAGCCCTCATAGGCACTGATCATCATGTTTAATGGACTGCTGCATAGACTCGGTTGTCTACATGTAAGCCAAAATGCACCCTACAGTTGCCCTTGCCTACAGAGAGCTTCTGACTAAAAATTGTAGGATTAGGTTTTTTACACCCACCTCCATGAGAACAGCCTCGAATTGTTTTTATCAGCAAGAAAAGACCTTTTATTGGATACTCAATGGGAAGATAATTATTGCTATCACAGACATATTCTTCTTCCCAATTTTGGAGATGAAGAATTTAGGCCTATGGGTTAAATCTTTTAGCTAACCCACTTGTCTGATTCAAAGTGAGATTCAGATTCAAGTGCAAGTTCATGAATGACTAGCTTGTTTGTGGTCTCCAAATGTGGGCGAAATGAGGTAAAGCATCAACTTGGACGCTCTATCATATATCTCTATCATCTATCTATCTATCTATCTATCTATCTATCCATGTATCTATCTATTAAACTATCATCTATTTACCCATTTATTCAGCCATAATCCATCTATCTATCCATCCATCCATCTGTCCATCTGTCTGTCTTTCTGTCTCTCTGTCTGTCTATCCATCCATCTATCTATCCATTAATCTATCATCTTTCTATCTATCTACCCATATATCCATCCATCTGTCCACCTGTCTGTCCATCTGTCTGTCTATCTGTCCATCCATCCATCTATCTATCCATTAATCTATTATTTTTTATCTATATGTCTGTCTGTCTATCTATCTATCTATCTGTCTGTCTGTCTGTCTATCTATCTATCATCTTTCACTTGATGCCTCCTTATTCATTTTAGCCATAACTTAGGTAAAGATATAGCCAATAATCACACAATGTAGAGGTAAATTGTATAAATGTTGGTTAAGAGAATGGAAGCCTAAAGAATGATCCAGCTGAGTGCCTCTGGCCATACCCGAAGCACTGTTATGAATTTAGTTTTGGTTATACTCAGAAGACTGAAATCCTAAAGAAACATGGGAGAAGAGAAGCTTATCAGGATTTATTTTAAGCTAGACAGCAGCCAACCTAAGTGACTACAACTGTCTCATATAAGGGAAGTCAGGGACAAATAAAATCTGAGTTTGGCACTACAACACAAAGGGTTAGAATTAGTACCAGGGGATAGAAGTTTAAAAAAAAAACTCAATATTTTAATGGAGAGGAAAGAAATATCCTAAGGCATACTTAAGAATGAAGCCAGGAGAGCACAAGTGCTAAATCCCACACTTCAGTGTTATATGTTAGGTCTAGTGGATAGCAGAAGTGTGACTCTGGAGACTGGATAGACAGTCTGATTCCCAAGCCTGCTTCCTCATAGTCTCCTATTCTTAAAGAAAAAACAGAACTAATAACAGGATATATATAGTACCCTTAGCTAAATTCCCTTGCAGACCTTGTAAGATTTCTCGATTTAAAGAGATTCAATAAAACGAATTTTATAACCAACCGAGTGACTTAGACACATACTTTAAAGTCTCTCACACTGTACCCTGGACAACCTTTGATAGAGTAGTTGTTAATTGGAGGAGTGAATTTTGTCAGTGGTGACATCCCCACATGAAACCAAGTACAGGTGGCTTTAAAATTTGTCCCAAAGTTCTTGCAGCAAGTCTGAAAGGTACTACTTAACTGTAAGGAAGCATTTTAGCCACAGGAATGTTCTGTATAATAACCATTATTCCTTAATTCTGTATTCAGATATGTAAAGGCAGTTTTATCCAGCTGTATTTGAAATCATATTAAATTTAGAGATTCTGCCTTTGTCCTTTTATCTTTTCCAATCCTTCTGATTGAGCCATTACAGTATATGAAATCCAAACATCTAGTACACAATTATGCACTTTCTATGTAAAATGAAAAATAGCCCAATAGCTTGAAATGGTAGAATTAGCATATGTCAATTATTCCTATCTCAGCAAATCTGTATAAATGACTGGTGGTCTGAGTGGTGGAGGAATCTCGGATCTTGATAATAAATAAGTGGACAAAAGCAGAAATGAACATCCATGTTTTCTGTCAATCAGCCACTCAACACATCAACACATCCAATGCAATCAGATCCACAGAGTCATTACCATGAAACAAGCTGCATGATGGTCCCTATTAGATACAGCCCATATCCTGCTAAAAATTCATCATAGAAGCATTCTTGTATGTGGACATCAAAGAATGCATGGCGTTTAATGGGACATAGTTCTGAAACTCTTTTGCACCATTTAAAGATGTTTTCATCTTATATCGTTTCTGTCAAATCTTGCATCTCCATTTGAATCTAATTTAGGAACAGGTTAGTATTTTCAGTCATATGGATTTTATAAATCAAAATCCCAGATTTAAACAAATTAGTTTAGCAGAGTTAAGTAGGGAACAGTAAATGCCTTGTTCATAGGAATGGACAACTATCTAACTTAGTAGTTACTCAGAAGTCCAAGTGTGGGGACCACCTTGTTTCCTTGCTACCAAAGCTTCACATCATCCGCAAAGGCATGCATCTCGCCTCCCCTATATAACAGAGGAAATATCTTTTCTCCTACCAAAGGTTTCTGTATCTTCTGATGTTCCAGTTCTTTTTTTCAGAGGCCTTTGCAAGCCTCTCCTTTTGCTTATGGCTTTCTACTTCCCTTTTAAATTCCATTTATCTGTTTTTCTGCAATTTCTGTAGTTAGAGGTACTTCATGTCTCTGAACTAAAAAGAATTTTGAATCTTTTATCATCATAAAGGAAGAGGTTCCTGGTAACCTCTTTTCCATTATATAAATGAAATGTCCTGTCTGTAGCCTGAGGAGACCTGTGCAGCATTCCACTCCACACCTGAGAAGAATGTCTCCTGTTGTCAGGAAGTTGCTGAGCCATGGAAATGCTGCTCACTCAACAAATGGTAAGAGAAGACGGGAAGGTAGCCTGCCCAGTACAGGTTTAATGGCAGCCACACCAGCACTACGGAGGCTACCAAAGAATAGAGTCACACAGTGGCACAAAGCCCTGGTCTCCGTTTTCCTTTTCTGCCTTTCCACCCTCTCTCCCCCCTTTTCCCCTCTACCTCTTTCCTTCTCTCACATTTCTTCTGTTCTCTCATGCCAACATTCATTTCTACATTTTTACAACCCTTTCAAGACATCACTGTTCCCACAATCCCCTCAGAGAGGCTTGTTAGCTCTTGTATTATTACTTATTTAATGCTACTGATTATTTTGCCAGCCATCTTACTTCTCGGTAGACTCTTTATAAACACTCGTAAGGTATAATAAATGCCATCCACTGTTTTTTGAGCATTGTAACTAGTCTGTCATTTGAACTGAGATACATTTTTGTCATTCTTCTTTCAAGATGCTCATTTACATGCTGTATCTCATATAAATGTATTTTAAATATCTTACTATCTTACTTTACTTTCTGTATGAGTATACTACTATTTTAATTATATTTTTAATTTAACATATTAATTGTACACAGTGATTGAGTTAATTATTGCACTTGCATATATAAATTATGTTTGGCTTTAATTGTACCCAAATCATAAGTAACAAGATGATAACGATGTCTTTTGTGTGTCCACTATCATACAGTTGATCTGTTAACTTCCAGCCTAAGGCTCTACCTTATAAAATCAACTGATGCATAACATTCCTTTTTGTAAATTCTCGAGATTCCTAACTTTAATTTTTTGTATGGTACTTCTCATTATCAGATACCAGTTGTCCCGTGGATTATACAATGCAGGTGGAATACATTACATAGCTGCAATCAACTCATATGTAGCCTCTGGTGAAGTGAATAGAGCAATATCGTGCCTTCGCTATGTAAATGCATTACCTTCCAATTTATTTTGTCATCAAACAAGCAATTTTTCAATCAGTGCAACTTGTGCAAATCAGCACTCAGAATATGAATTAAATCACTTAGCATATGTTTTAATGCCCAGCCCTCTCTCAGAAAATAAAAAATAAATTGAGGAAAGATTACATGAAAGTAGATTTGTCAAAAGGACAAGAAATGGGTGAGGTGAGCTTCAGTCTAAAAAAATAAAGCCTAAATAGGATGCCGAATGATGGTACATAAGAGTGATCCCATCTTCAGGAGGCTGAGGAAGGAAGAGTCCCATCAAGTACATCCTCAGGATGCATAATGATACCACCACTCAAGAAAGAGAGCATGTGCTGTATGCTCATGTGGGCATGTGCATTTGTGTGTGTTTCTATATGTCCGTGTGGCTGTATGTAGAGTAAAATTAATATATTAGCAACATACATGATTTTGTCAAGTATAGAAACAAAATATCTATCAAAAATGTAAAGTTTTATTTATTTTACCTTTGTCAATTGTACTAATTTTTTTTTAGGAACCCAATACACACACACACACACACACACACACACACACACACACACACACACACACACACAATTTTTAACAAAAGAGGTTGCTTAAGTTTTACTCTCTCACAAAGCAACAAAGCTTGGTAATCTGGCTCAAGGTACAGCTTGTAATGTGTCTCCCTTCAGCTTCTGGATCCTTCTGCGCCTCAGAGCCCTGCAGAGCTCCTTCTATTTGTTCCTCCTTTAGAAAAATCAATTTCCTTGTCCTAAGATGATGCCATGCTCTTTTTTTCTATGAAACCACAATCATTTAATGGGGTTCTGGCCATCCTTAATAAGCCCAGTGTCATTCAGAATGAGATACAACTGCCAAAATAAGATTTTGATGTAACCATTGTGAAGGAATAAAAAGAACTAATAACCAAGTAGCTGGTTAAATTGCCATACAGTGATTAAACCTATAATTTGATAAAAGAACACTTGGAAAGTCAAGCATTGCAGTAAATATAAGCTATGTGGTATGGCTGGTTTTAAGATGCCTTACACAAAGCTACAATGTCCTAGAATCTGGATGTTGCAACTGTGTGGGAGGAAGATACATAGATTTTAGAGGACAATGGCAGAGCTGGGGATGCAGCTTAGATGTTAAGAATTTGCCCGGGGTGTGTAAGTCTCCGAGTTCAATGCTCAGTACCACACACATAAATAATTTAATGAAAGGAGGTCATTTGAATTGTCAGAACCACAGAAGAAAGGGATTGAGAATGATGGTTTAAGCTTGTTTTCCCCACTTACAGGTGTTATTCAGAAACTTTAACTCCATCAGCTTTTAAAGCCTTTTTTTTTTTTTTTTTTTTTTGATGGAAGGGAAAAAGAAAATGACCTCCCACAGTCCTATTAATGTGGTCCCAAGTTTCTCATGGTTTCTGGGTTAGTTTTCTCAAAATTACACATTCTGTCTCATTCTGTTTATCTGTGTCCTCCATGAATTATTTCATCATTAGTAGCTTAGTCTCATAAAAGAGGTGTTTGTAGTAATTCATATTTGAACCAAAGTCCAGGTAACGTGGGAAGAAACAGATGTAATTAAGGAGTAACTGAGAGGTAAAAATGAAAGAATAAGAAATGTAATGAATTGGTTGTGATTTTAACAGACACAGGAAACAAGTCTGAGATGTCACTGAACTAATACATCTACCTGGGGAAGAAAATACAATCACCCAGAAAAATAATCAGTAGATTTTTAAGTAATCCAGGTTTATTATTTTTTTCATTGGTTGCCGTATCAATATATTAAGATGACTTATCAATGGTTCCTAAGGACAAGAGTTATTCTGAGGTGATCTTTGAGTATTCATCTTTCTTGAAAAGCTGGTGTCTGTTCATAGGTGTGTGACATGCACTGGTACACTTCACACAGCCATTTCTGCACTTGTCAGGCTGTGGAAATACAATAGAGGAATGAAGCTAGTCCAAGCCTTTGGAGAACACCAGCTTTTGAGGATAAAAATAGGTCTGGATGAATAAACAAATGGAAAATTAACCCAGAATTAGTGAAGAATTAGCACCTGGTAACGAGGAGGATATATCATTCGTAATGAAGGCACAACTGTACCTTTGCCATAGTAACATTGGAGCTGAATAAGAGTTAAATAGGAGATAAGTGGACTGTCTGAGGGAAGGGCATTCAAATTAGAAGATAAAGCTTGTGAAAAGGCATTTTGAGAAAAAAATTCATGTGTGGCTGGAGTAACAGAGAAGAGAAATTTTTGTAGAAAGATGGTGGTGGCAGACCCTACGTGCTCTTTTCTATGATTGTGTATAGCACAGGAAGGGAAGGGAGGTCAAACAATCATACTCACTTGTTCCTCGTGCAGAACAGACACTTTCCAGAAGACGTGTGACAAATACTGGTTATTAGAAAGAAAGATTGTATAATCTTGAAACATTGTATCTGCCCTGAGTATACAAGAATAGATAGAAAGGCAGGCTCAATGTAATCATTGAACTTTGGAGTCTAAAGCAGGATGATCATAAAATTGAGATCAGCTTGGCCTAGACAGTGACACTCTATGAATGAAGGAGAGATTGGAGTTAGCAATGAAGATTATAAGACCAACTGTACAGTAGGGATTTAGAATGTAGTACTAAGAGTAACTCAACTTCTCTACTAGGCAAAAATCACTTTCATAATGTACTGATTGTGTTTTTACTGTGCGTATTACTTTTAAATGATTTTTACTTATCATTTGATAATTTCATATAAAATATTTTGGTATTCACTAATCTGCTCCAATTCCTCACCCATCTTTACCTACCACCCTACTTACCAGATTTGTGCTTTCTCTCTTTCACTCTCTTTACAAATGGAGTCCATTTTGTAATGGCTAAGTACTCCTTTAGGTGAAGCCTACCACACATTATAGTTACTATATCAAGTGTCCATGGAAGGAAACTAACTTTCTTCACTGGGCAGCAGTCATATCCTTGGCTAGGGAAGGGCCTTCCTGCCTACCTTTACTCCAGCATGCTGGGATTTTGTCTACCTTGATCTTTTGTAGCCTCTGTGTATGTGAGTTCATATGTGCACCTGCCCTGCTCTGTCTGGAAAATACGCTATCCTGAAGTTTCCTTCTCTTGTTCTTGCTTTTGCTCTGCTCCCTCTTAGGCATAGATACCCCAAGCCTTGAGGCGAAGGGTATAATGAAGGCATCACATTTAGGGATGAGAATCTGAAATTATCTTACTCTCTGCATGTTAAAAAGGTATAAGTTTATGCGTTAATTAACATCTTCCTCCAGAAGACACTTTCTCTGATGATGATTCAATAAGGCACTGATCTATGGGTGGAACAGCATGTCATTAGGAGTCATTTTGTTGCTATGTTTATTTAGCAGAATAGTAAAAGGTTTTCTCCTAGGGCACATGCCTCTGTTTTTGGTCGCATTTACAGTTATGAGCAACATCTCCTGGAGCAGGCCTTACATACAATCAAAAAGTAGTTGAATAGCCTCATAACATTCATGCTACCATTACACCAATGGTCATATTCAGTCAGACAGTTCTTTACTGTAGCTTGCCCAGTTCACAGCTGGGTAAGATTGGTTATTACTTTTCTCTTCCAGTAGTTTTCATAGAACCTTCTAGTACTAGCCAGGAGTGATGATGTTTCCAACTGAGACCTATTTCTTCATGTTCTATAACATAAGTATGTAGTGTCATTGGCAATATGGTTATTGGCAATATGGTTTTACATTAAATTTTTAGGATAATCAAGAGCATTATTTTTGTAAAATTAATATTTAGGGGACCTATGGGATCCCATTAGCCAAAAACTTAAAAAGAGGTAATCCTTTCTTGTAGTGTGGGTTTTGATTGGTAGCATTCTAAGGTCTAATAGGGATATTGATGCTCCCCCATATACAATGACTCAATTTAAACTCCCTTTTTATATATGTGCATATTTTAGGGAGCACCCACAGAAGTAAGTTTCCATGTGGCTTTTAAAATATACCTTTAGTGTTTGTTTTTATGGGACATTGTGTATGTTAATGTGCTATTAAAATCTGTTGTGTTTGATTATACTTTTATTTTTCACTAGAAAGAATTTCATAATATGTTTAGAAGAAGAAAATACTTAACCTATGTTTTGTCCCTTTCTTGCATGGCATTTATTTTTCACTGTGTGATGGAAGTGAAAATTTACATCTTTCAAATACCTGACATAAAGACACATATTTGTTCATACAAATACACACATATGCAACAATATTGAATGTAGACTGGGAATAAAGCATTAGGCAAGTGCAAATATAAATTTAATTATTTCTTTTTAAATAGCAAAGTGCACTGAACCTACGTTAGAATTCTTGTTCAAAGTCACTTCTGTTTATGTGAAATATTTTTGCAATGAATCAGTTACATGATATTTATGCAAAGTTTTTTATTTAGCCAATCTGTTTAAAAATAAACACCTCTGCAAATACTACATGAAATAAGTTAAAACTATTGACCAATATTTCTAGCAGTAGTATTGACACAAACATGAGAATCCTTGCACTAATAGGATGTGTAATGTGTATTTCTGCTTGTTAATAAAACACTGCTTTTTTTCTGAGTATAGTGGCACAGCAGACACTCTGGGAGTTTGATGTTATACTGGTCTATATGGCGATTCCAAGACAGCATTGCATAGTGAGACTCTGTCTTAAAAAGAAGAGGCAGAAAAGACGAAAGAGAGAGATAAAAATAAAGGAGAAAGTGAAGAGAGAGAGAGAGGGAGATCCAACCTAAGGAACATAACCAGCTAGCTGTTGGCTCGTGCTGATATATATCCAATCACACTTCCTCAGCTACCATCAGCTTTCTCTTGAGACTCTTACATTTGCTTTTGATTCCTAAAAGTACTTCATCTATTTTTTTCTAGCCAACTGAAAGAATTGGGAATTTTTTCTGTGTGATTAGAAGATAATTTTGTTTATTTTAAACTAAGTTACCCATTATTCTCTTACCAGAGCTAATGCAGAGACTGCATGGACAGTGTGAAACCCACTGGGTCACATGAAATGGATTTATTAATCTTTGACATACATTATGCCTTTTTGTTTTAACAAACTTATAATTGAGAGCCTATAAGAATAATTTATACATATTCCCTGAGTAATTAGAAAAAATAATTCTAATTATATATATATATATATATATATATATATATATATATATATATAATTAGAAATATCAGGTTAAAAGTGACTCATATTGTATCTTTACTTCCAAAACCCCAACTTTCAGATTAGGCTTTATTTATTTTTAGTTACCACCATCCTGGAAGGGCCCACTTGTTAATTAGAGTCTTGGTGCCATCTTTTGTGGCTCTGTAGAAGTCTATAGCACTATAATTAGGACTTTTCTTCTAAGGAAAACATTACAATAGACATCCCGCCATGATTATGTTATTATAATTGTGTGTTTAGCTCTAGGGATCATTATAATTCATCATAAAACGTTAATGTTATTAAATCAGCTGGAAAGACGTACTACTTATATTCTTACACCATAAAGAACTGTTATTTGAGCCTCTTTTTCATTTTATTGATTGAGTGTGTTCAAGTTTTAGGGGTATTAGGGAATAAAAGCACTGTTGCTCAGTACAAGAACAAGTATAGCCCATGACCCATATTAAAGAAAAATTACCAGAGCCTGGGTTAAACAGGAAAGAAAGGCCTTTATCAAAGCTGGTAATACAAGGAGAAAAATTACAATCAACTTCAGCAAAAAAAAAAAAATGTCAATAATAAGAGGTGTTTGGAGTCATTTACAGTATTTGTTTTTTTTTCTTTCTTTTTTTCTCCTCTCCAAATTATATATATTTAAAGCATAAAGGATGCTCTTCTGCACATATAGACAGTGAATTGTTTATACTAGCTTTTATTTTTTGAAATTATAAGAATATCATTGTGTATTTCCCTTTCTTTTTCTCCAGCCTCTCTCATGTACACCTCCTTGCTCTCTCAAACTCATGGAATCTTTAATTATCAAACACACACACATACACACACATGCACACACACACACACACACACCCACATATAACACATTCCTAAATAAATAAATGAATATAATCATGCATTTCTAAATATATAAATAAATATGTATGTACGTATATGTATATTCATGTACTTCCCTAAATACATAAATCTGTGTAATGTTGCCAGTATATGTAAGATATCAGGATTGGCCACTTGGTAATGAGAAGCCAACTGGGATGCTCTTGCCTGGAGAAGACCATTTCTTCCTTGTGTTGTTTCATTGTAAATAATTGTCCCACCCACTGGTTTAATAAAAAGCACCGATTGGCCAAAGGCAGGCAGGAAGTGTGGGCGAAGCTACCAGACTAAGAGACTCTAGGAACAGGAAGAAACAGAGCAGAAGGCCAGAGAGAAGCCGGAAAAAAGCAGAGGACAACAATGATGCTGTGAGAAAAGGTCCTGAGCCCCATGGCTGAACAGGATGAGTCATGGGTTAGATGAAGGGTAGAGAGCTAGCAAGTTATATGCCTGGGCCTGAGGCTGATCAGCCTCAAATTAATGAAAGCATCTGTGTGTCTCTGTGTCTCTGTGGGTCTGTGGGTTTGTGAAAGTCAGGGCCAGAAACCTCCTACTACATCTTCCCTATTTTTTCTCATTTGCCTGTAGTTTTTTGCCCAGGGTTGATTCTCCTGCAGTTTTCCCCCTTCTATATTATCATGTCTATTGGTATTATAGTTAAGGTCTTATTTAGGCAGCCATGTTAGTGAGAGTTCATAGATAGCCTCTCTGATGTTTCTAGGAGACTCAATCTCTCAGTAAACTTCCAGTTCCTCTGGCTTTTTAACCAGCCAAGTAACAATACTCTAAGCATATGTCATGCTGGACAGATTTAAGCTTGTTTGATACAGCATTGAAGAACAATCTTGGAGCACTTCTGTTCTAATATAAAACGTATCCATTGTCAAACAAGAAGGAAGAGATCTCAAAACGAGGCATGTGCCCCTATAGCCAGGGTCTTAGTTCAGAATAGGCTTGTACAAACAAAAGCTGATGGAAAAACAGAACATTGTATGGAAGTATGTTTCTTTTCCTTGAGCAGCTTAACTACTCCACTCACATCACTTTAAATATATCTATAGCAAACCTGTTTTTCTTCTGCTGATTCTTAAATAGAAGATTCTCAGCACTTATGAACATGCTGAAGGTCTTTCAACCAGCAGTAATTTCCATTCAATATGCACTTGCAGCAATACTTCATTTGTACAGACATTTGAGGTGGGAATGCCTTTCTGTATGCTGTGACTATCAATCTTTAAATAAAGGAGCTGTTTTTGCCCATGACAGGCACCATAGAAAAAGTAGAAGGAGAAATCAGAGCATAGGTAGGAGAAGCAGGGCAGAGTCAGACAGACCTAGCCCGAAGCCCAGAGGAGCAACATGTAATAAATACAGGTGAGCCACGGGCCACGTGGCAGACAGATTAATGGAAATGGGTTGAGTTAAGATGTAAGAGCAAGCTAGCAATGTGCCTGAGCCATAGGCCAAACAGCATGAAATTAATATAAGCGTCTGAGTCATTTCTGGGGGCCTGAGCAACAGCGGCGGGCAGCTAATGGGTCTGGCGCGGCAGGTCTGTGAGTCTGGATCTCTGGCCACCCGGGACCAAGAAACCTTATTGTAACAGACATTATTAACGTTATGGACTCCAGCCTGGTTATAGAATCAGTTTAAATTCTGAGAAGTTAGTTCACATCTTAGTAGCACAAAACAGGAAGAACAGCTCCCTTATACCTTTCTTACCATGTGGATGGCTGCATCAGTTACAAAATAATAAAAAAGACATAGGAGTCCCATCAGCCTTGATAGAAGACTAGTGGACTACATAAATAAAGCGTAAAAGCCTTAAAATATGTGATACACACACACACACACACACACATATACACACACACACACACACACACACACACACACACACAGATGCATTAAGTCTAAATCTACATATTTTTACTTGAACCATTAGAACAGCAGTTCTCAACATGAGGAAATGTATTAAAGAGTCTCAGCATTAGGAAAGATGAGAACTACTGATTTAGAAACCTAGAAAAATCCCAAATTTTGATATTGAGAATTGTCTTTTGTGTTTGAAGATGTGGCTCATGTGGTAAAGTGCTTGACTAGCATGTGCAAAACCCTGGGTTCAGTTGTCGGCACTGGCTAAACCAAGCCTGTATTTTAATGTATTAAGGAGTTGTGCCTAGTGCTACCACTGTGGCATTAGACCATCCCCAATAACTTGTAAACTAGAATTTCAAAGGACCTGAGAACCAGAAAGTGTGTTTTAAAGAAATAACAAAGACAAAGCTTATTTTTTTCACAATTTTCCAATTTCTAATACTGCAAAAATCTTTGACTTTGTTGTAGAAAGTCCTGAATGACTCATATAAGAATCTATTCTTCCTGGTAAGAAATGGATGCATACATGTCAAAATAAAAAAGGTGTCAGCCTTAAGATCTAGATTTTAACCTTCCATATAAATGATTAATATAATAACATTAGGAAGAAATATTCAAGTTCAATTAGGCCATAGTGTCCAGGGCATAGGCTAAGAACATTCCAGCATGTGATGACTACTATTAAGCCTTGTGGTGTGGAGTCATTTATTTAATGAAAATGTAAATTCTGGGCCAATTACCTCCTCCCTTTGGAAGATTTTATTTTGGCTGTAGAGTTTTGTTAGTATAATATGGATATGAAATGTCTCTAAAGGTTTGGCTTATGATGTCAAGTTAGAGAATAGCAAACATTAAGGAAAAAGGGCTATTAAATTGGCTACAATTTTTAAAACAGGCTATTGTGCTTTAGACATTGTGGTCCCTGTATTCTTTACATACATTTTTGGAGTACAGGCATTCAAATTAATTAGAAGTGTTTTTACAAAGTATCAGTACTGTTCTACCTTCTAGGAGCTTATCAGTTAGAAATGTATGTGATTTAAAGTAGCAGATACAGTACAATCGGTGAGTAGAATGGCCACCAGCTAAAAGTATTTATTGCTTTAAAATGTGTGCATGTGTGTGTGGGTATACATGTGTGCGTTTGTGTTTGTGTGCACACACATGCAAATGTGTGCATGCATATGTGCATGCATTCCATGTGTGCATGCATGCCGTGCATGTGCATGTGTGTGCACACACGTGCATGTGTGTGCATGCCTGTGTGTATGCATGTGTGCATGAATTCCAGTGTATACATGCATACATGTATGTTCATGCATGCATGTGTGCCTCTGTGTGTGTGTGTGTCTGTGTGTGTCTGTGTGTGTGTGTTGTGCTGTATCTCACCCTAGGGTGTTCCACGAGATCAGGAACAGTATTTGTGTTTTTGTTGTTTCCTATCTGTAATAAATAGCACCTTTAGAAACTAAATAACTGTAAGTGATTGAGTGACTATAGCTGCAGAAGAATCAGGCAAGTTTTCAGGAAGATTGTTTCAGGACAAGTTTGCAAATGAAACCAAAAGCTCAAGTTCACTCACTGAGAAGATCACCACCCCAAGTACAAGTTGTTGGTTCAAAGAAAGGTAGCAAACCAAAGAAAGGGGCCATCAACATCTAAGACCATCTTGCCTATTTTTCAGTTATAAAATTCATGTGGGGAATCCTGAGAGACATATCAGATGGACAGATACCAAAAATGTTGTGAAGATGTAGAGCCCTGCATTTTTTAACTCCCTAAACTACATCATTAGTTTTATATCTTGTCTATCTAAAGAAAGATTACTGATTAGTAAGTCATACTCATATCTTTCTAGTTTCTTTTTCAAAAAAATAGTTCTACAGTTATTTTTTAATTATAAATTATTATGGAATTATATCTAGAAAGATAACTTTACTGAGGTCTGAGGGACAGAGAAAGACAACTTTCTTACTGGAAGGTGTGAACATAACAGAAAGATACCTCTCCTGTATCAGATAATGAAATGCAATTTTTCACACAGAACAGTACTATCTTGTTTGATGGTGTGGTGGTTCAAATGAGAATGTCCCCATACGCTCATATGTTTTGATGCTTGTTCTGTAGTTGATGGAACTATTTGGAAAGGATTTGGAGGTGTGGCCTTATTGGAGTCTCTTGAAGTAAACTTTGAGATTTCAAAATCTCACCGTTCCCAGTTAGCTCTCTCTGGTGTTTGTGTAACAAAGTGTAAGCTCTCAGCTACCATTCTAGTAGCATGCCTACCTGACTGATGCCATGATGACTATGATCTCCAACCCTTTGGAACTGTAAGCCCCAAATTAAACACTTTTCTTTTATTATGTTTTCTTGGTCACAGGAAAAGTCAGAGGTATTTTCTACAGCAAAATCACCAGGATATTAATGCTATATGCCTCTGCTGCAAGACAACTGAATTAGAGATGCTAAAAATTATCTAAAAGCAAGTTGAATTACAGGGTTTATATAAGCCCTCTTTCAATATAACATTCAGACAAAGAGTCTGAAATAAACTGTATGTAGCATTATCATCAAATCTACTATCCCATCCTTTTTATGTAGTCTACATTTGTGTAAATTAGATTACTATGTTTCTGTTGTCACCTCAGCAACTATGTTCTTCTTTCTTCTCAGTCCCTTCTCCTCTCCCAAGCATACTACCCTCTTCATCCCATATTCCTACTACTCTGTATCCTCTTCCTTATTTGAGGTACAGTTTCTCACCATGTCGACTCACTGACCCAAACTTCCTGGAAGCTAGAATTTCAGACATGCACCATCACCCCACAGCTGACTTCCATTATCTTTGTTGACTATCTTCTCTATACATGGACCTGCAGTTTATTTTCCTAGTGCTTTATTTCAGAATACTTTAAATCTGTTATTATATACCGTACATGATGAACATAGAATTTATGCTCTAAGACCTTGAAAATATATCTTGTTTCTATTTCAGAATCTATTCTAATATAAACTTTTTCTTCAGGCACCGTAGAAACACAAGCCTGTTGTCACAGAATGATGCCCCTCTTTCTATTTTTTAGGAGGTGGCTTTATTTTGTCACTCTTTGAACATCACTCTATATTTCCCCAATGGCCACTATAGTATCACTAATGATTCTTACTAAAGACTCGCCATGTAGCAGAAGCTACATATTTTAACTGTTAAAAGCCTAATCTGAAAGGGAAAGCCACTCCCCTTCCCATTGTTTGTTACTAGTTACAATGGGCACTGAATGCTTAAAGGAAAGTGAATTCACCAGTGAAGCCAGAGGTTATCTTAACATTACATCAATCACTGGTAGCTACATGCTTGCAAAATTGCACCTCGAAAAAATACTTTTACCTTTTTTATTATAAATTGTGAGTAGATAAGAAGTCAAAAAGATAAAGTAAATGGGAGAATTTATTTGGCAATTTATGAAGAAAGAGAAATCTGCAGTGGGTTTAGATACACAATCAATATTTCTCAACTGTGCATCAGGAAGTGTGTATATGGCTCTATATGGATGTATGTCAGCTAAGTAAGGCACAGAGGCAGTCAGGCAAATTCAGTTACTAATTTTATGATCATAGTTGGTTCTAAATTTGCTATAGTAATAGTTTACTTCTAAGAGGATGGTTTTAATTAAGAAATGGGAAAAGCGTTTTATGAATGGGGTTGATCCTGGGAGGGCCCTTTTCCTGGTTCCTGACTGCTGGAGAGACCAGTTTACCATTCATCGTCCACCACTCGGATAATCCAGTCTATCAGGCACCAATATAAGCTGTTACCTGTATCGTGAGGGTTGACTTATATTTTAATAAATATTAATCTTGAAAAAAAAATGGCAGCTGGCTTGGCCTAGTGGTTAAGATTCTACGCTCTCACTGTTGTGACCTGGGTTCGATTCCTGGTCAAAGAACAAAAAGAGAGAGAGAAAGAGAGAGGAGAGAGAGGAAAGAGAGAGAGAACTGGGCCCCAAGATCCCAGCAGCCCCTTATGAATGGGGTTGGCCACTCCCCCTTCAGGAGCCCAGGACCCTGAATAAGCGTCTTCAGACCTTATCAGCTAACACCTGAATCCCACCGCATCATTTCATTAAACTAACAATAGATCATAATAGTTGCCCTATCCTTGGTAGATGCATTTAAAAAACATTAACAGTGGATACCTGTCACTGCAGATGATCTGAGTTCCACAATCCAATTCTGTTTTTTATCATAATAAACACTCAACATTCACTGTGCAGTGGCAAAACCAGCACATATTTCTTTCTTCTTGACAGTACAATGGGTAGGTTTCTTTCTTACATGCCTCTTAACAGCCTCATCATATTTCCCCCATTTATTATTAAATCAAAGTCATTTACCATTTCATATGAAGGAAGTACTTCTTGACTGCTCTCTGTCTGTCTGCCATGGTTAATGTCACTGCCTTGAGCCTTCTGTCTGTTGTTATACACAAGCGCTACTGAAGTCCAACATTACAGAACCACGAGACTTCATTTCCTAATCCAAGAATGATTGGGAGGGTGGTTATGTATTCAGTGTAGCTATGCTGGACAGAAGAATGATTCCTATCCCAGAGAAGAACATCATTAAAAGCGCACCATGCTACTTAGTATAGCCTTCAGTCTAAAACTCATAGTTTATTTCTTGTGTTTCCCATATATTTTTGAATTGTGGCTGAGCACATATGGCAATTCAAACTGTGAAAAAATGAAAGCACTGGTAGCATCAATATGAGTTATTATGGACAGAAATATGATTAATTTCATCATTCTTTATGGTTCTCAGTCCTTGTATTAGCCTGAGGTGTCAGATGTCCAGAACATATATCATTGAGAGGTCTGCATCAGATATTGATAGTTAAGTGTTGTGAGATATTTGCTGTGTGGATAACATATTTTCCTGCAGTATTGAATATATACTGTGTAGAAATCTTCATGAAAAATCTTCTAAGCTTATCTTTGAGCTATTTCACTTATATGGCAGCTGTTTTTCTGCTAAATTCTTTTAACTTCTGAAACTAAAATAGCTACCAAAATAAAATGAGATGTCTGTTTTAATGGCATAGGGCATCTATGTGAATACATAATTTGAAGTTTAACTAAGAATGAACTAGCTAATTAACAAAAGACAAGCCCTCTCAGAAATTATAGTCAGCACAGTCCCCACCCTGAAATGGACTGGAGGTAAGTCTTTTTGAAAGGGATTCTTGGGTGCAAGTACAGAGCCATGGCTTCATAGCTGTATCTGGAGAGCTATGCCCTAGTACCACAGAGCTCTGATGTGGCTGCCCACAGGTACTGCTGTTTCAAGCTCTCCAAAGCAGTTTACTCTATCTTGGCTGCATCTAGTTGGTAAAATCTTTTTCTGTCTGTGAGATATAATGTGAAAAATTGAAGCAGTAGTTGAAGAGCACCTTTTCTGTTGTTATTGCTCACGAGAGAAATCTTATCCATATACACAACTGACCCAAGTGTAAATACTTATGAAAAGTTGTAGTCAGAGAATGATGTGAATTCTTTTTCAGAGAATTAGAACATCATGTAAAATAAGTGGAGCTGCCTTTCACATCTATAGTGTACATTATGGGAATGGCAAGGACATTCACATGTTACACATCCGGACTCTAGAATCCACCTTGCAAAACTGGATCTCAGTATTCACTCCTTATCAGTTCCTTTGTCCCCTGCCTCCACTTCCTGGTATCCACCATTCTTGGTGATTGTGTGTGCTTGAGCTGATTATTTAGATAATTCTAGTAAGTAGGATCATCAGATAGTATCTGTTCTCTCGTTCTCTCTCTGTCTCTCTCTCTCTCTCTGTCTCTCTCTCTCTCTCTCTCTCTCTCTCTCTCTCTCTCTCTCTCTCTCTCTCTCTTTCTCTCTTTGTGTGTGTGTATGTGTGTGCTGGCTTATATCAGTCACCTGATAAAGTATTCTCAAATTTTATCCATGGTGTAGGGAAAAGTAGGTTTTTGTGACTTTAAAATAATTTATAAAAACACAAATGACTTTAAGCAAGTTAAAATTATAAAACAAACATGTAAAAAGTTGATAGTACTGATAATGTGCTGCCTAGTTAACATTTTTCAATTTAAAATTCATTCAAAGTGTTGAGCTTACCAAATAAAGAGAGACAAATTGCTGGCATGATTACATGTGCAGCCTTGGGCTACAGCTTTGCAAAATCTGCCTTTAATGTACTATATGGTGATCTCTTTCAAGAAGTGAAAAAAATGTAAAATACTTTATTTCAATTTTTGAATTGTAGGGCCTTTTTTTTTAGCTTTCTGAGAGAGTGATTGATTCACATATGCTCATAAAAACAAAACACAAATTCTCTGTATCCCCTTTCAACCCTCTCCGACAGTATCATCTGGCCTGTATATTTCGGGGTTTATGTTGTTTTTTGTTTACTTTTGGTTTGTTTTGTCCATCTGACACAAGGTAGAGTCACATGAGACTCAGAGAACCTCAAATGAGAAAATGCTTTCATTGGGTTGGCGAAAGGGGCATTTCTCAGTTGGTGATTTATTCGAAAGAGTAGGTTATGCATTTATGAACAAGCGGTCCTGGTGTATATAAGAAAGCAAACCAGGAGAAGAAACCCAGTAAGTAGTTTTGTCCACAGCTTCTGCTCTACTTTCTGCCTCCAGGTCCCTTCCTCGAGCTCCTGATCTGACTTCTCTTCCTGGTTAGTTTAGGATCTGTAAAGTGAAGTAAACCTTCCCCAAACTGCTTTGGTATTTTATCAGCAACAGAATCCCCAACTAAGAGCATCTTATAGCCTATAGTTAAGTTTTACAATCAGCACAATTATATCTGCTCACCTTATTCAACTAACTTGTGTGTGTGTGGGCGGGGTGGGGTTAGGTTCTCACAATTCACAGATTAATTGTGCTTATTCCCAAAGTGCTATTATTTTCCTAAATCTGTATGACAACACAATAGTATATGTGAACATAGGTAATGCAAAAGGAGGCATATTTTGATATGTTTACACTAACTCATTGCTTTCAACTGCTTCTTTACTGTGTGTCCTATGATAACACTACTTTCTATGATTATAGATTTAAATGATTTTGTCTAATATTACTAGAATTAAATCAAGCTGAGTTTTCCTTTTGGTGTTTTTCTTACAGAAATCAGGATACACTTTATGCACATTCTCCTTAATATTGGGAGACAGCACTTAAGGAAAAATAATAGCATTAATTGGAAAAAATCCCTATTCCTCCTAGGACTTCTGCTCTTAGATATTATAAAATAAAAGAAGCACCACTAGGAGTTTGCATTAGGGCAGAAATACTCTCCATTTTGTCATCGGTGTTATATAACTAAATCCCAGAACATGAAATAAGTTTAAATATTCACTGGGCAAATTATGAAGTCTTTAATACATAGTCACCATCATGTTTTACACTGTTAATGATTCATTATTGTCTTGTATGCCTTCACAATCATGCTAATGGTGGAGTAGCCACTTTTTAGAACAAGAACATCTCCTTGTTCCAGTTCTTCATTTTTATATTAAAGAAATATATGCAAATAATTGCAATTTAAAGGATCATTTCTTTTTAGAAAAATGTCATGACATTTGAAAAAAAATCAGCAGAATGTAATGCTTTCTTACACACATAAATTAAGGAAAATTTCTCCTTACTAGAGGAAAAATAATGTCGTTGTTTCTTCTTAATGGAGAGCATAAAGGATGTTCACATCCAGCTTTCCAAGTCATGGCCTGGTTTCTTATTTTTCCTTTATCTCAGTAAGACTTCAAAATATGAACTATCAGTTTGCTGGTTTTCAGGTGATATATCAAATATTAAGGAAAATTTGACCATGCCATTCTTAAACACTTATTTGATATTTTCATTAATAATATTAGAAAAACGTGGGTACAGTAAAAATGGTGATTTCTATTGAAATTACAGGGTGACATGTTCTTTTCTAAGCACTTCAGACAAATACAGTTAATGTTTACTGTGAGCTACATGATCTTGAATGCCTCATCTAAGAGCCAAGAGTGTTTAAACCTAAGCATCATAAAGTCAGTATTCTGTGCAAAGTAACATAGTGGTCCCACCTTAGTGCCAGGCCCATCCCTGAGTATGAATGCTAACTTGTAAGGTACATCTACTGGCTGAGTTGTGGTGAGACAAACAAACAGGAATAGATCTTTACTTCAGAATATTTAAAATCACATAGGACAGAAATTGAAGTGTTTCTAAACTGGACTGTGGAAGGTCAGAGCTGTTAAGAAATGCAGGAGAAGAATTTCTGAGTTCTTTGTGGATGGTAATTTTTTCCATGTGGTTTGCAAAGGTAATCTTATTTGCGATGAGATTTGGTTTATTGTCAGAAAGGAAGTAATGAAAATGGAAGTGCTGACCAGGAAACAGAGGAAAGAGTCCTGGAAAGAAAATGTATGACCTCCTTAGTGCAGGGATGAGTAGAGGAAATAGTACTTGTGTACGCTAGGGTCTTTTCCTAAGGTTAAAAACAACAGAAACAAAAACAAAACAAAACAAAAAACAAAAACAAACACCTATTCTTTCAGAATTTTAAACAACTGTGTATTGGCAAATTCAATGCTCTCCCAGCCCTTCCCAGAGCCATGGCTACCCTTCTCTACTCACCTAACCAGCTTTAAGTATCTTTTGCCCCCATCTCTTCTTTCCCCAACATCAATTGAGTCAAAATGGGTCTGCTCATGTAATCTTGGATGCATGATGGCCTTTCCACTGGAATGTGATACACTCCTAAGGGCAATGCTCTTAAATCTACCTCTCTCTCCCCAGCTGCTGTCAGTTACTAGTAGCTCCTTGGCTAAGGGTAGGACTTTGTGCTCACAACCCCCACCTTACGTTGAGAATTTGGTCTGGCTTGAGCCTGCACAGGTCTTGTGCATGCTGTTATAATAACTGTGAGTTCAGATGTGCAGCTACCTGCGTATGAAAGATGCTGTTTCCTTGTAGTCACCCATCACATCTGACTCTTACACTCTTGACGATACCAGAAGATGGAAAGATCCCCCCATACTTGTGGAGTGGCAAGATTAATATTATTAGAATGGCCAGCCTATCAACAATAATATTCCGATTCAATGCAATCTCCATCAGATGACTACAGGGTAATGACATCTTCCAGGCACATTGTAGACAAGATGCCAACTGGTCAAATTGAATAGCCATGTAAAAGAATGATGCTACATTCTTATCTCTCACCTTTCACAGAAGTCAGTTTGATAAAAGACTGAGAAACTCAACATGAAACCAGATACTTTACTAGAATGCCTTCTAACCAAACAATGCAGACAATATCTGTCAAAATGTATCTTTATACAATTAGTTATTGGTTTACATTCACTAAAACTTTATACAAAGTGTTTGAAACATCAGGAAATGCTTTGAGGTCTATAATGAAAATTGAAAGACTTCCTGCCTTTTCCCAACTAAAGACTTATTTTTTTTTTGTTTCTAAGAACCTTTTCATATTTTATGTCATCTAGTTTTTATTTCTTCATCACGACCTCTTCCACGCTCTCAATTTTATGAAGCTGTGGATGGCATTTTCTTTGCTCTATTTTATCCACTTAGCCATTAGGGTTTATGTTGGCCTTTTTCCTCTTACTTCTACTTCATTCAAAAGGATTTCCTCAAATATTATTGATCTTTATAAATTAATTCAAAATTAAACCATTTTACAACATCTGTATGAGCTTATGAATTTTTTTAATGAACGGACCTGTCATCCCATTTAACAGAAAAATTGCTAAGGAAAGCCAAGTTTTCTGTAACCATCCAGTTTTACGCATGTGGATCACGGTTTATTAAACAAAGTAGAACCTTCCTTCGCCTACTACACAAGTACACCTCTTCCTGTGGCCCCACGTAAAGAAGTATAATATTTTCAATTATGTGTATGTAGTTTCCTCTCACAAATTTCTTTGTAATAACCAGTTTAATTTTGCTTGCATTTCATGTCCCTGTTTTTACAGTGCCTTCCATTTTGTTGTTTTTCCTTTTGGTTTGGTAAACAGATCAGTTAATAATTTTCTGAGAACTGTGCTAGACGGATTTTGATTTGAACTAAGAACATGATCTTATTATCTCCTTTTTTTGAGACAGGCAGTTCAAGGTTGAAATCCTTATTCCATCAAATTTGAAACAATCATTATCTTGTTTCTATTTTTTTCTTTTTTGAGAAGTCAGAAAACATTCAAGTTCCTAAGCCTTATTTCCCTCCTATTCTAGCAGGCTTCTAACACATTCTCTACCACAGGATTTTAGCATTTCATTGGTCTACAGTCCATGAGTTACTCTATCTTTAGTGTTTTGGTGAATAAACCTGTTCAATTTGGAAAGCCCTGCCCTTTATCTGTTGTATGGGGGGGGGGGGTTCATGAGTTACTTTGTTGATGATTTTTTGCCTGTTACTTTGTTAACTCTTCTAAAGTGACTGTCACTTGGCTACATACCGACCTCCCCGATGCATCTGTTCATTTTCTAAAGTTCTGTCAATATTTTTTTTAATTTTATGTTTTTAGTTTAACTTTCTAGATTCTTTTTAAATTTATTTATTTTATTTATTTATTTATTTTATTTTTGTAATAAAAGTTTATTACCAGGCTCTAGGATAACACTTCATTCTAACTATAGGTGGCAAAGATGATACAATAGGGAATCCAGATGTTAAACCGGCTCCAGGATAACATTTCATTCTAGCTGTAGGTGGTAAAGATGTCATGGCAGGGGATCCAGATGTTTAAATAGGAATGGAAGAGGGTCACTTATCTCAGATAGGAGGAACAGCTTCTCCCCCCCCCCAGCAGATTCTATGTGTGGCCAGGGGTCGTCCCTTCTCTTTGGCCTTGGCTTTTTAGCTCCTTAAGTTTCTTCTGCTCCTCATTTTGTTTCTGCTTGAAATCTCATCTTCTTTGTCTCTCTCCTTGGCCTGCTTTTTGGGCTGTTTCAGGGGCTTCCTTTTGCCTACAGACAGCCCCTTCTCCAGACCTAACTCTAGATTCTTTAAATCACCATTAATTCCTATCTCTTTTTCTTAAAATTTAAATTTCCACAGTTACATTTTATTTTTTCAGTGCTTGTTCTATGAGTGACCTTGGTTTATATATAGAGAGAAGTGCAAAAGAGCCTATGACTATATATATATATATATATATATATATAGTGTGTGTGTGTGTGTGTGTGTGTGTGTGTATGTATGTATGTATGTGTGTGTATGTATGTATGTATGTATGTATGTATGTATGTATGTATGTATACACACACACATTGGCATGATATGGCACAATAATAATTTCAATTTTATCTTATTTAAAGCATCTTAAACAATTACGTTGGAGTAGTTGGCATTTTCCCATTGTATAGAGGAGACAAAGATTTAAACAGACTAACTATGAAGCTCCCTAGACATGTTAGGACCTAGTGTTCAAACACCTATGTGTACTTAACCCCAGTTGTTTTCCGAGTGTAGCTATTAAGTTAATAGTCTATCCTCTATAGGTCGATCCTCTCTGAATATGAAAGTAAAGACTTGAACAGCAAGCTATATGCTTCTTAGTAAAACACATATTGAAGATACTATAATAATTAATATATTACCTGAACTATGTATAAATGAGCTACTTTTGAGAATTTTTCCTATCCCAAACTAAATACCAAATGCTACCAAATGAAACTCCTAGTACAGAAATGTATTACCTCTTTGTGAGTCATTGACTTAATAGGGTCCTATATCCCCAAATACTGTGATTACCCTCCACAACCTAATGCTCAAATCCTGTTCCTGAAGATGTCACGCATTTTCCATACAGAAAGTGGAGAAAGCTAGCATGGACTGCATAGGAAGCTTTACCCTCCATTTGCCAGCATTCCTAGTCCAAGAAGGTACGAAAAAAGGAGAAAAGTAATGATCAACCTCACCTAGCTATGAACCCTGTGAGCTATAATAATGACCTGTCTGCAAAAGATACACACTGGTACAACAGTGACACGAATGTTAGGGAACTGACAACCATTTTTCAGCTGGAATTAAGGCCCCATTTATGAGATGGAATGCATACCTGGTTGCTTCTGAGGTCAAGAACTGAGACAAGATAGGTTATGTGACCAGAGAAAACCTACTACTATTATTCTGCTAAATGAACATAGCTATAACATGATTCCCAGTACACTGCTATTCTCATAGATCAGTGTCTTGCTTACCCTCACGAGAGAAGCTTTGTCTTTCAGTAGTTCTTATCTTGATGGATGTAGTAGGATGCTTTTGATTCCTGTCAAAGGAAGAAGGGTGAGTTGGAAGTTTAAATGCTGATTTTAAAACTGTGCATCTCCACTTATGCTTCTGGGTTAGTAAATTTGTTATAGAGATGAGAGCTTTCCTAGTTCATAGGATGTCAAGCACGTCTAACTGGACATGAGCGGTGTACCCCAGCTTCTGACCAAGAACTTCCTCGGTGAAACTGGCATCCTAGGAAACTAAACGTTCATCTGGCAAAGAGCCTACTTCTGCCATGTTTAGTAGTAGGCCTTTGGGTTTACTGTTCCTCTTTCCTTCTGAAGGGTCTACGAGGAGATTATGGAAGTATTTGAATGATCTTGTCTTGTTTCTGGAGAAATAAAGGTACAAAATACTTGAAAATATATAAACTGTTGGTTTACAGTATTCCCATCCATGTTCTTGGCATTTGTTATCTGAGTTCAAGTGGAAATTTTAAAAAATTAGAAGCAGAAAGTAAAATGTTTGTTACTAGGAGGTTAGAGCTAAGACTTTCACTGGCACACTGTGGTAAGTGTGTGTTGTACAAAACAGAGGATGTGGTCAATAATAATTCAGTGTGTACTTGAAGGATGGATTTCATAGAATGACACCTATGACATGCAAATATGCTAATTAGCTAGGTTTAGTCACTCCACTAATTTCACATACTTTAAACCCTCATGATATAAATGATAAATACAACTTTATCTGTTGGTTTTATAAATAAAACTTGTGATTTCATATAAGTATAAATTTATAAAGCCTATTAACCACAAAATGCCATGTTGGTAGATATTTATTAAATATTTTCATTTAAAAATTTAATTTTCGTGCTTTTTTTATCCTAACACTCTGGTTGCCTTTACTTTTCAGATGCAACAGCTGTTCCATGAAAACTATGAACACAATCGCAAGGGTTACATCCAAGACCTTCACAACAGTAAAATCCACGCGGCCATCACACTTCATCCAAACAAAAGGCCTGCGTACCAGTACAGACTACATAATTACATGCTCAGCCGCAAGATCTCCGAGCTCCGTTACCGCACCATTCAGCTCCACAGGGAAAGTGCACTCATGAGCAAGCTCAGCAACAGTGAAGTGAGCAAGGACGACCAGCAGCTAGGAGTGATACCTTCTTTCAACCACTTCCAGCCACGGGAGAGAAATGAGGTTATCGAGTGGGAGTTCCTGACTGGAAAGCTGCTTTACTCAGCCTCGGAGAACCAGCCTCCTCGGCAGAGCATCAACAGCATCCTAAGGACAGCCCTGGATGACACCGTCCTGCAAGTGATGGAGATGATCAATGAGAATGCCAAGAGTAGGGGCCGGCTCATTGACTTCAAGGAAATTCAGTATGGCTACCGCAGGGTTGATCCCATGCATGGGGTGGAGTACATTTTGGATCTGCTCCTCCTGTACAAAAGGCACAAAGGAAGAAAATTGACTGTGCCTGTGAGGCGTCATGCCTATCTACAACAGTCGTTTAGCAAGCCTTTCTTCAGAGAAATGGAAGAACTCGATGTTGACAGCCTGGTGGAGAGTATTAACAGTGACACTCAGTCATTCTCCTTCATATCCAATTCTCTAAAAATACTCTCTTCTCCTCAAGAGGCCAAAGAAATAGGAGAACACAAAGACAATAAAGTACACATTCTTGTTCCCCTCATCGGAAGGTATGATATTTTCTTGAGATTCATGGAAAATTTTGAAAGTACCTGTCTTATCCCAAAGCAAAATGTAAAGCTGGTCATCATCCTTTTCAGTGGGGATTCTGGCCAAGAGTCCAACAAGCACATTGAACTCATACAAGAATATCAGAGAAGGTACCCTGATGCAGAAATGATGCTGATTCCCATGAAGGGGGAGTTTTCCAGAGGTCTCGGTCTTGAAATGGCTTCTTCCCGGTTTGACAATGACACGTTGCTGCTATTTTGCGATGTTGACTTGATCTTTAGAGGAGACTTTCTCCAACGATGTAGAGACAATACAGTTCAGGGACAACAGGTATACTACCCCATCATCTTTAGCCAGTACGACCCAAAGGTGACACACTTTGGAAATCCTCCCACAGAAGATAATTTTGTATTCTCAAAGGAAACTGGATTTTGGAGAGACTATGGTTATGGAATCACTTGTATTTACAAAAGTGATCTATTGGGTGCAGGTGGATTTGATACCTCAATACAAGGCTGGGGATTGGAGGATGTAGATCTCTACAATAAAGTTATCCTATCTGGCTTACAGCCCTTCAGGAGTCAAGAAGTAGGAGTGGTACATATTTTCCATCCAGTTCATTGTGATCCTAACTTGGAACCTAAGCAGTATAAAATGTGCTTAGGATCCAAAGCAAGTACTTTTGCCTCAACCATGCAACTGGCTGAACTCTGGTTAGAAAAACATTTGGGTATCAGGGACAATCGAACTCTCTCCTGACAGTCCAGGCAACACATTGCCTTTTGAAAGGGGAGTTTACCTCAGTGTTGGCTGTTATTAATTTTATTTTATTATTGTTATTTTATTGTTGTTGTTGTTGTTATAATTTTATTTTGTTGTCCTGGTTTTAAAGTACTCCTGGTTGTCTTCCAAAGGGTGTTTGTTGACCTCAAGCAAGAAGTCTGAAGTCCACTGATATTTCACAGTCAGAGTTCTACTGAAGTCAATATATGTATTACTTTTATATAACTTTATTTGAGATTGAGTTAAATCATGGCAATCAAATGACTTTGGAAGCTCATTCATCACAAGAGACAGCTCAGAAGAATGTTCTCTTAGGGCTTAAAGATGCAATATTGACTTTTCTTTTGTTTGTCAACTTCAATGTGATACAAATATTTACTGGTGAAAGGTACCACAAAAGTGCTTTATGCTTCCTATGGGGAAGGGACTCTGTGACATAAACTTGAGTTTTGTAATTTATACAAGGACCTAAATATATAGACAATAATTTTCTTCATCGTTAGAATTTTTAAAGTAAATGAACACTTATGATTGTATGTTTATTTTTTAAGAAAAAAGTTTTAAAAATTGAGGAGTACTGTTCCACAAGCAACCGGTACTGGCTACCCTGGTCTTACAATTACAAACTCCTCACAACTGTCTGCTATAAATGCGAAGGAACTTTATTTTCTCAAGGAAATATGATTTAATGAAATATTCGTGTACATTTTAGAGGCTTTATGAAACAATGTCCTTCATTTGCTGGCAAGAAGATAAAACATGACAGAACCTGTTTATTTATAATAAAACACAGGTACAACCGTATTCTTTTTCAAAAACCTGACAAAGATCTCTTGTTTCCTTTCTGTCTAATTTGATGTAATTTTTAGGGTGGTGGTTAGCAAAAACATGCTGGTTTCATTTAGTGGGAAGAATACCATGGGATCATGGGAAACACATTGTGTTCTGCCTTACTCCCAGCTTTTGTAAATGATTCACAAACATAAACTCTTAATTCAGTAACCCACCATCTGAAAGGGAGCTCCCTTCTCAGTCTCTGAAGACTGGGGTTTATCCAACCACAGAAGAATAGTTCAGAATCTGCCTTGGGAAGTATATAAAAATATAACAATCCTGGTGTAATCGTAAGATTAATTTTATAATGTGAAAATATCTAGGGAAATATCTCATTTCACATAATGGTTTTTCTTTTAGCTGAATTTATGAAGTAAATTCTAGAAAACACTGTCATATTTAAAAAATGTAAGAGTAAATGAATATCTATATATTCCTATGCAAGGAAGTTTCTCAAAACTTATTTTAAAAAATTATTCTACAGAAAGTTAACATGTTTACATAAAGTCAAAGAAAACATTTAAAAATCTGCAACTATCTGGCTTCCTTGCATTCCACTTAGACCTACTTGGTACCACACAACACAGACAGTTTTGGATGATGTGCACCTTCATGCCTGTCTTTAGATTCTAATGAAGACAAGATATATTTTTACATTTTGTTCTTTATGAACAAAGTGAAGCAAATAATTTTCATTTTACAAAAAAAAAAATCCAATTTGTATGAAAGTTGATTTGAGAGTGAAGCTCACAAATTATTGGCATTATTTGGGACAGACTGTCACAAGGCCACCAAAGGGTCCTAACCTGGTAACAACCTTTTACTGAAAATATTTCCAGGGCTTCAAAATAACACTACTTAGTGTTGAGAAAAACAGGATAAAAATTTCTCTCTCTAAGCATACAATCTTAATAATTTTGAGTCCACCAGAAAGAAATTAATGACATTTTCATTTTTAAAACATTCATATTGACAGGGTCAGCAATTTAAAATTGATCTCTGCTCTTACATTGTCTTGAGCTTCCACAAACACTTATTTTAATGCCTTACTTTTCACATTACATAACTTAATTCTTTTGCACACTTTATTTTCTTAAAAAGTAAATGTATCAGCATCCAGTTAGTCATTTTGGATAATTATTGCCAAATAATTATGATCGGCTAACTTTTTTTTTTAATTATCCAAGCCTATTCTATTCTTTAACATAAATGAGTGATATGAGGATTTTAATAAATAACATACATAAATGCCACAGTTAAAGCATTCTAAGTTGTAGACCAAGGGACAAAGCTGTACTTTAATTTTATAATTTTGCTTCTTTTATTTTTCAGGCTATAATATAATTTCATCATTTCGCCTTCCCTCACCCTCATAACCCTCTTTGAACTATTTTAAATTCCTGGTCCTTTTCTTGATTATTGTTGCATTCATACGCAACATTCATATATTCCTGAACATAAACTGCTCAGTCTGTGTAATGTTACTTGCATGTATGTTTTCAGGGCTGAGCCTTTGGTACTGGGTAAACAGTTGTTATGCTCTTCCCTGGGGAAGACTATGTCTGTTACTCTCACCATTCTGGAGGTGCACATAGGTCTTTGGGTAGGGCTGGGGCTTTGTTAATTTATGGAACTGTACAGAAGGGATGAAGGGCTGCGGAGATCTCATCCAACGGTAACTGTTAACCTGAATAGCATAGTGAGCAACTAATTTAAGTGCATCTAAAAATATATTATATAATTTGACATGATAATTTCTTTTCAGGTGATGCAATATTCCCTTACTGAAGATTTAAGAGTCATGATGCCAGTAAAATTGAGTGTGTTGGTCTACATGGTATCAATTTTCTCAGTGTGTTAAGGTTTAAGGAAAATACAATTCAGATATGATAAGAAGCGAAAGATATGTACACTTAGTAATACAAACACATTACTGAGTCATTTGAACCTCTGTGAATATTTTATTTTTACAAATATCACCCTAAAAATGTTTCATTGTTCATTAGCAACATTATGGACATGTGATTAGTCATGCAACAATAATCAATAGATTTTACTTGAATTTTCCTCTTACGTACAATCCTTAGAATAGCTCTCAAGATTATTCAGAATATTTGTTCAATAGATGAAGAAATGGAAGTCTTCATCAATTACAGGACTTTATAGAATGCAGATTTAAGCTATAGGATATCTAAGTGGGAAGCATATGTCTTGGACCACTGACAAACATGTCATCTCAGGTACTGGGCAGGATATAGAAATCAACAGAATACAATGGTCAGCTGTAACTATAGACATATCTGATATACCCTTGAACTTGCTTCTTTTGCCAAATGTTCTTCTAAAGAGAGTTAAGCTTGCTGTATATTCCAACTTTCTTCATAATCCTCTTCTATCTTGTTGGATTCTTTGTATGGATCTCTGCTGGGGTATGAGAATCATTTTTCTGTTTACCTGCACATATGTCACTGTGTAGTAGTGGTTTTTCTCGGGTCCCGGACGCCAGAGATCCGGGACCCACAACCTGCCGCCGGGACTGCTTATCCGCGCGCCGCCGCCCGGGTCCCCAGAAACGACTCAGACGCTTCTATTAACTTCATGCTGTTTGGCCTATGGCTCGGGCACATTGCTAGCTAGCTCTTACATCTTAAATCAACCCATTTCTATTAATCTGTTGGCCACGTGGCTCGTGGCTCACCCGTGTCTCCTTACATGTTGTTCCTTCGGCGGCTTCAGCTCGGTCTGCCTGACTCCACCCTGCTTCTCCCACCTAAGCTTTGATTTCTCCTCCTACCTATTCTACGGTACCCGCCATGGCCCAAAACAGCTCCTTTATTCAAAGATTGAGATTCACAGCATAAAGAAGGGCATTCCCACATCACTGGACTTCAGCAAAGAAAAAAAATCTCAAAATTCATAATGCCCAGTAGCCCTCCTTCTGTTTCATTTTGGCCAGCTAGTTGCAGAAGTGTGTGTTCCACACCAACGAAAGTTGTCATCGGAGCACACAGCCTAGAAATGAGCACACTATTGTTAACAAAATATTCCTAGATCTAAGAGTTGACCCTTGTGAATAGTTATAGTTTGAGAGCTGAGTACAGGTAGGACATATTCAAATGTGTGCTTATAATCCAAACAAGTAAACTAATGTTCTCCAGATTTTTAAATAATAAGGTAACATTTTAGCACAAGAAGGACCAAGACAGCAGCGTCATAACTGGGAACTAGCAGCCCAGATTAACCCCCAGGTTAATAAATACTTCTTTATTCTAAGAACAGGGCTCATTGAACAATATTCCTTTCTATCAGCTTGGTTGATCAGAAGTTCATTCAGCCAGGGCTCATTACATTTTCCCCCAGGGAGAATACTGCATGTAGACCTTAATTTGGAGTTATATTCTCTTCTTTCCCACCCAACAGCAAATTGGTTCATGCAGATAAATAGAAAAATGCACATCTCCAGTAGCCCATAAAGTATCTGTAGCTTTATATTGGCCTTGATATATGATTTGAATGTGGAAACAAAACTTTCTACACTTTCTGCTTATGTGGTCAAGCCACCACTGTCTTCCTGCTGTCTCTTGCCTCTGACACCTGTCTGTGGTCCCACACACTATTGGAAGCCAATGTGTTTTATTCTGTTGGCATCTGTAGAATTGGCTGGAAACCCAAGACTTCTACACTACCTTTCTAATTGATGCGTAATTACTAAAGACATATCATTTTCAGAAAGTACCCTTGGTTAAGAGGTGATACAGGATAAACTGACAAGGTGATATTCTCAAGGACACTAAAGAGATTTTTTAACTATTAGCTTGCTTACTTTCTGCTGTCTCATCCCTTTCCACATCTTAATCACTTCTAGCATGTGGTATTAGAGGATTGTATTTGTGCTGACTAACAGTTCCTGTATCCTTCAGGGACCTCAATAGGGCATGGAGTAGCCTCTGTATCCAGTGGGATCCAGCTTCTTTCAGCTCCACAGCCTCACTCAGATGACAGCTGTGTTGCCAAGTTTGCCATGACAGATGGTGAGGATGATGTGAGACACCAGCAATGATTCATTCTCCCAGATGGCGATGAAATTGCATCTGGATCAAGCCTGAAACCCCACTGCCTGCCAGGGCATTTTAGTGTCAACTTCAATTTCACATCCAGTTGTCCATTTCCCTCTTCTGTCCTGATCAGCTTTTGAGCCACATGAAGGATTCTACTCCATAGAAGGTTTTATCTCAATAAAATTCAGTGATTATATTAGTTCTACAGGTTGACAAAAGCTGCTCATAGGGTTTGTTGATGTATTATATATATACTTACATATTTTTGGAATTCTACTGTACACTTTAGAGAACTTGGTCCACATAAAACTGAACTTATAAAATGTTATATGAAGTGGTCATGTTATGAAAAAAGGTACTCCCAATATAAACGAACACACAGCAGTACCAACAAAGATGCAAATACTAATGCTACCTACCCCATTCACCAATTAGCAAATATTTATGGAAAAGTTATTTAGTAAAAATATTCTCAAGTCAGAGCTTTGAAATTGTGAAGACATGCAACACTAAACATTTATCAAAATAACTGAGTGCCAAAAGTCATATAAAAATGAAAATAAATGCCCCCAACCTTCAGGTTCATTCCCACCTCCAAGAACATTCTATACCTACTAAAATAAGCATTCTATAACCACAACCACCCTAAAATTTATTCTCACTCTTCTAAATTGCTCCAACATCTGTTTCTTCAGCAAAGTCTAATTGAAGGAAAATAAAACATTAAAGATATAGTGGTAGTGATGTATATTATTTTCATATTTTCCACTTCCCTTACACTTCCAATAGTATTTAAGCATGCTCACCACTGCCTTTACTTTTTAGTATTTTACTGACATTTATGTTTTCATGCCCAGGAATTACTTGACATAAGCATTATACAATTTAGACAAAAAGTCTCTCATGCTGAGTCTGAGAAGATAGTATTGCGTAACTCATGAGTTTGAATGATGATATTTTTATGATATTTTTAACTTTATTCATTAGCACTCCTGGTCTATTGAAAGCATTTCTTCTCCTAGGCAGTTGATTGAAATCCCAGCTGCTTTTATGTACCCTGGTGAGCATTTAGACTAGAGACTGAAGGCAGATATGACTAGAATGCTTTGATCACCCTCAAATGCTCATCATTCCTTAATTAATCTGTTCAATATTAAATCCTGAATTTAATAGAGAAAATAGTGCATCAAAATATTTACTGAATTTTTCATTATGGGATGAATTTTATGAATAAATATTAATGTGTAGTTTCAGAAGCTATTTTGGCTTTAAAAAGTAATAATAATACATATGTATGTATACATAATATATATAATCACATATCATATATTTCTTTTTCTTAAAGGTACTATTATATTGGGACCAAGATGGTAAAATCTTGCTATTTATATAGTTACCACTGTTTTCTTGATATTAATGTTTAACTGCCATATTTTATATAAAGCAATCAGGCTCCACTTAATAAGCTTAAAACTCAAATAGGTCTTGTAATAAAAATGGAAGGACATAATTATTGTTCATAAAGAATTAATGTTTTCCACACTTAGTCCTCTAACTAATACGGAGTTATTCTGACAAATTGTCTCCAAACAATTCTCCTCTTTCTCATTTCATGAAAGGTCATTTTACCAAGCAGGAAAAGCAAGGAAATTTGCTTATGCTATTTAACATTATCAAAACAGCAACTGTTATAAAGTGCATTTTACTTCACACTTTGATTTTTGTAACACTACCCCTTTTAGCCTCGTCATATATAAAACAGGCACCACTATTCTTACCTTACAGACAAACAAAATTAATCAGAATCATAAAATTCATTGTTATCCAAATTATTTCATGCCCAGGCTTCTCTTGGGGTTACAATTGTTATAAATTAATTTTATTCATCTTTTAACAACATATCCAAAGCACATCTTTCTTCAGTTTAGAACAAATGAGTGGTAGGAGCATTTCCCTGCCCCGCTACCTTTAGGGACTCCAGCACTCTAAGCACTCACTGGTGCTAGTAACATGCCATCCTTTCTCCTCCCTCTCAGGTCTTCCCTCCTGTTTCTTTCCTTGAGTGTGCACTAATGTCTTACTTAGGGCTGTGTGCTGAGCTAGCATCTCACTTTGTTCAAACCACTATGTGGATAGTGGTTAGTGTTAACCTTGAAGCAAAGTGCTCCCATTCACATTTATATCATTAGAATCTTTAGAAACTGAAGACATTAGGAAAGTTTTATGTTTTTACTCTACATTTGAATTCTTTTTACCTGGATATGTAGCCTGTAATTCAGCAGCTAATGACTAGAGACACAGTACTAACAAGAAAAGTAGTAGATCTTAAAAAGGGACTCAGAGAAAAATTCATGCAAGACTTCAGAGAATGCTTGTCTTCTGCAATGAAATCACATATTCCTGTACTTCTAAGATGAAAAGCTGGAAGTGTTTACTTATTAAATATAAATAACTTTATCAAGGGTATTACTTTATTTTTCTCAAACATGTGATTCATTGTTTCCACCCTCCTAGGTTCCTGGCTATTTCTTAAATTTATTTCATCATTATGTTTAATGAAATTTTTATTTGGCTGAGTCATATGGAAAATATCAAATTGTTTTTGGAACAACAAATATTCTTAAACAATTTGCAACATCACACTCTAAGTAGACAAAGTTCTCTTGTCAATCCATTTCTCTGAGCATTCTCTACCCCGTCAAAAGGTATTTAATCTTTAAATGCCTGCAGTTATCAGATCTAATGATTACCTAATTTGTTCCAGTATAATAAAAACTTGAGAGACAGAAATTGAGATTAAGACCCGATAAATCAAAGGAAAATGGGGTGACTTGCTGACCCTCTCTCCATTTATTTTCCCAAATCACCAGCCCTTGAAATTACCCAGAACTCCTTCCTCCTTTCATCCTGTCCTTTCTAGCCACCCTCCTCAATCCCCCAAGAACTTTGTGACTAATCCCAGTGAGCAGATCACTGCATCCTTTGATTCAAAGTTGCCTTATTGAAACAGTGGATTGGCTGTATGAACAATTCTCCCATAGCATTTCCATTTTTTTTGTCTAAATAAGAAGGAGAGGTTTTTAACTGTAATGATGCAAAACTATATTACAAGACAATTATAAAGTAAGAAATGCATTCAGAATGCCCAGTTCATTAGTATTTGGCAAATTAGAGAAAATACTCTATTATCTATTTTATCTTGGTGAGTCCAGCATTTTGTAACTAATTTACAATCATAACTAAAAATAACTGTAATGTAACTAGCTAATCTTCAACCCAATCAGAGATTCAAGTAGGATATAATATTCTCTCAATAAACAGGAAATGCAATGCAGAGCAAACAACTTCCAAAACTAAGAAAGACAGAGACATCTGCATGCCTGGATAGTTACCACAAGGTTCCTCTATGATGTTGAGACATCCATCTTCAGCCTATGAGCCTATAATAACTGGTTGACTTTTCTCTAAAGTGGGACTTTTGAAGGACTCATCTACCTTGTCTTAGAGAAGTTCGGCTGTTGCCTTCTTTTGTGTCCTGCTCGTCCAATTAGGACAGAAGTTGTCGCAAGTTGAGGCAAAGGCACTTTCTTTGCCCAGTAGCTAACTTTGTCACAAATTAAAGCAAACCATGTATGATATGGAAGCTCTTTGATGTTCATCATCCTTTTTTGAAGTAAATTGGTGCTGCCAGGAGCAGTCATGTCTCACTGACAAAAACAAAACAAAAATCCTTGCACTATTAAAAGATAAAAATGCCACATTCTGTAGGTCTCTTATGTGTTTGAAAACCATTTATTTCTATTTAAAATATGTCTCTGATTGACCTTGAAAACATGCTTGACATGACTGTAAATTTGATTGTTATAGATGTCTAACTACTAATGTTTATTATTTTAATATCCAAAATAGCTTTCAAGTATTATAACTTTACATTTAAAGGAACTGCATAGGTACAATACTTTAAACAATATACAGAAACATGTAATACAATAGAACAAAAATACCCTTAAATTTGTATCCATAGACAAAAATCCATACCAATATAAAATATTTGAGTAATTGCTTTTTAAAAATATAGTTTGAAAGTAGATACATAAATCTACCCTTTTATTCATTTCTATATTCCATGTTTCTTTTCAGAACATGATCCCTGAATTTAATTTTCTCTCTCACCATGACTAATAACAGTCTGTGACCAACTCTCCCCACCCCAAATCATGACAAACATCCATGAAATGAAAAAGAACCTTCTACCTTACCTCTTGGGAATATGGGTGTTCTGTTCTTAAAATTGATCCATGCTTTCTGGGGATGAAGCATCGTTAGCGGACTTTGAAATAGTAGAGATAAAGAACAAATTCTTGGAGAGATAGTTGTTGTCCAGCCTCCATGTGGTAGGAGGGTACAAGGCTTTTCTGAAGTCCTTAGTGGAGTAAGATATAAGGCTGAAGCATATTATCTAACTGCTTTGAAGTTTTCTTGAGCAATTTGTAGTCCAAATCTGATCTTTAGGTGGTGTTTGACAGCTTAGTGTCATTATCACAATCCAGGTGGATTCATCACTGTGGGGCCCCAACATTTTGGAAACCACATGAGTCTCTGTTAGGAATGGTTACAGTTCATTGCAGGAAACTTAAACATTTTAAATGTCATAACAGATATCTGAGTGAAGGATCAAAATCTCTGAAATATGTCTGGAGTACACAGACTTAGTTCCTGATTACCTACTTCAGCTTCCAGCCCAAAAACACACTTTGGAAGCTAGATGAAGACTATTTCTAGAATCAGTTAGTACTCTATACGACCCATTTAAATTGTATATAATATGTATATATAGTATATATTATAAATTTTGTGATAATATTTATATTTTTAAAAAGTTTTAAGGAATCAAAATAAAACCAAAGAATTATGAAATTGGTAGCAAAAGAATAGTTGGATCTGCTGCCTGGAGCCTGAAATAAGAGCCAGAGGAGAAGGATCTTCATCACTTCTTATGAGACCAGCCAGCAAGAATTACTCATATAGCCTTGGGAATGGACTGAAATTGAACAGGTGACCTTCAAAGCCTTAAAAAAACATCTCATTGTCTGTTCCATTATTGGCCCTACCAGACATCACTAATCCATTCCACTTATATGTGTATGAGATCTGAAGCATTAAGTAAAAAGTCCTCATGTAAATTATAGGACCCCATAAAAGACTGATTCATATCTGTCCAAGAGACTGGTTGCTTCCACCTCCTTTCTGGTAAAAGAAGCTTCAAATTAACGTTAGGACACAAACTGTTTCTGACATCCCCACACTCTATTGAGGTCTGATTGAAGTGGTGTATAAGAGATGGATGTCTAGCACCCAGTTAACCCAATATCATATTAACTCTGCAGTTGGTTCCTCAAGATGACAGTTCTCTACTCCGCCAGGTTCTTGACACATGAAGACTTGGTGGATTTCCTGTATGACTGTCTTGAAGTATCTGACTTAATTCAATCTTTCAGGCTCATTGTCTGACTGGGCCTGATAGTGTCTCATTGTTGATACAAGATGAAATACTACTCACAGATGGGAATAGTTTTGCCTCAAACAGGATCAGGTATGCAGAAGCAGTGTTGGTGAGGCAAGATAAGGCTACCTGGCCATCATCCCTAGCAGGGGAACTCCAGCTCAAGGATCTGAGCTTTTATTGTTGACTTAAGCATACAGTTTAGGGGAAGACAAGCATCACCATGTACACTGACAGCAGATATGCTTTAACCATGGCTCATGTCCAGGGAAAGAGGATTGTTAAGGAAAAGAAATGAGAAGTAGAAAAGAAATCTTAACTCTATTAGGCTATCTGATTACCCAAGAAGGTGGCCATTATACATTGAAAAGGACACCATAACATGGATTTCTTTGAAGCCAAAAGCAGTGGAATAACTGACTTGGTTACCTGGGAAGTGGCGTTAGAACCAGTGGAACCTTTTCAAGCTGTGTTAGTTCTGCCAGAGCTAAGCTTACCAGAACTCCTGCAACACACCTGAAGTGAGATTGACTGGGCAAAACAAGAACTGGCCACACAAGCTAAACAAGAATGAAGGATGATGCCTGACTGACGGCAGACCCATTTCCCCACAAGATGGAGAGGTGGCTGGTTATAGACCTCCACCAAGCCACTTCCCAGAGGTCACAAAAACTTCTGAACTCCTTAGACTTAAGTATTTTATTTCAAATTTGGAAAATCTAATTAAAGATTGTGAGGATTTAATAAAAGCTCCAGAAGTTTGGGAGATCTAACCACAGTCAATCTAGGAGGATCAGAAAGTGGTGATTCTCACCTTTAATCCCAGCACAGGGAGTAACCTGGGAGTGGCGACCTACGCCCTTAATCCCAATTGAGGTCATCTTAGTTTGTAGAAGGAATTCCAGGCTCCCAAGCAGGCAGTGGTGGGGCCACGCCTTAACTTACCAAAGAGTATTTAAGGCAGGCATAGAAAGACAGAGGAGAGGAAGCCAAGAGAAGCCAGGCTGAGGAAGCTGGAAGACAGCTGGGTAAGATCTGATTGTGGTGTTTACTCTCTCTAATATCTCTGACTTCTCAGAGATCTATCCCTGAGTCTCATTTATTCGTGCAACAAAAGATACCCACTTTTATATATCCCATTGTGCCCAGTAAAACCCTAAATGGAGAACAAAAATCCCACAAGGAATCTGAGCTTGATGAAATGAGCCTGTGGAACACTGGGAGCTGGGCTTTACTGAAAGCATCCAAATGTTTCTTGTGTTTGTAGACACCTTCTCGGAATGATGGAGGCCTACCCAAGTCAAGCAGAGACTGCACCAGTGGTTTCTAAGAACCTTCTTCAGGAAATAATCTCTAAGTTTACACTGACCCTAGCTTTGGAGCTCAACAATGACCAGGCCTTCACAAAGTGTCTCAAATTCTGACAAAGGTATTGTGTATTGGTTGGAGATTACATTGTGCATATAGGCTACAAAGCACAAGTCAATGAAAGTATGAATAAAACTTCACCAAACTGGTCCTGGAAACCGGTGAAAAATTAAGCCAAGCTTCTTCTTCTTCTGTCCTGCTCAGGACCTGATGTACTTTTTCATGGGAGGGGCTTACTCATTTGAAATTGTGTTTGGGGGCTACCTTCTATCCTCCCCCCCCCAAAAAAAGATTTTTCTCCAGGTAGACATATTCACTTACTAGCTTTTCAAGTCTTTACAGACTCAAGGGAAACGTGTCAGATCACTGACCAGTCTGAAAGGAATACTTCCATCTTTCACCTCTGAAACCATCAACCAGTTCCAATCAGGCGACTTGCTTTGAGTAAAGAGGATTCATTCATGGAACCTGGAACCTATGTAAAAGGGATCCTATTCAGTCTTCCTCACCATTCCAACTGCTGTCAAAGTAGGTGGTATTGCCCTTTGGGAAAAAATGGCCAACTGAAGAAGATGGCAGATGAACTGTCTCTTGAATCTTAGAGCCCTTAAAGAAAAGATTACTTGAGTTTATTAACATGAGTTATATAATTCAAACCTGGATATGGGGATTCAGAAAAAAAAATGAGATGGGAAACAATCTTCCAGGAGGACCCCTGTTCTTCTACATCCCTTCTAGAGGTGGGACAGTATTGGTCCAGGGGAGAGATGAAGGTCAGTAAATCAGTTTGTGGAGAAGACCGAAGAAAAAGGGATCTTTCGGGATTACAGTTTTGTACATGCCCTGACATGGTGAATTATCCTGCCAAGGACAAGGTACCTGTATCATGTTCTCAAATTGTCACGCTTGGTTATATTAATGATTTTATTGCATGTGCCTCCTCCTGTGACTCACTGGAAAGCCACGTTCCTAGTCTATGCATACTGCTTTATATTATGCCCCAGGTATATGTACATTCTTGTGTATCTATCATGAAAAATGTCTTTATGATATTAAATGATGTTGAATCTTAATCTCCGAGGTATATTTTAAGCATGTAGCACTAACTTTATTAAAACATTTTTAGTTTCTATGCATTATGAAAAAATGAATACAGATAAAAATGTGATTCAGTAGAATTGAGGAGCACCAAAACCAAATCCATCGTATATTTCCCATAAGAGTGAGGGTTTTACTGTGTAAACTAGTCTCATGCTTTCTTCATATCTTTATGTATCTGTCCTTTGGGAAAGCTCGCAGTTCCTGCCACAGAACACAGACTGCTTACTTCTTTACCTTTCACATTTGTTTCCCGCAGTCTGACATTATTGGGAAAAGGCGTGTGGCCAGTGTGTTCAAGACACACGGGAGATTTATGCCACAGTAAATCCTCCACTTTGCATAGAAAGTCTATCTTAGATCATCTTCTTTTAGGAAAGAGAACTCATTTCTCTTACCCGAAGAATGTTTGTTGTTTGTCTGTTTTTTTAGCTTTGTTTTGTTCAAAAGCCTTTGGAGCCATTAACCTTGGTAACCCAAATAATCCCAGGGCAAGAAACTCTCTATGGTTTTTGGAGTTTCTGAATTTAACTTCCAGTATGTCTGCTGTTTATTTATATTTTAAGCTTAAGTCTTTTCTGCTGAAAAATCTCAGCCATGGGAAACATGCAACCTCTTCATGAAACATTCTCTGCTGACACCGTACTGGTCTCCCCAAGGACAATGTTTCATGATTCAATAGTTTGTGGTGCCTTAGGCAGCATCCAGAGATAGAGCAGGCTCGTCACCATGTTACTACTGCAGACACTTTGTTTTTATTCAATCCCTAGTTCCCAGGTATTTATGTCTTCCCTTTTCTTATAATGTCCTATCATGTCAAGCCTGGGGATTCAATTCTGAAGACACTTTATAATAATTCAGAATACTGAAAGAAGCACTATAGTATATACTTTAAAAATAAAAAGTAAAAATCACATATGCTTTATCTAGAAGACAAAATTGGAACATTTTTTCCTAAAACGTGTATGTGTATGCTTGCATGTGTGCAAATGTGTGTATGTGTTCTTTCCTATCCCACTTTTTAGTATACAACCATTTATTAAGCTTTTAGTGTGAATTTAAATGTGAATTTTGTTAAATATAAATATTTTCAAATTTAAGCAATTATTCTATCTCAAAAGAACATTGATTTGACAAAGCTTAATTTTGGTTTTAGTAGAGTTGCAGCATTAAGATTTTTTGACCTTCCTTTAAATAAAATTGTCTTTTCTTCTAACAGAGAGATTAATACAGCCCCAGTGGTAAGTCATCTGTCATGTTTTATGACTTTGATATTTTCTCTCATCAATTCTCAGCCAGGTGAAGAATGCACAAATCATTCTGCAGAGGTGTTTGGGCATTCTTAAATGCTGACACTTTCTCATTGCCTGGACAGAAATTATGGACGGGTTATGTAACAAGAGGGCTGGTGGTTCTCTAGGGAATTACTGAGACCATTCTGTGGCACTGACAAAATGAAAGTTCAGGAAAAACAGAAGAGCAAGTCTTAGAGAAAGGGATGGGGACAACTTTCCTTTTTAAGATAGGCTGGATGTTCACTGAAGACATTGACTGTATTTTATAAAGCCCTTGCATCCTTTCCTGTCCACTACTGGTCTTATTTACAAACCTATGCCAATGGTCACCTTGGTTTTCTTCTCAGAATGTCTTCTTGGGAAGAAGAGCCCTCCATCCTAGGAAGCTCACTTTTGCTTTCCTTGTCTTCCTATGTCCCCCACACTCTCTATCATTTCCCCATCTCAAAAAGTAACTTCTGTTAGGGAAGTTGTCATGTTGAGAGGAGGCAGATTCTTAAGGGTGTGGCTCCAAGAAAGAAAGAACATATAAGGTACCCTCATGGGGATGCAACAGGGGGTTCAGTAAAATTCTGGCAGGCCGGACATAGAACTCCGTTCGTTGTGTGAACAAACCAAAGAGATCAAAGAATGGATAGAATGAAGAGGCCTTTACAGTTTATCTCAGAGTAAGGTAGTTATTCCCAGAAACATACCACATACCTATTTTCAGAATTCCAGGCTCCTATAGCCTTATTACCTATCATTATATCTATTGAGGATACAAGAAGGACCTTGTTTGCCTGTGTCTTCATTTAAAAGCATGAAGATTTTTTTCCCTCTGTCTTGACTCTCCTTTTGTAGATTTGACACTGACTAGAATTTACCAAGTGGTGTCTCCATGCCTTTCCTGAATAAGGGGACATGTGATTTCTTACATTATACCCCATAATTACCTCGTTGACCTTGGAAACCAAGATGGAAACTTTTTGTTTACTGTCTCTAACTCCACCAGGACAGCCTCAAAGTTTGGCTATTGAATACCCAGGAGGACAGCTGCACTACTTTTACCTACTGTGTAATATTTAGATAAAGCTTGGGAAAAACCCAACACATAAATAAATTTTAATTAGACAAACATTTTTGTTTTTCCAGCCAGATCTTGTCATTGTTATCAATAACTCTATTGATATAGTCCGAACTTTAAATTCAGCATATTGAACTTTGATAGTTTGCGTATCTTACTTAGACCGTTGTAACCTGCTTTCACTTTCCTCTTTTATTCTACATATTGGAAATAGTATAAACAAACCAACAACCGACAAACCTAGACTTGGTAATTACTTTAAAGTCAGTAGAGTGAATATTACAACACTTGTTGGCTGAGGAAATAGTGCTGTGTAACACCACTTTAATGAAAGAAAGGTGACTCCAAACTGCATGCATAGTAAATTCATATTAACTGTGTGTATACTGTTAACTATGAGGCTTAGAAAGTTTCCAGGTGAACCTTTAAGAAAACGCAGGGTAGTGATTTATATAGTATACAGCGTTCAATCACAGCTGTGCTTTGGGTTCTAAGTGAATGTAAGCCATACATAGAGTGTTAGATCACGAAATCAATAGATGTCACGAGGCCATTACTCTCTGGCTGTTTTATTGTTCTATCTTTTCCCTGTCAGAGTCAAGGGCTAGCCTGTCTCTGGAAAGGAACTTTGGGGAGCATTTTGAGACAAACATGCTTGGGTCTAAAGTGGTAGAACTAATTCCCATTTCCAGAGTTGCTTTCTAAATAACTCAAACATCCCATGGAAATTTACACTAAAGGCATTTTCTCCTCTATGAAACTGAACCTAATGGTTTATACTGAATAGAAAACTTGTTATTGAATCTGGTGCCAATTAGGTGGACCCAAAGTACCTATCCTCCTTTGAATCAGTACACATTTGTCCATATGAGTCTTATTTATTTGGTCATGCACTGGGAAAATGGATTGACATGCTTTACTTTTAGAATCTTTAAACATTAAAAGGTGAAAAGCTCATCTCAAGCTGGCAGCTAAACTAGCTGATGTACAAGAGTATCCTATCTGGTACTAGTTTGGGAAACATGGATTGAACTGGCCAAGGAAAGAAGCTGGGGCTAAGTACCAGATGGCAGAGTCCCTAAAGAGGGCAGAAAAGTCATTGATTAAGGTACATCCTTGGTTGCAAGTAAAGACCCTACCATATTGGAGATGTCAGGACCATGGAATTATTGCTACAAACAGTAGCATGTATGGAGTAGAGCCTATCTGAACCTACAAGACATGCTGTGTCTACAAGAAATGGGAGAGCCAGAGATGTGTGGCTACCCAAAGAATTTAAAGCTCAGAAGATCATGTGAATCTCATATATCAAACACTATGCTGTCTACACTACTGGACTTGAATTTACTTTTATTTGACTGTGACTGTGCCCTGGCTTTTCACTCTTGAAATAAGAAAATATTTAACTTATTTTTATATTACAGGACACCCCAGCTGATAGACTGAGTTTTTAAAGAGACATTGGGTTTTTAAATGGACTTTTAAAGACTTTAAAGTTTTAGAGACTATGACACTTTTAAAGTTATACTAGGTATTATACTATATTAACATGAGATGTTGGTGGTAAACAAGAGACGAAAGGCTGTATTGTGCTTGCAAGTCATGTTGAAAAGGGGTCTATTGTACAGGTTAGTTCTGTCAACTAGAAACAAACTAGAGTCATCCATGAAGGAAAAATGCCTCGTTATATTGTTCTGTAAGCAAGCCTGAGGGGCATTTTCTTTGTTGATGTGGATGAGCCAAGGTCACTGTGGACAGGGCCACCACTGAGCAGGTTGTCTAAGTAAACAAGTCGAGCAAGCTAGTAAGCAGAATTTCTCTATAGTTTATGTCTCTGATCCTGCTTGATCCCTTACATCCCTCTGTAATCAAATGTGATTTGGTTATGTGTTCCAGATAAACTCTTTCTTCCCATGTTAAATTGTTTGAGCAAATTTGAATAATTTACTAGTTCTGTTTGAAATGCATTCAAATGTTCTACTTAAATGTTTGCCTGACAAAATGCTAGATTACAAATGACAATCTAATAATTATTACAAGATTTTTTTTTAATAGAATTTATTTTGTTTGGATTAACTCTTGATATATAACCTACTGTCTTAGTTTGGGTTTCTAATGCCATGAAAAGACACTATAACCATGGTAACTTTTTTTTTTTTTTAAAAAAAAGGCATTTAATTGGGGCTGGCTTGCATTTAGAGGTGATGCTCACTATAATTATGGTGGAAAGCCTAAAAGCAGAAAACAGACATGGTGCTGAAGAGGTAGCTTTGAGTTCTACATCCAGATCAGCTAAGAGCAGGAAGAGAGTGACACTGGACCTGGGTTGAGTATTTAAAACTACAAATTGCATTCACTCCCAGTGACATACTGCTTCCAACAAGACCACACCCATACCAATAAGGCCACACTTCCTAATACCTGTCAAGTAGCATCACTTCCTAGTGATGAAACATTCAAATATGTTAAGTCTATTGCAGACATTCTTATTCAAGCCATGACACATATTATACATCTGATATAAACAGAAAATTGTTTCATTTCTTCTCCAGAAAGTTGGGAACTAAAGCATATCTAGATGTATTGACTCTTGTGTTACTTGAGATGGTTCATCAGGTAAAGATCCTTGCTGAAAAAACTGACAACCTATGTTCAATCCTGCAGCATACAAAAAGAAAACTTATTTCTAAAAGTTGTTCTCTGATGTCCACATGAGTAACATGATACACACAAGTGCATACATTAAAATAAATAAATGTAAAAAATATTGACCCTCTTTGAAGTTTGAAACTCCAATTCTGGTATTAGACAATACTGAAACAGAATGAGATACTGAACTGTGGGAGGAAAGGACAAAGTGTTGCATATATATATATATTTCAAGCAAAAGACCAATGTACCCAGGGAAAAGTATTTGAAACAGCCCTTAAAAACTCTTTATAAGATCCTTCTGTATGCTGTGAATATGCACTGCTCTCATTGGATAATAATAAAAACTGATTTGGCCTATAGCCAGGTAGAATAATACTGGGAAGAAAAGCCAAATTGAGATACAAAGAGAGGAAGGTCAGAGTCAGGAGTCCCCAGCCAGATGCAGAGGAAATAAGATGAGAGAATACTGTACTGAGAAAAAGTAAGCCACGTGGCTTGCTAAACATAGATAAGAATTATAGCTTAATTTAGTGTAATAGCTAGTGGATAATAAGTCTGAGCTACTGGCCAAGCATTTATAGTTAATTCAAGCCACTGAATGATTATTTGAAAGCAGCTTTGAAATAGGGTGGGATATAGAAAAGCCCCTATTTACACATTTGTCAACCCCTCACAGAAATAAAGGATTCCTGGCAGACTGAAAACTATATGATATGAGGCTCTGCCTGACCAAAGTTTGATTAGACAAAAGTTTTAAGTTAACAGACCATCTAAATCTCAAGAATATATTTAAGTAGATACATTATGTTTCTAGCAATTTTCTAGGGAAATTAAAAAACATTAACAGTTTTACACAGGAAAATCAGCATTTTTTAAAATCACAGATTTTTATAAAATATTCCCCAAGTTTCAGTTTATATTAAAGATTATTTATATCACATTCAATAGGCTCTTCTTATAACCAATCAAAATCAATATTACTTCAGTGAAAAATCCTGGAGTTATTTTTAAATATATGTCAACTTCTCTCTGAATTTCTTGATTTTTATAGCTCAGAACAGTATTAATTCATGTGTATTTTTAATATTGCTGGTACCAAAAATTAATTTTAATGAAATTTTAGAAATAAGGTTTCTTTTCATAATAGTAAAATACTGGTGCATTTTGTTTCATTCATCACAGTCATCTTTTCTCCTTAAATAATCTTTAGTGAATGGCTCTAAAGAGTTGCTATTGCTCTCCAAATGGATATCCAAATCTATTGCAGTGTCTACCATTGTAGACATCATCCCTACAGCAAAGGTTGACTTCCCTGCCCCTCAAATTCTACACTGGATTGAAGAACATATGAGCATTCTAATTATTTCAGACAGCTGTGCATCCTCTGATTTTTCTGTGATCTATTTGTTCTATATTGTTTAATAGTTTCTCACTGTGTAAATGGCTTCAGGATGCCTTCTATATTCTCAATATTCTCATTACACTAATTTTGAAAACAAAGTAATGAGAAAACAATCCATGATAACAGAAGTGGGAGTATCTTGGGGGCAGGAAGGAGTTAGCAAGAATGGGTCAGGAGAAATTGAGAAAAGTAGTGAGAAATAGAAACAAATAAGAGCAAAGTATGTTGATTATTTGTGCATTAAAAATTTCATAATTATACCCACTACTCTGTATGTTTACTTAAAAAATTAACTTTAACAAGAGTTAAGAAGATGACTCAGAAGGTAAGGCGCTTTCTATGCAAGCCTGAGGACCAATCTGAATCTCCAGCACCTGTGTAAACTGCTCTCCCCAATAATCACAGCAGGTGAGAGAAGAAAATGTCCCATCAAGTTAGCAAAGAAGACTAGTAAAAGAGAGAGTGAACAATTCACCAAGACACCTTGTCAAAAAGGGTCAAAAACAACCTATAAAGGAAAAATGTATCTGAGGTCAACTTTGGGTCTCCACATGTATGCACACCTTCCTATACATGCTTATGCCATTCTCTTGGGAACATCCATATATACTACACGCACACATTCAAACAATGATTGAAAACCTTTATCTTTGAGACATTTGTACTTTTTCCAAAAAGGAAGAACAATAAATAAACTATAACAACATATTTGGAACTTCAAGCTAAGCATAATAGTCTAAAGCTTTGAAGCTGAATCTATATGTGAAAGAGAACATGTGATATTTGTCTTTTTTGATCTTGATTATCTCATTAAATATATTTTTCCAGTTACAACCATTTAAAATTTTATTTCAGTATTTCTTTAAAATGAATACAACTTCATTTTGTAAGTGTACCGCACTCTCATTATCCCTTTATCAGCTGCTGGGCACAAAGGCTGTTTCCATGACCTAGCTGCTGTTTTAATTAAATATCAAACATTCAATACCAATAACGACTCAAAAGCCAGATGCTGGAGTGAAACCTTGCTAGCTCAGAGAGGCAGAGAAAGTACCCAGCTGTGCTTCTTCCTCCACCAACATCCCAGAAAAGGTCTTTTCTCCTACATCATCTCAGAAACTCCTCCAATCAATATCTCTCCCTTCTACACCCTTTGCAACTCTCTATCTGTCCTCCTGATTCCTTTTACTCTCTACTGTTTTTTCCTGTCCACTTCCTGTCGACTAGGTGCTTGCTCTGCCTCGTGAGCTATGGTTGACTTTATTTAATTCTGTTTACAATAAGATGATAATACTTAGATTAAAGGTGTGTGCTAGGGCTGTGCCTAGTCACAACTAGAAACAGATTTCTTCCAGGAAAGAACTCAATCTCAGGGTTCTCAAGGTGATCAAATATCCTGCAACACCTAGATATTGTGATTAGAGCAACAATGAAAATGAATATGTATCTCTGTAAAATATAGAGTCTTTTGGGTATACTCCTAGGAATGGCATGACTGGGTTATATGCTATTTCCACTCACAGTTTTGAGGACCCTCCATGCTTATTTCCATAGTAACTATCAGTTTATACGCTAAGAGTGAATACCTGCATCCATACCTGCACCAACATCTTTTATCCTTTGCTTCCTCATCTCAGCCAATCTGACTAGGGTGAGGTGAAATATTAAAATACTTATACTTAATATTTACCTTATTGCTAAGAATGTTGAGTAATTAAAATATATATAGCTGTATTTTTTATTTCTTCCCTAGCTTCCACTTCACTCAGTTATAATGAATTATGATATAAAACATAAATAAAAACATGGAAGAAAAATATCCATTGGAATTTTATTCCAGATACTCAATTTTAAAACATTAAATTTCTAACCAAAACTATTTCATATTGCTAGTATTTATGTTAGAATCTGTGTCAAATTCCAATAAAATGGTTATTTGGTCTATGACTGTTTCTACTATTTTTTTTCTATTGATTCTTAATAAAATTGTCCAGCTTCTTCATGCTTTAACTGTTTTTATATTCTGAGACTTTTGTACGACAGAACACTGGAAAACAAAGACACTCACACTCTATTTACTTCCAAAGTGCAACTCATCTTCTGTATTGAGTAGCGGATTAAAGATTCATCATTCATATTCCTCTCTATAGACACACCCACAACTAAGTTGAAGCTGAATGAATTTATTTCTTCCATGATTAACTCAAACACACCAAGGTGACGTCTCTTTTAAAACTCCATTATTTGAATTAGAATGGGACTAAAGGAAATTGTTCATATTTTAGCTTCAGTTTAAATATAATGGTAGTCCAATCATCTTGATAATACAAGACAGAATTTATTTTCCTTTCAGAAACCTCTCCTCTAATGTATTTCTTGGAAGCAAAAGGAAGAACAGTTACTGTCCCATTTATTTTCCAGTTTCCAGCCTGACCCATATGGGAAAAGGCTTTGGAAATTTCCCATGATTCCAAGACCTAGGTCTTTATAATGGCTGTGTCCATGTTAACAATACATATCCATTCAGGACCTCACTCTCAGCATTTATTCAATTTCCTACATTTGAATGGGGAATAAAGGAGTTAGGGAGATGCCCTATAAGCTCTCTGTTAGACCTCTGCCTCAGCAATCACTCGGTTACTGATCATAGTACCTGCTTCTGAGGCATTAAAATCTCAGATGGTGCAAGATGGGGAATGCACAGGTTTTCTGTCCTCAAAAGACCTATGTAAAGTTTCTTTTTCACGCATTGCACCGGAAACTCAGCCCTGCAGGGAACAGAAGACAGGAATTCCATGTGTGCATTTCCCTCCTTTCTGCTTCTAGCAGATGTCTCTCTCCAAAATACCATCTCCTCCTCCAGGGACTCAGCATACGTTTCCTTCCTTCACGTTGGCAGAAGGCCTGTGCTGAGATTATCATCTGGAATGTTTTCCAACCTTATGTGTTATGTTATTGACCCTGTATTTTTAGTTCTCTTCTCTGGCATTTGATAAGAGAAGTTCATCTAGAATTCAGAAAAGCCTTTTTTTCTTGGCTCTTGAAATGAAGAATTGTACTTGTAATGTTTGTCATTTCTGCTAAGTGCTAGTTAACTTATTTGTTCTGGTTATAATTATCTTTCATTACATGTAAATCAGGATGGTTTTTTGGTGCAATTATATTTGAGAATATGATTAATAAAATCTCTACGTTGAATCCTACTGGCCAGGATTTTTGTCAGGGCAAGAGAGCATACTCAAAATGCAGAATAAATTTCTGAGTTAGAATCTTGGTTCAATTATAGAGAACTTGGTTAACTATTATCAAGCTATAGCTTTTATCCCCAGCAACCACACACACACACACTATTTAAGGGAGAAACTGCTTCTTTACCTAGTTGAGGAACACTATTAGAGGTCATGCAAGGGGAAACTGTTACTTCTAGAGAAACAATAAACTTACATTTAAAGCAAAAAGGAGCTATATATTTTTACATAAATACATACATTACAAATCTTTCCAAAGTGATATAAGGACACCTTGGGATTTGTAAAGAATTGGCATCATAGTGGATCATTAATGAACATAAACACAGGCAAACATTAAATGACTTGTGTCAACATCTCGAGGCCAGTCCCCACTTTTCTCTTCTTCTTCCCCTCTCTCCACAAACACACTCTTTTGCATGAAGCTGATTCTCCTGAGAAAATGCCTTCTCTAAGTTCTTAAGGTGGAGAGAGAATCACTGTATTAACATGGCCTGGATTTAATTCCTGTGTATTGTTCATCAGAGGAAAGTAATTTTGACTAAAGAACTTTAGAGATTTTTTCCATGACATTGTTACTCTGAAGGAGACAATTACATGTGGCTTTTGAACACATCTATCATGGTTTGACAAATGATTCTCTAGAAGAGGAAACCACATTATGGTTTATTTTTCTTTTATTGAAAATCTACTCTTATTCATACAATATATTCTGACTACACTTCCCTCCCCAACTTCTCCTCAGTTTTGCGCCTGCCCCTACAACCCATAACCAACTTTTCTGTCTCTCATTAGAAAAACAAATTGCATCTAAGTAATAATAATAAAATAAAAAGTAAAATTAGATAAAAAATAATTTAGAATAGCACAAAATGAAACAAAAGAAAACATAGCCAAAGAAAAGTATAAGAAACACATATAGACATAGAGACATACATATTACACACGGGCACACAGAGGAATAAAACAAGCAAACATGTAAGCCTTTGTGTGTATGTGTGTGTGTGTGTGTGTGAGTAGACAAAGGACCTACTGTTAGTTTAAAAAATGCCTTGACATGACATTATAATACAAAAAGCTTACAAAGATGCCATTGAACTTGCTTTGTGTTGGTCATCTACTGCTGGGGATGGGACCAACTCTTAAGAGTGGTTTGTTTCTCCTGGTGAGACTTCCTCAGAGAAAACTAATTTTTCATCTGCAAGAAGTTATCAGTTTTGGATAACTTCAGGGTTAAGGATGGTATCATTTGTCCACTTTTCTCAGTGCAAGGACTCAATGTGGTACAGACTTTTGCAGGCCCCGTGTATATTGCCTTAGTATCTGTGAGTTTGTATATGTGTGTGTAGTCATGTGTTTAGAAGGACTTGGTTCTTGGTGTCGTCTGTCTCTTTGCTCTTATTCTCTTTTTGCTTTCTATTCTGTAGGGTTTCCTGGGACATGAGGGGATGAATTTTCTGAAGAAATCTCATTTATAACTGAATGTTCTAAGGTCTCTCATTTTTTGTTTGATGTGTGACTGTGGGTCTGTATTTGTTTTTATCTGCTGTAGGAGGAAGCTTCTCTGATGATGGCTAAGAAAAGCATAGATCTATTAGTATAGCAGATGTCATTGGGAGTCATTTTATTGCTCTGTTCCTTTAGCAGAACAGTAGGATTGTTTTTTCTTAGGTCTCTGGTCTATATAGTCAAAGGTTCCTGGTCACATAAGAAGTGACAAGTATGGGTTCCGTAGATAGAGAAGGCCTTAAATCAGATCAGATATTGGTTTGTTATTTTGGAATCTTGCAGAGAGACATGATTATAGATCAATGAGGATGCAGATATTGTCTTCAACAATGGGTCCTTACGGTCAATTTGTGGAGAGCACCAATAACTTGGGCAATAGCCTGGGTTGTTTTGGGGTTCCCACAGGCCTTCTTTGGCTAATAGTTTGATTAGGTATAACCCACCCCCAGTACTAGAAGCTTCATTTAGTGACAAGAGAAGTCCAGTTGGTTTTCTATTTCTCCCATTATTTGAGAGTTTCCTTTAAATCACCTTTATATATCTAAGGAAGCTACACCCCTGAAATAGCCCTAACTTTTAGCTCTCCCTCATTGCTTTTATGAATAGAGCAGCAATGAACATGGTGGTGCAAGTATCTCTGTAACAAGATTTAGAGTCTTTTGAGTATATGCCCATAAGGAGGATATTAAAGTAGACCTATTCCCAGCTTCCCAAAGCACATCACATTGATTTCACACTGGCTGTAAGAATGTGCAATTTCATGAGCAAAGCTCATTACTCAACAACATCACCAGCATGGAGTGTCATGCGTGTCATTGATCTTGACTATTCTGACAGTTGTAAAATGAAATCTAAAAGTAATGTTGAGTTGAATTTACCTAACAATATCGAACATTTCTTTGAATTTTCCCTAGTCATTTGAGTTTCCTTTTTTGTAAATAGATTGTTTATATGTATACCTTATATTAAAAACTGGGTTATTTATTTTTTGACGTCTAGGTTTTTTTTTTTTTTTTAGTTCTTTATATCATGTGTATATGAGCCCACTTTCAGATGTGTAGTTAGTAAAGATCTTTTATCATTTCGTAGCCTTCTGCTTTGTCAGAATCATGGGGTTCTTTAGCATAAAAAAGCTTTTCAGTTTCATGAGTTCCCGTTTACTAATTGTTGTACTTAGTTGTAGCGGTATTATGCTCTGTTACATTGTAAATAATTATCCCACCTACTGTTTTAATAAAACCGCTGGTTGGCAGAAGGCAGACAGGAAGTGTGGGTGGGCCTACCAAACAAAGAAAACTCTGGGAACAGGAAGAGCAGAGTAGAGATGACAGCAAGAGTAGAAGAAAGAAGACAACCACGTTGCTCTGAGGAAAGGTACCAAGCCACATGGCTAGACAGATTAATGGAAATAGATTGAGATAAGATGAAAGAGTTAGCTAGCAATATGTCTGAAACATAGGTCAATCGACATGAAATTAATATAAGCATGAAATTATTGTGTGATGATTTGGGGCAAAGCAGCAGTGTGCCTGAGAACAGGTTGAAACCTCAGGGCTAGGCACAAAAGTCTGGCTCAGAAACTCTTATTACACTTAGTGACTGTGCTTTCACCATTTTTTTCAGAAGTCTTTTTCTGTGCCAATTTGAGTTCAAGACAATTTCTCACTTTATCTTCTATATGGCTCAGTATATCATTTCTTACACTGACGTCTTTACTCCATTTGGATTTGAGTTTTGTGCACAGTGATAGAAATTGATCTATTTCCATTCTTCTACATGCAGACATCCAGTTTGACCAGAACCATTTGTTGAAGATACTGCCTTTCCCCCATTTCCTTCAGGATTGTTTGTAAAAACAGAAACAGGTGTCCATATGTGTGTATACTTATTCCTGGGTTTCAATTTGATTCTATTAATCAATGTGTCTCTTTTTGTGCCGACACCATACTGTTTTTATTACTGTAACTCTGAAGTGCAATTTGAAATTGGGTTTGTTACTACTTTCTGCTGTGCTTCTACTATTTATGATTTTTTTTAGGTATCCTATGTTCTTTTTGTGTCTCAGTATAAAGCTGAAAATTGCACTTTCAATTTCCATAAAGAAATGTGCTGAAATTTTTATGGGGAATTGGATCTGTAGATTGTTTTTGGTAGGATGACCATTTTTATCATGTTAATTCTACAGATCCATGAGCATGGGAGACATTTCCATCTTCTGATAGCCTCTTTAATTTATTTTTTAAGACATCTTAAAGTTTTTATTATATAAATCTTCCACTTGTTTGCTTAGAGAAGCCTCAGATACTTTGTTTTTTAGGTTATTGTGTAAGATATTGTTTTTCTGATTTTATTCTCGGTCCATTTGTTATTTGTACATGGGGGAGGCAACTAAGCTTTGTATGTTGATTTTGTATCTGCCTACTTTTCCGAAAGTGAATATCAGTGTAGGCGTATCATGGTGGGATTTGTCCAGTAATTTATGTTTATTATCACATTACCTGCAGGTAAAGATCCATTGAAGTCTTCCATTCCCATTTCTTTTAGCTTTCTTATTGCTCCAAGACTTCAAGTCCTATGCTTATTAGTGATGGAGAGAGTAAACAATCTTGTTTTGTTCCTGATTTTATTAGAGATATTTTGAGTGTATCTTCATTTAAGTTATTAGCTATGGAGTTGTTCTAATCTGCCTTTATTTCATTATGTTGAGGCATGCTTCTTGTATTTCTAATCTCTCTGGGAACTGTATCATGAGGGACTTTCAGATTTTGTCAAAATTCTTAATTCTGTCTAATGTGCTTTTTATGTTTCTGTCTGTTTATATGGTGGGTTTCATTTACGTGTTTTGAACCATTTCTGCATCTCTTTGATGAAGCCTGCTTGATCATGATGGCTGATCTATTAGATGTGTTTTTATATCTAATATGTAAGTGTATTTTAGTGAGACTTCTTTGCATCTATGTCCATATTAGGAAATTAGAACTCTGCAGTAAAATCATCTGGTCCTGTTTTTTTTTTTTTTTTTTTTTTTTTTTTTTTTTTTTTTTTTTTTTTAATGCAAGACATGAATTTGAATCCATAGTGCCCATATTTTGCAAAGCCAGATGGACATGTCTGTAACCCTTAGTTAAGTATTGGAGGAAGTTAGATCTCAGAAGCTTAGAAGTCAGCTGGTCTACCAGAAACAATAAGATTTAGGTTCAGTATGTTTACTGTAACAATAGAATAAAATGAAAAATGATAAAGCAAGACACATGAAGTCCTCCTCTAGCATGCAGAGGCATGAGCATCCACCTTCCATACACACACCAATAAGCAAGCATACATCATACACACACACACACACACACACACACATACACACACACACACACACACACACACACGAAGACAAGAAAATATAATCCCTGTCTCTTGTTAAAGTGTATGTCTTAAAATTTTAATCCATATTGCAAACTATCGTTGCAAATATTTATCCCAACAAAACACTCTTGGTTCCTATTTTATTATAGCTTATAAATGAAGTGGCATTAAGAATTTCTTTAGGAGAAATATAAGCTTATAATTGTGTTAAAATTTCAGTTGCTATGCTATGCTTTGGAATTAGCTACGTTAGAGGTAACTATACTGACAATCCTGAGACTCTCCAGTCCACTGTGAATTGTTTCATAGAAGCTACTATTTCATTTTACATTTATTCCCCAGGAATGATTTGGAAACAAATTTCTCATTGTTCATAATTATTTGAGAAGTAGAGTTGGACATTAAAAAACAAAGGAATGCATACAAGTGAAGATATTTAGCCTTTATCTCCAGACAAGTAGAACAGATTCTGCTAGTTAGAAGTCAAACAGTATGTCTAAGAATGTAGCTTGATATAGAGTGTGAGAATAACTTAGGAATCAGACAAAAATAACCGAGACTGAGAAATGAAGACAGAACATGCAGCACGCTTACACACAAGCACACTTATAATAATTGCTCAAGAACTGGGTATGTAGGTATGCTAAAATGAATAAGGACACTTAGAATTTATAGAACTAAAATTAAACACAAAGCAAACAACTGAGAGTTATTTGAAAGGCAATAAAACGTTGATGTTTCATTGTAAATATCAACCATTATATACTAAAGTTTAATTAAAGAATTATATTATGTCACTATACTAAATAAAAAATTCAAACTTCTGTATTCTGTTTCACGTTATTAAAAGTATTTTTACCTGACACGCACATAATATAAATGACTCTTCTCTATTGTTTTCATGAAGAGGCATCAAATAGTGAAGGTTGTTAAAAGAATTTCAATAACACTATTTTCACTATTATATCTAAGCATATCTTGTTTTCATTCAAGATATATCACAGCTGTATTTTCCAGATATCCTCTGTATAATGGAATGTACCTTCTAAATTAGTAGTTAGGGAACCTTAACCCTCTAAGGCTGCTGTACATAAGCTATGGGTCATGACCTCATTAGGGGCCAAATAACCCTGTCACAGGGGTCATTGGAAAACACAGATATTTACATTACATTTTATAACAGTAGCAAAATTACAGCTATGAAGCAGCAACAAAGATAATTTTATGGTTGTGGGTGGCATCTACATGAGGAACTTTCTTAAAATGTGGTAGCATTAGGAAGATTGAGAACCCCTGCTCCCAGGTAAATAGAAACACAATGCTTAGTGGAACATTTGAATGTGTGTTATATCAAATAGCATATTCAAAAATAACAATTACCCACGAGTAGTTCATAAGTAAGTTCATTCGTCTTTAGCTTTGTTACTCTGACAAATTAGTGCTGCCTAAAATGTCTATACCAGTTAAGGATAACAGAAATGTCTAAAGATAATTATCTCATGAATACTTAAAGTTTTAGAGTCAGGTCATACATTCTTGACTCTATCTATCTATCTATCTATCTATCTATCTATCTATCTATCTGTCTGTCTGTCTATCTATCTATCTTTCATTCATTCATCTATGTAATCTATCTCTATATCTTTCTCTCTCCTTCCCTCCTTTAGCTCCTAATTTCTAACTTCTACATATGCTGTTGTATCTTAGTAGTGAATGACATAAAACTGTATCATAGTATATCACAACCACACTCATTTAGCTGTTCTTCATGAGCTTGGATTTATCTTTCCCATTAACCTGTGACTCTTGGCACACATGAAAGAATTCAATCTGCTGGCGGTAATACCATGAGAAAATATGCACTCTATGCAAATACTAGCAATGAACTTACTCAGGATATGACTGTCAATAATTAGTCAGAAATGGGACATTATTTGTTTGATAGGTAGATGGGAAAAGCGGCTTCAGAAGCAAGGCTTGCAGTCATATGTAGGCTCAACATTAGTTCCCTCTACCAAAGCTGATCCCATTAGCCACAGTGCTAAGTGCTTGGTCTATGACTATTACAGACAGACATTTAGCTAGATCATCAGTTACAAAAGCCCACTGAGTTATCAAAGATGGGAAAAATTTACATATTACCTGAGACAATCCTGAATGCCTAATTTTCCATTACTTATATAAGGACCCCTTATATATATATATATATATATATATATATATATATATATATATATATATATATATATATCACTTTGACAAAGATGTTTTACTGTGAAAATTAAACATAGGAAAGAACAAATCACTTATAAATTCATCACAATTGGTTGGGAGTGGTGGAACACACCTTTAATCCCAGCACTTGGGAGGCAGGATCAGGCAGTTATCTGTGAGTTCAAGGCCAGCCTGGTCAATATAGTTAATTTCTGGATGAATTTGCTTACATAAAAAAACCCTGTCTCACAACAAAAGAAGAAAAATTCTTCACAAATTGAGCAATTAAAAATAATTTGCACCAACTATGTGATAACAATTTGATTTGCAAATTAGCTGTTATCCTTTGGGCGCTCTCGCTCTCTCACAATATCCTGCATTTGATTTCTTATTTTCTTGGGTTGAATACAAAACTTGGTACTTTCAGTTATGTCCCTAAAGAGCCTTATACACAAGATTTTGCCTTCATCAATTGTATTGCTTTTGGACAGATTAAAATTCTTGCTTTGCAAAGTAAGAATGCTTTCTCAAGAGCTTAAATAGTGGTTAACTGCTGAGGTTGCTGTTTAGCCATTGGCATTCTTCATGTCCCTGAACCAATGTGTAGAGAAGAGTTTGATAGACTTTGGTGACAGATCTCACAGTGTGAACATGATTGATGCTATAGAACAGAAAGGACAGTAAGCACATCTGACATTCAGAGCTCTTTTAGCCAACCTCTGCATCCAGCTGGGAATATTAATAATGTTTTAAACTATATCAGTTAAGTAAAACTACTAATGTTGTATCCCCACAGGAGGAAAGGCTTGTGTCTCTCAATCTAAATAACTGAGATGCATACGGATTGTAGATGCCAAGTCCAGTCTCATGGACAATTATAGAAGCAACTGTAGTCCTATTTGTTTTGTGATTTGAATATTTATGTATATTAATTTCCACATTTTTCTTTTCCTTTACTGTTTTTCCCAAATGTGTTAGTAGTAATAATTTAGTCATTAGTTGTCTGTCTGTATATCAGAATTTGGTTATGAGTAAATTGAAAAGAATGGAAAATACTTAGCTATACATGTAGTTACCAATGGTTGAATAATTTGTTGAGCAAAAATGTAGAAGGGGTGAATGATTGTTTTTCAGGGGAAAAGTATTAAATAAAAAAATCCCATCTTTGAATTGCAAAACATGCAAGACAGACAAGAATAATACTTTCAAGTGACTTTGCTTTCCAACTACCACACCACAAAAATACATAAATCAAAAAAAAAATTCTAGTGGTATGTCAAAGAGCTGTAGGTGAATATAAATAAACCCTCATCAGCTCATGATTGATGAGGCAGATAAAAATATGTAGAACTGTGTATTACAATATGTCATTTAGTCAGTCTAATCAATATATCGCAAACACAACACTGACAGCAGCTAACATGCTTTCCTTCATATTCACATAAACCTCTTATAACTGCAAATGAATCAGACCATCAGTATATCTCTATGAGTTTAAGAGAAAAGTTCATATTATGTAGTTCACATTGATTTGCTTTCCAATATAAATAATCTAAATATGTATTGTTACTCATAATTTATATTTTTCCCTGATTTTCCCTTCTGGAACATTCTGCTGGTAAAATACTTTATGGAAGACTTGGAGGAAAAGAATGGAAATGTTTATGAGGAAATTGCTTCTGGCTTCTACAGTGGAAAAGGCCGAATCAAGCTGCAGAATATTTTTCCTCCAGGGAATAAAAGCAACACATTCTTATTTCTACTTAAAACAAACAGAACCAGTTACAGATCTTTCATTTTCTCTTAATAAGTTTTTAGATCAACTCAGGCTAGCACTAGCAAGCAGAAGTTTCCCTAAGGAGAGAGTTAGAGAAATCACGATTTCATTCTTTTTTGTTTCTGCATTATATAATCATTATAGAACAAGTTTCTGGCTATGCTCGACAAGTCTAACAAGTTTCCATTATAAAGATGGAACACCCAAAGTCTGTGTCTGGGTCCATGAACTGCAAACACAGGTGCCTTCATTTTGAGACACTGATGAAGCTGTCTTGGAATATCAGGTAAGTTTCGTTGAACACTGCAACATCTTGGAATCCTTGAGTATTTCTTTGCAAAGTCTTTAAAATAAGGTATGCTAATGCATGTTTCATTTTTCATAAGCTTGGTAATGTTGTAACTAATGAATCCATTTGTCAGAACATAAATAATCCTATCTGTTCTCTGAGCTAAAGTTGTTTTCAACATGAAGGCAATGTCTTTAGCTCAACTCGAGATTATAAGAATTGAAGATTACCGTTTTTGTTTCTTCTTCCAAGCACCCCCACCCTTTTATTGAAAATAGATTCTTCTCTCATACAATAAATCACGACTGCAGTTTCCCCTCCCTCTATTCTTCTGAGTTCTTCTCTGCACATGCACCCAGTCCAGACCCACTCTCCCTTTGTCTCTCATTAGAAAAGAACAGCTTCCCAAGAGATAACAACAAAACATCAAAATAAGATGTAATAAGATAAAAAAAAGTCACCACATAGAAGTTGGACAAGGCAAACTAACAGAGAGAAAGAGACCGAGAGAAGGCAGAAGAATTGGGGGCTCACTAGTTCAGGAGTTCCATCAACACACTACACTGAAAGCCACAATATATATATATATATATATATACACAGTGGGGACGTGTGCAGCCCCTGCGATTGCTGGCTCGGTCTCTCAGTTCATATGAGTTTTGTTCCATTGATTTAGAGAACCTTGTTCTCCTGATGTCCTCAATTCCCTCTGGATCTTACACTTTTTGCGTTGCTTGCAGACTTAATGATGATAAGCTGCAATTTTCTACTTCATGTATTTTCTAAAATATAACAGATGAATAAAGCCTAGTAGTGAATATTTGTTGAACTACCGAGTAAAACAATATTAGAAAGTAAAATTATACAAATACACTAGTCATTATTTCCTTAAAAATAAATTGATTTAAGCAAGATTTTATCCATCTTCCTGAGTATTTTTATTTGGTAATTGCAGCACTCAGAAACCAAGTTTTAAAAATATTCCTCCAAGATGCAAAATGATGAGGCCAGGAAGGTGGCTTAGTAGTTGAGACCATTTGCTGTCAGAGGACCTGGTTCCATTCCCAGAACCCATATGGTGGCTTACAACTTTCTATAACACCAGTTCCTGGGGATTCATTGCCCTCTTCTGACCTCTGCAGGCACCAGGCACACACATGGTACACAGGCATACATGCAGGCAAAACACATAAGTATAACATAAATAAATCTAAAAGTAAAATTACATCTTAAAGATGTAAAAAATGCAAAATAAAAAATCTATTCTTTATCTGTTGTTACTGAAAAATGCTAGATCTCATAGAGATGGATTAATCTTCCCAGCAGGCTGGTACCCTAATAACCAATCAGAGGTTTAATATTAATTACAAACTCTTTGGCCTATGGCCCAGGCTTATTACGAACTAGCTCATTCTTCTTAAATTAACCCATTTCTATGAATCCATGTGTCACCATGTGCCTTCAACCCCCACCCCAGATGGTAGCATGCAGCATCTTCTCCAACTCTGCCTTTCCTCTTCCTATATCTCTCTTGGAATCCCACCTGGCTAGTCTTGTCATAGGCCAAAACATCTTTGTTAGGTAGCACCACATATTCACAGCATACAGAAAGACATCCCATAGCAATCTCAGACTTTAAATAAGTAGCAATTTGTTGAAGCAAATTTAAAGTTTAAAATTTAAACTACAAAGCATGATATTACTCATACTTTAATTTAGAAAATGCCCACACTGAGAATATGTGTGTAGTAGCTGTTTTTTTTTTTTTGAACAGATACTCTATTTTTTTCATTTGAGTTATTTACTATTTGCCAGCATTATTTTAGTGTGTGTTAGAACCAAATGAATATTTTTCTTCTAAAACTATCTAAAGTTTTGTGTAAGACTATGAAATATATTGCTTTCATTAAACCCTTATTTTGTTTTAAATATGTATACTTATGTGTCTCTGTGTAACTATGTGTATGTGATTGCTAGTGTCCACAGAAGCCAAAGAGGGCATTAGATTCTCTTTAGCTGGAGTTACATGTAGTTTTGATCTATTCAGTATGGGATCTGGGAGCTAGATATGGCTCCCCTGCAAGCACAGTACACACTCTTAATCTTCTGAGAGAAAAATCTCCAGCCCCAAGGATTCCTTTCTTAATCTTCTATTTGTGTGTGTCAAGGATCTTCCTTTAGTTAGTGAGTATAATGGCAATTTCACATGGTAATTTGACTAACAACACCACCCCAGATATCACATATTAATTTGTATGAATATTTCTAGATGAAATGAGCATTTGAATTTAGATTGAGTATAAGATATTCCCCTCCACAAAATAGATCTCATCCAATCCACTGATTACCTTAAAGAGCTGACTAGAACAAAAACCCTGGGTAAACAGGATAATTCTCTTGCTTGGATGCCTTAAGCTGGGACATCAGGTTTTTACTGCCTTCAGATTGAATTGAAACTACTGCTTTTCTTTGGGCTCAGAATTGCCAACTTTTAGAAAAGAAATACACTGTCAGCATCCCTGGGTCCTTTGTTTGCTGACTGTAGTGCAGGGGATTTTGCAAACTGTTATGAGTTATACTAACAAATTCTTCTCTTTACACACACACTTGAGAGAGAGAGAGAGAGAGAGAGAGAGAGAGAGAGAGAGAGAGAGAGAGAGAGAGAGAGAGAGAGAGAGAGAAACATGGACACACAGAAACAATGCAAACACACCTTATGTTTTTTTTTCTCTGCAATACACATGAACATTCAAGAATTCAGCTTTCAAAATACTCTGTGTTTAGCAATACGTTTATAATATAACACACACACACACACACACACACACATGACATTTCCCTGTTTCTTTTGACTTTAACAAGGCCAATATTTCTATGTGATCTATTAGAATATTTCTTTTCAAGCTTGGAGACCGTTATTAAAATTTATGTTGTCAGCCAATGCTGGAGCAAAGCATTAAACTCCATTTTTCAGATGCATTTTCAGTGGCTGTTGTGTCACTGCATAGTAAGGAGTGTGACAGTGGCGGGGGTCTCACCAATTGGCCTTCTACTAAACTTGGGTAACACTAAGGATCACTTTTGCAGTCACTGTTTCCAGAACTGTATCATGACATTTGGACATAAAATCCTATCTTAGGCTGCTGTTTAAGAACTATCTATTGCCACTAAATAGCAGTATATAAAGCAGATATCCACACAATAACTGTCATACCATCTAAGAAAATACTTAGCATTGTTTTTACAGATGTTTCGATCTGTAATAGAATTTATAAAGTTAAAAAAAAAACATTTTACTCTGGTAGTTACACATTTTTAAACTTCAGGATTATTTTTAGTTTTTTAAAACTGATATAAACATGAAAAATTACATGAATTTATAAATTACTATGTGATACTTCAATAAGGTATTTGTCATATAATATTCAAGTTATGGCATGTCTATAGATATCCTCAAAGATTTCTCACTTCCTAATGCTCAACACTTTCCAAATATTTTCTCCTCTCTGTTTAAGTATGTAATGAAATTTTTATCATTTGTATTCACCTTTCAGTGTGCTAGCATACTAGAATTACCATTGCATGAGGAAAATTAAATTAATTTTGGTTATGGATTCAGACACAATGTGAGAAAATAATTGAACATCTTCAGATGTCATTCCTTCTTATGTTTTTCAACTACAACACTGTATAAATTGTCTTAGATCTGAAGTTCCAGTCCAAAATATAAAACTGTAAAACAAATGAATCAGATAGTTGTTTAGTGCTTGTGTTTCTGATATTCAGGCCATCTAATGACCCAACAAAATGTGAGAATTACACATCAATTTCCCCTATCAACATAGATTCAAATAGTCTCAATAAAATCCTTGCAAACCAAATACAAGAACACACCAAAAGGATCGTTCATCATCAAGTAGGGAGATGCAGATATGGTTCCCCATATGTAAATCAACAAATGCAAATCCATGATAAAATACAGAAAATACATAATCTTTTCATCAGATGTAAAAAAAAAAAGACCTTTGAAAAAATCAAACACTGCTTCATGATTAATGTCCTGAAGAGACTAGGGATGAAACGGACAGATTTCAATAATGTAGGCAATTTACAGAACGCCTACAGCCAACATCATCCTATAGAGAGAGAAACTCAAAGCATTATCACTGAAATCAGGGCTAAATCAAGGTTGCTCATTCTCTCCATACTTATGCAAGAACTGAAAGTGCTTGATGTCTTAGCAAGAGCAATAAGATTACTTTAGGAGATCAGGGGATAGAATTAAGAAAAGCAAAGGTCAAAGTTTATTTTTCTGTGGGATGATCTTCCTGTATTCTGTGAAGGCGTGTTGCTACTATTGGTTTATAAAAGAAGCTGATTTGGTCTATAGTACAACAGCTTACAGCCAGGTGGGAAATCCAAGCACAGAAACAAGAGAAGGGCAAAGTCTGAAAGACACAATCCTGCTACTCAAGAAAGATGTGACCACACTGGTAAGACACCAGCCACTGGCCACAAGGGAATACATAGATTAATAGAAATTGGTTAATTTATATGAAAAATCTAGCTCTAGCTATTAAAAAGCCTGAGTTATAGACCAAACGGTTTGTAATTAATATAAGCCTCTATATACTTATTTGGGATCATGTAGCTGCGGGAAACGGGAAAAGTGGCTACAATATTTATTTGCAGATGATAAAACTAAATATGTAAATGGCCCTGTAAACATCACCAGGAAACTCTTACAGCTGATAAACACTTCCAGAAAAGTAGTTTCAGACAAAATTAGCACACAAAAATTAGGAGCCCCCCTATACATACATACATACATACATACATACATACATACATACATACATACATATATATATATATATAAATGACAAACAGATTGAGAGGGAATTCAAATAAAAAATATCTTTTACAATAGTCTCAAAATCATAAAATATATTGGGGTAACTTCACCAAGCCATGAAAAACTTGTAAGTTTAAAGGAAAACTTTAAAACACGGAAAAAAGAAATGTTAAAAATCATGTCAGAAGATGAAAAGATTTCCAATTCTTACAGATATCTAGGATGAATATAGTATAAATAGCTATCACAGTAAAAAAAATAATCTATGGATTTAATGCAATCCTCATCAAAATTCCAGAAGAGTTCTTTATTTGCAGTTTGCAGTACCATATAGAAACACATTAAACCCAGCACAGCTAAACCATCCTTGAATAACAGAACTACTGTAGGAGCTCACCATCCCAATCTCAACTTATACTATGGAGTTCCCTCTAAATCAACTAAGTAGTCTGCACCATGTTATATATTCAAATAGGCAGACTACAATATGTAAAAGATTTTTACAATCTATATATCTGATATGAGGGTAATTTCTAAAATGTTTTAAAAACTAAAATAACTGAAATCAAGAAAAAAAAAACTAATTAAAAATCGTATATAGGTCTAAACTAAACAGAATTCTCAAAAGAAGAAACAAATGTCCAAGAAATCCTTAAACAGTTCCTGAACATACTTAGTCATCAGAAAAACGAAAATTAAAACTACTTTGAGATTTCAGTTTATACCATTCAGAATCTTTAGATCAATACAACAAATTATAGTTTACGCTGGCAAAGACATGAAATAAAGAGAACACTCATACATTGCTGATGGGGAATCAAACTTGTACAGTCACTATGGAAATTAGTGTTGTGGTTCCTTCAGGAAGTGGGACAGTATCTATCCTAAGATCCATAGATACCAATGTTAGGCATATATGCAAAGGACACTTCATCTTACTACAGATACACTTGCTCAAACATGTTCATTGCTGCTTTACTCATAATAGACAGAAATTGCCTAGACACTTGCCAATGGATGAATGATTAAAGAAATCACATACAATTACACAATAGAATATTACTTAGCTGTTAAAAATAAAGTTATGCAAGTTGCAGGTAAATGGATGAAGCTAGAAAAAGAATGAGTCTGAATGAGGTAATCTTGAAAGACAAATATGGTAGGTATTAACTTATATAGATGTTAGTTGTTTTTGTCTTCCGTAAGCAAGCTACAATTCACATAACTATAGTGGTTATGTAAAGAGTAAGAGACTACGGAAGCCTACATAGGTCTAAGCTAGATGGGATCCCAGCTTTGAAGGGGTAAGTGGACCCAAGCTCTCATTCCTTACTTAGTAGCTTTCTCCAATAGAAATCCACTTAAAAAGGAAGTATTCATTTTCTCCAATGTAGTCTTACTGGGTATACAAGCCACACTTAAGGGCAGGTGCCATATCTAGTAGTAGAAGACCAACACAGGAAGATCTCAGTGGTATTTATGAAGGTTGTTTTTGTCTCTTAATGCTTTGGGGGCTTTTTGCCCTTCAGGGTTTTCTGTTGTTCTTGTTGTTTATACATTATCGTATCAGATTTTCCGATTTTGCTTTTGAGGGATTTCTCTGTGTGTGAATGTGTACGTGTTTCTTGTGTTTTTCTTTAGCTTCTATCTTCATTTTATTTTATTAGTATCACCCACTCTTTTTAGATGCTTGTTCATTTTATAATGTGAGAGGCAAAAAAATGTTAAGGATTGGGGTAGGTAGGAAAGGGGGTCCTAGGAGGAGCTACAGGAGGGAAACTCATCATCCGGATCTACTGTATGAAAAGATCTATTTTCAACTTCAAAAAATAAAAGGAACGCATGTGTAGCTGTGTTTCTAACACAGGCATTCTTTTGTCTGTTTTTGCTTTCCTGCCTGTACAGCTTCCCAGTGTGCCTTAATAGAGTGCTGCAAACTAGTTGTCTTCAAGAAATAATGAATTGCTTCACCATTCTAGGAGCTACCAGGGCACATTGGGGTACTGGCTGGGATTCAATATTATCTTCTTCCAAACTTATACTGGTTTGCTAATAGTCTGACATTCCTTAGTTTATGGATATGTAATTCCAGTCTATGACTTCACTTTCCTATGCCATTTTCTGATGTGTGTGTTTGTGTGTGTGTGTGTGTGTGTGTGTGTGTGTGTGTGTGCGTGCGTGTGTGCGTGTGTGCGTGTGTGCGTGTGTGTGTGCGTGTGCGTGTGTGTTCATCTTCTTACAAAGACTACAATCACACTAGTTGCATCTGCTGCAATACTGTTTCCAGATACAATCTGAAATACTTGGGGTCATCCTCCATCCTTCTTTTTGGAGACAGCATGGGTCATCTGAGAGCGCCTGCATTTCCAGCCTCCTCTGGCTTTATACAGACAATGTTTTAAAAATGTGATTGCTACGTTTAATCAAAATGACTAAATTTTTTTTATTAGAATATACTCTAAGATCTGAACACGTCATCTGGATCTATAATACCAGTATTTATGAAACTGTAATACATTTGAGGCTAGCCTGGGCTATACAGTGAGTTTAAGGCCGCCTTAACTATAGAATGAGATCACATTTCATAGAAAGAAAGAGAAAACCAAAAGAAACAGCGTCAAGTAGAGTAAACTATTACTTTGGTCTGTGATCAGGATTCACTTTATGTCACGACCAAAATATATTAATTGAGCTTCTATTCTGGGACTTACAGCCTGCTTGTGATAAGGATCAGAGACAAACATTTTGCCCGTTTGGAGTTTGAATTCTTATTTGGATAGGTAAAGAATAAGCACTTGCAGTGCTGATATTATTTTAGTGATCTAAGTTGGAATGAAGTGTCAGTGGGGGATCTTCCGAAGGAATTCCCTGAGGGAGCAAGTGACGAAGCTGAGGGCAAGGGAGGTTGATTCACGATACAGTAAAGAAGCCAGAGCTTTGGAGGAAATGGAGTTGACATGGAGTTAGGGAAGGAAACAGTCACAACCCAAGGCAGGGTTCTCCATTTTCTCCAAGGCACAAATTTAGATGAAGACTTTAAACCTCAATCATTGGATTAAAGGCTGTGCTTCCTCACTCTTAAAAAGAGATGTCTATGTAGTATCAGTAATGTACATTGGAGAAGGTAAGGCACAATGATAGCATAAATTACAGAGGTAGAAATGGTTAGATAGTTAGAGATTTAGGACAAAAATGCTCCCAATTTTATGAGGGTCAGAGAATTCATAAGGTAGAGAGATGAGCTATAAAATACTCTAGTGCCTACAAAAAAAAAAAAAAAAAAAGTCCATAAATGGCGCTGAGTTGAAGTAGCCTGTAAATAGGAGGGAGGAAAGGTGAGGGATGAAGCGGGCACAGAGGAGATGAAGTTGGTAAACAAGAAAAGCATTTCAGGGAGGTTCAGTGACCAAATGTGTTAAAGCTCTGGCTGAATGAAGCAGGTTGGTCAGGGTAAGCACTGAGAGAGGTCATTGGTGAGGCGGATCTGAGCACTCCCACCGGAATTTGGAGGGAAATCCTGAGCTGAGACAAAAATGTGAGGGACTGTAATTCTCTTCTCTTTTCTTTCTCCCCTCCCCTCTTCTTCTCCCTCCCCTTTCCCTCCCTCCCTCCCCCCTCCTCTCTCACTCTCTCCCTCCCACCCTCTCTGTATGTGGGGAGCATATGCCTGTTTGAGCGTAAATGTGCAGGTGTTCTGGCTTGTGTGTTTATGTGTGGATGTCAGAGGTCAACGAGGCTGCTGTTAACTGGTTTCCACCATAATTCTCTCAGACAGGATCTCACTGAGCCTGTAGTTGATGGGCTGAACAGTGGGGTCGTGGGGCTCCTCTCTCTCATTCCCAGAACTGGCTTTCAGACACACTGTTGTGACTGACTTTAGCAGGGGTGATGGGGAGCTGACCTCAGATCATCAGGCATGGTAGGAGGTGCCTTTACCTGCTGAGCTATCACTGGCCCATAGAGACAACTCTTCTGACAAGCTTTGCACAGCAAGCATTACTGAGCCACATGTCAACTAGTTTTATTTCTAAGTCAACTTTTTTCAGATTCAACAGCTGGGCTTCAAGTTTTCTGGATGACTAAAGGGCATGCTCCTGGGATGATACTTCAAAGGATTGTTCACTCATTGTCCTTATCTGGCCCTAATATCTGTTGTAAATATTATGATAAAAGCTTGTTAATAAAAACTAGAAAGCTCAGTTTGTCTTTGCTTCCGTTTTTGCTTTTCAAGATCACCATAGAGTCTAATACGCGTTTACCTTAGGAGCTTTGTGGTTTGGGCCATTGCTTTGTAATAGTCATAAAAACGATGCTTGAAATGTGTCCTCCTTGTCTTATTTCCCTTGATATCTGATAACTTTGCTTTAAAGCAGCTTTTTTATGTGATCCTATTAAGTCTCATTTTCTTCACTGTTTTCTGTCACAGTGATTGTGTGTCTGTCACTTAGGTTTATCAATAAGCCACATTTTCTGTTTTTGTCTCAAAAGAAGATTTTTTTTTTAACAAGTGCTTTGATAAATTAAGATAAAGCAATTATGTTATATCATTGATTTGGATTCCTCACATGTCCTAAAACTCTGAGGATTTGATGATAATGTATCCTCTTTGTAGTAGGAGGTTTCTGGTCCTGATTTTCGGGCCTTGCCTCTAGGTTTAGGCCCACAGACCTGCAGACCTGCAGACCAACAGTCCCACAGTCCCACAGAGACACAAAGATGCTTTCAATAGTTTTAGGCTTATCAGCCTCAGGCCCAGGCATATCACTTGCTAGCTCTCTATCTTTCATCTAACCCATGATTCTTCCTGTTCAGCCATGTGGCTCGGTACCTTTCTTTAGAGCAGCATAGTTGTCCTCTGCTTCTTCTGGCTTCTCTCTGGCATTCTGCTCTGTTCTTCCTGTTCTCAGAGTTTTTCTTAGTCTTGTAACCCTGCCCACACTTCCTGCCTGCCTTTGGCCAATCAGTGCTTTTTATTTGTCCCACCAGTCGGTGGGACAATTACTTACAATGAAGCAACATAATCCCCTACACCTCTTCTAAAATGTTTTTTTTAAAATCTTGTCTGTTTAGTTTTTCTAATAACTTCAAATAGTGAACATTTACATATAGATCAAGCAAGGTAACATTTCAATACTTATATACAGTATGTAATGATCAAAAAGGGCAGTCAGAAAGCCTGCAGTCTTGAACACTTATCCCTGTTGCAAAGGGGTTTCTTGGTCCTGGGAAGCCAGAGGACCTGACCCTGCCGCGCCAGACCCCTTAGCTGCCTGACGCTGGTGCTCAGGCCTCCAGAAATGACTCAGATACTTATATTAACTTTAGGCTGTTTGGCCTATGGCTCAGGCACATTGCTAGCTAGCTCTTACATCTTAAATCAACCCATATTTATTAATCTGTTTGCCATGTGGCCCATGGAACACCTGTGTTCCTTACATGTTGCTCCTTTGGCGGGTTGCTCAATCTCCATGACTCCGCCCTGCTTTTCCTACCTATGCTCTGATTTCTACTCCTACTTCTTCTATGGTGCCTGTCATAGCCCAAAACAGCTCCTTTATTTAAAGATTGAGATTCACAGCATACAGAAAGGCATTCCCACATCATTTCCCCCTTTCTGTCTAATCAAAAAGGAAGGTTTCAATTTTAACATAGCAAAATTACGTATAACAAAATAGCCATCAAGTAAGAATTACAGTTATAATATCTAGTCTATTTGGATTTAGCAAAATTAAAGAAAATACTCTTATCATCTACCTTATCTTTATGAATCTAAAGTTTCATATCCAATATACCTTTTAAATGACTAAAAATAACTGTACCTATAACTATCTAATCTTCAACTACATCAAAGACCACAGAAGGATATATTTACCCAAGTAAACCAGAAGTGGAAACAACTTCTAAAATCTAGAAAGGACAGAGATGACACCTATCTGCCTGGACAGTCACCCAAAGATCCTTTATAAAGTTGGGGCATCCATCTTCAGCCTACAGGCCCAGAGTCTCTTTTCATTTCAGTGAAGCAGGAAATCTGCTCTGCCCATTCTGGCACAGTTCATCAATTGCTTCTCTTCGAGTCCTGAAGAATGTCTGACAGTTTTCTCTCTGTAAATCAGGAAGCTGAATGACCATCTAGGCTTGTTCTGCCAAAGTTCAGAGGTCATCTTCTTATGGAACCTGCATGTCCAGTTTAAACAGCATACTGTCAAGCAGTCAATATAAGAACAGGTTCATGTCCAGTGGCTAACTATTGCCACAAATAGACTCCATATGGAGTTTCTTTGATGCCCATTTTTCTCTTGAATTAAATTAGTGCTGCCAGGAGCAGACCTGTCTCACTGTCCAGAAAAGTCTAAGTTCTTAAAACATTTTAAATGCCATATTCTGTAGGTCTTAGAAGTGTTTGAAGATTACCTATCTAATTGAATTATATCTTTGTATACCTAAAACTCTAACTAACATGCATTTCTTAATTATACAATTTTAAATCAGTTACATGAACATCATATCTTAAACAAGAGTAGAAAAATACATACAGCGTAAGAGAATTGACCTTAAATTTGTATTAATATACCAAAATCTATAACAATGTAAAACATCTTGAGATTAACAGCTGATTTCCTGATCTAAGTAAATTCAATAATCTAACCTTTTAAAAAATTATTCATATACCATATCCCCTTTTTCTTCTTAGAAAGAGATTGACTATGACCATTAACCATTTATAATGAAAACAAACATTTAGAAACAATATTTGGGGATTTGGGGTGTAGTTTTCTATTACTACTTCCTGCTGATTAAGAGGCATTGAAAATCTCACGGATTGTTGAGACTGGATCATAATCTGCAGTCTTGAAGCTGATATGGCCATCTCTTCTCATCAGAGGATTTTTCAGGGGGTCTTAGGTGATGAAACCATATTTACCTGGAAGCAATCCACAGGTTCTCATCTTCTGTGGAAACAAAAGCAGAACTCTTCCAAATCAATTAATCCTTAGACACTAATTCCAAAATTAAAATACCTTTAAAATATATATTCTTGTTTAACATAGTAGCCTTAGCATTTGTAATCCATTGTCTTTCTGCAGTTAGCTCATTAACAGTTAAAAAAAATTAAAAGAAAACTCAATAACAACCCAAATCCAGATTTTGTGTCTATTTTCCATATTTACATGGCTTATTATATTTTTATTACTCTATTTATCTTTTTAAAGACTTTCTCTACCTTCTCTCTTTTCTCTCTGAAGACTATGTACCTTTTACACACATTGTAACCCGTTTACAGGTTTTCTTAAAATCTGAATCTTTTTTATTGTGAATCCTTAATCATTTTCTAAATGGAAGAGCTTTTTAAAATACTCTCACTCTCTTGTCTGCAAAATAGTTTTTGCAGATACAGCTGAATCAGTAAGTTATCTTAAAGGGATCATATCTCTGCTTGTGGCCAGCAAACAGAGCACACCCAAGAAAATGCTGCTTCTAAGAAACCATCTTTGTTTCCTTTTTGTTCAAAATAAACAGAAACCTTAAATCAATCACATGCTACTGAGTCTTCTGTGAGATTTCAGGAACTGGCCTGATTGCAGCTTACACTGCCTGCAGCCAGTCCACTGGCGCCATTTTGAATGTGACCCATATGCCACGCTTTCTTTGTACAATGACCCACTTTGTATACCCAATTTGGAAGCTGCCTTGGCTCAGTTTTTGTGATCTAGAACCCTTTCTAATCTTTCTTAGGCTTTAAGTGGACAATCGATTCACTTTGGATGCCATCTGTTGCAAAGGGGTTTCTTGGTCTTGGGCGACCAGAGGCCCAGACCCTGCTGTGCCAGACCCCTTAGCTGCCCGCCACTGCTGCTCAGGGCCCCAGAAATGACTCAGACGCTTATATTAACTTTATGCTGTTTGTCCTATGGCTCAGGAACATTGCTAGCTAGCTCTTACATCTTAACTCTATTTCTATTAATCTGCCTGCCACATGGCTCACCTGTGTTCCTTACATGTTACTCCTTGGGTGTGTTGCTCGATCTTCCTGACTCCACCCTGCTTCTCCTACCTATGCTGATTTCTCCTCCTACTTCTTCTATGGTGTCTGTCATGGCCCAAAACAGCTCCTTTATTTAAAGATTGATATTCACAGCATACAGAAAAGCATTCCCACATCATATTCCTTTATTGTGTTAGAAGCATCCACTCTCTCCTAGTTATTCCAAAATGCACAACAACTCTATAGCCACCCCCTTCCACTGCCGAACACTAGAACTTAGTTTTCTGACTTCATTTCTGCATTCATTAACAAACCCACCCCTATTAACTTTCTTGCTCAGCTTCCAAAGCCTCTGGTCATCACTGTTCTAGATTTTATTGCTGTTGAGAATCACATGTGTCTCTTCCAGGTAAGTGAAATGTGCTCATTGTCCTTTCTAGTCTGACTTATTTCACCTAAGATAAAGTTCTCCAGTCACTCAAATTGATGCATGTGATGGTGTGGCTGATATTATATCGTTTATAAATACTACCATCAAGTAGCATCATTAAGTATCATTTTATCCATTGGTTCTGTTTTGACTATTAAGAGTAGTGCTGTTAAGAAAGATGGGAATTCCAGCATCTTCAGCATAATGTGTTCCTTGGCTTTGTGTATACCCAGGAGGAGGATTGCACTATCATGTTGTAGCCCACACTCTATTTAAAATTTGGGGGAACCTCCACACTATTTTCCATAATGACTAATTTATATCTTACCAAGAGTATGAAAGTGTTTATCTTCCATGTTTCTACCAGAGCTTTGCATGTTTGTATTTCTGAAACTATGTATCCCTATTTGAGTGATGGAGTATCACAATTCAGTTTGGAGTTAAGTTTCCACAATCATTTTTAAATTTGAGAATTTTTATATACCAGGCCACAAGTCAATAACTTTTAATAAACATGCCAAGGACATGTATTGAAGAACGATTACTCCTAGATTACTGGAACTGGTAATGCCGGACATTTACATGTAAAAGACTGAAATCATCACACACCTCTCATTCTGTATAAAACTAATGTAATATGCACACAAGTTATTTGTGTGTGTATATGTGTGGATATATATATATATATATATATATATATATATATATATATATATATGACTGGATGCTATGAAGCTTATTAAAAGAAAATTGAAAGAAACTACTTGAGAACTTTCTTATGGAAAATTTCCATTTGGATATGGCTCCAAAAACATAGTCAATGCCTGCAAAAAGGATTATGCAAAATTTAGAAGCTTATGCCAAGCTGAAGAGACCTGACAAAAGGAAGAGGTGGTCTGAAAAATGCAAGGAAGTATTATCAAACTAATAACCAATAAGGGATTAATGTAGTATGAAGTTTCTGGAATGGACTTTCAGGCCTAACCTCAAGGTTTTGACCTGCAGACCCCAGACCCGCAGAGACACACAGATGCTTACAATAGTTTTAGGCTGATCAGCCTAAGGCCCAGGCATATAATCTGCTAACTCTTCACCCTTAATCTAATCCATGACTCTTATCCTGTTCAGCCATACAGCTCAGTACCTTTTCTCAGAGCAGCATAGTTGTCCTCTGCTTCTTCTGGCTTCTCTCTGGCATTCTGCTCTGTTCTGCCTGTTCCTAGAGTCTTCCTAGTCTGGTAGCCCCACTCACACTTCCTGTCTGCCTTTGGCCAATCAGTGCTTTTTATTAAGCCAGTGGGTGGGATAATTATTTACAATGAAACAACACAATCCCCTAAAATTAATGTCAAGAATATGTGAGGAATATAATTTTAAAAGAATAAGTAGGTTATAAAAATGAGAAAATTATCTGAATAAGCTATTTGATGTTGAATATTAGAGCCCCATTAGGAACAACCTGTTTGATTAAAGTTTCTGGAAACTATTATCACAATTTAGATAAGAAAGAGAGGTGAGGAAGAGAGAGAGAGAGAGAGAGAGAGAGAGAGAGAGAGAGCAGAGAGAGAGAGAGAGAGAGAGAGAGAGAGAGAGGTATGTGTGTGTTTTGAGACATATGACATATAATTTAGACTGGCCTCAACTTTGCTTTCTGGCCAATGTTGTCCTTGAACAGACCCTCCTCCTTAAGCCTCCCAAGTGTTAGATTCGATGATGTGAGCCACCACACTTGGCTAACTTCCTTTATCTCAATAGGAATTTTAGAAGCAAGCAAGAATTGGCAATTACATCATCCTATTCTTTTACTGCTCTACTATAGAATTTGGAGAAAGGTCGCTTTGGATCTATAAATTCATCCTGTCTCAGCTGTGCTTAGCTCTTTACAGCAAGTTCTCTAGTTTTTCCAGATTAAATATGGTTCTCTGTATAAAAAAGGGGAACCAAAGAAAGAATGGAAAAACTGAGTGTTACTTTTTCACCTACCGGAACAGTGATGCAAGAAATTGTCATAATACATGTTTGCTTCTGCTCTGCATTGCTCTTTCTTTCTTCCTCTCCTCTATGTATTCCATGCATCACAGTGCATGAAGAACACATCACCTCTGGTTGTATTCCACATGCATGCATTGGTCTCAATTGTTAGGAGCTTAGCAAAGAAAGTAAGATAGAAATAAAAGATGTTGGAGGTCTGGACTGCTGATGAGTAGCCTTCTTCAATCTTTTTATAAATTTACTATGCATTTGGACATATGTTTTTTTTCTATTTCTGTAGATATGTACACTGAAACATTTAAGACTGATAAAAAACTTTATATTTCTTCTGTTGAAATATTGAAACTGTTACTTATAATCATTCTACATTATAATCATTATATTGAGTTTCTCTTTCTGCTTTAGTTAGAACATACTGATTTTAAAGGATAAGCATGTGAGGTTATAAAATTAATCCTCTTAGATTTTAAATGGATTATTTTAAAAGGATAACAAAAACACTTCAAGTATTTAAAATTTCAAGTTAAATATATATATCTTCATATTTCCAGTGCCTACCAGTTATTTTTAAACATCATATTCATCATGTATAATAAGCATATTTACATTATTTTTATTCTTGATTGTTCATGAATTCTTACTCAGGTCTGTGAAGATAATATTTCTTGGGTTTTTTTTTCAAGATATTCTTAATGATATCAGTAGTCTATTATACTTCTCCATGATAGACAAATTTAAAATCTGGATATTGATAACTTAAACAGAGTGACCTCTTTAAGAGTTATATTACAAATGTTTGATTGATCTTCACAATTAATCATTTTGTATGACAGGTATGTCCAATTCAATACTAATAAATACATGCAAGGTCAAAGGGTTACTTCCTTCCAGGTTTCATGTCTTGTGAAAGAACTTTAGAATCTAAGACATTCTACATCATTTTCATTTATATCTCTGAGCATTGTGGAGCCACTAACCCCTACATTCCATTGAGAGAAATTCTGAGAACTTTGGGGTCCTTAGCCATCACTGTATTGCAAATATTAGAAAGATATTAAAATAGTTATCTTTTTATTTGTAGTATTTTGTTAGGCATTGTTGATCACTGACTTTTTATAGACTCCCTGTTGGATCTAATGGAATTTCAAATGTTTCCTCACTGAGAATTTTTCCTAAGAATTTACTTAAATGAGAATTAAAGAGAACATACAGCCAGCTGGTATATTCAGATTTAACCAAATATATATCAAAAATTTAAAATAAGTAATTTTACATTGAACATACTTCTTTGTACCTCTTATATTCTCTCAAACAAATGTCTTAAATTCAAATAATATGTCCTTTGATTTTGAACTAACTCCCCAGCATCTCAGGAATGACTGTGATGGCTTCTGGGGTAGAGATAATTTGTTAAACTTAAGAGAAATCTTTGATGTTGGAGTTATTACGTTAGAATTGCTTGGGTTTGTAAAATTGTGACCTGAACAAAAAAAAAAATCCTTTTAAAAGACGCATTAGTTCTCCTTAGTAACCAAAACCAAAAATGCTTAAAAGAGTTTTGGCATAGTAGACTGAATTGGACATTTGAATTTAGGATGATACAATTGCTCAAGGTACATAGAGAAGCATAAAAATTATAACATATAAAATTTTAGCTTTTTGTCAATTTCCAGATCCTCAACAATATGTCAGGTCTATTAAGAATCTGTCATGATAAAATGACCGAACAGTTTAGCTTCTGTTTAATTGCTATGATAAGACACTATGACCAAGGCAAACTACAAAAGAAAGACTTTTTGGGGGGCTTACAGTTTCAGAGGACTAGAGTCCATGAACATCAGGGCAGGGAACATGGTTGCCAGCAGGCAAGATGGTGCTGAAACAGATCTGAGAGCTTTCCTTTGATTCTCAAGGCAAAGAGAGAACTAGCTAGAAATGGGCTTCAAACCTCAAAGCCCGTTCAAAGGACATACTTCCTCCAACAAGGCCACATCTTCTAATAAATCTAGTGGATGAACAAACACTGCATAAATCTAGTTAAGGGTTGGCCGTGTTCTTTTGCACTAAACCTTCCAACCATGTGACTCAAAGAACAAGTTCACTTTGTTCAGCCTTGTCCAAATGACCTAAAGAGAAGAACCCTTTGGAAGGCCGCATCATATGTCACACAGAATGCCCCAGATGTAGCACAAGGAACAACTAAAGCTCTGTCTCTAATCTGCTTTCCAAATAGTACACTTGTAGGATGTTGGAGTAGTTACTGAGTTCTCAGATCTTGTTTCAAAGCATAAGACAGAGAGAGAGAGAGAGAGAGAGAGAGAGAGAGAGAGAGAGAGAGAGAGAGAGAGAGAGAAATTGAGAGACTCAGAGAGAAAGAGGCTGAGAATTATTCAAATCTATTGAAATCTTAAAGCCCACCATCAATGAGACATCTTCTTCAATAAGACCACACCTCATAATTCACAATCTTTCCCAAACAATTCTATAAACTGGGGATCTAAACATATAAGCCTCTGGGGACCATTCACATTCAAACTACAACATCCGGGGAGAATGAGGATGTATTCAGAGTCTAGCCATGTATTTTATGTTTCTTACTAAAAATCTATCTTCACCTCTGTTTTCTCTGGGGAGACGGAAAAGCAAAACAAATGTGCAATTTACGAAGGAAGTTGTTTAAATCATGTGCATATTTCCATATTCTTCAGGCAAGAAATGACTCAGGTGTTCAGGTTATGATTGTGTGCCTTAAATAATGTATTGTCTTAATCTCTCTATCTGTGAATAAGGCCTTATTGTAATTTATCTTCATGGATGTTATAAAGATTGTGTCATTAAGGGGACCCTAACTCAAGATGACTCTTGTCCTTGGAGGAAGAGGAAAGAGACAGAGAATATGCCAGTAGACATATAGGACAGGATATTTTTATAACACTGAAGTACAGTTTGCAGTGATGAATGCACAAGTGAAAGAATGGCCAAGAATCTCCTCAAACACCAGAAGTTATTAAAATCAAAGGAAGATTCCCCTTTACATGGCTCAGAGGAGCAAGGCCCTAATCATTCTTGGATATCAAATATCTAATATCCAGAGTCAAAAGACAATAAAGATCTGCAGTTTCAAGTAAAAAAAAAAAAAAAATCAATACCCATAACAATTCGCAGGTGAGAAACTAAGAATAAACACAAAACTAACAAAACCCAAACCAGCTTGCCCTTGTTCTAAGGGTCTCATGATACTATTAATGTCCTTCAGAATAAATCACTAGAGATTTTGTTTTAATCCAGTTTAGTAGCACCTGATTTGGCGGCTCTTTATTCTGTGTTACCTGAGGATTCTGTTTGACTTCTAACCTGGGATTTAACATGTTTCCAATTTTCCCCTGTCATATATTTTCTCTGACAAATTTTTATTTGTGAGTCATGTATTCAAGCCATTGTATTAGGGGTATTCAGGATATGTCAGTTATTTAGACCACTTGTAAAAAAGTTCACTTTCACTGTGCAAATTCAACATTGTTTCCTCTGTTTTTAAAACTCATTTCAGAGCATACAGATACAAGAGTAAGACATCTTTTACTTAAGGCAATTTTTGTTGTATAGTTTTGAATTTTTCCCTATGAAATGGGTTTGCATTTGTAAATGCTTTCCTCTATTTTCATACCTAGAATGCTTACTGTGTTGCTGATTCGAAATACAAAATATCTGAGTTGAAACAATAAGAAAAAAAGGAGAAAGACTTGCTGTGTCTTATGTATCCTAGTGATACATCATTCCATGTCAACCCCAAAAAACAGGATAAAGAAAAGAAAGTGAGAAGCAGAAACTGGTTAGCTCTTTGTGTGCTTGTCTGCTTTGTGAATCCATATGAAAGTGAACACCTTCATTACTTAAAATGGAACTTGAAAAGGGTAATCATTTAGATAGATTTGTTTCAGCTCCTCAGAAGCCCTAATTAAATAACTAGATTAAGGATACTGAGTCAAAAGAGTCAATTTCTGCTAATATTGCAGCCAGCCTAATGAAACGCAAGCAGTGGCTGCATAGAATTCTCTGGACATTAATGTTAGGAAACATTTTTTTCCCACCTGGGTGAGTTTGGCATCCAATGCTTGTCTTTACTGTTCTCCAGTTTGGCTCCTGCCAAGCCTGCTCCCTCTTCTCTCCATTCGTCTAGTCACTAATTTCCAGATTGTTCTTGGTTTCCTGGCATCTATTTTCCCCAGTTCCTTCCTTGTCTTCAAGTACCTGTATCTTACTTCTAGCCCAGTCATTTTTAACCTAATACCATCATGTCACTCACCAGTCTAATGGCTCTGGTGCTTCTTCCCATTGTTCTGAAGCAGAACCAGGCTTCTCTGACCAGTTTCGTTAGGGTTTCTCAACCTCATCACAATTTACATTTTGAACTGGAAAGGTCTTTGTGGCAAGGATTCCCTGCTAAGAGGTTGTGAATCTTCTTGACTTTTCTCTAGTATTGGTCCCCCTCGACACATTTTTAAGCACTGGGTAATGTTTGCTGAAATGAAAATTGTACCAAGTTAGGCACTATTGATCTGGACCTGCCCTGTTTCTAAAGCTCAACACCTTACCTGTTGCTACCTTTACTTTCCATTGTTAATGTTATGCTTCTTCCTTGTTTCAAATCTGATAATTCCATCTAGGACTCCTGTTCCTTTGCCACATGCACACATGCTACTCATCTATTTTCTTCAGCTAATGTGGTAGCAATGATTTAAACAGATATTTCATAGAACTTGAAGATGCAGTTTCCATCAGCAGCAGTTGGTTAATGCCTTTTAAATTAGGTCCCTTTGCTTCACCAACTTCAGTAATCTTGCCTTTTTAGTTAGAAATTTGAGCTAATGACCTAATTGCTATCAGTATGCTTGTTTTTTTTTTTTTTAAAAAATACTGATTTTTAACCAGTAATTCTGAAAAGTATCACTGATATATTTTTATTGTTTATCCTGATTTATTACAGAGCAACAAAATGATTATCCATCTGAGCATTTCTCTTCCTTCATATATTATTCTATTTGTATTATTTTTAATTCTCCTTCAGATACTGATACAACTGTCTGGACTATGTTCTAAAATTACTTCATATAATTATAATTGGGGTCTGAGCTGAAGTCTAAAATTTGATAAATTAATAAAAGCCATGAATATACATTTTTTTCTTGGATTGCTTCAAAATTAATTTATCACTTCTCATGTGAATCTCTTTTGACCCTGCAAAACAAACAAACAAGCAAAAATTAAAACACAGAAAGAGCCAAATGAGTATTTTTTTTTATCCTACTTCCTACTGCCCTGTACCCTATACTTTATTGAAAGGCAGTATACCCTGTATCCTGTTGTCTTCTTACTGAAATATTTTCAATGTCACAAAAATGTCAAATAAAATAATTTTCCATCTACCATCAGAGAATAACAGCTTACATAAACTAAGTTTGCAAAGATGACAAAAGCCGAGTTGACAGATTTTTTTTTTCATTGATTCTTCTTAGGTAATATATGAGGGATAACTAACATTACGGGACTTTTATAAAAATAACATTAAAAATACTACTATCCAAGCTTCTAAAGTATATACATATACCTTTTAAATAGTTTAAATGGAGTTATCCTAAAATGAGGTACAATATCTCAGCTAGATACCATATGTAACCAAATAAAAACATCTAGTACCAGAATAGGATTTCTTCCCAGTTGTCCTATGAGGTTTCACAGAATACCACACAATCACCAAACATATCAGGATATTGCCAATGCTATTGATTATTCTCCAAAACTTGGTGAGACTCTATTACTGAAGACATCATGATGTGAGAATGCCTTTCTGTATGCTGTGAATCTCAATCTTTAAATAAAGGAGCTGTTTTGGGCCATAACAGGCACCATAGAAGAAGTAGGAGGATAAATCAGAGCATAGGTAGGAGGAGCAGGGCAGAGTCAGGCAGACTGAGTCAGAAGCCCAAAGAGCAACATGTAAGGAACACAGGTGAGCCACTGACCACGTGGCAGACAGATTAATAGAAATGGGTTTATTTAAGATGCAAGAGCTAGCTAGCAATGTGCCTGAGCCATAGGCCAAACAACATGAAGTTAATATAAACGTTTGAGTCATTTCTGGGGGCCTGAGTGGCTGCGGGTGGCTAAGGGGTCTAGTGCAGCAGGTTCTGGGCCCCTGGCCACCTGGGACCAAGAAACCCCACTGCTACAGATGGCACCCACCGTGGGACAAATATCCACTTAATGCCTGAGTAAGTTTAAAAAGGGTTCTAGATCACAGAAACTGAGCCAAGACAGCTTCCAAATTGTGCATAGGAAACACGTCATTGTACAAAGAAAGCGTGGTATCCGGGTCATATTCAAAATGGCACCGGTGGACTGGCGTCAGGCAGTGTAAACTGCAATTGGGTGGGTTCCTAAAATCTCACTAAAGTAACATGTGATTGATTTTAGATTTCTGTTTATTTTGAACAAAAATAAAACAAAGACGGTTTCTTACTAACAACATTTTCTTAGGTTTTCTCTGTTTGCTCTCTAGGAACAGAAACACAGTCCCTTTAAGATAGCTGCAGCACTTTAAGAGAGTGAATTTAAAAAGCTCTTCTGGTTAGAAGATAATTAAGGATTCACAATGAAACAAACTCAGATGAAAAGAAAAACCTGTAAATGGGTTACAATGTGTGTAAAAGGTACATAGTCTTCAGAGAGAAAAGAGAGAAGATAGAGAAAGTCTTTAAAAAGAGAAATAGAGTAATAAAAATATAATAAGCCACATAAAGATGGAAAGTAGACACAAAATCTAGATTTTGGTTGTTATTGTGTTTTCTTTTAATTTTTTAACTGTTAATGAGCTAACCGCAAACAGACAATGGATTGCAAATGCAAAGGATACTAAGTTAAACAAAAATATATATTTTAAAGGTATTTTGATTTTGAAATTTGTGTCTTAGGATTTATTGCTTTGGAAGAGTTCTCTTTCATTTCCACAGAAGAGGAGAACCTGTAGATTACTTCCAGGCAAATATGGTTTCATCAACCAAGACCCCCTGAAAAAATCTCTGATAGGAAGAGATGGCCACATCAACTTCAAGACTACAGAATATGATCCTGTCTAATTCATGAGATTTTCAATGCCCCATACTCAACAGGAAGCAGTAATAGAAAACTACGCCCCAGTTGCCAAAATATTGTTTATAAATGTTTTTTCATTATAATTGGTTACTGGTCATAGTTAATCTCTTTCTAAGAAAAAGGAAGATATGGTATATCAATGATTTTTTTTAAAAAAAATTAGATCATTGTATTTACTTAAATGAGGAAATCAGCTGTTAATCTCAAATGTTTTACATTGGTATGGATTTTGGTTTATTGATACAAATTTAAGGTCAATTCTCTTATGCTGTATGTATTTTTCTACTCTTGTTTAAGATATGATGTTTATGTAACTGATTTAAAATTGTAATGTATAATTAAGAAATGCATGTTAGTTAAATTTTTAGGTATGTAAAGATATTTTTCAATTAGGTAGGTAATCTTCAAATACTTTTAAGACCTACAGAATATGGCATTTAAAATGTTTTAAGAACTTAGACTTTTCTAGACAGTGAGACAGGTCTGCTCCTGCCAGCACCAATCTACTTCAAGAAAAAATGGACATTGAAGAAACTCCATATGGAGTCTATTTGTGACAATGGTTAGCCACTGGACAAGAACCTGTTCTTATATTGACTGCCTGACAGTATGCTGTTTAAACTGGACATGCAGTTTCCATAAGAAGATGACCTCCGAACTTTGGCAGAACAAGCCAAGATGGTCATTCAGGTTCCTGCTTTACAGAGAAAACTGTCAGATATTCTTCAGGACTCGAGGAGAAGCGACTGATGAATGGGCAGAGCAGATTTCCTGCTTCACTGAAATGAAAAGAGAGTCTGGGCCTGTAGGCTGAAGATAGATGCCCCAACTTTATAGAGGAACTTTGGGTGACTGTCCAGGCAGGTAGGTGTCATCTCTGTCCTTTCTAGATTTTAGAAGTCGCTTGAACTTCTGGTTTACTTGGGTAAATATATCCTTCTGTGGTCTTTGATGTAGTTGAAGATTAGATAGTTATAGGTACAGTTTTTCTTAGTCATTTGAAAGGTATATTGGATATAAAACTTTAGATTCATAAAGATAAGGTAGATGATAAGAATATTTTCTTTAATTTTGCTAAATTCAAATAGACTAGATATTATAACTGTAATTCTTGCTTGATGACTATTTTGTTATATGTAATTTTGCTATGTTAAAATTGAAACCTTCCTTTTTGATTAGACAGAAAGGGGGATGTGATGTGAGAATGCCTTTCTGTATGCTGTGAATCTCAATCTTTAAATAAAGGAGCTGTTTTGGGCCATGACAGGCACCATAGAAGAAGTAGGAGGATAAATCAGAGCATAGGTAGGAGGAGCAGGGCAGAGTCAGGCAGACTGAGTCAGAAGCCCAAAGGTGCAACATGTAAGGAACACAGGTGAGCCACTGACCACGTGCCAGACAGATTAATAGAAGTAGGTTGATATAAGATGTAAGAGCTAGCTAGCAATGTGCCTGAGCCATAGAACAAACAGCATGAAGTTAATATAAGTGTCTGAGTCATTTCAGGGGGCCTGAGTGGCGGCGGCAGGTAGCTAAAGGGTCTGGCACGGCAGGTTCTGGGCCCCTGGCCACCTGGGACCAAGAAACCCCACTGCTACAACATCACATATATGAGGCTTAGAACACAAAGAAACCAAGCTGATACAAAACTGGGTGCTTCATCCCCACTGGCTAGCATTCATTGCGCTGAAAATGCCATGCATGCTACTATATGAGGAATGGAATCATCAGTCTCACCCAACTGTGAACCCTGCAAACTACAATAATCACCTCTCTTGAAAGATATTCTCATGTATACAATAGTACTATCAATATTAGGGCAATAACTACCAACTTTTTAAGTTACTGGATTTGATGTTCACTTCAAGAGTTAGAATGTGGGTATCTGAAACTGTTAATGAGCCCAATAACTGTCTTTAGCTAGGTTATAGCTCTTGAAGAAAGACTACTTCTAAATAGACACATCATTAGTAAAACCAATCATTAGTTTCATAACTATAAATAAATACTCTTAACCCTCTTCAGGAAAGATTTTTGTGATAGTATGAAGCAATTAACACAGAGACTCAAAACTAGTCAATGTCAAAAAAGGATACTTTCTAGTTCTAATCCCTAAGTGGGATATCTGTACCACACACCTCCTGTCAAGGCTCATGGATCTATGAGGAGGGGAGTATAAAAAGACTATAGGAGTCAGAGGTGGTGGATGACTTCAGCAAAGGTTTTAAATCACTTCATTTTTATTTTCTAATAAATTTATATTTTATTTGTCTCTACATGCTAGTTTTGTACAACCAATTGATATATGCTGAAGGGATTCTTCTCTGTCTTTTTGGAAGATGGCAGAAACTTGGAGCTTAAATAACTTAAGAGCCTTAGGATAATGACTTTGTTCCTAAACTATACTTGACAATTATCACCATCTACAGTATTTTTGTACTTGACACTTAATACCACACACGTTTTACTTTCAATTTTTATACTCAGTTAATAAGAACTACTGTATTTTATATCTCTACTATGCTCTTAAGTGAGGTCATTATTATCCTTCACCTAGACTATTGAAAAGTTCTTTAATATTTTATTTTTATCTATCTTCCTGACCTGTGTCCTTCTTCATGCAGTTATACTTTAAACATAAATGTATAAGCTTATCTTTATCCTCAAATATTCTATGATTTTAAAAATTCAATGGTTCATCCATTTTTTGCTTCTACTTCAAAATGTACTTGACCATTTCTGATTTTTATTTGATCTCACATGTACAATAAGTTAGAATCAGCAGACCTGTTCATTGTTTTATTCAAGAGAGCAGAAGCAGCAGATCTCAAGGTCTAGAAACTCTGGGAGGCAGAGGACATTTTCAAAGCCCATGATTTGAGAGCATCCATGAAGTCACTAAACAAAGTGCCTGTTTATTAAGTCCTGTGCAGGTATAAGGGTCTGTTTTTAGAGAGGGTCCATTAGTGACAGACTAATTATCAAGTAATAGCATTAGTGTAATAAAGAAAATCTATAAATAAGGAGCACATTCCCCCCAGAATCCAAAAGGAATGAAAAGTCTTGGATTTGTGTATTCTTAATGAATTCATCAAATTAAACCCCTGCAGAGGGTATCAGAATGCAATATCACATTGTCTTAGTTATTTTCTATTGCTGTGAAGACACATAATAACTAAGGAAACATAAAACAAAGAATTTAATTGAGATCTTATCATTTCAGAGAGTGAGTCCATGACCATCATGGCATGGAGCCAAGTATCAAGAAGGCAGGCAGGGAGTAGGAGCAGTAGCTAAGAGCTTACAGCTGACACACAAGAAAAGAGGCAGAAAACTAAGGATACTGGGCCTAGTGTGGTGTTTTTAAACTTCAAAAGGCCACCCCTTAAGGAAGTTCACACCTCCTACTGCTTCCCAAATAATTCTTTCAACTGAGGACCAAGCACTCAAAGATATGAGCCTATTCTCATTCAAATCCTCATATACATCTACATTTAGAGAGTAGTGGGTCACAGGTGCTGAGTTCCTTATGGTATCTATGTAGATGAGTGTGTGTCCTTTCAGAGATGAAGACAAACTGCAGCTAAGAGACTGTTGACAGCATATTAAATTGTGGATTGTCTTCTTAGTCTTTGCACCCAGCAAGGACAGTAATCAGGGTAAGGTAAGAATGAATATGAAATCAGCCAAATGTAGGTAGCCAGTGCTAGGCCAGAGCGACTTGGAGTCTGATATCAATTTATATATTTTTTGCCATATTTAAAGTTAACACAGTTTTGGAAATAAGATTTTGGATAACAACTAACTCAGCCCCATGAGTGTAACAAAGCTTAAGACACGTTTACACAGATGCACTTTGCAAATTACATATGACTTTTTCCATTAGATGAGTTCTTATTGTTTTAGAAACAATGTTCTAAGTAAGGGCCTTGAGAGGATGACTGAGGTAAACAGTGCCTGGACCTCAGATAACACAGAAGCCTCTTAGAATATTATAAAGTTAAAATGACATTTCTCACAAGGATAAGATTTACGGCCTAGAAAAATTCTCAGTGTTTTAGGAAAAAAAGGGTCTGGGATAAATAAAAGACAAATTCTGGAAGATATGGATGGAGCCTCACTGATCACACAGTAAAGGAAAAGTACATCCATTCCCAGAATTGCAAGAGAAGGACAAGATAAACATCTATTTCCCTCAAAGGAGGCCTGCAAGTCTAACTTTCCTGGCTTCCCCTATACTTATCTGTGTGCACAAATACTTTATTCCTACTCCATGAGCAGAATCCACAACAGCAAAAATACTTCATGGTTATAGCTTAGGCTGAAATAATAATTTTAATAACATTCAACATTAAGTCTTTGCTTTTATGAATCAGGAATAGTAATGATTAATTTAACAGTCAATTTAACATAATCTAGAGTCACCTGAAAAAAATGTTCCTCCATCAGGGATTTCAGAGCATGTCTGTGGGGATTTTCTTGATTATGTTAGCTGATATAGCAAGACTGAAAGGGAGTTCTCAGTTCATTTTTAATACCTTAGACTACTTTTTTAAAAAACTGAAAATGAACTGAGAACATTCATTCATGCCTTGCTCCTCTGTTTCTTAATTGTGGGTGCAATGGTAGCCTTGAGTTCCTGCAAGTGTTATTTCCATGTAATGTCTGTAACCTGAAGTATAAGCTGTAGATGGATGAATCTCTTCCACCCTCTAGCCCCTGAATAACCAGTCATAGGCTTAATATTAATTACAAACTGTTTTGTCTATGGTTCAGGCTTATTGCTAACTATATCTTTTATATTAAATTAACCCATTTCTATTAATTTATGTATCTTCCCATATGCTTTGTCTTTTTCTGTGTTCCATTACATCTTGCTCTCCATAGCTCCCCGTGTCTCCTCAACTCTACCACTTATCTCCCTGTATTTCTCTTTAATTCCCTACCTGGTTATATCCTGTCTATATAGGACAAAACATCTTCTTTATTAACCAATGGTAGCAACACATATTCACAGCATGTAGAAAGACCATCCCAGAGCAGTGAACTTTGAAAGAAACCCCTCTTGCTTTTATCAGAATATTTCATCACATCAACCGTAAATAAAGATGAGAATATATCTCTAATGCTATGATTCTATAGCACATATAAAAGTTAAGAAATTGTGTTGTACAAGATTGGTCTAGTTAACATTTCACAATGGATTGGGGAGAGGTACATGAGTACCATTCTTTTCTGAGAGACTAATGATTGCTGTGTTGGGAGGTAATATCATTTTATCCAGTAGTGTAACAACTGATAAGTTACCCATGCTTTGGTGCAAAGTCAATCCCTCATACATGTTTATACAAATAGGTCTAATTAAACTCAATGAATCATACAAAAAAGAAGGGAGGAAATGTAGGACAGAATGAGGGGGATGGTTTCATCAGGAAATGGGAGAAGGTGAGAGAGGGCACGGGAGGGAAAATGTCCTAAGTTCATTATATATGTATGAAAATGTCAAGTAATGATTTTTAATGGAATGTATGTTTTATTATGAAAGAAGCTATTCAATGCTATGTTTTTGATAAAAAAATCTTGTGAGAAAGTAATTTTATATTTTTAGTTGTGTCAAATTATAGATGTGATAGAAATATAGATTTCTCTATATTTCTTAGTTTCTCAATCTTTTTGTTATCTATAGTACAGACATGCATGGTAGTCACAGGAAAAGAACAGGTGTGGTAAGATGAAACAAAGCCTTGTATTATTGGCAGAAGACTTCAATTATAAGACTTCACAATCTAATCCTATAGCTGATTTTTATATTTAAGAAAATTATAGAAAACCTTGGGGGGGCAGAATGAATAGCTCCATTTTCTGTTGGATTAAATATGGTATTTTGAAAATTATTGGCCCACAAAAGGAGTGCCATTAATGGGAGGTTTGGCCTTGTTGGAGTATTTGTGGCCTTGTTGAAGGAAGTGTATCACTGTGGGGCTAGGCTTTAAAGTCTCCTGTGCGCAGGCTATACCCAGTGAGACAGTTAACTTTCTGTCGTTTACATATCAAAATGTAAAACTCTCAGCTCCTTCTCCACCACATCTATCTGCATGCCACCATGTCTCATCATGACAACAGACTAAACTTCTGAACTATAGGCCACTAATGAAATTAATGTTTTTCTTTATAAGAGTTGCTATGACTATGATGTCTCTTTATGGCAATAGAAACCCAAACTAAGTCAGAAGTTGATACTGAAGAATGAAGTACTAGCTGTGATGGGCCTGTCTATGCTTTTCTTTGGAGTAATCTGAATTTTGTGAGTTTGAGTTAGGAAAGCAGCGGAATTCATTAAGCACTACTTAATGGATTATACCATTAAGGGTCATACCAATAAGTAATATGGAAGACAATGGTGCTAAGCATAATTTGAACTGGGAGGGGGGCTGGCAGAAAAAATTCAGAGAAGATTTTTAATATGTTGCCTAAAGATGATTCTTATGATGTTTTGGTGAAAATGTGGCCACCATTGCTCTTGTTCAAAGAGTTTACCTGAGGTTTGAGTGAAGGGTTTGGGTTTAATTTCATTGGCAGAGGAAATCACAAAACAGCCTAGCATAGACTCTGTCATGTGGTTATTAGTGGTAACTCTAATAAAGAATTATAACAAAAAGGATTAAGCTGAGCACGGTAAATTTCAAACTGTAAAATTTAAGGAGAAATGGAGTACCAAGAAATACAATGGAGCTAAGTCCTGTGTCTAAGGAAATAAAAAGAAAAGGAAATGGAATAAAGGGAGTGGTGACCTCAGAGCAAGAATTCACCCAGCTGAGTTTTCAACTTGTGAAAAGGAATTAAAGAAAAGCTTAGGGCCAGGTGTGATGGTACATGCCCTTAATCTAAGCACTCAGAAGGCAGAGGCTGGGCGACCTCTGACTTTGAGGCCAGCCTGGTCTACAGAGCAAGTTTCACAACAGCCAAACTTAAGTAGTGAAGAAAGTCATAGAAAACAGAAAACTGATGAAGTAACTAAGCAAGGGGGCATATTCCAACTCGAGCAAGCAGTAGCACTCAACACCTTTGGTCATGTGATTCTGGCCTTAAAGAGAGAGAAGTAGGGGAGGGTATCAAGGAATATTCCTTTATAACTAAGTAAAGATTCTGAGGCCAGACACATATCAGGGGTGTCTCTGAATGAAGGCCCAGAGAGCCTATTTTTTGAAGCTGTGAAGCTGAAGCCTAGATTGCCTTGGAAACTCCAAGATGGTAGAGATTCCAGAGTTATGGACTACCTGTCAAGGAAAGCTAAAAACAGGAAGAGGAACCAGGCTAAGAGGGAAAAAAGTGTGTTGTAGTTAACAAAGCTGAACAGAGTGGGCGACCTGGGGTGTTTTGGCATCAGACATAGAGATGCAGAGTTTGGAGTTTGCACAATTGGTTTCCAGTTTTTCTTTGGTCCAGTATTTCCTCACTTTGCTCCCCTCCCTGCATTTTGAAATGGTGATGTATATCTTATGCCAAATATTGGAAATGTATATTCTGGTTTATTTTTTAATTTTGATTTTATAGGGAATTACAGTTAGGAAATTGCATGAATCTCAGAAGATACTTTAAACCTTGAACTTTTAAACATTGTTGAGACTGTGATAGACTATGGAGTCTTTTGAGGTTGGATTGAATGCATTTTTGTGCTATGATATGGCTACAAGCCTTTGGGGTCCAGGGAGTAGAATGTGGTTGTTCAAAAGAAAATGACTCCCAAAGGGAGTGGACACAAATGTTGCATGTGCCCTTATTGGGAAAAGTATGTCACTGTGGGGAGGACTTTGAGGTCTCCTATGCTAAAGCTATACTCAATAAAACAATTACTGCCCGCTTAACAATATATAGAACTCTCAGTACCTTCTCCAGCACTATGGTTGATGAATGCTGCCATGTCTCTCCATGAGATAATGGACTGAACCTCAAATGTAAGCCACTCAATTAAATGTTTTCCTTTGTCAGAGTTGCTGTGGCCATGCTGTCTCTTCACATCAATAGGAATCAATAGTCCCTTTACGTATAACCAAGGAATGACATTTATTAACCCTTCTAGGAGCTACTTTCCAATAGGGAAGTCAACCAACAAAGGACCCCTTAAAATACAGAAATACCAGGGGTTTGTTCCAATTTATAATAAACACTAACTCAAAGGTTAGGCAACTATAAGAATGGATTCTGCCAAACATAGGCTTTGTTGGTAGACACTTGAAAGTAACAAGCCAGAGCTAACGCTCAAGGTTAAGCTTCCAGAAGAGGGTTTGGAATTCTTGAGAAATTGTCTGGTTCAGCAGACAGATATGCTGCTCACAATGCCAACTGATTTATAAATATTAAAATTCTTTTCTTGTAGGAATATAACACAATGGTATTATAACTCAGAGAAGGGATCTAGGAAAGACCCAAGGGGTTGACCCTGAAAAAGGTAGTAGTAACTTGTAGCATATAGGAGAGGGTACAAATGTCAAGGAAGACGGTGGTAATTGGATTTTGCAGGCTCCTTATATATTGTCTATTTTAATGGTAGTAGATGACAGGGTACAGAGCTGTCTCTTAGTTATCTGGAATTTAGACCCCATGAATGCATATGGTTTGAATCTATTTATAATTGGCTGTTTAAAAGGTAAACTGACCTATTTCCTGATGAAAATAACACTCAAAGCAAAATACAAAACAAATCTTTTATTCCATTTGTAAAAATTAAAAAAAAAAAGGTTCTTAAGCCACACACCAAGGCTCTGAAATAATCTCCTTGGGCAGGAGTCTGGAAATCAACAGGTCTCCATGAAGGCTTGTTTATAATAAGAAGTTTGGATCACAAGCTAGGCTCAGAATTGTTATGTTTGGAAGGATAAATCTGGCAGCTGTAAGTCTGTACCCCTAAATTACCTCTTAGATCCCAGCCTTTTCACTGATAAACTAGATAAAAGACTAGTATACTATTGTATATATGCATATACAATATTGTTCATTGTAACTTTAGACATTAATGAGTTTTAAAATAGTTTGAGAATCAAGGAGAAACAAGTCTGTCTGCATAATTTTGTCAAGACATCATGGCCCTGACATAAATACCAAGCCTAGCCCCAAATGGTTGATGTTGGATATCAGATGGGCTATGAATCAGCACAAAATGGCTGCCATTAGATGACCAGGGAACCTAAAAGTAAACAGTGATGTAATCTGTTTTGAATCTATTCCTAGAAAAATGCCTCTTTTGTGTGTTTAGGTAAATATGAACTTGCATCAGAGCTAAGTTCCTTGCCTTAACCCTTTACCTTTGTCAGAGGGCCTGTGCAGGTCAATGTGTGCCTAAGTACAACCTAAGTACCAATGCTTATTTGAATGCAGCCTATATATGCCAGCATTTGCTAGGTGCCTGCCGGGATCTGACTGCTCAGAAGCTCATGTGCTGATAAATAAAGCATTTATTTTCCTATTACTCTTCAACAATTTGAGCACATGTGACCTTTCCTTGTTTCTGGCAGGCATCAGAACTTGGACCTTACAAAGGGGAGTCTAAAATTTAAGTATTTTAAAAACAATTGATTTTTAAAAGATTATAATCTTTCATCAGATTTAGAGAAATGCTAATAGTATCCAAACAAATACGTTTCTTTCTGGTGTTTATTTTAGCAGTCACTGCTCAGTGTAGCCATGAGCAAACCTGTTTTTTATTCTATTCCATCCTGATTTCAACTCTGATTGAGGGAGGAGTGCACTTGTATCATCCTAAAGTTTTAAAAACTTCTCATAATCCGTGTTTTATAAGGTAAAAGACTTAATCTTCGTTCCATCAGGAGAAAATTGACCAGTTTCAGCCTGAAACCTTAGACACTGAGGAGAATTTATTGGCATTTTAAGATCTGTTGTAGCCTTTTCACCTCTCTTTCTCAGTGAAAGAAAAATTGTCTGATAATATATTAGTGGTCTTCAAAAAAGAGTCCTTTTTTATTTACATGAAAATTAAATTATTTTATCTTCTCATAGGATGGGGTCTTGTTGACAATTGAAAAACTGATAACCTCTTAAAATTAAATTCTAAATTTTTTGAGTTTCTCTGAAATAAATATTTAAAATATTGTTCACAATGAATGTGTGCAAAGATGATAGTTTGACATATGCAAAAATTTTAAGTGGTTCCTGTAATCAAACTACTTGTCATGGTCATCATCATCATATCATTTATTTCACTTTCTTTTCTGTGTTGATAACATTTTCATATGCTGTTAACAAAAATTGATTTTAGATGCCCTTCTCCAAGATCCACACTAGGGCCCACAGCCTCTGCACAGTATTGGAGGCCAGAGTAGTCAGTCCTAGGGCCCTAGGGAAGACATTGCTCACTTCCCACAAAATGCCTTTAAAGCCTAACCAATAACCCTAAACCACCCCCCCACACACACACCATATCTATATTCTGATCTGCAGCTCCAGAAGAAGACGTCTGCTTTGCCAGAGGCCAGGCCAAATCTAGGGACCCCCAGGTCTACTACTCCAGAAGACTTCAGTTTTATTGGTGCACAGGCAAAATTTAGAGACTCCAGCACCAGCAGCTGTACTTGAGGCCAAACTGGTCTTAGAGATACTAGAGGCCAGACCAGATCCAGAGACCTCAGTCTCACCCTCTCCCCTCGGTTCCATAACCTGGTATACAATTTGAAAGAAGTTTTTTGGCTTTATCAGAGACCAGGATGAATTTAGACACTCCTAGCCACCCAAACTCCCAAGGAGACAACCTATTGGACTTTAAGATATGCTACTCACCAGAACCCTTGGCCATTTATACCAGAGGAATAGAGAGAAAAGAGAAGCCAAGGAACAAAACACTAATGTGTTGTAGGCGGAGTTTATCCACAAGGACACCAATACCAGATAGATATTTATTAGAATATAAACCAACACTCACAGTACAGGCAACAGATTACCGTAGCACCTGAACAGGGACCGAAGTCTGCAGACGGACGGACGATGGGATCCTTCCTCCAGCAGCCAGGAACCAAGCAGAGAGCCTCCCAGCGTCCCAGCAGCCCCTTATCAATGGGTTCGGCCACACCCCCTCCAGGAGCCCGGGGCCATGGATAAGCTTCCTTGGACCCCATCAGCTGACACCTGAATCCCACAACATCTCCCCCCTTTTTCTAACTAAGAAGGTTCTAAACTAAGACTATGTACAGTAGGAATTATTATGAGGTAGTATCTAGGAGAGGTTAAAGTACAATTGCTAATCAAAGCCTAACTTATATAAGGTACATCTAATAGTTCTAGAATATTGGTAGATAGTAGGGTGTATAGATTATTTTAAAGGGTTAATCTGGGAAAGTGAGAATCTAACACACGAGTGTTCTTATCTAAGGGATACTAGGGTGAAAACCTTAAACATCTATTCTTCAACCTCTTCAAGACCTGAGAAGGAAGGTGAATTTGTCTGAAAGACAGAAGTACATGGAAGCAGCTACTTCCAAAATTTGGGAGAGGACAGCAACACAGCTACCTGGACAATCACCTCTGGATTTGTGTACTGTTAGCATCTATCGGATTGGCTATAGGCCTATGGCATCTGACAGATCTTTTCACAAGCAGAACAATTTTGAAGGGACTGTCTTATCCTGTCTAGGCAGGTTTCGTCAGTCTCCATCTATCAACTTGTTCATCCAGCTTGACATCATGTGTGTACTGTCAGCAATCAAGGTAAGGACAGTTCCTTACTCAGCCGGCCATTTTTTGCCAAAAGGACCAACTCCAAAGGAGTATCTTCGATGCTCAACACCATCTCGAGAAGGGAGCAGTGACACCAGGAGTCGTCGTGTCTCTCGTGGCCGAATTTTAAATGTTAAATGCCATATTCTCTGGGTCTATGAAACGGTTGAAGATTCTTGTCCATCTATGATATTCTAACCTGTATCTGACATGACTGGGATATGATACCTTAAATAGTGTTGACTGCAGATCTTATCGTCTTAAGGAATAAACCCTGTACTAAAAATTAGAATACCTATATAAGGAGTGTACAATCTCTGAACAATGACCCTTAGTAGAACTATCGAACATTAGCCAGGGGTATTTTACCAGGTAAAGTGTCCACAGCATTTTAGACATGTAAATACATATATATCATCTAAACAGAGGTATATAAAACATCTTGTGCATATATCATAACTAGTGCAATCATACATTATATCTAGTATAGTTAAATGAAGGTAGTAATTGTATAGTATACATGACAATGATGTGCAAATATTTTAAACAAAGGTAGAAGCATACATAAAATATAGCAATTTCAGATTCAGCTTTACATAATAGTTACAGATTCAGATTTATATCGAAGTACAAGTTGCTTTGGTTACATAAAACAATCTCAGATTGAACTTTGTACCAATGTACAAATTATCACAATTAAACATATAAAATGATTTTGCATTAGTATCAATATACAGATATCTATGACAGTGCAAATTGTCTTTAGCTTAGCCCATACATTCAGCTAAAATGAAGTATAGGTAGGTAGAACAGTCTACCTTTATCTACCCTATCTATTCTCCCTCTCTTCTACAAAAAAAGATCTCTGATGCTATATTATAGTTTTGTCTTTTACCCAGTTTTACCCACAACCTTTGGAGCATAAAACTTATTGGGAAAGGGGGCGTAGTCGTTTATAAGGTTGCTTCCTGCTGACTTAAGGGCGATGGCATCTCTTTGGGATCCTGTAAAAGCTAAAACAATGGTTAGTTCTTAATGGACTGACCACATACATCTATAACCATTTTTAGGATAGTGGTTAACTCCGTCTGGAAACTTAATTAGCAGTGTGATCTGAAGGATAATCATAAGGAGCTATCTTGCAGCTGTTTTTGAATAATCTATTTCTTGAAAACAATTATTGATTGGTGCGCACCAGGTTCTTGATTTTTCTATTTTTGTCTCTGCTGTCTGTCTATCTGTCTCTTATTCTCTCTCTCTCATACTCTTTCTTTTATTTTTGTTTTTCTAGCAGGAGTTGTTCCGGTGGAGGCCCCATCTCGGTTCTAGATTCTTTGTAGATAGCTGATAGGAGGAAATGTTATTTACAGTGGAAAACTTAAGCATTGTGGATATTAAGCAGACAGAATGAGATGTTTGAGAGGTACAGAAACAGGGAGGAACAAGGTTTAAGGTGAAGTCACAGTAATATTGGTCCCTAAATATTTTGCCTTCTGTCTCACACCAGGTGGCTTTTATGATGTGAGACAGAATTTTTCATATTCCTTTACCAATATGCTTGGGTTTAGAGAGGGAGAAAGCCACAAGTTCCCAATCTAAATCCAGCCTTATTAATAGTCAAATCAGGACCATTTTTTTTTTTGAGATGTAGATGCAAGATGTAAAGAAGTAAAAACTGAGAAATTACCCAGTAGTGCATGTGTGTATCAGTTGGTCTCGTAGTCCGTCTTGTACATTCCTTAATCCTCAGTCTGTCTTTTATTGCAGGTGAGTAATTATTCAATGTTTAGTCAATGCCGTAAAAATAGTTGTATCCATTTTCCTGTGAAGACAAAACTGAGAGACCCTGCCCCAGGTTTGTTAAGTGTGTTTTCCTTACCACGCATCCGTTTGTCATGTCAGGGATGAGCAGTTACTTTTCTTGTTCAGGAAGAGACTCCTTTTCGAAGCGGGCTTTTATTAGTTTTGTTGGTACCCATATCTTTTCTGTCCCTGTTGAAACAAGAGCAAAACCCCTACCCCATCGAAGCACATACCCTGGCTTCCATTCGGAAGTCAACACATCTTTGAAGTAAATCGGTTGATTTAACTCAGAAGATTTTTCTACTACCCAATGTCTCTCCGCAGCTGAAGTTCCCTTTTCTTCAGCATTAAGAAAATTTAAAGTCAATAAGGCACTATGCAACCTCTCTCTGGGTTTTTTCATTTCTTTCTTTTGTTTATAAAGCATCTCTTTTAATGTGCAGTGAGATCTCTCCACGACTGCCTGTCCTGTAGGATTGTGTGGTATCCCCGTAATATGCTTTATATCATAGTATGCAAAAATTATCTTCATTTTTCGGGAGACATAAGCTGGAGCATTGTCAGTCTTAATCTGAGTGGGAATTCCCAATATGGCCATGGCTTCCAAAAGGTGAGTAAGTACAGCATCAGCATTTTCAGAACTCAGGGCAGTCGCCCATTGCATTCCAGAATAGGTGTCAATAGTATGATGTACATATTTCATCTTTCCGAATTCTGGAAAGTGAAACACATCCATTTGCCATATCTCATTTCCGTGTGTACCCTTAGGATTAGTTCCCGCAGGTAAAGATGGTTGGTTATAGAAAGAGCAAGTGTCACATTTTTTTACTATTTCCTTTGCTTCAATCCAAGTGATGGGAAAACTCTTCTTCAGCCCTTTGCTGTTAACATGGTGTTTTTCATGAAATTCTGTGGCCTTTAGCACGCTTCCTATTAGCAACCGATCTATTTCCTCATTACCCTGCGCTAGAGGGCCTGGGAGGCCCGTGTGTGCTCTGATATGTGTTATGTACATAGGATGTATCCTACCTCTGATGATATCTTGTAGTTGTATGAATAATAAGGTCAAGTCTGTATCATCGTGAATGAAGTCAGCAGTTTCAATATGTGAAACAACTCTTTCTGCGTATTGAGAGTCAGTAATTAAGTTAAGAGGCTCTGTGAAATCCAACAACACCATAATAATCGCGTATAGTTCTGACTTTTGAACAGAGTTATAAGGGCTCTGAGCCACTTTAGTTAGGTTTTCAGACTTGTAGCCAGCCTTCCCTAAATTGTTTGCATCTGTATAAAATATAGGGGCTCCAGAAATTGGTTCATCCTGTACTACACGAGGAAAGATCCAATTAGTTTCCTTTATAAATTGAATTCTCTTGTTTTGGGGATATTTATTATTAATTTCTCCTAAAAAGTCACTGCAAGCCTTTTGCCAAGGTTCACTGTCTGCCCATAATCGTTCAATTTCTTCATTAGTCAGAGGCACAACAATTTCTGCAGGGTCCTTTTCAGTCAATTGACGGAGTCTCAATTTACCTTTAAAAATCAGATCAGCAATTTTTTCGATATATGTCTTCATCTTTTTGCTTGGCCTATGTGCAGAAATATCCATTCTAATATGATGCTTTCTCTTTGCATTAAGATTCCTGTTGGAGATTGTCTTGAGGGTAGAATAACAAGTATGCATTCCAGGTCTGGATCCACACGATCCACATGTGTTTCTTGAAGTTTTCTTTCTACCAACTCTAATTCTTTCTCGGCCTCATCAGATAGTTTTCTTGGACTATTTAAACCCTTGTCACCTTCTAAAGTCTTGAATAAATTAACTAGTTCATAGTTTTTTATACCAATCATGGGCCATATATGAGCAATATCTCCTAGTAGCTTTTGAAAATCGTTAAGAGTCTTCAATTTATCTCTATTTAATTTTACCTTTTGTGGTCTAATTTTTTGTAAACCTATCTTATATCCTAAATAATTGATAGAATCTCCCCTCTGTACTTTTTCTGGAGCAATTTGCAGTCCCAATTAGGCAATACTTTCTGTAGTTCTTCAAACAATGTTTCTAATGTCTGTGGGTTTGGGTCTGCCAACAAAATATCATCCATATAATGGTAAATGATAGATTGTGGGAAGCGCTTGCGCAGTATTTCTAGTGGTTGTTGTACAAAATATTGGCATAAGGTGGGACTATTTAACATTCCTTGGGGCAGGACTCTCCATTGGTACCTCTTAGCTGGCCCTGAATTATTAAGAGTAGGCACTGTAAAAGCAAATTTCTCTTTGTCTTGTTCCTGTAAAGGTATGGTAAAAAAGCAATCTTTCAAGTCAATAACTGTAATAGGCCATCCTTTAGGTAGCAGAGAAGGCAGGGGAATACCAGATTGTAAGGAGCCCATAGGTTGAATCACCTTTTTAATTGCTCTTAAATCTGTCACCATCCTCCATTTTCCAGATTTCTTCTTGACAATAAAAACAGGAGAATTCCACGGACTGGTTGATTCTTCAATATGCTGAGCCTGTAACTGCTCCTGTACTAACTGTTCTAAAGCCTGAAGTTTTTCTTTTGTCAAAGGCCATTGTTGAACCCAAATAGGCTTTTCCGTTAACCATTTCAAAGGCAGTGCTGTGAGTGTCTTATTAAGAGGGCAATTCTTTTGTACAACTTGAATGGCTGGTGAATTTTTGTCATTTTTGGAAACATAGTTGAGCCTCCGGCTGACATCATAACCAGGAGGGATTTTAATCTGGGTATTCCATTGCATTAGGAGGTCGCTACCCCACAGATTCACTGCTATATCAGCCATATATGGCTTCAACCGTCCTTTCTGACCTTCTGGTCCTATGCATTCAAGCCACCTCACACTCTGTTTCACCTGAGATATTGTTCCAATACCCAGAAATTGGATATCTACTGTCTGTAAAGGCCATCTCGGATGCCAGGACCGTGGGGTTATGATCGAAACATCAGCCCCCGTGTCGACTAAACCCTGGATATAAATATTGTCTATCAGTACACCCAATTTTGGTCTTTGTTCATTTATCGAAGTCTGCCAAAATATTCGTTTCGTAATTTTCTTTGGAGTTTCTGAATCTTCTTTTGAATTTATGTTATCATCTGATATTGTATGTTTTTCAAGATCAGGTATTGGGTGTTCTATTCGTCTTGAGAATGCTGGTCTTCTACTACGACCGGATATGATCTCACCATCCTCGAATTTGGAGTCTGATTTTGGGGGGCTTCCCGGGGGAAGCCCCGAAAGGCGTTTCCCGATGGCAGAGGGTTGCCTTCTTTATCTCTGGTAGATCTACATTCATTGGTCCAATGCCGTCCCTTGCCACATCTTCTGCATAATCCAGAAGGCAATGGCCTTCTGTTCGAATTAAACCTAGATCGGGCATCGTTTCTAAAAGTACTTTGTGTACAGTTTCGTCTTACATGGCCTTGTCTACCACAGTTGAAACAAGTGATTCCTTGGTTCCTCTTCCTTACCTTATCAATGGCTTGGTCTACCCAATTGTCTTCATTACTATGGAGAGGTTCAGCATTGATTGTATATTCAATCCATTCTTCTAGAGGTGCGGCTCTGATTTTTAAAGGCAGAAGCATTCTTCTACATTCCGGACTAGCATGATCAAAGGCCAGAGAAAGTATTATTTGCTTTCTAGCTTCTGGATCTGATATTGCTCTATTTACAGCCGTGGTAAGCCTGTGTAGAAAGTCAGTATAAGGCTCTTTCAAACCTTGTTTGACCTTAGCATAATGCTCAACTTTTTGACCTGGGTCTAAAATCTTTTCCCATGCATTAAGTGCGGCCGTACGGCATAGCAATAAAGTATGTTCATCATAAGTAGTTTGAGTCTTCACGTCAGCAAACATTCCTTCACCAAGGATTTGGTCCTGAGAAGCAAAGAAACCCCTAATTCTTCCTTGGTGTTCTAAGGTCCTGGCTTCCTCTCTAAACCAGCTTCTCCACTGCAAATTTTGGCTTTGGTCCAAGACAGCAGCCGTTAGCTGCATCCAATCGAAGGGGAGGATTCGGTTTTTTGCAGACCATGAATTCAGGAGCTGCTTTACATAAGTAGAGTGAATACCATACATGGATATTGCCTCTTTAAAATCTTTGATGTCTTTCATATGTAGTGGCTCATAACTATACTCTACATATTCTGAGGAACCCCCTGGTGCCATCTTGGTCTGAATAGTAGCTGGGAACAATAGTGGTGGTGAAGGAGGTATCCCCGTGATGTTTACAACTTTATGTAAAGTATTTCCAGTACCATAACACCCCATTGGGGGTTGACCTGAACTGTTCTGAGCATAAGATGTATCATTGCCCTTTTGTAGTGTTGCAATATGGTCCTCACGTTCTTTCATTTTGGATATAATGGGTTCCCACTCCTGGATTTTGGATATTGTAGGTACAAATTCTTGTATTTCGGATACCATCTGTCTCAAAGTTTGACTTTCTTGATGAAGTAATCCTTCTAAAGACCTCGCCGAGTCAGCAATTTTGAGATCTACATCATTAGCATAATTAATGATTTTCTCGTCCACTTTATTAATGTGGTCAACAAGTTTCTTGTTCTCATCAGTTACGTAGAGTTTATATTGTTCTCGTATAGTACTGTCATAATGAGAAAGCTTGTTGTAATCAATTTGTAGAGTATCTATCGTCTTCGACATAGCAGAGTTTGAGAGCTGTAATTCACATACGTTGGACAACAGCTGCCGATTTAAGTTCTGCATCTGCTTAACGTCATCTGACAGTGTAGCGTTTGATAATTCTATAATACCAAGTTTGGACTGTAATTGAAGGTTTGAATTCGTGACCTCAGTCATCACCCGTCTATTGTGGAACACAACATACAGAAACAGACCAAAAAGTAGTAAAACTGGGGTATTGAATACCTCAAGATACTCATTTAAAAACTTGTCAACCATCGTGGAAAAATATATACCGAATTCCTCAAAAGAATAGTTGTCAGCCATTACCTCAATCCAGGTGCAATGATGCTGTGTGGTCAGAAGGTGTCACAATAACGTTTAGTGCCCTGCTGTATGGCCGATGTAGAGACACTCAGCATGCTATTCACAGATCCTAGGTGTTAAAGGGTCTCAGCGGGCAGAATAGAATTCCTGGGAAAAGCAAGGGCTGGGTACGACCTGCCCACAGTCAAACCTGACCTGAGTGCGTTCTAAGCCCGACCCGTGGGTCTGGGGCGGGAGGCTGGAGGGACGCGAGTCGTGCGCCACTGGATGAGGGGCAGAGCTAACACTAGCGCGGCCGAACCAAGCAGGCAGAGGGAGCCTAAGCCGTTTGGAAGTCACCTCTCACTATCAAACCTGCACGCACAGGGCTGGGTACGACCTGCCCACAGTCAAACCTGACCTGAGTGCGTTCTAAGCCCGACCCGTGGGTCCGCCGGCCCCACGTTGGGCGCCAGATGTAGGCGGAGTTTATCCACAAGGACACCAATACCAGATAGATATTTATTAGAATATAAACCAACACTCACGGTACAGGCAACAGATTACCGTAGCACCTGAACAGGGACCGAAGTCTGCAGACGGACGGACGATGGGATCCTTCCTCCAGCAGCCAGGAACCAAGCAGAGAGCCTCCCAGCATCCCAGCAGCCCCTTATCAATGGGTTCGGCCACACCCCCTCCAGGAGCCCGGGGCCATGGATAAGCTTCCTTAGACCCCATCAGCTGACACCTGAATCCCACAACAATGTGTTAAACACAGAAATCAACAACTGGACCTACAATCATCCCAAATCTTGATGTCTAAATGCCAGTGTAAGAGCACAATTAATAGTAGAAAAGGCAATATGGCATCACCACAGTGCAGCTATCCTACAAAAGCAAGACCTGAACATTAAAAAAGCAACACGGCTGAAGCACAAGAAAATGACTTTAAATATTACTTTATGGGGATGATAGAGGCCCATGAAGAAGAAGATATGAACAAATCCCTTCAAGGAATTGAGGAAAAGACAAACAAACGTGGAAAGCAATTAATAAGTCCCTAAAAGAAAGCCAAGAAGAAAACAAGACAAGAAACTGTTCAAGACCTGAAAATAAAAATGGAAATAACAAAGATAACACAATAGAAGATCCTTAAAGTGGAAAATCTGGATAAGCAAATAGAAGCTATAAATGCAACAGTAATTGTAGTAGTGGGTTCTCTGGGTCCCGTGCAGCCAGAGGTCCAGAGACCCACAGACCTGCTGCCTGAGACTACTTATCCACGCACCGCCGCCCAGGCCCCCAGAAACGACTCAGACGCTTCTATTAACTTCATGCTGTTTGGCCTATGGCTCGGGCACATTGCTAGCTAGCTCTTATATTTTAAATCAACCCATTTCTATTAATCTGTGGGCCACGTGGCCCGTGTGGCTAACCCGTGCTCCTTACATGTTGCTCCTTGGGCGGCTGGCTCGGTCTGCTTCTAACTCCGCCCTGCTTCTCCTACCTAAACTCCTCCCACTTCTTCTATGGTGCCCGCCATGACCCAATACAGCTCCTTTATTTAAAGATACAGCACACACAAATGCATTCCCACATCAAGTAATCACCAGAGAATACAAAAGATGGAGGAGAATTTCAGGTACTGAAAACATAATATGGGAAATAGACTTATTAGTTAATGGAAAATGTTAAATCTGAAAAAATCCTAACACAAACTGTCCAGGAAATCTGGGACACTATGAGAACCAAACATAAGAAATATAGGGAAAGAAGAAGGAGAAGAAAAACCCAGATCAAAATCCCAGAATATATATTAAACAAAAATTTAATTCTCCCGGCCTAAATAAAGAATACCTATAAAAGTACATGAAGTTTACAGAAAACCAAATAGATTGGATCAGAAAAGAAAACCCCTTTGCCACATAATAACCAAAACACTGTTTAATACAGAACAAAGAAAGAGCATTAAAAGCAGCAAGGGGAAAAGGACAAGTATCATATAAATTAATCAGTGAGATGAAGAAGAACATTTCATATTCATCAAAAGACAAATCCACCAAGATTATGTCTCAGTTCTGAACATATATACGCTAAATACAAGGGCTCCCATGTTTTTAAAAGAAACATCACTAACGCTTAAATCATACAGAACCCCACAGCATGATATTGGGATATTTTAACACCCCACTCTCTCCAATGGACAGGCTATCTAGGCAGAAATTAAACAGAGAAATAATGGAACTGATAGATGTTATGACTCAAATGGCGTTTGAGTTATCTATAAAACATTTACACAGTGACAAAAGAATATACCTTCTTCTCAGCACTGCATAAAACCTCTTCCAAAACTGACCACATACTTGCTCATAAAGCAAGTCTCAACAGATACAAAACATAAACTTAAGTAACTCTCTGTGTCTTATCAGAACACCATGGATTAAAGCTGGATTTCAACAACAATAGAAACAACAGAAAGCCTGCAAACTCACGGACACTGAACAGCTCTGTACTAAGTTACCATTGGCTCAAGGAAGAAATAAAGAAATAATTGAAGACTTTGTAAAATTCAATAAAAATGAATGTAGAACATACCAAATCCTACAGAAAACAATGAAAGTGGTGCTAAGAGGAAAGTTTACCGCACTAAGTTCCTTCATGAAGAATTTGGAGAGATCACATAATAGGGACTTAACAGCACACATGGAAGCTCTACCACAGAAGAGCTGACACACCAAAGAGGGGGAGATGGTAGGAAGTAATTAACCTGCGGGCTGAAATCACCAAAACAAAACCAAAGAGATCAGTTCAAGAAATCAAGAAAAGGAAGAATTGGATCTTTGAGAAAAATCAACAGAATAGATAAACCCTTATACAAACTAACAAAAGGGAAAGAGAGAGGAGAGAGAGAGAGAGAGAGAGAGAGAGAGAGAGAGAGAGAGAGAGAGAGAGAGAGAGAATCAAAATCAACACAATCAGAAATGCAAAGGGGCACATAACAACAGACTCGGAGAAAATACAGAGAATTAGGTCATACTTTGAAAACACGTACTCTACAATGTTGGAAAATCTAAAAGAAAAGAACAAATTTCTTGAGAGCTATCACTTCCTAAAGTGAAATAAAGATCAGATAAACAATGTAGATAGATTTTTGACCCCTAATGAAATAGAAACAGTCATTAAAATCTCTCAACTAAAACAAACAAACAAAAACAACAACAAAAACCCCCCTCAGGACCAGACAGTTTTAATACAGAATTCTACTAGATTTTCAAAAAAGAGCTAATACCAATACTCTTCAAATTATTCCACAAATAAATAGAAACGGAAGGGACATTGACAAATTCTATCTATGAGGCCACAGCTATCTTGATACTCAAACATTAAAAGACTCAACAAAAAAAGAAAGTTACAGAACAATTTCAGTAATAAACACTGATGCAAAATAATAAGATACTAACAAACCAAATCCAAAACACATCAAACCATTATCCAACATGACCAAGTAGGTGTCATCTCAAAGTATCAGGGATATTTCAACATATGACTGATATGGGAGTGACTTTCTGTATGCTGTGAATAAAGGACCACTTTGGCCCATCACAGGCACATAGCAGTAGGGAGGAATCTGAGCATAGGTAGGAGAAGGAGGGCAGAGTCAGACAGAGAGATCAACCCAGCTATCCGCAGAAGCAACCTGTAAAGGAACAAGTATGAACCACTGGCCACGTGACAGGACAGATTAATGGAAATGGGTGGAATTAAGATTAAAGAGAAAGCTAGCAATATGTCTGAGCTATAGGCCAAACAACATAAAATTAATATAAATGTCTAAGTCATTTTTGAAAAAAAAATAAACAAACAAGTCTAAAGCATAAAAATAATCAAGTCAAAAGCCTCATGTTACAGATGTATCCAGCTTAAAATATGAATATCTGTCAGAGTAGCCCTCTATATAAACAAAATAAAAGGAAAAAAATCTCATTATAATCTCAATAGATGCTGAAAACCTTTGACAAAATCCAACACCCTTTCATGATACAAAGTCTTGGAGAGATCTTGGGTACAAGGGACATACCTAAACAATGAAAACAGCATACAGCAAGCCAATAGCCAACATAAAATTAAATGGAAAGAAACCCAAAGCAATTTCACTAAAATTAGGAGTAAGACAGGGCTGTCCATTCTCTCCACACCTGTTCAATATAGGACTTGAAGCTCTAGCAAGAGCAATAAGACAAGTAAAGGAAATAAAGGAAATACAAAGGGAAGACATCAGAGCACCATTTATTGCAGATGATATGATAGTATACATAAGCTATTCCAAACATTCAACCAGGAACTCTTACAGCTGATAAACACCTTTAGTCAACTGAAAAAAACAAAAATATCAGTAGCCCTCCTATATACAAATGTTAAATGTGCTGAGAAAAAAAAATCAGAGAATCAACACTCTTTCCAATAGCCTCAAATAATATAAATATCTTTGTGTAACTCTAACCAAGCAAGTGAAAGAAGTGTATGACAAGAATTTCAAGTCATTGAAGATATCAGAAGATGGAAGGGTCTCCTATGTTTATGAATCAGTAAGATTAACATAGTAAAAAGGACCATTTTACCAAAAATCAATCTACAGATTCAAATGCAATCTTCATTAAAATACTAACATAATTATTTACAGATATTGAAAGAACGATGTTCAACTTCATATGGTAAAAAATTCAGGACAACTAAAATCACCTTTTACAGAACTTCCAGAGGTTATCACCATCTCTGATCTTAAACTCTACTACAGAGCTATAGTAATAAAAACAACATGGTATTGGCATAAAAACAACAGCTGGACCAATAGAACAGAAACAAAGATCCAGATATAAATTCACATACCTACGGACACCTGATTTTTGACAAAGAAGCCAACATTATATAGTAGAAAAAGAAAGGATCTTTAACAAATAGTGGTGGTTTAATAGGATGTCAGCATGTAGAAGAATGTAAACAGATCCATACCTATCACCTGCACAAAACTTCAGTCCAAGTAGATCAAAGCCCTCAATACAAATCCAGGTATACTGGACTTGATAAAAGAGAAAGCGGGAAATAATCTCAAATGCCTTCTCATAGGAGACAACTTCCTGAACAGAACACTAATAGCATATGCACTATGCACTAAGATCAACAATTAGTAAATGGGACCTCATGAAATTAAAAAGTTTCTGTAACATAAAGGACATCATCAATGGTACAACAGTCCAGAGAATGGAGAAAGAACTTCACCAACCCTACACCTGACAAAGGAGTAATTTCTAAAATATAGAAGGAATTCAAAAAATTAGATATCAATAAGCAAATAATCCAATTAAAAATAGAGTACAGATCTAAACAGAATTCTCAGTAGAACATCTCAAATGGCTGAGACACTTAAAGAATTGAATTGTCTAACATCTTCTTACCCCTGTCTGAATGTCTAAGATCAAACCCCAAGCCCCAGCTCATGCTAGAAAGGATGTGGAGCAGTAAGAACATTCCTTCATTTCTGGTGAGAGTGAAAACTTGTACAGCTACTTTGAAAATGTGTATGGAGGTTTCTCAGAAAACTGGGAATCAATCTACGTAATGATCCAGTAATACCACTATTGGGCATATACCCAAAGGATGTTCAATTATAACACAAGGATACTTGCTTAACTACGTTCACAGCAGCTTTATTTGTAGTAGCCAGAACCTAGAAATAATCTAGATGTCCCTCAACTAAAGAATGCATAAAGAAAATGTAGTAATTTACACAATGGAGTCTTACTCAAAGGTAAAAAACAGTGGTAACATGATGAAATTTGCAGGCAAATGGACGGAACTAGAATGTGACATGCTGAGCGAGATAGCCCCAACCCAGAAAGACAAACACAGTATGTACTCACATAGAAGTGGGTATCAGATGCAAAGCAAAGTATAACCAGTCTACAATTCCATAACCTCAGATAAGCTAGGTAATAAAGAGGTTCAAGGGGGGAAATAGAAAAGACTTCATGAGTGAACTGAAAGCTGATCGGGATAAAAATACGGATCATCAGGTTGGGCGAAGGAGCAGAGGGGAATGTACTGGAAGAGACTAGTGGAAAGGGGTACATTTTGAAGTCAGATAAAAACCTAGTACAAGGCAATCTACAAGGAAGGCCTCAGCTTAGACAACTAGCAATAGAAGATGGATCGCCTGATCTGGTCAAATCCTGTGAACAGATTGATCCCTGGCCTGATCGTCATCAGAGGGACTTCATCCAGCAACTGATGGAAATGGATGCAGACCCAAGATGAGCAATGAGCAGAGTTCAGGAATCCTGCAGACCAGGAGGAGAGGGGATTGTGGGAACCAGAGGAGTCAAGCATACCATAAGAAGGCTCACGGAATCTACTAGCCTAGGCTCACAGAGGCTCACAGAGACTGAACTGACAAGCAGGAACCTTGCATGGAACAGACGTGGACACTCTGCATGTGTATTAGAGTTGTGTAGCTTTCTTCTCTTGTGAGACTCCTAACAGTGGAAACAGGGACTGTTTCTGACTTTGTACAGGCATTTGGGACCCTACTCATAGTGCTGGGTCGCCTTGCCCAGCATTAATGTATGTGGAGGTACTTAGTCTTACTGCAACATGACATGCCATGCTTTGTTAATACTCATGGGTAACCTGCCCTTTCCTGAACGGAGATGGAGGGGGAGTGGATTGGAGGCTGGGAATCGAGCAGGTTTGGGGGAAGGGACTAGGAGGAGATGAGGGAGAAGGAACTGCAGCCAGGGTGTAAAACAAATAAATAAATGTATTTTAAAAATAATTATAAAATAATTATATGAGATTTATATTTTTTGTTCTACTATACAAGGTATTATCTGGTTTCTGTCTCTTTTACTAAATAACAATTTTACTTTACTAGAAGGAGAAAAGTATACTTTTGTGCACAAACTGTATTGTAATATCCACTGAATAAAATAAATATAAAACAGCTGGGCTTGGTGGCACATGCCTTTAATCTCAGAACTTGAGAGACAGACACAGACAGATCTCAGTGAACTCCAGGCCAGCTTGGTCTACAGCTCCAGAGCATCCAGGCCTATACAGAGAAACCTTGTCTCAAAGACCTATAAATAAATAAACAAATAAAAAACTGTCTGCCTTCTAATTGATTATGTTAGAAAGAAATTTCAATAGAAACTTCTTTGTAGCTTTCATTAAAAAGGAGATCTTTTACAGTTACCTTAATAATTGAAATAATAAAAGCAGGTCATATTTGATAGTTTTAAATTGTCTTTAAACTCACATTGTTGATCAAATGCAAAAGAAACTTTTAAAAATATCAATAATCTTTACTATTTATTTATTTGTCATACCTCACAATATTTAAAAATTTAGATATATACTTTTAAAGTGTTGAAAATGCTTCTTTAAAATATAAATGTTTCTTTTAAATATCTGTAACTATACATCGTGAGAGTTTCTTTGAATCTGTAACACTTTCTGATTTTTAATTTCCTCTTCTAAAGAAAACATACTTTTTACACATACAGAACCATGCCTGGAACATGATAGTGTCTAAAGATTGCTTTTTATACACTTTATAATGCTCTATCTTCCTAGATGTTTATCATCACAGGCCATCTAGTGCCTTTAGGTATCCAGTTTACACATGCCAGTAACCACAGCAATCTCAATACATAGAGCCATAAGTCATTGTCTATGGCTATGCTAATGCAGTGGCCTGAGCAATTTTGTAGTGTTTATTATATTTTCTTCCCAGAAACCACCTATGAAGAATAGCTAAACGGTTGTATCCTCACAGCCAGGGCACCACTGGTTTTTCAACATTTATAGATCAATGACTTGGCTATCTTCCAAACTGGCTTTTTGTGCACACAGCACGATCAGTGTTAGGCATTATGTGTTACATATTAAGAAGGGAATTTGTTCTCAAAAATATTTTATGTGGAGATCAACAGTCTGACAATTCATGTGTCAGTAATGTTACAGCATCTTCCTCTACTACAAATCTCCAGATGGCTTCACCACCCCTTAGATCATTCTTTTTATTGGAATGTTCATTAATCTGCCCTATCCAAACCCCAGCTCCAACAAGCTTTGAAAGCTTAAGAAATGTTGAATAAAACTTTTTGTCCTAAATTATTAAAGATGCCTGTGATGTGATCGGTGTGACTGGTTGGAATTAATTAGGACCAAATTACACTATCATCACCACATCACAGTCACTTCTCAGTGCCAATGTATAGATGTTCTACACCCTTGTCCTCCTGTTTAATTTGTAAAATCCAACAATCAATCACTTGTGCCCACAGGGCTTAAAATTTAAAATACATTTATGTAAAGATAATAAATATTCAAAATATTGAAGAGGATATAAAGGATTTACCTTGATAACAGGTTAATTCTTTTAAGAAAAATAACATCTGAATTCCATAATTTTTTACATTTTATATTACTATTTGAGTTTTATGGTCTTCAATTTTCCCTTACTTCCACCTACCCAAGGAATTATATCTGAATTTTAAAGAAAACATAATGTATCATATATATCTAAAACGGATTCCCACACATCTTTATATCTTATTCAGTAACAGAGTTTTCCTGTTTAACTCACGTTGGCCTCAAATTTCTGATCCTTCTGCATCAGCCTGGAGACTATTGGAATGAAGCAAGTCCCTACACACAGTTTCTTCCTCCTCCTCCCTTTTATCATGATCATTGTAACTATAGTAAATTCTCCTTACTTGCTTTAAAGCCCATTCAGTGGTACAGCACAGTTGGCTTTCAGGAAACACTTGTGAAATTTCCGGGAATTCTGTGGGGCAGTTGTTAAGTAAAACCATAATGAAACATTAAAATGTAAAAACTAATAAATTATATAAACCATAAGTGTAATAGATACTAAGAAGCACCATCTAATGATCTTAGGATATTTTATATTAACTAAGCTTGAGATTACTTACACGAATCACAGGCTTGTGGTAACAGTGCTCTGAATTGTGGAGCCACTGGGTACCTTTCCCCAAATCTGCATCTAGTGACATCATGTTAAGAACTGGAAAGTGACAAGGGAGGAACAGTCACAGCACATAAGTCAGCAAATTTCACCAACTGAGACATTCCTCCCTGTATCTGGACAATCACTTGTTACATTATTTTTAGTGGCAGGAGATACAAAAATGATCTCGGAGCATTTGATCATACCAGTAACTAAGGAAATATTATAAAAATATTAAAGTCCCTCCAAAGCATAGGAACGAGCTATAAGAGCTAGATGAAGTAATTTAATAAAATAACAAAACAAAAAACTTTCTACTATGAAATACATATTAATGAGTTCTTACTAGTATAAGTAATTTGATAAATTAATAGCTAAGGTAAAACAGAAAAGTTTTGCCTGTTGGAGGTTCCCAAATAAATAATAGAGTCATTTCCAAACCTATAATGATAAAATAGGATTCTCTGTTCTTAAGCACAGGAAGCGAGCACCAAGTGTTTATGCTATAAAGAGAGAAGATTGTATTGAGGACTTCTAAGCATGACATAAATATCATGCACATAATAAGAAAATTTACTAGATTTATTTAGGCTATATCAATATTTACTGTTAATAGGAACTTCAGGTAAAACAAACATTTATGCTAGTTTTAAATACAATTAATCATAATTAATGCTTCTGTTAAGTTAAATTCTCTGGGCTTTGAAACACAAATGTTATTTCTGTCCTTTAAGGTAATGTTTTTAATTATTTTTAGCAAATTAAGATATAATTAAAACTCTCCAGTGACTGGGCTAGGAGATGACTCAGCTTTTAAAAGCACTGACTGCTGTTCCAGAGGACCTGAGTTTAATTCCCAGCACCCACAGGGCAGCTCACAAGCATCTATACCTCCAGTCCCAGGGGATCTAACAACTTTTCTTGGCCTACATAGGCACTGCATGTATGTCTTACAGAAACATACATACAGATAAAACACACATGCACATACAATAAAAAGAATAATAACAAAGATATCACCAATAACTTTCTTATTGCTAAACTCAGTAAATAAAAGCAATGACAGATGGTTGCTCACAGTAGTATTTGGTGGTACTATTTAGTTTTCTATTCTTTTTTTCTCTAAAATACTTATACCCATAGCACTCGTTTGAAATTTATTATTTTGTGGTCATTATTGCATTTTATAGTTTTGTTTCTTCAGCATACATTCACATAAGCATTCTTACCACTCTCTTCTTCTTTGTCTTGCTGTGTGACCAGGGACACTTCATATCCCTTTGTATGCTTCCCACAGAAGTAAGCTCAAACCTTGAACTGTACTAATGAGTTATTTACTTGAACTTGAGCTCATACTACAAATATGAGTAGTAATATTCACTGAGGGTGATAGAGATCCATGGCTGAGCACTGGACGAAGCTCCTGGTCCAGCTGAGAGGAGGGGAGGAGAGTCTGTATGAGCAAAGGTATAGAGATTATGAGGAAAATTTCCACAGTGATGGCTAGCTGGAGTGCTGGGGACCTCACTGAATCAAGAATAGCCATCAGGAAAAGGAGTTAGGTCCTCCAATGGTAGGCAACTGTCAATTGGCATGGGCAGTATGCGGAGCCTCAAGGGGTGGTATCAGACTGTGTTCCTGTCCGTGGACTGGCACCTTGGAGCCCATTTCCTGCAGAGGAACACCTAACCCATCTTGACTTTGGCATGAGTAAATTGGACTTGCCTGGAGTGGATGTGCCATGCTGAGCTGACCCACCTTGGGACTTCTTGCCTTTTTGGGTGAGGGGATGGGGGAGGGGGAGAGAGGAGGCTGAAAGTTGACCAGAAGGGAATGGGAGGAAGGAAGGGAGAGGGAGCAGGGGCATGCATGGATTAAAAAGACATTTTTATAAAAAGTATAATAAAGTGGAAAAAAGAAAACAAAAATATCAGAAGCAAAATTATTGACAAAGATCAGGGCATAACCTCCCAGAACAACAGCATAGATCAATGAGACTAAGATGCTTAGCCAAGTTAACCAGAGAGAAAACTCAAATCACCTCAGAAAGAGAGGCACCATGGTTGCTAATATAAAACCTAGCTTAGCATAAAAGAATGCTAAAGACAATAGCATGACAAATTAGATAACTTGGAAAAAAATGGGTAAATCTTTGACATACAAAATCTCCCAAGACAGAATCACAAAATCAGAATGAAGTAGAAAATCTGAGAAGACCAATAATAAATAAAAACGGAAGCCAATATTATTTATAACAAAAGGCTAGGCCCTAACGGCCTAGCACATGCACATGCCTCTTCATTAGATTCAGACAATGTCTACAGAGGAGACTGAATGATATGTGTATTCCTGTCTTTAGCATCTTGCACAGTTTCTGCCTTAATATTGGTCCTCGCTAGATTGGTGCCAGATGCATGAATGCTGGCACAGTAAGAGGAATAATTTGGTTAAATTGCTCATCAAGAGAATATATTTTAAATAATCCCACTGGTAGCATTCCTAAGTTTGCACAAGAGTTTCCCAAAGCAGGAGTTACATCTCCTGTAACAGTCCTGTAATTTTTAGGATAAGGCCCTAAATAAAGGACCAAGTGTGCTTTGGTATAACTTCAATAAATGACTGTGTCCTCTGTATGGAGAAACAAAATGTGTCTGCTGGTGCTTTCCAAAACCGATAATGTTTTCTTCTCTCCCCCTCTTTCCCACTTCCTCCCCCCTTCTTTTTAAATTTTGATTATTCCTTACCAACTTCAAGTGTTCTGTTTACACAAAATGATCAATCACTTAAAATTAAGAACAATTCTTTATATGAACTTTTATGTTTCATTATTGAAAATACTACTTTGGATGTAAAAGTTTAGCCCCTTATGTGCTAATTACATGGGTTTTATAATTTCAATTTAATAATTCTTCTTACATCTGATGAGATCACAAAGGCCAGGGATGACTTTTTAATTAACATCGGCTATAGTATAAAGTGCTATCACATGTTGACTCTATCTTTGTCTGTGCTGAGGTCTCTTAAATTATAATGCTGGTGACTTAGTGAAGCTAATCCCTCCCCTGATCCATAAATCATAATATATATTGATAAGATTTTATACTATGGTTTTCTCTGCTGTAGAATGACATATAAAAAGGGTTATACAGAATTCAGGCTTTCTCAGTATAACACACTCTCACCAATTATATTTGTTGTATACATGGTCAATATACTTTCATTGTTGAGAAACCAGATAGCAGATTAATCTATTAACTAAAAGACATTTGCATTGCATTATTTCCAAATTTTCATAGCTATCAATAAGCTTATTCATGGATTTTTCTGTGAATATAAATCTTTTAATTTAAATTCATGCTTAGGAGGCATGGATAGAGAGTTCAGTATATATTTAATTTTCAGGTTGTCAAGCTGCTTTCCATTTCTCATCTCATCAATGATGCTGGACAATTCTAGCTGCATAGACTGGCTTCTTTTGGAATTTATTATGCTGTTACGCTGTACTTAGTCTAATTTGGGCACAGTGGTGTGTATCTCTGAATTGAATATGTATTCCCTTAGTGTCCAGTGTTACACATCATCCTCACTAGTGCATATCTGCCACTCTTAGTTTGTTCACATAAGCTGCCTAAATTTGAGTTATTTACTTATTGATCATTTAATAATTATCTGTATCTCTGCTTCTATGTTTACATTTTTTTTCAAATGCATGATTTTAAACATTCTCTCTCATTCTGTGGCTTAAGTGATCATTTTCCAAGCTGTTTCTAAAAGAGTGTATTATATCCCCAAACTAATTTTTGTTCATTTGAGAAATATACATTGATAATCCTCCATGGGGTAAAGTTAATCATTTCCACGAATGCCTATTGGGAATATAAAACATCTGGGATAACTAAGCTACTATAAGTGACAACCTTATGCTGGAGGTTTCAATTCTATTTTTGTCTCTTGCGGAGACTTCATATAATGTATTTTAATATTAAATCAGATGTTTTTCAAGTGTATCATTTTTAATTGGTAAACAATAAAATTATCTGAAAATGAAGATACTTCAAAATATTGATTTTTGAAAATGATCATGAGGTCTACTAAAATTTTTTCTCCCACTATAAATGGTGAAACAAAATATAAACATATATTTTAAATTAAATACACAAGTACATACCAGAACTTCAGTGAAAAACTGAGACAATAATACCTTTTAGATATTCCCTTATAAATATTAATAGAAAATAGCTGCATATAAAAATCAAAATAGTGTAACTGGATTGTTCATGATTTGTATTACAGGCTATTGTGAATACCTTGCACGTTGCAGCTAAAACATAAAAATTAATATGTAAATACCATATATTATTTTGCATCCTAACAGTTACATAGTTAACCTTTATTTAGGATGTTGAAGTAGCTTTCATCTGCTTTAAAGAAAAGTCTTTCTGAATCTGCATTTTGAGAACTATCCTTGTAGAACTCTTTCATAAAGTGAAAAAAGTCCCCGGTTATTGTGAATAAAGATTTCAATGTTGGGGCATTCTTTATGGCTGATTTTCAAGTAGATTGGCTTGTTTTGTAAGAGAAAACTAAAATGCATGAGAACCATTTCCATTTCCTGGAGTATATTTATAAATCTTTTAAAACTCCGTTGGCCTTGGCACCCATAGGGGAATTTGTGTTCTACATATGAATAATTAAGTTGACTTCATTTCTTACTCACTGAAAGGCCCTCTGCTTCAGGAATACTCTGCAATGGTGCTGCTGAGCCTCTTTAGTATTATGTCTTAGGTCTTTTCCTTTAAATTGTATCTATGAGATATTTGGATGTATTATTGCTCATAGGAAATGCTATATTTACACTTTACTGTGAAAATTAGAGCATGGGAATGGGGATACAAACAAATTTATTTATTCTTTTTTATTTTTTTTAATGACTCCTAAGTTTTGCTCATTTCTTGCATTTGAAGTAGTCTTTGGTGACCTTCTTGGCCTGAGATTTTGCCAAAGTCCTTAATAACTACACAACCATTACTGCTTTACTGGGATTTCCATCTCTATCACTTTTACAGAGGCCTACCCATTTGCCCCAATTCATGGAATCTTATTTTATATTTAAATTCATATTTAACATTTAAAAAAGAATTTCTGAGTGGGATGTTATGGAATATCATTTTGAGATGTGTTACATTTGTTTATGCTGTGGAATATTTGTTTAATGATGCATAAATATGTTGCATTCTTTTATGTAGCATCTATTTAACTTTGTGAAGCTGTGTTACTTTGCCTACCTAAACACCTGATTGGTCTCATAAAGAGATGAATGGCCAATGGCAAGGCAGGAGAGGGACAGGCAGTGCCTCTAGGCAGAGAGACTGAAATGAAGGAGAGGAATAAGAAAGGAGAAGGAGGGGAGGACACCAGGGGCCAGCCATCCAACCACACAACCACCCAGCTACACAGCCATCCAACCACACAACCACACAGTCACACAGACACCCAACCATACAGCCACACAGCCGCACAGCCACCCAGCCACCCAGCCATCCAACCACACAACCACACAACCACCCAGCCACCCAACCATACAGCCACACAGCCACACAGCCACCCAGCCACCCAGCCATCCAACCACACAACCACACAGCCACCGAGCCACCCAGCCATCCAACCACACAACCACACAGCCACCGAGCCACCCAGCCATCCAACCACACAACCACACAGTCACACAGACACCCAGCCACCCAAATATATAGCCACACAGCTACACAACCACACAACCACACAGCCACCGAGCCACCCAGCCATCCAACCACACAACCACCCAGCCACATAGCCACCCAGCCACACAGCCACCCAGCCACACAGCCAGCCATGAAGTAAGAAGGAAAGCAAGGGACATAGAATAAAGAGAGGTAAAAAGCCTAGTACCACAAGGTGGATGAAATAGTTTAAGAAAACTGCCTCGAAAAAGCCAAGCTAAGTCCAGGCATTCGTAAGAAAGAATAAGTTTCCGTGTATTTATTTGGGATCTGCGTGGCAGGCCTGCAAAGAGCAAAGAATAGAAAGATAAACTACAGTGGGAGAAAGAGTCTTCTTCAGGAAAGAGCACACCAATCTGTTGTCTAATAACAAATGAACAATACTAAGAATGTGCATGGGAGTGGTATTATTCAGAAAGAGTGGGAAAAAGTGGGTCATGTTTAGGATTATATGTGTATATACATATGATTATATGTGTATATACATATATGCACTTAACAATCAGAAGAATGAGAGATCATGAACTTGAAAGAGTAGAGGAAGTAGATATGGAAGGAGTTGGAGGGAGGACATGGAAGTGATGTAATTATAATCTAAAAAGTAAAAGAAAAATATTACAAAAATAAATTCTATCTAATTTCCTCTAGTGGAATATTTCTAACTTTTTCAAGTTTGCAAAGCTTAATAAGAAAAAAAAATTGGTGACAAGTATCATTAGTATTCATTGAATTATTATCATTTACCTAATTTTGTTATTTACTAGGTAAGCAGTCAGTAGGTGATTGGTAACAGAATAAATGAAACAATGGAAGGCAATAGCTTGAAATAGCACTGGTATTAACTCAATTTCACAGGTGGCTAAACATCCACAGTGGTGATAAAAAAAAAAAGAAAAGAAAAAAAAAGAAAGGCATTTGTTGTGTATGGATTTTAATTTAATTTTTGTCACTTTGTTGTGGTCATATTTTGACTTTGGTGTTGTTTAAAAGTTGGAAGAATATTCAAATCTGGCATCATCATCCTTGATTCTCAATCTGTATTTATTTTGACTGTCTCCCCTGATAGGTTTTTGCACCATGATAAGCCTCTCCACAGACGCAACAATCCAAATCAGAGCAAGTTAGTAAATACTCAGGTTTAATCTGCATTCTCGGATGATTTTCCAGTCCCCTCCCTCCCACCAAGAGAGAAGACAGAAAAGAGAGACCACAAAGCTTCCTGTTTGTTTTCTGGGGAGCAGTTTAAATGTCATATGGGAGTGAAGGAGGGGCTGTGTTTGGTAGGACTTTCTAAGGGGCAGGGTCTGAGCTGAGAAAGGTGGGGCTTCCACCAAAACATTCCAGACTCTTAGTACCCTAAGTATATGGATACCAGGGTGCCAGGGGCTAAGGTGGAGCTTCCACCAGAACATTCTAGAATCTTTTGATATTAGGGCACAAGTTCCTGTGGGCATAGGATTGATGTGGGGAAGGAGAGGAGTTGTAAGATGGTGAGCTCACATTCATGAGGTGAGTGGAGGAGCATCAAATTAACTGGGATCCTGGAGACTGTGGGTCTCTGTTTCTTAAGGAAGCAGAGAATAGACTAATAATACCAGCTCTAGATGTGCTGACAAAGATGGATGTAGAAGGCAGAAGAGCAGATAGGCTCTTCATTGGTATATCTTTGAAATCCTGGGATGGAGGGTCCCAGCTGCTGCTGGACAGACTGTGTATTCTGAATAGGTGCCCACTTAAGCCTGGATAGATGGTACCAGCATGGGAATATCCCAGAAGCTTGGCAGCTGAAGGGGTCGTGAAACTCACAGTGTAGGATCCTGTCCATCAGAGAATAAGAGACTTAGGAACTATCTATTTAAGGGGTGCTCTGTCCCCAGGGAGAGTAGGGCAGGCTCAGGGGCAGTTGGGTCTGTTGGTGGGGGCACAGGGAGATAGCTGTCGGCATGTGAACAGAGAAGGGACCTCAAAATGGAGAGGTAGGGAAGGAGCTCAGTCAGTGGAGGAGTTTGGACCAGAAGGTGAGGACAGAGGAGGAAGGGCCTTCTCTAGAGGAGCTCGAAAGCCCAGAGGCTGGTGAAGACAATGGGGAGGAGGAAGGGTACGGATAACCCGAGTTCAGTGGAGAGCTTGGTGAGTTGTTGTATGATGAGTCCATTAGCCTTTCTAACTTTTCCAGAGGATTGTGGGGATAAGGAATGTGGAGTTTCCAGAAGATGTTGAAAGCTTCTGACATGAGCTTTATGACCCTGGAGGTAAAAACTAGCCTTTTGTCCCTTTGTATGGCCTGGAGAACATCCAGAGCAGCTGGACAGTGTGAATTGCCTGGGTGACACCCAGTACAGTTAGTTCAGTGGACAGTGTGCAGTGCCCGAGCATCAATCAGTGAAGGATGACACTGAGCACTGGCCAGTGCTTACCCATTGCTGATGGACAGATTTTCCTGCTGGGGGGAGGGGGGTGGACAATGTGCATTGCCTGGAAACACCTAGTGCAGACGGACATTGTCAACTTCCCTAAGAACACCTGGTGCAGGTGGACATTATGCAATGCTATGGGACACTCAGAACCGGTGAACAATAGACTGCCCCGGGAATACCTAGCACAGGTGGAAAATGTGTAGATCTCTTGGGACACCAGTGCAGATGGACAATGTGCAGTCCCCAGGTAACACCCCATGTAGGTGGACAGTATACAGTACCCAGGGAACACAAATCTAAGGGATGTTGTGATCCACCACATCTGCTGTTTCCTCAGAGGTGTGGAAGGCTGCTATCCATCCTGTAAAGGTGTCAACCATAGTTAGTAGATAACGTAGTTTTTCTATGTGTAGGTATATGAGTGAAATTAACCTGCCAATCCTTACCTGGTTGATGTGCTAGAAGCTGGAGTTGAGGCTGAGGTATCTGGAGGAGCCCCTCTGGATTGGCCTTGATACAGGTCTGGCAGGAGGAGTGAACCTGTAAATCTGAGCTCAGAGATAGGGGAGGGGGGTCAAAAAGAGGCTCTAAGAAATGGAACAAGGCTTTGGGGCCTATATGTACGGTCTGGTGGATGTCTGAAATGACAGACAATGCCTGGTCCTGAGGTAGGCTGAGACAGTTATTTAAGTAGAAGAATCCATTCTTTGAGTGGCCTTATTTTTCAGAAGTTCATCCTTCTCTTCTGGTAGATAACAGGGCTGATGGAAGGTATCCAAACCAAAATACATTCTGTTGACCCAGAGAATCTGGAGGCCTAAGGTCACTGAGTTCTTGGAGTCAGTGAATTATGGCTACTTATGCAGGGAGTTTGAGGGCCTCCAAGAGCTTGGCTATAAGGGGTCTGTTAACTATGAGAGTGTCCCTGGTAGAGAGGAAGCCACACGGCACATTTAGAGTCAGTATAGATGTTAGCCCATTGACTCTTGGCTATCTGGAGTGCTTTAGTCAAGGCAATTAATTCAGCCTTTTGTGAAGAGGTTCCCATTGGCAGGCAGATCCCTCCAATTGTTTCAGCGGGAGTGACCACTGCACATGCTGCTTGGTGTCTTCCTAATCAACTGACAGGGTTATTTGGGGGTTTTGTAGCAGTTGGTCCAGAAGATCATGCTGGGGTGAGAGTAAGGCCTCCATAGCCTCTGGGCAGGAGTGAGATAAGGTACCAGACAGGAAGGGGACAGGATGGAGGGTTTCAGGGTTTAGGGCAGGACTGGAGGCCAAGGTAATCTGTTTCTATAAACAGTAAGTGAAAGGTTTGGAATCATGAGGGCTCAAGAAGGAAGAAAGAAGAACCTAGGAGGTCTGAGAAGTCATAGGTGGAGTATACCATAATTGGCTGAAACAGGGTGATCTTGAGAGCCTGCCTTCTGAGTTCAGCCCTGCTGGTAGGGCTCTCAAGCATGGTTGACATCTACACATGGTGAGTCCAGTTGTTTCAACAAGAATGCGATGGCCTGGTTCAAAGGCCCAACCTTTCATCTGTATAAAAGTAATAAGGTTGAGAGGGGTCTGGAGTAGCAAGGGTGGGAACAGTTTGAAGAGCATCTAGTAGTAAAGAGAAGTGGCCATGGACAGTGGCTGGGTGGGTGAGGGGCCCCTTTGGAATCTGGTGTCTTGGTATAGGGGTGTGGCTATAATGGCAAAGTTAGGGAACCAGTAACAGAAGAATCCCATCAGGCCCCAAAAGGGAGAGAACCTGGGTTGTGGTGGTTGGAGACTATAAATCCCACACGGCTTGGACCCTGTAGAGGTGAGGATCTTAGATCCCAGGCTGAGTTGAACACCCAAATATACCACAGTGGGAGAGCATAGCTAAGCCTTAAAATGGGGAAACAATGATATCCCAGGGAGCTGATGTGGTTCAGGAGTGAAGAAGTGGCTTGTTAGGACAGAAGCAGGGTGGGGCTACAGATAAGATCATCTATAAATTGGAGGAGTGTGCTAGGACCAGAGTCAAAAGTGCAGAGATCCAGACTTCTGGCTTGGCCAAAGGAATGGGGGCTGTCCCAAAAACCAGAGGGAGAATGGTCCATGTGAGCTCTCTGAAGGACGGGGTATCAGCGTGTAGAAGAGCAGTAGTAAAGGAGCCATCCTTTACGTCCAGAACAGTAAAGTCAGAGGTGGCAAGGAGGGATGTTAGTCAGGAGGTTGTACGGGTTGCTAACTGGTACCCCAGGCTGAGGTGGAGCTTCACATAACATCCCTCAGGGACATTCTCACAGGGGTAACTCCAGGAATATAAAAGGAAGAAATTCAAATCATGATGATTCCTTTTAAAATAGATATTTTTTAATTAATATAAGAAAAGCCCTATAGCAAACCCATGGAGGCTACAGATATGCATTTATGGAAATACAGAAAGACATAAAATATTTTAAGTCTATTTAAGATTCATCTGCCAGAGAGGACAGAGAGGGTTGGGAAGAGCATAGAACATCTCACTGAGTTTGATTGATGGTTTAAAATATCTAATGTGTGTAAATATATACATATATATATATATATATATATATATATATATATATATATGCTACACTCCATCTTCTCTCTATATGTAGAACCAGTTTTACAGACCTTTCTTTGCTAGAGCACTATTTTAGGGAAGTATCAAATACATTGAGTGTAAAATAAACATACATCAAGCATAGTTACTTTTTCTACCCACTTCTGACCATACTTGTTATTCATCAGGCTTGAATAGAGGAAAATCTTGGAAAATGTAGTAAAGTATGTTTAGAATTACAAGACAATTTATGTTTGAAATTAATATGCATTAAAGAGATCTACTCTCTTAATCCCATTAAGCTTTATACCATCTTAACATTTTGTGGAAAGAAAGTAACAACTGGCTCATGATCCCCAAAATGTTTAAAGATTTCAAATGGCATTGAAATATTGAAATATATTCTGATGGGAAACAGTCTTGTTGGAACACTGGCAAGTGTGCCTCCCCCCCACACCAACAGGAACAGTCAGTACTTACCTCAGCATAATTTACTTTGTGCAACATTTTCAGTGAACTAGGTTAAAAATAATAATTGCAAAAGTGTTTAAGGAGGCTTTTCATTATGTATTAAAAGTTTTTAAGAACACTGAACAATTATAGCTTTCTGAATAATGTGTATTATCAAGTATACTTAAAGCTATCCTAAACAATAACATTTCAGTTAACATATTAGGTACTGAACCAAACTTGTAAAATACTGTACAAAAGATTTTCCATGGCACACACACACACACACACACACACACACACACACACACACACACACACACACACACAGAGAGAGAGAGAGAGAGAGAGAGAGAGAGAGAGAGAGAGAGAGAGAGAAATTCAGTTGGTATCAAAATGCAGATTTATTTTCCTCAACAATTAAAAGAAGCAGGAAAATGTAAATAATTATAAAATAACAGAATTTGAAAACTGAGAAAGAATACACACACACACACACACACACACACACACACACATATATATATATATATATATATATATACATTTTAAAAATGAACTCTCTTTTGGAATAATTTTAGAATTATAAAAAGTTATAAAAGTAATGCAGCAAACTGCTATCTACCCCTCAGTTGGTTTTCCTTCTTGGTAACATCTTCTATAACCGTATCATAGTATTCAAATTAAAATTTTTCACTGTACCTCACTAGTAACTAAAGAGAAGCTTGGATGTTGAAAGTTCTCTTAGTGGCATTCAGTCTATACTCAAGACAAACTCCAGGCTTCCATGCTGTGCCTCCCTTTGCATCTCTTTGGTCTTCTCTGGTCTGTCCCAGTCTCTCACATATTTGCTTTTGGTAGATTCAACAGTTCTGAAGCTCCCATACTTAGATGAACTTGACAGTTGGGGAGTTAGCATGGTAGATTATATCTTAACTTGACTTTGAGGGTGTATTTCTATGATTTGATTGGCTTGTGACATTTTTGGAAGAATATCAACCATCTAAAGTGTCTTTCTCAGGCTACTAGGATATATATGATGTATCTAGTATCACATTCGTCTTTTGGATAAAGAATTACCTGCTCTGTATCATGATGTATCTTTTTCTCTCACATAATCTAGTTGTTGGAGGTAATTTACTACTGCTAACTTATAAAAGATATTTGGAATATAATCATCATGAATAACCAAAGAATCTCATAATAGTGAGTAGATAAAAATCACTGTATAGGATACATTAATATAATTTATTAGTTAAATATCTTTATATTTCATGTTATTTTCATATAGTTAATGAAAAACTATTAATTTAAATCCAAGCTGTGCTTATTTAATTATACAAAACACATTAATGTGCAGTAAGATTTCCCAACTCAAAATTCCATCAGTATTTCAAGAGACACTGTAACAAAAGTGGAGTCAGTGATTACATGTGTGACTAATGATGATCATTTATTTCTATATCATGATAAATTACCGTTGTCCATGAGCATTAAATTAGAGCTGGACAAATAAGTGTTTTTCTTTAATCAAGGAATATAAGAAAACCCAGTGAGGAAGCTTCTATGGTGTTTCAATTCTTAGTCTCCTTGATAATTGACATGCTATAAATACAGTATTATAACACAATCTGCTTCATTAAGTGAATCAGTTGACTAGGCAGAAGAGTTCTAATCGATATAAACTGCTTTAAAGTAGCAAGTATTCCCTGTAGATTATCACAAGATTAAAAGATACATGGTTGTCAAACATGTTAACCTTCTACATTTTTTTTTCTGTGAAATACTATGTCTTCACATTACAAGGAGTCCCGAGGACAAGTTCATGTAATATGGCCTCAATGAATAGACTGAATCATAATACATTTAATAATACTAACCTAAGATAATTATATACTTCCTCTAGAAAGTTTAAAGTGAGGATACAAAGACTTATCTTTTCATTGATCTATTCTATAAGATGATGGAGGGTTGAATAAGGTGAGTGTGAGTTAATCTTGCTGATGCCTGGGCAGGGACCATAATAGAAATCAACTTCAAAGAATTATTTCAAAGTAAATTGAGGGGCAATTGTTAAGTGGTATTTTCACTATGTGTCATGTGTTGATGTGAAAATGAAGCAACAGGTAGAAGCATTGTTAAAAGTAAAGCTTAGTAAATTACAAAGATATATTTTAAATAAAATGCTGATTTTATTTAAAATAGAGACATATTTTTCAAATCATGAAAATATATGATTATTGATAATTTGGGAAAGGTTTTGTTGTCTTAAGGTTTGGTTCTAACTGGAAGTCTTCCAGAAAGATAAGTTCATTTACTCTTTAGTGGTCTCTTTCCTAAGTGTCCTGTGATTTAAACGAGAATAAAATTATGAACCTGCTCTGAACTTCCTGAAGGATGTTGTAGGGTGAACGTCAGGATTCTGTAAAAATGAAGGAGGAATTGTCTTCTTTCCAAAAGCATGCCTTCTGTTGTACCTGTGCTGACCAAACACCTTCACAATTCTAAAGATCACACAAGACAGAGACCTGAGGGTAGGGAGTCAGGACTGAAATGTCGCATAGCCATTTCAAATGTGAGCAAGTCAATTTTCAGTATCATGACCCTCTCACTATGAAATATCTGACTGAGTAACATCTGTGAAGATCTTCCTGTTTCAGGCACATTTACATGCTATTTAGCATGAGCAAGTGGAACTCTCTCCTTACAGAAGAGAATCTACATTTTGCAGCTGATTCATTTAATAATTGACATTATGCTTTGTAGAATGCATAAATGCTGGCATTATAATCCATTGAGTACTTCTTAATAGCTTGAGCTCATTAGTATTGTAAAACACATGTAGTCCTTCCTCCATAAGTGAAATTTCTACATCTAATTAACTCTTCATAGACTTCTAAATCAAAGAGCCATTAGAAAATCTTGTTTTAAATGTTATCTGTGCTAGAGGGAATGGATCTACCGGTTATAATGTGTGTTCTCCAAATATGAGACCTTTGGTTCTGTTTTCTAAAACTGAAGAATACTTTTAATACATTTACTAGGACATTTTTTAAGTAAATGGGATATAGTAAAAGTTTAATTAATTAAAGACAGTTCCGACACTCTGCCATTGAAGACATTATTTCCATCCTTATGCAAATCTACCCCTGAGAATTGATCTTTAAATAAATTTCAGGCTCTGTTTTTCTTACGTTTTATTCAAATACTTTGAAGATAGCACTAATACCATTTCTCAGATTTAACGATGAAATACATACATATGTCAGGAAAATATAAACTCACTAAGATGTGACTAACTTCATGCAGCTTCACTAATAATATAGAAACACACACAGATGTGTGTATGCATGTGCATGTGTACTTTACAGTTAAACGGCTCAGTTAAAAAGGATTTTATGGTATAAAGAAAGGACACCTTTTAAAAGTCGTTGAGTGGACAAATCAGAGAAAAGGTAATTCTGAATGTGATGTCTGTGGTTATCAGACTACATTTAGATTGCTCAGTAAACCCAATTTGTACTAAAAAAGAAAGGATTTAAGTAAAATGCTTTCTAGACAAAATCACTATTTACAGACCTCCAATGAATCCGAGCTTGATATTAATTAGTCTGTGTTCTGCTCAGAGTTACAACATATTGTATAAAAGATTGTTGTTTTGTTCTCAGAGCCCGAGAGCCTCCATGCTACACATGGCCTCTGACTCCATTTTGAGGTACACACAGGCGATATGACTGCAACTTGGTAAACATGCATGTAGACATGACAATCTGTCCTTCACCATTCATGAAGCATACGCTGATAAATGCCTTATTTCTGATGTAGAAAGAATACTACCATGTACATTTATCAAAGTAAATTGGAACCATGTGAGCATACGGCTGTATCATACCACAAAACAAGGCTGGAGAATTGAGTGCACTGAACCAAGGAAGGGTTTAGTACCTTCACCTGGATCCTGTAAAGACAAAGACATGAGACACCATAATAAGAATGGCTTCTACTGACCTGTGGTCGGACCACCAGGTATATACATGTGACTGAGTAGCAGAGAGCCCTCATCTGTCCTAGAAGCCTCAGCTCAGCTCTGTACCCACTGTTATGGCATATTTAAGTTGTCATCCATCAGTCTACCATTTGTCCATTTATATTCAGTTCTATACTTTCCCTTTGTGGCTTCACTTGTACAGATATGCCTAAGCCAAAGGCTTAACTCAAGCTTTGTAGCAGTGTTTGCAGCAGAACTCTAACAGGGCGTTCCTAAGGCCCACAGAACTTCTCCTTGTATCCTTATCTGCTGACTGAGGCCCTCAGTTTTGGCTTCTTTGCAATGCCTTCAAAATCTGCTTTGGCCAATTAGAATCTTTGTAGTCATTCTGTAACCTGCACATGCACCGATGTGCTTCCCGTGTAGCGTGTCACGTGACACCTGAGAGTTAACATTAGTTATCAAGTTAGGAATAAAGGAACCTGGATTTGCCTCGGCCAGCTATCAAGGAAAGCAAGATGATTTGCCACACTCTAGACAAGAAAGCTGACACAGCTTGTGAATTTATTGGTGTTCAACACATTCTGACACTGCAGAAAAATAAAAATATGTCTGTTTCTGATACAGAATGTTCACCACGTTTAGAGTTTCCTCTAGCTTGAAGCCCTGCCTTCTCCCCTTTTCATTATTCAGCATTTCTGAGAACTTCGGGATTGTTCATCCCATTGCTTTTCTTTGTAATCAAAATTTTAGTTCCTTGGGCACTTGATAACAGCTCTGGATAACAAAGAAGAAGCCCTGGCGAGAAACAAGTTTTTGTTAATTCTTGCTCTAACCCATAGATTAGCCCATTGGGTATTAGAATCACCTCTGCAGGGTAAAAATGTCAGTTTTCAGGAGTTCAAAGTAAATTAACTTAAAGTTACTAGATTTAAATTAATATTGGTCCTTCTTTCATGCCACTGGTTTTAAAACACTGATGAGTATTTCTTCTTTATTAAAAACACCTGAAAAACCCCCCATGAATGTTATCCATGGTATTACTACTTTATATACATTGGTTTATGTAAAATAAGATGTTTTACAATCTCTATATGTCACCATATAACTTTCACCATATGTGTATTCCTCTAAAAACCACCATTTTATGGTGGATTGAAGGTGAACATGAGTGGGAAGAAACAAATCTGGAAATGTATTGGTAAGTAGCTTAGTAGTAATCTTTTTAGCTCAGGCTACATCTTTGCTTCTTCATTTCATTAGAACCAGACTGAACGTGTAGCACAGACAAGGCCTTCATGCATCTTGTTAATAAATACGATGGGACTCACTTCTGTTGTCATCTTATGTTAAACATGTGAGGCATCAAGCTGCTCATGCTTATGGAATCTTAAATCTCATCCTCTCGTCTCAACTGTTTGGACAACTACAATTTCCTTGTTCTCAGACAGCAGTGGGTGAAGAATCAGAAGCAAGAACCCAGACATGGAGATAGACCTGAACTGAGAAAATATCGAGACCGTTGTTAAGTCAGTAAGCAAAAGGAGAGCTGAGAAATCACCAGAGGAAGATCAGGTGAAACCTGCATGCCCAGATGGAGACTCCAGCTGGCTACCCAGGTGCTAATCAAGAGCTAACACCATCCTGATGTAAAAGAAGGGTCTCTGCTGCAGAGTAACAATAGCAGCTTGTGCCAACTCCTGAGTGGCAAAAACTGGTGAGTTTGCTTAAAGAAAGTGTGTTTTATAATTTGAGTGAGAGTTATATCGTGACAATTGTGATTACTGGGACTCATAAAACAAGTCGCAGTGCATGGCATCTTGGCCCACTGAACATTCACATTAAATAAGAGTCCAAAGCTCTTTGACCTTCTGTGGCATTTCTGGCTCTATTTTCTTTTTCTCCCCCAAAGTACAGGTAGGAAACTTTATATTTATTTTTCTGGATTGCCTTTATTTCTCTTGAGATCCTCCAGCAAAGAATATCTATAGTTTATAATTTGAAAACCATTGTTGGACTATAAAACTAAGAGAAAGTTTGATTGTATACTAAAATAAACACATAGCTTTAAGGCACCCATAAAATAAACCTTGGTTCTGTCATAAAACCAAAGTCAAACAAAACTATTATATTGCTTTAACCTTTAAGGAGGAGAAAGCTATAGAGAAAGTGTGGTCTTTTCTATTGTTCAGAAGTAGCTGTAGATTCTTATTCTTCTTGAGAAAGAATGGCATGATCGTGGTGTCTCCCAAGGTGAAAACAGAGGGTATACAGGGGAAGGAACAGGAAGGAGAGGAGGGATGGGAAGGAGGAAGGGAAAACTGTGGCAGGAAATAAAATAAGTAAATAAATTTAATAAATAAATAAAATATATGTAAAAATTAAAAATAATTAAAATGACACTTAGAAGATAAAATAGGGCAAACTAGTTCCCAAAAGCAAAGACTTTAAGACAGAGATGAGTACAAAAACCAGCTTCTGGCTCTGTGACAGCTGTTCTAAAGTTGAGATTTCCTTGAGTATAAAAGCAAAGGGATTATAGCAAAAACAGACCCAGGAGTATTTCAAGATGGGAGTTACTCGGTTACTCATTCCTCATGGCTTTCCTTTCTTTGCTGTGATAAATAGTAACTTTTCCATTTAATTCTTTCTTATTTGTTCTGGTTGTCTTGGAAAGTAATCCTGCTGTGCATCCAGGCTGACCTTGAATCCACAGTCTCCCTGCTTTGGCCTTGCATGTACTGGAATCACCAACATCTTCCACAAATCTGGCTTCAAGATATTTTGGGCATTAGATATAGGAATACTATTTAGCCAGTGCAAGGGTGCACTTACTTGGAACTATACTTGGTAGCTTGGACTAAACCATAGAGAAGTTAGTTTGTAGCTACAGTTTAGAGTTAACTTTTAGAAATATGTACTAAACAGGTATGGTAAATTACAAAGAAGAGTGTTTGAAAGAAGTTTATCTTCTCTGTATCAGACAGCAAAGTTGTGAAATATAGAATGTCTTCATGATTAGGAAAAAATGAAGTAACAGGGTAGTAGGCATTGTGATGGATGATGTAGACTGGAATTTGTGAGCTGGAAGGTGCTGGACTTTCTCCCACTGTGGTTCCATTACTGAAGTGTATGTCTAGCTAACACATCTCAACTGCTCAATGTTGAATTGAACTCTAAAAGAAAAGTTTGCTAATCTCCATCGCCATCTTTACCAAATGCGTTGTTCTGAGCTTCTAAAACTGCAAGTAGAATTTTAAAATCTGTATAACTTTAAAGCCTATTTGATATTCAGAATTTTAAATAAAACACAGCTCTTTAAAATCTAACAAGATTTGTCTTTGACATTTTGAAGATTTTACTGTGTTCGTGTCCTTTTCAAAATAATTACCCTTCTAAAAAACGTCTTGTTGAGAGGAGAGCTAGGTTCTTGTATAATACACCCCATGTTTAACTGAGAAAATTCAGGATATACAGTCGGCTAACACAAGACTTAAAAAGAGACTATAGCATGCAAGAATGTCTCAGTTACAGGGAACTCAAATAGTCTGAGAGGCATTTCATGACTCTTCATATTATCATTGCCCTGGGGACACAAAAGAATTTCCCTGATTATAAAATGGAAAAAAAAAATACAGTCAGAGCCGTTTTCTGCAAAGGAAGAAAAATAGAAGAAAGCAGCTATTAGTTTCTTGTGGACAGCTCATGTCTGGGTACCACAGCTGATCCTTTAATGTGCATGTTAGTGGTGGCCAGGGTGGCTGTGTACCAAGGCAGCAGTTGGCAGGACAGAAATTTAAGACCAGGATAACTAAAATTAGAGTGTTGTAGAAATTTATCTCATTTAGGCCATCTTCCAAAAAATAGAAAAACAGGCAGTTTAGTGTACTTGTTATTCTATTTCCAAAAATACTTTTGGATCAAAACAATTTGGTTAAGGAGTACTATAGACAAAATATTTATGTTCCCTTACAAATTCATGAACTACTACTACCTTGTTAATGTGGAGATAATTACAGATGGTGCCTTCAGGAAGTGAATAGGACTCAAGGATGAAGCCTCATGAGCCTATGAAGACTATGAAGCCGAATGAGACTTTGTAAATGAGACTCCAGACCCCTTGTCTGATACTTCTGTGCTATTATTAAATTGAGAAAACATCCCTCTGTAAACCAGAAAGCCAGGAACCTGTCATACTAATTCTGCTAGAAGCACCTTAGCCTTGGACTTTATAGGCTTCAAAATTAGAATTTTTTGTTGTTTATACACTAGCAAAGGTAGGGAACTATTTTGTAGCCCTCTACATGATCCAAAACATAGGAAATTAGTGCAAATGAAGAAAACTATCCCCTGGTTCTTTAAATTAAATGTGACCATATTTTTGTTTAACACAATAGGTTCATCTCTAAAGGTGTGTTTATAACTTATGGCTACAAACACCTTTAAAATAGAGCATCTGGTAGGTTTACACTTAGGACATATCCTTGGGGCATGCTGCTTCAAGTCAGAATCTTATCTTTGTTATGTTTTATCAACATTTCTAATTTCTCTCTCCAGCAAGGCAAATCTATTTAACATTTCTACCTCAGGCATCTTTTCCTATCAAATCATATTATTATGGAGACTTGGGGGCTTAGAACTAGAATCTCAGTACTTTCAAGGTTTGAGGCAAGAGAATCTCTGTGTGCTTGAAACCAGCTTGGGCTACATTGTGAGTTCAAGGCTAGCCTGTGCTTGATAGAAATACACCATCTCACAAAAGGAAAGAAAGCCATAAATAAATAAATAAACAATAATAGTATCTGTCTCAAGATTCTCTTGTAGGGTTTAAAGAAATTATTTTAATTGGATATTTAATATATTGCGTGATAACTTCTGAGTTTTTCTGGTATTATATACATACATTCACAAATGGTAATAATAAATAATTACTTTTAAGACTTTAGAAATTAAAAGCATAAAACTAATTCCTCCTAAATGGTACATCATTACATAAATTAAAATATATAAAATAAAAAGGTTAATAGATGAACTTTTATCTGTTTAACATTTATAAAGCACACATATGATTTTAACTTCTAGAACTATCTTCTATATATAAAATTCTCATTCATGTGTTTAAGAATTTACTTTAGGTTACGACCTACTAAGCGGGCAAAAATGGACTTAAAGCATTATATGAAAACTCTAACTAACATACATGCTTTGAAGAGTCCCTTATTAACAAATTCTCGTTGTATATAATAAGCCAATTTAAATAATTTCTACCACAAAGACGCTTGCTCAGCTATGTTCATAGTGGCTTTATTCACAATAGCTAGAAACTAGATACAACCTAGATGTCCCTCAGCCAGAGACTAGATAAACAAAATATGGTACATTTATACAGTGGAGTATTACTCACCTTTTAAAAATGACATCATGAAATTTGCAGGCAAATGGATGGAACTAGAAAAATATCATCCTGAGTGAGGTATTCAGACCCAGAAATAAAAATACGGTATGTTCCCACTAAAGATAATTATGTTGTAATCCACATTTAAAAAAGCCTAAATAACAAGGAGGGCTCTATATGTGGTGCATAGGTCTCTGTAGGAAAAGGAAACAGTAGGTCTCAGGGGTGGGCTGAGAAGAGGTAGAGACAGGAACAAATGAAAAAGAAAATAAAACTGTGCAGTAAGCTTCAATTAGTCAAAATACTGTAAAATTTTGATTGTTATTGTTAGTTTCTTTTCCATTCCAGAACTTTAATAAAACCAGAGATAGCCCGAAGCAGCAGCTTCTCGCCTATTCTTGAATATTGATCTGCAGTGTAGCTTCTTCTAACTTTTCCTAGGGCTTATCTATATCTCAGCCAGATACAGGGACCAGGAGCAATCGCTTCAGTGTTACCCTCAGGGTAGTGCATAAGAAATACATTAAAACCACTGGTTGCTGAACGTGTGTGTGTGTGTGTGTGTGTGTGTGTGTGTGTGTGTGTGTGTGTGTGTGTGTGAAGAGAGAGAGAGAGAGAGAGAGAGAGAGAGAGAGAGAGAGAGAGAGAGAGAGAGAATGCAGATGGTGCATTGTATCCAGAGGTGGTCTTGTTAATTTCTGTCAATCTGTAGTTGATCATCAGATATTAGCCAAATAACCAAATGTAACTCAGGCAGCAGGTTGGCATGCAACTGTGCATCTATACCATTCTTCTTGCTTCTAGGATCATTTCAACCATATACCATATACCAAAACCTGGGCAAACAACTCAATAGTGAAGAGACTATAAGAAGTGAGGACATCCCAGCCTTTGAGATGAGATTTAGTGAAGATAACAGAATGCTTGCTATGGGACAATTGAGTTAAGCCCTTCTAGAACAAGCAAGCTAGGATGAAAAGAAACACCTGAAAGTGCATAGATTTGCCAGAAATAAATATGTATTGTCTTAACCTCTAAGATTTGCTGAAGCCGAGCATTGTGATGACTTTGTAATTCAATGATATATGCTGGACATTGCACATGACTTTAAAGTGTTGAATAAGTTGTTATCACTCTCTCGTTATCAGCTTTACCAAATTCCTTTAAAATTGAAATGTGTAATTTAAAAATACAAATTAAGAGCTAATCATCTATGATAACCACCTTCAGCAATATAGCAGGGTACAAGATTAACTTAAAAAAATCAATTTCCCTCCTATACACTAAGGATAAAAGGGCTGAAAAAAGAAATAAGGGAAACATTATCCTTTATAATAGCACAAATAGCATTAAACACCTTGGCATAACTATAACCAAAGAAGGAGCAGACCTGTTTGACAAAAACTTTAAGTCACTGAGGAAGGAAATTGAAAAGGATATCAGAAAATGGAAAGATCTCCCATGCTCCTGAATAGGTAGGATCGGCATATTAAGAATAGCAATCTTACCAAAAGCAGTCTACAGATTCAATCAAATTCCCCATCAAAATCCCAACACAATTTTTTTACAGACCTTGAAAGAATACTCAACTTCATATGGAATAACAGGAAACCCTGGATTGCCAAAATAATCCTGTTCAATAAAACAACTTCAGGAGGAATCACCATCCCTGACTTCAAGCTATACTATAGAGCTACAGTAATAAAAACAGCCTCTTACTGGCATAAAAACAGACTTGTGAATCAATGGAATCGATTATAAGACCACTGCCATAACACAAACACCTATGAACACCTGATTTTTGACAAAGAGGCCAAAAATATTGAATGGAAAAAAAGATAGTATCTTCAACAAATTGTGTTGGTGTAACTGAATGGTAGTATGTTGAAGAAAGCAAATACATCCATACCTATCACTCTGCACAAAACTCGAATCCAAGTGGATCAAAGACTTCAACATAAACCCAGCTACACTGAACTTGATAGAAAAGAAAGTGGGAAATACCCTCCAACACATTAGCACAAGTGACCACTCCCTAAATATAACACCAGAAGCACAGACACTAAGAACAATAATAAGTGGGATCTCCTGAAACTGAGAAGCTTCTGTAAGGCAAAGGACACAGTCAATAAGACAAAGCAAGAGCCTTCAGAATGGGAAAAGATCTTTACCAACCCTACATTGGACAGAGGACTGATCTCGGAAATATGTAGAGAACTCAAGAAACTAGAGCCCCAAAACACTAAATAACCCAATTAAAAAATTGGGTTCAGAGCTAAATGAAAATTCTCAAAAGAAGAATTACAAGTGGCTGAAAGGCACTTAAAAATTTCTCAACATCTTTAGCCATCAGAGAAATGCAAATCAAACTCATGGTATAAAACGTGTCTCTAGAGTATAGGAAATGGTTCTTACTTTGTAAAGAAAACTGCCAGACATTCTACAGGACACAAAAAGAGGAGATGAACAGACTCTGCCAAAATGGGCAAAACAGTCCTTCAAAATTCCTGATTTACTAAAATTCTGCCAGAAACTCCAAGCCTATTGGCTGAAGATGGATGCTTCAACTTTACAGAGGAACACTGAGTCACTCTCCAGTCAGCCAGATGTCTCTGTCATTTCTAGAGTTTTGGAAATTGCTTATAATGTATTGTCTGCTTACTCAGGTAATAATATATTCTTCTGTGGTCTTCGATGGAGCTGGAGACTAGATAGTTATAGTTTTTCTTTTAGCCATGATAAAAGGTAAATTAGATATGAATCTCTGGACTCACAGAATAAGATAGATATTAGAGTATTTAATTATGCTAAATGCAAATAGACTAAATATTTTAACAGAAATTTTTGCTTGATAACTGTTTTGTTATATGTAAATTTACTATATTGAAATTGAAGCCTTTTTTGATTTGACAGAAAAGTAGAAGTGATGTGAGATATCACTCTGCATTCATGAATATGCTTTAGTATCATTGGTTAATAAACTTTTATTTTGCCTATTGCAAGGTACTTTATAGGAAGGCTGGACATTCAAGCAGAAATAAAGGTGAAGTCAGAGAAGCTGTAAGCTGCTACCTAGAAAGCAAGATGTAATGAAATACAGGTAAAAAGCACAGAACATATGGCAATGCTGTAGATTACTAGAAATGGGTTGAATTAAGTTATAAGGGCTAGTTGGTAATGAGCTGGAACCATAGGCCAAACAGTTTGTAATTAATATGAGCTTCTGAATAATTAGTTTAATAAGCATCTGCAGGACTACTGTGGGAGTTCTTTGTTGGGACTGCGGGACTTGGATGTGATGTAAAAACCTCTGGCTACAGATGGTAGTTGAGCGAGAAAGTCACGGCATCATAAATACTTCATAAAGCTGTTATAAGAACAAATGTTTGTAGGGCTAAGAAGATGGCCCAATGGTTAAGAGCACATATTGTTCTTCTAGAGGACCAAGGTTCAATTACTATTACCCACATGATGACGTACAAATATCTGTAATTTCAATTAGTGGGTATCTGATGCCTCTTGTGCCTTTACAGGCACTAGTCCCAGACATACTTGCAGGCAAAACACTCATACTCATACACATAAAATTTAAAATGAAAAAGAACAAATAAGTATAATATTAAATCATATTATTGAAAAAACACTAAAATAACCCTCAGAGCCTAGGCTCTGTATAAGATCTTATCATCAATTTCTAATTCATTAAAATTATAGAGAATAATTTCAAATAAATTTGTAGATAAATTTTAGAGCAGTGCTTCTCAACCTTCCTAATGCTGTAACCTTTGAATACAGTTCCTCATATTGTAGTGACACCCAACCATAAAATTATCTTGTTTCTATTTCATAATTGTAGTTCAGATACTGTTTTGAATTAGAATCTAAATATCTGAAAAGCAGAATATATGATATGTGATCTCTGTGAAAGGAAAGTTTGACCCCCAAAAGTTTGACCCACAGATTAAGAACAGCTGTTTTAGAGTCATAAATAATCTTATAAAATTCTGTGTCACATTTTAAAAATATAATACTTTATTGATTCCTTGCTCATTTCATACGATATACTTTGGTCATCTTCAATCATCACCCTAACTCCCTACAGATCCATGCCAACTTCTCTAATGCCAACTTCATGTTATCTTTTTTCTATTTTTAAATAATTAATAGAGTTCAATATTACCAGCTGTATATTCATGGGTTTGGGGCCTTCACTAGAACATGGTCAATCTACTAAGAGTCACCCTTAAAGAAAATGTACTCTTCCCTTAAAAACCGTCAACCAACAGCTCTTCAACTGAGGGCAGAGGCTCAGGAAAAGCCCCATATGTGTACAGCATACTCCATATGAAAATGTTGCCTGCTGTGAAGTGTCACCATCAACTACAGCTTCTGTGGGTTCTTGAGTATAGCAATCCTGTGTCATGTCCAGAAGCCCCAGTTTTGTTCTGGTCCTCACTGATCTCTGGCTTGTACAGTCTTTTTATCACCTCTTTTGTGATGGTCTCCGAGACTGAGGGAAGTTGTAAAATTTACGCTTTGTAACTGAATCCTTCCCTGACACTTATTCTTCACACACCAGTTATGATTGTCTTTACTCATTGACACCCACTACATGAAGAAGCTTCTCAGACAATCAATGATGTATTTATCTACTTGTACAGAGACAAATTTGATCAATTTGACATTATGTCCATTTAGCAAAAATAATAGAAGTAGGTTAACCCCTGGAACCTGTGAGCTCCCAAACCCTGGGATTTTGCTCTGATTTCCAGTGCCAGGGATGCAAATCCCCATAAGGGGCTAGTTCTAAATCCAAACAGAAAGCAGCTGGTTACCTAAGCAACATTTGTGTCACTATTGCACCCAGGGGGTTACTTGCTCATGCTGAAGTTTACAGGATTCACAGCTCATTACTGTTATTACTGAAGTTTACAGGATTCACAGCTGGATAAGTCTCAGATTTATTTTGACATGAGAAAACTGAGAGGCAAAATAGATCATATCTCATTCTTTCTCTGAGCCACCAGTGTATTTATATTTGCTATTTCCTCCACATGGCATATATCTCTCATGTCATTCTAACATAAGCTACATTCACACAGCTGGCATACCAAAAACTTGCAAACTTAAGATACAATGCCATTCACCTCTATGGATCTATTTCAAGCAATTATGCACTTTTATTTTTATTTAAAATTCTGTCTTTGTTTATAAAAGATGTCGCCCAGAAGTGCTGAGGAACACATCTAAAACTGCTGCTTTTGCATGCCTCTCAACTTTGAAAGAAGCAGAGGCTATAACGTATGGTATAGACTGGGCCAAAGGTGATCTTGAAAATTAAAGGCAAATATTTGAGATGTAGAACTGTTGGTCCCAAGACATCTTGCCACAGTGATATGACCACTTATTATACATAATAAATCACGTAGGTACTTATCTTTTATAAGATTTTTCCTTTTTGAGATAGCATATTTTGATAGCAGAAGTGTAACAAACACATATTTTTGTGTAAAAGTAAAAAGAATATAGTTATTTTATTTCTCAGTAATGTTGATTTTATGTCTTAACTTAAAATATTTTGGACACTTACTATCCACCAAAGATACAACAGAGACAATGTTGACAGTACAACATCCAGAGACATAATCCTGGTTAAAAAGCTTTACATTTTAGATCTTATTCTTTGGTCAAAGACAGTAAGTGAACATGGAGATGCAGAGGTTAAATTAAGATCACTGTATAAATATAATTTTATATTCAGATTAAATAACCATTTATCTATACTAATTTCATCAAGACTGTAGCTTTCCTCCATATATGTACAAACAATGAAATACGGATTAACTATGCACCAGGAAAATAGAATTGATTAATTATGCTCATTTATGTCAGTGTTCAACTGTTTGAAGTAGTTAATTATAATAATGACTTGTTTTCACTCAGTTGATGAGAGAGAACAGAACTTCTATATGTTATTTATACCAAAATAACATTGTCAGAAAAGATATCTAGATAGGTGGATAGAGAGACAGACAGGCAGGCAGGCGGACAGGCAGACAGACAGACAGGCAGGCAGGCAGGCAGACAGACAGGCAGGCAGGCAGGCAGGCAGGCAGGCAGGCAGATAGGCAAGCAGACAGACAGACAGGCAGGCAGGCAGGCAGGCAGACAGACAGGCAGGCAGACAGACAGGCAGGCAGACAGATAGGCAGGCAGATGACAGAGCAAGAGATCACAAGAGAATAAGAGATAAGAGAAAGAGGAGAGAGACTAGACTTCAAAATGTTTCCTAATAATCTGATGAATCAGAACAATGCTTCATACATCTATGTGTTGATAGACACAGGTTAAGTCTCTGCTTTTGCAATGAATAACTAGCAGTGTTGCAGTGAACATGTAAGTGTAGATACCAGAAAACTGATTTCCCTTGGGTCATACTCATTTCTTTTACATTATCCTCAAAAGGAAATATTGCTAGAGCACATGGTATTTCTATATTCTGTAAAAGAAAAATGTCTTACAGTCTCTAAATAGCATACAAGCATGACCCTTTCTGCACATCTTTCTTGGCTGAAAGTGCTATTACAGATCATTTGAAAATGTGGTATAGAATGGGACTTAGAGATTTGATAAAAGTGATCATCCAGCAATACATTTCCAAAAAAAGTTAGTCTGTGATATCAAAGATAAACTACATCTGACAGAGTCAAATAAGCAGGAAACACTTTACTCAAATTTATAGCAGCAAAGTTCAAGAGACTGACCTCAGCTCCTACTAGAATAAAAGGTGGGAATGTTTTCAAACATTGGAGTGAATTAGGAGGAAAAGACTATAGGATCCTGGTGGGGAGCCATTTGTGTTCACCATTTGACATTTTCCAGAGTTATATGGATACTATCCACCTGAGTTGGAAGACAGGGAACTGTTTTTCTTGATAATACATTTCAAAGTATAACCATCCGGTCCCCTTGGAGGTATAAAGCTGAAAATAAGCTAAGATATTTGTATCTCAGAAGGGAAGAAAAAGAACTTACAACTGCAACTTTCTCTTTTGTTTGTTTTTTGAGGACGCCATGCATTAATTTAATATATTATACTCAGAATTTTCCATTTACCTTTCTCTTTCCTCCTGCTTCCACCAACCCCCTTCTCCCAACAAGCGCTTTCCTGCTTTTGTATCTCTCTTATTGTGTGAAATACACTTAGGTCAATTACCATTGCTTGTGTATGCATGGGTGTTACTCAGTGGCTACACTGCAGAAGAAATTGATTCCCGTCCCCAGTAGCCATAAGTGACAACGGTTCTCAGGGTGGGAAGCCTGAAGAACTTCTCCATCCATGACAGACGCCTATTGAAATGTTCCAGAGACAATTATAGCTTCTGCGAGTTCATGATGCATCAGCTCTGTCCTGTACATGAGACAACTGTACCCAGAAGTTTCTGGCCTGGCCTAACCCAGGGATCCAGACTCATAATGCTACATCAACTTCATCCACTTAGTCCTGAATAATCACACAAAGGCTTATATTAATTACAAACTGTTTGGCCTGTGGTTCACGCCCATTAAAAACCAGCTCTTAATAAAAACTCAGCCTATTATTATTAATCTATGTAATCTATGGCTTCATGGCTTTACTTGTATCCCGTTATATCTTGCTTCTTTAGGTGGCAGCCTGCAGCATCTCTTGACTGTGTCTTTTTTTTGTCTTTATCTCTGCTTAGATTTCCTTTTTGCCACTAAGCTACCTTGCCATAGGTGAAAACAGCTTCCCTATTAACAGTAGTAGTAAGTGTATTCCCAGCATACAGAAAGGCATTCCACATCAAACAATGTTTTACAGAACACTGCTCTTTTCCCCATTTTTTCTGTCCCCTCTTCAAGCAATGTTTTCCAAACCTTGGAGAACATGATACCAATGTCTTGTTTAGTGAGGAGCACATACAGTCCTTCATGAATATATGCACCAATTACTGACCACTGCCAAAAGAAACATCTCTAGATAAAGTTGAGAGCAAAACGAATCTATCTATATACATATAAATGTTTTGAAGGGAGTTTAACTGCTTTTTAGCCTTCATGTTATAAATTGCAGAAGGAAGTTTGGGAACATAGCCACTTAGCAAAATAACAGAAGTTAGTTTTTCTACTAGAGCTTTATGACATGCCCATGTATGATTTTGACCAGATTTGTTACCAGACATGAATTCTCTCCAGTGAAGTGCTCAAATCCAATCAGAAGTTAGTTATCAAGCAAAGGTCTACATGCAGGGTCCAAAGCTGGATAAAATCAATGTAACTGAAGGCATTTTCAAGTAAACACTTGATGTCTTTCTGTGTGCTGTGAATATGCCTTGTTACCATTTGTTAGTAAAGAGGATGTTTTGGCCTATGGCAAGGCATCTTGGAGATAGACAGGAAATCCAAGCAGAGAAATGATTGAGAATGGCAGAGTTAGACAGAGACACTGCAGGAGCCTTCCCAGAAAACAAGATGTAATGGAACACAGGTAAAGCCACTGACCACGTGGAAGCACATAGACTAGGAGAAATGGTTTGAGTTAAGTTATAAGAGTTAGTTGGTAATGAGCATGAGCCACAAGCAAAACAGTTTGTAATTAATATAAGCCTTTGGGTAATAATTTTAATCTAAGGGGATGTGCGCAGGACTGGTCCTTGGGGCTAGGCTGGGCTGGAAGGGTCAGAAACATCTGGCTACAAATGGCGTCACTGAAAAACTTTTTAAAAGATTCCAAAAGCACAAAAATGGAGCCACATTAAGATTCTTAGTCTCATAGTCTCATGTCAGCAGCAGGGCATAGATGTATCTCCTAACAGCTGCCTGTGAGATGTAGTAGACAGCCAGCTGCCATGAGCTGAGCAGTGTGGTTGATTTCTAAAGTCTCTCTCATGGGGTGCTGTATTAAGAGGCTTCTCCCAGCTATGAATTGCTAGTTTAAGACCACAGCCTAAGCCTAAAAACATAGCTCCACAATACTTAATACTGCTTCTCAGAAGTGCAAAGATAAGTATGACTCTGGTACCTCTGCTATTATTAAAACCAATTGAGGTGAAGCCAGCAGCCAAAGCAGTGCTTTACAGTTTAACAATTTAAAAACTCTCCCGGTTGAGAAATGATTAAAGATATGCAATAAAACAGATTCAGATGGAGGACACCTCTAAATGGGTTACAATGTGTGTAAATGTACATAGGTCCTGGAGACGTAAGAAAAAGAATAAAGTCCTTAAAAAAGAGAAATACAATATTAAAAGTATAATAAGCAAGTAAAGATAGAAAATACATAAAGAGTCTAGATTAGGTTTATTGTTGCATTTTATTTTTTTAACTGTTAATGAGCTAATTGCTGAAAGACATTTGATTGTAAAGATAACTAAGTTAAACCAACATATATATTTTATAGGTATCATGTCTTTGAAATTTGGGTCTAAGGCTATGCTGCTTTGGAAAAGAGGTTCTGCTTTTGGTCCTACAGAAGATAAGAACCTGTGGATTGCTTCCAGGCTACTATGGTTTGATTGACCAAGAACCCCTGAAGATACAGCCTCACAGACTACTACAGCCAAGATTTAACCACAATTTTCTCAGAATCCCCATAAGACTGCCAGTGCCTCCAATCAGCAGGAAGTAGCCTAGAAAACTCCACCCACATTCTCCCCCAAAATAGATTATGGATGTTTATTGTTGTTTAGCAGGTTTGGTTATTGGCTATAATCAATGTCTTTCAAAAGAATAAAGGGGATGTAGATCTAATAGGATAAAAGGGTAGAGTATTAAATCTACTTTTTAAAAGAAACAAGTTATTTTAAATAATTTACATTAATATAAATTTTGGTTTATTGACACAAATTTAAAGTAGATTTTGTTATATATTATATATATATATATTTCTACTCGTTTGAGGTATTAAATTTATGTAGTTCATTTAAGATTGTAATGTATAATTAAATAATGTAGATTAATAGTCATCTGTGATAATCAACTTATAGTCACATCAGTTAAGTTTTTTAGATATGTAAAGATATATTTAAATTGGATAGTCTTTAAACACTTCAAAGATTTACAGAATGGCATCAAAATGTTTTAAGAACTTAGACTTTTCTGGATAGTAAGGTCTGATACTGGCAGCACCAATCCACTCCAAGAGGTTGATGAGCACAAAAGACACTCTAAATGGTGTTTACTCTCTTTGTGGCAAAGGTTGGCCACTGGGCAAGAGATGTTCTTACCTTGAAGCTTGACAGTATTCTTATAAACAACATGCATCAACCATAAAATAAATCATTTCTGAAATTTGCAGAAACAAGTGGAGATGGTCCTTTAGGTTTCTGCATTGCAGAGAAAACTAGAATCTACAAGACACCGCAACTGACCAACCCTGCCAAAATAGAAGGAATTCAAATTCCTTCAAATTCCACATGTCAATAAAAAAGACTCTAGGTCTGTAGGCTGAAGATAGATGCTCTGACATCACATAGGAACTTTAGGTAATTTTGCAGGCAACCAGATGTCTCTGTCATTTCTAGAATTTGGAGGTTGTTTGCACAAGCCCTCATGTACAAACATGAGAAAATGGTGCTCATGGACTTGTAGTCAGGAATGAGTCTATAAGTTTTAGTCAAGCTTAAGGGAACCACAGATCACTTTGTCAGTTCCTTGGTCAGCACTCCTGAATATTTGACTGATTTACAAGAAATAAGAAAAATACAGTTTTGTGGTTTTCATTCAATTTTTGTTTAGTTAATCAGTTTATTTTTTCAATGTGGGATGTGTGTGTGTGTGTGTGTGTGTGTGTGTGTGTGTGTGTGTGTGTTAACACATAATGCTGCATGGAAGGCAAGAGGTTTAAATTGGAATGCCCTTCCCAATTGCTTTTCTACCTTATTTTTTTGAGACAAAGTCCCATTCCACATGAAGCTGATCATTTCAGGTGGATTTATTGGTTAGTAAGCCTCTGGGATCTGCCTGTCTTTGGCATTAGGGATACAGGCACATGGTACTATGCCCAGCTATTCTTTAAATATAGTCTGGAGGTCACTGAAGTCAAGCCTATGTGCTTGCACAAAAAACACTTTACCCACCACTAGTGGACTTCTAAGCCCTGTCCCAGTTTACTCTCATCTATCAGAATTGAATTCTGATGGCATTTGGGTCACTATTCAACCCTGTCTTAAAACCTAAAGCTTAATTTATGTTTTCTGTTCATTTTAACTTAATTGTGTATAAGAGGTTTTTAGTATACACACACACAGAGAGAGAGAGAGAGAGAGAGAGAGAGAGAGAGAGAGAGAGAGAGAGAGAGAGAGAAAGAGACACAAAGAGAAACAGACAGACAGACACACACACAGAGAGAGAGAATCAATTGAAATATATATTGTATGCAATGCCTTTGGAAGCCAGAAGATGACATGAGATCTCTTGTAACCACCTTATCAGTGGTTAGCAGACAAGTAGACAGTAGGAATCTAATTGAGATTCTTTGAAAGAACAAGCATCCAGTGCTCATAATGAAACACAGAAGATATTAGAATAACTCAGATAAAAACACCTCACAAGTTGTTTTGTTCATGTATACATGCATTTATTAAAAATAGTTATTGAGTCTATTACTTAGCACCCACAATGTCAGGTATCAGTAACTGGTAAGCATAAAGTATTTAATAATTAATTATCTAATAATAGTAGTTAATGATTGTTCTGTTGCTGCTAAGAAAGTTTAAAGATTTTTTTCTGCTCATTTAATGTTTACTGTCTTTATGAAATAAATACTAGTATTACTATTACTGCATAACAATATGAAATGGTAAGAAAAGTTAAATAACACATGCACATAATAACATAAAATAGCAAAACCAGAATATTTAAACTACTCAATATTTTTACTTCTTGAATAATTTTGAGTCAGTTAGACAGCGCAATTGGTCTTGCCAAGAAAGAGAAAAAATATGTAAATCAAGTAACCATAGTAAGTATTTTATTACAATAGTCATAATATTCTAGAAAGATCATGACATATAAGGGCACCGAAAAGAAACAGAAACAATGTGAATGAAGGCGAAATAACTATGGTACAGCAAATCAGGGGAATGGTGTGGGATGTGGACAGACAGGCTGTTTCAAATGTGTTTGGGTTTAGCAGTCTAGTGTTCTAAACCCAGAACTGTTATGATTCAGTTGTGTACTTCAGGCATAAATTTAACTTTTCTGAATTTAAGTTTTTATTTTAAGAGTAAGGATAATGCAATAGTCTACCTCACAGAGTTCTGAAGCAGACCAATGAGCTGTTGGATACATGCCTCTTAGTAAGGGACCCATCTATTCTTAAAGTCTAGTTACCATCATAATGATCTTATTGGATAAAATAATTTAGAACAAGTTTTCACGTTGCATCTGATTATATTTAATGTTCTACATTTTATAACTTATATATGAAACAATACATGTGATAAACTCTTTGGTCATTTTCAGCAGAATTGGGACCCAAAATGCTTATGAAATTATATAAAGGCTGGTGAGAAGATGGCTCAATGGTTAAGATCACTTGTTCTTTTGTAGGACTAAGGTTCAGTTCCTAGCACCTATTTGGCAGCTAAGAATCATCTGTAACTCCAGTTCCAAAGGATCAAATAACCTCTTTATGGACTCCTCAGCATGGATGGTACACAGATTACATGCAACCTCCATTCATTTGTTCTCTGTGTCTAGAAAACAGAAGTATTTCTCTTTCTTTTCTGATGAGGAGGAAGACAGCAATTAAACTAGAGTTATCTCCAAAAGACAAATGGACTAAGCTGGGTCAGTGCCAGAGGTAAGAGAAGCCAATTTGTAAAATCTAGATGATAGACCTTTGTGGTTGGAAGATCAGTCAAGGGCTTTCTGTGGAGCTTAACATTTTAATAGGGCTATGAGAAGGAAGCCTCTATGGACAACCAAACCTACTTGGGAAACCTCCATGAGAAATCAACTGAAAGGCCAAGCTGAAAGCTACTTGAGTAGATGAGCGAAGAGTGTGAGGAATTAAGATATCCTCAAGAAGGGTGTGTGCTTGCCAATGAGGAACCTGGAAAGGTTCCATTATATAATTTTTTCCCAGGGCTGTATCATCAAAGTACCTTGGCCAAAGTCATCCTGTTTCCACATCTCTGCAATAATCCAGGCTTGGTTATTGCTGAGACTGGTGCCATATGACAGTTTTTCATCTGACAAGCCACCAAAAATCAGAATGAAGAGAAACAAACCAAATGAAAAATCATGTAGCAATTACGTCTAATTGTATGTGCAGTCTAATTAACAAAGCCCTGTATGTCCAAACCCTTCAGAATGTTGCTGGGAAGGACTACATGTGGGTAAGGCTTGTTTCTCCTGTTCCATCAACAACTCCTGTTCAGCAGATGGTTGTGCACAGCTGTTTGACCCTTTTAGCTGTCAACACAGCTCTCAAAAGGAGTATACAGCATAGCTAAGAACATGGCCCAAGGCTCTTCAGAAACACCCCCAGGTACTAGCAAGCAACTTGGAACAAGTAATCAGAAATTCATGAAAGCAACTTTAAATAAGTACCTCCTATAAGGAAATGACATAGTTTCAAGGAAAAGGACACTATCATATATTTTATTAAAGGTAAAACTGTTTTCAATCAATGTGTTTTCAAAAATATTTGACTGTTATGTTTGACTTATTAAATTATTATGAACTAACCAAATCCTCATTTTACTATAGCCATTTATGGTGGGGTAATAGAACATACATGTACAAATTTTAAGAACTACTTGCTTAGCCAAACATCCTTAAAAAGATAATTTTAGCAGTCATATTATTCTGTTACTGATATTGATGTTCCATTAAGCTGCAGATAATGGACAGCCTTGGTCTAAGAAAGGGTTCTAAATCTAGAAAATTTAAACTATATTCTTTCTAAAATGTGTGCTTACTGATGGATTGAAATTCAAATCAGAGTAATTTATCACTTTTGAAAATTAAATGACTTTCCTCTTCCTCTCACACAATGAAGCTCTTAATCTAATGGTGTTGTAATCTAATGATTCCTCTCGGAAGAACTATCAGGGCAATTTTATTCTGATATCCTGTTAGTGCTTAGGAAATTTAATTAATTTACAGTATTCATAGAAATGATCTGTGAAATGATGAGGTAAAATGTGCTCTAGTCTGCCAGTGTGATTGGCTATTCTATTCGGAAGATCATTTAGCAGTCTAGATATTATAAAACAGCGTCTTTTAGACTGCCATCAAAACTCAATACACCTGATGGTTTTGTCTGCTGTTATTAAAAATGTTAGTATCCATTGGCAACAGCTCTTCAGACAGTGGTGTGACTTCATTTGCCTCTCATCCATGCTGCTGTATTTGACTGACTTGTTTTGCTCATGTAGTTCCAGCTGCTATGAATTCATATGTGTAATTGCACCGTCACATCCTGCAAATACTGTTGACATGAAGATTTTATTCCCTTTGGCTCTCATTATATTTCTACTTCCTATTGTACGGTGAACCTTGAGACTTTGGGGGGGGGGGCATTGACAGCTCTGGGGAAGGGAAAATTAGTTTTCTTCAGAGATGGAAACCCAGGGAGGCAACCCATGTCCTAGTGAGATGGTCTGTGTATACATTCTGGCAGCACCAAATGAAACTCAGTGGGTATTAAATTAAGGCTGTGGCAAGAAAAAGCAAGGCATGTCACTGTTAATAGTACAGTCCATGGAGGAAGTAGTGAGGATTAGGAAGGAATAGAACTCTTTCAACCTTTGAAGAACTGACAATGTTAATATAATTTATATTTTGACAGGAAGTGATTAACAGCATGAAAAAAATAAAAGAAAAAAAACAAGAGCAGAGCACATGGAGGTCAGGGAGGGAAAGATGTGGAGGGAAGGGGAGGGGTAGAGTTAATAAGAACACATTATACACATGTACAGATATTAAATAAAATATTTTTAGTAGTAGTATCACAGAAATAAAAAAAAAGTGCTAAATTTTCCTTGGATTCAAAACAGATCCCAAATACCATAAAAATACTATGCTAAATATCAAAATATAATGCAGAGCTCTAATGATAAAAGCATGGCACTGGTATAAAATGAAGCATATAGAAACCAGAGATGAGTCTGTGCACAAAAGTTTTTTATTAATAACAGCTGGTGAAATAAGAGTTACTCCAATGAGAGCTCCGAGGACGCAAAAGACAGAAGGTAAGTGTTGATCTCACACCACATTAAAAAACAAAAAACAAAAAAAAACCCAAAAAAACAAAAAACCAAAAAAACTAGGCTGCCCTTAAAGCTTAAACATAAGATGTAAAGCCATATATCTACCAGAATACTTGAGTATATTGATTGACATAGACTTAGAATTTTTACTCTGGGTCTGAAGCAAGATGGCTCCAGGAATTTTTTGATAATCTGGGCCACAAAGAGAGACCTCATTCTAAAAACACCAATGACAGCAACAAAAAGCAAGTAACCTATTAAAAAAGAAAATTGACTATTAGTTGTAAATTCTATAACACTGGATTGTACAATGGTTTTTATTGCTGTGGCTCTAAAAGAATTACACTCTGAAGGAATACATAGGTCAGAATATATTAAGCTAAAGCAATTCTACATAATAAAAGAAATAATTGACAAAGCTGAGTAATTGGCAGAATTGAAAGTTACCTACTTAAAAGATTGAATTTTTTTCAAATCATGTATGCCATAAAGGGTCAGCACACAAGGCATGCAAATCATACAATTTAATTAATCCAGAAAAGATAACTTTTAAAGTGTGCAAAGACATTGAATACACACGTATCTACAGAGCATACACGTCACTAATCAGCACAATTAATTCATTCCACAATATGAAAAAACAGCACAATGTCGTGTGGAATGATGCGTTTATATACTGTACAGATTTATCACTAGTATTGGCTTAATAAAATGCTGATTGCCCTGTAGTTGGGCAAGAAGTAGAGGTGAGGCAACCAGACTAGGAGGATTCTGGGAAGAGGAAAGGCAGAGATGTAGTCACCAGTCAGGCACAGAGGCAGCAAGAATGCTGGACTGATCAAAGGTATTAAACCACCAGGTGCTAAACATAGATAAGAAATAAGGGTTAATTTAAGTGTTAGAGTTAGATAGTAATATGCTTGAGCTATTGGCCCAGAAGTTACTATAATATGCCTCTGAATCAATTACTTGGGAAGCAGCTACTCAGTATTTGAGAGTTTCTGTCAGGACAAAAAACTTCCAACTATAATGTCACTAATTAAAATTAAGACTGTAGTGAGTTTTACCTCATGTCTCTTACAAGGGCAATTCACTTGTAATTTCAGAATTTAGGAGGTTAGGACAAAAAAGATTGTTACAAGATCAAGGCCAGCCGGGCCAAACAGAGCACATCAATATCTTGTCTCAAGAAATGAAAGAGTCAGGGAGACTAAAGAAGAAGGGAGGAAAGGAGAAGACAGAAGATTTTGCAGATAGACAGGAAATGTATAATATGAATATGAAATATGCAGATAGATCCCTACATCAATAGTTTGTGTTATATATGTTGTGAAACCTGGTAATGGATGAATAGTAGAACTTCTGTTCCCGATGGTGACAGCACATACATCACTAAAGGACCATGATGTGCAACATGCAGGCCTATAGTTTATAACCCAATGACTTTACTCAACATACCTACATGGGATTTATTTTTAGGAGATAAGGAAGATAAATAATAGAAAAACCTAATTGCCATTGTGAATTTCTTGAGTAAAGGAAGTGCTTGTCAAATTTAGAATTGTGGGAAATGTTGCACTGTCAAAATACTAAGCCAAGAAACTAGCACACAAGCCTTTCCATTCAATATTTAATTCAAGGAGTCCATAAACAAATTCTTGCGAATTTTCTGGGTTTCTCTCTTATTTCATCAACCTATAAGCTACAAGTCTTACAATAAACCTTAGTTTGATGAGGTGCAAATGGCCTTAGAATCTCTTTATCAGTGAAAATTTTTCCATTTTCATTTCTTTACACTCATTTTTTTTTTTTTTTACTCCCCTGGTTTTAGTCACTTTGTCTCAGCTTCTTGCTCATTTATGTTTCGAGAGCCTGTGTTTAAACACAGCAAATACAGTCAGCTGGTGAACAATTGGCATTGAAGGATGAGGATGCTGTTTTAAAAAATTGGCTAGCTTCCTTTTTAATTAAATAATTTATTACATCTCCAATATTTATACTTCACCTTTTACTGAGGCCTTCAGTCAGACAATAGTTCAAGGATACAGACTACTACCAAACACAGTAGTGAAGGTTAAAGTGCCCTAGATGCTTTAATTCAGAGATAATTCCATTGACACCAGGTTAGTTTACTTAAGTTACTGGAAAAAGAAACAATCCTAAAACAACACATTACATTTAAAGTGGAATTTAGTTTCTTTCTTCCTTCCTTCCTTTCTTTCTTTCTTCCTTCCTTTCTTTCTTTCTCTCTTTCTTATTTTCCTTCTTTCTTTCAATAAATTAATTTTATTCACGGAAAAAAAATCTTATTTAATCTCTGAATATATATATATATATATATATATATATATACTATCTTTATAAGTACATTTTAAGAAGGCAATGACCCACTGACTTCAATTTCTGATGCTCGTATACTCATTGGCATGGGGCCATTCATTAGAGCGTGCTGACCTACCTTGAGTAACACCCTCCCCAAGAAGTCATCAATACTATCAATAGCTCCTCAGGTAGAGGTGGGATCTCGTGAAGCTTTCCACCTTCCATGCTAGAATACCGATTGCCTTACTCTTTTGCAGGTCTTGTACAGGTAACCATGGCTGCCGTGAACTCTTGTATGCACAGTCCTGTCTAGTCCAGAAGACACTGTTCTATTCTAATCCTCCGTGAGCTCTGGTTTACTAACACTCAGATTCCTCTTCCTTGATGGTCCCTGAGCCTTGGGAATGTTTTTCATACAAGAAACCATATTTAAATCCTGAGAGGTTAAAAAAAAAGCCAAAGAAGGAAGAGATTTGTTGAGAAGTGTTTCCACGGAAGGGAGAAGGTAAAAGAGGACAATTGGGCTTCAAAGTGACCAAACATTTAGTACATATACATCTCCATCAGGCTAGGAGGAGCACTCACCTATGAGGACTTCTCATTTTCCACTCAGAAATGTTCAGAGATGTTACCTGAAAGGCTGAGCTTGTTTAATTTGTCTGACATTGACTTGCAGTCTCCTGTCCACCTTCCAGTAACTTGTAAGAATAAATATTTGTCTAGTTTCTTCTCACATCTCCCATGCCTGTAAGTTTCATTCAGCTAAATGTTAGCCAACTTGAGGTGGTTTATATGTGTTACTTTATCTAGTCAAATCATCCCAGCTTCCTTCCCTGAGATATAGAGTAGAGGCCATCCATGTGGGTCTTTCTATCACTTATATTTTTAATTATCTCTTACTCAATTATTTCCAGAAGGATAAAATTCTCCCACACCAGGGATACTTCTATTTAAACACCCTTTCAATTTTTTCCCCATTGCTATCTATGAAAATTTTTGTTTTCTTTTTTTGATTGAAATACACCATTAAGAAATAAGAGGAACAACTCCCTTGTTCCCAGAAAAGTCTGAAAATAATGGGTTCTAGGAACAATTACCAAGGTGCCTTTCAAATAAATAGTATGCTGAATTAGAGGGACTTCAACAGAGAGCAGCTGCATACCAAATGTCAGCACAGTAAACAGGTTCTTGGTCTAATTGCAGCTAAATTCAAACTCTACCAATGGCACCGGTGTCACCAATGGCACTTCCTCAGGCTGCTCCAAAGGCTATGGGCTTCTGCAGCACAGATTGCTAGTTTTAATTTGTTCAAATGTGTTTTTGTGACAGCTGGTCACAGAGGTGACAGAGGGACACAGTCTCTGGGTGCATTAAAAATGGACAAAATTGTTCTGAGGCCTTCCTGTGGCCGCCAGTTCAGTGTCCTCAGGGAAATGCTTCTTGACAATAATTATAAGAAAAACACCAATGTTTGATTTCCAAAGTTTGACAAAATGGAAAGTCTTTTCTATTTGCCAGAATAAGGGAACCAGTGGATGCCTTTATCTTATGATTTAATAGAGACTTAAGAGACAGGAGGGGGAGAAAATGTGAATCATGCCCCTATTTGGGGATGCCAAGTCCTAACAAACAGACACTGTATCAGAGCATACTGATTTTTAGGGTGTGTGTTGCTAATCCTGCCTTTTACCGATCTATTGAGTTTTCTGTTTGCTTTTTACTCTAGTGTGGAAATGATTTTAAATTATTCTTTTAAAATATTTTATGAGGAGGAGAAGGGAACACAAAGTATGACCCTGTAACCAAGAAGCCATTTTCAGTTGATCCTTGCTGGGAAAGGAAAAATCCGTTTTCTCCAACAAAGTTTCACCATGTATACTCCATGACAGTCCTTGTGCCCTGGAGTAGCTGACCAACACAAACAGACTCCATGCTATAATGTGCTTTTAGTTTTGTTTTGTGTAAGTTTTTGTTTGTTTATTTACTGCTTTTTTGTTGTTTTTTTCCTGTTTGCTTGTTCTGTTTATTATTATTATTATTATTATTATTATTATTATTATTAATGTTATTTATTTATTTTAAAGCAGAAGATATTGGGTGCCATAAGGAAATGGAAAAAATATGGGAAAGGGAAAAAGATGATCAAAATGTAGTGTATGAAAGCCAAAATTTAAAAAAATGAAATGCCTTCAGTATAATATAGAAATACTATACCTTTTAATATAGTCAGTTTTGATATCTAGATAGTCAATTTTCAAACTTCCAAACAATTCAAAAACAATAACTATAACTCATGGAAGTAAATTTATTGTTACCAGTTCTTACTTGAGTTTAATTTTTCCATTAAATGTTAACAAGAAAAGTATGATGAAGGAAGTGACCCTAACAATCAACTGACAATGTTTAATTTTAGCTTCTAAAGTTTATTTAAATGCTAAAGACAGATATCTGTGCCCTCAAAATGTACCAAGCAACCAATAAATCACATTTTAAAATCTTTAGTTACCCCATCCCCTCTTATTGTTTTTGTGCATCCCTTCAATCTTTGCGTTTATTGCTCCATTCTCTCTGTACCGTTGATAACGAAGGCACTCAAGGTAAGAGTCTCATCATAAATTATAGCATCACATGTAAACCTCCTTTGGGTGCTTTGTACAGTTAATATCTGTATGAGAAGTTTCATATTTATCTCACAATGTTGAAAATTAGCCAAGCTTACCTCTAATCCTGTATTGATCAGCATTCATTTATTGAGACAATCTATGATGACTTTGTTCAGCTGATACTAGAAATACTGTACAGGAATTGGAAAGTCAGCTTATCTCAGAAGGGCATTTGCTCCCAACCTTTACAACCTAAGTTTAATTTTTATGATCCACATGATAGAAAGGATCAGCTCCCACAGCATCTCCTGTGGCCTCCACACATAAGCATGAGTGCCCTCTTGCACACACGTACAAATACAATATAAAGTACTTCTTTAAAAATCTAATGTAAGATGATGGAAGCCTTGGCTCTGCCTTTTCTAGCAGTTCAACTGTTTCTTAAGTAGCCTTTGCAGGTGCTGGCCATCAAGGTGACCACCCAGTTTAGCAGTTTAGCTTTGCTGTCAGTGTCTTATGTAATTCAGTTACAGCTTCCTTTGTTTGCAGTTCCATATTGGGTAATAGATAGTGTTCCATGGTAAAGGGAGCCCATTCCAAAAAAATAAAAAAATAAAAAAAGAACACGTCAGAGATGCCACCACCAATTTCACATGATGACTGTTACTGTAATTTCCATTCAGACGTCTCAGAGGGCAACTAAACCCATTTTGTTTCACGTAGGAGGTTAATAAACAACATCATTAGGCTAGAAAGAAAACAGTGACTAAAATAGCTGAGAACACAAGTCAGAGGGGGCAAAGAGCGCAACATTTTCTCACAAACCTTTTTGGGAATTCTACAAAACATAGTCCAGCTATGTGTCAGCATGGCGATATTTGTCAGAGTTTTTTTTTTTTTTTTCATTTTGGATTCTTATAAAGTCACCCAATAAACTACATTTTATTATTTTTTAATGACACATGGTGGCCAATAACGTTGCTAACAGGAATGTTTCCTGATGTCCTTGTTCGACCTCTTGGTACTCCATTTGTAATTATCCAAGAAATTCTGAATAAGTAGTTGTGACTTAAAATTATTTTTCAGCTCTGTGGAATCAAACTGGGACATTTTGAAACTATAGATTAATTGATAGAGCCGTTTCTTAACCCATTGTCTATTTCTATTGCACAATCCCTGACAGGATATTAACAAAGAAATGAAGTTTATTTGCAGGAGGAGTCATCTTTCTCTTTTTTCCTTCATTTTATTATTTTTAATAAAATGTCTATTTTATCCATATGTTCCTCTGTTACCCCTCCTTTCCCTCCTCCCAATCCCTCTCAGTCTACCTATCCCCTCTCACAAAAGGGCAAGAAGTCCTAAGGTGGGTCAGCTCAGTGTGGTGCATCCACTCAAGGCAAGTCCAGTTTCCTCATCCCAAAGTCAAGACTTGGTTAGGTGTTTCTCTGCAGGGAATGAGCTCCAAGGTGCCAGCCCACACACGGGAGCACAGCCTGATCCCACTTCTCAAGGCTCCACATACTACCCATGTCAATCCACAGTTGTCTACCCTTGAAGGGCTTAACTCCTCTTTTCAATGGATCTCCAGTGGCTGTTTTTGATTCTGTGAGCTCCCCAGAGCTCCAGCTAGCCATCCCCGTGTGAATTTTTCCCATAATCCCCATCCCCTTGCTCATACAGACTCTCCTTCCTTGTTCTCAGCTGGACCAGGAGCTTGGCCCAGTGCACAGCCACAGATCTCTGCCTCCACCTCTATTCATTGTTGGATGGAGGTCCTGTGGTGACATTTAGGGTGGTTATTCATTTAATTATAGGGGAAGTCCTGTTTAGGTCCCATCCACTATATTTGGAGACTTGGCCAGGGACATCCTGTGAGTTCTTGGAGGTTTCCCTAGCATCCGGTCTCTTTCCAACCCCACATTGGCTTCCTCTATTGAGATATCCATCTCTTTTTTTCCCTCTTTCTTACTCCTTACTCAACCATCTCATTCTCTCATGATTTGTTCCCACCTCTTCTGGTTGCACCTTTCTGAAGACTGGAAACCCAAGATCAAGTAGCTTTTGCTAAAAGCCTCCTGCTATTTCATGCATGGCCCAAGAGCCCAAGGTAAAGGTCCACAGTGAGATGAAAGAAAGGAAAAATTGAGATCTCTGAACTTGTTTGTAACAACCCGGTCTTGGAGTATTCCTATACTCCTAAGGGCTCAGCCTTCTGCTGTCCACCCTCTCAGGCTCCACCTTGGATGTACGCCTCTCATGAGTGTTGATGAGGGTAAATCCGACTCAAACCATTGAGCAGACTTTCTGGTCCTCTAGCTCTTTAAGCCTTTCTGCTTCCTATTCTGTAAAGTTTCATGAGCCTTAGGTACAAGAGTTGCATTGTAAATGCATCCATGGGGGTTGGTGGTACAAATATTTTAAACTGTGTTATATTCTATATTAAAAGCTTTTATTTTGAAGAATAACTGATCCACATTTTTGACTAAGTAAATGTTAAAAGTAAAAAGTATTTGAGAGATATTTTATTGATAGAAAGAAAAAGTACCCTAAGAATGTCTGGTATGGTGAGAAAAAGAGCCAAATTGAAAGCATTTCCATTAGCTAATATGATATAAGGTGAGACTCTAAAGTAAATTGAATATTATTAATAGCAATGCCATTTTTATTTTGCTTTATAGATGGCTGACCATGCTGTCAAGAGCATGACTCTTGTTTTCAGTCTCATACCTTTTCTTGGGATCATCTCTTGTCTGTCAAGCAGCAGCCTGTAGTGCTGACATGCCTTTTGGGGATTCGCTCTTGTTGAATATTGGTCACATGATCATATGGTCACATGATCACATGATCACATGGTCACATGGTCACATGGTCACATACTTATAAGTTATGAAGCCTACCTTTCAAGAAACCTGTAATACTTGGATATAAAGTAAATGATTTTTGATAGCTTATGCTTCTAGCTACCCAATAAACATACTGCCCACTATTATATGCTAATATGTTAAGTAGCTAATATGCTACTTGAGAGTTTTCAGAACTGCTGACTGTTGATGCAAGTATATATTAATGTAGAACAGTGTTGTGCCAGACAAATTAAAAGCCATATGAAATTATTTCTAGAGAGAAAAGCCGAACATTTTTATATATATATATATATATATATATATATATATATATATATATATATATATATATATATATATATATATATATTCTCAGCTAGCCCAAGGGTCACTCCTGCCAGAGAAACAAGTAGGCTAACAGTAAGTAGATTCACACCTCTCTTTCATCTCCTCCAGTTCAAATCTCCCTCATTATTCCCAGACTACATACTGTGTTTCCCTTTCTCTTCTGATGCCATCCTTCAGGAATTTAAAACATCTTCTCCCCAACCTTCCTTCCCATAGTTCATCCTGTTATCCCAGTCTTCAAAACCAGCAGTCATTCTCAGGGAACATATCTGCCTAGAGAAATAGGTAAGCCCACTGAAGACCTTCCACCACTCCATCCTCTCGTCCAAATCCAATCTCTCACTCTCATACCGGCTCTTCACTGGAACACCAGAAGCAGATTTCCTCTCCCAACCCTTGACCACACCTTCTACGTATCCCACAGGCCATCTCCTCCTAAACTTCCTTCCCCAACCTGTCATTTTATCCGAGCCCCAACTTCAGAAGTCACCCTCTGCTAGCCCACAGGACACACAACAAAGCCACGTGTGTTTACTGCAGATTTTCTCTTCTCTCTGTGTTCTCTAAGGACCAATACCCCAGTCTCACAACCAGCTTTGCGTCAAAACACCTATAGCAACTTCTCCGCCTGCCCCCCCATGACCATCTCCTGTGGGTTGTACAGATGTTACCCTTCTAACATTTCTCCTTCCTCTAGTTACTTTTTCTCAGTTCCCAACCCCAGTAAGCACCCCCTCCTAGCCAAGGGCTGCTCCTGTCAGGGAAACAAGTAGGCTAATGTTAGATTCTCACCTCTCTTCTCTTCTTGAGATCCAATGTTTCAGTCTTATCCCCAGTTCTGTAGCAGAAAACCTGCTACGGTCTCTTTCCTCTTCTACTTCATCTGCTATGAATCATAAATCTATAGCTGAAAGCAGGCAATATGACCTTGACCTAGAGTCATGGCATTTAGGCCTTATGGCTCCAGTATACATGGTGTGGCCAGGACAGTTTAAAACTGGGTGCATTCCATCTCTCTTTCTGTTTGCTCTTCCATGCTCTTGGAGGAAGGATCAGACCCACTCCACTGTGGAGGGATCAGAGCTGCTTTCCAGAAGTTGCACAACTGTTCAATCCCTCATATCAGTGATTGCTCTCCTATAACCCCCTTAATAAATATTAACATTTTAATTAGTTTTTAATGATTATTTTCAACTACTTTTGGTGCCTAAATATGGGGCATAAACACAGGGATCTGAGATTAAAGGGGCAGACATAGTAAAAACAGGCAATATCACCCTTACCTAGAGGCTTGATCTTGGCCCTTGGGTTCCCTGTATCTGGGTCATGGCCAGGCCAGTTTAAGACCAGAGTTGCATACTGACTCTCTTCCTGTTTGCTCTCTCATGCTATGAGAAGAAAGACTGTACCCACTTTTTCCTTGTAGAGCAGTCAAGCTTTTCAAAAATCTGACAACTGTTCGACCCTTTATGTTATTAAGTGTTTTCCTATAAATTCCTTAATAAATATTCATCTTTTAATCAGTTGCTAGTGATTATTACCAACTACACAGGTCCACAGAAACTTTTCTACCAAGTAACACATAGTCATCACAATCTCCTGAAATTCAGAGAGGAAGCAGAAACACGGAACAGAACACTCACTCAACAGAAACAAAACAAGATATCAATCCAAGATGTCTAGACATCAGGATAAAAATACAATTAATAACAATCAGGATAATATGTCTCCACTGGAGTCCAGCAACCCTACCTCAGCAGACAGTAAATATTCCAACATAGCTGAAGTCCAAAGAAGAGATATTGAAACAGTCTGTATGAAGATGATAGAAGTTATTATAGAGAAAATGAATACATTCCTAAAAGAAATCTAGGAAAGCACAAAGAGTGCAGGGAAATGAACAAAACTGTTTAAGACTCGAAGATGGTCAGAGAACTAATGAGGAAAACCCAAACTGACAGAAAAGTACAAATATAAAGGAGGGGGGTTGTTCAAACAACTACAGAGACAAGTTAACCAATACAATACAGAAAAAAGAATCTCAGTTATTAAAGATACGATAAAAATAATACATGTATCTGATTGGGATGTCTTTATGTAAACTCTGACTAATAAAGGAACTGTCTTGGCCTATGGCATGTATCTTAGAAGTAGGTGGGGAATTCCAAGCATAGATACAGGGGAAGGAGGATGGAGGCAAGAGAGACATGATCCAGCTGTCCAAGAAGCAAATTGTAAAGAAATAGGTAAGCCACAGGCCACGTGACATGACAGATTAATGGAAAAAGGTTAAATTAAGATGTACAAACTAGCTAGCAATATGCCTGAGCCATAGGCCAAGCAGAATGTAAGTAATATAAGTATCTGAGTCATTTTGTGGTGCCTACGTAGTTGTGAGCCAGTCTGGACATTGGGACCAAGCTGGGCAGGAAACTTCATATTACATTTATCAAAAAAAAATTAAACCTACAAATTTGCAAACAGAAAACATCCAGGGAGATTGGAACTATGAAAAGACCAAATATAAGAATACTAGAAATAGAGGAAAGAGAAGACACCCAGTTCAAAGACTGAGCAAATAGTTTCAACAAAATCATTTAAGAAAATTTTCCTAGCCAAAAGAAGATGCCTATAAAGGTACAAGAAATGTAAAGAATACCAAATGGACTGGAACAGGAAATAACATCTCAACACATAATAATCAAAACATTAAACATACATAAAAGAAAAAAACTCAAAGCTTCGATAATAAAAGATGGAGACAGTAATATATTCCAGGCTGAAGTTTAATTTAAGCAATATTTATCTATAAACCCAGTTATTAAGAGAATATTATAATAAGAATGCTAACCTAAGGAAGTTAACTAGAACCATGAAAACACAGTGAAAAAGTAGTCAAAGACAACACATACACAGAGAGTGTGTGTGTGAGAGAGATACACACATAAAACACACACACACACACACACACACACACACATCACTAACAACATCATAACCACAGCCACCACCATAAATGTACCCAATAGAAACAAAGTAACAGGATGAACAGTCATTGTCCATTGATATCCCAATAGATCACTGGACACAATTTCCTAATTAAAAGACACAAACAGAATGGATTGTTAAAAAATACTTTTGCTGCATCCAAGAAATACACCTAAATATCAAAATTAGAGATTATCTAGAGTAAATTATTGGGAAAGATAGATATTCCAAGAAAATAAACCTAAAATATAATCTGGTGTGGACATTTTAGTATCTACCAAAATAGCCCCCCCCCAAAAAGAAGAAGAAGAATCAAGAGAGATATGGAAGATCACTACTTGAAAAATCCAGCAAGTTGACATCTCAGTTCTTAATATTTATACCCAAACACAAGGACAACTACGTTTATAGAAGATACACTACTGCAACTTAGATCACATATTGGCCTTCACACACTGATAATGGGAAGCTTCAGTACCTCACTCTCACCAAGAGACAGATCATTTAGATAAACCTGAAAAGAGAAATGCTAAAGTACTCACATGTTATAAACCAAATGCAACTGAAAGATATTTATAGAGCATTTCACTCAAACACAAAAGAATGAACCTTCTCAGCACCTCATGGAACTTTCTCCAAAACTGACCACATACTCAGACACAAACAATGTATCAACAGATAAAATGAAAATTGGAATAACTCCTTGCATACTATCTGACCACCATGGATTAAAACTAATAATATCAGAAACAACAGAAAGCTTACAAACTTATGGAAACTGAAAAACTTTCTACTGTATGAAAAATGAATCAAGACAGAAATCAGGAAGAAATTAAAAACTTTCTAAAGTTTAATGAAAGTGAATATACATCATAATGTATGGGGCAAAATGGAGGTGGTTCTGAAATGCAAGTTCATAACACTACATTAAAAGACAAAAGTGGAGAGATTTCATACTAATAGCTTAACAACATACCTGCAAACCCTGGAGGAAAAAAAAGAAATAAGTAATCACACCCAGGACAAATAGACCCCAATAAATAATCAATGAGATAAAAACGAGGACAACACAAAGAAACAATGAAACAAAAGTTGTTTCTTTAAGAAAATCAACAAGACAGACAAAAACTTATCCAAACAAAATAAAAAACTTGACTACACAAAATTGAAAAATTTAAAAGAAATGAATAATTTCTTTGATAGATACCACTTATCTAAGTTAAATCAAGATCACATAGAAACACACCTTCTGTTGCTAGTGAAATAAAAGGAGTCATTACATTCTCCTCACCAAAAAGTTCCCAGGATCAGATGGTTTTGGCACAGAATTATACCAGCTTTTCAAAGAAGAGTTAGCACAAACACTCCTCAAATTATTCCACAGGCTAAAAACAGAAGGAACACTGTTCAGTTTATTCTATAAAGCCAAAGTCACCTTGATACTACAATAACACAAAGAGCCAAGAGAAAAAGAAAATTATAGACCAATTTCATTTATGAACATAGATGCAAAAATAATAAAATTCTTACAAACCAGAACATATCTAAAGGATCATCCACAATGATCAAGTAGGCTTCATCTCAGAGATAGGGATATGGTTCAAGATACAAAAAACAATAAATGTAATCCATATATAAATAAGCTGATAGAAAAAGGACACATAAGCATCTCTAAATGTAGAAATGGCCTTTGACAAAATTCCAACATCCTTTCATGATAAAAGTTCTGGCCACAGTTTTTTAGACATGTAAATACATATATATCATCTAAACAGAGGTATATAAAACATCTTGTGCATATATCATAACTAGTGCAATCATGCATTATATCTAGTATAGTTAAATGAAGGTAGTAATTGCATAGTGTACATGACAATGATGTGCAAATATTTTAAACAGAGGTAGAAGCATACATAAAATATAGTAAATTACAGATTCAATTTTACATAATAGTTACAGATTCAGATTTATATCAAAGTACAAGTTGCTTTGGTTATAAAGCAATCTCAGATTAAACTTTGTACCAATGTACAAATTATCACAAACATATAAAATGATTTCACATTTGTATCAATATACAAATATCTTCTTATTTATTGTGAAACTATTTTAATTATATTTGATACTTTCAAGTAAAAAATTCATAATTTTCCTCCAAGAATGAGAATTACAATCATTTATATACACTGAAACATATTAAAACACTAATTATCAAACATTAAAAATAGCATGAGACAAACATTTGGTACATAGTTACCTACTTTAACCAGATTCCAAACTTTATTTTCTAATACAATCATTACTATCTATATCTTACACAAGCTTTTTTTTTTTCAGCTGGTATCCATGTTTTTCCAATAAAGTAAAACTAACATTTTTTAAATTTATAGTTTAGTTAATCTCAAATATTTGGCAATTAGAACAATGTATTCTAAGACAATCTGAGTTTTAATAGAAAAAAAATTTCTTTCTACTTCTAGCAAACTATCACTATGTCAGATACTCTTAAAGATTACTCAATAAGTCCTACCTGTAAACTTTTTAAGTAGATTTAATTTTTTTTGGCTTCTCAACTTGTTGTACTACTAAGGAATTTAAATTTGTCTTATTAAAATAGGATCTAAAAGATTGTTACAATGAAAAATATAACAACCAAAATCACAGAATTTTCACAACTCATTCCTATAAACTCTGCGACTTTTAGTTCAGTTTTTTTCCAGTTCTGCATTGCCTAATGTAGAAATAATTTCAGTATCTTCTAGTTTGAAAACTTTGTCTTACAAAGATTGATAGAAGTAGTGGTTGAACAAAAGAGATTAAAAGGATCTCTGGATGATGAAATTACTCTTCTTCAATGTAATTTTACTGTCAAGGACACCTGAAGATATGATGTCTTCATATATTTGAGGTTAAGTCAAAGGCTCTTCTTGGCCATGGCTTCTTATGGAAATGTAGGGAAAATTTTCCTTCTCTGTAACTCTCCTCTTTTTTGGCTATATATTACTTAGATCTCAGTAGATACAACCTCCATTGCTTCTATGAACAAGAGAACGGTTGATTCACCACAGTAAAGCTGTTGATAGTCCTTTGGACTTTATCAAATTTATAAAGTTAGTGAGAAAATATTCTTTTAGTCCTTCTAACCTTATTATAAACTCCAGGCATAATTAGTGAACATTCAGAAAGTTAATTACACCAGGCTGAAATTTTCAGCTATTGTGTAAATAAATTTTGGGCAAAACAAATAAGTATTAACTAGATGTACAGTTTTGTTCTTTCAGCCAGTCCTTATATTGTTATTGAGATTACACCAATTAGTTCTAATAACTCCAGTAGAACTTTGATATCTGTGACCTTTGACCTCCCTTATGGAACTTGATTAGTTCTTTGTAATTTTCTTAAGCTTTCTAGCCTTCTTTTTTTTTTTTTTTTTTATTCTGGAAAAGCATACAACCATAATATGTCAAATGGTGTTTAAAAAAAATCAATAATTAAGTCTAGTTGTGATGATATGCTTCAATTTGGTACAGCTGGTGCCATCAAGGTTGTATTGTCTGGATGATAAAGCTGCATAGTTCCAACTTAATAAAATAAAATTTAATTGCCATGATATTTATAACAAACTAATATTGCTTGTAGACATATTGTCACACTGTGGAGTATCACAAATTCAAAGGTAAACTGGAGAGAAAACAAAAAGCAGCCTTTCTACAGTACATACAATAATCTACCACAACTATGCTTTTATTTGGAATGAGTACAATCTGATAGAGATAAGCGTCTAAATATGACTTTTAAACCATTCAGTCTTAGGAAGAGATTGGGTACCCCTGAGTATAGATTATGTTATGGTCACTGTTCTGCTTCAGCCTTATTAATTCCTCATCCAAGTTTACAGAACTAGAGACATAGATAAATATAATAAGGAAAATATATGACATGTACACTTGGCCAAGGGCATACTAGGAAAAGCCTGGAGCTAAGATACCTAAATCCATCCTGTCTCATTCTGCAATTCATTAGTCCCATGAAAAAAATCTCAGAGAAATAATTAGAATTGCTAGCCAATTATCAGACATAGATGACAATCATTATTTCTTCTCTTTTATAATTTGTCTCTGGTGCCTATCATATTCCTCTCTGGTCTCAGATGAGCAGGCTCAAGGATTTCGTAGAGACAATTCTTGACTATACACACTTCTCACTTGTGACCTGGCCTTAGGCCTATTGTCACCCATGTGAAACAGGCTCTATGCAACTTAGAAGGGCTTTCAAACTAGGCCTGCATTCAACCACTGCTATTTGTTTAACAGCTCTCATTTTATAATGGGGTCTAGTAATTCGTATTCACCTCCATTATTAAGCTTCACTGCACAACAACAAAACCAATTGTTTAAAATTGCACCAAGTAACACCTGAAACATAGAAATCAGTCACTTGTGTTTGGGTCCTCAACTGGAAGATATACCTAAGCCCATCCTGATGAGGTAGGTACTATCTAATTGGGAGGAATATTGGTCACAATTCCAAGGAAAACAAACTTTGAAAAGTTCACAGTCCAACTTGTGACTGTCTTGGCCACTAGAAAAACAATGTCCTCTGAGCTCTGGTGATGCCCTCCTAGTAGCAACCAGGCCATGTGGTGATATATTGCATATTTAATAAAATCTGCCAGGAATCTCACAGAACAGAATAACCCACAGTAAAAAAGTGAAGGCCAAAGAGAGGTGATGCATGCCTTTAATCCCATCACACAGGATGACCAAGTGGTGACCTATGCTTTTCATTCCATTATCAGGAGAGAGATCTTTTTGAAATTCTACGAATTCAAGGCCTAACAGCCAAGCAGTAGTAGCTCACACCTTAATCCCAACTCTAGGATTTTGACACAGAGTTGAACTAGAATGTGATTTGATTATTTCTGTTTTATCACTTAAAAAGTCAGTTAATGTGAATGCCAAGAAGAAAGTCTTAGAAGTGCCTGTTAAGAGAGTACTCAGAAATATTCAGACACAGGAATTGGCTCTCATATAAATGTTAGACTTAAGGAGATTCAAGGAAGCAATTGTCAAATACGATATCCACTCAGCATTTGTAAGACAAATGTTAAATTCTCAGTCAACATATAACCAAACTTTTCCTAAAGATTGGCCAGATATGGTTACCATTGTTTTGGAGGCTGGGCTGCTTTTACAGTGGAGGGCACAGTGGAAGAATGAGACTAAATCAATAGAAAACAGAAGCAGAAATAGAGGCATGGAAATCTCCCAAGTCTAACTTCTTGGGGAAGGAGATTATGAAATATAGAAAGGCAACTATTATATTTTGAGCACACCCTGGATTTATGCCAAATGGCATCCTTGAATGCATAGAATAGAATTTTAGAAACAGCAGAAAAAAATTGAATCTTTTACAAAAGTGATTCAAGGGCTAAAAGAAACCTTTACAGATTTTTTTGTGAAGATTAACTGCTGCAGTAAACAGAATGGTACCAGATTAAGAAGCTAAGTAAATAATAATTAAATCTCTGGCTTTTGAAAATTCTAACTCACAATGTAAAGGGATAGTTAAGCTATTACAAGCAAGATCATCACCCTTAGAAGACTGAATTTGTATACAACTATGATGATAACTGGGTAAGCATGGTTATTTCTAGAGGCTTAAGGAAAAATCAACATATCAAATATCACAACTATGGAAAGCAATGTCACATAAAAAGAGACTGTAAACAAGGTGTTCCCCAGTGTCTTTGTTAGAAATAATATCAAGAGAACACTCCTCTCTTCTGGAGTATGCAGAAGGTATGGCAAATGGTGGCATTGAACTAATGAGTACAGGTCAACAAGGGACAGAAAAAATAACTTTTAAGCCCCTATATCAAATCCAGTTCAGTCTTATCCTGACATTGTGGAGGAAACACCTTCCCAGAGCAATTATAGAACCTGAAGCCTATTATAAAAAAAATCAGAAAAGCTTTAGAAAAGAGATCAAAAATGTAGGAAAAACCACAAAGTGAATATTTTGGCAAACTTCTGTAAATAAAGCCCAAAATTAAGAATACAGTTAAATGATGTTGTCATTGAAAGTTTGGTGAACACAAGGGTTGATGTAATGATAGATTTACCAGAATTTTGATATCCAAATTTCCCCCTTCAGAAGGTAAATGTTCACTTTTGGGGGATTGGGACATTATCCAAGGTAAAACAGAATTCAAGGTGGCTTGAAGGTACAGGGTCAGAAGGATAGAGAGGAAAAATTAAAGCCGTATGTGGCTAACATTGCTATGGGTTTATGGGGTAAAACTTATTGCATCAATGGAATACTCTGATTACCATTCCTCCAAACTCAGAAGTGAACTATAAACTAGCATAGAAGGCATCAGGAAAAACAGTTACCAACCATTCAGGCTGGATGAAAACAAGACAAAAGTGCTACTCTTAAAATGATCAATAGATAAGACTGTATGGGTTCAGTAATGGCCTTTAGCAAAGGTGAAATTACAGGCCTTAGAACAGCTGTTACAGGAGCAGTTAAATGTTCATCATGTTGAAGAATCAACCAACTCTTGGAATTCTCCTGTATTTATTATCAAAAGGAAATCTGGAAAATGGAGAATGGTAACAGATCTCAGAGTGGTAAACAAGGTGATTCAGCCAATGGGCTCTTTATAATCTGTAATTCTTTTGCCTTCTCTGTTACCTAAATAATGATCTATTATAGTTATTGACTTAAAAGACGTTTTCTTTACGATACCTCTACAAGAACAGGAAAAAGAAAAATTTGCCTTTACAGTGGAGTGTCCACTTATAATAATAACTAACCTATATAGAGATATAAATGAAGGATTCTCCCATAGGTAATGTTAAATGGCTTCACTCTGTGCCAATATTTTGTACCACAGCCATTAGTAGTAACATGTAAACAATTCCCACAATTTATCATTTACTACTATGTGAACAATATCTTGTTGGCTGACTCAAATATAGATACATTAGAAAGAATGTTTGAAGAAATGAAAAAATATTGCCTGCTTGGGGATTAAAAATTTGCCCTAAAAAATACAAAGAGAAGATATCATTAATTATTTAGGATATAAAATAGGTGAACAAAAAATTAGACCCCAAAAGATGCAAATCAGGAAAAATAGATTGAGGACTCTTATTGATTTTCAATTGTTAGAAGAAAGTTCCAATTTTATAGAACACTATAGGGATAGGATATAATGAACTGGATAATTTGTTCAAAACCTTAAATTGTGACCAGGACTTAAATAGTCCAAGAGAATTATGAGCTGAGGCTGAGAGAGAGCTGGGTTTGGTGGAAAAGAAATTCAAGAATGCACAAGTGGATTATGTGGATCCAGACCTTAATTGCATTCTTGTTATCTTACCCTCTAAGTATTATTATACTAGAATTTTAATGCAAAGGAAAACATTAAAATGATATTTCTACAACATAGACTGAGTACGAATTAAAGACGCATGTGGAAACAATTGCTCATTTGATTTTTAAAGAAAAATTAAGACTTTGTCAATTAATAGGGATGAACCCAGGAGAAATTGTTGTGCCTTTAACTAATAAAGAGTTTGACCAATTATGGGCAGAAAGTGAACCTTGGTACTGGTTAATTTGGGGGGAGAGATTAACAATATACACTCCCAAAGCAATATTATCCAATTCATAAAGAGAACTCCCTGGATTATTCCTTGTGTTGCATGGGACACACTAATTTCTGGAGCTCCTACATTTTATGCTAGCACAAATAAACCAGAAAAGGCAGGTTACAAGTCAGAAAATGTAAGTAAAGTGGCCCAAAACCCTTATAATTCTATTCAAAAGTTAGAAATATATACTATCATGATGGTATCAATTAATTTTACAGAATCTCTTAAAATAGTAACTGACTCTCAGTATACAGAAAGAATTGTTTCACACATTGAAACTGCTAGATTTATGTGTGGTGAGTAAAAACTAACTTTATTATTTATTCTGTTATAATAATCAGAAATAGGAGTCATTCCTTCTCTATAACACACATCTGATCCCATATAGGTCTGCCAAGACCTGTAGAATAAAGTATGATCAAACTGATAAATAATTAATTGGAAATTGCTAGAGGTTTCAGAGTTTCATAAAGAAAAACATCATGTCAATAGCAAAAAAGTTAAAAATTGATTTCTCCATCACTTGGCAGCAAGCTGAAGAAATTGTAAAAAGATATTTTACCTGTTCCATCTATAACCAAACTCCATTATCAGCAAGAAATAATCTTAAAGGTATACATAGAAATGAAGTTTGACAGATGGACGTGTTTTATTTTACAGAAATTGAAATTTAAGATAAGACATGTACATTATACAATAGATATGCTTTCAGGATGTCAATGGGTGACTGCTTTGAGTTTAGAAAAAGCATATTCTATAATCACACATTTGCTAGAAATTTTGGCCACCATGGGAATACCTGTACAAATTATGACTGTCAATGCTCCAGCTTATGTCTATAGTAAAATAAAACATTTTTTGCTTATTATAATATAAAATATATTACAGGAATATCACAATCCTACTGGGCAAGCTGTCACAGAGAGATCAAACTGAACTCTAAAGGATATGATAAAAATAAAAGAAAAACAGAAAAGAATTACAAAGATCCCCCCCAGAAATAGATGACACAATTCTTTATTAACTTTGAATTTTCTCAATGCTAATGAGAAAGGAACAACAGATGCTAAAGGCATTGGAGTATAGAAAAAATTACTGAGCTAAATCAATCTGTCTACTTCAAGGATGCATTAACCTCAGAATGAAAACCAGGGTATGTGCTATGTTAGGGATGGGGTTTTGCTTTTGTTTCTGCAGGTGAAGAAAAGCTATTGGTATCATCAAAATTAATAAAGACTCAGTTTTAATCAGAGAAACTTCTTGATAAAGACAAATGATCGCTCATCCACCCATGTTGTAAACAAATTCACCAACCAAAGTTTGTGCAGAATTTTGTTTTTGTCTTTATAGAAAACTAGAAATATTCATCTTGAAGAAGTCAAAAGACCTTGAACATCTAGATCTCTAAAGTACAAGGAAAGGCTATTCAGAAAACATTTATAAGCGAAGGAATCTCCAACCTATTGGTACCAATATATTCTTACAGGATATAATCTCAATACATAAATAATATATGTATTTTTCATAAATAATATATATATATGTTTCATTATATGCTAACTAGTGATCATGAAATAGGAGCAGGGTAAGGGGATGGTGCCTAGAGTAGAAAACTAGGAACAAGGTAGTCATTGAAAGTGGATTCTTCATACTGCCTTGATCATGGGAAGCAAGAAGCTAGGAGAATCTCCCCAGGTACCCAGAACACACCAGTACCATTTCAAAACACCAAAGCTTATCCTTTTCTGTTCTCCTGACAAAGTGAGTGAGTAGCTTTTGAAATTCCCACTAAGCCCCTCTGTTGTTTATAGGAGCTTTCCCAAAATGCTTCTCTAATTAAAACACTTGGCAGAAAGTGTGACACGCTAGAATACACGAAGTTCTGCAACAACCTTTTAAGTGTCACCCATTAAGAAACTGGACTATCTAGCTTTCTAAATATGCTCAAGATCTGCTCACATCTGTGGAGACTTTCTATACTTATTGGGTTTTGAATTCTTAGTGGATACCACCTTTTTTTATCTTCTAGTGTCTATTTAGACCAAGCTTTGGACAGAAATATCTGGTATTTCTTCCTTAATGCTTATTGGTCAAAGAGATCCAATTGGTTAGGGATGTGGTCTAGTAGAGCCTTTGCAGACAACTATCCATCTTCAGTGCAAAAGAAGATTTATGAAAGAGACTGCAAATTTACTTCCACTCCACAGTCTTCCTCTCCAGAGAACCCTCTGAAGATTTAGTCACTTCTTTACTGACGGGGACACAGATATCTGCACCTTCTCCTCCGTGTTAGTGACTGGTAGAAGGTGGACGTGATTAGGTTTTTTTGTCTTTATTGTTCTGACTCTTTAATATACCGAGACCTTAATAAATTCTCACTCTTATCTTGTCTCTGTAAGATCTACCTGATCAACAGAAATCTCTAGAGCAAATGTTTCCTTTGATGTTTTTTTTCTTTAACTTTATAAACCATATGCAAGCATAATAAGCACTCTGAGTGAATAATTGAGCACATGTTCCTGTAATCCAGGGAATAGGAAATGCTCACTTTCCTTAGCTCATTTGCATCACGGCATCTGAGAAATAAAAACAAAAGGGTGGATGCCAGTATGACAAGGAGAAAAGCAGGCCACAGGGATGGAGAGACTATTATATCTCAATTAGAGAAAAAGATTATCAGAGATAGAAGATGCCCAACAGAAATATCAGATATTATGAGCAGTGAAACCCTCATCTCAAGCCCCAAACCAAGCAGACTGATCCCTCTTTGCCCCTTTCTGTTCCTGGCCGTAGTTTTTCTAGCACCTACTCGGACTTGGACTTGGGCTGATGAAAATTTACATGAATTTCTCAAGTATAACCATGTTAGGGCAAGGCAAGTGGTGAGGAAAACTCTTAAGTCACCCTGAAATTAATTAATATGCCTTCTCCATGAATGAATACTCGAATGGTTGTGTTTCTGGGAACAAAAGTCAGGGTGACATGCACAATTAAGCAAGTCTTACTGCTGAGCCCCACCTGTACCAACATTCTCTGTAGTCCACCCTCAGCCTGGGTACCTCAATAGCCAAGAATCTCTTGAAAAGCCAGCAGAGAGCTTTGCACACACAAGGGAAGACAGAGAATCCTGGACTACAGGAAGCAGCATGTGTATGGAGGAGGGCATTTGTTCTGCCAAGCCAGAACTAGGCAGGTGGGCTCCAAACAAAGACCTAAAGTTCCTTGGCTCTCTCTCTCTCCCTCTCCCTCCCCCTCTCCCTCCCCCTTCCCCTCTCTCTCATATGTTCTCACTGTTCCAGTATTCAATTACTCTTTCCTACACAAAACAGAACTTCTTCTTTGCTGCTCATTTATAACTGCCCCCTTTTGAATTTTGGGTACTTCCCACTCACATTTAAGTAAGCTTGGAAAATCTTCAAGTCAGCTTCAGGCTTTTCAAACAAGCTCAGATAGGTCAAGACACAGTAGAAATAGCCATTTACGGTTAAAGGGCCCAGGAGCTGGCTATTAGGTGGAAAACTGATTGAGCAGAAGACTGGCATGCCCATGGACCTTTCCCAAGTATACAGAATGAGGAATATGCCCATCTTTCCTCCCCTGGAAGATGATCAGTTAAATGAGTCAGAGGGCCTTGTTTGCAGTACCTCATGCCTTAGAAGTGGTTGCAGAAGACTCCACTCTAGTTCTCCATGGAGAACTCTACATTCAGCTATACAAGGTTCAGAACCAGGTTCCACCTGCACCCAACAAAATTAGTAGCATTATACTTTGGGGGATGGGAGGCCCCTAAGGTTGAAAGTTCATAAAAGGGGTTCTGGGTTGGGTGTTTTATGGGGCTCCTTGGTCCTTCAATTTTCCCTGTTGATCCTGTTTAGATACTCACCCACATGCCTTTCCATCACTTTCCTCACAGTGTCTTCCAGGAACAAGAAACTCTCGTCTCAGGGATCACAGATTTACTTTCCTTTCTACCGAGGTCCTTCTAATGGTCCTTCAGTGAGAGACCCTGTTTCTAATATTAATTTAGAGGAAGGTTAAGGAAGATACCTAATATCTACCCCTGGCCTCCATGTGCATATGCACATAAGTGCACCCCCCCCCCCCGCACACACATACCCTTACTCAAAAACACAAGAAAACAGGATGAGAAGAAATAGGTCAGTGGCATGGTAATTGAACTCCAAGGCAATTTTTTCACACATATTTAATAAGCAAGTCACACTGGCCAATTATAGAAGTTCAGTTCTCACATTGTTAAGGTGCATAGTAAACATTTTTACATAAAGTTACAGAATTTATGTTTGCAATTAGAATGAGTATGATATATATTATTGATAAATATTTACAGGCTAATGTTTATATAAGCATTATTTTCTCATACTAAGACAAAATTTAGAACAAAAGTCATTTCCACAGTGGCTGTCAGCCTGATATAATGTTTCAGAGAGTCAGCTTGTTGGGTCCAAACTAGATTTAGACTATGGATTTATAACTACAGAATCTTTATTACAAGGCTTTATATATGACACCATGTCACACCAGCATGTTAGAATGTATTTGTCAACCAACAGTTGTAACAAAAGTTTACATTTGTAAACTTTTGGCTGAAATAAATGTGGAAAACTATGTATTCCATGTCTTCTAACATATTTCCTCAGGGTTTTAATATTTTTACTAGTAATCACTTAAAGATGTTTGTATTTACTGTTGCTTTAAATATGTCATCAAAATGACAAACATTATTGTGATGTGTTTGTAGCTAAGAAAAACTGCAGAAATATGAAGTGTGAATAGCAAAGGCTAACTCTCAGATTAGTCAAGGTACTTCCCTTCCATTGGCCTCTTAATACATGTGAACACCATATTTATATAATTCTATTGTGGAATGAAAATTTAATCTATAATATGAAAACTAAACTCTTGAAAATTAACTACTTTATCACTTCAAGATTAAGAATATATCTCAGTGATGTACTCTGGGTTAAATAAACATAACCATCATGACAGTAAGGGTGGAGTGTCATCTCCAGCATAGAAAAATGTGGCTACTTCAATTTTTGTTTGCTTCTATTTGTAAAACAGGCTCCAAAAGTACTTTAAGTGTGCTTTTAATTAGAAATATGCAATACATTTTAAAGGAATCTTGATTTTTCCATTTTCAGAACCTGCTTCTTAAGATCAGTTCTGCAGAATAAAAAACATTCCTGTGCCATGTAGACTAATATAAGAGCAAATTGGTAAGGAGATGAGTGGAACAGTTCTGTTAGATGCCATTTTTGTATTGTTGACTCTCCCCTACCTGCCCAAAAGATGCAGTTTTCTAAGGACGGAAAGGAAAAGGGCAATACTTTCTAACAATCTTAATGTCTAGTTCTGTCTCTGAACCAGGATTTCAACATTTCTGACCTAGTAATCATTTAACAAAGTAAATCCTTCTCACCCAAGGAGAAAAAATAAGACTCATCAATTTTTTAGAAGATTTTTCTCTAAAACTATTTTACAATGGAATATGGACACAATGCTAAAAATAAAATGTACCTTTTTTGCTTTCATAATGCAAAACCTACATTTTACCAAATGAAGCTGGTCAAATGGATGTCTGCATGTACCAGAATGGAAAACATTCTATTCTTAACACTCTGGACAAAGCTCAACTCCAAATGGACCAAGGACTTCAACACAACATTAGATATCCTGAATCTGATAGAGGACTAAGCTGGAAATGGTCTTGAACCCATTGATACAGAAAAAGGCTTTCTAGAGAACAGCACAGGCTGTAAGATCAACAATTAATGAATGGAACCTCATGAAATTTAAGCTTCTTATGGCAAAGGAAGCCATCATTCAGAAAAAAACAGCAAGCTACATATGGTAAAAGATTTTCACCAACTACACATTTGAGGTAGGTCTAATATCTATAATATATAAAGAGCTGAAACAAAAACACAACAAAATGCACAAACAAATAAATAATCAACCCTGGATATCAAGAGATCGAACAACTCAATTGAAAAGTGATGTACAGATCCAAATAGAAAATTATTAAAAGAGGAAACAAAAATTGGTGAGAAAAACTTTTTTTAAAAATTTTACCACCAGGGAAATGCAAATAAAAGTACTTTGAGATTTCATCTTACACTAGTGATAATGATCAAGTTCCATAAGAGAAATGACAGCTCATACTGGCAGGGATATGAAACACTTATCTGTTGCTGCACAGCCACTAGGAAACCAGTGTGATAATTCCTCATAAATTTGGAAATCAATACATCTATCTCTAGATTCACTGTGGGGATATAATAAAAGATTCTAAAGTTTCAGAGATATTAGAGGGATCTACCCACAGTCAATCTGGGAGGATCAGACACTGGTAACTCACACCTTTCATCCCAGCACAGGGAATATCCCTTAATCCAATCTGAGCTCAAGGTTATCTTGGTTTACATAAGGAGTTCCAGGCACCCAGGCAGGCAGTGATAGGACCATGCCTTGGGGCCATGCCTTAACTGAGTGAAGAGAGTATTTAAGGTGGGCATAGAAAGACAGAAGGTCAGAAGAAGCCAGGGGGAGTCAGGCTGAGGAAGCTGGAAGACAGCTGGGTAAGATCTGACTGTGGTGTTTACTTTCTCTAATATCTCCAACTTTCCCAGAGATCTGTCCCTGAGTTTCCTTTATTCATGCAACAGTTCACCTGTACCACTCTTTGAAATATACCCAAAAGATGCTTCATCCTACTACAGAGACACTTGTTTAACCATGAATGAAGAAAATATGATACATTTACATAGTTGACTACTATTTGGTTTCCAAAAAAAAAAAAAAAACTAAACAAAATCCCCAAATCCATTAAATTGGCAAGTAAATAAATGGATATGTTTAAAAAAATCCCTAGTGACATGACAAATGTAATATTTCCTTTTATGTAGATATTAGCTGTTAAGTCTATGGTAGGCAGGCTATAGATTTATATAATCACAGAAGTTAGGTATAGAATAAGGGACCAGCAGAGAGGGAAAGGTCTCCATAGGAAGGGACATACAATATATATTTGTGGATAGACAGGGACTGGGAGGAGACTAATATGGGAGGATTCAACATGATAAGGGATGAAGAGACAGAAGAGAGAGAATACAGGAAGGGACGTCAAAAACTAAGGGTCATATGGAAACCTAATATAGTAGAATCTTCTTAAAACATGCACATATGTGAAAAAATCTAAATAAAATCATCAGATAACAGGGAGACAGAGCCACAACTAGATATATCTTAGTACCAAATGAAAACTCCCATTCTAAGGATGAGTTGCATCTAATTGAGTTGCTGGCCAAAGGATCCCTATGGAAACTTCTAAACAACTAGCCTCCTGCCAGTGATATTGGTTGTTCTCTACAAACCAAGGCTCTAATCCTGATGATAACACCTAGACAGCTCATTGAACATGGAGATGTCAAACAGATACTTACCTGCAGCCTTTGCCCCTACTGGCCAGTGTACTAGTACCAAAAGGTCCTCTGCCTGCTATCAAAGGGGAAAGATAAACACCAACCCAGCTAGAAACTTTTCAATGTACAGTGGTGACTTGCCTTTAAGATATTTCGGTGCAATAGTGGAGTAACCAACCAATATTGATTGGATTTAAGATCCACTTGATGAGCTGAAATGCATCCCTGACACTACTCTAGTGGCAATGAAGCTGGGATCAGACAGTCCAGGAATCTAGGAGAAAACCAAATATTACTGTTCTACTGAAGGTACATAGCCATTAAAAGATTCCTAAGGATACTCTGTTGTACTCATAGATAAGTGTCTTGCTCCAGCATCATATGAGAAGATCCTTCCTGTTAGACGAGAGCGAATGCAGAGACCCACAACTGGGCAATGTGGGCAGAGTGAGAGACCTTGGAATATACATATCTAAATCTGAGTTCATCAAATCCCTTCCTATAGGGATCTGGAAACCCTATGGAAGAGAAGGCAGAAAGGTTATACATCAGTGAAGATGGAAGATTCCAAGGAAAGAAGCCATTCTTGACATAAATTTTTGATACACATATCAGCTCACAGAGAATATGGCAGGATGGGATAGATCTAAGCCAGATGGGCCCCAATGCTGAAAGAGGAAATGGACACAAGCCCCCATCCCTACCTCAGAAACTATCTTCCATTTATAGCTGCTGCTAAGGGAAAAATCAGATTTGGTTTTGTTTTGTTTTGTTTTCCCTAAGTGAGTCTTATGGCATACAAATCACACTTAAGGGTAGTCAAGCAGTAGATAGGCAAAACAAAATGAACTAAATTGCATTTTTGAAGGATTTTGTTTCTATGTCATAATGTTTTGTCTAGGCACCTTTTAAAGCCTTTATATCTTTTACTTATATATTATGGTTTTGATTTTGTGTTTTTATGAGATTTCTATATGTGTCAATGTGTATGTATCTGCATCTGTATGTGTTTCTTGTGCTTTTTGTTTGGCTGCTATTATTTCTATTTGTTTGTTTCATCATATTCCAATTTGTTTTTATTTTAGCTAATTTTTTAGATATCTGTTAATTTTCTAAGGAGAGAGAAAGAAAGGATATGTATTTTGGTGGGTGGGAGATAGGGAGGACTCAGAAGAGGAAATACAGTGATCAGAATATATGGTGTGGAAATCTATTTTCAACTAAAGAAAATGCAAAGTTAATAGCATACATCTGTAAAATGTGTAGCTCAGCTAATTAGATTACTTATAAACCTATCATCCCTATTCCTCCTTTCCAATTATTGGAATCTCTGTTGATCTTGTCCTTAGACACTGAACTACATGTTTTGGTGGCTCTAAAAAGTGTCAAATAGCTGTAAAAATCAGAAATATGTGAATAGATGATTTATCGCTGTGAGAATTTTATTTAACCTTACACGATGCTATTGAAGCCTATTTCAACCTTAAACTGCAATCCAGGCAGAGGCCTTTGAAGTAAATTGTTTACATTGATTTGAAAGCCCATAAACCTTTATAGTAAAGTCCAGTCTTTGAATTTACAGCCTTACTTAATTCAGCAGTAAATCACTTTCTGTTTCAGGGACCCCTGTGGATGACTCGAGTAGAACTAAAAGAACTTGTCTTGTGATGAGATAAAGGATTGACTGCAGAATTACTTTGTTGCTGTCTATTGAACTGACTCCCCATGGAACAGCTTTGCCTACTGAGACAGAGATGTGAGCATCACCTCTGCCTGTGGGAAGCATTCCAGGTCAGGAAGCACCTAAAAGTCAGCATCAGGCATGGGACCCCTAAAGGACTATGTCTCTAAAACATCAGCAAATGGACATTTACCTCCTCAAGAATTGTCCTCTTCAGTGAGCGGTTATCGCAAACAGCTTCTGCCTGTGTGTAAGAGGTCTTTAGTAGTATTTTTGCGTGCTTTCAAAGAATTACTTGCACCCAAGTTGATAAAGCTTGAGAGGGAGAGAGTTAAAGAGGGAAGTGAACAATATCTGAGATATAGCTGCCAGATAAGAGACATGGTCCTGCTCACTGAAGACAAATAGGCTAATAGAAATTTTAGAGGGAATTTAAATTATTTTTCTCAGATTTATCCCAAAACAAACATCAAGGTTTATATTATTAAGAAAATATACAAGACTCCTTTATCAAAGTTATGTTTTTCTGATATAGTCGTATTTCTGGGGGAAAAAAAGGCAGGAGAGAGACAGCAAAACGCACACAGTATCAATCTGTATGTTTAAGGCTATGTACCAGATTTGCTGTTTATATCTTATGACCATAGAAAAATTTTCAATCTCTGTGCCTTATTTTTTCTAGTTTTTTAAGTGAGAAAAGTAAGAACTATTATATCTGAGGGTCTTTGAAGAACTGAATGACTTAACACATGCTAAGTACCTAGAATAGAGTCTGACAAATAATTCATCAACACTGTGTTGAAGTATTAATATTTTAAGCATGATTGTCCTATAAGCAAAGACAGGAAGAGATAAGGGGAGACGCTTTGATGTTTGAGCAAGTATTGACTTGACTTTATCTGATGGCTTTCCTCTCAGATGCAGAAGGTGAAGAAGGATGTGTGGTAAACACTAAAGGAATAACTGACTGGCATTAGGCAATGTCAAACATTGATTTGGTTACTTTCAAAGCTTTTTCCATCTTCTGATCATAGGTGTTTACTGTTTCATCCGCTAAAGACTTTTTTCCTACAGATTTCTTGTTAAATGTACAAAACATCCTTTGAAAATTGCCCTTCATGACAAGGCTGTCAACCACATTTCACAAACATGATTATGGTTATTGAACTGGGTCAGGTCAAGAAGCCATGTAGCCAAACATTACAAAAGAAGTCTGATGATTTTTCTGTGGAGAATTTCAGTGTTTAAATACTAGATGACACCACATTTGGAGATCAGTTGAGTTGGGATCATGTAAACCTAAGACTGCTGTGGTGAGATTTGGGTGTCAGCTGATAAGGTCTGAAAACTCCGCCTTCAGACTGCAAATTTCCCTTCCATAGTGTGTCTTGCAATAATAGAAAGTAGAACAGTACTGATGATCTCATTTGAGTCTGGATTTTTAAAGCCACCTTGCCTGTAGATATTCTATGGACATGTGCTAATAACTTGCTTAACACTTCTTTTAATATAGATCTCTTTGTTTCTTCCCAATGTCATTGATAGAATGATGATGACCACTATAATGCCATAGAAAGAAGATATTAAAATGTATATTCACCTAAATAGACTGCATGCATTTGTGAGCTTGGTAGAGAAAATCACATAGTAGATAAGTTTATTGTCTCTTAACATTCAGACATACAAATGGGAAAGGCTAAAATTCATTCTAAATTGGACTCTCTAAAGGCATATAGAAAATAATATAATGAGAAGAAACCCAGTGACGGGCAGAAAGTAGATAATCATAAACTGCAAGGTTGGAAAGCTTAAATTTCCTATTGTAGACAGACTTGAAGTCTCAATTTGAAATGAAGATAAGCAACCTTAAGTGGGGAAGGAGAGCTAGGGGTAAGGTTAGGAGGACTTGCAGTAATGAGGCAGCAAGCCAGGGCACTGGGCTCTCCAGGACTCCTCAAATACCAAGTACTTTGTGAATTTCATGCAATGCCAGCATAATTTCTTCCTTTAAAGCTTTTTTTTTTTTTTTCTAAAGAGAATAAAAACAGTAAAGGGCAGACAAATCCTCCACTATCCTTGTTTATGAATTTTATTGCTATTTGGAAAAACAAACATAGGTTTTTTTAGTTGGCAACTGAGGACAGTGTAAAACTCAGGCGCTAATTGTTAGGAACAGGAAGTTCTCAGATGTTGCCTCCACTTAGAGGTTTTATTGATAAAAAATCTGACCTTAATTACTAGCTAATTGAATCTGTAAGAGTCAGCTGATTGGAGCTTTATGAGAGTTGGGTATGAAGGAAATCCAGAATCCGGGAGCCTCTTTCAGATTGTGCAACACCTCTGTTAACTTTAAGTCATAAAATCTGACATGAGCTTGCTGAATTAATAGTTCCTATGTGGAAATCTTTCTAGCATACTTTACAAGGACTACATGTTGAAGGCAAGAAGGAGGAAAGATATCTCCTATAGAGCTAACTCATTAGCGCCTACTTGGACAGAAGAGGAAGCATAAAGTATGTTCAGCTTGGGGAAATAATGCTGCCTCTGCCCATCTGGAAAGGATATGAGGTCTGGGATGAAGCCTGATACCACCCAACCTGTTCCTTCTATTTTTAAATGAATAGCACACAGTCTTTCGCTCAACTGTGTTTGTGTGAGTTAATCATGGTGTGTAAGATCCTGAGAGCGCACTGCTAAATCTGGTCACTCAGAGATCCTAAGCTTTGAATAGACATTATTGCGTAGTAACTAGATGTTACTGGAACCTAGCTGCCATGTTTTTTAGGGAAAGGGTGATTTCAGTTTTCATTTAGACTTAGTACCATCATCTAGGGGCACTTTTTAAATTAAAAGTGTATATGCAAAACTCAAGATTAAAGACATAGAAAATTGTAAGAAAGCACTCTTATACAATTTGACTAATTCATAAATAAGGCACACAGAGAACATAGTCAAAGCCACACCAATTTCAGTTATTTTTACATTTTACCACAGATCAATGAAATTCAAGATTAAACTCTAGCAGGGTTACAATGAGATATTGACAGCGTGACTCTAATATGTACAGGAGAAAAATGTGCAAGAATTCCAAGAGAATTTGTTATCTAAAAAATGAATGGTTTTATTGAAATTTAATTGGAATATAATGTGCAGCATGTAGATAGTACACAGCATGTAGATAGATAGAATCAGTTTTGTCATACATGTTTCATCTCATTACAGCCAAAACAATACATATTCATTATTCCCAAATTTTATGTTCTTTGTAGTTCATCCTTTTTGACATTTGATGTCCCTTAATTAGATATTTTCTTTAGTTTTGTGAACCCATAAAATGTAACTATAAGAAATGTTTTATCGGTGTTATTAATAATGGAATGTATTTAGTTCTAGACAGATGATACTGATGGAATTTTCTACCATTTTTAGGCTGTAGTTTTCTGCTGTGTGTATGTGTGTGTTTTCTCTTCCTTTCTCATAAACTTCCATACAGTGTGAAATTATTTATTTTTAGGACCTCAGCATTTGTCATAAATATAAACTTTTTGTTCTTTTTCAAATTAACAAATCTTTAAAAATATTTGTATTTATTCTCTGAGAATTTCATATAATACATTTTGATCATATTCACACTTCTACATAACTCCTCAAATATCCTCCCTTCCTCCACCCTCTCTCTCTAGCACCATCCACCATTTTTACTCCTTTTATCTCTTTATCATGTTAAGTTTGTGTTCTCCAACTAGTCTTTGAGAGTAGGCTCTGTTTTGGCCTGCGGTCCACCTACCCCAGTAATGTCAATAGTTTACTACCTCCCAGGAGCTATCAAATGCCAGTAGATCTTCAGCCTATGGTAGGAATTTGTGTTCATGTTTCTAACTTTATGCTGAGATTTTTATGCTGAATTGAGTTTGTACAGATCTTTTGTATTCAATATATTTTTATGACAAAAAATCCTGAAGAAACTAGGGCTAAAGGGAAGGTAGCTCAACACAATAACCCCAGTTTCCAACAGAGATCATTGTGACATCAGAATGCTATTATGACATCACATTGATCCATTCTTCCACTATAATGTTAAATTATAACATCATAATTCTATTTTATATCCTTAGTAGGTTGTCTTATGCTTTGTGCCATCACAAAACCCTACTGTGATCAGAGTGCTTCATTGTACCATTAAAATTGAACATTGTATCACCACAATGCTCTTTGTCCCATAACAGTGCTTCATAGTGACATCAAATGCTTTATTATCATCATATGCTGCATGTTGTCTGATTTTGCTCTTTGGAGGGGGTGCCTGTCTCCCAGCTCCCAAATAAATCACACATGAAAGCTTATTCTTAGTTATCATGCCTGGTCTTAGCTTGGCTTGTTTCTTGCCAGATTTTATTAACTTTAAATTATCTCATCTATCTTTTGTGTCTGGGTGTTTTTCTTTCCTTCCTGTATCTTACTTTCATTCCTACTTTGTGTCTGGCCACTGATATCTCCTTGATCTCTCGCTCTTTCTTCTTTTTTCCCAGTATTTCTCCTTTTATATATTCTCTGTGCCTTCTAGACCTGCCTATATTTTCTCCCGCCTGGTTCTTGGCTATTCTTCTCTTTATTAGACCATCAGGTATTTTAGATAGGCAAAGTAACACAGCTTTACAAGGTTAAACAAATGAAACATAAAAGAATGTATCATATCTTTTTCATTAAACAAATATTCCAAAGCACAAACAACGTAAATGACACATCTTAAAATAATGTTCTTCAATGGCTGCATCATGTCACCATTATAATATGTTGTGACATCACAGTATTTTACTGTGTAATACAATGCCAAATAATGGCATCACAGTTAGCCAATGTGCCACTAAAAGCTCCTTTTAGCATCACAGTCTTCATTGTTACATCACAATGCTATACTATATCAAAATAATATTCCACTGTATTATTACACCGATGAATCGTGACAACAAAATATGACATTATTTACTAATAAGGTTTTGTTGTGACAACAAAATCTTGAATTTTGCCTCACAATGCCCAATTGTTTCATTACAGTGATTCATTGTTTTGTTACAATGGTATATTGTGTTAGTGTGTTATCGCGGTGCTAAACTATAATATCAGAATATGTCATTGTATAATAACAGTGGTTCATTGTAATATCACAATAGTCTACCACAAGATACAATGTGATATCACCATGCTGTCATAATAGTGCTCCATTTTGACATCAGAGTAGTACATTGTGACATCATGGTGTTCCATTGCTTCAGCACAGTGCTCCAGTCTCACAATGCTGTAGTGTATGTACCACAATTAGATATTGTGTCGTTACATTTTATTGTGCTTCAAATGCTGGACTCTGACATCATAATATTCTACTATGCCAAAAAATGTTCTGTGCCATCATAATGCTCTTTTTATAATAACAAACTACAATTTAATGTCACAAAGCTACAATGTAACATAACAGTTCCCCTTCATCTCATCATGGTGCTAAAATGTGATGACATACACATCACAGTGTTGTACTGTTTCATCATAATGCTGCATTTTGTCATTATAAGGCTCCGTCTTACCATCACAATGATCCATTGTTTCTCAGAATTCTTCATTGAATTACCAGAGTAATGGATTTGTGTCATCTCAATTTTTTCTCCATCAAAGTTCTTCAAAATATTATCACAGTGCTGCATTTTACTATGACAAAAGCACCCTGTGATAGCATAGTTTTCTCTTACACTAGCACAATAGCATTATTTGTGCCAAGGTTCTTCATTGTGCCATCACAAATGCTCAACTATGACATCACCATGCTTTATTATATTACTATAGCATTGCATTGTGCTATCAGATGGCTCTGTTTTACCATAGCAAGCTACACTGTGACATCACACTTCTCTATTGTGTCATCACAATACTTTATTGTGATGATGAAATACTACACCGTGAGATCATATGGCTTTATTGTATCATAATAATGTTGCGCTGTGTTACAATTCTCTGTTTAAACAACATAAGCTATGCCGGAGAGCACAATGGCTCTCTGTGACATCACAGCTCCATGTTGTACTGGCACAGTCATTTTATTATGAAGCTGACTGATTGTGCCAGCACAATGCTAGACTACAACATCGCGATGCTTCACTGTGATATTACCGAGCCTCATTCTGTCATGACAATGCTATATTATGCCATCACACTATTGGATTTTAGTGTGCAATGCTCTATATTTTTCACAATATTTTTAGTATATTTTGCCATCACAACACAACATCTTGACATTACTATGCTGAAATGTGACATCACAGCACTTCTGTGTCATAACAAATCGGCATTAAGTCATTACAATATTGAACTATGATGCCACAATGCTTCATATTTTGCACCACAGTAGTATATGGTATCATTACATTGTTTTTGTTCTGTAATATAGTTACATGCTTTGTGGGAAATTCTCATATTGAGGTGGGTTAAGGGCCATGAAAAGCTGCTGTGGATTTTCAGGACCCCTGTGTCATGGGACTATGTTCTGTTACATTGTAAATAATTGTTTTGCCTACTGGTTTAATAAAAATGCTGATTGTCCAAAGGCAGACAGGAAGTGTGGTTGGAGCTACAAGAATAAGAAAACTCTGTAAACAGGAAGAGCAGAGCAGAAATGCAAGAGAGAAGCCAGAGGGACACCACAGAGACAACACCATGAGACACCAGCAGACACAGTGGAAAGATGTTTAAATGTTCCTCTGAGATAAGATACCAAGCTGCATGGCTAAACAAGATAAGAATCATGGGTCAGTTTAAGATGAAAGAGCTAGCAAGTTATATGTCTGGGTCCTAGGTCAATCAGCAAGTAGAGTATAATTAATATAAGCATCTGTGAGATTCTATGGGACTGTGGGACTGTGGGTTAGAACATTAGGGCCAGCTTGGAATGGCCAGGCCAGAAATTTCTTACTACAAATGGTAGTTCAACATGGTTGATATACACCCACATAATGCTGGAGAAAGATTAAAAAGGTTTATAGAGCACAGAATTGGAGCCAAAAACAGCTTCCAAATCATGCTTCTTCATGAGCTGTGGTAGAGATGTCCTGGTGAGGCATGTGGGCTTGGGCTACAAAATAGCAGGCTTTTGGAGTGCAGCCTGAGCTACAACAAGGCCAGTTCCTGAAGTCTCACAGGAGCCTCAATGTGATCAACAAGCTGAATATTGATGGATTTAAGCTTTCTGTTTACATAGACAAAAAGGAAACAGAGTCAAAAACTGTTTCTTAGAAGCAGCGTTTTATTGGGTTAGCTCTATTTGCTGGAGGCAAGCAGAGGCTTGGCTTTTTGAAGAGAGGCTTTCTGACTCGGTGTTTTCTGCAGAACACTTGTGAGTCTTTTAAGAGGTTCTGCTGCCAAATAATTAAATGGGGTTCATGAGCAGCAGATGGTAGTGCTTTGTTAAAATTCCCCAGGGTGATAATTGTGGGTCCTGCCAGTAGCTCTGCTTAAAAGCTAAACTCTATGAAGTTAGACTAGGATCTGGTGGAGCCAATCAGACATCGTAGTCAAGCCTTTAATCCTTAGCCACACCTTGGCAGATTAAAGGTGTGGTCAGACACAGAAAGAAATAGAGGGAGCTGGAAGGAGCCAAACAAGGGTGTGGCCAGGAACAGAAAAAGATAAGAAATAAGAGATACACAGTAAAGATAGGTTCAAAAAAGTCTAAATGCTTACAGTGTGTTTAATATATATATTTAATATATTTGAGAGAGAAAAGGAAAAGGGATAGAAGAAAGTACTTAAAATGAAATATAGTAAAAAATTTAATAAGCCAGGTAAATATGTAAATTATAAAGTGTCTGGATAATGTATGTTGTTGTCTTTAAGTTTTTTGACTGAAAATGAAGTAGTAAAAGCTGCCAAAAGCCATTTGATTACAAATGCTGCTGCATTAATCCAACCTATATATTTGGTAAATGAGTTGACATTAAAATTGAAATCAAAAGATATGCTACTTTGAAGAGGTTTTCTTTTTATTTCCACAGAAAATGAGAGGCTGCAGATATATCCCTGTTTAAAGTTTGATTGAGGAAGATTCACTGAAAATTCTTCAATGAAAATGGATGGTCCAGATCATCCAGCATGTCAGAACACCTCTGCTGAAGTTTCCTCTGAGCTATGCATTCAAAACAACTTCAAGGAATACTGGCTGAGATGACCCAGTCTTATAGACTACTTCACTATGGACTTGTCTATAATCCCAAATTTTCTTTGGGTCCCCATGGGATTGCCAGAACCCCCATTCCCTATGAACCAAAATTATAGGCCCAAAAGGTACACTGATAAGTCAGAATTATATTAAAATTAAAGTTATATATCATCAAAACATTTCACTGCCACTAGTATTAAACAATCAGTAACCATCATATACATATAGACATATAAACTGAATATTAAGATGTCCAAAGATTTTACTAAGTAATAAAAATAACAGCTCCATGAAAACAGGGTAAAGAATAAAAGTAACAGTTGTCATAGCAAAAAATACACATGGTCTAAGAACACATGAAGGTGGGGACATATTTTCTAAATTTTATACTGATAAAAGTTAATTTGTTAGTATCAAAGAGTTATGAGAAATAAATATCACTTTATATTTCTCTAAATTTTAAGAGTATGTCCACATGTGTTTGAAGTATAACAACCCTGGAAGTATAGTTATTATTATGATATTCTTGATGAAAAATGTATATAACCTAATAAGAAAAATGGTCTTTATAATTTTTACATTCAATAATTCTGAGTTCTTCATAAAACTGTGTATATCTATATATCTATCTATATAGATATATAGATATAATGGACAGATAGATATAGATATTAATATAAATAATGTTACCTGCATAAATGATGAAACTACATTAAACAAATGCTATAAAACAAATTGTGCCAGTGGGAAGAAGCATGTGTTCATGCTAGAAGACCAATTAGTGAAGTATTCTGGGTCCTAGACATTTATGTAACCAGTATCCCTCCTTTTCCTGTTAATATAGCCATTATGTGTCTTATAACATTAGTTTTCTTAAACAAGGCCAAGTTGAGTTTGCATTATTGGCAACTGGATATGTCCTTATTTTCTTACCAGGACATTTTATGTTCTATTGTGTATTATATTTTTAAAATATAGAACAGCACATAACTATATAATTTCTTGTTTTTCCTCAAAATAATGAGTCAGTACCCAAGTATGGAGCATGAGTTTAATCTCAAGAGGGCCGAAAAGGAAGCAGACTAGGAAAAAAAATGATGTTGTAAAATTTACTCTGAGAAATGTCCGTATGATTGATCTGAACAAGGTTTTCATTTATATATTCTTCCTGTGAGGCTATCAGTCTCAACCATGAAGGATTACAAATGTAGACTAATACATTAAAAGGTAAGAGATATAGGACTAGATAGAGTATAAGTTTCTGACAGTGGGGACTTTGATGATTGCTTGAGGACTCCTATTTCCCATCTGTTACAATCAGTCTCTAGAATCCAGCTCTGGGACCCTGGGTCCAGAAAAGCTCCCCTGAGAGCTTGCTTTGCTTTCCAGCGTGCTGCTGCAAATTGCGGAACCAAAAGAATGATTGTCTGCAGATGCACAGGTCTTAAAACTCATCATAAATTGCCTTTATCCCCTGAACTGTCTGTCCAATTTTTAGATTATCATTTTTGACAAATATTTTTTGGGGGTATGCTAGTTATATTTTGTCAACTTGATGATATATGTTAGACAGAGGGCACCTAAGCTGAAAAAATGCCTCTATCAAATTGAAATGTTGGAAAGTCTGTGGGTATTTAAAAAATTGTTGATGCCCACTGTGAGCAGAGCTGCCCCTGAGTTGGTCCTGGGTTATGTAAGAAAGGAAGCTGAGTAAGTTGCATTCCTCCATGTCTCTATTCAGGCTTCTGCCTCCAGGTTCCTGCCTTGGCACTCCCCTCCCCCAACCCATGATCATAATGTGTAAGAAAAAAATGGAAGAAAAGAAAAAAAAATACCTTTAACCCCCAAACCCTTTCTTCTCCAAGTTGCTTTCTGACTTTGTGATTTATCACAGGAGTAGAAAACAAACTAATAGAGGAGTTATCAAATAACTTGCTACCACTATTTGTGATTATTTTTAATATTTCATCAGATGCTAAGAGTTCACATGTATGATGGAAAATTCATGAGACAACAGGGAAAAGCTGTAAGTACTGCAAGAATGTATGACTTCCCGGTGTCCTTCCACTCCAGTATGTGGATAAATGGATTCAAAGTATGCGAGAGCTCCACTATTTTTGTAAATCAAGATGTTCCAAAGTGTGATGATATATTTTATATTTAATAAAATAAGTTTGGAATATCAGAGAACAGAATCACCTACAGTCAAGCCAGGAGGGTCAGAGAGTGGTAACTCAAATCTTTAATCCCACTGTGGGAAAGACTGGGAGTGGTGACCTACGCCTTTAAACCTATAACTCCAGAGACAGAGCTCTTTCTGTTTCTATGAGTTCAAGGCATAACTTCCGAATAGTAGTAGCTCACACCTTTAATTCTAACTCTAGGAATATGATGCAGAGTTGAACCTGGAAGTGAAACAGCTGGGCAAGGAGGTTTTTAAGGCAGGTGTAGGAAGACAGGGATTATTCTATAGAAGCAGGAGCAATGAAGGGCTGGGCTGAGGAAGCTGGAAGATAGCTCTTACCCTGAGAAGTTGGCTGGGTGAAATTTGACTGTGGTCTGTTTACTCTCTCTGATATTCCAGCTTTCCCCTAATATCTGGCTCTATGTTTTCATTAAATACAAACTAGAATTTGTGTTTCACCAAGGTGCATTTGAATTTCCATTTAAAATTACCACATTACTTGAGGTGTTCCTTAAGTCACCTTATTTCTGAGTGGCTTCTGGACATAAGCTTCTCCTTGGCCTATCTACTGTAAAGTGAACAAACTCCAAGTTGTAGATCGTGGTATAGTTTGACTAAAATTTAACATAATATAAACATATACAGAATAATCAATAGATTCTCAAGACCTGAAGTTCTCTACTCTCATTGGTTGTTAGGGGTCCCTGGCTGTTATGATTGTTTCAGCTGAGAAGAACAACTGTCAGTTTTATTATATAATATTTAAATAGTGTGTATGTGTGTGCATGTGTGTATGTGTGTGCATGTGTGTGTTTTGTTTGTGTATGTGTGTGCATGTGTTACAATTAGGTTTTTTAAACATCATGTGTATGTATGCATGTTGTGGATATGTATGTATGTGTTGTGTGCATGTGTCTCTGTGTATATGTATGTTGTGTGTGGTGTAGTCTGTGTGCGTGTGTGTGTGTGTGTGTGTGTGTGTGTGTGTGTGTGTGTGTGTGTGTGTGTCTGTCAAGATATCTCTGTGGATAGAGGTGCTGGTGCCAAGCCTGAGAATCTTAGTTTTATCCCCAGGACCCACATGATGGAACACGAGAATCAAACCCCTCAAAATTTTCTGATCTACAACATTGAAGATCAATACTTCCCAAATAAATAAACATTCAGAATTAATATTTTTTAAGTAAAAAGGGGAGACTTCTGTTATGACACCATAGAAGAAATATCAGGATTAAAGTTTACCTTTAAACATGTAACAATTAATGAAATTGGTAGTGGGATTATGTTGTTACATTGTAAATAATTGACCCACCTACTGATTTAATAAAAATGCTGATTGGCTGAAGGAAGACAAGAAGTATGGTGGAGCTACCAAACTAAGAAAACTCTGGAAACAGAAAGAGCAGAGCAGAGAAGCCAGAGAGACGGCATGGAGACACCAGCAGAGGAAATAAGTTGAAATGCTGCTCTGAGAAAAGATACTGAGCTGCATGGCTGAACAAGATAAGAATCATGGGTTAGTTTAAGAATTTAGAGTTAGCAAGTTATATGCCTGGGCCTTAGGTCAATCAGCATAAAATTTATAAAAGCATCTGTGTTTCTGTGGGACTGGGAGTCTGTGGGCCTGGACCACAGGCCAGACAGGCCAGAAGCTACATACAACAGAAATTACTCTTTGATTTAAGTATGTTAAAGTAAGTGAATCTGCCTCAATAGGTTCACTTCTAAGGCTGAGCAACATAAGAACTTAACGCTAGTGTATGTGTGCCCCCTCTCTCAGTGCTCAGAACCACAGTCATCCACTCAGAGAGCATGGAAAGAAGGAAAGTCTTCTAGATATCAGTTGTCATGGTAGCTGCTTGGAAATTTCAAGAAGAGTCAAGAGAAGAAGTAGATGGTGATGTTGCTGTGTGCAGAAAAACACAAAGAACACTTTGGGTCCTATCTTAAATTAGAATTATTTAAGAAATAATAGATAGGCTTTAGCACCAATAAAGCCGATCAAACACTGAAGCATAGTTTCGGGTCAAAACACTTGCTCAGTTCATCAAGGGAAACTGCATCTGCTAATACCCTGAGCTGGGAGAACTGCTTTGCTTGAACAGGAGCAAAGCAAAGGAAAATTAATCCCCAGTGCTCTCAGATGTTTAATTAATAATCTTTGTTAATTAAACAGCATGAATGTCTTTTAGCTATTTGTCAAACAACAACAGATACTTCACTTTTGCGTAGAGAGGGCTAACGAAGGAATGTAAAGAGGTCTGGGCATTGCAGGGCAATCACCATTCTACTCAAGGAACAAGACAAAGGGATTGTGGTTTCTCCTAATATTGGGATATCCCTTCCAGCTTCTCTACAGTGGCTGAGTGTGTGTATAAAAATCACTTTGTACCATGATCAAGATATGTTTACTTTAATGATGAAAAGCCCTAAGGTAATCTCATAAGTCTACAAGGGGATTTACTTAATCATCCATAGGACATAAAAATGATTTGTACAAATTAACCAACACTGTGATTGGTTGTCTACACTTCTTTGAAGTTATTAATCATTCAGCATTCGAAATAAATGGGTAGACCTTGATAAATAAGGTAATCCTGGACTTGGAGGAATCATACATTCTTTCCGTTGTTTATACAAAGCAATTCTAAAAGAATATGCAGAAAGAAAAGGACAAAAAACCTCTAGTATGTACATTCTGTAACATAAAAAGTTAACCTTTATTCTGAGCTATAACTTAAAAGGAATTATTAAAAGTTTGATGCTTTGTAACAGAATGTATGAAACCATAATCACTAAGGCCAGGAAGACCTCACTATAATAAGTCATGGCCAAAAAGCAGCAGTGTTTTCCTGATAAAGTTAGAAGATTAATAGGCTATGAAAAATCTAAGAATGGTGGTAATAACTTGAAATGAAAATGGAAGGAAAGCTAGAGTGGAAGCAATTATTTCCTGAGACCATTGTGCTTAGCTCCAGAGGCCCCTTTATCCTGAGTTTCATGAGAGAAAAATGGTTCCACAATTTAGAGCCAAATTTGAAGAAAACTTTAATTAAATAAAGACAGGGTAAAAAGGATTCTGATCAGGTCCACCTCTGGGTTCCCAGGAGATGGCCTCAAGTCATATTTGTAGAGCTTAAAAACACACTATTCACTGAATTTCCATCAGCTCCAGTCAAGACAGGTATACATCCTGGTATGTTTCCTGCCCATATAGTTCCCACCCACATGTGACCAAGCACATCCACTGTAGATGGGTCAAACAAACTTGTTTAGGCGAATAAAATACATGTGGCTTGTTATTTTCCAAGATCTACAACTCTCAGCACTTCACAAAGTTACCTTGTCCTTGAGCAGGTGAAGTGTACAGGGCACCTTAACTTTTAAAGGCCCCACGGAACTGCTGTGCTTCTGATGTGTGGAAAGATCTCAGAAAAATAAGTTATTTTTATGGTTTTTATTTTCATGTATTACTAATATAAAGTTTGTTTTATTTTGAATTATGTGTAAGTATGTGTGTATGTGTGTGTGTGTGTATGTGTGTCTGTGTGTCTGTGTGTCTGTGTGTCTGTGAGTATGTGCATATGAATACATGCCCATGGAAACCAGAAGAGGAAGTTGGCTCCTCTGGACCGAAATTACAGACTGTTGGAAGCTGCCCATGATGGGTGCTGAGAACAGAATTTGACTCCCCAACAAAAGAAGTGTGAGCTTCAAACTGCTGAGCCATCTTTCCAGCCTTTTATGTTATTATATTATAAGACAAGATAGGTAGATTAAAATTTACTGGTTATTCGTTAAAATACTCAGGAAAGATATTGATATTGTTTAAATAAATAAATTTCAACAGACTTTATAAAGATAAGACTGTATATTATAACTGCCTAATATACCTCTGAAGCATGAAAAAAGGATAAGTTGCATGGTTTGGTGGACTTTTCCTAAATGAGCAACACAAATGTGGCTACAACCCAGAGCATAAACTAGGCTATAAATTCTCCGAAGTCCCTTTAAGATAGTTAGCATCAATAGCGGCTAAGGGTTCACAGTTGTTTTAGCTAAGAAAAGTAATCCCTGTGACTCCAGACACTTACAAGCATTGAAAAGGCTTCCCAAGAACTAGCTGAAGCCTGTGCCATTAAAAACATGGAGGGTGATTTTAAGTGGGTAATACCTAAAGTTTCTGAAACAAAAAAAGAATAGCATGGCCCACAGAGGGGTGGCAAGCCAGTGTTTTCTGATTCTGGAGCCACATGGAAGATATATTAAAAAGTATCTTAGTTAGGGTTTCTACTTCTTTGATAAAATATTATGAATCAGATAGATAGATAGATAGATAGATAGATAGATAGATAGATAGATAGATAGATAGATGGATGGATGGATGGATGGATGGATGGATGGATGGATGGATGGATGGATGGATGGATGGGATAGATGGATGGATGGATGGATGGATGGATGGATGGATGGATGGATGGATGGATGGATGGGTGGGTGGGTGGGTGGGTGGAAGGAAGAAAAGAAAGGAAGAAAGAAAGGAGAACAACAGTTTCATTTCACTTTACACTTTTATATTACAGTCCTTCATGAAGCAAATCAGTACAAAAACTCAAGACAACAACATGGAGACAGGAACTGATGCAGAAGCCATGTAGAAAAGGTACGTACTCGCTTGCTCCTCATAGCTTATTTAGCCTGCTATTTCTCTCTTTTAAAATAATTTATTTCATTTTTAATATTATAATATAATTACATCATTTACCTATTCCTTTTTCTCCCTCCAAGTCCACCTATATATTCCTTACTCACTTTCAAATTCATGTGCTCCTTTGTCAATCATTGTTATACACACACATATACATACATATATTAACAGGGTTTAAATATATGTATATTATATAAGTATTTCTAAATGCATAAATACCATCTTCTAAGTCTGCATAATCTTACTTAGGAATATATGTTTTCAAGGATGAAGAAGACCTATACCATAGGCATGATAACATAGATTTGGGAGGAGCTCATAATTCTCAACCTATACACAGAACTAAGGAATTCTGAGCTGTTTGGAAGAAATAGTGTTCTCAAGAAGACAGCCTATTTTCTAAAACAACTCAGGACCATCTGCCCTGGGATAGCACCACCCACCTTGAACTTGGCCTACCCACATCAATCATTAGTGAAGAATACACCACAGGCTAGCCCGTGGAATTTTCTCAGTTAAGTATTTCTCTTCTCAAATGACTCTGGATTGTGTTAAATTAGCAACAATAAAATAAAACAAAACAAACTAACCAGGGCTAATAATATACATAACTAAACTACAATGCATACTGTTCACTTCATTGGTGTGGTTTGAAAGAAAATGGCCACAAAGGGAGTGGCACTATTAGGAGGTGTGGCCTTATTGGAGTAGGTGTGGCCTTGTTGGGGAAGTATGTCACTGTGGGAGTGAGGTTTAAGGTTTCCCATGCTCAAGCTATGCCCAGTATCACAGTTCACTTCCTCTTGCCTATGGATCAAGATGTGAAACTCTCAGCTCCTTCTCCAGCACCATGCTGACACGCATGCTGCCATGCTTCTTGTGATGATAAGGGATTAAACCTCTGAAACTGTAAGTGACCCAAATTAAATGTTTTCTTTTGTATAGGTTCCTGTTGTCATGGTGTCTCTTTACAGCAATTGAAACACTAATTAAGACATTCATCATTTTTAAGTATTAGTTGAAAAGGAACTTCACTAAGAATCAAAAGTGTTAAACTGCTTTCAATATTAAATAAAGTAGTCCTGAATTTTTATCAAAGTCTAATTTGTTCAATAGGTCAATCAATAAATATCACTTGAATTAAAATAGGGGGAAACTACTATTTTCTCCATTCCTATAGATGATAATCAATAGAAAGGCTTGAAGAATATATCTCTTACTCGGTGATGAAGTTATAGCACACACTGATCTCTTGAAGTTACTCAAAGCTGGTTGAGAAGTTCTGAGAAGCAGCTTAGCTCCAGTACTTGGAGATTTTGAGCAGTATTTGAGGACCCTATAGAGTCATTTTTACAATCTCTGGTGAGAAACAAATAAAAATGTCTAGAAAACGTGTATAGCTGAAACTCTCTCTCTGTCCCTGATATCATGAGCAAAGAAGTCTGGGACAAATGCAGTTTCCCATTTTGTTTTTCTTTTCCTTACCATTCTTTCAGCAATTTTCCTGCTGATGATTTAGGTACAAAACATAATGGTATGAGTAGGTAAGAGTAGCCAGATAAAGATACAAGAGAAGAAAGTGATTAGTAGGCTAATGTTGGACCTGATGTTTCATGGTTACAATTTTGATCTTTGTCTAAAAACAATGGAGTCAAATAAACAATACAAATTAGGAAGGTAATTTGATCATATGATCAGGTTATATCTTTAAAAGTAACACCTTACCTGGAGTTGGTGATACACACCTTTAATATTAGCAGTTGAAAAACAGAGGGAGGGAGAACTCTGTGCATTCAAGGCCATCTTGGTCTATATAGTGATTTCCAGGGACATGGCTACATAGAAAGATCCTGTCTCATAAATAAGTAAATAATAAAGAATCAGCCATTCTTCTGTGACTTTTTTCAAAGGGGCAGGCAAAAAAAATGCCTCTTTTCCTAAGACCTCAATAAGGCATAACTAGGCAACAGTATACTCTGAGAAACTCAAGAGTTTCCTAGGGTTTCTTACAGGGCAGAGGTAAGGGGTTATTTATAGGGATCTGTATGTTTCCACCCCCAACAGACTTTACCTGGAAAACCTTTACCCAACAGGGATGGGTGTTTCCTTGCAGCCACATAGATGAAGCTTCTTAGTCTTTCCAAGCCTACAAAATCTAACCCTGCTCCTGATACCATGTACAATTAAGGCAGAATTGTCATACTACCTGAATACTCAGGTATGGGTCTCATGTCTGTTTTTGTCTCTCTAGGAGTGAGTGTAAAATGCTAACAAGCCCAACTAAGATGATCTTTTCTTTTATAAATTGACACAGCTGAACTTCCTAAGATAGTTTAGCTTTTGCACAGGGACAGTCACTCACTAAGTGGTTAATATATTATGCATCAATGTCACATTAAGAGATAAAACAGGGTTCACCAGCAGCAGTAAAAGCCTGTAGTGCATGCCAGCAGGAGAGTTGGGTTACCCTCCTCCTAGCTGGCTAACCAAGCCACGTATAAAACAGGTCCTAGATCTGGGCATTAGGCCATGAATCATGTTCCCCTCACCCATCTCAGCTCCAGCTATAGGCAAGCAATCAGGACCCCTGCCTTCAAACCTGACTATCCACACCCCTAATCCTCTAGCATCAGACCTTTGACCCCATGAACCTCAGTCCATTTCTCAAAATTACCCTTCCCCCAGCCTTTACTGCTGCCTGAGACACAGCCTCCGAAGAGCCCCAGCAGCAGAGATCCCACTTCTGCTGAGTTCTCCGAGAGTTCCAGTTGCACCAAGAGCACCTAGTAGACCAAAAACAGCTATCTGAAACACAGACAACACTTGCACCTATCAGCGGAACAGATGGGTAAATGCCAATGTAAAAATTAGTGGTTCTGCAACAGCAAGACCTGAGCATTCCAGTACTGAAGAAGCAGAGGAAAATGACCTTAAAAATATCCTTATATAGATGATAGAAGCCTTCAAGGAGGACATTCAGGAAAATGGTTGAGTGAGAGGAGCAATAGGGAGGGAGAACAAAGAAACAGATATCTTGATAGGTGGGGCCATTGAGGGGTTAAAGAAAAACCCGGTGCTAGGGAAACATCCAAGAACCCACAAGGTGGCCCTGGCTAGGACTCCAGGTAATAGTGGACTATAGTAGAGAGTGACTATACATGACTTCCCCTATAATTAAATGAATGACCACCCTTATTGTCGTTATAGAACCTACATTCAGCAATAAATAGAGGCAGAACGAGATCTATAGCTAAGCACCAGGTCGAGCTCCAGGTCCAGCTTAAGAGAGGGAGGAGAGAATATATGAGCAAAGGGATCAGGATCATGAGGTGGAGTGTGGTGGGATTCAGGTGTCAGCTGATAAGATCCGAGGATGCCTACCCAGGGTCCTGGGCCCCTGAGGGGGGGCATGGCCAACCCCATTGATAAGGGGCTGCTGGAACCCCAGAAAAGCTGTTTTGCCTGGTTCCTGGCTGATGGAGAGACTGGTTGGAATCAATCATCATCGTTCCAGACTCCAGTCCCTGTTCAGGCTCCGCTATAAGCTGTTATCTGTATCGTGAGTGCTGGTATATATTTTAATAAATATCAAACTTGGACTGGTGCCTTCTAAGTAAAGTTCCACCTACAGAGGAAATCCACAGAGATGGCTGACCTGAGCTATTGGGAGCTCTCTGATTCTGAAATGACAGCTGGAACTTTCATGGAAAGGAATTAAACCCTCTGAATATAGATAACAGTCAAAAGGCATGGGCAGTTTGTGGAGCCTTTTTCAGTAGGACCAGAGATTATTCCTGGTGCATGAACTGACATCTTGGAGCCCATTCCTTACAGAGGAACACCTTACTCCCTTACTCAGCCTTGATACTGGTGGGGGATGGACTCAGTCCTACCTCAACTGGATATACCAGACCAAACTGACTCACCTTGGGATTTATTGCCCTCCATGGGAAATTGATGGGGGGGGGGATGAGAAGGGGAGGCTGAGGGAAGATAGGAAAGAGGTGAGGGAGGAGGAGCAGTAAAGGCTATGAGAAAAGGCATTTTAAATAAAAACAAACTTCCTCTTGGATGAGTTTGATGAAGAGTGAGTCCAAATTTCTCTCCCTGTGTCTCTGTCTAGCTCCAAATTAACCTGAACACCCTGAATTAACTCAGAGAACCTCTTCATCCTACCCTTCTGGCTACAATATAAAATTAAATCACCTTTCTACCTAGCTTCTGCTCTCTATTCTTGTGAGACAGCCTAGCAGTTTGTGCCCAGTAAACTTTTTTTTCTAACCATAGATTTTGGTAATTTGATTGTACTTGTCTACAATTACCACAACATACATATACACACATACTTTACTTTAGGCCAGGGCCATGGAAGAATAAATAACTTAAGATAAATGCTATGAATTTATCTTAGGTTTTAAAAGTTAATTGTGTAAGAAATTCAAGGCAGAGTAGGGTTGGATGCACTGTTTGATCTCTTGAAGGAAGATTAAATTTAGCAGACTGAGTATACCATAGGATGGCAGCCTAAGTACAGTTGTGAGTGGTCTATAGGCACAGTGTTAACTTGGTTGTGAGGTTGACAATATTTCAGTCTCTTTGTGGGCAAGTGGTACATTCAGAAATATGTACCACCACAAGGTTAAAAACAGATGAAAGCCTAATAATCAGGCTTTTAGATAAGATTCTATTACTGTGCTCCAATAATTAGTAGCAATTTATTCTGGGAAGAGACATGAGGGGTAAGAGAAAGTTGATAAGTTCAAAAGATACCTGTATGTTAATACCATTAGGACTCAGTGATAGGATGAATATGCAATTGGAATAGAAGATGACACCAGAATCTGTTTCTTCAGTCAACAGTTGTGCTTCACTGTAGCATGAGCTGAGGGTAGAGCAGGGAATATGAGCTTCCCTGGTCTTGGAAATCCTACACATCAGTAGGAAGACACATGAAAAATAAATGAAGTAATGTAGAAATGGTTATACCTTGAGGAAATAAAATACGGTATGATAAAAAAGAGCTGAAGAAAACTATTGCTTATGAGTAGAGAGGTTAAAAAGTCAGCGAATAAGTAAAAGTTAATATTGAAATCTGTATGATGAAAGGAGTCTGCTATTAAAAGCTAGTGTTGGACTCCTCAGGACCAAACATAGGTGTCACAAACAAGACATATCAAGGCTTGAGATGGCTCAGTTTCTAAGAATATCTGCTACTCTTGCAGCTGATAGAGTTCAATTCTCACATCCTCCTGTAGCTCAAGCTCCAGTTCCTTTGCCTCATCCAAGCGTTCTCATTTAAGATAAATGTAACACTGCATTTTTTGTAATCAATTTTTATTTCTGTAGAGCCAGTATTAAGGACTCTCTTTCATCCACTATTCCATTTGAGACTTTTTTCTTTTCCCTTCGTCAAAAGATTGAGCTAACTCAATTTGTCAATTTTATTGACCCTCTGAAAGACCCAGGTTTTGTTCCATGGATTTTAACGTTTGCTTTTGTAGTTTCTCTGTCTCTGATCTTACCTTTATTTCTTCCTTTTCCAGTTTGTCTTCTTTTCCTTTGTCTTAAGGTATATAACGCCTGCCAGCTGAGCCCTGAAACTAATGGGCATCTGTGTCTGTGTTAGGTGATGTATCTGTTCTTCTTTCTTACTTTCTATACCATTTATGTTGACATGTACTTCTGAGCAATGCTTTCACTGTAATCCATGGTTTATTTATGTTCTCATCCATTTCAAATAATTTTGATTGCCTCTTTTATTTCTTTTTTGACTCATTGGTTTCGGGTAATGAGTTTTTAAATTCACACATTTACAAGTTTCTCAGGCTTTCTCTTCGTATTCATTTGTTCTGTTTCATTTTGATTTTTCTCGTGGTATTTATGTGTTCTATTTCATTGTGATAAGAGTTATGCTGTGCACAGGTCACATTCTTTTAGATGTATTAACCCCTGATTTATAGCCCAGCTTACACACTCTTTCCCAGGCAACATCTCATGCGTAACTGAAAAATATATATGCTGCTACTTTGTATAAAGTGTTCAGTTTTATTGAGTTTGGTTGGTTTGTAGTTGTTAGAATTTTGTTCAGTCCCCTGAAGCCACACCTGGCCAATTGCGATTGTCCTGGCCCTACCCTGAGTTCTGGTTTAAAGCTCCACTTATGACCCTCTGTTCCTCTTGTCCTTCCTTTTCCACACTCTGTTCGAGATCATGAAACCCCTCTCCCTCTTTCTCTCTTTCCCCTTCTTCATCTCTCTCCATAATACTAATATCTTTTCACATAGTCGCAGCACATGAAGCGTGAGGTCTCTCTCCATCATCACCATCTCCCAACCACACTGAATAAACTCAATATCATATCATAACACAACAGTAGTGTTACTCAGTTCTTCTGTTACCAATCAGTGGCCTAGTTCTGCTCTTGGTAAAGAGCTGACTGTACTACTAGCTTTTGTGTTTGAATCCCTGACCAATAGCCTCTTCTACAGTCTACACTGCTTTATTTAAAATTCATTTTGTTTTGCAAAGTTTTATTTTAAAATTTCAGTGTATTTTGATTATATTCTTTCCCCTTCTTCAAACTCCTCTCAGATCATCTTTCTGACCCACACAATTTTATGTTCTCTTTTACTTCTTTGCACTGTTTTTGAGTCCTATTTGCTTTGACTGACTGTGCTATTTGTTGTACAGGAAATCAATTCCTTCAGGAAGAAAACAGGAACTTGCCCCACCCTGCAAGGCAAGTTTACCCAAGGAACATGGAGCTAAGAATGGGAATATTAGAACACCTTCTCTAGGAGCTGACTGCTTTTGGAGTTGGGGTGGGGGTGGAGGACAGCCAGTGTGTTTCCTTCACTTTTCCTGGTATGAGACTATCATTGAAGACAGAGATTATCAGGATTTACTGTGCCTTATGTGAACCCCTTGTTTCATGAGGAGTCTCAGGGGGAGGCTTTTAATGACACTAAGTACTCAGCTAAAACAACAGGTAGTGGTGATTAAATGAGATGTGGGACTACTCCTCCGGAGAAGACACTGAGCTGTTTGCTTCTGTTGAATTACTTGTGCTATTATGCTATACTACATGAAAAGCCTTGAATTATTTGGTTATCAATCATTTGACAAAGCCAGGCACAGTATCTATATATATATCTATATAGTTTTTAAAAATGAAAGACAAACTATCTTAAACTATTTTTATATTGTTGTGATAGGATGCTGTAACCAAGGCAACTTATAAAAGAAAGCCTTTAGTGAAGGTTTACAGTCTCAAAGCATTGAGTCTGTTACCATCATGGCAGGGAGAAGGACAGAACAAAATCAGTTATGACTCCAGGGCAGTAGTTGAGAGTTCCTGTCTTGCTACACAATCAAGAGGCACCAAGAGCTAAGTAGGCATAGTCTGGGACTTTGAAATCTGCAAGCCACCATTGCCATATCTCCTCCAAAAGGCCACATCCCCCAATTCTACTCAAGCACTTCTACCAACCTAGGACCAAACATTCAAACATATGAGCATACGAGGGTCCACTCTGATTCAATGGACCACACCAAGTAACTCAAAGGAGCCCCCTCACACAAGCCAATGAGAAACTAAGACTAAGAGAAGGGTAGCAATAGTGGAGAACCTTTCAACAAGAGGACAGGACTTTCCTTACAGTTTAAAAGACAGTCTGAGTTCTGGTTTCTCTCCTACCAAACAGGTTAAAACAGCAACAAAATGCAGCTGAAATGTGCTGAAGTATGAAGACAAAAAATGTTAATGAAATTATTTCAGAAGATGTGTGTGATAATCTCCCACCCTTTTTCTATGTTAGACAATGTAGCTAATGTCCCAAATACGTCTTGTTGCCTCCCCCAAACTATTACTGTATATGTTGACACCAGAGCCCGTGTCCTTGCCATTCTAACAGGCCAGGCTGGACTATTAAATAAACAAGTGGAAAGAGGCAGACATAAAAAGAAATTTAGTTCGTCAATTTAGCCATGTTAGGGGCAAAGGGTGTTGGTACTCCCTCGTCTGCAAGCCTGTTTTGGGGATCATGTCATATTATAGTTAGGCTGAAATACACAGAAATATGTATATCTTAGTAGCTTCAGTCAAGATGGTTTCTGGCCAATCATTGATCATTAAGACAATGATTATTTTTTTTCTCCATTACAGGGTGGTCTCATAGGCTGTCCGAACTGAGTGAAATGTCTTCCTGGAAGGTGTTTCTCTGGTTGCCACCAAGCTTCCGTCCTTCCTTCTGCAGTCACGAGATTTCTAAGGGAATTCCAGTTTCTTATGGTCTGTGGTTTCAATAGTCTAACAGCCAAAAGGAAGGGCATATAAATCGCTTAAGAATTCTTGTTCCCAGTTATATAGTCTTGCCCCCAGTTATACTTGCTACCTTGTTTGTATGTCTCACTCTCAAGGTGAAATACACCTGTGTTTTAAAACTAATATCATTAGCAGAAAAACAGTAGGAGCCAAGAATAGAACAGAGCTGATTACTCTGTCAAATGTGTACAAGATCCATTTCTCTATAATACTTGCCTTTGCATACCTTTGGAAGGGCTGGAACAAGTGACTCAATTATGTTGTTAGGTTTAAGACAGAGTACTTCTATGAAGCCCACTCTGGTCTCCAATTTGTGATCCTCCTGTTTCAGTCTACTAAATGCTGGAATCACAGGCAAGCTCCACCGTGCCATGGGGAATTTACTTTAACTGTGACAACTTCTATTTGTCTCTGAATGGGGTTCTCTCTTGGCATCACTGATTGATCACCTAGTAGTTTATTCTTTATTGTCCCTCATCTTCAGGGAGGCATCTATACTAGTTTAGTTGACCTGACCCCATGTTGGGAGTGAAACAGATGTCAGAAGTTATTTACTGACAATAAAAGTCTTTATAGCTAATTTTAAGCCACAAGGACGTCTAGAAGGAATGATTCTCAGGTCAGATCTATCTGGAGTCCACTCTTTTTACTATGACATTGAACAGAAAATTACTAAGGATGGGAAAGTCTTCCTGGTTTCTGGTCTCAGGATAAATGCAGAGAATATTTAAGCTTCAAGGGTGGTTTCTTTGCAGAGTAGATAAGTTCTCTATCTGTGATAGATTGGATGTCTGTGATATGATCGTTTACAAGTGATTTTAATCATACAGAGATTTTTTTTCCCATGATTTTTCTTTCTGTATGTGTATACACATATATACATACCTGAACTTTGGTTGCTAAGTTCATTTTAATGATCGGTGTGAAGTCCTTTAAAACATTTCTGGCTTTATTTTGATGGAATTTTGCTGAGAAATTGTGTTTATTAAAATACAATAACACTAAACACTAGTCTGTACTATAGATGCTTTGGCCTGTTCTGCTGAGTTGTTTGTGTTAGTGATGATAGCCACACTAAAATCAGGTGAAAAGTATTGCTTTCTCCTTTACATACAGGGGAGTTTGGGAAGACACTGGATTAATTTACCAATTAAATTATATAGACCTTGACTTTCTTTGGAGGAGTGTGGAATTAATAAGGCTCTCACTTTGTCTATGTAGATATTTTTAGCTTCTTTCTGAGTGAGTTCTGGGATGTTTTCATTTTACTGAGTTTATTTCACTGGTCAGTATGCTTCCCTTCATAGGAATCCCCAGCAGTCTTATGAATTTCATTAAGGTACTTTGTTATGGTACTGATTTAATTCCTGATTTAATAATATGAATATATAATTCTATTTTTTTCATAAGGCTTTATTTCCTAATGTTTTTATATGACTTAGTCTTTCATCAATATCTGCTCTAATTTTTGATGTCTTTATTGATATTTTCTACATAGTTAATATATTTCCTTTCTTCGCTGTATTAAGGCGATTGACTAGGTCATTACTTAGGTATCTTTCTTCTTTTAATAAAGCGTGTCTTCAGATATAAATCCCTTAATATATACTGCTTTAATTGGGTCCCACAAGCTGTGCTATACTTTATTTTCATTTTGTTCAATTTGCCATTGAAAATATTTTAATATATTTTAAAAACTTCTTTGTGAAAGATTTATTTTCTCTCACTTATTGAAAATAGGTGTTTCAGGCAATATATTCTGATTACAGTTTGCCTCTCACCTACTCCTCCCAGTTCATCCTCTCCAATCCAAATCACCACATTTCTGTCTCCTTAGAAAATGAATAGGCATCTAAAATATAATAATAAAATGTAATAAGATAAAGCAAAAACAGGCAAGTTAATATTGAACAAAAGAAGGAAAAGAACTTAAGAAAATGCACCCAAAAAAATAGGTGCAGAAACACACTTATTTGCAAATATAGAAATCTCATAACAAAACAAAACTAGACATGAGACTATGTATAGAAAACCAGTAGGCTATCTATTGATAAAAGATAGGTAGGTAGATAGATAGATGATAAATAGATAGATAGATTAGAAGATAGATGATAGTTAGAAAGAGATAAGTAGATAGATAATTAGACAAATAGATAGGATAGAAAATATATGTGATATATAGATAGATAAATAGATGATAGATAGATAGATGGTATGTAAATAGATAAACAGAAAGATAGATAGATAGATAGATAGATAGATAGATAGATAGATAGATAGATGCATAAAATTAAAAAAAAAATAAAAACCTCTGACATTCTGGGACACCTCCAAAGATGACTTCGAGTTTGTTTTCTGTTAGTCATCTACTACTGAAAATGAGCTAAGACTTAAGGGTAGTTTGTTTCCCCATTGAGCTCCCTTAGAGAAAACAAATTTTCATTTGCAATTGATTATCAGTTGGAGATAGCCTCGGGTTAGGGATGGGGGCACACGCCTACTTCTTTCAGCTCTAGGACCCCATATTATTGTTTTGCTGTGGGTGTTTTCGAAAGATCAGTTGCTGTTTTGCCTTGTTTCTCTATAACCTAAATGGTCTGTGATTGCATCTCATAATAACTTCTAATGTTTTTTTGGTTTTTTGGTTTTTTTTTTTTTCCAGAACAATGTGCTAGTTTATGGCTTCTTTCTGTGTTTGGAGGAATATTAAACTGTGTGTTCCATTGCAGTAAATCTCATTCACATAAATTTATAGCAATGTCAGCCACATATGGCTTTAATATTCCTCTCTGTCCTTCTGGTCCTATACACTCAAGCCATCTTGCACTCTGTTTTACCTGGGATATCGACCCAATACCCAACACCTGAACATTTACCTCCTGAAAGGGCCAACTTGGATGTCATGACTCTGGTGAAATTATTGGTACATCCACGCCCATGTCCAATAAGCCTTCAATAATAACATCATTTATTTTTACTTTTAATTTTGGTCTTTGTTCATTGATAGAAGTTTGCCAAAATATTCGTTTTATAATTTTTCCTCATTTGTTTTCTTTTTCTATAGATTTTCTATCATTCAATGTATTATGTCTTTTTAAAATAGGTTTTAATTTTCTAAATTGTTCTGGGAAGGTGCTTCCTCCACAATGGCAGGGTAAAATTGGATTGGATTTGATATGGGGACTTCTGGAAGGCCTCTTGGGATGTTTCAAGAGGGCAGAAAGTTACCTTGTCTGTCTCTTGTTGATCTGCACTCATTTGTCTAATGTCTTCCTTTTCTACACCTTCTGCATACTGCAGAAGAGAGGGTCATTCTCTTAAGATTATTCCTAACAAAAGCACTGTTTCTGAAAACGCCTTATTTACAGTCTCTTTTTATGTGACCTTGCCTTCCACAATTGTAACATTTAACATTTTGACTTTTTCTTATAGCTCTAGATATAAGCTCTCCTATCCAGTTATCATCACTGTCATAAGACTCTATATTATCTCACAAATCCAATCCTCCAAAGGTGCTGACCTGCTTTTAAAGGTCTAAGTATTTTTTTATGTTATGCATTAGCATTCTCAAAAGCCAGTGATTCAATTATTATTCACCTGGCTTCTGAGTCTGGTACTGTTCTGTTTACTACTGCAGTTAATCTGTGCAAAACATCTATAAAAGTTTCTTTTGGACTTTGAATTACTTTCATGAATGATTCAGTTTTCTTTCCTATTTCTTCAATCTGGTCCCAGGCATTTAAAGCTGCCATGCGACATAAATCCAGAGTATGTTCATTGTATAAAGACTGACTTTCTATATCAGCATTATCTCCCTCCCCAAGAAGCTGGTCTTGGGAGACTTCTATGCCTCTGGCTCTGCTTCTTTGTTCTATTATTTTAGACTCCTCTCTCCACCATGATTTCCATTGTATAAGTGGCTTTACCTCTTATACAGCTATAACCATATCTAACCAATCTTTAGGGGTGACCTGGTTACAGCATGACCAACTGTTTGACATTTGTTTTACAAATGGTGAATACATCCCATATGTTACAATTGCTTCTTTTACTTTCCTTAATTCTAGCATTTCTATTGGAGCCCAAATAGCTTCTCTATCATCTTTATCATTCTTCATTTTTAAAAGGTTACTGGGTATATTAATGTTGCCTGTTTTTGTCTAATTTTAGATGACCTTGCTGAAATTGGTTCTTCATATTCCTCTGAATTTGAACATCTTTATGTTCTCTCTCAACAGGCTTTTTAAAGACCTTTTTATTTGGATTTATATCAATCTACTTTTTAAGTGATAAAATAGAAATCAAACAAAATATGCATAATAAGCATTATGATAGTCCCATCTACCTTATTTATGTTTTCCTTCACTGGTTTTAATACCAAATCATCTAGGGAAAGATCACAGAAGGACCAAGCACCCTCCATTGCTTTAAACAAATTCTCTCTTTCAAAAAATTGATTTATTCACCAATTTGCTGTCTGTTGATGATTCAATTGATTGTGAAGTGGAGCAGCTACCTAGTGTGAGAGCAGCCCTAGAAGGGGTCCAAAAAGAAGAAAGAAATAACCCACCAGGATAAAGAGACCAATGTCTGAAAAACTTACCCAGATGAAAATGAAATGGAAACACATGTGGCCAGTCTGCCTAAGATTGGAGGCTAACTCAGAACAAATTTTAAAAATTTGACACAAAAGGGGATATGTGGAGATATTTTCAAATATAATAAAAACATTTGGAGATAGCAGAGGGATCTACCCACAGTCAGTGTAGGAGAATCAGACAGTGGTAACTCACACCTTTAATCCCAGCACAGGGAATATCCTGGGAGTAGTGACCTATGCCCTTAATCCAGTCTGAGTTTGTGGTCATCTTTGTATAAAGAAGGAGTTCCAAGCTCCCAGGCAGGCAGTGACGGTGCTGTGCCTTAACTGAGTGAAGAAAGTATTTAAGACAGGCATAGAAAGACAGAAAGGCAGAAGGAGCCATGGCTCACACTGTTAGTCCCAGTACTTGAGAAGCAGAGACAAGAGAATCTCTGTGAGTTCAAAGCCAGCCTGGTCTTCAAAGCAAGTTCTATGATATCCAGGACTGTTCCACAGAAAACTCTGTCTGAAAAACAAAAGATAGGAGGCAGTGAATCTGTCCTCTGATATCTCTGACTGTTTTCACTACATTTGAAAATATCCCTACAAGTTGTATTATCAAAATACACATGTCAAGATAAATCATTTGAAACTACAGATGCCCACTGCTTCCATAAAATAGTTAAACATCCATCAATGTATCTATCTCATACCATAAGACCATTGCTTACACCACTGTGACTCATTGATATTAGGGTTTCTATATTTGGAGTTCAGCCCACACCATATTTAAGAGTGTTCCTTGGATATTGAATAAGTAATCTATGGAGCTGCTAAATAAGAAAAGTGATGCAAACATCTGGTTTAAAATGCAGGTTAAGTAAGTATAACAGAATCTTCATGACCAAGTATTTATATTTAATTTGGATCTCTCTCTCTCTCCATCTTATTCATGTACATGTCAAAATCTCTCCATGTGTGTTTTGTAAGTACATGTCCACATACGTCTGCATTCCTTCATGAATGAAATGGGGAAGCCAGAGACTGATGTTGCATATTTTACCCTGATGCTCTCCACCTTACGTTTTTAAACAGGGTTTATCAGTGAAACTCATTTTTAATGGTTGGGTAGACTAGCTGGCTAGTAAGTCTGTCTCGGTTTTGGTATTACAGGCAAACACCTCCACCATGCCTAGCTGGTTATGTAGGTGCTGGGGAATTGAACTCAGCTCCTTATGCTTACAGGGCGAACATTTTCCCTAATGAACTATCTCCTTAGAACCCACTCTGGATCTATACTATGGTAAATTCAATGTTAGAACTTAGCCATTCATTTTATTTAAAATCTCTAGCTCCTGGAAAATTTGCTAACCTCAGCAGTTGAAACATGCTAGTCAGGTTTTACTATTTTGGCAGCCATTCTTATAGGCTGAATATGAAGCCAGATTCCTTAGTGCTTTTGAAGATGTTCCTTATATTGCCAATCACATAGTGTTAGAGCAATTATTATATGAAACAACTGACCAGGAAGCTGTCAGAGAAATTGAATACATTCAAATTACTTACTTGGGAAGACCACATTTTTATAAATTAGCCTGTAAAAATCCTTATATGATTATAGCTCCCCCTATACCACCTTAACCTACCCCATCTGTCTGGATAGACTGTGGTGACACATGCCTGCATTTCTAGTACTCTGAATGTGGAGGCAGAATGACTAGAAATTCAAGGTCATCTTCGAAAGAAATGATGGCTGCAAGACCAGAAAAATGTATTCTCAAATGCTTTTTCTGACCTGTGTCTTTCTCTCATATGAACATAACACACTTCTGAGCTGTGATGTGCTAGCTAGCAATCTTTGCTCTTATAATTTTGCATTAGACCTAATACTTTCTCTGTTTTTGGACATTCAAATGAAATCTGTCTCATGAGATCCATAGTGAAGCTCATAAGGTGCCATCCTCACATGTAGCTGCTATCCTTATTTTTTCTTCTCAAGACTGGTTCTCTAGTAAATATGAAATCTGCAGTCCTTCCAGCCAGTCAACTTGAGCTCGATTTTATCTGGCACGATTATTATAATTACAGGTTCTATTTTGTTGGACTGTGACTGGTATATGTTTGTATTTCTTTCCTTTGAACTACCTTTATGTCACTTTATTTTAAATTATTCTTCAGGTAGAATATTACTTAAATAATAGTTTGATGGCATTAAAAAATATTTAAACCACATATAATTTAGACAAATTGCAAATTTAGTCACAAACCATTTTAATAAAGCAAATACATCAACCAAGCATGTTGCATACATTTTTGGGAAAGCTTCTCAGTTCATATAAATGTTATGCTTACAAGTTGTTATAGTTTTGTGTGTAATTGTATTCAGCATAAAATATGTAAATATTCAATATATAATACTTTACTGCTTAAAAATGCTAAGATTCGTGTGAGCCTCCAATAATTTACAATCTATTCTTTGACACTGATGGTTTCTGACTCCTCAAGGCAGCACTGATAAAAGCTGGCATGGTTGTGACAATTTTTCAAGATAATGTAACAATGGAGATTTTTATAGATCAATTGGCTTCTTTTCATCAAAGATTTCTCTATACAGGTGATGACATTTGAAAGCACTTTACTCTCAGTAAAACTTTGAAAATTAGAGTCAGTCCTTGATATAATAAGAAAATAACTCTGCCACTCCACTATCAATTGACTGTATGTTGTTAGGGCTTCAGCTATGTTCACAGTATCTTGACCAAAACTACGTCCATCTTAGTCTACTTTTCCTGGCCATCCTTAAAAAACAACTCCTCAGTTATTAAAGATTTATCATAGTCTTCAGCAATAGTCTCACATCTTCAATTTCACTTCTAATTTTAGATTTTTAATTATTTCCATTAATTGCATCTCTGAACTCTTGAACATCTCAAAATTCATCCATGTGGGCTCACATAAACTTTTTCCAAAAATCTTATGAATACTGGTATCTTGACTTCAACACGTGGATTGTTAATGCTCCTGCAGCATTTAGAACAGTGATTTTTCTGAAATTTTAACTTATTTTACTCATATCTATATGGTATGTTGTTATAAAATAAAATTTAAAGTTTAAAGTTTTTCTTTGATGCAAGGGCTGCAGAGTGAGCCTTACATTAGGTTTGAAACAATATTCATCTTGTTATCCACAAATATCAGAGCCCCAGTGCATTCCTAACAACATATGAAGGGGAAGATTTTTTCCCCAAATAGTAAGTAATTTCCCAAAGTGAAAACCAAAGAAAGATGTGTATCCCATCTAGATTATTTATTCCATTTATAAAGTAAACCTCGCATGGAATAGATTTTTGGATAGTTCATAGAGATTCTAGGCTTTTCCAAACGGTAAATGACCATGGTGTCAGTGGAAAAATCAGTTAGCATCTAACAAGATAATCGCCATTTGTTTGTATCTGTGAAGTACACTCTAACTTCTCTCTAGTTATGAAAGTCCTTAAGGGTTTGGTTTAAAGTGAACATGTCTTGTGCCATGGAGCCTCCTCAGTCAAGTGCCCAAGCTATGCAGAACTTGTGGATAACTTTCCCTCAGCTATGCACAACCTCTGGGTAAATTTCTTTTCTCTTCATTTTATTCTACAAAAGTATGCTTGATAATTCAATAAGCTAGTCCATCTTTTCCAGTCTGTTCGCCTAAGCATGTTCCCAAATATTTGTACGTGTGTGTTTGTGTTTGTGTGTGTGTGTGTGTGTGTGTGTGTGTGTGTGTGTGTGTGTGTGTGTGTGTGAGAGAGAGAGAGAGAGAGAGAGAGAGAGAGAGAGAGGCCATGCTGATCTACACACTATTAAATATACGTTTAAAAGACAAAGAACAATATCAGATGTCATTTTCTAATGTTTCTTACCTTATACTTTCGCAGCAGGAATTCTCACTGAACTAGCATCTCTCCATTTCAGCAAGATTAGACATAAAGCCCCTGGGATCCATTTGTCTCCATGCTCACAGAACTGCCAATGGAAACACTCTACCAGGCCTGGCATTAACAGGGGTATTGGGGATCTCAAATCAGTTATTCATGCTCATACACTAGCCGTTTTCCCTCTCAGCCATCTTACCGCCTCAGAAAATCAACTCTTAATCTGAATCTAAAGTTTCTTTAGCAGCCTTATCTGTTTAAAGGCTTGCTTCACATCCAGTGACACTGTTTTGGGATGTTGCCAAATCTTCTGAGTGTGGGGACCTGGCTGGTGCACATAGGTCATCGAGGCAGGCATGGACAGCTAAACATCATGACATCTATTTCTTGAACATATCATATTTTAATGGGAAATTCATTAATTAAAATTATGTATTTTAATTGTTCATACAATTCCCCCAATTATTAAGCCTGAAACATGTAACTGTGCATCTTTTTTCTTATTTTTCATTTTTTATTTAAAAATGTTGTACAATCTATTTTGATCGGATTCTTTATCCTCCCCTAACTCCTCCAAGATCCCCCTACTTCATTAGCATCCTTCTAAAAACAAAATGTCAACAAATATAAACAAAAATGAATTAAGAGACAAACTAAAATAAAAAAGAAAATCTATAAGACAAAATACCAAAACGAAACAACCCCCAGTTCCCTCTCCCCACCCCTCCCACAGCACAATGGAGGTTGTTATATGTTGACCAATTATTCTTGATCATGTGCCTGCCCTAGAGTGTGGTTGATATACCCAGTAATACTCTATTGGATAAAACAACTGGATTTCTCCTTCTCAGAAATTATAAATTGCAAATAGTTCTTGCTTTGGGGTGGACTTTGTGTCCACTTCCCCTTTCAGTACTGGGGTTATGTTTAGTTTGACCTCTATAGGTCTTGGCATAGTTTCTGTGAATTCCTGTGCACATCAGTCTGCTTTGTAACTGGAAGATACCATTTCCTTGAACTCATACACTACCCATGGCTCTTACAATCATTTTGATTCATCTTCTGAGTAGATCTCTAAGCCTGGAGAGGAAAAATTGATAAAGATATCTCATTTAGAGCTGAGTTTTCTATTCTTTGTACATTGTCCAGTTCTGAATATTTTTTTTTGTTAATTTTCATCCACTGCAAGAAGAAACTTCTCTGATGAGGGTGAACTGAAGAACTGATCTAAAGCTAAAGCACTAAGTCATTAAGAGTCACTTTATTTTTCTGTTCCTTTAGCAGAATAATGGTAGTTACTAATATATTAACTATGATTATCATATTAATTATGATAATATTCATAGGGTAAGTAGGCAGTATCAATATTGGTTATCAAAGTATTATAATTGTAGGAGTAGAATTTTACTGGTGTGAGGAAAATGTGTTAGATAAGTAGATAAATTTAAATTACCCAGATTTTTTTACTGGTTGATTTTACTTCATTAAAGAGAGAGAGAGAGGAATTCATATGTTTTGTTTTGTTTATCATGTATCATGATAAAGAATCCTTCCTATTCTCTAGCTATATCCAGGGCTTGGCTAATAATTCTGCATTACTAGGGATTTAACAAGAGAAGAGCCAGTAAATGACTTTATATATACATACATGTAAGCATAGGAGTACACGTATTTGACAGTGGAGGTGGGCTTACACATTATGAGGATCAATGAAGTAATCCTTTGAAACTGTGTCTCCATAGGCAGACAAGCAGACAAGAACAGAATCAGGCACTAGGAACCCCTGGAAATGTCAGTAATTCACTTATGTTATTCTGGCCTAAAAATAAATGGTAGCCTGAAGAAGTCTTTGCCTCTAAGTTTAAGCATACTCCTAAGGCAGAGATCTCAAAAACAGGAAATGCAAGTGAGCATAGTGTAACATCTTCAGATATAAACATGGGTCAGGCCCCAAAATGAACTAGTGAATCTGTGCCAACTTGAGGCAGCTGCAGTGTGTGTGTGTGTGTGTGTGTGTGTGTGTGTGTGTGTGTGTGTGTGTGTGTGTCTTGTATCTATGTGTTAGCATACATACATATATACATGGGTGAGTGTGCATGTGGAGGCTACAGTTTGATGTCAGGTGTTTTTGGTTTGTTTTTTTTTTTTTTTTTTTTTTTTTTTTTTTTTTTTTTTTTTTTTTTTTTCTTTTGTGATGCTTTCCATCCTACATTTTAAGACAGGACCTTTCAGTGAACATGGGGTTTGTAGATGTGGCTGGCCAATGAGTTCCAGGGATCACTCTGCATTCTACCCCCCCCCCCCCCGCCAGCACTAGGAACATAAACACACACTGGCAACCCTAGCTTTGCACCAGGGTCCTGGATATCTGAGCTCACATCTTCATGCTTGCAAGGCAAGCACTTCACTGACTGAGCCATCTCCCCAGACTCCTCCTTTGCTTCTTTCAAACCTTGCAAAAATCATCTTAAGATCCATACTCTCAGAGAACATACAGAAGAGAATCCACAGAAAATATAGTTCAAATTGGCCAACTCATTAGATCTTACTGTTTCTCAAATAGTAAAATCTGTTTTGTATTCTGAAACTTTATTTACTAAAACTAAGAAAAGCATCTTGTCAAATTCAGGAATTATTAATCAAAAGGAAGATAATCTCTCCATATGTCTAATATATTGAATTAAAATCAATCTCATAGCGATCAAGAGTTAGTATTTTTGTATACATTTATTTAAACCAGCTGCTTAAATGCGTTGCAAAGAAAATAATATATTTTAGATTAATCCTGCTTTTGTACCAATAACCTCTGAGTCATGTATGCCCCCATGAAAGCTATAATATCAATATATATATATACAAAGTTTATTTCCTTTTTATTTACTATGGTAGACATATTATCCTTGGACCAGTCTAAAGGTGGAGCCACACTATTGTTACATAATATAAGTCACTTAAATTATAATCTGTTTAGTTAAGATACAAGTTGTGATTCCTCTGGCCCTTTATGGAAGCATTAATAATCAAACTCACAGCTGGGTCCCATCAACACAATCAATGTGCATTAAAGCTGGAACAGTTTTGGAACCATTCTACCCCAGCTCAGGCAGCCAAAGCCATTACAGGGTGCTCCAAATGCATAACTCAAAAGGGACGGGAAATGGGATTCAGCTGATCTCTAAGAGCACAGTAAGGAGGATGGAAGTGCAGCCCATCACCCATTTACCATAAATTGCCAGCCAAGTTCTTATTAAAACAAAGGACCTGGCAAAGAAATTGCCAAAATCGTGCACATAAAACTGATGGTTTACTCAATTTTCACATTTATTTGCCTGGAAGCTTTGTTGAGAGGCAAACATGTCTGAATGCTAATCATGTTTTACTGGAAATTTGCCAGTCAAAGTATACTGTAAACTTCTTATTTTATAGATATTGAGTTGATAGCAAAGAATTTGGAAAATTGAAATATATTCTGTGGATAAATCTGGAAGTCATTAAATCAGAAATGTTCTGGATATAAACACTGATTTAAAGTCATATCTCATGACAACTTGCATGATTCTAGTAGATCATACAAATCAAACAAATGAGGGAGTGGGGGGTGGTTCCATGGATAAGAGTGGTTGAGAAGGAAGAATAAGGGCCTGAGACTGAATTACCAACACCCATAGAAAAGTTAGGTGTGGAAAAATATGCCTGTAGCCTCAGCTCTGTGAAGGATGGAAACAGGGATCACTGGGGTTTGCTGGCCTCCAGTCTAGCTCCAGGTTTACTGTGAGGCCTTTCCTCGCAGGAATAAGGCAGGGAGTTACAGAGCAGAAAAACTGACACCTAGTCTTAGATTCTGTCCATGATACTGCACCAGAACTTAAACCTGCACACATGTACACATACATACACACACACAAACACATACACTCATATATATACATACCTGCACCCGCACACTTATACAAAGATATACACACATGTACTTCCACTGCACACACAGAGACACACATACATTTAAGCACACACAATCATACATACATTATTGTACAAATGTTTTTTTCTAATTCTGTTTCATGGAAGGCCCTGCTTCTCTGAAATTTAATTATAAAGAAGATTTCTCCTGTGCTGCTATCAGGCTCAAGCTCTTGAAAAACATTTGTTTCAGTTGTCAACAATGAGCCACAGTTCTTGGAAATTCCCTTTGAAGGCTTCTAAAATTGTAATTGCATCAAATTAAATGAAAAAAAAAATAAATGAGCATTGAACCTCATTTAAAATATTCAGATGGGAGTCAAAACTAATGTGCTTGCATTCATCAGACTAATTGTCAACAACATTATTCTATTTCAACTTTTATAAATAATTATTTTATAAGCAATGACTTTTTAAAAAAAAGCTTCAGTTTCTAGGTATAAAATATAATTTCACAAAATATACTTAAACTGAGTTAGGAAATTTTAGTGTTAAACTGTTCCTTAAGTTCTTAACTTTGTACACATAGACCAGTACATCTCTCATCCCTCACCAGAGAAGCTTCTTTTGAAGTTGATGATATTTAATGCTGAGACCCATAGTCAATGAGAAGACAATAAGAGATCATAGATGTGGAATGCTTATGTACAGATATCACATCTCAATCACACCTTCTCTCCCTGACACTCAGAGTGAAGAGAGCACAGAAAGACTATGGAGCCAAATATGGTCAATATCCAAAGCTAAACTCTATTTGTTGGCTAATACAGGACATCCATACACATAAACTTGAAGAAATGGTGACTACATGCTCTAAACCTTCACAAAACCAATTCAGGCAACAGCATGGGTGTGGAAGGGGATAGAAAGGTCTACTCTTAGTGAAGAGCTATTTGTAATTGATAGCTGCTGAGACAGAATTAGTTACATTTTTTTCTGAAGATAAAAGAAAATTTGATTATATAAAAATATAAATATAAATGCAATAGTGAGAAATCAGTTATTTTTCTATTAGTGTCTCTCTCTCCTCACACACACACACACACACACACACACACACACACACACACACAAATGGTCAATTTGAAGGATAAAGAGAAAAAAATACATGCCTATATATTATACAACAACAGTAAATCACATTCTTGTTTAATGATAAAGTCAGTGAGAAGTAAGATGTATTTGCTGATAACAATACCCCAAAACTCCCCCAAATTTTTCATTCTAAGTCAGATTCTAAACTTTACATAGTATTATGGTTTATTTTAAATGTCAGCTTGCCACAATCTAAGATGACCTTGTGAAGGAATCTCAATAAGGCCAGTCTAGATCAGGTAGTCCTATGAACTTTGTATATGGGAGGGGGTGTCTTGATTGTCTTAAACAAGGTGGGAAGACTCATCCACTGTGGGTGATACAATTCCCAGTGCAGTGTTTCTGAACTGTTTAAGTCTGAAGAAAGCAAGCTGAACACAAATATGAATACATGTATCCATTCTCTCTGCTCTTTACTATGGGAATCACTAGCTTGTTCAAGACCCTGCCACCAGCCTTCCCCAAAGTGACCTATTTTAACATGAAGCTATGATCTAAAGCAAGCCCTTTCTCCCATAAGTTGCTTTCTGCCAGAGTATTTTACCATAGCAACACGAAGTGGAATTAAGATAGGTAGTTTTAACAATCATTTTTCATTAGTCACATAAATGATAGCAATCTTTGATCCTATTTGCCTGCACTCTTCCTCTAGAAACAAAGTGACTTCTTCAATATGATATGGTAAATCATTCTTGATAACTCTGTTATTTTATTTATGCACATGCATGTTTCACTATAACTCTGAAGTACGCTTACTGTTTATGTTTTTTTCAGGATAAATATGCTAAGACCTATCCACTAATTTGATGACAGATGGTAGGGCCTTTGGGAAGTGGCTAGGTCATGTGAACAGAGCTCTCTTGGATGAAATGACTGGACTTATTAAAGTTTCCTAGTCCCTTCCATCTTTGAGGGAAAAAGGAGGAAGAAGAAACAAGCTCCCATCAAGAAGCAAATGTGGACTTCTCAACTGCAAAACTCTATTATTTATTAGCATCTGCTAGTTTTGTTAAAGCCGCTAGCAAAAATGAAGATAATGTACTGATAAATCTAAATTGCTCTGTGACAAAATCAGGTACATATACTAGAATATCATCACACACACACACACACACACACACACACACACACACACACACACACACACACACACACACAAGAAAAAAAAAGAAAAAGAAAAAACCCGCATTTTTTTTTTTCTGATGGGATTTGAGACCAACATGAAAAATAGACAGTAGACAATTGCCAAGCTTATCATGGGCAATAAGACCCCTGGTCTGCTGTGCTCTTTGGTCAGCTGTGTTTCCCCTGGTGCACAGCAGAAGCAGTGGGAGAAAACAACAATGATCTTCTGCTACCTAAACTTTGTTCACATAAAATGTGTTCATGGCTCTGGCCTGACAGAACATTTACACAGAGAATCTAGAATCCAAAATTTGTTTTCACTGTTCCATACTCAGGGAAATTTTGTCTTTTACTTATGGAAGATGATTTTAGCTTACAATGGAATAAGGCCTTCCTCTCTTGCTAGCCGAAATAATGCACCATGCATATGCATGCAACTCTGTGCTGTACTCTGTTTCTCTCTGCCCATCTCCTTCATTCCAGTAGACGTTCTTCAAACTATCAGCCTGAAGGTCCCACCAGCTACTAAAGAAACTTCACTATGTTCTAGGCCCAGTCTACGAACTCATGATGCTATGTTTTGTTGTTGTTGGCTCATTTATTCTTCAAAGAGGTGAAAAGATTAAAACACACTTTTCTTATAATGAGAATATCAATTTCTTTTCCTTTTCTATCTACCAGAAATTCTACATCCTTCATAAAACCTGAGGTAATTTCCTCTGGCAAATGTAAGCTATGCTGTGTACTTAGTCATGCTTCCCTAGAGATGTAGTTCAGTTGCAGACGCATGATCAATCCTGGTGACCAGCTCAGCTCAGTTTAGGACTAGCTCTTCCTGGAGCATTTGAAATTTTACTTCTAACTCATTATTTGTTATGTTCTCTGAAGAGATTCAGAAACTGTTTATTTGAACTATATACACATGAGAACCTATGTGATCTTCACATTGTACCTTAAAATTGGTAAATCTTAGGTAAGATAAATAAATTACTCATAATGTATTTAGTCAATGACTTGGGTAGTAACATTTTTTCACTGCATATCAGTTTATACCAACGCTAATAATGGATCCCAATTTTCACGTCAAATTTCAGACTTTGTTCTGTAAATCTATGGTTTTCTTGTCTAAAATGTAGTCTGGGAGTTTATGGCAAAGAATTTCCTACCAAATGAATAAAGTCAAGCATGAAAGAGGGGTCATGGTAAGACACAGAGGGAAATCAAGTCTTGAGAACATTTTATCTTTGAATTTACCTCTGCTGGAATCCTGATTCTCCTAGACAATTCTAAAAATTAAGAACAAATATTTCCCTCTTTTTGTGTAACTCGGTTAAGGAATGCTTTCATTGGTAACAATATCAAGTAGTGGAGGTTGGCTTTGAACTCAGTTCTGCATAACTTCAAAGTTGATGTGGTGTAAATCATATACCAAACTGTGACTCAATAGCCATAATTATGAAGGTTTTCCTCGGCTGTATTGTGACTTACAAGTAAAGATACTCTGTAATTTACTTTCTCTATCAATAGTGAGAAAATTGCCTTGAATTAATCCACATGTGTCTGGTCTGGCAATTTACTGAGGAGCAAAGGCAGTAGGGCTTTATGAATGAGCTTTTCATTACAAATGTCATTATGAATGTTCTGTAGGCTCTGGGTATATTTTACTTGAAAGTGCTCAGTAAAGAGAGATTTCACTGTGATTTTCTTCTCTCCTCCCTAAACAATCTACTGATACGTGACTTTTAATGCCCTAGGTCAAGCTATGCACATATTTTTAATGAGAGTCTCACACATGGTCCATTTGTTTTACTTCTTCCCAGCTCTGTTTCAATATATTCTGGTGATGGGTTGAATGAGTGCGTTCCTGTCTCCCTAAGTAGAAAGGAAATCACTTCACCTGGCTCAGACTCTTTGGACCTGACCACACATTTAATATGTCTAAATGAATTAGAGTCAGAAGAAAAATGGCTGTTCTCAAAATGCAGCCCTTAGCAGATCCGATGAAAGATTTCTTTTTCATTTTAGCACACAGAGAACCTGCTAGTTCCTGTGCTGTCTGAAAGGAGCATGTGTTGATTTTTTGAGTAATATGCACACTCACTCACTCTAAAATGAATAAATCCCCCGAGACTGATTGTCATGTAGCCATTTAAAAGCATGCATTCTTCAATGCCCTTGGCACAGAAAATCGCACCAGCAAACGTTGTGCTCCTTGCACGATGCCTAACTTGGAGGCACTCCTGGATATTTCAGCATATTGTCTGTCTGAAGGTGCTGCCAGCACTCAGTGAATGATGCATAAATATGGGAACCATTCTGTCTCAAACAAAGACAGCAGCATAAAGCAACTGCTGCAAAAACTCAAGTCTTCAGATAGAGAACTGCCCGATGGAGCCAAGCTGACTTAGCAATAGGCTCTGTTTCCATTTAAGTTCCTCATTTTTCAAGTTCCCAGTGTTTCCTCGGCTGCTCTGAGCACTGCTTCTCGCTCTAGGAATGGGCACCTGACTAAAACTCCATTGTATGTTGAGGGCTTTTGAACACAGCAGAGTCGGGGAGTTTGGAAGAGACCAAGAGGCAAAGATGTGTGTATCCCAATGTCCAATGGGCAGTCAACTAGCTTAAACTTCGTATTTTTACCTAGAGGAAAAGGAGAATGGCATTCATTTATTGGCCCACTTTATTGAACAGCAGTCACCACGGACGGCCATACTATGGTGAAGATACAAGCAGGTAAACACGAAGAAAAAGTAACACTATACAATGTAATCTCGAGCTTTATGCAAATGACAGGGAGAACAAAACTAAAGCATGAAAACGTTTGAAAGACAATCGATCAGAAAATGCCCAGTGGAGTTAAAAGTACAAATGGAGGTTTTATCGTTTGTCCCCAGTCCAGTTTCATCACACACACACACACACACACACACACACACACACACTCCAACACACACACACACTCCAACACACACACATACACAAACACACATACACCAACACACACACAAATACACATACACCAAAACACACACACCAATACACACACACAAACACATACACACCAACACACACACACACAAACATGCACACACACACAATACAACACACACACATACACAAACACACATACACCAACACACACACACACAAACACACATACACCAAAACACAAACACCAACACACACACACAAACACACACACACACAAACACACACACACACACACACACAAAATACAAATAATATTTCCTATAGGGGTTGTTGTTCTGAGTCAGAGGTCACCTCCTTTTCTTGAAATACTGTCCCAACACTGTATTGACTTTGCCTTCACCTTTCTTCAGCAAGGTCTTTAATTTAATTCAAGAAGTATTACATAAAATCATGTCAATAAACATCTTCATTGCATAAATTCATTATGAAGACACCGAGCCATAAAGATTCAATTAAGATTGAACACCCAGGGTGAGAATATTTTTATAATTTGATTAATTAATTTACTTACTGTGTGTGCATTTGTGCACATATGGAAGTCAGGAGGCAACTCATAAAAGCTGGTTCTCTCTTTCCAAGCATCATGTGAGCCCTGTGAATCAAACTGGGCTTGGCAGTTGACACATTTATCCATTGTTTTAGTTGGGTTTTCTATTGCTGTGATGAAATGCCATGATCAGAAACAAGTTGGGGAGGAAGAGTTTGTTGGGCTTACACTTCCAGATCATAGTCCATCGTTGGGGGGAGTCAGGACAAGAACTAAGTTAGGGCTGGAACCTGGATGCAGGGGCTGATGCAAAGGCCATGGAGGGGTGCTGTTTACTGGCTTGCTCCTCATGGCTCGTTCAGTCTTCTCAACCCACAAATGGCTGAGCCCTGCCACGTCACTCACTAAGAAAATACGCTACAGTCTTGCCTATAGCTCAATCTTATGGGGACGTTTTCTTGACTGAGGCCCCTCCTTTCCAGTGACTCTGGCTTATGCTCAGCTGACATAAAACTGACCAGAACACTCAATGAACCGTCTCCAGCCTCTAGAATAAAGACCATAGTTTTGATATTTTTGTTCATGGACTTTGTCATTCCAGCATATCTTTATACCATAGAAATAGACTCTGGGTTCACTTAATTGTAAAATTCTGCTCCAAGAAAAGCATGTATTTTCTAACACTTTGATCAATGTCTTACCTTTCTCTTGCTATGATAAAATAAACTGTCAAAAGCAACTTAAGGTAAAAAGAACTTATTTTTGTCTCATAGCTGCAGATGTGTACAGTCCATCATTGTGGGGAGACCCTGGAAGGCACATTAGCTGAAGTAGGGAACTGGCTGGTTCACCCATACTCAGGAAGCCAAGAGAGAACAGGAAGTGATACTATAAAGCCTCAAGACCCTTCCCCAAGGGGTCAATTCCTCCATTAAGACTTATATGCTCCAAATTTCAAGCAGGATGGGGAGGTCGGGAGATTATTTCACTCTTTAGCCCAAGGTATCTCAGAGCTCACTGGGCAGCCCTGTCTATCCTGAAGCTAGCTAGTAGTAGTCTTTTTTCCTTGCCTCTGAAGTGCAGGGATTATAAGCATGAGTCACCCTGACCAGATAATTTCAAATGACTGGATTACTTAAGCAGTTTCAAACAGGACGGTAAATGAGAGAATACTTGCAATGCAAACTTACGCTCATAAGAGAAACGCTGATTTAGTACAAGTGTTCTCAAACTCATATAGTCCTCATTTCTCCTGCTTTTCATTGCTGCGTGCTTTGTTTAAGCCTATCTAGCAAACCAAATCTGATCTGATAAATTTGACTACTTTATGAAACATATTTGCTATTAAACAGTTTATAAAGTCATCTGAAACATGAATTCAAAAAAAGAGTTCAGTCCTTCAAACTGGGTTTTCCTTTTCCTAATCATGTAATAAATTCAAACTGTGTGTGTGTGTGTGTGTGTGTGTGTGTGTGTGTGTGTGTGTGTGTGTGCATATAGATGGTGAAATTATATATAGTGATTTATATTTTTACTTAATATTTTCTTCTAATTTTCATGAAAATTAAACTGTAATGTAATTTTCTTATATATTTTGTTGTATTGGCTTCCGCACCTCCTCTCCCCAATCTCTCTGATCCCCTATCTTTTCTATTAATAAAACACACATCTGTTTTCACATCATTTTTATTCTATTACCTTCTTCTTCAGCTCCTTCACTTTGTGACTATTTTTACTAGTGAAGTATGGTCCTTGGTGTTAACAGATAAGTGGATCTTGAATTTTATCTCACTGGGTTAGTTTGTGATTTTTCAGGTAGCGATTAGAAGCTATTTGTGTTTAAGGTTGTTTTGTGAAGGATTTGCTATTTCCTGTAGCTAGTTCTTTGTTGTTATGGCTAAATGGATTGTTGCCAGTACTTTTTCTCATGCTTATTTTATTAGGTAGTACTGGTTTACTGTGTTGGCCATCCTGGATCATTCCAAGCTCTTCATTTTTCATTCATTCCTGTCACTAAATATATTTTTGTTCAGTGTTTTCATAGGTGGGATTTTCCTCTTACACTGTGTATAGTTAGTATCCTGTTAAATTCTTTCTAGAGGGTTGACTTAGTTGTCACAAATTCCCTTAATTTGCACTTGTTTTGAATGTCATGTTTTGTCTGTCTAGTGTTATTTGTACTAGAATGTGTGGGGGGAGGGTCTGCATGTCGAAGCTAGATGTTGGTGTAAGATGTTTTCCACAATTTCTTTTCATCTTGTATTTTGAGGCAGAGTCTCTCACTGAATTTGGAGCTCACTGATTTAAGCCCCAGGCATCCTCCTGTCTCTGCCTTCCCAGAGTTTGGATGATGGGTAAGTACTGCTGTATCCAACATTTTAACTTGAGTACTAGGGATCAAACTCAGGTCCCTGCTTCCACAATGAGCCCTTTACTCATCAAATGGGTCATTACGCAGCCTCTTGAAATGTTCCTATCTTTTTCCATCAAGTTTAGAAGACGACGTCACTATGCATAGCATTTTTGGTATTGTTGGCTGGCAATTATATACTATCAGTCTTAGTTTTCTGGCTTCTAGTGTTGCTGATAAGAAATATGATGTATTCTCAGCAGTTAGCCCTTGCTGATGAGCTGGCACTTTCTTCTTATAGATACTAGCATTGCTGTTTGGTGGATGACCATCTCTTTAGGTTCTACAATATTTTGTTTCATTGAATTGAGCAAATAAATTGTGATTAGACTTTATCTCAGCTCTGTCTTTGAACCAGTGGATTATTAAGTTTGTTCTACTGGGTGTGTCTGAGATTTCATCAACATTCTGGGCATATTCATATTTCTGGTTGCTTGTCTGAAAGTATTTAATCATTGTCTTGACCTTGCTCTCTGCTGTAGTCTTCTCTGACAGCCTCTGTTTGCTGATGGTGTCGTTGGCTGTATGGTTTTTTTTTTCCCTCATTCTTTTTTTTTTCTGTTTCTTTTTTCTCTCTTTTAAAAAGTAATTGCTACCATCTTTGGTTGGTTCTTTCTCAGGACCTTAATTTCTTGCTGAGTTTTCCTCCCTTCTGAAGTTATTTTCTGCATTTCATCATTATCATTATCTTTATTTCCAGCACTGAGAAGCTGTGAGTCTGTGGAGGAGGCATAGCTGAATATCCTTTGTTGTATTTTGCACATATGTTGAGATGGAGATGTCTCTAGTTTTGACTTTTTTCCATTTTTGCACCTTCTAAAAAAATTATTTGAGTCTTCTTGGATATTTGTCTTTACTTGGATTTCTGTTCCCTGTTGTACTTTGGGAGAAGCAGATTGAAGTAACAAATCCAATGATAAGTGAGTAGTCCTGGAAGATGCTGCAAACTAATCTCCAGTAAGTTTCTGAGGTAGTGGCATTAGGACAATGTTGTTTATAGTGTTTTTAAGGGTAAATAAAAAGCATTGACAACTACGTAGTGAAGTGTGTAGGAATAGGCAAAGGGTATGAATTAAATGGGAAGTATATGGCTTAGAAGTATGAGAGAGAGAGAGTAGAGAAAATATAAAACTTGTTCAGAGAAACATACCTACAAAAGCTCATTCAGATGAGATGGAAATTGAAACAAAATATTTGGGAAATGTAAGTATATGATTATAAATAATCACAGTAATGAATATATAAAAATTCAGACAAAAGAACCAAAGTGAAACAGAAGCTTTTAAAGTATCATTTGGGTATTTCTTCCTTGCCGGGATGCATGTGATTTCTGCTTTCCCTCAACTGTCTTCTGTGGTAACCTCTGCAGGTGGGTTAGGGTTTGTTATTCTCAATCATTCATAAAAGGTAAATCACTGTGTTCTTCCTTTTGAGGATGGTTTTGGTTTGGAAACTTTTCTGCTTGAATTCCATGATTTGAGAGCCCCTGTCTGCCCATCACAATGACATTTTTGGAGGCTGGAGAACAACCCTTTTTCTTACAGTCCTCCCTGTGACTGAGACTCTCAGTAGCCTGGGAAAATCCACCAGTGTTATCTCCTATCACTGAAAGATGTCTTTCTAGAAGCAGCCATCAGGAAACTGCACCTCTAGCAGTGTCCTTCCCAAGCTAAGGTGTTGCGTGTCCAGGCAGTGCCCTCTCAAGCAAGCAACTGTTGGATGTGAATGAAGATTCTCAGCTTCAGGCTCTTGCGACACTTTTACCTGTCTCCACAGCTGTGATACCTTGGTTTTTTTCTTATTCTGAAATACTGATCTAGCCCTTGTACATCTGCAGCCCAAAGCACCTCTCTAGCATGATGCGCACACACACACACACACACACACACACACACACACACACACACACACACACACACCACTATAACTCTTATCTCAACAAGTGTGTGATACCAGATAGTTTACTCTAGAGCCAAATATGAGTGACCGTAGCCTGGGAACTCAGATTCATCCCAACTTCCATGTAACAATGTTTTAACTCTTAGGAAGTTTCATAGCCACAGAGCAAAAAATTCAACAAACCACCACACTTATCAAATACATTGCTGGAAATATCAGGTAGGCAGGATATAGGAGAATGGAAAATCATAGGCTATAAGCCCTAAATGGCATCTGATGGCATTATTATCCTTTCAGTTGGCAGAAACTGCATGGTTATTTGTAAATTCCAAAGAATTTACCAAATAGTCACAACAATATTAGTTCACATACAGGAGGTCAATAAATGGCTATTAAGGGTATTGTAATGGCCCAAGACCTTCAACATTTCAACTTTGACACATTATTGAAGTTATAATCAGTTAATCAACCTTTGGAGTCACAGATTCTCTTTAGAAATTTTCTTTCACGGTTGTCTTGGAAACCTGTGTCCAGGCTGCTGCTTCTGCTGCCGCCTAAGGGGCTGGAGGACAGCACAGCAGTCAAAGGAAGTTTGTTGTTTTCCTTACAGAGAAAATATCACGTAAGTTTCTGAAGGTTTCTGTTGCTGCGAAGAGACACCATGACCATGGCAACTCTTATAAAGAATACATTTAATTGGGATGGCTTACAGTTTCGGAGGTTCAGACCATTATCACCACAGCAGGGAGCATGGTGGTGGTGGTGGGCAGGCAGATGTGGTATCGGCTACATCTTGGCTTGCAGGGATCAGGAAGTTGACTGTGAGACACAGAGCAGTATCCTAAGCATAGGAAACCTCAAAGCCTGCCCCGACAGTGACTCACTTCTTCCAATAAGGCCATACCCACTCCAACAAAGCCACTGCTTCTAATAATGCCACTCTCTATGAGCTTATGGGTACCAATTACATTCAAACCACAGCCCTTTCTCTTGTAGGACTTCATCTCATTTTGACTTTTACTTTTCAACAGGTGGCAGTGATGAGCCCACCTTACCTAGAAGCCTGATTTCAACATTCAAACAGTTGACATATGCCAGCTAATATGTCAGAACAGTAAAGGATAAAACAATGCAGAGTAAACAGAAACCTAGTTAATGTCTCACCTCAGCTTGACTTTATAATGTGTGTTTCTCAAGGATATTTGAAAAGGGAAAATATCTTAATATTATGTCCTTCCATGTGATATTTTTCCATTCTTAAAGTAGAGGAGGATACTTGAAAGATTTACAAATACGGTTGGAAATGGGGTTTCCATTTCTTTTTAAAATATGAACCAGTGTGTGTTGAGAAAAAAAATTACCCATTATGCACACAGAGCTTCTGGGTTTAAGTTTTAAGTTTAGGGGCACCACAATAATTCAATATACATCTTCTTGGGAAAAGTCTACTCTTTTGTCCAAGACATAAGGGATTTTGTAGTAAACCGTAGTTTAGTAATGGGTGAGCTACACAGTCTGCTTCATGCCTGACTTTTGTAGTTTGGGTTTGTGCTATCACATCCTTTTCAAATATCTAGGCAAATTCGAATTGTGTGTTGTTACACTCCAATTTGTCTGCCTTTGGCTTATCAAAACGGTGGCAGCTAGGCGTAACAATACAAAACCCATTAAATTTGCCACTTCTAACGAGGTGGTGGAGACCATGGTGAATTATAACTGAATATGAGCCACACATGCCTTTTAACAAAAACTGAAAAGCAAAACAAAATATCAACAACAAAACCAACTTCAAAAAAAAAAAATCGCTTTGAAATCCTTCTATTACTCTCTTGAAAGGTTTAACTCATAAAAACTGAAAAGTTACTGTGAGATCTGTGCGTGGGGTTAGGAGATGCTGCAGAAGAAAACAATTTCAAAACTCAGAAGGCAGATCTCTCAGTAACGTGGTTCATCATTAGTGCCATTCCTCTCAAAGGAACACAGTCGTTCACTAATGTTCTACAGGAGACAGAAAATGCATTTATAAACGTTAAGATTTATCCCATTTTTTCCCATCTAATACAATTTACTTTGAAAATGTTGCTAACATAATATTTCTTGCGAGTGTTCTTAGGGAATTGAACTCAAACAATGATTGCTGGGAATCTACCTTGTTTGAAACTAAAGTATGACTTCTGAGTTATTATAACAATGATGAAACACTACAGATACAAAGAAACCCCACAACAATGCAAACTCATGGCTATCCAGCACTAACAAACACTTTGTCTTTTGATAGCTCTAACATTCCACCAAAGTGAGAATTTTACTAAGGTTGGAGCTAATCCCTACTTCATTTGGTAATCCTTGTCATTTTATTTGTTTATTTAAGGATTTTGTTTGTGTGAATATGGAAATTTTATAATATTCTTAAACTCTTAAAATAATAGCCTTTATATAGTTGATCTATCATGTTGTCTAACTCACCAAAAATCAGACCATAAAATGAAAGAATGTCTACAACAGCATTTTTCCCTTAAAAACTTTATATTGTTATTTTCATGAAATTGTAAAATGAAAATATTTTCTCACACTTAGTTCACTCACTTAAAAATAGTCTCAGGTCAAAGTGCTGAGATTCAATGTCTCTAAGTGCTCTGCCAAGATGAGACATCTGCATGCGCCATCTCCGATCCAAAGCTAATAAAGCATTGTGGAAGAGTGGGTGGAAAGACTGTGAGAGCTGGAGAATGGAGAAGAAAGAAGTGCAATTCTTTTAGACACCACATGGCTGCTGTAATGCTTTCTACATGGCTGGTAGAAAATGTGTGCTTTAACTCACAGCAGTCATATTTGCTTGCCTGCATAGGAAGGACACAAGATAAAGCCATCAGATAACCATCAGAAAATGAGAGGGCCCATCTCTGGGAACCATATCTTCTCCATCTTTCAGAAGTTGGGAGTTACTTGTAGTCATTTGGATATGGGTGGGGCTTCTTGAGATTTCTTTATTGCACATCTGATTTCTGTTGTCATAGCCAGTGTTTGGGTCTTATTTAGGCAGCGATATCATTGAGGTATCTGAGTAGAGAAGTAGAGGTACCAAAGAAAAAAATCCTAAAAGCAAAAGGCCTGCTGCAGAAATTTAGAGGAGAGATGACGGGAAGGACAAGTGTGATGGCTGCAGTCATAGAAAGGCAGAGAATTCTGTGATGTAGCTCAAGGGTGGATTTAAAAAATCTAGAATCACTGAAATATAAGAAACTATATGTAGTGATAAGTAGGAGATGTAAACAAACTGAAAGGGAATAGAAATTTGAAATGTATTTATTGTTTATGTGTCTATCTACACATACATAAATATATTGATTCCATTTATACAAATGGACCTTTGTCCTGAAAATCTGTTCGTATGTTCAGGACTAGCCTTAGCCTCACTGGTCTGGTATACACTCTCCTTTCAACATAATATTTGTTTTATTTGCCTCTGTCATTTCTTGAGATATGCTTATTGGGATATATATTACCAATTAGTAAAGTATCTCTAGTCTCATAAGAGCCAATGACAGTTATCAGTTTTCTTCTTCCTCTATCCATATAGGCTGTATTCTTCTCTTTCAGGCCACTGAAACTATTTCAATAGCTCTTAACAGGCTCTACAGTGTATATCACTCAGCACTTACTTTTTCATTACCATCTTAGTTTAAATTAAATATTTGACATAGCAATGAATAAGTACCACCTTAAGAATTATGTGCATCTTTATTTTCAAGCCTGATTACTGCTTTCTGCACCCTATTCTGAAATAAGCTAATGGTTGACGCTCAATTTTAATGAGAGAACTACTTGCTCCGATCTTGACCCAGTGATGTACTCCTTCAGAAGGACCATCATCTACCTCTTGTCCTCATTCACCACGGTCTGTTTTTAATGATACCTAAACCCAAGTACTCCCTCAGGACCACGGCAAACATCTCTAGTGCGTGAACTCCCTTTAACCTTCAGTTTGGATTCCTGCCATTCTTCCTAAAATGTCCAAAGTCCTTTCAAAGTATTTATTTCATTACTTCCATTTCATTTTCCAAAATGTGATGAATATTATTTTTCAGGCCATCTTCATGATTTAAAGTATAACCTACTTCATTAATATCATTATTATTTCCCTTGGAATTATAAACACCTTTTTAAAAATTTTTGTTTGTAAAATTGTGCTGAAACTGTTCATGGGAAAATGTTGTCATTGACAACAAATAAAATTCCAATGAGAGCGACAAGAAGCTTATCGACCCCTAGATATTCATTTCCATCAGTTACAATGATCTTGAGTCTCCACATAGATAACACCCCCTTGAATATCTCCAGCGAAAAACCTACTAAAATTGCAATCAATTCCTACTTGTCAAACAAATTAAGAAGATGCACCTCGGAAAGGGGTAGTATTGTTCATTTGGTTTTGACAGCACCTGAGGAGGAAAGGTTCTTAGGGTATAGTCAGAAGAAAAGCAGCCCTTTGCCAGCCAAATGGTGCTTATTTGACATGTCTAAGGCTGGTTCAATTGCTCTCATTTTCTCTGCTTATGAATGAATCCACATAAATGTAGCCTTTTAATTTTCAAGATATGTTTAGAAACTGTTGTCTAAAGTACAGTGGTCAGTGGCTGCTGCACTCTGAGATAATAAAATAGATCATTAAAAGCTAAGTGAAGAATTTATCTTACTTATTAATTATACTTAGTTTCCCCTTGGGAATTAATAAATCCAGACACAATAGGATGTGTCTCCTGATTATTTAGCAGGAGTATTGCAACTTACACTTCTAATAGTTTATATTGTCATGACCTTCTGTAGATAAAGCAACTCAATTAACCGCCACTGAAAAGTCATTTTATGGCTCCATCTCATTTTCATAGTCCTTTGAAACACCTCACACATAATGGAGAACAATTAAACCAGACAGGTGGCTTAAGGGGTTACAAAGCAGCTTGCGCCCCTTCCTTTCTGACTGCAATGTTTGGTCCTCTGGGAAAATGCCATATTTTTAATTATGTTTATGAAAGCTCAATAAATATAAAAATAGACTTCTTTCTGCATCTTTGTCACCAACTGTAGAAGTTTAATTATTGCTATAACTTTGGCTGATAGATGTGGTAATAGGATATTTCAATGAAAAATAAAAAAGCTTAATAGAAAGACATTCCCAGACATACTACCCTTGACAAATGAAAATTTACTTATTTTATTATTTACAAATGATAATTTTTAAGATGTGTGTGAAAAACTTGTATTTCTGCTTATTAATTGCTATAGCCCCACAATGAAGCATGCTATCCTTTCTCCCAGAGAAATGACCAGAATGTCCTATTAATGTATTATATCCAAAAGGCTTGGGGCCTAGGATTTTTTTACTTTGGCCCCATAAATTAACATTTACTTTTCAGATAATGGTGCTCAAGTCTATTTGCTTTAAGTATCTGATCACTATTAAATATTATTTATTTAATTATTAACAATTAGATGTGATTTTTCTAGGTAAAATTGATATTTAATATATGAAGTCATTTTTTACTCTTGTCAAAATTTATAATGTAGAGAAAATTACAAATATGTGGCAATTATTCTAGTATATTTGTTTTAAATATTGACAGGAAACTCAGACATACATGATACATATACAAATAATATATATGCACATTTATAGAGAATATATAGTCAAATATATATAGAGAAGAGAAGATGCTAAAACCAAGACTTTACACTTACTCCTATTATTTACTTTTCATATTATTTTTCTTGCCTTTTTTTTATCTACTAATGTGAAACGCTGAGGATTCCTGGCAATGAAATGCTGTGCATAGAATTGTCTTCTAGTAAAGAAGTTACCAAATATGAGCTACGTCCTTGCAAAAACTGCAAAAAAAGCAATACAGCTTACTATTTTTTAGTTCATCTCCGTATTAGTGGTGGAGATTCACTTGTGATTTCAAAATTCATCAATTATGTGTGTGTATATGTGTGTGTGTGTGTGTGTGTGTGTGTGTGTGTGTGTGTGTGTGTGTGTGTATTGAGGCTTAAGAGGGACATTGGGTGTCTGACTATATCATTTTCACCTTATTCTCTTGGGACAGGATCTCTCACTGAACCTGGATAAAGGCTAGCAGCAAGCAAGCATTAGTGATGCTCTTGTCGCTGCATTCTACAGCATGGGTTTGCAGGCATGTGACTATTGCTGCTTTATAATGTGAATGCTGGCATCTGAAACTCAGGTCTTCATACTTTCAACAAAGACTCCTATCCACTGAGTATCTCTTTGGTCTCAGATTCTGATTTTTCTAAGGTTATTACCAATTATAGACGATGGATAGATAGAAAGAAATACTTGTATATGTGTATATAAAAGCAAGATTATGTGCATATGTAACAAGACTATGTCTATAGATATTATAAACACGTATATACAACATATGCCTTTGTAGGCATGCATTCCTGAGATATTATATATCATTTCTAAGATATAGACGCTACTGCCTGCATATACTAAAGTCTACATAAATAAAACATAGTATTCTTATTGTTCATTTCTAAATTATAGCAAAAATCACATTGAAAGCTCAAATCTTTGAGATTTAGGATGGTTTATCTGTTTAATGAGAATGAACACAAGCCACTGCTTTGAGAACAATGTATGTATGTGTCTGTATATGTGTGATCCTCACATAGTTCCCAAGAAACTAGTATTTATATGATAATATTCATAGCGTTGTTCTCTATGGCCTTTCTAGCTTTTCAAAAGCCTTTGCTATGCACAAAGGGAGTTCGTTATAGATAATCTTTGAAAGAGTTAATTGGTCCTCAAGAACACAGCTGTCTGGTGGTGAAGTTCACATCATTTCCTAAACTTGACACAATGAATTCAGTGCAAACAAGGTGGTTTTCATATTTGATATAAAGAGCATAATCAGAGTCTTTGAACTAAATATGGATACAAATTGCCTTCCTCTCAAGAATGTTTGAGGGGTCAGCAGCTGGGAGCATATAGATGATTTTTTCCATAGCTTATCCTTAGCTTTGAGTTGTGGAATAACTCGTCATGGTGGAATATGTCTAATTTTACCACTACAGACACCTTTTTAATTACTTCTTTTTATTCTCTGTGTATATGACTTGCTGGCTGTGGACGGAAAAGATAAAGAAAATATTAATTTACTCATGTAAAGCTATTTCATCTCTTCACAGTACTATTGTTGGTTGATGGCCTATACCTTCTAACTCACCCATGAAACCGGAGTAAATGGAATGTCCTACTAAGCAAAATCTACTCAGTCTAAAAGAAATAGTCTCCATGGGCTGGAGAGATGGCTCAGTGGTTGAGAGTACTGGTTGCTATTCTAGAGGTAAGCTCAATTCCCAGCATTCAGATGTTGGTTCAAATTCATTTGTAACTCCAGTTTCAGAACAGTCAATCGTCTTTTAACTTCCATGGGAATATGATGCACATATATACATACAGGCAAACATTCATACAAATAAAATAAATAAATTTAACAAGAAACCAATAACTATCTACATAATAAGCCATTGTTCAGAATCTATAATTCATGGTTAAAACAAAACAGGAACTTGAGCTCATATATTTGAAGAAAAGATGCCTGGTAATCTAGGGTATGTTTCCTGTGCTTCTTGTATTACAATGATTCAGCTGATGGTGGTTAGACACTTTATGTTCCCAGAGATAATTTATATCCCCAAGTTGTAAATCAAGTTATTTTGTCTTTTAAATGATAATGTTTTCAACTATGCGTTATTTTAGATGTATCAGAAAGAAATTTAAAACAGTTTATTGTTTTATAGAGAGTAGTTACACTGTTTTGTCTTTAAAGAAAAAAATTAAGAGTAAATTCAATAAGTAAATATTTATCTTAAAGGAAATTGTCACTTTAAAATACTACTGTCTACAACAATGTATCTATTTGAGGAATGACATTGATGGAGAAAAGATGTTATGTCCCTCCATTAGAGCTTTGCTGATTCCCTCACACCCCTTTCTGTGATGGCTCACACCCATTTCCTCAGACAGCTGGTAGTTACAGGTGATTCTCAACCATCACTTTCTTTCCCACTATAGTGTCCATGAAAATACACAGGTGAGGCTCCACTTAGCAGAACTTAAAAAGTTCTGTTTAGATTTAATTCAATGAAAACAAAAAGACAAAAAAAAAAAAAACCACCCTATTTAATAATTAACTTACAAAGAGTCAGAGTCCAAGCACAGTGAGAAACAGGAAATCCTAGTTAGTTCTTGGAAAGAGCTGGCTGTAAAAAATTAAAACCAGAAAAAAGTCTTTTCAGATGGAATTCTGACAGTAACCAGTAACAAAACAAAACAACATAGTAATATAAAACAGAGCAAAAAAAAATTTCATCTAGATAGTTAGTGCACATATTCATAAAATGTAGCCTAAATTTCAAAGGTTTTGTCAAAATGTTGAAAGAAATAGGTGGTGGAAAAGTATAATCTTTGATTTTTAATTTTATTTAAATAAAATATAAGTAAATAAATTTTTGTTTACTGTATTTATTGGTGAGGATACAGGGTTCTTTTTAAAGTCAATTACCTGGAATTAAAAAACAAGGGTATTAAGGGTATTCTGACAGGTGTAAGTGGTATCTCAAAGTTGTTTTGATTTGAATTTCTCTGATGACTTTAAATGCTGACCAATTCTTTAGGTGTCCTTCAGCCATTTGAAATTCTTCTGTTGAGAATTCCCTTTTGGCTCTGAACCCCATTCTTTAAATTGGATTATTTGGTTTTTTGGCCTCTAGTTTCTCGAGTTCTTTATATATTTTAGAGATCAGTCCTTTGTCAGATGTGTGGTGGTGAAGATCTTTTCTCATTCTGTAGACTGTCATTTTGTACTATTGACTGTGTCCCTTGCATTACAGATTTACAGAAGCTTCTCAGTTTCAGGTGGCCCCATTTATTATGTTGTTCTTACTACCTGTACTACTGGTATTTTATTTAGAAAGTAGTCATGTGTGTCAATGCATTCAATGGTATTTCCCACTTTCTTTTCTATCAAGTTTAGTGTAACTGATTTATGTTGAGGTCTTAAATACACTTGGACTTGAGTTTTGTGCAGGGTGATAGATATGGATCTATTTGCATTCTTCTACATGCAAATGACAGCCTATGCTTCAGAAAATGTGGAGCAAAGAGAACTCTCCTCCACTGCCGGTAGGAGTATAAACTTGTACAGCCACTTTGGAAATCAGCATGGCGGTTCCGTAGAAAACTGGAACTCAATCTACCCAATGACCCAGCAATACTATTGGGCATATACTCAAAGGATGCACATTCTTACTCCAAGGGTATTAGCTCAACTATGTTCATAGCAGCATCATTTGTAATAGCCAGACACGAAAACAACCTAAATGCCCCTCAGCTGAAGAATGGAATGAAAAAAAAAAAATTACACAATGGAGTACTACTCAGAAGAAAAAAAGACATCCTAAAATTTGCAGGCAAATGGATGGATTTGGAGAGTATCATCCTAAGTGAGGTAACAGAGACTCAGAAAGACAGACATGGTATGAACTCACTCATCAATGCATTTCAGACATAAAGCAAAGAATATCTAGGCTGCAAACCACACCCCCACAAAGCTAGGTAACAGGAGGAACTTAAGAGAAACATCCAGGGATGCCGCTGTGGATGAGAAATGGAGAACTACTGAGTAAATTGGGATCATAATGAGGAGCAAGCAAGGAGAAGTGGAAAAAAATCATGAGAGAATGTGATGATTGAGTGAGAGGAGCAACAAAGGTGGAGGACACAGAAACGACTATCTTGATGGAGCCACTGTGGCGTTAGAAAGTAAAACTGGTGCTAAAGAAACATCCAAGAACCTACAAGATGTCCCTGGCTAGCACATGGAGTAATAGGGGAGAGGGTGCCTAAACAGGACTTCCTCTATAATCAAATTAATGACCTCCTTAATTGTCATAGAACCTTTATCCAGCAGTTTATGGAGGCAGAAGCAGAAATCCATAGCTAAGTGCCAGATCAAGCTCCAGATCAACCTTAGAGGAGAGAGGAGAGAGATTAGGATCATGAGGAGGAGACCCACAGAGATGGCTGAATGAAATTATTGGGAACGTGCTGACTCTCAAATAATTGCTGAGGGACATCATGGAAAGGAACTAAATGCTCTGAAGGTGGATGACAGTCAAAGGCATGGGCAGTTTGTGGATCCTCTTGCAACAGGATCAGACTATGTTCCTATACATGAACTAGCTTCTTAGAGCCATTCCCTACAGAGGAACACCTAACTCAGCCTTGATAATGGGATGAGGGACTCAGACCTGCCTCAACCGGATATGCCAGACTAAAATGACCCACACTGGGATTCCTTGCCCTCCTTGGGGAATGGATGGGGGAATTGGGTGGGGGGAGGGAAGCTGAGGGGGGACGGGAAGGGACTGGGAGGAGGGAAAGGTGGAGAAGCAGTAGTAGATATGTGAAAAAAACTTTTAAAATGTATTTTATAAATTATCTCAGATATAACAAAAATAATTTATAAAAAGTGAAAAATCAATAATTAAGAATTATAAAAAATGTCCAGCATAATGATGAATTTAAATTAATTAAATACATAAAGGCATATATGAGATTCAAATAACATGTTGTAAAGACATGATAAATTACATATTCTTGTTTGGATTTATACACACATGGAAACAAAGACACTCAAATACTAAATTTTGACTTGAAAGTGAATCTTGATAAATCTTGTTTCTTGAGAAAATTAAGTATAAAAATGATTAAATGTCAAAAATACATAGAAATGAGAGTTTTTGAAGATACTTCCTGTTAAAAATTAATATTCAAGCCAGCCAGTGGTGGTATACACCTTTAGACCCAGCACTCAGGAGGAAGAGGCAGGTGGATCTCTGTGAGTTCAAGGACAGCCTGGTCTACAAAACTAGTTCCAGGACAGATAGACTGTTACACAAAGTAAACTATGTCTCAAACAACAGTAGCAACCTAACAACAACAACAATATAAATTCACACTCATATCAATAAAGCTTCATTATAAATGTCTGATATTTCACCACTGTCTACTACTGAGAATAATTTAATGACTTGAGTTTTACCATTAAGAATTGTAATTTTACCCAAACTCAATACAGTTTGTATGTACATGATGCATTTTTTGATGTTTATAAATACAGATTACAATGATAACATATTCTTTGATCTCTAATTCTTCAGTTTCCCACAGAAACTGGCACTTTAACTGACTACCCTGAACATGTGCCTGATGGATTAATTAAATAGAGAACTTCTCCTGAAAAAATTTGTTAACCTTTGCCTCATATTTGCTGGATTGTGAAAGAATATTCATTTTCTGAAGACTTTTGGGGATATAAACAGGACACATAAGTCATATAATGACAAGCACACACTTTCTAGATATTGCTTTTTCCTTGTTGATAATGAAGTAGACATGGCTCCTGGGCTTTTGATTTATCCTTACATTTAAATTGATTTGTTAACTCTCTTCCTTGGATACTAAATTCATCTAGAAATAGTCTCTCTCCCCATGGTTTTAAATGACTATTGATTTTTCTTTTATTTTTAAAAAGCTATCAATCTAGTTCTTAAATGTGTCACTGATGACTATGAGGAATAAATAGTTCACATAAAATGACCTATTTAAATCGTATAACTCAGTAGCTAATGAGTTACTCTTTTGCTTTATAAAAATTCAGCCTCTTTATTTACTATAGTGACATGTTTTCAGGGCATAGAATGCACTAGGACAGACTAGAATGTCTCCATGCAGAGTTGACCATGATATGGTCACCATGTGAGTGGTTAGTTCATGTGCTGATAAATAAAAGCAAGACTAAAGAATGAGAACTGACCTGAAAAATGATTTATATCTCCAGATTTTTTTAAATTAGGTTATTTAAAAAAACCCTAATCTTCCCGTTGAGATAGTTCTACATTAAAAAACAAAAAGTAAATGTAACCAGTCATGTATGAATGTGATAATTATGGACATTTTTTAGTGGGTTTATGGTATTACATTGTAAATAATTGTCCCATCCATGAGTTTAATAAAAAAATGCTGATTGGCCAAAGGCAGACAGGAAGTGTGGACTGGGCTACCAGACTAAGAAAACTCTGGGAACAGGAAGAATAGAGCAGAAATGCCACAGAGACTCCAGAGTTGCCAGAAAAGCCAGAAGATGCAGAGGACAACTATACTGCTCTGAGAAAAGATACTGAGCCCCATGGCTGAACAGGATAAGAATCATGGGTTAGTTTAAGGGTAAAGAGTTAGCAAGTTATAGGCCTGGGCCTTAGACTGATCAGCTTAAAATTGATGTAAGCATCTGTGTGTCTCTGTGGGTCTGTGGGTCTAAACCTTGAGACTAGGCCCGAAAGTCCGGGCCAGAAACCTCTCTTACTACGGGATTTTAAAAAATGAAACAAAATACACAATTAAATATTCCTTAATTTCTATTTTAACTTCCATATTGATGTATTCAAACATTTACTGATGCTTTGCCTGAAAAGTCATCTGTATTATTGTTTCTATTGTTGTGAAGTGACACACTTCCTGCAAGACCACTCCTACTCTAAATCTCCTAATAGTTTGATGCCCTTTGTGGGACATTTTTTTCAAACTACCACATCCTATTCTCTTGCCCCCAAAGCCTTAAAGCCATATCAAAATGCAAAAAAATGCAGTCAGTCCAACATCAAATTTTCCCCTAGTCTATCAGTTTCAAACTTACGTAAATGTCTAATGTTCAAATTTTCTTTTGAGATTCATGGAGTTTCTTAACTGCAATCCCCTATAAAATCAAAATTTAAAAACAGATCACATACTTCTAACATATAATGGTGTAGGATGTACATTTCCATTCCGAAATATAGGTAAGGAAGCATATAGAGGAAATTCTGGATCAAAACAAGACCAGAAAATCAGCTAGGCAAATCCCAAACTCTGCATCTTCATGTATGATGTCAAATTATCTTCAGATCTCCAACCACTTTCAGCTTTGTTGACTAGAGCATACTTTTTTCTCTTGGTCTGGCTCCACTCTCTGCTAACAGCTTTTCTAGGCAGGTATCCCACAGTTCTCTGGCAACTCCGATATTTTGGGATTTCTAAGGCAATCCTGACTTTAATTTCACAGTTTCACAAAAATGGCCTCTCTAGGCATTTATTCTAGGACGTCCCCGCCACATGCCTGGTCTCAGGAGATTTCCTTAGTGGATGAAGGTTACACAAGTCTTTTTTCTATCCTTTACTACAAAGCCAGAAGCTGCCAAGTTCTGCTGCTTTCTGGAACTAAAACATGGCCTCCTTGTTTAAGTACATCCTCACTAGATTTCTGTTTTCCGTGATTTCCTTCACTGCTTAAGGTTGCCTGTCCTGGAATTTGCTCTGTAGACCAGGCTGGCCTAAAACTCAGTGATCTGCCTACTTCTGCGTTTTGTGTGCTGGGATTATAGATGTGCTCACCACACCTGGGCTATAGCTCCTCTTTAATTCATTTTAACAAGTTTAATATTTAGCTGGGTGAGTTCTTGCCCTGATATTTCCACACCATTTAACCCATTTCATTATATGTTTATCTTCTTCAACACAGGATTTAGCTCCTTTTACTTCCTGGTGATCCGTTTCTCTTCAACTTGCTCCCTTCTATTGTAAATCTTTATAAGCATAATCATTAGTAAGCATGTGACAAAGTCTATATCAGGCTGTTTTGAGATTTCCTCTGCCAGTGGAATTAACCCAAAACATTTCACTTTAGCCTTAGGCAGACTCTTTGGATAGGGTCACATTGTTCACCTAAATATCACAAAAATGATCTCTAGCTCACATATTAATATTCATCCTCTAAGGAACCTCTCAATTCAGGCACCCATAGTTCAGCCCATTCTAAGCACCATTGGCTTCCATGTTCCTACTAAGATGGCTCACTAAGAAGTGCTTAAAGCATTTAACTGCTTTCCTAACCCAAATACCAAACTCCAAATTTCTCCAAACAAAAACCTGGTCTGACCTATCACAGCAATACCCCCAAGTCCTTGGTACCAATTCTTGTTTTAGCTAGGGTTTCTACTGCCATGAAAAGACACCATGACCTCAGAAACTTTCAAAACAAACAAACAAACAAACAAAAACTAAAACATTTAATTGCAGCAGCTCCTTTACAGTTCAGAGGTTCAGTCCATTATCTTCAAGATGGAACATGCAGCATGCACACAGGCATGATGGGGTAGAGGTAGCTGATAGTTCTACATCTTATATGGGCGATAGGACCTGGAGCATATATTAAACATCAAAACCCAACTCACAGTGACACATTTCCTCCAATGTGACCACATCTACTCTGACAAAGGCCACAAACCCTAATGGTGTCAGTCCTTTTGGGAACCATTTCATCCAAACTATCACAAAATTTTTTCCATGCCTTTTCTGTTTCTTTAACTATGAGCATTATTTTAAATTATGTATTCTTCCATGGCCATGACTCAGATAATGCATGTATATTATCTGATATAAACAACAAATAAAGAGGTTGAAAGTAAGTTTCTAACACCTACCATAAAGACTGGAAGAACATATTTATGTATTGGTTTATAAACAGTGATTCTTGTTTTCTGGGTCAGTTAGAGCCAATGACTTAATTTTTTGTAAAACTATGTTGTGGCGATATATTGTGTATTTAATAAAGTTTGGCTGACAATCAGAGGATAGAGCCAAGCTACAAATTCAGCCATGAAGACCAGGGAGTGGTGAACCATGCCTTTAGTCCCAGCATTCTGGAGGCAGAGATCCAGTTGGATCTCTGTGAGTTTAAGGCCAAACAGGGTCAGGCAGTAGTGTCATATACCTTTAATCCCAGCACTTGGGATCCCAAGCCTTGTTCCTAGTACTTGGGAACACACATGCCTTTAATTTTAGCACTAAGAAAGTTGAGCCAGAAAATCGAGCTGGGTTGAAAAAGAAAGATAAGATGGGAGAAGGAAGGAGCTCAGCACTTTGTTTGCTATTCCCTTCCTTTTTGTTTGAGGACTCACAGATTCAGTCTGAGTGTGGAGTTACTACTTTTAGCCCAAAGAGTTGGCTGTATGAGAACTGGCTGTGGCTTATTCCTTTGTCTCTCTGATCTTTCAGCTTTCCACAAATGCCTGGCTCTGGTTTTTTAATATAATACCAAATATAATTCATGAAATATCTGCCTCCTAACTTGTAGGGCACAAATTCACAAAAAAACCACTTGCCTCTGACTTTGCAACCATTGACAAAGGCCTAGGATACATGTGGCTTAGTAACTTTGCTCAATGTAACATTCTCATCTTGTTTCATCTGCATATGGCTGGCATCTGATTCTCTGTCTTTCTTCTTCCCAGAATTCTCTTGTCTGGTCATCCTGCCTATACTTCCTCCCTGGCTACTTACCAATCAGCATTTTATTAAACCAATATGAGTGACAAATCTATACAGTGTATAAGACCATTATCCCATAGCACTTCTCCCCTTTTCTCTTAAAAAAATAAATAAATAAATAAATAAAAAAAAAAAAAAAAAAAAAAAAAAAAAAAAAAAACGACTGTGAATCTGATCTTCATTGCTTAGCGTTTTTCCTGACCATATTTTTTGAAATGTGGGCATAATTCTCTCAACTACTTCCTGCTGGTTAGGGATGCTGATAATCTGTGAGGGCTGCTGAGAAAAATTCATAATTATCGTCAAGTCCTGACTACAGTAGTCTGTCAGGTTGGATCATCTTAGCTGTTCTGGATGTAGAATTCGTCAGAAACTGCAACAGAGATGCTTTGAAGCTTTGCATCCCCTGGACCATTCATTCCCATTGGATGTTTTTCAGGGGTCTTCCTCAATAAAACTTTATTTTTTAAAACCAAGAATGAATCATAGGCTCTCATTTTCTGTAGAAATAAATATATATATATATATATATATTTTCTCCAAAATAACCTATTTTTTTACTTAAATTTTGAAGTCAAGGCATTTTCTAAATATATAGGTTGGATTAATCCAGCAGAATTTATAATCAAATGTATTTTAACAGCTGCTGCTCCTTTGTCAGAATTCAAAAAATATCTCAAAAACAACACAATATCATACAGAGTCTAGACTCTCTGTGTATTTTCATCTTTACATGCCTTTTTCTTTTCACATACTTATTTTATAAGGACTTTTTTTTCTCTTCCAAGCCTACTTAAAGAAAAACATACTGTATACTGTTTAAATGGATTTTTTTTGGTCTGAATCTGACTTTACTGTATTTCTGTAACTTTTTCTTACCTCTGGAGCCTTTAATCTGCAAAACAGTGTGGCTAAGATTAAAGCCTATGGCTCTGGAATCTGGATCCACCCAGCTCCTTGTTTTGTGAGAGCTTAGCTTCATGCAGAGGTAATGGAAGAAGCCACAATTAACACCCAAACTCTGGGGTATTTTGGAGTCCACACTGCCATCTAGTAGAGTACCATCACTCACTGCTCATAAACCTCATTAAGTGTTTGGCAGTAGAGAATCTTAAAAGAGCCTTGAGGTTTCTGTGAATAATGCTGAGTCAGAAAACCTCTTTTAAAAGAGCCATGCTTCTGATCACTGCCAGCAAATAGAAGCCACCAAAGAAAACACTTCTACCAAGAAGCCATGCTTAACCATGTTTGCTTTTGGTCTGTATGAACAGAAACCTTTAATTCCTTCTGTGAAGCTTATGCTTGTACTATAACTTCTGTGAGACTTCAGGAACTTACCAATTTGCAGCTCAAGCTGCATGCTGCAAAACCTCTATGTTGTAGTTCAAGCAGACATGCCATTTTTTTAAACCACAGTTTACTTGAGAGATACAACTAGGAACTGTCTATGTCTACACTTCTGTGTTCTAGAACCCTTTGTAAGTTTTATCAGGCTTTACATGGATGAATATGCACCACATTGGAGCTCCATTTGCAGTCAGAAGTTTCTGTCCTGCCAAAAACTCAAATACCTGGCAACCCCTTCCCAAATAATTGACTCAGATCCATTCCTCCAAGAGTGATGATATTACTTTTTAATGGTTTAATTATCCTTTGCATTGTTAATTAGCATTTTTAAAAGACAGAGATTCATTTTTTAACGTTCTGAATTTGGTATCATACTGTTTACTGCTTTTGGTCTCTGCATCAATTTTATAAATGACCCAATTTTCTTTCCTACTTCTTCCATTCTATCTTAAGCATTTATGCCATGAAGCATGAATCCAAGGTGTAGTCATCATATAAATAATACATTTCTACAGTAGCATAATATCTACTTCCCCCAAGAAGTTGGTCTTGAGAGATTTCAGTATCTCTCGCACTGCTGAGCTGTTCAGTGGTGTTAGCTTCATTCTTCTCCATTCTTCTCCAGTCCCTTCCTTGTAACTGGGGATCAGCCTCCAAAACCTCTGTAACCATATCTGTCCAGTCTTTATGGATAATTCTATTACAAGTCGACCACAAGTTTTATATCTCCTTTACTAAAAGTGAATGCATGCTGTGTGAAACTATTACTTCCTTGAATCTCTTCAAATTTAACATTTTCACAGAGGTTTATTTCATTCTTACAGTCTGGGGGATTTCTATTATTTGACAATTCTTGTAAAGTTACTGAATAAATTAAGATTGGCTATTTGAAAGCTTTACGCTGTTTCTCTGTAACCTTAGAATACAATGCTGATATTTGTTCTCTTTTAAATTCCTGTCTGGTTTTTAATATCATAATGATCTGTTTTACCAGGTTTTCTAATACTTATATCTTGGCACTCATGTATCAACTAGCTTGGCACTTATATTAACTGATTTTTTAATGATAAAAGAGAAATAATTAAACAAGTTATATTTATAATAGACATTATGAAAATTCCATCTACATCAATCACTCTCTCATTTAACTGTTCTACTTTTAAACCATCTAGAGACCAAACAGAGACTAAATTCCTTCCACTATAACATTATTTCTCATTTTCTTATGGGAAAAGAACCTCTCTCTGTATCTTAAACTGATTCTCCCTTTTGATAAATCCCAATGGACTCACCATATCTGCTAACAATGACCATTCAGATGAGGGTAGAGTGAGGTAGATAACTAGCATGGCAGCAGCTTAAGGATATGGTCTAGGGAAAGCCACAACCCACAGAGAGATTGAAGAAGCCAAACAGCCAGCCATCTCCATGATATAACATGAGAGGGTGGCCAACTCCTGGTAACTCCTCATCTGGCAGGGTAGTGATTCTGGGACAGAGAAACTTCTGACTACACTTTGTTAAAGATTTTTGTGGAATATCCCACTCCCTCCAAAAGATTCTTTCTGTGCCATTAAATAAAGACAGAGTAAAGCCTCTTGATATAAATAGACATATACAGTCATATAACAGGCACAGATAGAGGCAAGTTCACAGAAAAGATTTCAGGAGAGTATATATTTAGATTCATAAAATATTCAGAAGATGAAGATACCAGGAGCATGAAGTAGAAAATTCAAATCCATACTCACTCTGTCAAATGACTCAAAGAAGAAGTGATTTTCTTTTCTTAATGCAGCACTGATGTATTATTGGTAAATTGGAGTTAATCACTAATATGTATAATTCATCTATTAATGTTTTCATTTTTACAATATCTTGCATATAGGCCACATATACAATCATATTCACTATCAATCATCCTCTTTCAACATCTTCCCACTCTTGATGATATATGATTTTTCTCATCTTTTAAGTAATATTTTTATGTCAGGATTCTTTATCATTTCTGCTATGTAATATCTATCTTGGCTTAGTCCCTCTGAGGTAAAACCCAGAAAAGAAATTTGGGCTAGCCTATTAACTTCAGTGTTGTAAAGTATGTGTGATCGCTAGCTAGTCTGGTTGTAAATTTGAATATATCTGGAATTAAGTAAAACCCAAGCTTCTGAGTACACCTGTTGAGAATATTTTCCTAATTAAATCATTTGAAGTGTAAAGAACCCACCTTTAATTCATGTCTTTTGAAGTGGGAAGATCCACCTTTAATCTGGGCCATGTCTTCTACTGATATAAAGGACATGGAAAAAGGCAGCTTGTTCTCTTAGTCTGATAGAGTCCTGATCCAGGTCTTATTGGCAAGTTCATTCCTTCACTGGCATTGGTGTCTACTTATTCAGAATTCCAAAAAATAAATAAATACAAGCTGAACTATGCAGCCACTTGAACTGAAAATCCACGGGATTCTTGGACTTTCTGTTGATGGACAGCCATTGTTGGAATATTAGAACATAATCTTTTAAGTCACTATAATAAATCCCATATATATCCAATCAGTTCTGTTTCTCTGGAAAACTCTGACTAATTGACCATGTTGAGCATAAAAGACATCATATATACCTCATCACAGAATGTACAGAATATGTGATGAAGCAAACCCTTAGGCCAAGGCTGTTGTGGTTCCTCAAATAACACTTTATTCACATTGTCTTCCCTGTTGGGACCAGCTTTTGGCATCCATGATTCTTTCATTTCTGTAGATTCCACACATACAACTTTTGCACTAGCTTCCTTGTGATAGAACACCTAACAAACACATTGCATGGACTGTATTTTCTAACATCCTACAACTTTTGTGTGATCTTTAGAAACAACTACATCTGTAAGGGAGTTTGTCTTTCACCAAGATGAAAATAATTATCAGAGGCAAAACTTGTACTGAACAAAGGATTAAAGAGAAGCCTTCCAAATGATTTTAATATTTCCAATCTGATGAACTGTTTTCACTTGTGGGAAGTTGATGAATAGTCTTAAAGGGGTATTTATTTATGTGGACAAGAGCCCTAGAAGGAGATGAATTAGAGTTGACAATAATAGAAGATTGTCACAAAAGAGTTTAACACTAGAACACTTTATTTATTTTTTCTTCATTTTTTAAATTTTCTATTAAAAATGTCCTTTTTAAATCCATGTACCCCCACTCCCCCTCCCTTTCTTCTTCCCAATCCTTCCCAGTTAGCCTTCAGCTGAACACTTTAAACCAAACAAGAATCTGAAGGTGTATATATATATGCCATTTGAATAGAGAAGCCCTAGCTTTCATCTTAAGACTGGTCCTGAAGAAATCCAAAAGCTAGTGAAGAAAGTAGAGTTCATGTTAGCCACTGAAGGTCACCAGGTGGCAGCCAGTTCAAACTGGTTACAATTGGTGCCTTAAAGAATGTGCTCATAGCACTTCCTCAAAAGCTATGATATGTTCCTTATAATTGAGAACTTCCTCATAGTCCAGCCTGGGTTCTGCTTGAGGGCCTTGGCTAAAGTGTGGGTGGGGCTACCAGACTAAGAGAACTCTGAGAACAGGAAGCACAGAACAGAGCGCCAGAGAGAAGCCAGAAGAAGCAGAGGACAACTATGCTGCTCTAAGAAAAGGTACCGAGCCGCATGGCTGAAGAGGATGAGGCATGGGTTAGATGAAGGGTAGAGAGCTAGCAAGTTATATGCCTGAGCCTTATGCCAATCAGACTAAAACTATTGAAAGCATCTGTGTGTCTCTGTGGGGCTGTGTGTCTGTGGGTCTAAACCTTGAGGCTAGGCCCAAAAGTCCCGGCCAGAAACCTCCCACTATAAGTCTTGGTGTGTGATGATCTGGGCCAGTGAGAGATGACTGTCCTGCAGCAACAGATGCCAGGGGCAAGGGGGAGAGTATATGAGGCTTGTCCCTTCTTCAACATAAATTGAGTTTGCTTGTTTCAACTTGCTCCAAGAGTATGAGCCATTGTTCCCTGGGCATACTCACCCCCTCCTCAAAGGAGAACTGGCAGGGCCCAAAATAACAGGAGTGGTATGATACTTGTAGTAGTAAGGTTTCTAGGTCCTTGGGTGGCTTTAGCTCAGTCTTCTTGACTCCGCCCTGCTTTATCTATTCTTTGATTTCTTCTCCTACTTCTTCTATGGTGCCTGCCATGGCCCAAAACAGCTCCTTTATTTAAAGATTGAGATTCACAGCATAAAGAAGGGCATTCCCACATCACTTCCCCCTTTCTGTCTAATCAAAAAGGAAGGTTTCAATTTTAACATAGCAAAATTACATATAACAAAATAGCCATCAAGCAAGAATATCAGTTATAACATATAGTCTATTTGTATTTAGCAAAATTAAAGAAAATACTCTTATCATCTATCTTATCTTTATGAATCTAAAGTTTCATATCTAATATACCTTACAAGTGACTAAGAAAAACTGTACCTATAACTATCTAATTTTTAACTACATCAAAGACCACAGGAGAATATTTTTACCCAAGTAAACCAGAAGCACGAGCAACTTCTAAAATCTAGAAATGACAGAGATGACACCTATCTGCCTGGACAGTCACCCAAAGTTCCTTTATAAAGTTGGGGCATCTATCTTCAGCCTACAGGCCCAGAGTCTCTTTTCATTTTAGTGAAGCAGGAAATTTGCTCTGCCCATTCTGGCACAGTCCATCAGTTGCTTCTCCTCGAGTCCTGAAGAATGTCTGACAGTTTTCCCTGTAAAGTAGGGACCTGAATGACCATCTCGGCTTGTTCTGCCAAAGTTCAGAGGTCACTTTCCTATAGAACCTGTATGTCCAGTTTAAACAGCATACTGTCAAGCAGTCAATATAAGAATAGATTTTTCTCCAGTGGCTTACCATTGCCACAAAGAGAGTAGACTCCATATGGAGTTTCTTCGATGCCCATTTTTCTCTTGAAGAAGATTGGTGCTGCCAGGAGCAGACCTGTCTCACTGTCCAGAAAAGTCTAAGTTCTTAAAACATTTTAAATGCCATATTCTGTAGGTCTTAGAAGTATTTGAAGATTACCTACCTAATTGAAACATATCTTTGTATACCTAAAAATCTTAACTAACCTAACTATAAGTTTGATTATCAAAGGTGACTATTAACCTTCATTTCTTAATTATACATTACAATTTTAAATCAGTTACATGAACATCATACCTTAAAAAAGAATAGAAAAACGCATACAGCATAACAAAATTGACCTTAAATTTGTATCAACAAACCAAAATCTATACCAATGTAAAGCATTTTGAGATTAACAGCTGATTTCCTGATCTAAGTAAATTCAATAATCTAATTTTTTTTTAAAAAAATCATTCATATATCATATCTCCTTTTTCTTCTTAGAAAGAGATTAACTATGATCATTAACTATTTATAATGAAAACAAACATCTAGAAACAATATTTGGGAATTTGGGCATTGTTTTCCATTACTACTTCTGCTGATTAAGGGGCGTTGAAAGTCTCACGGTTGTTGAGGCTGGATCAGTCTGTAGCTCTGAAGCTGATATGGCTATCTCTTCCCATCAGGTTTTTTTTCAGGGGGTCTTGGTTGATGAAACCATATTTGCCTGGCAGCTATCCACAGGTTCTCATCTTCTGTGGAAACAAAAGCAGAACTCTTCCAAAGCAATAAATCCTTAGACACAAATTTCAAAATCAAAATACCTTTAAAACATATATTCTTGTTTAACTTAGTAGCCTTTGCATTTGCAATCCATTGTCTTTCTGCAGTTAGCTCATTAACAGTTAAAAAACTAAAAGAAAACACAATAACAACCAAAATCCAGATTGTGTCTATTTCCCATCTTTACGTGGCTTATTATATTTTTAATATTCGATTTCTCTTTTTAAAGACTTTTTCTAACCTCTTTATTTTTTCTCTGAAGCCTATGTACCTTTTACAAACATTGTAACCTGTTTACAGGTTTTTCTTTTTATCTGAATCTGTTTTATTGTGAATCCTTAATCATCTTCTAACCGTAAGAGCTTTTAAAATACACTCTCTTAAAGGCTGCATAGTTTTTGCCGAGGAAGCTGAATCAGTAAGTTCTCTTAAAGGGACCATGTCTCTGTTTGTGGCCAGCAAACAGAGCACGCCCAAGAAAATGCTGCTACTAAGAAACCGTCTTTGTTTCTTTTTTGTTCAAAATAAGCAGAAATCTAAAATCAATCACATGCTACTGAGTCTTCTGTGAGATTCAGGAACCCGCCTGATTGCAGCTTACACTGCCTGCAGCCAGCCCGCTGGCGCCATTTTAAATGTGACCTGGACGCCATGCTTTCTTTGTACAAAGACCTGCTTTGTATACACAAGTTCGAAGCTGCCTTTGTTCAGTTTCTGCTAAAACTCTTTTTAAACTTTTTCAGGCATTAAGTGGATAATCGCCCCATATTGGGCGCCATCTGTAGTAGTAAGGATTCTAGGTCCCAGGCAGCCAGAGATCCAGACCCACAGACCTGCTACCCGAAACCTCTTTGTAGCCCGCTGCTGCCCGCTGCTGCTCAGGCCCCCAGAAATGACTCAGACACTTATATTAACTTCATGGTGTTTGGCCTATGGCTCAGGCACATTGCTAGCTAGCTCTTACATCTTAAATCAACCCATTTCTATTAGTCTGTCTGCCACATGGCCCGTGGCTCACCTGTACTCCTACATGTTGCTCCTTGGGCGGCTTCAGCTGGGTCTGCCTGACTCTGCCCTGTTTTTCCTATCTATTCTCTGATTTCTCCTCCTACTTCTTCTATGGTGCCTGCCATGGCCCAAAACAGCTCCTTTATTTAAAGATTGAGATTCACAGCATACATAAACGCATTCCCACATCAGATACTGGTTGCACAGAGACAAGATTCCTGATGCTTCTTTTACAGAAGTTCTCTCAAGAATAAAACTATGGATTTCTATAAACTATTTGGAAAATTATCCTCATAGTGTTGAAATAGATCTATCCTAAGAGAGAGCAAAGAAAAAGAGATGATCATCGTTGCAATGAAATCAAGTAAACTTGAATTCCCCATGGGCTGGAAAGTCATAAACATTAGTTTAACCTGCTATTGTTATTTTATTAAATGGTCATTCTGTCAAATCACTTTCTAGAAATTAGTATTTATAACTATGAAGCTGGGGTGCTCTTGACCTAGGTCAGAAAAATTTCTCTGTAAGTGAACACATGATCAAAGGGCTAAAAAGAGACAGAACACTAAACCCTAAATGGACATCTTTATCAATCTGGGCTCAGGCAACATCTTGTAAGAGGAGGCAGAAAGAGTGTAAGAGCTGGTAGGCAAGTATTAGAATGCTGCCTTCTGGATATGACATGATAATTATACTTATGAATTTATACTTGTTGCAGGTACCCACAGAAGACCTACACAAGATCAGGGCAGCCCAAATCCATAAATAGAGAGGTCAGATGATCTTCAGGCCCCAATTCTTACTGAGACATTATTGGTAGTTGAGAACTACTAGGGAAAGACATATTTATTCTTTGAGGGAGAGGCCACTAGTGGGTTATGTGTGCTTTGGTGCTAACCAAAATATGAACTTCTGGGCCATGATCACTCAAAACAGCTACAGAATAAACTATCTTTTATTTCTTTTGAGATGACAGTGGGTTATTAAAATAAAGTTAGGAAGGAGTTGTTAGAAGATATAAGCAAAGTTGGGAGGTAAGGCATGGATAAAATACTTAACCATACACATATGTGAAATCCTCAAAGAATAAACCTCTAAGTTGAAAAATTAAAAAAAAAAAGATTTCTGATTTTACTCGAAAATTGACATACTATTAAAAAATTAAGCTATAAACCTTTCTGGTTAAAATATTGTCTTATGTAAAAGTTTCCCATAGTGCCATAATTTATTTATTTCAGTTATTAAATGTGAAAGTACATTTTAAATGCCTTTTAATTCCTGCTCCCCCTTTTTAACCAACTTTTCTCTTTCCATGAAGGAAAACCGTCACACAAATAAATGTATTTCATTTTCTCTGGAGTCCTTTAGGTTATGTGGGTACCACAGGCCTTACCAGCAGCTCAGTTCACCTTTTGTCAGGAGCATCTGTACAGGACAACTGTGGTTCCTCCTCAGTTGATGTACATTCTATGATACTTACATACTTTAGAACTTAGAGTTAGCACAAGTTCTAATGCTTTTAATATTTTCTAATATAGATTTTGTTAAGTAAAATAAAACTCAATGAGGTTCTATATTTTTAAAAGAAGATTACTTAATGGATGTATCTCCACAAATTCCCTATGCATGAGAATTCACCCAGAAGGAATGGGAACTTACATGGAATCTTAACTCAAATGAATGATAGAACTCACAATAAGTTTCAGGCCCCAAATGAGATATTGTTCCTATTGACCAGAGCGTGCGATCACCTATGGGATACTTTCCAAAGATACAGTTGAAGACAATTTTACTTCTCATAAGTTCATATCACTACATCATTAGTATGCATTCACATTACTTTCTAAGTTTAGAGTAAATTAGTAATATTCCCCTAAACTTTTCTAGTTTAATTTACAAAGAGCACATTAAATTAACATGAAGAAGTTCTAATCTTGGTCACAATATAAAAAGATTTATGCAGCTGTTTTTAATATATTTTGCTCTTCTCCTACTGAGAGCTTTTAAAAAATTTATTCTTCTATAATTTTCTATATTTATGTAGTGAATGTTAGTCATTTTCTATCCAATTATCCCCTCCCACTTCTCTGCACCCTCCACCAAAACTTTTTTTTCCACATTCTGATGCCATATCTTTTTTGGGCATGTGCCCAATAGATTTGATTTTGGATGCTTCCTGGAGCATGTGTGGGAAGTACTCACTGGAGCCATTATCAGCAGTAACATCAGGAAGCAACCATGAACTGGCAGTAGATGCTGGGGAGGGGCGGGACTCATAAGCCATTCCCTCAACCCCAGTGAAAAGTTGGCAGGCCTCATTTCCTGTGTGTCTTGTGTAGCTAACCCCAGCTACCGTGAGCTTAGGAATGCAGTAGCCACATCAGTAGCAGAACATCTGTTTTCCCCTTTCTTTTTCTTTTGTACACTTTCTTATTTTCTGCCTCGTAAATGTTTTCCACCTCCTCTTCTGTGACATTCCTAAAGCCAGGGAGTCAGTGATGTGGATGCACCTTCTAGGGCCCTCTACAGTTGTTTATCATTTCAGCAACAGTACATAGTAGGTCCTTAAAACACTTTCACCAAAAACATGAATGAATGAATGAATGAATGAATGAATGAATGAATGAGCGAACAAATGGATCTGGTGGCAAATTTACAAGGTGATTAGGATTATATAAGTTGAAAATGCTAAGAAAAACAATGCTGGAGACAGTACAGTGCCAATTTAAAATTATATTACAGATGGATAAAGTCAGCATGGTGCTAGTTAAAAGAAAGCTGATGAGACAGGATAGGGGGCTCCAAAAACAACCCCACACAGCCACAGCCACCTGACTCTGATACATGTGCCAAAACTATACCTAGGAAGAAAACCATCCTTACAAAGATTCTGTGGAAAAACAGGATACACGCTTGTTGAATGACTCAAACCAGATATCTACCTCCCACCCTTTCTGAAAGTAAATTAAAAGTGAATCACAGACCTTACTGGAAGACCTATAACTTCTAAGCCAATAGAGGACTACACAGGAGGAAAATTCAAGATAAAAGAAGAGGCAATAACTTTATAAAAAGCACTCCAAGTTTTCAGGAGATAATAAGAACTGGCCTATAGGACTGTACAAAATTAAAAAGCTTCCGTGCAGCAAAAGAATCAAGAGTAAAGAAACAACCTGTAGAATGATATATAGGTGTCTAATATGCTAAATATATAAATAAGTAGAAACTCGTAAATACCAAACACCTGTACAAGTAAACCAGCCAGTAAATGGATAAATGGACAAGGCAGAGGGTTCCCAACAGAAGAACCATAGTGACCTATAGATGAGAGCGGAGTGTTCCATCTCCTCAGCCTTCATTGAAGTGTAAATCAAAACTGCAATGAGTTTCCAGCTCATTCCAGTCAAAGCTGATATTATGGGGGGGGAGAAGCTCATCCCCAAACACACATGAAATGCTAGTGAGGCCCAGAGGAGAGGAGTGGCATATGCCTGAAGTTAAGGACGGTCACACTCTTGCAGAGGACCAGAGCTCTGATATCAGCATCCATGGTGGCACATGTAAGTAACACACACATCTGTAACTTCATCTCTATGGGATCTGACACCCCTTTGAGTCCTCTGCTGCCACTTGGTTCACATGCATAAACCTATCCCCAGTAAACAATATTTATAAACATAGAAATAAATGTTTAAAAAACATTCAATGTTGATAAGTAGACACTGCTCTCTGGAATGTAGCTTAGTTCATGAATTGGGAAAATCACTCCTAGTTTCTCAGAACAATTAAAAATAGAGAAAATACAATATAGCTATTACACTCCTGGGCCACCTTTCTGAAGGAATCCAACAGCAAAGCCACCTACATACATGCTTATCACAGAGCTATTCCCAATTGCAGGTTGTGGATTTAGTGTTGTTTACCTCACTTGATGAATGGGTGGAGGAAATGTGGATAATAACCAAGGGAATATTACCCAGACAAGAAAAATAAAACTATTCGAAGAGAAATTTGTTGAATTGAGAATAATCATGTTAAAAGAAATCAGTCAGATTCAGAGAGACAAATATTGCTTTATTTCATATGTGGAATCTAGATTAATATGAGGCATGAAAGTGGAAATGAGGCTATTTGGAAAAAGCATAAGTACCAGAGAAAGAAGAGAGAGTGGACAAGAAAAGATATGAGAAATTCATATGATCAAAAATCATTATGTGTATTTATAAAATGTCAAAACTAAACATTTTGCATAGGTGGTATATATGACCCATATCACACCATATGACACACACACACTAAGAGACACATTACACCACACACGAAGAGAAACATTACACCACACACACACATACCACACACCACATCACATACACCTACAAACACCACTCCCCACACACAGCTCATACTCCACACACATCAGACGTTTCATATGAATACAGCACTGCAAACTCCCACACACTACACACATGACACCACCATGCACATTGTATACATGCACTACACAGACAGACACAGACACCTCATACACATATACACACATACATACCACATACATGCACATCCCACAAGTACTTCAGAGATATAAAGAATCTAAAACATGATTCAAATCTTTGTTCTAGAAATATCCATGTGAATTTGTAAAATTCCCCATTTTTTATTTTCTTAGCAAAAGTAGATAATAATCACAACTGTCTCAAGAGTTGTGGTGATAACATGTATGTGAAATACTTCACATGTGCTCAGCACTTATAAAATATTCAATAAATTGCTCTTATCTCTGTAGTCATGGTTACTGTGATGACTGTCACCTAGACCTCATGCAGACTTGTGGATGCCCAGTATAAAGAATTTATTATAACATCTAAACTTAGTGAATTTGTTATATTCATAAAGCCATTAAGACTAAGATAGCCAGTAAGCCTTAAGTAAGGAATAAGAGTTTCATCATAGCAATTATGTGTATCATTCAGAAAGTTTGTATAAACACCACCTTCAGTTTTTCATTCTAAATAAGGAATGCTGACCATAGGAAAAAAGTGTATATAGTTTATCTCTTTCTTAACACAACAGATTAGGCCACTTTTCTGATAAAACACACAAAATGAGGACTTCCTAAAATCCATCTTTTGCAAAATGGTTCCAGGTGCTTTTCAGAAACTTCTTATTAACCTTTTGAGAAGAAATCTCCAGAAACCTGATAACAGTGCCAGTTGGAGGAACATGAAAAATGCCTTTCTCAGATGTGGTGATAAGGAAGAGCCAGTGGGACACTAAATGCTCAACAGAAAAGTTATCCTGACAGCACTGTCCTCAGGCTCACTAGGAAGGAGACCATGCTGAGGATCATGATTGTCAGTACACCCATAGCATCCATAGCTAAACCCTGATGAAGCCTATTCCAAACAGCCTGCCCTGTGGGAATAGCAGTGAACACTAAAGGCCATTAAATGTTAAGCAGGATGCTAATTTTTAATATTCTGTAGTTTATGTCAAATTTCAAAAGCAACAAACAACTTCATGCCTGTGCAACTATGCAGATGGCAAAAGTGGTAGGTGGTTAAACCAGAGGGCAGTCACCATCAACACCAGTTAGGAAAGGCCTGATAGAAAGTCCATCCTCTGGTGTAAGGGGGTAAGGTGAGCAAGGCAAGAGTGGGAAACTAGATGGGAGATCACAGCACATAGAAAGCTGAAGTGGGCAGGGTATTGGGGGGATAAATAGCACTAGAATGTTTAATATGTGTGTGTGTGTATTTATAATTACTAGAAATGGAAATAATTTTCCACTAATATACAGCCTATCTAGCAGAAAGAAAGATCAGAGCCACATGTGAGATATGTCTCTTCAAGTTGTTGGTCAATGGTGTTCAAAGACACCCCCCCCCCCCCCGACAATACAGGCTGTTGCAGTTACTCTCAGCCTGAATCTCAGGTTAAGAACTTATTATTAAAAACACCAATATTTTGGTTAGAGGGCTTGGAGAAGTCAACCTTCTACTGACCCAGAAGCCTCTTTCCTGATGGCTGCTCTTCCTGTATAAAGTTAGAAGGTGCTATGCAAGTTGCCACGGGAAAAAGTGACCAAAATTCCTAACCAGATATAAACTCAGTGGACTTTAATACCAATAGGCCCAGTGGTGTAATAGTGGCACTCATACCTTGGAGATAACAAACAGCTATATGATTGAATGCAAGGCCTACTAAGTAGGAGGTAACTAATGCCTAATATTTCATAGTTATGGTTACTTGCTAAAGTCATGGAGTGGTTTAATGTTATTTAATCATTACATTGTCATAAGTAATTCGTTTGTAACTATGAGTCATCTCTTTGATACTTTATAGTATTTACAGCACTACCTAAGGCCATTTATTTGGGGGGGAGGGAAGGGGGAGGGAGGGAGGGAGGGAGGGAGGGAGGGAGGGAGGGAGGGAGGGAGGGAGAGAGAGAGAGAGAGAGAGAGAGAGAGAGAGAGAGAGAGAGAGAGAGAGAGAGAGAGAGAAGAGCAATTGGCAGATTCTTTGTGCCAAGACTAAAATTCCACCTATTTCTCCTGATTATGCAACCTGTGCTTTAGAAAGCCTGGTGTTAAAGACACTGATGTTCATTGGCTGTAGCATTTTGTTGATTGCTTGAATTCTGATTTGGTTTGAATATGTCTTTCCAAATATTACATGAACTCTTAAGTCTTCAATGCAGCATTTCTGGTAGAGTGAGGCCCAGTGGAAGGTGTTTTACTCATGTGTCAGAGCAGTTCTGAGTTGATTAGCTCCTTTATTTTAAAAATATCATAATATTTATTAATTTTTAAAAATTGCACTTGTGTATTTGTGCATGTGTGTTTGTGTGCTACAGGGTTACTGCACCCGTGTAAAGGTCAGAAGACAAATTTCTTGAGTCTATTCTCTTTTTCTACCTCGGGTTCCATGCAGCAAACTCAGGCTGTCAGTTTGTAGGCAAGTACCCATCCCATTGAGCCACGAAAAAGACTAGTTAATGCTTTTCCTGTGTTGTTATATTAGTCTTTACAAATGAGAAGTTCTCATTCTCCTTGACTAGATAGGAGGAAACAGGCTGTCACTCATGTCTTGTCCCTTCTGCATACTGTCTGTCACTTGCTCTTCTGACTACTACATCAGGAAGCTACATGGGGCCTTCACCTTGTATTTCAGCTTCCATAGCTGTGAGCCTAAGTGGATTTCTTTCCTTTATGAATTATCCAACCTTAGGGATTATTTTTTTATTACATATATACATTACAATAGTGTTGTATGAAGTTTCTGTCCTGGAATTTGGGGCCTAGCCCCGAGATTCAGACCCATTCAGAGCCCCACTGCCATTTAGCACCAACTAATCACACAAAGGCTTATAGTAATTTTACACTGATTGACTTGGGGCCCAGGCATATAACTTGTTTACTCTTTACCCTTAAGCTAACCCATGATTCTTATCTTGTTCAGCCATGCAGCTAGGTACCTTTTCTCAGAGCAGTATAGTTGTCCTCTGCATGTGCTGTCTTCTCTCACGTCTCTGTGGCATCTCTGCTTTGTTCTTCCTGTTCCCAGAGTTTTCCCAGTCTGGTAGCTCTGCCCACATTTCCTGTCTGTCTTCAGCCAACCAGTGTTTTTTATTAACCTAGTAGGTGGGACAATTATTTACAATGTAACATAATTTGCTACACAGTAGAAAATAGACTGAGGCAGCTTCATTGAGCTTATTGACCTCATTTGATGGAGGCTATCCAATGAGAGATTTGTTATAGAGTTACAATAAGTAAGGTAAATTAAACAGTGTTTGTCATACAATAGACGCTTGAACTAACTATTCTATTGTTTTGCAGTAGTTCTGATAGCTGGTACTTGGCTATATTTATTCCTGTCATCAGTGGTACAGTAATAAGAGCAATCCCATCTTTCTAGATTCTCTTAAATATGCTTCTATGGTTAATCATCTCCAACCATACTACAGATTGAGATATTAAAAATGGAACATTGTAATGTCAGATATTTTAAGTTAAGGTTGGGTACTTGTATGAGGTTGGGGTTTTGTTGTTGCTTTGCTATACTTTTTGTCTGTCTTTTTGGCTTCATACTCCTAGGTTTCCTTATTTTCAATCATGGTAGAAACCATCATAGGCTGCAACTAGCCCTCTGCTATTCTAACAAGTTGTTGTGAAATCTGAATGTCAAAGTCATGGCACCTATCGATATTCAGTGAAGTCAGTTCTTGAGACAGTGCTCTTTCTCCTTCATGTGGTTCTGCATCATGAAATGCTCATCCTTCCCATGCTGTTGGAAATTCTGAAGAAGAAGGTAGGTGCTGAATAATTGGAATGTTGTTATCTCAAGGTCATCCTTGTGCTTCTTCAGGGTTTTCTTAACATCACTGATGGTAGAGGTCAGCAAGTAGTGTACCTTGAGCATGGTTTGTATAATCCACATGCCTGATGTACATGTAGAGGCTATTGCTGGCTGACACTATCTGAGGCTTTAGTTCTGTCACCAGGCTTAGGATAAGGAGAGGAAATCACCGTTGTCTTCTTTGTGTCACCCAGCAAGCTTTGGAAGTCCTCACTTATGTTTTGTGGTCTCATGGTCCCATCACTTTTCAGTGTTTATGTCAATGTCTAGGATGCTTCAAAGTCCTGTACCTCCCTCCCTCAGACAAATTTTCAGAGGCTTTTTCAGCTTCCTCTTATTCTCTTCTAGCTTTTACACTAGTTCTTTCAAGCCCAGATTCTCATTGGGCAGATGAGACCCTGCTAATCAACAAAACCCACCTAAACCTCTGAAGAGAAGTGTCTGTCAGAAGGTCTGCGCCTGTTTCCTTCAGGGCCTCCATCTGGACTGGAGAGTCTCCACCTTCTCCTCATGCTCCAGGCTCTGAGCAACCTGTGTGTGTGGAAAAAAATAAGGTTAGGCCTTAAGTATTTTTCTGGTCACTCTTGGAAGTATTTTCATGAACTCTTCTTCAAAAGTCTGCTAGAATTCTGCACCAAAACAATTTGGCCTTTGGTCTTTATTCTTGGGAAAATTTTAGTGACTGCATGTGTTTATTTTATATTTAACAAAATCAGTCTGGAATATCAGAACAGATCCACCCACAGTCAAGTTAGGAGGGTAAGAGAGTGGTAACTCATGCTCCTGAGTGGTGACCTCTGTCTTTAATACTATTAACTCCAGAGAAAGAGGCTTAACTACCAAACAGTAGTAGCTCACACCTTGATTTTTAAATCTAGAATTATAATGCAGAGTTTAACCCAGAAGTGAAATGACTGGGCAAAGAAGATATTAAAGGAGGCACAGACAGACAGTATGGTATTCTGTAGAATCAACGAGCCGGCTAGGGACTTTGAAAGAGGTAGGAACAAATAATGAGATAAGGAGATGGTTGAGTGAGAGGAGCAACAAAGAGGAAGAATAAAAGAGATGGATATCTTGATAGAAGAAGCCAATGTGGGGTTCTAAGGAGATAGGGTACTAGAGAAACCTCCAAGAACTCACAGGATGTCCCTGGTTAAGTCTCCAACCAATAGTGGAAGAGGTGCCTAACAGGACTTCCCCTATAATCAAATGAATAACCACCCTAAGTGTTATCACAGAGCATACATTCAACAGTGAATAGAAGTGGAGGCAGAAATCCATGACTGAGCACTGGGAAGAGCTCCTGGTCCAGCTGAAAGCAGAGGAGGAGAGATTGTATTAGCAAGGGATAGGGATTATGAGAAAAAATCCAACAGCAATGGCTGGCTGGAGCTCTGGGGAGCTCACTGAATCAATAACAGCCAGTGGGAAACAATCAGGTAAAGGATCTAGACCCTCCAAGGGTAGGCAACTGTGGACTGGCATGGGCAGTATGTAGAGCCTCAAGGGGTGGGATCAGACTGTGTTTCTGTGTGTGGGTTGGCACCTTGGAGCCCACTCCCTGTAGAAGAACACCTAACCCAATCTTGATACTGTGATGAGGAAATCATACTTGCCTGGAGTGGATTTGCCATGCTGAACTGACCTATCTTGGGACTTCTAGCCCTTTTGGGGCAGGGGAAGATGGGGGAATGGGGAGGAGGGGGATTGAAGGATGACTAGGAGAGATTGGGAGGAAGGAAGGGAGGTGAGAGGGGGATACATAGATGAATAAAGATTTCTTTTTAATGAAAAAAATTGCATAATCTAGAAGAAAAAAATTTTTAAAAAGAAATATAGCTGGGTGAGAATTGACTATGGTTTGTTTCCTCTCTCTGATATTCCAGACTTTTCCCCAATATTTGGCTTTGAGTTTTCATTTAATAACAACTAGAATTTATGTTTCAGTTGGCACCCAACATGGGACTATTCAGCATTCCCTGAAGGAGGACCCTATAGATATCTCTTTACAGGCTCAGAATTATTATAAGTGGGCACTGTAAAGCTAGGCAGAAGTGGCACATAGCATTAGCCCCAGCACTTTGGAGGCAGAGTCAGGAAGATCCTTGTGAGTTCAAGGCCAGCCTGGTCTACAAAGCAAGTTCCATGACAGTCAGGATGGTTACACAGAAAACCCTGCCTCAAAAACAAAACAAAACAAAAACAACAAAAAATTGGATAGATGACTCTGTCCTCTGATATTCCAGGCTGTTTGTATTAAATATAAAGTATGTCATCACAACTATGTCTGTTTTAATTATGCGTAAGTGGTTTTTCTGATCTTGGTTTATCTTTGCTACCTATTTAGAAAATTATTTATTTCTTTTAGATTTTACTCTTTAGAGAGTACGGGCTTAATATATATCCTTATGATTCTCTATAGTTCTTCAGGGTCTATTGTTATGTCCAATTTTTCACTTCTAACTTTTTAAAATTAGACATTCTCTCTCTACCTTTTAGTTAATTTGGATAAGAGTTTGTTAACCATTGATTCTTCTAAAAAAAAAAAAACCAACTCTTTGTTTTATTGATTCTTTGTATTGTTCTCTTTTATTGATTTCATGCCTGAGTTTGCTTATTTCATTACTCCTTTTGGGTGTGGATTTTCAGGTGTAATGTTAAGTTATTAATAAAAGGCTTCTCAAATTATTTTATGTAGGCAATTAGTGTTATGAATTTGCCTCTTAAAATCACCCTCGCTTTGTTCCATAAGTTTATTATGTATTTATTTTCATTGAATTCTGTAATGTTTTTAATTTCTTTCTTAACTCATTTTTAATTTAGCGTTGTTCGGTTTCCATGGGTTTGTAAGCTTTCTGTTGCTATCGATATCCTGCTATAATCCATGGTGGTAAGATAAGATATGGGATGTTATTTCAGTTCTCTTGTATCTTTTGAGACCTGCCTTTTATCTGAGAAGACAATAAACTAGAACAAAGTTCTCTGAGGTGCTGAGAAGAAGATATATTCTTAGTGTTTGTGTGAAATGTTCTGTAAATATGTTAGGTACATTTTATAGTGTAAGCTCTAGCATGTCTTTGTTTAATCTTGTCTGGATGTCCTGTCTATTGGTGATGGTGATTATATTAATGTTACCTACTATCAGTGTATGAGAATCAATGTGTGATTTGAACTTTAGCAGTAATTTTTTTTGCAAGCTTGGGTGTCTTTGTGTTTGGGGCAGAGATATTAAGAATTGCAGTGTTCTTTTGGTGGGTTTTTTTCTTTGGTGAGTTTGTAGTGCTTTCCCTATCTCTTCTGATTAGGTTTGGTTTGAAATCTATTTTGTCAGATATTAAAATGGCCATACTTGCTTGCTTCTTAGGTCCATTTACTTAGAATATCTTTTTATGTCTGTTTTTACATTCAAGTGATGTTTATCATTGATATTGAGATGTGTTTCTTGGATGCAGCAAAAGATGTTTATTCTTGATATTGAGATGTGTTTCCTGGATGCAGCAAAAGATATTTATTCTTGATATTGAGATGTGTTTCCTGGATGCAACAAATGATGGATCATGTTTTCATATTTGTTGTGTTAGTCTGTGTTTTACAAAACATCATCCATATGCTGCTGAGAAAAGTGTATTCTGCAATATTTGGGTTGGATAATATGTAATGTCACTTAGATCCATTTGATTTTAATCTCCCTCTATTTCTTATTGGGACATGCAATATATCATTGGGTTGTGGTACTGAAATACCTCTTATTGTGTTGTGTCTTTTTGTTCAGGACTGTACACTTTAGGAAATTGGATGAACTTGTTTATGGTGCATATATATAAAAATTATGCTGGATTCTCTTATTTACTGTGAAGTAACCTTTCTAATCTTTTACTAAAACTAATCTTTCCTCACTATTTATGGTGTGATGTTTGTATGGGAATATGACAGTGGTACCATATTAATTCCTAGTTCCATTACATAGAAGTACTTTTTCCATATATTCAGTACAAGACAGCTTCTGAGTTTGATGTTGAGGTACACTTCTTGGAGGCAACAAACAGATGGATCCTATCTTAAATACAGTTTGCTAATCTTGGTCTTTTGATTGGGGAATTGAGACAATTTATAGTCTGTGTTGTTATTGAGAGGTATTGTTTAATGTTGGTAATAGATGCCACAGTAGAGAGAGAGCCTCACGAAGATGCTAAGCCTTCATTTTCCAAAGGAGCAGACAAGTCCCACCATCTTGGAAAAGACTGACACCCAAGATAGCTCATTCCAGTTACTTTATTGAAGCATATAGAAGGTTAATTGGAGTTGGGAAACGTTTCAACTACCAAAGTCATCTTGCTCTTGCTGACTGTGAGAGCAGACAACTCACACAAATCTCAGTCCCTTTTCATTTTGGCAAAGAATCTCCAGGTTTGCTAGGAGTGTCTTAGGAGCAAGGTCAGTACAGCTACAAGCTCTCACATAGAACTAAGTACAGATTCTCTACAGAAACAACATTTCTTCAAGGTTTAAACAGTTTCAAAACAACATCTGAGACTCTACTAATCAACACAAACATAACAAAGATTTTGCTGAAACATTTCACTCAAAACCAGAAACAGACTTTACTATACATTTCACTTACAGCCATATATAAAGTCTTTATTTTCATTTTCTTCCAATGTTTGTATTGTGTTTTTATAGGTTTCTTAAGGGATTCACTCATTTCCTCTGTATGGACCTCTTCACAAAGGATACTTTAAGGTATTGTTCTTGTGTTTCAGCTATGCTACAGAATCTTTTATGTTTGTGTAACTGGGCCCTAGTGGAGATTTTCTGTTATTGACAATTACTGTGATTTTATACTGGCTTGTAGGCATCTGGGGTTGGGTTGCTTGTAATTCTAGGTAGTGATATCTGGTTTTGTCTTTGTTAGGTGGGTATGTTGTTGCTTGGGTTCTGCTGCCCACTCTGGTTCTTAGAGAGGTTTGATGGCTACATGTTGTGTAGTATTAAATTCTGGGATTCTGCCAGGTGTGTCCACAGGGGGTTTCCAAGCAAAATGTCTTTCTAGGTATTAGGAACTGACACTTAGGAATGGCAATGGGCTGAAGGATTAAAGGAGTCCACATAAGGGAGGAAATTGGAGTATTCCACCAGTATCTGCTTAGTACCCTGGGACTGGGGCAGAAAGGGTTGGCTTGAAGGGAAGGAAAATTAAGGGGGAATATCTATGTGAGCCACTGGAGATGAAGGTAGAGAGGGAGAAGAGGCTACAGCAGGTGGTTTGCTGGGATAAGACTGGAGTTTGAAAGAGAGGAGAGAGAGAGTTGGAGATCTGAAGTTAGCCTATTTGACTCCCTGGCCAGGATCAAAGATGGCTTTTTATAGTCAATAATAAAATCCAGAGTCTCTAAAAAATTATGTGTACTCTCTGCTTGCCTGTCTTTGGCTACAGGGCTCAATTCTCCTTTGTGTTATTCAAGTGCCACAGGATGAGACAAGTGATATTTTTTTCTTATTTTGGAAAGAGATTTCTTCAGAGCCTTGTAACTACTGTGAATAGCCTGTAAATTGAATTCAGATTTTTCAGTGACCTGAGTTTTTTTCCACATCTAGAGAAGTGTCACTGTGCATAAAACTATTGGGTTCCAGTTTAAAATTGGTCTCTGAACTCTTAGCACTGTTAAGACTTAGATAACAAACTTCTGCAAGAGTTTTATGTAATCTATCCAAATCTCCATCCATAAGAGTGTTAGAGTTAATATCATTAGACCTCTAAAAAGATATTCATGATGGTTATTCTTGGTTGTCAACTTGACTGTTTCTGAAGTTAACTCAAGTCCAAAACTTGAGGGCACACCCTACAAAGAATTGTTGCTTAATTTGAAATAGGAAAATCTATTTCTAATCAGAATCTTCTAGGTAGTACGTCATGCCTTCAATTCTAGATCTTGAGATGGGAAGACACATCTTTACTCTGGGCCAACCCTTCCTCTAGAAACCTATACAAAGACTTGGAAAAAGAAAGCCTTAGATTTTTGCTTTCTTGTCCTTCCCTTGTTAGCAAGCCCATTTCTTCACTGGCATTAGAGCCTAATTCTTCAGGATTGGGTGTGTAATGAACACCAGCAGAGATATAGAGCCTTGTGGACTGAACAACTACTGGATTCTTGGATTCCCCATTCACAGGCAGCCATGGTTAGATTAACTGGGCCTCCCCACCCAGAGTAGGAGAAGGAGAGGTGACTTTCTCCTTTCATGCTATTGCTGTGGAAGGTGGAAAAAGCTGGCCGTGGTCACTGCCTCCCACTGACAGCACTACTCCGAAGAACAGACTGCATCTCACCCCAGCAGCATGATAGAGTGGATCTCCTTGGTGAGATCCAGGTGAGCTGACCCCAGAAGCCTAAAAACAGGAGGGCTAACTTTGCCCCCTTATCTACCAGATGGTGGTATGGGTGAGAGAGAGAAAGCCCTTCCTTCTCTTGCCCCTTGCTATCTGCAGCAAGTGAAAGAGCTGACCCAAGGGCCACAGAGTGGAAAAACTGGTCCTACTCCTCGCCAGCTTCACCACATGGGGGAGTGGGTACAGCACCTCATGTGGGTAGCTCACTAGCACTGACCCTGCTAGTAGGGACATAGGTGAGCCAAACCTGTGGCATGAAAGCAGGAGAGCTGCTCATGCCCCCTCCCTTGTATGTCATGGGATAGCAAGCGTGAGGAAAATATCCCGTCCCCTTGCCACTTACAACAGGAAGGAGGGCCAGTCTTGAGAGCATGAGAATAGAAAAGCTAGTCCTGCCCATCGCCAAATGCAGCAATCCAGAGAACAGTCCCTGAATCTCACCTGGACAAACAGTAGAGCTGGACCTGGTAGTATGAGTTTGGTGAGCCAGACCCAAGGGTATCAGAGCAAGAGAACAGCCCCACTCTTTGCTGTCTTCTATATTAGGTGATCTTCTATATTGGGTGATCTGTAGGCAGAGCTTACCCACAGATGGTGACAATGAGTAAAAGCTGACAGGCTGGCCAACCCATCTACCACCCATGACCAGAATCAAGACTACAATGTAGCCCACCCTAGCACCCATCTCATCTATGACCTGCTGGAGCACTGAAGGGGTTAAACCTCCAGAAGCAAAACTATAGACTCTCTATAACACAGGACAACAACATGATATCCAAGAGAAATACCAGTGAGGGCCCAGTATCAAGAGTGTAGCAGAAGCTGGAAGCCACAAACCAGACCAGTGATTCCTTGCAATGAACAAGTAAAAATGCATGGACTAAGGTATACTGTATAACTCCCTGAACCACACTACAGCTTCCATGCTGAAATTTTGTTTGATTGTTTGATTGTTTTGTTTTGATTTTTGATTTTGGTTTTGGTTTTACTTTTAATTTTTGTTGTGGGGAGGGGATTGTGATGGCAGAGGGCAGAAGGGAGGGGATGGGAAGATGAGTGGGATGGGGATACATGATGCAAAGGCCACAAAGCATCAATAAAAAGAAAAAAAAAAACCTCATGTTGGGTTGCTTCCCAATGCTAGTTAGATAATTCATACTGAATTACTACAGCCAATTACAACAGGATACATTGTGTTTTTGGAAGTTCCTATAGAACATAAGTGGATCCAAGCGCCTACTCTGTCTTCTTCACAGCTGTTGTTAGTACATGGGCTGATAGTATAGAGTACGTGATTTAAAAATATGAGCAGAATGAAGAAATGGATACAGATTGTAATTTTCTAACTTGATTGTGTGTACACTAAAAACTCCTATATTTTCAATTTTGTGGCTTCACATCCTGAGAATATAAACTCTCACATGTGAGGGGCACTCTTCTTAAGCACGGATGACTCTCCTTCTGTCCTATACTTATTTCCTTGGCACCAGCAGTGAATTTCTCAGCACTCTATATTACATCCCAGAAAACCACTCGACATCTTTCCAGATGAATAGGTAACATGGCTTTTCCCAGGATATGTATCTTGGGGAATTTGCTGTTATCTTAATCAGAAGTGACTAATCTTACCCTGCTATGGAGAATGTAAAAGGAGAAGCTGCCGGCAGAGAAATAAGTGTTCCCATGGTACTTTGGTACTCTCTTTACTGGAGAACAGTCTATCTATATACTGATATGCAGTCCTTTCTTACTTACATGTTGCCCCATGCTGCCCTCTTGGCTATGCTACTACTCTTTACTCTTACCAGACAGGTCAGTTTATTTTTTTATGATGGCCTAGTTCTGCAAAAAAAAAAAAAAAAAAAACCAAACAAACAAAAACAAAAACAAAAACAAAAACAAAAATAAAACAAAAAACAAAAAAAACAAAAAAAAAAAAAACCAGTGTTTGTGGAAGCAGAAAGTTCTTTGTGAGTTTGACACTTGCCTGGTCTACATGGCAAGTTCCAGGATAGCCAGCATGACATAGAAAATCCTTGTCTCAAACAACCTACATAATAAACAAACAAACAAATAAATAAATGGGAAGTTGCTCTGCTTCCTGCCCCCCCCCCTTTGGCCAAACCATGCTTTATTTCATCATCTTCCTGTTAGGCACAAACCAGTTTTAAGTTCTTCCTTCTTCCACCTGAACTCGCCCTGTGGAATTAATTCATTAGTTTCTATGTTGCCTTTGTTTAGATTTTCAGAGGGTATACTCTGAAAATGCTTTTAATTCATAAGTAGGTATGTTTGAGTAGGGAGGAAGGGGGAAATGTGTGATACTAGCAGTCTAGCATCCTCAAGAGCAATCGTGGAATCAATATTTCTCTCTGAGCTGAACACTCTGCTTTTTCAGAGAGCCCTGGCTCTGATGGACCTTGATACGAAACATAATCTTTGCTTCTGTGCAGCAATTCACCAAAAATGTGCATCTGAAAATGTGCATTTCATATATATATCTTTTGTGTTATCTACCTCAGAATACAAGCAGTCATTAACCAATCTTAAATTTAACCACTTCCAATTTTTTTTTGGGGGGGGGCAGGGAACTACATTTGTTTTCAACATTCAGTTCTATATTCTTGACACAAGCCCCTGTAATATTATCAAGAATATGAATATTTTTAAAATAGTTATTATTAGCAGTTAATTAATGTTATCTCCTTCAGCAATGCATTTCTAAAAAGCTTTCTCAGGATCTATTTTGTTCACATTTGCAAAGTGGATTACCTATTGTTCCTTCTATCTTAAAAGAAGGCAGAGGGCCTCAGCCATGCACTTTTGTGTCTAGTTCACCCTGTACTAATGGTTCAGATCTCTGGAGACCCATTTCAGTTAGGGAGTCTTCAATTGTCCACCTTGAGGAAATGAAGATTAGTCTTTGTTCCACTTTCCCAGTACAACCTGAAAATTTTCAAAGTTTAAGGAGACAGCAGCTACATCCAGGGGAAGCCAGTTGGTAATTGGTCCTTTATAAATTCTCCCTTTCGCTTCATTGTGTGTGTTACTGTGTATGTGCATATAAACACGTGTACGTGTGTGTGTGTGTGTGTGTGTGTGTGTGTGTGTGTGTGTGTGTGTGTGTTTGCTCCTGTGTGCAGATCTTATCTGACACTATTTCATGCAGACATGAACAAATGAATAAACTTTATCCCAGATAGGAAACCAATAACAGGCAAACTACAGATCTCCACCAAATTACAACTTGATTTGTATTGTGGTTAGTTGAATGGTATCCATGAGGGGAAACAGAAATGACTCATGACAGTTGCATCACCATTCCAGGATGAGTGACAGCTCATGAAAGCTGGAAACATAACCCACCTTGCATACCCCGTGGACAGCTGAACAGAGTGGAGAGTATCTTTTCTGGACTCTCGGTTGATCTGAGCCTCCTCCAGGCACCTTGGAAAGTTTTTGCTTCTTCTAGAAAGTTGAGCAGGACTGAATATCTTCTAGCTATCTTTACTTGGAGAATGGAAGGGCCTAATGAACTAGTAAGCTTCAGTGGCTCCTTAAGCTATTTTGAGTTGTTTATGTCCTGCCTTAATAAGGTTCATTGTAGTACGGATTACACCTCCTTGTAGAACTTCCAATTGTTTCTTAATTTCTGTAAAAATCCTGTCTTAGATTTTATCCAAGATGCTTTTATCCAAGATGAAAAGCATAAACTTTGGGGGAAATTTCTATACAGCAGCAGAAATTTATGCACTTGTGTGCCAGAGGTGAGTCTCTGTTTTCATGCATTGGGACCCATCCACTTTAGGGTTTTTTTTTGTTTTTTTTTTTTTCTTGACCACTCAGACATGGATTTAATAATTATAGAAATCCAAAGAATAAGCATCAAATCTCGAAGTCAGAGTGAACTTTTGCTTGTGGATTGGCTTGACTAGGCTCAGCCACTGAGCTGCCTCAACCAGCCTGGGATCTATGATTAGGCTGACTTCTGTTTCCATGATGTTACCATATGTAGTATGTACTTTGTGCAATAAAGCATTTGTATCAAGGAAGACTAAAGGAATGTGTAGTGATTCTGAGTCAGGTGTGGACCTACACAGCAGAGCTATCTGGGGGAGGAGAAAACAGAATGCTTTCTTCCAGTGGCAGAACAGCTTCGAGCGTCAGGTTGCCCACAGTAAACTCTAAACCTGCTTCTCTGAAATCAAGTGTCTAGGCTGCCTCTGAGGTATTGCATCACACTAAGTACTAGTGGAGCTGTTCTGTTACAGCTATTGTAAAAACTGGCTTCTGCTTACAGACCATCAGGGAAGTTAATGCTCTAAACTAAGGCAAGGAGACTGGCCTATTGCCATTTTGTGGAAGCCATTTAAGTTGAGGCAAAATTCCACAGGTGCTTTCCAGGACCCTGACGGTATGAGATCTATTGTGGATGTTAAGACTTGTCTATTATGAAAGGCTAAATTTGATTGAGACAATTCTGGTGTGAATTCTCTTGGGGTATTATAAAGGAGGCCAAAATGACAACAAGCAAAGGAAGAAAACTAGAGTGAGTTGGGTTCTGCTTTTTAGACTAGCTGGAACACTGTGGCAAGTCATGGACGGCCTCTCTTGCTCTGCCTCAAAGCTTTACACTGGACCGATGGCAGTGACATCACCTTCAGATGTCTCAGATTTTAAGGAAACATATTACTCCACCCTTCCAGAGTCAGCTAGATTTACCCACATGTCCCTAGTCCTCAGTACCACACTGCCCTCCATCTGTCCTGGTTATCCCAGGGGAATGGAAGAAAGGGGTTGTGACATAAAAGTATAAATGTAGTTAACCATTCAGTAGAAAGGAACCTTGCCTTACAGAGCTTTGTGTAACTAGAAAAGCTATGTCTTCTCTCCCTGCCTCAAGCCTATTCCTTTAGGCATACAAGTGACTTTTCCCCCCCCTCTCCAATTCTCCTCGTTCCACAGGGAACCCTATGATCTATGGCCGTATCACCCTGAACATACTCAATCATGTCTCATCTCGGAAGCTAAGCAGGGTCGGGCCTGGTTAGTACTTGGATGGGAGACCACTTTGATTATTTGAGACAGAGACTCACATTGTTCTAGAGATTTTCATTAATGTGAATAGCCATCAAGCCTTACTAATCTGCAGGGCTCTTCTAATAGCCTTGATATTGCAAACACCCTGCCCAGTTTCTACATGAGTTCTAGGATTCAAATTAAAATCACCTTGGTTGTGGAGCAATTACTTTCCCCCTAGACCCACTTAAGGATCCATGCTCTTAGTTAAACTCAGCTTTCTGAAGTATGTATTTATTAATTTATTGCTCCCAGTGAGTCTGATATTTGGAAGCACAGGATTTTATACACTAGACCTAGAAGCCTAAGCATATTTTCTTTGTGCTGCCTTAGATAATTTATAGATATGAATGGGTGGTAGCTGGACTATGGTCTTTGGATAGAGACAGAAAATATGCCTAACAACAGAAGACAAATTTTTATTTCTGTATATTGTTTGGTCTTAAATTATTGTAAAATCTATGAACACATTGGACATAGGTTCAATAAGGCTTATAAAATTGGGAAAGCCCCACTGTACAAAAAGTTAAATATATAAAATAAAGAGTGTGGGGGGGAAAGTCTTTGTCTTTGTATAAGAATTTCTGTCAGATCCCTATTAGTGAGTTTGGAGTCTCTGCATTTCTACTTAAAAGTAAGATTTTCATAAATGTGAATTGTCAAGAAATTTATATTTCTCATTACTGAGCTTCTTTATTAACTTTATTTACTTATTTTACATCCCGACTGACTTTCCCTTCTTCCCTGGCCTCCAATTTCACAATCCCACCTCCCTCTACCCCTCAATCAAGTCCTCCTCCGTCTGTTCTTTACTGAATTTTTATTATATTCTCTCTGCCTCTCTCTCAGTTTTACTTCTCTTTAGTAAATTAGTCTCCCAATCTCTTCCATTTTTTTTGTACCTAAAACATTCTTTCCGATATTTTCTTTCTTATTCAGACATACTAGACAAAGTGTCAGCGACAGACTTTATTTCTCTGAGTTGTCAGACAATGCATCAGGAACATACTCTGAACCTACTGAAAGAGGCTCCACAAACTGCCCACACCATTTGACTGTCATATACCTTTGGAATTCCTTTTCATCAAGCATTGATTTCAGCATTACCAAGCTCCCAATAGCTCGGGTCTGCCTCCTCTGTGGGTCTCCTCCTCATGAACCAGATGCCCTTTCTCATATACTCTCTATTCTCTCTCACTCAGCTGTATTTGGAGCTCAATCTGATACTTATCTATGGATCTCTGCTTCTGCCTCCATCCATTGTTGGGTGAAGGTTCTATAATGACAGTTAGGGTGGTCATTCATTCAATTACAGGGGAAGTCCTTAGACACCCTCTCCACTATTGCTTGGAGTCCTAGCCAGTGACATCATGTGAATTCTTGGATGTTTCCTTAGCACCAGGTTTCTTTCTAACCCCACAGTGGCTCCATGAATATAAATATCATTTGCTCTCCCTCTCTGTAGCTCCTCCCACTCAACCATTTCTTTCTCTCATGATTTGTTCTCACTTCCCTTTGGTCACTCCCTGTTATGATCCCAATTTACACAGGAAATCTTTTCTATTTCTCCTTCCCGGGGGGGGGGGGGGTCCCTGGATGTCTCTCTTAAGTTCCTCCAGCTACCTAGCTACTCAGGGTTTGTAGTTTGCAGTCTAGTTATTCTTTGCTTTATGTCTAAAATGCACTTATGAGTGAGTACATACCACATTTATCTTTCTGGGCCTGTTACCTCACTCAGGATAATGCTCCCCAGATCTATCAATTTGACTGAAATTTTAGGATGTCATTTTTTTTTCCTGCTGAGTAGTTCTCCATTGTATAAATCTACCACAATTTGTTAATCCATTCTTCAGTTGAGGGAAATCTAGGTTGTTTCCAGGTTCTGGCTATTACAAATAATGTGGCTATGAACATAGTTGATCTGATGCCCTTGGGGTAAGAATATGCTTCTTTGGGTTATATTCTGAATAGTGGTATTGCTGGATCATTGAGTAGATTGATTCCCAGTTTTCTGAGAAAATTCCCTAATGATTTACAAAGTGGCTGTACAAATTTACACCCCCATCAGCAATCGAGGAGTGCCCTTGCTCCACATTTCCTCCAGCATAGGTTGTAATTCATGTTTTTGATCTTAGCCATTCTGACAGGTAATAAGGTAGTATCTCAGAGTTGTTTTGATTTGCATTTCTACAGTGGCTAAGGATGTTGAGCAATTCTTTAAGTCTTTTTCAGCCATTTAAAATTCTTATGTTAAGAATTCTTTTTTTAGGTCTGAACCCCATTTTTTAAATTGGATTATTTGGGGCTTGGGACTCCAGTTTCTTAAGTTCTCTATATATTTTAGAAATCAGTCCTGTGAGATGTAGGGTTGGTAAAGACCTTTTCCCATTATGTAGGTTACCATTTTATATTATTGACAATATTCTTTGCCTTATAGAAGCTTCTCAGTTTCAGGAGGTCCTATTTATTAATTGCTGTTTTATGTCTGTGCTACTATTGTTATATTTAGAAAGAGGTTGCCTGTGACAATGTGTTCAAGAGTATTTCCTACTTTCTTTTCTATCAAGAGCAGTGTAACTGGGCTTATGTTGAGGTCTTTGAAGCACTTGGAGTTGAATTTTGTACAGGGTGATAGATATGGATCTATTTGCATTCTTCTACATATTACCATCATGTCAACACCATTTGTTGAAGATATTATCTTTTTTTCATTATATATTTTTAGCCTTTTTGTCAAAAACCAGGTGTTCATAGGTGTGCAGATTTAGATCAGGGTCTTTGATTTTATTCCACTGATCCACAAGTCTGTTTTTATGCCAGTACCAAGCTGTTTTTATTACTGTATCTTTATAGTTTAGACTGAAGTCAGGGATATGATACTTCCTAAAGTTCTCTTGTTGAACAAGATTGTTTTGGCAATCCTGGGTTTCTTGTTATTTCATAAGAAGTTGATTATTGTTTTTCAAGGTCTGTGAAAAATTGTGTTGGGATTTTGGTAGGGATTGCATTGAATCTGTAGATTGCTTTTGGTAAGATTGTCATTTTTACTGTGTTGATCAGCTGTATTTGGAGTTCAACTATTGAGGAGTATGGGAGATCTTTCCATTTGCTGATGTATAAGAGGGCTATTGATTTTTTTAGTTACTATTTTACACTGAAGCTGTTTATCAGCTGTAGGAGTTCCATGGTAGAATTTTGGGGGTTATTTATATATACGATCATATCATCTGCAAATAGAGAAAGTTTGACTTCTTTTCCAAACTGTATCTTCTTAATCTCCTTTTGTTTTCTTATTACTTTAGCTAAGACTTCGATATGGGGATTTTTCATATCAATTCAAATATATTGAATTGATATGGGGAGAGAGTTCAGCCTTGTCTTATTCCTGATTTTAGTGGGATTGCTTTGAGTTTCTCACCATTTAGTTTGATGTTGGCTGTGTGCTTGTTGTATATTGCCTTTCTTATATTTAGGTATTTTCCTTGCATTTCTGATCTCTCCAGGATTTTTATCATTAAGGACTGTTGGATTTTGTCAAAGGCCTTTTCAGTATCTAATGAGATGGTCATGGTTTCTTATTTCAGTTTGTTTATATGATGGATGACACTGACATTTTGTTGTATGTTGAACCTTCACCTGCATCTCTGGGATGAAGCCTACTTGATCTTAGTGGATTTTTTTTTTTTGATATGTTGTTGAATTCAGTTTGCCAGTATTTTATAGAGTATTTTTGTGTCGATGTTCAGGAGGAAGATTATTCTGTAATTCTATTTCTTTGTTGCATCTTTGTATGGTTTGGGTATCAGGGTGACTTTAGCTTCATAAAAAGAGTTTGACAATGATCTTTCAGTTTAAATTGTATGCAACAACTTGAGGAGTATTGCTTTTAGTTCTTCTTTGAGTGTCTGATAGAATTCTGCACTGAATCTGTCTGGTCCCAGGATTTCTTTTACTTGGGAGACTTTTAATAACAGTTTCATTTTCCTTTAGGCTTATTGGTCTGTTTAGGTCTTTAATCTGATCTTGATTTAATTTTTGTAAGTGGTACTGTCCAGAAAGCTGTTTATTTCTTTTAGGAGTATAGATTTTCAAAGTATGACTTTATAATTCTCTGGATTTCCTGGGTGCCCTTTGTTATGCCCCCTTCTTCATTTTTGATTCTATTGATATGAATACTTTCTCTATCTCTCTCTGCCTTTTGTTAGTTTGGATAAGAGTTTGTCTATCTTGTTAACTTTCTCAAAGTACCAACTCTTTTTGATTCAATGATTCTTTGTATTTTTCTCTTTGTTACAATTTTGTTTATTTCAGCCCCGAGTTTGATTATATATCTAATATATATGTTACATATATATTGTATATATCTATTAAGTCCATTTGAGTCATAATCTTTGTTAGAGCACTTATTTCTCTGTTAAGTTTCTGTCTGGTAGACCTATATACTGGCGAGAGTGGAGTATTGAAGTCTCCCACTATAAATGTGTGGGGTTTGTTGTAAGATTTAAGCTTTAGTAATGTTTCTTTTACATATGTGGGTTTCCTTGTGTTGAGGGCATAAATGTTCAGGATTGAAACTTCATCTTGATGGATTTCCCTGAAGTGATGAAGTAATGTTCATCCTCATCTTTTTGATTGATTTTAGTTTGAAGTTTATTTTGTCAGATATTAGGATTGCTACACCAGGTGTCTTCTTAGATTAATTTTATTGGAAAGTCTTTTTCTAGCCCTTTACTCTGAGTCAGTATCTGTCTTTGAAGTTGAGGAATGCCTCTTATATGCAGCAGAAGGATGGATTCTGTTTTTATATGCATTGTGCTAGAGTGTCTCTTTTTATAGGTGAATTGAGCCCATTGATATTAAGGAATGTTAGTGATCAGTGATTGTTATTTTCTGTTATTTTTGGTGATAGTGTGTGTATTTTCCTTCTTTGGGCTTTCCTTCTGTAGTATTATCTATTGTTTGTATTTTCATGGGTATATCTTGCTTCCTTAGGTTGGAGTTTTCCTTCCAGTGCATTCTGTAGGGCCATATTTGCAAACAGTATTGATTAAATCTGGTTTTGTCGTAAAATATCTTGTTTACTCCATCTTTGGTGATTGATAGTTTTCTTGGGTATAGTAGTCTGAACTGGCAACCATGATCTCTTAGTGTCTGTATAACATCTGATCAGGACCTTTGTGCTTTTGTTGTTTCCATTGAATAGTCTGGTGATATTCTGATGGGTCTGCCTTTATAGGTAATTTTGCCTTTTCCTTTACAGCTCTTAGTATTTTTTTCTTTATTCTGTAGGTTTAGTGGCTTGATTACTATGTGGGAGCTGACTTTTGGGGGGGTTTTTTAGTATATTGGGTGTTCTGTAAACTTCTATCTTTATAGGCATTTTCTTCTTTAGGTTGGAAAATTTTTCTTCTGTGATTTTGTTGAATATATTTTCTGTGCCTTTGAGCTGGTGTTCTTCTCCATCTTTAATTTCAATTATTCTTAGGTTTGGTCTTTTCATGGTGTTTCATATTTCTTGGTTGTTTCAGGTTATGACGTTTTTAGTTTTAGTGTTTTCTTTGACTGACTTATTTATTTCCACACCAGAGATTCTCTCTTCCAACTCTTGAATTCTGTTGGTTGTGTTTGCATCTGTGGTTCTGGTTCATGTCTTCAGATTTTCTATTTCTAGCATTGCCTCACTTTGTATCTTCTTAATTGCTTTTATTTCAATTTTTAAATCATGAAATGTTTCCTAAACCTGTTCTATTGCTTTTTCTTGGATTTATTTATTTTCTTTCAGGGACCTGTTTGTCTCTTCTAATTCTTTGTTTGTCTTTTCTTCTACTTCTTTCAAGGATATTTTTTTATTTTTAATATATTAAGGTTTTATATATATATATATATATATATATATATATATATATATATATATATATATATATATCAGTGCTTCTCCTCCCTTCCCTCAGCCCAGTCTCTCCCAGTCTTCCTTCAGCCTTCCTCCACCCCATTCCTCCATCCATTCCCCAAGAAGAGCAAGACGTCCCACAGTGGGTCAGTTCAGTTTGGCATATCCAGATGAGGTAAGTCTGAGTCCTTCATTCCAGTATTATGGCCATAATAACTATGTGTTTCTCCATAGGCAATGGGCTCCAAGTTGTCAGTTCACATAGCAGGAACATAGTCTAATCCTACTGCAAGAGGCCTCACAAACTGCCCACATCATTTGACAGTCGTCTACCTTTGGAGGGTTTAGTTTTTTCCCCTACATATTCCTCAGGAGTTGTTTGTTTTTGAATCACTGAGCTCCCAATAGCTCATGTCAGCCACTTCTGTGGGTCTCCCTTTCATGATCCTTATCCCTTTGCTCATATACTCCCCCCTCTCCTAGCTGGACCAGAATTTTTTTTATATCCTCTTTTAAAGCTTCTATTACCTTTATAAAGTTGCTTTTAAGGTTGTTTACTTCTGTTTCCTCTGCATTGTCATGTCAGGTCTCATTGTTATAGAACAACCAGATTCTGGTGGTGCCATGTTTTCCTTTATGTTTTTATATGTATTCTTGCACTTCTGTATGACCATTGTTTCCTAGGATCACTGCAGGATTCGTTTGTAACTCAGGGAGCTTATTTTGGTGTAATCTGTTTGGCTGTGTCTGTGTTTCAGGAGCTTCTCTTGTTCTACTTGCTCTACTTGGAGGAAGTGTATTCTTTGTTACGGTGACCTGTACTTGGTGTAATAAGAGCTGCCTGATTCTATGTCTCAGGGATCTAATTTTGGCCCAATATGAACTCTTGATCCAGAGGAAATTCTTGATCCTGTAGAGTTTCTTGATCCAATAAGTGCTGGAGAGTTGTATGTCTTAGGTACCCCTCTTAATCTAGTAGGTGCTGAGGAACTGTGGGTCTTCAGTAGCCACGTTTTATCCAATAGGATCGGAGGAACTGTAGGTCTTTCTGTCAAATGGATGCTGAAGTTCTTTGGGTCTCAAGTTGCCACTGACTTTATGATGGCGTGGGTTGGGGATTGGGTCGGAGTTTTATAGTTGGAGGTGTCCATCAAATTAGATTTTACTGAGGCTTCCAGTTTAGCAAACATGTAAACTAAAATTGATAAGTTTCTAAAAGACTCTATGAGGACAGATTCATGCTGAGGTCACAAAAGAACGTAAACAAAGCAATGTCTTTGTTACCATCAGAGAAAATGAATTTTTAAGTGTAAGGTATTGCAATAAGAAAACAACAACCACCTTGTGCTTGTTACATAAGTATACCCATGTTCATGGTACTGGCAAGTCATTATGTACACATACTTAAGCCTCACAAAAATGTTAAAGTCTGTTCTTCTTACTTCTCTATTGCTGTGACAAGGCATCATGTCTAAGACAACCTTTAAAAAGCATGTTTAATGTGAACTTATGGTTTCAGAAGCTTACATTCAGTCCATAAAGGCAAAGCAAAGAAATGGAGGCAGAAATAACCAAGAGCTCACATCTTGTTCCACAAGTAGAGAGAGAGAGAGAGAGAGAGAGAGAGAGAGAGAGAGAGAGAGATATCTAACATTTGAAATCTCAAAGTTCACTCTCTCAGTGACACACTTACTCCAACAAGACCATAGCTCCCAATACTTCCTAAACATCCCAACCATCTGGGGACTACGTTTTCAAACATATAAGCCTAAAGGGGTTATTCTCACTCTAACCACCACATTTCACTCTATAGCCTTAATAGGTTTGTGGCAATATCTAAATGCCAAAGAAATTTAGTCCAGCTTTAAAAATCCCTATAGTCTTTCATAGTCTTAATACAGTTTAAAAGTATTGAGTCTCTTCTGGAGCTCAAGAAAATTTTAGTTGTAACTTCCCCATAAAACCCAAATGTAGGGCATGTACTTCCAACATAAATTAGAACAAAATGTATATTACCATACTATAAGGGAGGAAGGAACAAGTCGGAGCAAGAGAATACTGGACCAACACAAGACTGAAACCCAGAAGAGCAAACTCCAGATCCTCTAGCCCTATGTCTGATTCATAGGCATTAGATGTTGCTGTTTCCAGTTTTACTATCTAAAGCTTATATAATCAATTTTGGGCTGGTTCTACTTTCTGAATGCTGCTCTCCTTGGAAGATGCTTTCATGCTGCCATCTCTAACATATTGATGTCTTAAATGTAATTCAGGTTTTCCCTTCATTGTTTCACACAATATATTCTCTTAGTTTTAAATATGTATTGTATTGATAATTATGTATTTATGTGTTGGGGTATGTACACATGGTACAAATGCTCTTGATGAATCAACTCTGACTTGCCTGATGTGGGTGGTAAAAACTGAACTCAGATTCTCTGCAAATGAAGTACTCATTTTTAACTTCTGATCCATCTCTCCAACTCCTAAGTGTTCAACTTGTGAATTCCATACGTCTACATTTATTAGAAAATGTTAAAAGACTAATCTGCACAAGGCATTGAAACACAATCTACATCCAATCTTTATTGGACTTTTAATCTATATTGATCCATAGATAACTTTTGGAAATTAAACTTAAAGCTGAGACCCCCAAAATAAATAAATACATAAATTTGAGTAGAACATCAGAATCTCCACCTTATTCCTCAAGGCAAACCAAAAAATAATTATGGGGTAATAGCCATTCTGGGGAAATTATTTAAAACTGCAAAGTTGTATGATGGTAGCAAAGGTTCAATATGTAAAGATTTTAAAGTTCAAAGACCTAAGAAGTATCTATGGGACACAGAGAATGGAGGAAGAGAACTGACTCCTGGAAATGGTTGATCTCCACATGCATACATGTTGTAGCCCAACTGTGACCTCCAGTAAATAAATAAATAAATAAATAAATAAATAAATAAATAAACAAATAAATAAATAAATGAATGAATGAATGAATGAATGAATGAAGTAAAGAGAAGTTATAATACATTAGTCAAAATATCCGTTTTAACCATAATTTGTAAAGCAAACATAAAAATATGATTCCCAATAAATAGTATATGGATGCAGGATATATCATTTCTAAGGATACTATTAAATTGAATTTAGGACTCAAAAATTATGGGATTCTGTCATAATTATGTTCAGAAGACCAATGTAAATCATATGTAAATAATTATATAAAATATGAAGATAGCAATTTATGAAGTAAAAATGCCAAGAAACACACTGAAAAGAACCACATGGAAACTCTAAATAGTCAAAATACAATAATTAAAATAAAAATTCAACCTTGGGCTGTGGCAAGTGGATTGAATTAGAAAGGCAAATCATTTGACCTTGAATAAATGATATTACTCATCCTCAAGACAAAAAAGAGAAACATTAAATAAAATGAATAGAACACTAGAAAACATCAGTATACGATAATGTACAAAAATGGAAATAGAAACTTACAGAAGAAACAAAATAAAATGAAACAGAGTTAAAAATATATACAGAAGAAAACAGACCAATCCACTGCAAAATAAAAGTTTAAAAACAAAATTATTAAAAAGCAAAACATTGCCATCAGATGGAAGGAACAGTGATACTAAGCTATGCCATCTTTACTAAAGAAACTATAAACCACTAATTTATGTTCAAAATGATTAAGGGAAATTCTGATTGCCTACTCTTCTATATCCAGAAAAATTATTATTCAAAAATAATGACATTCCAAGATAAACAAAATTTAATATCTCATTGGTAGATATCCCAGAGCCTGGTCTTACATTCTTATATCCAACTCCACAATCCATTCCCTGCTTCCTATTCCAGATTGGATATTGCTTCTGCCTGAATGCTTAGTGCCTCTTGACTTGACTCTAGGATGAACTCAGACATCTTCCTGTTCCATTACAAGGGTAGCATTGATTCACAGCTTAATTTTTCAGCAGTGAATTACCTGTACCTGTCCTAGTGAAGAAGTAGGCAGTAAAGGAGTAAATCCATTTGGTTAAAGCCTATTTGAAGACATTTTACTTACTAAAGATGATGAAACTGGATGATGCAAATTAAAGCAGCAAAGTCGAAGAACTGTGATGTATAAATGGTCTCATAATTAATCAGAGCCAGACCAATGCATCAAAGTTAGAAAAGCCACCTTCACAACTCACATTTCCCCTAAATTCCAGTACTGTAGATAGAGTAGCTGGGATCTCCAAATTACAACTCTACGAGCACTCTAAATGATTCCAGTCTACAATTAGGCAAAATAACTGAACAAGAAGACAGGGTATATGGCTCTGTTTAACTTCCAGCAGTAATGAGATTATTTCTCACATAAATCACACGAGTTTCTTCATTAGGAACTAGGAAATCAATATTTAAAGCTCCATAATTTTTAAGCCAACCGAGATAGTTTTGCTCATTTTTATGATGCTAAATCCATGGGAGGTGGATCCACGGATTTTAGTTTACATTGCAAGATGGGTTATAACAAGTGCCTTCCAAACTTAGGAAAGCAAAATCTTTATATTCCTACTTGAGAAAAAAATAGACATGTGTAGTTGGAAGTTTTTGTCTTGCCAGAAACCCTCAAATACCTGGAAGCCATCTCCCAAGTAATTAACTCAGAGGCTTAATATTACTTATAAATGCTCAGCTCAAGCTTGTTGCTAACTAGCTCTTACACTTAGTTAACCCATCATTCTTATCTATCTTTAGTCACATGGCGTGGTGTCTTTTCTCAGTGCAGCATTCCCATCTTGTTTCCTCTGCCTCTGGCTGGCAACTGCATCTCTGCCTTTCCTCTTCCCAAAATTCTCTAGTCTGGTTGTCCTGCCTATACTTCCTGCCCGGATACTGGCTAATCAACATTTTATTAAACCGATACAAGTGACAAATCTTTACGCTGTACAAGAGCGTTATTCCACAGTGGACATGAACACTGAGATAAAATGGCATTACCTTTTTTTTCAAGCAGGAGACAGCCATGCCTTCAAAGATCATCCTGTGAGGCACCATTGGAGAAGAAATGCAAGTAAAATTTGGAAGCACCTGCCTATGGAGATGAAATTTGGAGTAGAATTGAGAGTGTGATATATAGATCCATATCAGTGATTATTATTCAAATGCACAGGAAAGACACACCTTGTGCTGTCTTTAATTAAGCACTCACACAAACACACATGAAGACATTTAAATTTTCTCTAATCAGGAGGTCAGGCTAGTTAGTTTTGTGAATATGGAAAAATGACTACTAGCTTTGCAATTCAAGTTGGTCAGCTGAGCAAAAGCATCCACAGGCTCCATGAAAACCACATGATCCACAATTAGAACCTAAGGCCAGGATGACTTGTTCTACCTCCTAGAATATCATGAATAAAAGCTACAGTATTAGTGAAACAGACTAACTATAATAATTGCCTCACAAAATTGGTCCCCAGGAAACAGAACTCTAGCAAAATTGCTACTCCATGAAACAGAGCCTGTTGGATCTGTTCCTAGCAAACTACTGTAACCAATGTGACGGATATCTAGTTCTAGAGTCCAAGATCTTGGACTAAATCGGTGTGGCCCTCATCGGTTGCTTAATCTAGAGTTTGATGCTTTGCTTATGTATTAAAATGTAATTACTTCTGATGGCCTCTGTCATTTTCTGAGTTTGAAGAAGACTTTGCCAGTAGAGTGGGTAGCTCACCTCAAAGCAAAATGGCTGTGGGTAATATCACTTTGACAATATAGCATGTGAATAAGTTAGATTTATTTTCCAGTTAAGTTTTTTGTGTCATTTTTTAACTGCCTCAGGATCCATATTACCCAATCAAGCTTATTCTCTTTTCCGATTGGAACATTGTCTTCATAGCCCTCTCTTCAGATCCCATCTTTGTTTCTCTGACAATTGTAACAATTAAGCAAACACTGAATGGTATAAAACCATATTAATAGTGGTTACATTACTATTTTGGTGGTGGAAAGTATGAAACCATCTCCACTGAGCTGAATTAGGTACTGAGAAAGCACTTTCCCTCCATCAGTACAGCCTTAGGAAGAACCAATTTATTGACCCTCCTAGTTTCAATGACTAACAGCAATTCTTCTTTTCAGTTTAGGCCTAGAATAACTACTCTGTCTTAGTAAACGTATCTTCCAAGATCACTTGTACAAGCTAAAGAATATTTGCAGCTTTCATGAGTTCAGACTTGATAATATGTGTTATAATGCAGTCTATTATGTATGTGGATCTGATATTTGTTCATTGTTCAGATGTTTGGCCTATAGATGCTTTTCCGTTTTAAATCATGTATGTGTAATCAATTAACCTACTTCAAATATAATGTAGTAGTGGCTTCCTGAATAATCATAATAGAATTCATCTACTCAAAAAAATTCTCCCATCACCAATGGCCTGGTGAAATATACCTTGAAATTTAGACTTTTTTCTGCCACCATTTAAACTAGACTTCTACTTTATTTAGTGGGGTCAAACATAAGTCTCTTTGGCTTTGTCTCAATACCCTGGTCAATCTTCTTTTCTAAAACAACTATTCTAGTGAAACACACTATGTACAACACCTATTAGTCCTTGGTCTAGATAGATTCTCTAACAAAATTGCTATCAGGTCTTATAGTTGTATATTAGCTTTAAGGGACTTTCCCATACCTCATACTATTGATGTCCTGTTTATAACTTCAGAGGTGGGTCTTTAAAAGTTCCTTGATATGATTTCCTTTTGGGAAAACAATGAGCTGATAATGTTTCCAGTTTGACCCTCAGACATCTCTTTTTACTTTTATCTCCCAAGAATCCTCCAGCTAGCTCTCTTATTCCCCCAAATGTTACACTATATCCCAGTCCTTTACTCACAAAGAGTAGTACCCCATACCAAAAGTCCTGGTCTGCTTCTCCTAAATATTCTCATTTATGTTACAAAATCAATATCACACGGAAATCCATTAAGAATGAAACATTTTACATATGTTGAGTGAAATCTACTAAGCTAGAATCTGCATTTCCATAATATCTCCAGGCTGTTTATATTGACATTAAAAGTTCCATCTCAGCCAAATCAGTTTTTGCTACATTTAAGTTAATAATACACAAGAATGTATTTCTCTTTATACTGGAATATTTTGTTTCGTTCAGGTGACGGCCAATGATCTCACCAACCTTGCAAGTCTTTTTGTTTACTGAGAAGAAGACAATGAGGTAAGGAGAGATGTCATTTCAACACTCCATAAGCTGAGTAAAAGATTGTGAAAGAAGAAAATTTTAATAATGGATAATAAATTAGTACAAAATATCTCATATATGGCTTTGTGATAAAATTGGAAATACATTAAAATTAGCTACTTATTGAGACCTGATAGACACTGGGCATCAAATTGTCAGTTTCCTAAATCTACTTACTCAGTATTTCTGAATTATATTAAATAATCAATTACATCAGTAAATCTTTTGTTGTAGACATTTATTAAATGGAAAATTCTAATAAGTTACTAATTATTAAAGTTTATTTATTAGTTTTGTTGTTACATAATGCTATTCCCAGTTGTTTTAAAATATCTAAATTTTTATGGCTGATTCACACAAAACTGTCTGTAAGGTCTTGATTCATGACTTGTATGTCATGATACCTAACTCATTGCCTGTAAGAACCTGTTAGCATGGTACTATATATTAGTTCTTTAAAGAGGCGAACAAAAATATGCAGTGTTATAATATTAAAGAGAAAACATTTTCTCCAATGTGGTGTTTTTGTTTAACTAAATATCAGTTTTCCAAAATTAAATAAAGAAATGAGAAAAGTTGTTGGAAATTTAACAAAATTTAAAATGCTCCACTGAGTACAGCGCATTATTTCTTCTTCATTTAAGACCTTTATGCACTCAAATGACATTTTAAAACTGCATTCAGAAGTCTTCATCAGAACAAAGAATGAAATGGTTGTGCTAAAGTTATTTATAACTCATAAATGATAGGATAACAGCAGACAACTAGAAATACATGGTTGAATACCTTAAAGAATCACAGCTTGGTATGATGCAAACCCACTGATCTTTTGTTTTCAATCCTTTTGTAATCTTTTCAAAGTATCTTGAAATTTTCAGGGTTTCTTGCAGTGTTTTATAGTCTCAAGGTTAAGATGCATGTCTTCCGTGGAATTTTGTGGGTGTCTTTGAGACCACAATAGACAGAAGATTTTCCATCTCTGAGAGGCAGGAAGGCAGTTTGGTTCAACATGACTCAGCAGTTGGTTAGACCTTGAGTGCTTTAGTTTTGGCACATTTAAGCACAGCATAATAGGAAAGAAGTTTTCCTGGTGATAATCAGTTGAATTCTATGCACACAATGAAGCTTAAGACACGACTACAACAAACACTTTATAAAGGACAAGTGACATCTTCCATAAGGTAGGTTCTATAGATAAAACAACAACAAAACAAAAGAAAAACAGGCTTAAAAAAATGGACTAGGGGAGGACAGCTCTACCAATTGACTTAGATAAGCAAGCTCAAGATAAGGTTCTGGGGGAGAGGAATCCAGTGTGGCCTCATCACACACATAACACAAAGGTCTCTAAGCTATTAACCATGTCATTTCTCAGCATTCTGAGTGGAAAACAGTTTGTACATCTCTCCCTTTGAAGAGACAACCCTGTGTGTTTAACATTCCTGCTTTCTCTAGTGCTTGCCTGTGAGCACAAGGAATTATATGTCTCCTACAGGGTTTATGTCAAACTGAAAGGCTTCTTCAGAGCAAATGAAGGTCGGTGCTCAGCAGAATTAAGAAATAGCCTACACAATAGGAAATAAGACTTACAGGCAATAAAAGACTAACATCCAAAATATTTTCTGAATAAAAATGCTAAAAACCCCAAACCCCATTTCTAACTTAGAAATGAACTTAACACTTAGATACTTCTGAAAAAGAAAACAGAAAGTGGGCCGCTAGATACATGAAAGATGGGTCAGGTTCATAAATCATCAAATTATAAATCAAAACCTCAATGAACTAGTTAGGTTTTTTATTACTGTGATAAAACACTGTCCAAAAACAACTGAGAAAGGGTTTGTTTGGCTTATATATCACAGACTATTTTGAAGAGAGTCAAGGCGGGAACTCAAAGTAGATACTGAAGCAGAGGTCATGAAAGATAACTGCTTACTGTCTTGCTCCATGTGCCTTTGCTGGCTTCTTTCTTATGCAGTCCAATGGCTCAGGAAGGGCACTGCATCCAGTGAGCTATGCTCCTCCACATTAATCTAGAATCAAGAAATGTCCTACAGACTTGCCAAAAAAATCAATCTGATGAAAGCATTTTTTCAATTGAGTTTCGTCTTCCCAGGTAACTCTAAATTGTGTCAGGTTAACAAAAAACTAGACAGAACACACAATGAGATACCAACTCATGCCAGAAAAAAATGGCTATCATGAAAGAAGTAAAGAAAGAAGGAAAGAAAAGAGAGTGGATGGTTGGGTGAGTTTGTAAGGTGTGTGTAACCCAAGCATAAGGGCCTGAATTTAAATCCCCACCATCCATCTACAAAGCAAGGCACGGCAGTATGTGTGTGTCCAGGCCCTAGAAAAACAGAGAGAAAAAAGATATTGGGACTTGCTGGCCAGAAATTCTAAGCAAGTTAGTGAACACCAGGCTCCTTGAAAGACTTTATATCAAAAAATTAAGTTGAACAGTGATCTTCCTTGATCACTCCCAGCACCAATCTCGAGCTTCGGTGCACATGTACCTTCAGACACATCTACAAACACACACACACACACACACACACACACACACACACACACACACACACACACACACACACACTGGTATACACACTCACATACTCACACTCACTCTCACTCACACACAAACACATACACATACACACTCACACACACTCTCTCTCTCTTACATACACACACACACACACACACACACACACACACACACACACACACACACACACCGATGGAGACCACAAATCAGTCTTATAGACAAGTGGAATAGAATGCCAGTTATTAGAAATGGAAAAACAGGGGTAATGAGAGGCAGAAAGAAACCCAGCAAGGGCTACTAAGTACAACTAGATGGGACTGGTTCTTAAGTCCCCCAGAATAACAACTTACAAGAATACTGTATGACATGTTTCTAAATGACTAGAAATTTAAAAATCACCCAACACATAAAAAATGATAATGAATGAAGATATGGAAATCAAAACAGGACTTCCCCTATAATCAAATAAATGACCCTATAATTGTCATTATAGAACCTTCATCCAGTAATGGATAGAGGCAGAAACGGAGATCCACAGCTAAGCACCGGGTCAAGCTCCCGGTCCAGCTGGAGAGGGGGAAGAGAATATATGAGCAAAGGGATCAGGATAATGAGGAGGAGACCCACAGAGATGGCTGATCCAAGCTATTGGAAGCTCACTGACTCAGAAACAATTGCTGAGGGACCTTCATGAAAAGGAACTAAACCCTTCAAAGGGAGACAATTGTCAAATGGTGTGGGAAGTTTGTGGAGCATCTTGCAATAGGATCAGACTATGTTCCTGGTGCATTGTCTGACAACTCAGAACCCATTCTCTACAGAGAATCTATCTCAGCATTGAAACTGGGATGAAGGACTTGAACCTACTTCAACTGGATAAGCCAGACTGAACTGACACTCCTTGCTCTTCTTGAGGAATGAATGGAGGGGATGGGGTGCTGGGACTGGGAGGAGGGAAGGGATTGGGAGCAGTGATAGATATGGAAAAAAACTTTTCAAATAAAAAAGAAATGCTTATTACCCTGGTTGATTAATACATAGTTACATGTATATTAAACAGCAGCATGTTTATCATAAAAATGGACTAAATGATAAAAATCATGATAACTTCACTCGGTGAAAGGCTTTCCCATTTTTGCATGCTTTGCATGAAAATATCACTTAGGTATTTTCTTCCAGTTTTATAATGTTAAATTATTTTAAGAAACCTATTTTACATTGTTTATATTTTATATAGGTAATTATTAACATTTAAAATGCTAACTATCATCTAAATAGTACTATTACATAAGAAGTTGATAAATTGTAGGTTGTCATTAACTCCATTTTACAAATAACAGAATAAAGATAGAAGCATTATTTTGCACATATTGATAAATGGGAACTTTTTGCTTCAGACAGTTCTATGTATGGTAATTACCTACATTCAAATAAAGCAGAAGAAACAGCAAACAAGAGAGATTTTGCAAACGAGTTGAGGTAGGAAGTGTCCTGTGTTTCTTGACTGTGTCAGAAGATGCCTGGAGCTCTCTGGTGGAAAGTGACAACTCTCCCTTAGCCCTCATCTTTATTATGCAGAACTCCATGAGAACTCTCCAAGTCTCTCCTTGTATTTCCGGCAGCCCTGCACACACATGTGTTCTCTTCATTCTCTTAAACACCCTGGGTGATTTTAAAGCAACCTGTAGAGATCTAATCCTCTGGTTTCCTTTTAAGTTATTAATGATCATGGTATTAGCTTACTAGCAAGCACAAGGCATCTTTTAAAGACAAAAATACCCAGTTTTAAAAAATACTCTGGTGACAGATCTTGAATTATGTGTGCTTTAATTCATGTCACATAAATACATACAGAAAAACCGGAATAAACCCCTTGAATTTCTAAGTCGGTTCCAAGCAGATTTTGTACATTTCCTACCAGTTTTGTACTCTGTAGACATGGCTAGATGCATAGTTTCCATGGCTGCCACACAGTCAATTGTGAATGAAGAAGTTATTATCAGGTTCTCTGTCTCTCTGTTATAAAGAGTCATTATTGGGCCAACCCCGACTGAGTCGTGTAGCGCAATGTAATAAGTCCCTTTTTAGTACATCTTCATTCTATCACTTCTTCTCCTCTGCAGAACCCTCACTAAAACTTAGACTATCAGACTATTGGACCTGGAATGGAAAGATGAGAATAAGGCAACTTAAAATAACGCAGGCCTTGTTTTTCTTACCAATGTTTAGCCATTTTAAGTGATAAAATAGAAAATTATTTTATTGCTGTTAAATAAGTTTTCTCACAATGGTTTTGTGTAGTGTCTGATTTTCCCAGTATTAGTTGTAAATATGTAATTGCTAAAATAAACAATTTTTCAAAAGAGTTTTGACTTGGTCTTTACCATTTTTCTCCTTAAATTTATATATATAAAGACTTCAAAGTATTTTTTATTATGTATGACATGCCTGTGAAGGCCAGTAGAAGATACAGGACTCTACTCTAAAAATTGGGTTATGGGAAGTTGTAACCCTCCTGATGCAGGTGAGCACTGAACTCAGGTACACTGCAAGAGTAGTATGTGTTCTTAATCACAGAGCTATCTTTTTCATGCCCTAGAACCAGAGTCTATAGCCATTTATTTTGCTACTCAAAAAGTTATTATCCTTTTAATTTAACTCAAATTGACTGAACTTTAGAACTTCACCAATATTTCAACAAAATGCTGTGCTGCCCAAACTTCCAGTTATGGAGAAAATATTTTTTAAGACTTGTTTGTTGAAATATACAATTACCCTTTAAATATGTCCCCTCATCATTTTTTGTTAAACTACCAACAATTATTTCCTCCATGTCTTGTGTTCCATCTTGAATAAACACTTTCTATGCTTCTCATTTAGTGGATAAGCAAAAGTAAATACCCAGTGTTGAGAAGCAGTGCTCCAAGAAAACTATCACAAATACCGTTGAAGCAACAGCATCAGCCAGGCATGTAACATGGATGGAATTGAAACACCCAGATGACTGAGGCACAATAATATTGAGTTTGAGTCTGGACTGGGCTATTGGGTAGGATGCTTTCTCAAAACAACAAAACCAACCAACCAACCCTTTCTCATCACCACCCTCCCATTCCTCATCTCTCCCAAATACCACCTCTTTTTTCCTTAATATACCTGTATTCTCTCTCCCCCTCCCTAGAAGCTGTGCTTTTAACTTTATTTTTTTACAATGAGGTTTCTCTGGCCCCATTCGGCCAGAGGTCCAGACCCACAGACCTGCCTTCCCAGACCGCCTAGCCACCCGCTGCTGCTTAGGTTCCCCCAAATGACTCAAATGCTTATATTAAGTTTATGTTGTTTGGCCTATGGCTCAGGCACATTGCTAGCGTGCTCTTTCATTTTTAACTCAACCCATTCTCATTAATCTGTCCTGCCACGTGGCCCGTGGCTTATCTTTGTTCCTTACACGTTTCTTCTTTGGGTGTTTGGCTTGATCTGTCTCTGACTCCACCCTCTTTTTCTACCTATGCTCTGATTCCTCCACCTACCTCTATGGTATCTGCCATGGTCAAAAAGTCCTTTGTTCACAACATATAGAAAGACATTCCCACACCAGTTATTCTTAATGAATATATAGCAACATTAATATTGTCCACATCAGTAGATTATCATGGCCACATTGGTAGATGTTTATATTATATGTAGCCATAACCTTTTTGCCTCTCTTAGCATTTATGATTTAGGGATTTTTATGGCAAAAAAACTTCAAATACCTTCCCTTTGTCTTTTAAAAAATGCACAGTATTTTTTGTGTATAATGTTTTTTTTTGAAATATGGCCATCTCTGTTTGTCTATGGATTACTAATGACTGTTAGTTTACTAAAGTACCTATTAAGTAGTTTTTCACACAGATTATGTAAATGGAAGTGTCCAAACTATTTACTTTCCAGATTCTAGCTGAAAAATAACAACCAGCATATTCTTAGCAATATATTCCTGGAATCATAGCTTTCCTGCTGTTTCTGAAATCAAAGCAGGTAACAGAGGAGACAACTACATTATTAGTATGGTATCCTGATAAGGACATCAATACCACAGTAGTATCCTGGGTTCCAAAGCCTCATAAGCTTGATTTTATTAACTTATTCAGACTTTAAGGGCTCTTCTTGCTAATCATATTCATAGGAGGTTGACGATTAAGTTTAAATTAAGTAAATTACATTTAAGGTTAGAGTTATGAAGTGGGATGTATTTCTGTATGCTGTGAATTACCATTGGTTAATAAAACAATGTTTTGGCCTATGGCAAGGCATCTTAGAGGCAGATAGGAAATCCAAGCAAGATGTAAAAGTAGAGATAAACCATGAGCCATGTGGAAAGACATAGATTGAGAGAAATGTTGAGTTAAGTTGTAAGAGCTAGTTGATAATTAGCCTGAGTAGTAAACCAAATAATTTATAATTAACATAAGCCTTTATGTAATTATTTGAAATGAACCAGCTGCAGGACCAGCTGGGTGGGACAGAAACTTCCCACTACAGAGTTATGATAGGTTCTGCTCTTTCTTATATAAAAATATTATTAGGGAAATTTATAAACTTTTTTCAGGAAGTATTAAGAACTTTGGACACGGTAAGGAACTGAGTAAAGTTTCAAAGAGTGACTTCTGTATTAAAAAATATTTTAAAATATCCATATGACTGTTCATGAATCTTAAGAATGGTAAAGAAAGAAAAGTGGAAAAAAGAAACAAAGTGTTCTGTTCCTGACCTCTGGGAAAAGATCACAGATTACAATCTTACAATCTAATTGTAATTAAAAGATTTATTGAATATTGCTAACAGGACAATCTCTGAGTCAAACTCAAGATTACCATGAGATGAGGTGGGGTTCATGAAAGATTTTTTCAAAGGTAAAAACCACAAGAAGACCATGAGGACCAAGATCTGTTTTTCGCTACATGATTAGGTATACAAGGTGAACTAAATGTCTACATAAGCAGCTTACAAAAGTCAGAAAGCAATTTCTCATATTATATCATATAGGATTTGTAGATGGTCATGGCTAGACATTTCTGCATGGGTGGGGTCACTAAATCAGGATTACTGAGAGCTTATCTTTCAGGGACTAAAGTCAGAGAAAGGGCTAGTGGGTACCAAAATGGATGCCTAGCACCAAATGGAATTACTTTAGTAACAAGCCAAGGGAAACTAAAATTAGTATATAAATATTCATTAATTGATTGAAATGGTATGTTGAAATAAAAGCTGGCTATACATTTTTTTTCATAAAGTTACAAAGTGTTCAGTATTAGAAAAAATTATAGTTATCTTAATAGCTATAAAAATTAATATGACCTCAATCAAGCAAAAATGGCCTCATGGTAGATCTATGAGAAATATTCTTTTCATGAGAATATTCATATTACATTTTAATGACATGCTTAATCCTGCATTATTTTAAATCAATAGTAATGCAAATTTCCATTTTACACTGAAAATATTCTTAGTATCTAGACAGTATAATAATGTAAAAAATAGAGCAAGTGGGATTAATATGTAAAATAGAAAATATGTTTCAAATATTATAGAAATATCTACTTGGAATATTTGGTAAAACCAACTGAAAGTGTATATTTGCCTTACTTATTCCTCATCATTATGGGATGAAAGAAAGTATTAAATGTTTATCATTTGTATCAGATACTGAAAATATAAATTCATATTTATGTACTCATAAAATTTATTTTAAATTCTTCAACTTTAAATTCCTTCCACTAATACTCCAGATATTTTGTTTAGCAGTTACATCCAATTTTACTAATATCCTAGGCATATCACAACTTTTATTAGAAAACATGCACACTGGCCCACACCTAGCACAACCAAGCTCTCTGTGGGCTAGGACTAAAATCTATCAGGACCCACACTCCCCTTTTTTCTAAGTATCTCTCAAATTTTGGTAAGTCACTGCTTAGGTGATGTACTGCCCAATGCTTAATAGCCCCCACCCCACCTTCTATTACTATCAACTCAGTTGTCTATATTTCTTTTCCTCCAAAAAAAATCCCACCATCTCTTTCTCTCCCCAATAGTCTCTTCTTGGGTGATTACATGTGCATTTGACCCTTACCTCTACTTCCCACTTTTCTTTGTAGTCAGGGCTTCTGCATCTGTGTCAGGTGGATCACTCTGCTGTCTCTCAGATTCCACATCTATTCTTCCCACATAGTTCTGCCTTAGAGAAAAAAATAGGAAAAGAGCTAAAAGAAACCATTATTTTGTTCAACTTATATCATCCAATTAAATATGCAATTCCCTCCTCACTGATTTTATTCATTCAACCTCACATTAATAGCCTTGGCAGTTTATTTAAGGCATTGAAAGGAAGGGAGATATTTTATCTTTGTCACTACTCTGAGAAATACTTTAAGAGACAAGTTGCCAGTGGAATGGCCAGGAAACACACTTCACCTATACCTTCCAGGAAGTCCTTGAAAAATTATGAACTAGGGGCATATAGGACAGGATTGGCTCCATGTGTTTTGATTAGAAAATACATAAAATAAATTTCCTGAAATTAAGTACTCCCCAGACACACATTAAGACTGAAAGTTCTGTGATAAAATGATACTTTCGAGGAAATCTAAATTTGGGTGTTTTAACAGCTTCTTTATTTCATACAATGTTTTGTGGTCATATTCTCCCCAACCTATTACTTCTTATTCTTCTTTCTACACTCGTTAATTTACCACTTCACAATAGTTACCATTGCTGTGTCATTGCTGTGTTCATGTTACATTCTGGAGACAGCATTTTAAATATGTGTTTGTCTTCTAGCTCCTATAGTCTCCCCCTTCTCCTCTCTTCTGCAATGTCCTCCGATCTTAAGGTGAGGTAATGCGGAGATGCACTGTTTAAGACTGAGCACTCAGCCTTCCATTATTCTCAGCATATTGGTATTATTAGTTTCTGCCTTAGCCACTTCCCAGTAATAAAAGAGGCTTTTTGAAGTCAGAATTGTATCCATCTATGTGCATAAATATATATGTTTAGAAAGTACTTTAATTTCATGTCCATTTAATAAAACATCAGTAGTAAATTCCCTCATAGGCCCACGAATGCCCTCGGCAGGCTTTGGACCAACTTTACAGTATCAGGAATATAGTTCCTCCCTAGCGTCCCCATTTTATTAACTAGCATACTTATTGAATGCCCATTTTTCAAAACCTAGTGCATAGCTCTAATGTTATTTATTCACATATTCGAGGTAGGGCATGACTGAGTATCCTGCTAAAATTAAAGGCTTTTTATTTCCTTTTTAATGTTAGTGCTTGCTGGTATGTTAACCTCTTAAAACCATTTTGGCAATTTCTTTACGATACTAAACACTATTTTCTACTCTTCCCAAATCAAGGTGGGTTATAAACCATAAGAAATAAACCAGGACTTAAGTACATGGAGCTACTTTATTATTTTTTTTAAGTATAAAGGAAAATAAAAGGACTTGGATCCTACAACTCAAGAGATAATAACTAATCAAAAAGCTTCCCTCTCTATATAAATAGTGTAGTTGGATTTATTCCCTTACTTTTACCTTTTGAGATGATAAATGTATTATAAATGAAATTGGTTCCACAAACATATTCCATTATTATGTCAGGTTATCATGCACTATTACAATTCTATTTCTCTGATACTAAATAGGCATAAAATTTCTTTTTCCATTTATGTTTATTTATGTTCTATTCTGGGAAACAAACACATTCATATACACATACAAAACCACCAATGCACAAATATAATGTAGTACCTGTGCATTTGTGTATATACTATGTATTTTAGTTATACACATATAGTTAGTAGTTTTAAACATATATTTTATTTCTAAAATATATACCTATATTCATTACACATGTCTATATACATGAATTTATAAATGTAAAGAAATGACTCATCATGAAATAAATTCTCATAACCATCAAATTAAGCTATAGAACATTGATATTTCCAAAGTTTCTCACATACATCCTTCTCAATTACCACCCCCAAAAGGTCAGCAGAATCACTTCTTCATGATCTTAAAGACATGAGTGTGGTTATGTGCTAGAGACTCTACAACAAAGACCCTACAGGGATACCCAGGCTCCAGCAGCAGCAGGGGTGTGTAGGAGGCTTTTCAGTGCTGCACCTGACTCAGGTTACAGCCACTCAGGCTCTGTGAATTATATTCTACTTGGAATGGCTTGTGACATAATGGGAAAATCACTTTTAATATTCAATTTTCTATCTGGAGATTAAAGCCTGGGGAGATGATAGAGGAATCAAAGTCAACCTGACCTGAAGTGGACTGTCATTTGATTTGCAAATCACTGTTTCTTGTTCTGACAGTCCCAGTTCTCTCCACTGTGGTGTAGAGAAACATAGTTACTTGTATTTTCTGGTGGCTCCAGAGCAAGAGGAAAGGAGAGTCCCCCACCTCTTTGACCCCACACTTAATTCTGATATTAGAAACGGCACACTGAATGACCATAGGTCTGATTACTTCCCCAAGTTTAGATATAAAGTATGCTGAAGTAGAGATAAGCCAGATTATTAAGATTGAAAATTCTGTGATAAATTGGGAAACAAAGCCAAAAATGGTTAAACAATCTTTCCCATAATTCTCATTGTGGAAATAGAGACACGGCCTCTCTATATTAGTGACTACAGGATCTTAAAGGCTGAAAAACTTACATGGAAACTTTATTCTTGATAACATCTGTGATTTAATGTGAACAGTCAGCATTAGATCACCCAGAAAATATGCAGATATGCATCCTTCGCGAGGAAACTTGAGCTGAAGACGTTTGTGGAGACAAAGTATGAAAGGCAATTTTAATGGTCAAATGCAGAGAATTCAGAAAATATTTTCATGAATCAATATCCTCCACAATTCCGATTGTATTAATAACAAAGGGGACATGGCATACACAGTATGATACAGCTTTTTCTAGAGGAAGAATTATGCTCTCAAATATAGAGTCTCAAACTGCTGAAGTTAAATGAGAACAGGTCACATGGGACAGAAACTCCTGGGTTTTGTTTTTTGCATAATTCAAGAAAATGCTTTACCATCCAGAAATCAGTTATATAAATACATCAATTTTATAATCTATTTTGATTAAAAATAAGACTATTTTTCTGTGTAACTCTTTGACCTGGGTTATCAGTTATTTAATTACCAAGGATTTCTTGGGAAAATACTATTTTCTCTTTTTTTGTTTTGTTCTTTTGTGTTTGTTGTTGCTTTGTTTGTTTTTGTAGTTTTTGAGTTCATCTTGGTTTTTATTTATAGGAACAATCAGAGGTAGAATATTTGAATCTTCTGCTGTCTCTCAAGATTCTGTGGCTTAGCAGAGAAACAGCACCTAACAGGGTATCTGATTAGAAATGGGAACTAATGATGGACAGATCTATCTGGCATAAAGTTGGTAAGCACATAGCTGAACTCAGCAATACCATCAGTCAACTGAGTAAGTCTGACATTTATTGACTACTTCATTCAATAGTACAGAATAGACATTCTTCTCAGGTTTACATGGAATACTCACTGTGATAAACTTTTCTTTGAACCATAGACTTAGCTAAACCTTTGCAAAGAACAGAAGTCATGCAATATCTGCTCTTAGACCATAGTACGACTAAACCAGAGGCAGCAGCAGGAAGGATAAGCAACACTTCTAGATGCATGTGGATCAAAGGAGAACTTTCAAAAGAAAATTAAAAAGAATTTCAACTGAGAAAATTGAAAACATGACTTATGGAAATCTGTGGAGTTCAGTAAAAGCAACTTACAGGAAAAAAATATCAGTGAACCCAAAGATTAGAAAACAATAAATCAGCTAAGATTCCATTTGACAAAGCTGGATAAAAAAGAGCAAATTAAATGCAAAGTAAGTTGAAGAAAATAAATGCAAAAAATTAAGTCAGAATTCAGTTGAGAGCGCAGCACAGAAAAATCGATGAGAACAATGCCAAGACCTTGAAAAGACCAATTAAGCTGAAAAAAACCTCAGTTCAGCTAAGGAAAAAATAGAAAAATGAGTATTATCAGAAATGGTAGAAGACATATTGCATAAAAACCAATTATATCTCGAGATCAGGTGGATGGAATCCATGAATGCTATACTATTCAATGTAGAAACAAAAGAATGAAGTCTCTCAGCATGGGAAAGAGAATGCTGAGCATGGACGATGTGTAGCTGCTGTGCTCAGAGTGAGAACGCTGCTCATGGACCACCTGCCGCTGTCATACTCTGTAAGGAGGTAACATTGAACATGGGCAACATGCAGCTGTCACAGTCTGAGAATGAAACACTTCCTAGGGACCACACTCAGCAGTCATAAAGGCATTGAACCAATCTACTGAGCTATAAAGATGAGGGAATAAAAATAAAAAGAACGGATATGGCTCCTGTTCCTAGTTTCTATTTATATCAAAGGGCACAAAGACACACTGTTATTTCCTGGCTCATCATATCATATTGACATTTCTTAAAGCCTATGATATCTTATTGTACTGCTCTTTACTTCTCCTTTCCAAAAAGAATATGGATAGAAAATGGAGGTGAAACATATGGAAGCCTGTTCACACATATGTTCTTTTATGATATCAAAACTTGTGTTATCAAAAATAAACACACCGTGGCATTGATGTCACACATCTCTAATCCCAGGAAGATCATGAGTTCAAAGACAGCCTGGGCTGGATAGTGAAACACTGTCTCACATAAAAGTAAAAAGAGCTATAAGAAGGACCATGAAAGGAAGAAGAAGACAAGGTAAACTTCCTGGTGTTGGAATTAGGTGTTCTGGTCTCACATGAAAAGGTGGAAGATGAGACAATTCACAACTATTTTCTTCATTGTCCCTGAACTATCAGATAAAAGGAGATATGAGCATGAGGGCAGAACCTTCATTAATGATATCACTGTCTTTGTAATATAGGTCCAATGGGCTCCTTTGTTCCTCCAGGTGCCTTCTAGGTCCTCAGCCTTGTGCTGGGGTTAACGCTATGTTGCCTACTTATTCTGAAACCCCCTACTCCCAGGGCTGACCAGCTACCATTTTTCTCTTCTTCTTAACCGGGAGACAGACTGTGTGAGAATATCCAGTTTTTGGTTCATCTTTTTGCGATTACAGATAGATGTTACTGTTTCTATTCCCCAGAGAATCCAGATCAGAGAAATCTTATGTCTGTTTTGTATCTGAGAAGCATGTCAGGCTTGAAGGAGTTCATTTAGTCTGAAGGGGTGAGCTGAGTCATCAAAATATCTTGGGCCTGTATTCCTCAACTGGGTTTCTCTCAGCATCCATCTGGAGCAACTGTGAGTTTCTTTGCAAATCAAAGCTCACTGCATATCGCTTGTGTCCACATTGATGAATTAAGACCGTGTCAATGCATTAGTGGTTTATTTTAAGGATTTCTTTCCGTGTGTAGCAGTTTTCAGTGTGACCATTTTTGTTCTGTTTATACCATTCCCAATATTTGATGCAGAAGGTGTCATTAATAATTAGGAACTGTTACATTATGAAGGACAGGGTGGTAAAACAATGATTTCAAGCTGATTTGTTCCTGTACTTGCGATAACGTTAAGTGAACTCTGCCATAGCATTTCAACAAGTGTCAGAATTTTTTCTTAGAACACAATTTAATTAGGGTAAATTTTGGTGACAATTTTGTGAAGAACAAACAGCTTGCAATGAATTCTAGAATTTTTTTAAATCTCTGTGTTTAGTGTCAGATTTTGACATAGGAAACTTTCTTTAATGGTGGAATTTACATCTCATTCTAGGTGTGGCTTGGGAATGTGATTTTAGTGGTGAAGATCTTACCTATTTAAACATGGATAAACCTGTTCTCAGTGTCCTAAATTCTGTATTCTGAAATCTTTCAAATCACAGTCTCAATCACTCCATTATTATAAGCACTCAAGAAAAAGTCAGCTTGTGTATTCTCTTTACTTTTGTCAACACCTGATTTTTACCCTTTAATAGTTATCAGATACATTTAAGGTGATTATAAAACACATTTCATGCAGCAGTTTAGTTTATTAGAATAGCATATTATTTTTTCATTGTTACAGCAGAATATTTGGCAGAACAACTTCAGAGGAAGATTAATTTTGATTTCAGTAAGGAAGCTCATTGCAGTAAGTATGCATGCTGGGCTGCTTAGTTCTCGGCAGAGTGTTCTGAAGAAATACCTCACATCAAAACTTAGACCAATATTAGAAGTAGACATGCCTTCAAGGTACACTCCAACCTTCAGGAGCCCATTTCTTCTCTCTAGGCCATATGCACAAAAGTTCCTCCTAAGATGCCACGGCTAGGGACAAAGTGGTCAAACACAGTGAGGGACATTTCAGATTCAAACTATTTAAGTCTGTAGGCTTGTCCATGGAAGATGTCATCACACAATCAGAGCACCATCCTCAACCTTTGACATGTTGCAAAAAAACCATCTAACTGTCTCTATCTTGAGATGGAAGGTAGGTCCATAGAACTGATTAAAAATATCAAATAAATGACTGAATAAAAAGTAGTTCACATGGCCCAGCTACTCACACTATGCTGTAAATTTTAAATTATCAAATGTACCTTCTTTTCGTGACATCATCTAATTTTGCTTTTATTAATGTTTCTGATATTTTGATAATTTTCATTGTCTCTATACAAATATGGGAGAAAATAAATATTGGGGGGAAAGAAAGCAGTTACCAACCAAGTTTCTCAAGTTCTATTTTCTGTGCTTGGCAATTATGAGCTCTTAATTTCTCTGCTTCAGTTTATTTGTAAGTAAAAGATAAGCAATGATATGTAACCACAAGGAAATGATGGAGCCCATAGAGTTAAAGTGATCAGGGCACCAAATAAGATCTATGTAAACGTAAAATATTATTATTACAAAAAATGTCATTTATACCTATTAATCATTATGATTTTAAACCTTAAGGCAGACAGGAAGGGGAAAATGTAAACTTATAAGTTCAGGAATGCTTTGAGTTATCTTTAGGCTTTAATAGATGTCCCTTCTCTTCCCCAAAACGAATGTGAACAAAAAGTGGGTATGATAAATCATCTTTTATTTCTTTTTAGCCTCTTCTCTGGACATTCACATGCTTTAGAGATGGAGATGTTACTGATAGCTATTTTACAAATCTACCTCCATATATGGGTGTTGCTTTAGAACATCCTCAACAAATATTTCTGCTGAAACTTTATCGCAGCTCCATAAGATTGAAATGACACTGTTTTCCACCCTACCATTGCCCTTCAAAGAGGCATAATTTTCATGAAGTTCTATCTTGTCATGTAATAAAAATAAACCCATAGTGATTATGCACTGTATCTTGTTCTGTCTGTATAGTAGTATATATACTTTATCTTCCTGTGGAAATGGAAATACCATTTCTTCCACAGACAACTAATATTTTAAAAACACCTGTGGGAATTTTAGGGAAAGAGTGTGGTGATATATTGTATATGTAATAAAATTTGTCTGGAATATCAAAGTGTCAGAATCACCCATAGCCAAGCCATAAAGGTAAGAAAGTGGTGATCCATGCCTTTAATCCCATCACTCACTGGGGAGACAGAGATCCTTTGGATCTCAAGGAGTTTAAGGCCTCTAACAGCCAAACAGTGGTAGCCCACATCTTTAATCCTAGCTCTAGTAGAGTTGAACCAGGAAGTAAAATAGCTGGGTGGGGAAAGAAATATAAGGCAGGAAAAGGCAGAAATTCAGCCATTCTGTCTGAATGACCAGTCAAGCTCAGGACCTGTAAAGATAGTACTGATCCTGTTCAGCCTGAGAAATTGAATGGGTGAGAAGTGACTGTGGTCTGTTTCCTCTTTTTGATATTTCAGCTTTTCCCCAATATCTGGTTCTGGGTTAATACTAAAAAAAAAACTGTTCTGTAGTAGTGGGTTTTCGGGTCCCATGCGCCAGAGATCCGGGACCCACAGACCTGCCGCCCGGGACCGCTTATCCGTGCACCGCCGCCCACGCCCCCAGAAACGACTCAGACGCTTCTATTAACTTCATGCTGTTTGGCCTATGGCTCAGGCACATTGCTAGCTAGCTCTCATATCTTAAATCAACCCATTTCTATTAATCTGTTGGCCAAGTGGCCCTGGCCCGTGGCTCACCTGTGCCTCCTTACATGTTGCTCCTTGGGTGGCTTCAGCTCAGTCTGCCTCTAACTCCGCCCTGCTTCTCCTACCTAAACTGATTTCTCCTCCCACTTCTTCTATGGTGCCCGCCATGACCCAATACAGCTCCTTTATTTAAAGATTGAGATTCACAGCATAAAGAAGGGCATTCCCATATCACTTCCCCCTTTCTCTCTAATCAAAAAGGAAGGTTTCAATTTTAACATAGCAAAATTACATATAACAAAATAGCTATCAAGCAAGAATTACAGTTACAATATCTAGTCTATTTGTATTTAGCAAAATTAAAGAAAATACTCTATCATCTATCTTATCTTTATGAATCTAAAGTTTTATATCTAATATATCTTTCAAATGACTAAGAAAAACTGTATATATAACTATCTAATCTTCAACTACATCAAAGACCACAGAAGGATATAATATTTACCCAAGTAAACCAGAAGTGCAAACGACTTCTAAAATCTAGAAAGGACAGAGATGACACCTATCTGCCTGGACAGTCACCCAAAGTTCCTTTATAAAGTTGGGGCATCCATCTTCAGCCTATAGGCCTGGAGTCTCTTTTCATTTTAGTGAATCAGGAAATCTATTCTGCCCATTCTGGCACAGTTCATCCGTTGCTTCTTCTTGAGTCCTGAAGAATGTCTGACAGTTTTCTCTGTAAAGCAGGAACCTGAATGATGATCTTGGCTTGTTTTGCCAAAGTTCAGAGGTCATCTTTCCATGGAACCTGCATATCCAGTTTAAACAGCATACTGTCAAGCAGTCAATATAAAAACAGGTTCTTCTCTAGTGGCTTACCATTACCACAAATAGAGTAGACTTTATATGGAGTTTCTTCGATGCCCATTTTCCTGTTGAAGTAAATTAGTGCTGCCAGGAGCAGACCTGTCTCACTGTCCAGAAAAGTCTAAGCTCTCAAAACATTTTAAATGCCATATTCTGTAGGTCCTAGAAGTATTTGAAGATCATCTATCTAATTGAAATATATCCTTGTATACCTAAAAATCCTAACTAACCTAACTATAAGTTTGATTATCAAAAATGACTATTAACCTTCATTTCTTAATTATACACTACAATTTCAAAACAGTTACATGAACATCATACCTTAAACAAGAATAGAAAAACACACACAGCATAATAAAATTGACTTTAAATTTGTATCAATAAACCAAAATCTATACCAATGTAAAGCAGTTTGAGATTAACAGCTGATTACCTGTAAATTCAATAATCTAATTTTTTTAAAAAAGTATTCACATACCATATCCCCCGTTTCTTCTTAGAAAGAGATTGACTATGACCATTAACCATTTATAATGAAAACAAACATTTAGAAACAATATTTGGGGAATTTGGGCGAAGTTATCCATTACTACTTCCTGCTGATTAAGGGGCGTTGAAAATCTCACGGATTGTTGAGACTGGGTCATAATCTGCAGCTGTGAAGCTGATCTGGCCATCTCTTCTCATCAGAGGTTTTTTCAGGGGGTCTTGGTTGATGAAACCATATTTGCCTGGAAGCAATCCACAGGCTCTCATCTTCTGTGGAAACAAAAGCAGAACTCTTCCGAAGCAATAAATCCTTAGACACAAATTTTGAAATCAAAATACCTTTAAAAAATACATTCTTGTTTAACTTAGTAGCCTTGGTATTTGCAATCCATTGTCTTTCTGCAGTTAGCTCATTAACAGTTAAAAAATTAAAAGAAAACACAATAACAACCAAAATCTAGATTTTGTGTCTATTTTCCATCTTTACGTGGCTTATTATATTTTATTACTCTATTTCTCGCTTTAAAAACTTTTTCTAACCTCTTTCTTTTCTCTCTGAAGCCTATGTACCTTTTACAAACATTGTAACCCGTTTACAGGTTTTTCTTTTTATCTGAATCTGTTTTATTGTGAAACCTTAATCATCTTCTAACCTTAAGAGCTTTTAAAATACATTCTCTAAAAAGAAGCACAGTTTTTGCAAATTAGGCTGAATCATTAAGTTTTCTTAAACGGACCGTAAACAGAGCACACCCAAGAAAATGTTGCTACGAAGAAAATTTGTTTCTTTTTTGTTCAAAATAAACAAAAATCTAAAATCAATCACATGCTACTGAGTCTTCTGTGAGTTATCAGGAACCCGCCTGATTGCCGCTGCAGCTTACACTGACTGCCGCCAGTCTGCCGGCGCCCTTTAGAATGTGACCCGGACCCTAGCTCAAACCTTGAATACTAATAGGATCGCGATGCAGAGTTGAACCTGGCAGTGAAACAGCTGGGCAGGAAAGATATTTAAGGCAGGAGGAGGCAGACATCCAGGCATTCTGTAGAAACAACCAGCCAAGCTAAGGACTTTGGGTCTGAAAAGTTGGCTGGGGGAGAGTTGACTGTGGTCAACTCTGATAATCCCCCAATACCTGATACAGGGTTTTCATTAAATACCAACTAGAATTCATGCAGTAGTTAAAAAAACAAAACAAATACCTCAATAAAAACAAAATAAAACAAAAATTACATTCTTCTACCTATTCAGTTTATCTCCTTTTCCCCAATTACTTCATTGCTCCTCCTTTTTATAGGCCTATCATAGACCTGTGGGCTGGTGAGGTGGCTGCGGTGGGTAAGCATATTTGTCTCACAAGGTTGGCAACCTGAATTCAACCTCTAGAACCCATATAAAGATGGAGGGGCAGAATTGGACTCCAAAAAGTTATTATCTGGTCTTTGACATACAGATACCCCATCCCCCATGTACATTACACATAACTAACAAATACAAAGAGTAAACACGGACTGGAGAGATTGGTCACTGGCTAAGAGAACATAGTTTTCTCTCATAAGCCAAAAATTTGACTTCAACATTAGACAATTCACAGCTACCTTTAACTCCTACTCCAGGAGGATCTGCATCCTCTTCCAACCTCTTTGGTGCTGAGACTGTAACCTTATGTTGATTTGTAAGTCACCAGAATTAGAGTCATAATTATATCTAGTTCTTTAAAATCACCCATGCTATTTCAGCCATTATTGCTTATAATGAACAACTCCAACATTCATATCTTTCATTTGCAAAACTGGACCACCTAAAGTTACAGTTTTATATTTATTCTGGTTAAAGTGTACCTTATGTTTTCTGTCTATAATTTAGGCCTATCATGATGTTTTCCATTTTGATTTATCAATTTCCTATAAGATATGACAATTGAAAATATCTTCATTATTTTTCTGAGTAACCGAACAACTTTCTAAATCTTTTAAGTGCCTCTTTAGATATGAACATAAGATAACCATACAATTACTTTCTTCATGAGTCCTCTGCTACTACGTGAGCAAATGTTTCCACCCCCTAGTGTAGATGTATTGAAAGATTTTACAAGTGATACGCAAATTTACATATAGGCTTTCATATGATCAGCGATTCTGAGAGCTACACTCAAAAACAATTTTATTTTTCTGAGACATCCTTAGATAGTTCATCCTTACTCCTAGGAAATATTGCTTTGTTTAAGTGTTCATAAATTATCTGAAGAAGATTATTTCTAGGTTTGCCAAAGTGCATTTTAGTGTATTAATGTAGGATGTGACGGTGAAAGTCTGAAATATCGTGTGCTGGTGTTAAGATGTCTGGCAGGTGTCTTGTGCCTTGCTGCTTCCTAAGCTTACTGAAGGTGTTCCATGTGCACATCTAATAGATATGTTTTTATCAACAGTGCGAAACTCAACCTCTTTGAATACAAGTGGTTAAAATTCAGTTCAAAGGCTAATGATGTCTTTGTGGTATTTGGTATTTTGTATTTTAATCACTATAATGTTGGCAATATCCATTTCATCCCTTTCAACTAAAAAATTATTCTTCAACATATCCTTTGTTCATATCTGCCTTTGCAGATGGTATAAAACATAGAGCTGATTCCTTCTGGGTGTGTGTGTGTGTGTGTGTGTGTGTGTGTGTGTGTGTGTGTGTGTGGTTACACTATTCATAAAGTAGAAATGTGTCTTTTAAAGGTGTTTTCACATCTTAATGTTTGTCAAGTGAGCAGCAAGCACTATTGTAGTGCTGCTCTTTGTTGACTTTCTCTCTAGTTCCTAACTGTGATCGTTAACTTGACAATCACATCACGGGTAAGATTTTAAGCGCTTGGCTAGTCCTTACACTTGTGTCCATTTCTTGGCATTTTCTATTGAAAGAATTTTAAATCTTCTGCCATAATACACATTAGAGTTTTGGTGCACGACAAAAGTGTAGCACTTTTTCTATCAAAGAGTTAATCTGATTCTCCCAAATTTAGTGTAATCTGACTATGCTACTTGTATCTTCGCCATCAAACCTTGATATTTCTTTTCTTCTAAACTTCTTTGTTTTACATTTTATTTTCATTTATTTAAATTTATCACTGTGATGGTTTGAATGAGAAACACCTCTCATTGCCTCAGGCATTTGAAAACTTGGTTCTTATTTGTTGATGTCATTTGGGGTTGTTTAGTGGGAATGTACTTGCTAGAGGAAGTATGTACTGGAGGTGGGCTTTAAGAGTAAAAAGCTTCACCATACTTCAGATTTGCATTTGAAGATGAGAGCTCTCAGCTTCCCAATGAATCATTATTGATTTCTAAATTCAAGAGGCAAGCCAAGTTTATCAACAATCTTGGTTCTTATTTTTACTTCTGAGATAAGTTTTACAGTTATATTACCATTATATAGCCCTATAATTTATTTTTTAAAAAAGAATTGTCTAAATTGTGGAAATTTTCACTATGTCCCAAGTATCTAGAGTATTATTACAATATATGGTGTGTGTGCGTGTAAAATAACTTCATTTTCTTCAGTGGAAAGTTGCTTATAGGCTGCCAGCTCCCAACCCTACTACACTAGGTCATAATTCTAATTATTGCTCAGATCAAAGAAACTATTTTAGAACTTTTATTTTATTGTTTTGTGACACTAATACCACTATAAAAATATTAAGTACTCATAAAAATATAAATTTTATTATTTTAGTGCTGGGTTATCTTAACATATGCAATTTGCACAATGAAAACCATATGTCTATGTCAAATGCCTTGTAACTATATATCTCTGGCATTTTATTGTGCATGAACAAATATATGGTATTGGTTGTCATCTTCAGCTTTCCATAATTAATAATTAGAAAATCTCTTATGTATATTTTCCTTTTGATAACATGTCATTGTTCTGTACAATATAATATTACCTGTGAAATTTAGGATTGTACCTACTCTTGGCTGCAAAGTTCTCTTGAGACTTAGATCAACTCAATGTATTACCTGTTAAAACATTCATACTAATTTTTATTTTATCATTCAATATTCAAACAATGATCCATAAACATATGTTTGCTATAATTTTGACTATGCTAGACTATAAATTTGTCAATATGTAACAGTTTTGTCAATGGAGTCATTTCAACACTGTGGGGACTTTTGACCTCTTGAAATTCACATCCCATCGAAGGAGAAAAATGCTATATGATAAATCTCATCCAGTGAGCTAAGCCTGGCTGTGAAGAAATTTAAAAGGTTACTTTAAGGAAGTTATTAAAAGAGAAGAGAATGTAGTAGAGAAGTTGAGAGGTTAGAGCTGAAAAGTTAGATATTTTTGTCTCTGAAGTAAAAAAAAACAAAGACAAAATTTTGATCCCTGCTTCAGTTTTTTTTTTTTAAAGACTTTATAAACAAATTAAAGGTCCATATATTTTTACTCTTGCTTTTTGAGGCCAAATATTAACAGGATCTCAACACTGAGAGGGAAAAATGGACAGATTTTTTTATCCAAAAAGCCATCTTCATTTCATATCTACTTGCAAAGAAAAAATGTTATGTCCCTCTGCATTTATTAATTACACTTAATTAAAGACAGGCCCCATGCTCAGCAGTAAATGGCTGACACAAAATAGGTTCAATGGTATTTTGATGACATTTTGTGTCATATTGTTTAGCTTGGTCATTTCTTTTACTGGTTTTTTGATCGTATATTATTATGATTTCAAATTTTGTGCTTTATGTATTTGTGTGTGTGTGTGTGTGTGTGTGTGTGTGTGTGTCTTCCTTTTTTATTATGGTTTGTTAGGTTTATTTGCTTATTTGCTCAACTGTCTAAAAAGAGAAAAGAAAGAAAGATCATGGATTAGATAAGCTGTGACCAGAATTTATTTAATTAAAAATAACATTCTTATATAAAACATGGAAAGTGTTTATACATACAAAACAAAACAAAAAAAGACATCTACTCCATATATAAATTAGAAAGACAATGACAACAACCAAAAATACTCTTTGACCCTAGGACTGTTAGAGAGTCACTTATTTTATGTTTGCTTACATTAAGGTTTGCTGGATGTCGGTTGCCATTATTCCATCAAGATACCCTGCTGTGTTTGTGGGTAAAACTATGAATTAGATGGTAGTTGCTTTCTTTCTTTTTATTCTCTGTTGTGTTGTTTTATTCACCAGCCTCTTTCCAATGATATTGATTTATTTTGTTTGCCTCAAATTTAATAATCTTTCTCCCATCTTGCTTGCTGCAGCTTTTTGAGGAATGAGTAGGCATTTCTCAAGATCACTGTGTGTGTTCACAGTGACCCATGGTCCCTTTCAACTGCCATGAAACTCATACAGGCATCTATATATAACACTGTAAAGGAATATCTGTCTATTGAGTGATCCAGAGCTCAGATCTGGTCTTCCAATTCTAGGTCAGTGCTCTTCCATTACAGTGCACATTTGAGAAATTTCTAGTTGTACCAAGCTTGGCTTCTTATTCATTGGCCAATGTAAAAAAGCTGATTAAACACAATGAATGGTTTCTAAACTTCATAAACTTTGCACAAAACAGAAAAGTCTCATGAAAATAATAAACAACTTATAGTAATTAATTTTAAAAAATCATCTGGTAAAAATTCTAAAGTTATTATGATGTTTATGTGTGATTATGAGTTTGCAATGTAATACCAGTTCAAAACAGTAATAATCTCTCGTAAAATGCCAACTTATATTTTTATTTAATTTAAAATATTTTATTAATCCTTTAAGAACTTATGTTTTTCAGTCATTTTCATTCCCTATTTCTCCAAGTCTTCCTAGATCTAACTTCCCCTTCTCAGCCAATTTTATATTCTCATTTGTTTTAAACCCATCAAGTCCAAGTTATACAGCACATATATTCTTGTTGTGGCCATCCACTATAGACTGGTTAACCTACCAAAGACCACAGTCTTACATAAAACTAAGTCTTCCCCTCCCAGAAGTTATCATTTCCAAATATTTACTCAAGTAGGTGAAAGATTTTATGCCCAAATCTTCTCTCTATTCAGGAATTTTGTACGGCTTAAGTTTATGTAGGCCTTTTGCAGAACTACTTTGAGTTTATATGTGCGATTTCTCTGTTTTGCTCTGCTTGGACAATTTCTGATGAGACATATCAAAGTGAAGAAAGACATCAGTCTACACTTGCAAGGTTGCAAGTAGCAGAGGAAAGATCACTCATATGTTGTGCTTAAAGTGGCAGAGAGCTTTCACTCATCCTGCCTTTCACAGTAAGAATTCTGACGTGCAGTTAGTTTAAACATGAGTCACATTTCTGTTTTGTTTTGCTATTCCAAAATAGAAGATTTTTTTATGAGATAATAGCATGTAAAATAAATTATAAATAAAAAAATACAGGCACACACTTGCTCATCGTAACGCCAGTCTTTCTGAGAAGATAAGAAAGCTCTAGGCAAAAGTAATTAACAAGTTAGCTTCAACATAGTTTCATTTGCTAATTAAAAATTTCCTTTATTGGGGGAAATATTCTGCTCTGAGCTTTTATCCTTAATCTTTCAATAGCAATTCACTTAGTTCTTTACATCACCTAAAATGAAAATTGCCTAAAATAAGCTGAAAATATAACTGAGAAAATAATATATATCATATACTTGAAAAAGCGTAACATAGCCATTAAGATATCAAATCTCCAAAGCAATGAAAAAAATGAAGTGACTAATTCTTATTAGTAAGGAAGAACAATCGTTCTTCATATTCATTTCTTCTCTATTCAGAAATCAGTATTTGAAACAGCTTAGATGTCTCTCAAAAGGGACAATGAAAATATGCTACACTTATAAAGTGGAATGTTATTTGATTGTTAAGAAAAATGAAATTAGCAGTAGTAGATTCTGCCACCTTACTGAATCAGTATAATTTTTAACTTTGTTTTTAAGACTTATTCTTATATCTGCAGATATGTATAGCTCTCACACATCAACAAAGCTTCAGTTTGCAGCAAAAGGGGACCATTACTAAAGCTACTGCTGGTCAAAATTCAGAGAGCAACTGAGACTGTAATGCACATCCTCAGTTGATACAATACAATTTATAATACAGCCTTCACACCAAAGCTCAGGAAATACCATTGAATGTGGGGAGAAAGAGAACTGAGGACCAGGATGTCTTCTGCAAAACAATCGCTTCTCAAAGACAAGGGCACGATCTAGAGGGGTAAGGAGGGCGTGGATGGACTGTGTAGGAGGAGTAGAGAATGACTAGAGTGAAAATACATGTATGAAATCCTCAAATGATTGCTGACCACATTATATCATTGTAAAAAATGGTTATTGGAAGCTAAAGAGGAATTTAAGCACAAATAACATGACCAGACAATAGATATCCAGCAAACATTGCATTTCAAAAAATAAATACAATATTTGATTCCATATAATAAAATCCAGGGTCACAAGTAGATGGTATAGAAAGTAGGAAAACATGTCCAAGGTTCTTATTGGTTGGCATTAATTAATTTATTTATTTGTATGTGGTTTTCTACATTTTGGAGTAATTTTTGCTCTAAGGGTTAGTTATATGTATTGTCTAATAGCTGTTTGATCTTAGTGAAATGATTCGATTTTTCTTTAAAAGATGAATATTCATAATTCACAGGTACACAGATGGAGTCAGAAAAAATCATTTTGAATAAGAATATATAGACCCAGAAAGACAAACATTGCATGTTTTCTCTCATTTGTGGGTGTTAGGTTTGAATCTTTAAGTATGTGAGTTCCATTTGAAATAATCACAGAGGTCATAAAGTTAGTAAGGGGCCAAAAGGATGGGATTTTGAGGTGGGGGAAAGTGAATGCAAAGATATGAATTTGGGGGGAGGGGAAAACTAAAGCGTGAAAGCTTAAAGTGAGTGAGGACTGACAAAGCCAGAGGAAAGGGGGGATGTAATTAACTCTAAAGAACGTTTCCAAAGGTCGTACACAAACCTTGTCAGAACCAGGGAAGAGGAGGGAATGTGGGGAAGAATGTAATGAACGCTAAACCCTTTTGGAAAAGCCATATACAAACCTAACACTACAGAAGCCTCCTAAAAGACACGCACATACATATGTAAAAAGAGCTTAAATGAAGCTACCCTATAATAAAGTAGCTACAACCCTACTAGATATCACAGGGTAACAGGTGAGTTCCTATATATCTTCTCACACACAAATATTACAGGCCATTACCAATATTAACACTTAAGAACTTGGTGGGGATACCCTATTGCTGAAGACATAACATACTTGAATCCTAAAACACGGAAAGGCCAAAATGATACATGACATTATAGTCATCAGTGTCATGGAAATGAATAACCACTTTCTGCCTGGATTTAAATCCTGCCTCATAAGAAGAAACCCATATCTAGCACTATTATCAGGGTCAGGAGCCTATGACTAATCAAGACATAGGCCTGAGAAGAGGGCCTATTACAATTATTCTGCCAAATGGCCATGGCATTAAACGGACTGCTAGTGACTTATTGTTATAGCCATATAGTAGTGAATCTCTGAAACCTCATCAGAGAAGCTTATCTTTGCAGAAATTGAAAATTAACACAAAGACTCACAAACAGTTAGGGTACAGAGAATAAGAGACTGCATAGTTCTCAGCCACGCTTGGGAAATCTATCTCATGCCTCTCTTCCCAATGCTCACAGATAATAAAGTAGTTAATCAGAATATGGCATCCATGAGGCAAAAGAGCAAACAAGTTAAGATTTTCCACGCATGGCTCAAATGTAAGATTATGTTTTTCTTTCTTTGGCATTTTCTTACTATTAAATTGAATATCAGCTAATGATCACAGGTTCACATTAATGTTTTTAACATTTTTGCTGTGATTGTATAATCACATATTTAGGATTCAGAGCCATAAAAGGAAATTAAGTATTATATGAACTTAGTAAAAATATAAAAAACTGTAATATTCCCAACTGAAGAAGTCATGGGCTGAATATTTAGGCATTCTAAGGACCTATGGTGAAATTCTTTCCCCAAAGTGATGGCCTAAAACATAAACTGTTCAGGAGATAATTTTGCAATAAAAACGATGCAGATAGATAGATAGATAGATAGATAGATAGATAGATAGATAGATAGATAGATAGGTAGATAGAGAGAGAGATATCCTCATAAAAAAGACTCTGAAGAGTTTCTTGTCCCTTCCATCAGATAATAACATAGTAAGCAACTGCTTTATACAGGTTCTACAACACTTTTTTTAGATTTCCAAGCTTCCAAAACCGTAGTAACTAAAATTCTTTTACTTATAAACTACACAGTCCACTGTATTTTATTCCAGCACTCTGAACAGACCAAGAAAATATTCTCTTTTTCTGTTTTGAAGCATAATTTATGTTTTACCACAGAGTGTTTTTCTTTCCTTTAGCCTCATGGTTTACCTTTATCTCATATAGAGTAAAATTTACTTCATTGTTAAAAATTGGCCAGTGATAAAGCCTGACAATGCTTAATAAAAGGTGTTTAATAATTACTCTTCATAAACTCCTAGGAATGGGAACCAGCCAAATTTCCATTTATAAAGCTTATTCTGTGAACATATTTATTGCAGCCACCATTGGAAGCCCTCGTAAAACCTCTCTTGCACTTCAGTTGCACTAAAATGATACGGATGGCAATAGTAGGTAGCTGCCAGTTGTTTTGAAAAATGAGATTTACCATTTGTTTACTTTCTTTATAAATAATAACACCATCCTTTGTGTTGTGAGAGTAGTATGGGGACCTGTATTGCTAAGTATTGAGACACACAAAAGATATCTTGACTGATAGAAAAACCAACAACATAATATGCAGGCTCCAGGCCACATCACTTTATAGGGAAATTCGATAAATTTCTTCAAATATCATCAGGCTTGAAGATTTACCAGAATTATTGCAGAATGAGCACATTCCGGGAAGAAAATTCAATTAAAAAAATGCCACCACTGCTCCCCCTACTGCCCCTTCTCCTAGTTCTCTCCCCTTCCCTTCACTCCCCAGAGAGGGCAAGGAGTCCTAAGTGAGTCAATTCAGTCTGGCATATCTAGTTGGGGTAGGACAGAGTCCCTCCTCCAAGTATTAAGGCTGGAAAAGGGGTCCCCCCGCAAGGCATGGGCTCTGAGAAGCCAGTTCATACACCAGGGATAGACATTAGTTAGAGTGCAAGAGGCTCCACAAACTGCCCATACCTTTCGACTGTCATCTGCATTCAGAGGGTCCAGATCTGTTCCATCAAAGGTTCTTCAGCCGTCATTTCAGAGTCTGCAAGCCTACTTGCAGCCTACTCCATTGGTCTTCCCATCATGATCCTGATTCCTCTCTCCGCTCATGCAATCTCTCCTCCCTCTCTTCAGCTGGACCAGTAGCTCAACCCCATGTTTAGCTATGGATCTCTGCATCTTCCTCCATCAGCTTCTAGATGAAGGTTCTATAATGGCAATTAGGGTGGTCATTCATATGATATAGAGAAAGGACAGTTTAGGCACTCTCTCCACTATTGCTTGGAGTCCTAACTGAGCTTATCTTGTGGGTTCTTGGGTGTTCCCAAGAATACCCGGGTTTCTTTCTAATCTCACATTGGCTCCCTCTAGACATCATTGCTCTCCCCCAACCATCCCATTCTCTCATATCCTCTTCCTGCCTCCCCTTGCTTCCTCTCACATCATATGGTCCCAATTTACTTTATTTTCCCTTCCCAGAGGATTTATGGATGTGACTCTTAACTTCCTCCTGTTACATAGATGCTGGGGGTGTGGAGGGGGCAGGTTATGGATATTATTGGTTATCCTTTGCTTTAGTTCTAAAATCCTCCTATGAGTGAGTACATACCATGTATATCTTTCTGTGTCTATGCTACCTCACTTGGAACAATACTCTCCAGATCCATCTTTTTGATTACAAAATGTCTTTTTTTTTTCTGCTGAGCAGTACTCCATTGTGTAAATGTACCACAATTTTCTAGTCCATTCTTCAGTTGAGGGGCATCTAGGTTGTTTTCAGGTTCTGGCTATTATGAATAATACTGCTAAGTAAATCCAATTTTTAAGATGGTACGTTTTCTGTACTTTATTAATCTCTTTGTGCCTCTTTTCAAGGAGCCATAATCAAACACCTATTTCTCAGTGACATTCAGACATGTAAACCCAAGATTATCTCTTAACCTTATACCAATAGATTCAGTTCTTTTATTCACTTTTTCCAGTCTATGTCAGTTTTTTCCATGACACTCCACATGGCAGCTCTCCTTTATTTCATTTTCAGTAGCATTTTACTGAATAAATACACCACTTACTGGACTACAAATGCATTTACTACTACTCTGGTCTATGGCTTTTCACCCACACAAGTACCTGCCTTGACTGTTTACCAATGAGTGAATGCTGACAGACACATTATGTTATATACTCTACTTAGGAGGTGATGTCAGTATTCCTTACAAATTTACTTATTCAGCAGAAATTTGGAGAATATTTCAAATGCTTGATATTTTCTTATTATTTTACATCAGTATTTTAAAACATTAGCTATCATGGTAACATAAGATGGCATTTTATTTCAATTCTGATTGTCACTCCTTTTAGTTAAGGTTTATTCACCTACATATGCTTGGTGGACATCTCATGATGTAAGCATTTTCCTATCTTTCTATTGAGCTGCATATCAATTTTTTATATTTCTATGTACAATTTCTTTATACAAACTTGGAGAAAAAGTCTTTGGTATGTGTGATTTGAAAGTATCTTCTGCCTTCATGCACATTAACTTTGCAATGACTTAAACATTGTTTTTGAACAACTTAACTGATTTCAATGTTTTTTGTTTATCTATCATGGTTGTACTTTATGCTTTTCATGGCCTATTATGACATTTATGTATCACCAAATAAAGACAAATTTCATATACTGCTTGGTGCATATACTTTTATATTCTATTACTAATTATACTGAATCTGTTTTGAAATATAATATAGAGAATAATATGTTTAATTACTTTTTGCATTTGGATATCCAGTTTACCTAGACTTTAGTTTTTTAAGAACTTATTTATTCTACTACTTTGAAATATACCTTTATAATTTATTAATGTGTCAAATTATCACTAAAATACTTTTTGTTTCCCTGAACAATCTGCAACCCATCCAAAATAATATTTTTTAAGACAGAGTCTTGTGTATTCCAAGGCATTCTAAAACTCACTCTGTAGATAAAGCTGGATTTTCCTGCCTCCATTTTCCAAGTGCTAGGATTAGCGCCATGAGTGAATGTACTCTGTTCAAGTAACAATGTATTTTGAAAAGTACAACATTACAATAGAATTTGCTACCCAGAATCATAATCTCCAGTTTTATCACCATTTAAGAATTTTTTTTCATGATCTTAAACTCCATATAAAGTTTAAAAACCAGACATTAGGTTTGGACAACAAAAAACCACTAAGGTTTAGAATGGAATTGCATTAAACAGATAGATAATAGTGAATCTTTGATCCCATGAACAAAGCTTTCTGTCAGGTAAAATCTAGACAACCATTCTCTTCACTGTTCTCCAAGACAGAAAACATTATCATCTTGATTAGTACTGAATATCTGTGTGCCAAATCAGCATCTTCAGCTTCTTGTGTGAATATAATTTTCTAGCACTTTGATAGACATAGACACTGAGGTATAAACTGTATTATTTGACTCAGTTATAGACTGAAAAGTTTTAAATTTGCAAACAAATAGTTTTCCTGGTATTAGTTTCAAATAAAGTTATTTGTGTTGTCCAAAACAATGTATTTGTAAAAGCAATTTCCTGATTACATGTTGTCTGTTTATATGAATCCAGAATTATGGGCTCACTCTGTAGACCAGGTTGGTCTTGAACTCACAGAGATCTGCCTGCTTCTACCTCCCAAGTATCAGGACTGAAGACATGTGCCAGTATTGTTTAGCAAATAGGAAATCTAGTCATCTAGAACTATAGTTACAAGTAATTCGATGCTGAGAATTGAACCCAGGTCTTCTAGAAAAATATCCAGTGTTCTTAACTTGTGAGCTATTTCTCCAGGCAACCCAGATCCAGAAAGACAAACATGGTATGTGGTCACTTTACATGGATACTAGCTGTTTAGTAAAGGATAATCAAGCTACAACCCACAAACTCTGACAGGCTAAGTAACCAGGAGGTCTCAGTGGGGATGTATGGATGCCCCTGGTGAGGAGAAATAGAATAGACTTGGGGGGTAGTAGATTGGGGAGATGGGAACAGGAGAACGAGGGAGAGAGTGAGTGAAATTGAGGGAGCACTTGGGGGGTAATGTAAAAACTAGTGCAGTGAAAACTTCCTGGAATCTGTGAAGGTAACCCCAGCAAAGACTCCTAGTCAGTCTAGGATAAGGACTCTGAACCCATCTCCTGTTACCAGGCAAGGCTTCCAGTGACAGGACCAGGACATGAGTCCGGCCACAAAAGCTGCGATTTACGAACTGTCCTTCTTTTAAGATGTGCTGGGGTAATGGTGGTTCAGAGCTAGTGGGAATGGCCAGCCAATGACTGGTCTAATTTGAGGCACAGGCCATAAGATGAAGTGTATGCCTGACACTACCTGGATAGCCTGGAACGAGATACTGAATGTCCCAGATCTAAGATAAACTCAAACACAACTGGCCAAATTAAGATAAAATAAACTAAGAATAATAAAAAAAAATTTAAGTCAATGAAATGATTCCCAATAATAGTCTGCAATACTCATAGATTGGTGTCTAGTCCAGTCTCATCAGAGAAGCGTCCTCTGGCAGCTGATTGGAGCAGATGCAGAGACCCACAGCCAAACACTAGGCAGAGCCCAGAAACCCTGCAGGAAGAAGGAGAAAAAGGATTGTAGGAACCAGAAGGATCTAGAACATCAGGAGAACACGGACTAAAGAACCAACTAAGCATGGCTCAAGGGACTCACAGAGACTGAAGCAGCAGTCATAATGCCTGCACAGGTCTAAGCTAGGTCCACAGCATATAACTGTGTTTTAGACTGTTTCTATGGGAACGACTGTCTCCAACTCTTTTGCCTGCTCTTGTAACCATTATTCCTTCTAATGGGTTGCCAGGTCCAGCCTTTATATGTATGAGGGTTTGTGCCTCATCTTATTGTGTTTCATGTTTAGTTCAGCTACTATCCCTGAAGGTCTGCTCTTTTCTGAAGGGAACTGAGGAGGAGTGGATCTGAGGAAGAGAGAAGGTGGCTGACTTGGGATTAGAGGACTGGAAGCGGGGAAGGCTGGGGGTTGGGACAGATTGTATGAGAGAAGAATTTTTAAAAAAGAATTAGGAGTTCAATTTCCTGCCACCAAAAATAGTATCACAGCGCAGTGTCTGTAACAGTTTATCATCCATTCCCTTTATGAGCCCATCAAAAACACTTGATAATCAACTCTCAGAGTATTTTTCTCAGTTCTCAACTCTGAAGCATTTTAAAACTCGTATTTGGCAAATACTTGTTGAGTACTTAGCAATAGTCCTAGCAATACAATATAATAGAAACATATTCATTGTTTTATACTATATCGAAAATATTAATTTCATGTGTATGAACTTGATATAAATGATAATCCACAAATCACTGATTTGTTTAAGTCAACTCAGATCAATTTCTCTTTTGCTATTATTTGGGGAGTTTTGCACAATGCTCTTGAAATGTGTTCTAATTAATCCCTTGGCTTTGCTTGTGTACAATGCCTCAGATTTCTATTTATTAAAAAATATCCCACCATTGCCTCAAAAATACTGAGTTCAATGAAACCACTTTTAAGCATCTTTTTGAGGTGATTCATATCCATATAGCCACAGGCTTACCAGTTATTTCTACGCAGAAGCAGCACCCTGACTCTAAGCTCACTAGTGAACATATTGTATTTCCTCTTAAGAGATGACGGCATCCTATGATGTCTATGCTAGTGTCTAGGGACCTAATAAAGACAACTGCATATGAGAATGTTGAGACTGACTCTAGTCACCTCCTGTTCTCTCATTCCAGTGACTACACTAATGGTATTTACTATTACTTTTTAATTACTTAATAGTTTCAAATATAGAGACAGAAATGGATACAACTAGAAAAATCATTAGCAACATGTTCTGGAACTTTCCTCCCTTCCTTTTCATAGTCATATAGCATTTCCTTTAGGGGGTCACCTGTACATCTTGAACACAGGCTAATTCCTTATATTTATAATGAAATGGTCCAATCTAATCTGTCTTCTGTGTTCATATAGTAAAACCCCATTAGAGAATTAATATTCCATATTCAATGTTTCTTTATCCCTCCTAAGATATTAGCAGTCATGAGGATAGAGTTTATTCTGCCTAACTTCAGTGTCCCTAGTTTCTGCCTTACATCTCAGGAAATAGTTTTAATTGATGAAAAAGACCATAAATATATAGATTAGCAATGTAAATTATTTTTTGAAATTCTTCCATGATTTTCATAACGTTTTAACATTATTATTTCAAAAATGCATACTTTTCTTTATCAAATAATATATTGGAAAGTCATTTGACTTATTAAATCATCTTTCCTCTTTTTGCTATAATTCTTTTAACTACAAAATACTTCTGTCATTCATGATGACACATACTGAAGTGTTAGTCACAAGAGGAATATCAAATATTAGATAATTCTCAGATTACTGAATAAGAATCAGACTATGATTCTTATGAAGTTAATAAATATTGATGCTAGGTTCCCCAAATCCACAGCTCTTTTCTCAGAAGTTTATTGAACTACTGACAATCATTCCAGCTCAAGATGGGTAATCAGATGAAACAAGTGAACACTGGCTATCTTTGGGGGCTGCTTTGTATTTACTTAGTCACACTTGACGCTTCCACATGCCCTTATGTGAGTTACAGTTGACATTTAATAAATGGCTGGACGGGAGAAGTGCTGTCAAGACACTCTGGGGAAGCAGGGAAGTAGAGACACCCTCAGAAGTGATCTTCTCTCTAACACAAATTATGTCAGGAAGAATGGAGCAGGAAACCAGAAAATCTCAATGCATAGAAAACTAACAATTTAAAATGAAATAAAATTTCTTTATTACATAGACTTATAAACATAGATGATATAATTTTAAAGAAGTTTGACAGCTGTCAAATATCTCTATTTTTGGTTTGTGGATGCTAGCCTAGAAAGAATTCAAAGGGCCCTGAGGTTGTTGCTTTTAATAAATTTAAATTAATTTGCAACATATTATCCACAATTCATAAATAAACATAGTCCTGGAGACTCAAAAAAATAAATAAATAAAAAACATTAGGTCAGGAACAAGAGAAATCAAATTGAAAACATGAGCAGTAGACATTCCAACCTGGAAGAGGAAGAAGCTCATAAAACTCTATTGCTGACTGATGAGCTATTGACAGTTGAATGGATTCTCAGGAGGAAGGGTCAGTTTTGTTTTGTTTTGTTTTGTTTTTAACTCTGTGGCTCCTCATAGTGACCATACCCATGATCATAACAGTTTTGTAAAGTATAGGAAGTTGTGAAAGGGTAGAAGTGAGATCCAAGAGAAGTTAGAATAGACATAGAAGTGAATGTCATCAAAATATATTGACTACATGTATGAAATCTTCAAAAATTAATAAAGTTATTATATTAAAAATAAGCTATGCAATGTGCCAATGCACTTTATGCATATTTTGAAAAGCTGAAGCCAAGTATCAAGAACAGGCATACTGAGGGTTTTCTGACACTGCAATTTCCTTTGAGGAGTCCTACATGTTTCTTGGTACTCCAGCCTTGTCATACCTGCTCTTTGTCACCACAGGGTTGGTGTGACATTATCAGTGTTTGTTGAGCCGTTCCTCTAGGTAAGACTAACTATTGTTCAGAGGTGGTCATACATGTGCCCGGTTAATATAACTAGTTCCTCATTTCATGTCCTGTTGCTTTCTGTCAGTATCTGGTGTGGCTGGATGTTAATCAATGAGTGTGGTTCTACTTGTTTCTTCCAAATCTTTGTTATTACAGATGCTTACTCACCAATTCTCTCTAGGTCTTAATTCATATCTGCAATAGAGTGAATGAAGCATCCCACTGGATCTAATGGGAACAATCAGTTATAAAAACATGTTCATAGGAGTAAAAATGGCGGTGAAAGGTTTCAGCACCTATGTAAGAAAAGGCACACCAAGGAAGGTGAGAAACAGCCACTTTCCCATCTCACCCTTTCTTGGCCTCAACAGCATAATTAGAGAAAGAAAAATCCTTTATGTAGTGATGGAGCCCAGACATACTACAACACTTATCCTACTCAAGAGTACTTGGCCCCGGTTAACTCTAGCAGCTCAAACTCCAGACCAATTCCTGTGGGTCAAGACTAAGGTATGCACCATTAGCACTAAGATAGGCCCTGTCTTCAGAGCATAGGATAATAAATACTGGTATTTGGTGCTTCAGTATACACAGGGCTGAGACTTGATATACTCAACCTAGACAGTCTCTCCAAACAAGATTCCAGACCTAGCTTTTAGAGCACTTTCCATTGTAGCAGAAACTAGGCTTTTAGCATCATTAGGACAGCACCAAGAACCAAAGCCGTTGGCTAGCATCCTCAAACCCAGGCTTCAGGTCCACTCCAAAGTACCCAATACAAGATCATGAGTTCCTGACATTTAACTGTGTTGGACAAACTCTAAACTAATATGATTAAGTTCCTAAGAAATTGTTCCAAATTTAAAGAGTTGAAATAATGTATTTCAAATTATTTCAAAATCAAAATAGGAAGAAATACTTCCATACTTGTCTTACTAAGTCAACATTACCATGGTACCAAACAGAAATAAAAAGACAAAGAGAAAATAAAGAGATAATAAGATGGCATAGCTGATTGATACAGATGGAAAAATTTTTTTAAAAAACACTAGGAATCCAAAATGCAAAATCACATATTAGCATCTCCTTTGAGGCTGAAAAATCTCAAAAATATCATCTTTCATCATTAAGAATTCTGAAAAAAATTAGGTATAGAGTTATTATGCCTCAACACATCAAACAAAAATACTGGAAGATTATATACCATTTTTCTTAAATCTAATGCCACACTATCAGAAAAAAATCTGAAGTTTTTTTCTAAGATCTTAAGAAAGACAAGCATGCCTGCCCTTAGCATATTTATTTAACATGGCACTGGACTCCTTGCCACAGGTAAGATTAAAAAAAAAAAAAAGTATCTCAGCTTCAAAGAGAGAAGTGAATCCACTCTTAAAGCCCTGAAGACATCTGCTAAAATTAATAAATGTTTTCAGGAAACTTTTGAAGGATAGAAAAATATGAAAATTGGCAGCATCGCTGTTTAATAACAACAAACTGTCCAAAATCAAGAAATATCTATAATAGTATTAAAAGATAAACAAAATACCCAGGATAAAGTAAAATAAGGAGATTAAAAATAAGCTACAACTATTAACTATAGCTGATAATGTGTACTGGAAAATTGCCAAGATGATAAATATTAAATGTTTCTAACCATGAAATGTCAAATATATGAGGTGATGGTTGGCTTTATTTTCCTGATTTAATCATTTCACAAAATATATCAAAATTCCACATAGAAAATGCACACACATGCACACACAAACACACACACACACACACACACACACACACACACACACACACACACACACACACACACACAATGCCATTTCTGTCTATAAAATATAGTTATATAAAACTGGGTTATATTTTTTTAAAAAAAAAGCAGAGTGGTAGAGGGCTCAAAAAGATCCATTTAAGGTCCTAAGAATAAATGTCAGAGAGCAGGGTAAGAACCTACCTGCTTTGGAAAGGCCACATTGCCACCTCTGGGGTATGATTCCTCTGTTCTCTCAGCTAACAGACCACTTCCAACAATTGCTGAAAAGGGGTAGAGTTGAGAATACAGACACTACTAGAGGATATGAAATGGCACTAAAACAATAGAAATTATTTCTACTTTAAAAGCTAGTCTTCCTGTGGTATATTCTTTAAACATTAATTTTCTTTCATACAACTGACTCTTCGTTTAGAAAGACAGCTTATAACAAGCTAGCTTTGCATTTCAAGATACTGACAACACAGGCATCATGAGAACTTAAAGTAAAACATAGAATATTTTCTATATTATTATTAATAATCACCCAATTTTTCAATCTGAACATGTTTTATAGAATAATTATCCACAGCACATTTATATAATAATTATTTGCAGTGTATTTTATATAAAAATTACTTACAATGTATTTTATGTAATAATAACCTACAGCATATTTTAAAACAGAGCTATTTTAGAAATGTAAGTTTCCAAACGGAATTGAGAAATGCATGCATGTTCAATACAAGCCTTGTTTCTACACGTGTACTTCCTTCCCTTCTTATCAACTTTACTCACTATAGTGAACATCTGCTATATCTATACATCAGTATACCTGAAACCCATAATTAAACTAGGGTTTGCTTTTGGTGTTATATATTAAATACACCTAGAAAGTGTATTATAATGTGAATCCACTCTCATAGTGGATATAGTTAACTCTCTAAAAGTCCTTTTTGTGCTTGTCTGTCTCTTTCTCCCCATGCACCATACTTAGTCCTTGGCATTCACTGATCTTTCTACTGTCTCCATAATTTTGATTTTTCTATAATTTCATTATCACTTGCCTCATATCATTTATAGAGTTTTAGTATTACCTTTTGAATTTAATAATACGCATTTAACTTCCTCCCATAATTTTCATTGCTTAATCTTCCATCTGGTTTTCTAATAAATGACATTCTAATCTCTGAATACATCCCAGTAGAGCTATACACTCATCTAACAAAAGGCATCTTTGTTACACTCAAACTTCGACAACTACAAACAAAGATGATTCACACCTTTACAACTGATATTTGTTCAAATGCTAAGTGTTGTAAGAGACTGAAGAACTTCCCTGCAAAGCTACAGTGCCAATCTGTATTCCCACCAGCAACGAATAACACTTTCTGAAGATTTACTCCTTGCCATCACTTGGTGGTGTTATTATTTTAGCTTTCTTCATTTCAGTGAAAAAAATATATACTCCAGAAAAAGAAGGTTCATTGAAAATGATTCTTGGAATACAACTTCATCAACAATGACAGAAAAAAAATGTACTTTCCTCTTAGATGTGTCCATGTGTATTCCAATATCCTGGTGTGCTGTTTATTTTTTGTTTACTCACTAGTCATTCAAGCTTGTATTGTCCAGTTTTTCTGAAAGAAATTCAATAAAAATCCTTTTTAGAACCCACTGTAACCATCTCTAAAATAGACCAAATTCTGATCCACTAATAAAGTCTTATCAAATATGAAACACTCAAAAATTCATATACCAGATAATAATGAAACAAAACTAGAAATCAACAGCCAGAAAGAAACATACAAACTGCGCAAGTGTTTAGAGACCAGGACCCCTGGGCTAGAGCTAAGACAGTTCACATATACAGCTAAGAAAGGTTTATAATTATGGATGCTTATATTAAATAAAAGATCAGAACACATTAAATAAAAAACAAGAACGATACAATCCCCCAGCAGATAAGAACTAATAAAGATCAGGGCATAAATAAGAGAACTAGAGACTGAAATAACACAACTAGAGCCTAGAAACACGGCTCAGTGACTAAGAGCATTTGTTGCTTCTGCAAACGACACAGGTTCAGTTACTAGCACCCACACGGTGGTTCATTGCCTTTAATAACTTCAGCAACTGGGCATCGGATGTCATTTTCTACCTCTTCAGGCACTAGGAAAGCAAATGGTACACGTACATAGATGCAGGCAAAACAGTCACATTAAAAAAAAAATCTAAAAAAAATTAAAAGAACAGTACATAAAAATCAACCAGAGTTGAAATGAACTAACATTGATAGCACTGCACTCAAAGGAACCAAGAAAAAAGAGATTAACTCCAAAGTAATAACACCAAAGACTCCTCACAGTGTCAGAAAGTGGGACTATTCTAGATGTTTTCAGGTTGGTCTGGTAAGCGCTTTGACTTGCTAAGCCTGAACCTCAGCCTGAACCTCACTGAATTATAAAAATAAATTGTACACTAGTGGAATTTATACTAAAAATTTTTACTACAAACTGCTTTGTTTCTCTTATTCCCTTATTTTCAGAATGTTTGCCATTCATTTGATATTTGGAAAGGATTAATAAAATCTTATATAAAAAATAAGTGGTTTCTAAATTCCTATGAAAATATCCTAGTGAATCAAAATATTTCTATTAAGTGAGTTGATTTTACACAGCATGGAAAGGAAGGGCCTTGTACATCTGGATATTCAAAGCCATTTATTGCCTATTTAATTATGAAAAAAATCCCCTAATCAAATAAAACTCAAAAGAAGACGTTTGATTTTATTGCATATTTAAAAAGAAATTATGGCACATACATAAAGATTTTTATGGAGATGTAACTATATTCTTAAATTAGTAGATGTAACTATATCCTTAAATTGTGTGTGTGTGTGTGTGTGTGTGTGTGTGCATGTTGCATGTGTGTGTGTGTGTGTGTGTGTGTGTGTGTGTGTGTGTGTGTGTGTGTGTGAAATCATAAGGAGGCCAATTGGGGAAGGGAGGGATCTAGCTAGAGGTAGGGACAAGGTCAGTAGGGGAGGCAATGATTGAGAACAGGTATGACATACATATGGGTGAAAATGCCATGAGGAAACTCATTACCTTGTATGATAACCTAAACAAGACCTACATAATGAGCAACAGCACTTGACACCCCTACATAAATGTAATAAATCTCACAAGACCCCATCCAAAATGAAGAACTCGAGGTAATTAGTGGCTTTAGGGGTTACTAAGAGTAGAAAATCAATCTCATGGGATGAATGTCTTGATAGGTTACCCAATCCCAAGTGGTCAGCTCTAAACAAATATGCATATCAGCAACATTAAATGAACAGCAGGTGTATGTGTGTGTCTGTGTGTGTGTGTGTGTGTGTGTGTCTGTGTGTGTGTATGTATGTGTGTGTGTGTACATATCAGCAACACTAAATGAATGGCAGGTGTGTGTGTGTCTGTGTGTATGTGTGTGTAGAGCAATGAATTTGAGAGGGAGTTGGGGATACTAGGAAGGAATGGGATGGGGGAGGGGGAGAGTATGTAAGTATCGTCTTCATGTATGAAGTTCTCAAAGAAATAAAATAATAACAGAGAGCGTTTGGGTAACAAGTTATGTTTATGGGAAAGGCTGCATTAATGATGGGAGATGTAGAAATATGTGTCAATCTAGGAATTGGGCAGAACTTGAGCGCTGTGGATGTAGCTGCATAGTTGTCATTACAGATAATATTCATGGAGTGTAAGTGACCATGAAACAGGGTACCTTCATCAGCATCTAGTCCCCAGTGATACACGAAATGAACAATGGCAGGAACTGAGAGCAAAGGGGAGGTCTTGAAAGAGGATGTTGATACAGAAATGGTGACTAGATGACTATGAGGAAGCATAACCCAGAAGCAGCTGGGACACAGTTGAGGACTCTGCTAATCTGGCAGGATACATAAATTTTATCAGTCCAAGTGATTTCTAAAGTGTATTTATAAAGCTGGCTTTAATATACCTTAATAAGAATCCATTAAGAAAATAGCTTCTTTCCATTCATGTGTTTAATGATTATGGCATATTTCCTTAACTAGATAGGCAATTGATGGCTTTAAATAGCCAGCCCTACAAGGCGATTTCTGTACTCCGCTGCATAAAATCAGTTCACTTAACAGAAACACAGGAAAAAGATAATATTTTAATATCTGGAGTCCAGAATATAAAAGAAGGCACATTCTGAGCACAAATCATTGATTTTCTTATTATAACTATGGTTGTTTTCAGTGGCCTTATATTTACTTCTTGTTACATTGGAGATACATTGTGCATAGATTCATGGGAGGTTAAATAAAAATTAATTATATATTAGGAAAAGGTTCAGAGACTGATTTATCCAGGCTAATGTATTTTCCTACATTATCTTCTACTTCCTGCTTAAATTATTAGCATAATGGCCTTAGTTTAATTATTCGCCTTACTCTCCAGGAAAGGGATTTATTGGTGGTTTTATTCCTGGTGACCCAGTGTACCTGAAACTCATTTTCTCAATGGACCCAATATGTTTTCTGAAACTGTCTTATATACTTTTCCATATTTTAACTTCCTGTTCATAATAAGGTGAGTAACCCCTCAAAAATGCTTCTACTATAAGCCCAGATCCAATTGAGTTAGACTATGGACTGATACCTCTGCAGCTGATGATAAACTAGTCGTTTTCCCCTCAATTTTTTTCATAACAGCAATAGATTTTGTAATAGCAATATTAAGCTTTACCAAACAGTGTCAGAGGGTGGTGGGTGCTGAGGAGCAAAAAAAGCATAGAAAGTGACAGAAAATGCTGGGGTAAAGAAGTAGGCTTGGCTTTAAGTAGGACAGTTAGAGCAAATCCCACATGTGATCTTGGGCCAGATTCACATTAGATGAAGGAACAAGGCCTCAGAAGTGAGGAGAGAATAGTTGGTATGTACACATTCGTGTGTGTGTGTGTGTGTGTGTGTGTGTGTGTGTGTGTGTGTGTGTGTGTTTGTGTGTGTGCGCACGCGCGCATTATTTCCTATTTAAATCAAATTTGCCTAGAAACAAGATAAGTCTACACTAGAAAAAAAGGTTCCTTACTTTAAAACAAGTCATAACCATTCAATTTAAGAATCATTCGGAGTCATAAAGGGTTCACCTTTCTTTAACATTCTCTGGATGATTCAAGTAATTAAAATTATATGCATTTCTCATGATTTTATTTTATTATTCCAACATTTATCAAATAGAATATGCCATTTATTCTATGTCATCAAATAATAACTAGTAATACAAAAACAGCAACTGTCTGACCAGCTGTCAAAATAAAATCTTATTTTGAAAAGTAAGTCAAGGGTGTACTTGGTGAGAGTGAGTATGGCAGTTTTTGTTAGTTCCATTACCCTTTTAATGTTCTGTAAGAACAAATAGAATGCCTGTGTTACATTTCATAAGAGCTTAATCAAGTAAATCTCAAGTTCTAAGTAATTTTACCCATATGGAAAGAAATTGTCAACTACAGAGATGGGCATAACCAAAACAGTCAATTGTTTCTGAGTCTACAGATTCCTAGCACTTAAAACAGAATTTCAATCATTTTAATATCCATATAAATATGGCAAAATACTAGTTATAAACAACATGTAAATAAATTCTGATGTTTCCAGGAAAGGAATTGTATTTTTTATGTTCTAAAAGCAGTTTTAGTGTTTGACAAATATAAAGGTACAACTATTGCCACATAGAAAAAAAAGCAAAGCTAGCTTATAGCATCAGCGAACTGAACCTTGGAACTACTGTTATTTGATATTATCTTAGGTTAATTGTACTTGACATAAACTTGGTGTATTCCTCTTTAAAAGCTGGCATAATAGTAAGCAATATCTGAGTTGAACTTGAGACTTAAACTTTAAACATAAAAATATATAATGAAATATTTAGCATGTTAAATTATTTAATGTGTTAGTGTTGCTTGGTTAATCACTTAATATTTAATTACTTATCCATTAATTTAATTATATGTGAAATGGAATAGACTTAATAAAGCATAGAGATCAAGGGAACTCTCATTACTCAGGAATCATCAGAGACACAGAAATGGGATATGTATATGTATACTGGTTTGTATGATTATGGAGGTTTACAGTCACAATATCCAAGGCAGGAAAATTGAAGACACAGGGAAGCAATGTCAAGGCTATATTCAGAGAAGTTAGGTCTGAGAATCAGAGAGGGTAATGGGTCAAGCCACTGTCTGAGTCCTCATCTGAAGAAGAGAGAAGACTCAAATCCCAGTTTAAAAACAGAAGGGCAATTCTGTTTCATTTCAGCTTCTTTGTATTATTTTCTTCTTGGAAACAATGTATGAGAACCACCCACAATAGGGACAAGAAAACGCTTACCTATACTAATTAACTATGAGTATAATCTAATACTCATCATCTATAAGCCCCAACTTCAAACACAGTTATGTGAAGGCAGGGATTATGTTTTCAGTATATGAATTCTAGAGGCCAAACTTTCCAACTACAGCAAATACGATAATTAATTTAATGTTAGTTGATGAAATTAAGTTTATTCTTATTTATGTATTATTTCTTTGAAACTTACTAATAAGCCATGTTGAAAAGCAGCAATATCTAAATATATCACATAAAAAACCCTACAGATCTTGCTAGGCTTTCTTGTTCCTGAGGTCTGAAGGCTGAGATGGCAAATTATCTCCTTGGTTTTATCTGTCCCTGAGCAGATTACGGGCTTACTTCCCAGGTAAGTCAAAAGTAAAGAGACATGCACAAAATTAAGGCAGAAATGACAGGCTTTTATCCTGCCATTTGGTGAGGCCAGCTCAGAAATGAAGACTGCTTGACAAAAGCATTTCTACCAATCTGACATCACAAGATTCAAATATTGATTTTGAGAGTTATTACTGACCAGTGCTTATTGATTCCTTTTATTTTATTATGGTAGTGTGGGTTTTACTCCATCTTTTAATTTGCTACTTTTGCCGTATTTAGTCCATGTGCTTTCTTGGATGTGGTTAACTTCTTCATATTTATGTTTATATTCTAGAACCTTCTGCATGGCTGGATTTGTAAATTGTTATTAAATTTGTTCTATCATGAAATATTTATCTTTCTCCATCTGTGTGATTGAAAGTTTTACTGTATGTAGCATTTATGGTTGGCACCTGTTACCTCTTCGAGTTTGTAGAACATCTATCTAGGCCTATCTGTTCCCCATTGAAAAATAATTATTATTATAGGTTCTCCTTTATATGTTATTTTGTCTTTTTTGCTTACATATTTTAATATTCTGTATTCTTTCTGAATGTTTATTATTTTGATGATTAGGTACCTTGGCAAATTTCTCTTCTAGCCAGTCATTTTAGTGTTCAGTATGAATGCTGTACCTTTATGGTCATGTCCTTGTTCAGGTTGAGAATTTCCTTCTGTTTTTATTGAAAATATTTTTTATAAATTTTACCTGAGGGTTTTTTCTTCTTCCAATCCCATTGTTCATAGATTAAGTCTTTTCATGGTGTCCTAGATTTCCTGGATGTTTTGTGCCTAGATTATCTTAGATTTATTTTATTTGACTGAAGTATTTATTCTTCTATTCTGTCTTCACTGCTGAGATTTTCCCCTCCATCTCTTGTATTATGTTGGCCAAGCCTGCTCTGAGGTTTCTATTTGAATTCCTAAATATTCCATTTCTAGCATTCCCCCAGTTTGGATTTTCTCTATTCCATTTCTACTTTCATGTTGAATAATTTTCTTCATTCCATTCCAGTGTTTGTTTGTGTTTTCATAGACTTCCTCAAGGAATTTATTCATTTCCTCTCTGAGGACTCTATGATAGTCCTAAAGGCTATTTTAAGGTCTCTGCCTTGTGTTTCAGCTTTATTTCATTTCTCTGGACCTACTGTAATATTTGGAGGATCCAGTAAAGACATTTTCCTCTTGATTGTTTTTGTGACTTTATGCTGACATCTAGGCTTATAGATTCAGGATGGTTGTAATTCTAGGTGCTGATATCTGGTTTATGTTTCTTGGATGGATGTTGTGTTACTTGGTTTATATTTTCCTCTCCTGTTCTTAGAAGACTATGGTGACTGTGGGTTTCTTGGTAAGGAATGCTTCTGAGATCCTCCCAGGTATGACCATAGAGGGGTCCCGGGTAAAATGTGTTTCTCAGTATTAGGAACTAAGGAATGGAGATAGGCTAGAAGAGGAGGGTCTTGAGAGGATCCATATAAGGGTGGTAATGTGGGTGTGCCTCTAGAATCTGCACAGCCCCCATAGAATAGGAGCAACGAGGAAGGAGAGGCCTCGGTTGACTGTCTGCTACAAAGCTGCAGGTAAGACTGGGTGGTTACAACTGGAGAAGAGGGAAAGTAAAGAATGTCAACTGGCCAAGAGGTTCTCAAGGAACGCCTAAAGAGATTGATCAGAATAGAAATGGTGTGGTGGAGGGAGGCTGTAGGAGAGTATCTGTATGGTCTGGGGCAGACAGGTAAAGGTGGAGCAGATGGTCTATTATAAAGCTAGAGATCAGTCCCCACTAATCTTAAGTACCAAGTTAGTATCGTGCAAAAATATTAAATATAAGCGCATATTAATAAGGAATCTATAAGCAAAGTCCTATGTAAACAAAATGCAATGTATTATATAAATACATATGCATTAATTATGTATATATATATAGCTACAAAGAATAAATTGCACCAATAAAAGGAGAAATTAAAGATTTTATAGTTTTTACTTACAATGATTTCTTGTTAGATTTCGATCATCTTTCTTTGAATATTTTTAGAAACATGAAAGAAAACTTCTTTAAAATATAGACCTAAACTGATCGCTGATAAAGCTCAAAGCTCAAGTAGATAAGGCTAATTCTTTCTTTTTTTTCTGTTTTAGGAAAAAAAAAACAGCAGAGGGAGAGATGCCTTAAGATGCTGGCATTCTTTTTTTCAATGTGTATTTCAGGCTAATGTTTATTCCTCTCTAATTTATAGTAAATCTAAATTATATTTTGTACTTAATATAAAATTTAAAAAATAAATTGAAGAAGAAATGGTATGAGATACTGATTTTTTTTCATTTTTTATTTATTTAAAAAGATTTTTCTATCTCTTATCTGCTTGTTCACCCTTCCCTCTTTCTTCCCAGTTCCTCCCAGTCCTCCCTCAGCCATCCCCCATTCCATTCCCCCCATCATTCCCCAAGGAGGGCAAGGAGCCCCCAGATGGGTCATTTCAGTCTGGTAGATCCAGTTGAGGTAAGTCTGATTCCCTCATCTGAGTACTAAGGCTGAGTTAGGTGTTCCTCTGTAGGAAATGGCCTCAAGATGTCAGTTCACGCACAGGAACATAGTCTGATCCTACTCCTCGAGGCACCACAAACTGCCCAGGCCATTTGACAGTCATCTACCTTTGGAAGGTTTAGTTCTTTTCCCTGAAGGCTCCTCAGCAGTTGTTTCTGGTTCATTGAACTTTCAATAGCTTCAGTCACCTGTTTCCATGGGTCTCCTCCTCATAAACCTGATACCTTTGCTCATATACACTCTTTTGAGATACCTATTTTAATTCTCTACTGGGACTAGATATCATTGACCTACTCAGTGTAGCCACTCACCTAGGATTTTATCATCTCCAAAGCTCTGGTGACTATTTTCTTTCCCAGGCATTCCGAGAGATCTCTCCAGCCTGGATTAGACACAAGGAGTTTATTTCAGTGTAAACCCAGAACACTTAGATCAAAGATCACAGTAATCCTAACCCTAACACTGAATGCAATGTTGAATGGCTGTTAGATGCACAGATATTAACATCTCATGAAATGCAGCGTCTAAATTTATTTACTTGGGTCTTGAGAACTTCAGAAATCTCTTGTTTAAAACATTGTCTATTAAGAATCCAGAACTAAAAATGCAAATTCAGAGTTGTAATAAGAGGTTTCTGGCCCGGCTTAGTCCCAACGTCCAGACCTGTCCACTGTAGCTTAGGCCCCCCAAAATGACTCAAATGATTATATCAATTACATTCTGCTTATCCTATAGCTCGGGCCTATCACTAGCTAGCTTCTGCATCTTAATTCCACCCATTTCCATTCGTCTGTTCTGCCACGTGGCCTGTGGCTTACCTATTTTTTTTTTCATCTTGCTTCTTGCGTGGCTGGATCGAGTCTCCTTTGACTCCTCCCTCCTTCCCCTTTATCTATGCTGAGATTTCCCCACCTGCTTCTAAGATGCCTGCCATAGCTTAAACAATTCCTTTATTAAGGAATGATAGTCACAGCACACAGAAAGACATTCCACATCACAGAATCTCACAAAGAGAAACCCAAGAAGTAAAAGAAAACTGTCAATATAGAATTGTGGAGAGACTCAGGAGTGTTCCCGTTAATTCAAAGTGCATAAAGTAGGAGCAGCAATAGCAAGGGACCTTTAGATTTTAGGGCCAAGAGTAGAGAAGTAGTTTTTTTCAACTGGGTTTTGGATCCTGAATGGCTGCTTTAAACAGTAGCTCCTTGTGCTGTTGCCTAAAATCATTTCAGTTTCTCCTGTGAAAGCTGGACTATTCCAAGTGACCCCGCAACAGCATCCAGATGAGTCTAAGCGATTCCTTTCATCAGTCTTGGTGACACTCATTAAACTCTGTGTGAGTCTACGGCCATAGAAACAAACAAGTGGATAAATAAAAGCAGGATACGTCAGAAAGGACAAATAAGAAGGTAAATACAGGCCAAGAAGATAGATGCTTCAGAAGGATCTTGAACAAGTCCCCGCGCTGCCTAGTTATTTCTCAACTTGACACAAACTGGAATAATCTAAGAAGAGGGAATGTCAACTAAAAAATCACCTCCACCAGCTTCGTCTATTGTCAAGTGAGATTCCACATCCTCATCGGTATGAGCTGCCCTGTTACTGATCGTCGCCATTATGACAGGTATCAGACGAAGTCTCTAAGTAGTGTGGGGTTGGACTTCCCAGTGGCTGCAGACATTAAACACTTCTTTTAAGTGATTCTCAGTCTTTTGAGTTTCCTCAATTGAAAATACTCTGTTTAGATCTGTATCCCATATTTTAATTGTTTGGGTTTTTTCATATATCTAATTTCCTGAGTTCTTTATATGCTTTGGATATTAGTCCTCTATCAGATGTGGGGTTGTTAATATCTTTTCTTATTCTGTAGGCTTCTACTTTGTCCAAATGACGGTGTCCTTTGCCTGAAAAGATATTTTAAATATCGGTTTTAAAGATAGAGTTTAGGGGAATGAATCACTTGGGGGAAAGTAAACCTCATCTAAGAAAAGAATGAGGGTTCCTTTGGGAGTCCCTTTATCTCTTTATCTTCCCTCTTATATGGTCTTTTAATAGAGTTTTACTATGTGGCATTGCATAGCCTAGAAGTAATAACTCACTATGCAGATCAGGCTAACCCTGAGCCGACAGCAGTTTTCCTATTTTAGACTCCAAATTAAGGGACTACAGGCAGATAATACCATGTTCATCTAATATTTTTTAAATTATTACTAATATATTTTTATTATAAAGAAAAAACTAAAATATGTGTTTGTTAGTTTATTTTGTAGTTTTGGAAAGGGTACTTAGCATGATGTATATGTGTACACATGCCAGCACTGTGCATGGTAATCATAATACCATCCATCAGATTGCCTTGAACTGGAGGTACAGACAGTTATGAGGTGCTTGATGTAGGTGTTGGGACTTGAACCTGGGTCATTTGTAAGTCTAACCAGTGCTCTTAACCACTGAGACATTGTTTTAGCCCCAAAAGTGGCTTTTCTTTTGGGTTTTTGTTTATATATTTGCTTTTATTTTAAACGTTGGACTTTTTATTCTATTCAAACTGTGAGGTGTTAATTTTTTTATTCTACAAATATCCCCATGCTATTTTGTTATAAAATGCAAAGTAGACTTAGAAAAAAAAATGGTCCCTTAGAGTAATGACTAAATCCAAGTTAATTATATAATGCATTATGGAGCTGATACTTGTATACTGATACTCTGTGGGATCAGGAAGTTAAAAAATATTCAGAACATGACAGGAATAAGATATAGGGATACAGAAAAATCTGTAGGTTTGCCCTTGACAAAATAATACAAAATAAATAGTAGTGATACATTGTGTTTCATCAAAAGAAATAGATAACCATGATTCCATTTTATAGAAAAAAACCATGTAGTATATAAACAAGTACAGAATCTTCCTCATAGTGTAGTTACAAAATAAGTAGTAGTAGTAAAGACAGAAAAATACAATAGGATAAACACATCAATTTAGTGTTGTTAAACTACATAAGGTTAAGCAAGGTGTCAACAATGATAAATTTGCAAGAATATTCATTTTAATATTCTTATAAATTTGAAGTCATTTTAAAATTTAAAGAGAAAAATTATGAAAGAATTTTTTTTAAATAAAAGAAGAATCCAAAAAAAAGATGGAGCTGAAATTTTAAGAGTAAATAGTAGTTATTTTGAGGCATGTTAAGACCCGGACAATGGGTCACTGGAATGTAATAATTAGAAGGTGGCTTTACATAACATATCAGGACTGGAAATGCCTCTTTAAAGGTCCTTTACTCCAAGGAGATACTGGAAACAACATTTCAAGGCAAAACCAAGCAGAAGATTTCAAGGAGAGGCATGAAACCTGGGAGAGATCCCACAGGTTACAAGCTGAAAAGGATCAAAAAAAAAAAAAAAAAAAAAAACAAAAACATTGAGCAAGCCCAAAGAGGGGGCACCAGAGAGCAGGGCTTTTTAAAGTCATTTTTTGTGTTGTTCAACTACTCCTAAGCACAGATCCACCCTGGAGTGTGGTTTATACTCACAGTGTATCAATTGCAAACTCTATCTTGGCTAGTAGAGCAATTCTGTGCTCACCTCTCCTTCTCTGTGCTTGGATTTCCTAATACTTGACCTCTGCAAGTCTTGCGCATGCTGTCACAGTCTCAGTAATTTTATATGTGCATCTACTCTGATGTGTCTGGAGAAGAGTTTTTATGTGTGCTTTTGTGTTGTTTTGATATGATGGCTTTTCTTTTCTTTATTTTCTCTTTTTTTGAGAGAGAGAGAGAGAGAGAGAGAGAGAGAGAGAGAGAGAGAGAGAGAAAGAATATGGAATTGGGTGGGTGGGAAGGGACAGAATCTGGGAAGAGTTGGGAGAGGCAAAAATATGAATGAAATGCGTTCTATGAGGAAAAATCATTTGCTTGTCAAATGTGAAGTGGAGGAGAGACGAACGGGGGGACATGGGGAGGAGCTAACTGAGCAGGCTTTTAGAGATGATGTAGCTAATCCTGAATTACACAAATAATAATTAACTTTTATAAGCATCTGGGCAGAAGCACTTTTAGGAATCCACTTAAACTATAGAATTTACATTCGCTGTGATAGAAGTAACAAGACTGGATAATTATCTACATGTTGAGAGTGAAGAAATGTGTTTTAATAATACTCTCTAGAGCCAACATATAATTTATCTGTCAAGTAAGAGAGAAACATCTGAAAGAATTTGGCAGTTATTAGCCAAATTATTTGTCTGATAAAAACCGTTCAAGAAAGAAAACATTCTAACCTTTAGGAATTAAGGCAGATATTGCAGCTATAATCCAAGGAAGAAATATGCAAAGTGATGTGAGTGGGTTTTTTTCCCCCGATTAAAGTATAAACGGATTATAAAGTTAATAGGATTGTATAAAGTGTTTGTGAATCTGGAAGTAGTTAAAAGGAACAGCATAATACAACAAGCCATTATGTCCTTAAATCATAGCACAAGATTTGGATATGGAAAAGAAAAACAAAAATAAAAACCTCTTTGGTATAAAGGAATGAGACAGATGCGCTGGAGAAAAGAACACATTTGACATTTTGAGTTGACTCAGATCCATACACATACTTAGATGCTATTTTCTAATGTAAACATATTTTTTTTTGTTTTGACTATCTAAGACATAAAAACAAACATCATTTCCCCATCTTCTCATTGGTAACAGAAAACGAAAAGGAGAACAAAGAACTAAAACCAAATGGAAAGTCTTAGAATTCAGTAGTTGTGCTTAGCTCATCCCATAATGCAACAAAAACCATTAACATGGAGAATAAGTTCCTCCACTGAAGCACTCTAAAAAGCAAAGTAATTTTTAAAATAATATTTTGCCTCCACATCATTTGTCAGACTCTATGCAATCTTTCTTTCTCAAATTAAATTGCATTTACAATGCTCTTAAAAATCCCGCTTAATTTCTGTCCAAAGGGCAAAAAGACGTTTCTCGCCCAGAAGTGAATGTTCAAATGTTTTCCTTAGATTTGATGTGGTGTCTTGCATAATCCTTCAGAAAAAGATGTTCCCATTCTGTAGCCTTCTGTTCTGCCTCAAATTCAGCTTTAACAAAGAGTAGATGTCTTAATCTGTTATTCCTTATCCCAGGGAATCTCTTGATACATTTAAGAGCTTAATAAAAAATATCGAATCATTTCATTCATGCCTCACTTTTTACACAGTGCCTGGTTAAACATGGGCATTCTGTAATGTTTGTCATATGGAAAACTCAAATAATAGATCTAAAGTCCCTGTATGCTTGTGTTTTCTCTCTGATCTTTATTTCAGAGTTCAGACTGGAAAAGTAAAGGGATCATTTTTTAAAAGAAGTTCTTGATTAGGTTCCTCTGATTTTGAGGAGAAAAAGGAAAAGCATCTCAACAATGAGTTTTGGTATTTTGGGTCCTTCCTGCAGTCTCCTTTTGTTATTGCAAACTTACATAGTTCATATTTGCCAAACTCTGAAACTTTGATAATTGACTATAAAATAAGCTTGTTTTTCTATATAGCCAATAAATTTCCCATGGACAGTGTAAAGGACAAATTATAAGCAATAAAACACCTTTGGACAATGCTAGAAGAGCTGGTTAAAATGCTAACAATTATAAATCTTTGTAAATTTTAAAATACCCTCAGTGCTTGTATAGGTATTCTTTTGATATCACATCAAATTATCACATACTTAGTGGCTTAAATACACATTAACGACCATAACTTTTGTTGATCAAAACCCTAACATTGAACCAGGCAGAACGTCAGTCTCCTCTGGAGGTTTTGGGATGAAATGCTGTCCTTTCTTTTCAGGATTTCCAGACCTCTCAACTCTGTTTTCCATCTTGCAAAGCAACAATATCTCATGCCCCTGATCCTTCTTCTGCTGTGTTGTTGTGATCACAGCTGTAAATGGCTCAAAGCTAGTAAGGATCTGTAAGACTGGACCACTATTTTAAGCAACCTGGATAATATCTTAGCTCTTTTGTCACAGCATCTAATATACTCACTGGCTGAAGGGATTAGATTGTAGACACCTTTGAGGGACCTACCAAAATGTTAATTAGAAATTATATAGACATATTGATGAAGTGAATAGATGGAGATTTCAAGGAAAGAAAAAAATAATATAGATTTTTCTATAATGGAACATATACTGAGAGGATGTTCTCAAGAATTGTAGGGGGGGGAAGTGGTCACTGAAATAAGTCATGAGCAAATAACCACTTGATATAGGAATGTATATATTCCTTTACATGTGCTGTAATATCAAATGTTTCATGGGGTATATTACCATGGCCCAGCTCATCTTAACTTAGATTTTGAAAGGGTTTACAAATTAGAATCCATTACATTTCTTTTTCCAGAGTTATGGCCTGACCTAGAAATTCCCAGAATTGTAGGCAAGTCTCTCAGGCTGAGAGACTGAACAATGCATGTGCACCAGACACACAAGAAATGCATTAATTTAGGTCACTTGCTGTGGAAATTCACATATTAATATTTCTGATATAGGTTGTTATAGCAGAGATTGATTACAGGTCAAGCTTTTTCATGAATTCTCATTTATTATTTTTGATTATACAGGGGCAACAATAACAAGAAAATGGGAACCAGTCACGAAATTTATAAAAACAAAAACCAAACAATGCTGGAGCCAAAAAGACCCTTGATTTATTAGTTAAGTTAGTTTTACTTCACATCTTTGATTCAAATTCAGCCTTGAAGGTCATTGTAGGAAATAATATATAATATAACAACATTGACAAAAGAAATGGAAAAAATATGAAAAGGCCAATTTATTAGGCCACTTGATATTTGCCCATTTTACTTCCTAAAATAACTACATTGTTTTTCTGGAAAGAATGTGTGTCTGTTTATTTTGTATTTTGCTTTAGAAAATTCTCTACATGTGTGGCTCACTATTTTTCCTTCAGGAATGATAGAGTGATGCTGTATTGAAGAGGAATTGCTCCCTGTACCCAATTAATTATTTCAGTAAAATTTCTTCATGAACAACATCACTCATCTTGACTGCTTATAAAGCTGTTAAGTGCTGGCTCTGAGTCATTTTTGGATGTTGTACAAGAGAGTCTATCAATCTCTCTTTTTACTGGCTTTGAAACAGTTCTCAGAGAACCCATATGAACTGCAGTATAGGTTTTAAAGATTTGCTCAGACCTGATTAACAAAGAATATAAAACTTAGAATTAATGTTTAATATTAAAGTTTTATTTTAAAGTTCAAAATGCATAGTAGAACTGTTACAGAATAGACATCAGGAAGTTATTTATGAAGCCAAGAGCCTTCAGGGATATTCCCCTACTTTTTAGTTTTCCCCTTTATACACTGAGTTAAAAATTAAAATCTACAGTGAGGACATGACAGAGAGTGGAGATCTAAGAATTTGAAATAGTTGATCATGTTCAGCAGTAATGGATAAAAAACATAAACCTACTATAATCAGAGTGTTGTTCTTTGCTCTGTATATGGGCTCTTGGGTATATGTTACTGTTATTCCTGAAAAATAAAAATGATAATGTTGCTTGTGTCCACTCTCATAAGAATCCTAAATCTCATAGAAGATTTTGGCCATAAATGAGATGCATACTCATAATAAAATTGATGCAAGAAGAAGCCCATAAAGTAAGAAAAATCTTTGTTATGATTACAGACTGCCAGTCTTCAAACTTATAAAACAGTAATAAACTATAATTTCCAGGGACTTGTAGTGCTTGGGACAAAATTTCTAACCACACTACTCATTTACAGATGTTTTGACCTCTGGGTGGAAAGAATAAACTTAGTACTGTGTAATTAACAGTAACATATTTACTATGTATTAATTCTCAGAATAAATTGCTTTATTCGTTTCTACAATGGTTCCCTTTAACAGTTAAATAAAATTCTTCATGGTGGTGGTACTTAATACATCTACTGATGCCAGTGGCCATGTTAGAGGGGTAGCAGATGGCAATTGCACTTCAAGATATTAGCCCACAAGGAGGCAACAAACTGATGGGTGAATCTTGAAGAGGCAAGGCCCCAAAACCACAGACCACAGAATGACTTTTGATTCTGCTATGTTTTTGCGTGTTTTTTGTTGCCATCTTTCTCTGGTGTCTAGCATGGTGTAAGTGGGTGTGGGGAATTCTCAATGCCAGTAATGTAGTGTGTGTATCTCATGGAAATATTCCATTCTACTGGGCAGTTTTTACCTGTGGATTATTACGAAGACAATTTTTTCCTAAGTTGTACTTCCTGCTAATAATAATAATAATAATAATAATAATAATAATAATAAATAATAATGTTAATGTTAATTTAAATTGAGTCTGATGATTAAAACCGTAAACAAGTAAGTGTCACAGTGCTACAACACATGAGTTTCTACTGAGGAGCCATATAGACTGTGACTTAGGCAAATGGTTAAGGAAATTGATTCCCTGTAGCCCATCTAGCTTAAATTCTCTTAACCTTCATGTTGGGAGATGGGTTCACGGGTTTCAGAGTGTATAATACCTAAAACAAAGCTTTGAAAGCAATTTAAAGTTAGACTTAGATTTTTTTTTGTTTGTTTTTTGTTTTTTTTTTTTTGTTAACGAGCACTGAAGTAAGATACCCAAGAAGATATTCCAAAGTTTTAGAAAAGTACATAGTTGAATGAGAAGCTTGTTGAGGTCAGGTAACAAGAACAAAGCAACCAAACTATTATTAACTGACATGCCTTTCTTGCTAGGATTGGTTAATGACCAAAAGTGATGATTAATCCCTTGTATCCAGTTTTGCCTTCAGTCTCCTCAATATATAAAAACTATCGATGAGCGGATATGTGCCCTAAAGATTTAAAGTAGAACTGACTGATTCTTTTTCATCTATAAAAGTTTAGGGTCCTGATTCTTTTAAGATCACTTACAAGATTACCTTTCAAGATACATAATAAAGTAATTGGCCCTTTCTTTGAAACTGCAAAATGCAGCCTGCCAATAAGAGACATGACTGAGAGGGACACATTGTTTGCCTATCCAGTTAATCTACAAGTTGCTTAAGTATGAATGTACATGGATTCTGGGGATAAATGTTTTTAACCTATAATACATAAATGTTTAATCATATAAGGTATACAGAAAACATGCTGGGTTTTGCTTGAATTTATTGTAATCAATCACTTAAAAACAGAATGTAATCACAATATAATTTTATATTGCCTTAAAGATATTGCTAGGATTTATAAACTGTAAGGGAAAGAATAAAGATAGAGTTAGAAACAAGACATCAAGAAGGAGAGAAAGCAATCACAAGGAAAATGAAGAATAGAGAATGCAAAAGAATAAGAAAAGGTCTAATGGAAACATCAAGAGAGTTTATCTATGTCTTTTCCTTTTACCTCCTCAGAAAGAAAATAATTTTAAATGGAAAGTATTTCATCTTCCATTAAGAAAGTCTCCCATTTGGAATTCAGATAAATAATAAACATAAATGTCCAAATAAATTAATGAAGTGAATATCATAAGATCTTATAAGTGCTTATCCCACTCAAGAAAAGGCATCAAAGTGAGGTTTAGAAGACTATCTGAGATATATTCAGATATTTCATTGTTGATTGTTATATCTGAGGAATGATACTGAGGAAAGACTAGGGAACGCATAAGCTAAAGACTAGGGAATGTGTAAGATCCATAGGGAGCAAACAAAAACAGATTTTATCTGTCCTCTGGACAACAGGGATTCCATATGTCCTTTCAGTCCCTAGATGGGAACAGTTAGATGAACACTTGAAATCTCTCTAAGAATTTTAAGGGCACTGTATAAGTTAAATTATGCCTCGCTGTACTTTACAGAAACCAGAAAACAGCAGCACATATACAAATGTTGGCAGATAGGAGGCCACAATAGTGACTCCACCATCACCACCTTCAACATCTGGAACATTTCCCTATCTGTCAGCCTTTAGGTTTCTTGTTAAGATCCTTATGCTCACATCTGGGTGATGATTAAACCATTTCTGAGTGCCCCCAGTAGGACTGAAATGATTACTCACTGCTACCCTGAACATATACAGAAGTCTATCCATTGCTATAAAAATAATGAATTCTTCGATAGTTAACTAGCTGTCCATATCCTGTCTATATGCTAATCAGAGAGGTCTGAAAGTGACACCAAGGTTGTGGCTGATAATGTAGTTATTGAGTTCCAGGGACATGAAAAATGCTAGATTTGTTTTCAGTATGAGCGATTTTTATTTTTACTGTGGAAATACCAAAAGTGCATGAGAGAAAGAACGTTTACATTTTGTAACATGGTAAACTTGGAGTGCTCAGAGGAACTTTGAAACATAAGCCCTACATGTCTTCAGTTTTAGCTCAATGGAAAAGAGAATAGGTCAGCACATTAAAACCATAATGAGGAAGCACACAGTACATTTGCAGCATATAGGATATTCAGAATTGACAGTCGGTGCCTGACAGACAGCAGTCACCTTGGCATGGACCTTCTCTACAAGATGCACTCACCTTTGTGTGAGTGTGACAGAGCTCCAAAGAGTAGACCTGAATAAAGATCCTGAGACACAATAGAGGTGAAGGAAAATGTGATAAAGACCTAAGTCACGCCCTAAACAGTTTCTATTGTGTCTTCTACACAGAAGCATTTCGTGGGCATTTAAGTACCAAACAGGTAAAGGGAGATGAGTATCGGTAGTTATAGTTAGCAAGTTTTTCCAAAGTACACAAGTAACTATCTCAAGAAATCATAAAAGATTATTTTCTGTGGCCTTTTCTAGCAATAACTAAGATAAGTTAGGTGTCAGTTATTACTAGTTTACATATTTCTAGTTATTTAATCTCTATACCACAGTACAAGATATATATCATTATCTGTAACTTACACATGAGAATATGAAAATTGTTAACAGCTAACTCCTCTGCAGTGTTTATATAACTACTGGAGAAATAGAATGAATCTCAATCTTTGTCTTCAGAGCTTGAAGTTCCTCTAAGAGCTTCAACTTCCTCACGGCTATGTAAAGTTTCCATTGCTAGTTAAATCATTTTTGTTTATTTTACTTTTATAACTACCTCTGCTCCCCCTCCTCCAAGTTTCTTCCAGTCCTTCCTCAGTCTTACCTACCTCATCCCCCTACCCATTCACCAACGAGGGCAAGAAAGGAGTCCCAAGGTGGATCAGCTCAGTCTGGCATGTTGAGGTAGTTCTGAGACCCCCATTCCAGTTTTAAGGCTGGGTTAGTTGTTCCCAAGAAAAATTCTCAGGTGAATCAGCATTGGAAACTATTAGCTCACCTGCAAGGCAATTATAAAACACTTCAGATATTTTTGCTATTTTTAAGAAAAAGTGTAGGCCCTAAAAGTTCACAACATATGGATGTTTCAATTTTTCTTCATAAGAAATAAAAAAGTAACATCTGCTTAATTTTTCTGTATTTTAAAGGTTTTATCTTGAATTTAATTGTGTATAAACCAAAGGCTTCCAAGTTTCATTATCTTTTGCATCCCTGATGTGTTTGCATCCCTAGGAGTATGATTTAATGTCTGAAATGTTATTTTCATTAAAAGTTTTCGAATGTTTTAAAGTCAACTGTGTCTCTAGCCCTAAGAATAATATACATATTTATTACTATAGCTTATATTTAACACCACATTTTAGACCTATAAATTTTCCCTATGTGTTCACATATTTCCTGGTTTTTGTATGTCTATGTATGAAATGTGGTATAGAAATAGATGATCTCTTAAGTGTCTATTTGGAAACTTTTAGTCACAACCACAACAAGACTAAAGCTCAATATGGCTGCTGTATAAAAGAGAACGATGGGATGTGAAGAACAGCCAGAGTCACTGTAGGCATCCAGATTGAAGAGCATATAGCACTCTGGGCAGAACGTATCCTCATGCCTGTAAAGTCTGTTTATTCCATGCCAGAAATGTAGAAATTGACATTCTAAAACAAGCCCATTCAGTTAGACAACAAAGAAAGAAGCTAAAAAGCATTTTGGTTTAATCATGAAAACTTCTAGAATAATTTGAACAGTCATCTCAAGGCATAACAATATTTCCTATATTAATGAATCCACATTCTGTGGCTATGAGTAACCATTTGCAGATGAAGACTCTTTCCTGCACATCTCAGTTCAGCTAGAGAATTAAGTATCACATTCATGTTGTTCAAACAAGGAATTTACCTGAGCTATCCCTGAAGAATTTTTCTCTGCAGATGAAAAGGATAAATTGGATATTTTAGGAAGTAATATAGTTGCTTTTGAAGACACACCACCTACAAGAAAAAATAAGGATACTGAATTGTTCCCAGATACCTTAAGATTCCTTGTAGCCAGGGAAATAGTACATCTTGTCATAAGAGTTCCTTACCTTAAATTCCAAAAGTATGGCCTAGAATTTGCTAGCGAGGCCCTTTTCAGCAGCTCACAAGCTAAGTGACCTCATTATAAACCTCAAGTGTTTGAGATGTTTGTGTGACTTGCCATGTTTCATAATGTTAGCCTAGATGAGTAAACAAAATCTATATTTGTTAAACATAAATGAGACTTCTACTCATAAATATAGCCAAAAGGCATGTAACCACGAAGGTCCTCTTGATGAGACAAAATGAGCATAATGTTGTGGGTTTGGATTATTCAGAGGCATGTTAGACCAAAATAGGATTACCAGGAATAAGCTGAAGTGGATGAGGAATAAGGATGAGGAGAGCAGAGCAGCAAGAGTAGCAGAGACGAGAGGGAAAACTGTACTTTGGGAAGCCCACGGGGGCCAGCACCTTGTTGCTGTCCTCACCCCATGTCTTCAGCAATCTCTATGCTTAGTAAATGTTTAATGCCAACTACCAATAGTGAGTTATTGAAGGTGTTAAAAATATGTATATGAGTGTGCAAAACCATTTTCTATTTAGCTTTCCAATGTAAAAAAGTGCCGTAAACCATCAATTCATTTCTTGTCATCCTTAAGAGAAGGAATGTGGCCCATTGCTGCCCCAGTTGCATGCCAGCAGGGAAGACTCTTGTGGGCAGGTATCCCAACTAACACTTCAGTTGGTCAAACCGTGCAATCTGCAAGTCCCATACTGTCCCCCAAATCTGCCCATCACTCTGCAACCTCAGAAGCTCCCTAAGACACAGAATCAGCCAACTCCAATTAGACCAAGAGGTGAGTGACACTACCCAGTCCACCCAGAGAGTCCAGTCTCTGGGACCTTTGGTTGGGGACACAACATGTGGAACCCCACTCTCACCCATTGCTGCCCCAGTATCAGGCCACCAGGGAAAACCAAGATTGGCTCCCCAAGACACAGAATCAGCCAACTCCTATTAGACCAAGAACAGTGCCCTGAGACACAGAATCTGCCAGATCCAATTGGACCAAGAACTCTGACTTGACTAAGAGAGATTCCTTGAGACACAGACACAGTCAGAGCTGATTGACCTAAGATTATCTCTTTGAGACACAGACAAAGCTTGAACTAATTGGAGGAAGAGATGAGTAAATACCAGTGCAAGAACACATTCAACATTATGAAGAATATGGCACCACCATAATGTAGTGGTTCTACAACAGAAAGACTAGAACATTCGATGTGGAAGAAGCAGAAAAAATAACCTTAAAAATAAATTTATGAAAATAATGGAAGCATTTAGAGAGGGAATGAAAACTTCCCTTTAAAATAGAACAAAAGACAAACAAAAAATTGAAAGAAATCAATAAATTCCCTCAAGAAAGCTAAGCAAACCAAGAAAAAGCAATCAAATGGGTGAAGGAAACAGTTCAAGACTTAAAAAGTAAAATAGAATTAATAAAGAAGACACAAACTGAAGAAATACTAGAAATAGAAAAACTGAGTAAACGAACAGGAATTATAGATTCAACCATAACCAACAGAATGCAAGAGATGGTAGTGAAAATCTCTGGCTAAGAACAGAAATGCTGGTGACAGCCTATGGTGAAGAGCAGGCAGAGCAAGGGGAACTCTCCTCCATTGCCGATGGGAGTGTAGATTTGTACAGTCACTTTGGAAATCAGTATGGCAGGTCCTCAGAAAACGGGAATCAATCTACCTCATGATCCAGCAATACCGCTCTTGCACGTATACCAATGGATGCACATTAATATCACAAGGGCATGTGTTCCACTCTATCCACAGTAGCGTTATTTGTAATAGCCAGAATCTGAAAACAACCCAGATGCCCCTCAACTAAAGAATGAATAAATAAAAAAAATGTACATTTACACAATGAAGTAAAAAAAAAAAAAATGTAGCCGTAAAAGAAAAAAAGAGAATTACATCTTGAAATTTGCAAGTAAATAGATGGAACTAGAAAAACTCATTCTGAGTGTGGTAACACACACAGAAAGACAAATATGGTATGTACTCACTTATACGTGAATATTAGTCATAAAGCAAAGGATAACCAGGCTACAATCCACAACTCAGAGAAGCTAGGTAACAAGGAGGACCCTAAGAGATACATCTGTGGATGCCCTTGAGAAGCAGAAATAGATAAGATCCTAGTAAATTCTGGGATAAGGAAAAGTGGGAAGAGAACCTGAGGGAACAGGATGGTAGAGCTGGGGAGGGATGAAGAGGGAGACCAGCAAAGCAGATATCCTGACAGAAGAAGCCATCTAAACCATCGGGGACTAGGGAGAAACCAGGTGCTGGGGAAACTACCAGAAAGCCACAAGGATGACCCCATCTAAGACCATAACCAATACTGGTGAGGATGATTGAACTGCTATTCTTCTCTAATCAAATCGATGACCACCCGAATTGTTATCATAGACCCTTCATCCAGCAACTGATGAAAGCAGATGCAGAGATCCACAGCGAAGCTCTGAGCCAAGGTGCTGGAGTCCAGTTGAAGGGAAGGAGAAGGGATTACATGAGCAAAGGGGTCAAGATCATGCTGAGGAAACACACAAAGACAGCTGAATGGAACTATTGGGAGCTCACTGATCCTGGATAGACACCTGGGGAACCTGCGTGGCACAGAACTATGACCCCTGAAGGTGAATAATATTGTTCAGCTTGAAAAGTTAGTGGATTCTCTGGTAGCAAGACTAGGATTTATTCCTAGTGCGTGAACTAGCTTTTTGGAGCACATTTATAGAGGGGTAACTTCTCAGCCTTGACACTGCAGGGAGGGGCTGGTTCCTGCCTCCACCTGATATCCCAGACTTTGCTGACTCTATAAGGAGGAGCAGATGCTTGGGTGGGGTGAAGGGAAGCTGGGGGTAAGTAGAAGAGGAGCGGTAAGGGAAACTCTGGTTGGTATGAAAAAAAAAATACCTTTAAAATAAAAAATGTCAAAAAGGTATAAATGGGTTGTGTATTGCCCAATTGAATTGAATAATTTTAAACTGTATTAAATATTAACATTTTTCTAAGTGTTTCTTAATTTCAGAAAAAAATATAACTTAACCCAACATATTCAGAGGGAGATAAATTGTCTTAGTCCCTTAATTTAGATTTTAAAAAAATTAAATGGGAAATAAGAGCCCTCAACTCACAATACAGTTTATTATAATTAAGTGCAGGCTCTTCAGCATGTCCTAGGCCATGTCTTCTGCTCTGGGTTCACAGTCAGGAATATCACTCACTTTTATAACTTCAGTTCATTTTGAAATGGGTCATGTGTTCTCTAGGCCCTGAACTCTAGTTATGAATCTAGAAGTGAAATCTGCCTCCTGACTAAATCACATTTGTAGAATTTCTGTAACATTCTTTTGTAAGACATCTGATTATATAACTTTTTTCATTAAAAATGAAAAATAACGAATTGTTATTTTGAGTCATAAATCCAAACTCCCCCTTTTATTAGTTAAAGTTACCCAGATTTTAGTTTCAGCTTGTCTACTACTATCAATCATATATACTACACAAATATGGTATCATTTGTCATAAACTTAAACACATATATGTATGTATATACATATGAAATAATGTGCATTTTACTCAGAAAGAAAGTTGAGATTAATGTAATGTTTAGTATTTATATGTATGAAACATCCTACCTATATTTTTCAAGACAGGATTTCTTTGGCTGTCCTGGAACTCATCTGCCTGCTTTTGTCTCCCAAGTGCTGAGTTCAAATGTATGAGTCACAACTGCCCAGTGAAATGTCCACTATTTAAAGATTCAAATTATTGCATTCTCAAAGATAGTATCTAGAGTTAGAAATTAATTCACCAGTTGGATTACTGAGCCAGATGCAATATGAAACATCTTCTTAACAATGATTATAACTGCAAGAGTGTAATAGAGCACAAATTAAACCATAGATCCAAATCAGCAAGGAAGTCCAGAAATTCAGATGACAGGTCTGACTGACACGGAGCCCAGCCTTTGGCTATAGTTAACTCTTTAAAGATAAATTTATGTACACATTTCTATTACTGCTAAAATCTGAGACAGAAAGTATTATCTTATAAGGAATCCTCCAACAAGTCCCTGACATCCTCTTGCCAAATATACTGTTCTGGATGACTGTGTGGTCAAACCTGTCGTACATTTCAAAACTGTAATTCCGGGTGGGATTGTGACCCTAAGCCTGGGCTTCAAAGCCCTTACTCAGGTTAAGGTGCTCACCTACAATGCCACGTAGGTGGCTAAGGAAGGTTTATTCCTTTTCACTCACACCGTATTCTCATATCTCTTGCTAAGTAATATTTACAAACTCATTTTTACCAGAGCTCCACAATAACTCTGCGAAAGATAGCATATCACTCAAATTTTATAGGTGTTAAAATTGCAACTTAAAAGTGTCAAATAGCTTGTGAAATACCACAGAGCTGGAAAAATGTAGAATAGGCGATAAAACTCATATTGACTGAAGCTCAGAGACTTTCTTGGACAGGGTCATTAGTCCAAGTAGGTACCCAGGATTATCAAAATATAATATTACTGAAGATAAAAAAATTTAAACACCAACTTGAATGTAAAGCATATGTACTCCCTGGTAAGCTGGATAAAACATGAAAGTATAATGAGATTTATGATTTCAGATTAAAAGATTAAAAGCATTAAATTAACTTAATAAAATACATAACAGGTCTGGGGTTGTAACCAAACTCATAGACTGCTCAACATAGTATGTGCAAACGATAATCAGCGTTACATGACACTGAATACTGTGGCCATCTTAATCACTATTCTATAGCTATTGAGAGACACTATGACTAAGGTGTCTTAGAGACAAATGTATTTAATTGGGGGCTTGCTTACACTTACACAGGGTGAGTCCATGCCCATCAAGATGGAAAGCAGAGTCATGGTGCTGAAGAAGCAGCTGAGCATCAAAAGATGCAGGAAAACTCTCTCTCTCTCTCTCTCTCTCTCTCTCTCTCTCTCTCTCTCTCTCTCTCTCTCTCTCTGTGTGTGTGTGTGTGTGTGTGTGTGTGTGTGTGTGCGCGTGTCTGTGTCTGTGTGTCTGTGTGTCTGTGTGTCTGTCTCTCTGTCTCTCTCATACACACACACACACACACACACACACACAAAAGCAGGATTTAAAATATTAGCTTTTGCAAATGTTACCTTGTAACCTATATGTAGTGATTCAGGAAAGAATATAAAAATTCATAGAATGCCGTGAACATTTCCTTCTCTCTGTCAGGGAAAGCAAACAGTACTTGCTTTAGGAGAGCTGGTATGGATGTCCTAGCAGGGAAGTGGAGCAAAGAACTTAACCTTGACCTATTTGGCCCTCTATCAGGGAAGGTTGTCCTCCTTGAAGAAACATACCTTCAGGAAGGTGGGGCATGTAGCAGGGAGAGTGTAAGAGGATGGGACACACACTTAAGCCAATCAGATGAGATGAATCAATCCTGTTGATCAACAGGGTAACGGAACTCACAATCAGATTGCACTCACAACCAGTGTTTTGCTCTTTAAAAGTGTGATGATGGATTAATGCCTCACAGGTGAATGGAAGGTAAATCATACTTCAAGACTAATTTCCAAGCCAAGAAAAGATCCATTATTTAGAATCTCAAAAGACTAGTACAAAATAATATGCCTGCTACAAAGTAAAATGGAAACTTTAGTGTCCAGGATACCATTGTAATCCAATAGAACATCAATATGTTATAAGTAAAACCCATTGTTCTGCATAAACTCAGAATCTGGAATTAGAAGTACAGAGTAAATTGTTTCAGTGTTGTCACAGTTGACAGTCTACAAAGTTACACTGAAAAAGTAACATTTGCTGTTCCCTTTGCTTCCCAGTGGCAGCAGTTAAATTATACTTAGTAATGTATTTGACTTATATTTGTTAGTATTTACTATTTGCCTGGCTTTTATAACATTAGCACTTTGGGTGAAGCAATGTACATGAGAAAATAATGCATGATTCTTATGGCTCCTTTCTAAAGCAAGACAAATTATTTAAGATCATTATGGCAGAAAGAAGTGCTTAGGATCAGGAGAGGAGAGAGAATTCTGAGCAATTGCCACTATACATAAAATATATAACTTGTGTCCCTCTGATAGAGTAAAATTCGAAGTGAGATTTTAAATTAGGTAGAAAGTAAATTATGCAAACAGCAGAAAGAATGTTTGAAGCGCAGTGAACAGCTGGCAAAGGTGCCCTTTGTCTCTAGTGAGCTCAAGGAACACTGAAGAAGCCACGTGCTACAGTTTAGAATGTAGTAACATATTGCATATTTAATAAAAATAGTTGAATACTAGAGGATCTTGGGCAAGCTATGAAGGTCAGGAAGTGGTGAGCCATACCTTTAATCTCAGTACTTCGGGAGCAGAGTCCCTCTGGAAACAACCTAGATGTTACTCAGCTGAGAAATAAACAAAACAACAAAATAAATGATGTACTTTTACACAATGGAGTATTAATCGGCTGTTGAAAAATAATGGCATCATGAAATTTGCAAATGGATTAAACTAAAAAAAATAATCCTGATAATGTGTTAACTCAGTTCAGAAAGACAAACATGTTATGTACTGACTTATAAGTGGATATTATTAGCTGATAAGTGGGTGATAATCATGCTATAAGCTGCAGATCCAGAGAGACAAAGCAACAAGAAAAGGCCAGGTGTAATCTATGGATCTCCCTGGTAAGAGGTAATAGGATAGGTTTTTCTTGCGGACTGGGGGCAGTTGGGGATGAGAACAGGAGAGATTGGAGGTGGGGGTTGGGAAATGGAAGGGAAGGACATAGGGAGAGACAATTGAAATTGGGGCATTTGAGAGTCCATGTGGAAACAGTGCAGTAGAAACTTCCTGGAATTTAGGAGGGTTACCCTTGTAAAGCCTCTCAGTAGTGGAGGTAAGAGGGATCCCGACTCTTTTGTTCTTTGGTTGTTTTTCCTTTTATTACTATTGCTTTGTCCAGCCTTGGAGTGAGAGGATCATCAAATGTCCCAGAGCATTCAAATTTTAGCATGAGAAATCAAAGAAAACCAAAAAGCTTGGTCACTCTAGCCAAATTTTTGCCTTAGCTAAAAATGTTGTTTTAGATGCTCAATTGAAGAAGCAGAAAAGTAACACACAAAATCTAAACTTCAATTCCAAGAATTCAAGTTAAAGACAAATAAGTAGAAAACTGGAATTGAATTTCAAAATAAAGAAAGTAGAATCAATCACATAATCGTGCTGTAACTAATACTCCAAAGTAATTGTGCAAAGAATATGATAGATACAGGTGTGCGTGTGTGTGTGTGTGTGTGTGTGTGTGTGTGTGTGTGTGTGTGTGTGTGTGTGTTGGGGTGGGGGAGGGAGGGGGGAGAGAGATCTTTAGTATAGAAGATCTCAAGTTTAGATTAATCTTTCATTTACCATATCTGCTATGTCGTCTCTGTTTTCAATTATTTGTCTCACATGATGACTTCAGTTTCTATGTCAAACGGTAATTAAATCTTTATTACTCCTTGGAATCTATTGCTTTAATTAGATTTTTCTATTGTCCAGGTGAAACATTCAGAAACAAATGATGCTATGACCTTTCTAGGGCATCCAGAAATGAGGTTGCAGAGGCTATAGGAAAAGAGCATATTAACACTGCAGAGAAACAGCCTTTCTCTGTGTGATGACTCAGTCTGTGACAAACACCACCAAGCCAGGAGCAAATCCAAAGTTCCCAAGGATCCTCTTCAGACTTGTTTGCGTGACACTATGAACAGTTAAATGTTTTGCTTGTTTCTTTGTTTATGTAAAACAATACTATTAAATTTCAACAAAGAGAAAAGTCTTTTGTCAATTATTCCACACAGATAGATGCATTTCTCAATTCCTCTTAAACTCATAGACCAACCAATATTGCATGGTTTCTATAGGTCACCCAAATTACTGACCTTCCTTTTCTAAATGCTGGTCTTATTGATAAATATTTACAAAGTGGAGATACAGTTTAAGACATAAAACTTGCAGTAAAATAAAAGAGAATTCCTTGCAAAATATCCTTTCTAAATGTTCTCTCAGAATGCCGATCATGAACTAAAATGCATTGTCTTCCTAATTTCAGAGCCTAAATAATGAAGCTACAAATTGCTTTTCTTCGGCTTGAATTACTGCCCAAACTTAATTTATCCTCTTCATGTTCAAAGTCTAGAATACTCATCTAAAACGTAGTCTCCAGTTAATTCAGCTAATTAGGCAAATTGCACAGAAAGCTGTGGGACAAAATCCACTGGAGGAGGAAACTGCTTTTCTATTTCAAGTTTTCCCAAATAGACCAAATGGCCATTAGCTTCCTTTCCATTTCCTGTGTTCAGCCTGTACTGACTTAATGTCCAGTGGTAAGGTTTTCATTCACGTTTTTGCTTTATAGTCATTTTACTTATATTCTGCAGAGGTGACTATTGAAAAACATTTAAAGTCATAGTTTCCAAGCTACATTTCTGTGCAGTAGTATACATACAAGTGACTGAACGTGCATCTTGGGCACTGAGGAGACACTGATTAAAATAAAGATAATAAAATCTTTACGTGAATTTCACATATTTTCATACATTTAGACGCAATGAATAAGTGAGGATTGAACAAAGGTGATATGAGGAAAATAAATTTGAATTTGTAGTAAAGAGGAAGCAAAATCATTGTACTTGGTTAATTATTGGGACTGAAGTTAGGTATAGTTGAAGAAATCACCTACTCGTCAGATTGGTATGATTAGAAAGTTCCAGACAGAAACAACAATTTCTAAGCTTAAAACCCACATGTCTATGGATAGAGGAGGAGAAAAGGGAGAGACGGATAAAGAGATGTAGATGGCCTTCCTTTGCCTAGTGTGCACAATGTCCAGGGCTCAAGTCCCTGCAACAACAAATGAGAGCCAGAAGACAGGGTAGGAAGAGGAGGAGGAGAAAGAGAAAGACAGATAGAAAGAAACAAAAAGAAAGAAGAAAGATGAAATTGACGGCATTTGATGTCAGAGAATTTTGGTATTTGAGGGTTGTATTAATAAATTGCCCTTAGGCTTAAGAAACCTCGAAAATATTCTCTTGTTTTATTGAGAAATTCTATAGCCCCAATTTCGCCTATTGGGACTATTCAATCTATGTCATCTGATGATTTCTGTGCATGTTTACTAACTCTGGCAGTCTTCATGGCTTCTCTTTAATATATCCCTAGAATATATGGATTTTGCAACACTGAGATCACTTTATTTGCAAATTTTCTAAATGTCATAGAGAAAAGAAATTAATATGCATTTTATATATTCAGAGGGAACTGTGTCTTAATTGGTAAGTTTAGCACACACACACACACACACACACACACACACACATATTGAAAGCATGGTATTGTTGTTTTATGTGATCTAATTTAACTTCACATATTTTAGACCTCTCATTTTATGATTTCTGTTGAATAGATTGAATTATTTTGTTGGTTTAATGCTTAAACTATTTTTCTTTACTTTTTTGTCTATAACACAAACTGAGAGTCATATTTATTTATTCACATCATATTAATTATCTCTCATGTATCTTGAGTGAGTTGTAGTACATCTCTCATTGCTAAGAATAGTTTCCTCCTGGCTTTCATTTGACCTTCATATTAATTTTATTTATATTTTGCTGCTTCTGTGGAATAACAAGCCTTGTAAAGATATTTTCCAGTCATGATTGTATTCACTACTTCTACAATCTGCTTCTTCCTATCATGCAAATTTCTTCTAAAAGAGATGTCACTGCAGATTTTTATATGCCTATAAATATTTTATTTGCATTTCAGTGAAAATATGGCCAAATACAAATTTATAAGTTCAATTTTTTTTAATTTTAAGATACATAAATATAGTAGTAAATATGTGGGATGAAAAAGTTTAATTTTCAGCCTGGAGATGATAGGCCATAAAATTGTGTGCAGATTGAGTCAGTTTTAGCTGCCCTTGCTACACAAAAGAACATTTGTGTAAGATAGTGTCAAAAAATTGCTTTTCTAAAATCTACATACATTGTATAGAATCATAACATGTGCCTATATTATATATCACAAAATTTGTGCAAAAATAACATGTTGCCTTAGTGACTTTATTTTTATAAAAATATGCTCCATGTGAAGAATCATAAACATAACTTAGTCAGCTGATGCACCAAGCTGCCCCATGAAGGCAGGAAGTAGAACAAAATTGTACGTCACATAGCTCCTTCCGTCTAAGCTTTTTCCAGTAAGCACTGCCTATACTTTCTAAAATGTGTTCATTTTTCTAATTCTGATATCACAGTGGATATTTGTTTGCATTCTACTATGTGTTTTTTTCTCAATTTCATTTGTAAGGTTTTATGTATAATGCAATATTTTGATATATATAATCTAAAAATGATTTAAATATTAAAATATTTAGTATATTATATAGTATGCTTTATAAAATGATAATTCCATAAAGCTAATTTTTATATCCATCTCCTTAAAACAGTAACTTTTGCATTGAGAATACCCCAAATCTACCCCTTTAGCAAATTTCAATCTCTAATAAAACATTATAATACATGTCATGTATGTATTATATTACCAGAATCTATTCATTCAGGTAAGTTTGCACACTTAAGCTGACATCTCTACTTTCTCCTGTCCTCATTTTCTAGTAGCTACATGTCTATTCTCTATGTCTACAAACTTAGCTTTTCTTAAATTCTATGTACAAGCCAGATCATGTAATTATAGTTCTTTTTTTTTCCAACTCATTGCTCTTTGAGGGCCTCAAAACAGCTCAAATAAATACACAGAAACTTATGCATACTTATGAATGCCTGACCTTAGCTAGGCTTAATTCTAGCCAGTGTCCCCAAGTAAATTTATTCCATCTATCTTTTGCCTCTGGATTTTTTTATCTTTATCTATTGTATATACCTTGTTTTCCTTATTACTCTGTAAATGGTTATGTGACTTGATTCAGTGGCTGACCCTTGGTGTCTCCTCTCCTATTCTTTTTCTCTCTGAGCCTATGTTTCTTCTTCTATTTATTCCCTCTGCCTTCTAGCCCCACCCATTATCTCTCCTGCCTTGCTATTGGCAGTTCAGCTCTCTTTTAAACCAATCAGGTCTTTTAGATAGGCAAAGTAACACAGCTTTACAGATTTAAACATATGCAGCATAAAAGGATGCTACAAATCTTTGCATCATTAAACAAATAATTCACAGCATGAAAGAATAAAACAGATCTTAGTGAATATTCCACAATATGTAATATTTATCTTTCTGTGCCTGGTTTGTTGAATTAGCATTGTATCCATTAGGTCAGTTTATATCATCACAGAAGCATAATCTCTTTTTCTAAATTGAATAACACTCATACATATACATGCATATTCATATGTAATATCATAAATTTTTGTTATTTATTAACTCTGTGACAGAACCCAAGGATATCCTTCTTTTTGGATGTTGTACACAAAGCTTCTATTAAATGGGAATTGCAGATATACATATATCTTCTTTTCTATTTTTCATATTTTTTTTTCAATTTTACTTTTATTAAAAAATGTCATCTCCATGAATGTATTCCCCTGCTCCCCCAACCCTCCCAGACAGCCCTCAGCCTCGCCCCTCCCCATCCACCCATTTTCTGCCCCACACTTATTTTCTTTTCTTTCTGTATATACACAAAACAAAGAGAGATGAATTATATAATAAATATACATTTTCATTTTTTTAGAAAGTTCTGCATTTTTTATAACAACTGTTCCAATTTTTATTTTACTCAATATACATTGTTGCTTTTTCTCAGCACTCTCAAAAACTGCTGTCTCTGGTCACTTGGATAACAGTCATCCTTACAGATATGAGGAAATATCTGCTTTGTGATGTGCATTTTTCTGGTGGTGGGTGATGTTCTATTTTACCCTCTTCGTATCTATTATCCATTTCTAGTCTTCTTTGCAAAATAATTATTCAAATATTTTGCATATTTAGTAACTACCTTTTTCCATAGATTATATTATTTGCTTTTAGCTTTGGGATATTATCTTGTCTGATAAATGGCTTGCTAATATTTTCCCTTAGTTCATAGGCTGCCCTTTATTTTGAGAGTCATTTACTCTTTTATAGAAAAGATTTTCCATATGAATAATTACTTTTACTTGTTTACTTTTCTTTTGTTATCTACACTTTATATTTTTATTGTTTGACAGTTCCACATATGCATATATCTTCTGAATATACCTTCATGCTCTTCCCTTAATTCTTGCCCTATCACCTTCATGAAATTTTTTTCTCAACTTTGTCTGCTTTTGCTGGCAGCCAGTGGCTGCATCACAGCAACAGCAGGTGACAATTGAAAGTCAGGTGTCAGCCCACCAGAAGAAATGCTTTCTGATGAGAATGTCTCACTCAAGCGAGGCCTAGGAGGATACAGATTTCAGAATGTCTTTTGCTTATTCTGTGCCTTCACTTTGTGCTGCTACATGTTCTTATCTGATATTTGATATGATGCATTTAAATGTGGAGAGTCCCCCACTGCCTGCATTGTAATGTGTTTATCTCATGAATGCCTCTCATCTTCTAAGCATCACTATTTGTGGACTGTCGAGCAGGTGACTCCTCTTCAAGCTATATTGTTCATTTAATATCAACAATGTTGGCTTATATAGAGTTCTGATGAATAAAATAAATACAAAAAAATGCTACATAAGCCAGGGGATATAACCCCCCCCCCAGGTACTATTTTTAGATCACAGCTAAGGTTGTCATAGGAAAAAAATTGAATTTCTCCAGCTGCCAAGGTGGATGTACACGATTAGCTGATATAAAGCTTACACGAAGCTTTAGATAGACCAGGTTTCTTGCTAATGGTTTTTAAGATAACTATTCCCAGGAAAAACAGTCTGGTTCACAAGCACATAATAGCCTGCTCTCTGATTTGTTTAACCAAGGTTAAAAACACAAAGCAACCTAACTGCTATGCTGGTCTCTCTTGCTCGATCTGATAACCTAGGACAGTGATTAACTCTCGCCACAAACTTCTAATCTCATACAGGTATGTAATCTGAAGACCCTAAGTTGAGTCAACTAACTTTTTTATGTTGGGTTCTGAAATTGTATGAATGATAGGGGGCAATTAATTAAGGTCTAGAGACAAAAAATGGGTTTTGTTCACACACATCACAGGGGAGATTTTCCAACTGGCCAGAGCTACAGAGATAATCTGACTTCACAGAACTGAGAAAGAGTTGCAAGTTTCCTTTTTCATGATCTAAAGTTATACGCAGGACAGAAAAAAAAAAAACATACTTTAAGATATAAAATGCTTTCTGTGTCACTGGGCCTTAGAGAGTGCCATCTGAGCTCATACTAAGAGATTTAAGAGTCTCAAACAAAGCATTTAAGACACATATCTTCCTCTCTCTGTAAACACCCATTCTGAGAGAGCTTGACATTTTATGACTTAATCACAAAATATTAGTTTAAAATGTTTATTACACTTAGAAATATAAGATGTAGTGTGCAATTTCCTTATTTCTCTTAAATTCAACATTTACTTTTATAACTTCTTTAAAATCATTTATAAGACTATTTCTCTAGCTGGATAACAAAGTGACTGCTTCTTTGCAGTAGCAAGTTTCAGCCCACTCATTAGGGACTTGAGATTATTGCATGTGAGTTGTCAGGATGACTCTGTTTTTTATCATTTACTTAAGAAATGGAATGTGACACTCAAATGAAACTTCTACTGCCTGAAAGATTCTTTTGAATATATATAGCTGTGATGAACAAAGAGATCCAGATTCAACATGAGAGAATAAAGAGAGAACCATCAAAATAGAAGTGAATGCTTCCTTTTCCTAAAACCCCTCAGATAAAACGTCTAAGTTTTAATACTCTGTGGACTTTGACTTTCAACCCTGTCTGCAGCCTGGAATCTGTTTCTTCCTGAGCAGCAATGTCCTATCATTTAAAATACAACCCCACATAATTTATTTAGTGCTGCCTATATATGCATGAGTATGTCATCCATACCTACTACTTTATCACCTTGGAGTGGTACTCCATGAGCCCTTCCTCATCGTGCTGGTAGGCTTTTGCATTGATCATATGCAGGTCTTTTGTGCAGTCAAAGTCTGTGAATTCATGTTGCCAAGGGCACTGTTGTGTCTAAGAATTAATGTTTCACTAAAAAGACCCACTGCTTTAGGCTCTTACACTCATTCTGCCTCCTCTTCCATGGTGATCTGTGAGTCTTAGAAGAGACAAGTGGTGTGTGTGTGTGTGTGTGTGTGTGTGTGTGTGTGTGTGTGTGTGTGTGTGTGTGTGTGTGTGTCATTAAGGCTGAACACTGTAATCTCTGATTCTCTGTATGTTTACCAGTTGTCAGTTTCTGTGTTAATTTCCATCTACTGAAAAAAAAAAAAGTTTCTCTTCTGAAATGTGAGACATGCACTAATCTAAAGATATAACAATAAAAAATTGGGGGATAGTTTAATACTATTTACATTAGCAGAATAATAGTATTAGGTTCTCCCCCTAGACACTATTACCTCATTAAGTATGGCTCTTTGACCCAGTTAACAGAATTAGACAGTGATTGGTCACTCCCAGAACATGCATCCCACTACTGTGCCAGTTGATATATTTGGGTGGGCCAGCGGTTATGGCCGCTCCAGGTTCATAGATGGGTAAGGCTGACAATGACTTTCCACCTAGTGTAGCATTCATAGAATCTTCCAGAACTATAAATCCTTGACATATCCAGGTTCCTATCAGCTAGATATCTCCATGTCTGGGTGACTAAAACTGTGATGTCTTCAGGATAAGGGTCTTATTGTCAAGTGTTGAAGGGTGAACAAAAGCAAATTTATGAAATCCCACTAAGCAACAATTCAAAGAAAGGGAATCTATACATGGCACTGGGGTTTTTTACAGTCTATATTAACATGTTTTTAAGAAATTATCACCAATGAGCTCTTTCCCTGATTTTTCTTAAGAATTTTATGCTTTCTGATTATATTTAGATCTTCAACTATTTGTCAATCTATTTTTATAACAACTTTTTATTGATTCTTTGGGAATTTCATATCATGCAGGTCTCTCAAACATCATCAACACTGGACCTTCACTGAAACTCCTCTCAGATACTCTGTTGGTGCCCCAAGTCATGGAGATCCTGGAGGACCAGTCCCATCACTTAGATGGGGTAGATAGTAGGGTTGTTAACCCAAGGCTCATGATGTGGATCTGGATGGTGCCCGAGCTTATTGGTCTCAGCCACTGTGATGACCCATGCAAGGGGCAGAACCAGCTCTTCTACTCTCATAGGGACAAGTTCTTCCATGTCTATAGTGAGGGTTAGAGCAATCTCTTCTAAGTCTGGGCCCACCTTTCCCGTAAGGGGCTGGTCCAAGTCTCCTGCTACCGTATTCAGTGAGAGACAGGGCCAGGGCCAGCTACCCCTGTGCCATGCCTGGCTCGGTATGGTATGGCTTTCGATTTCAACACACATGGTTCCTATGGCCCCTGTGGTAACTCAGGCTATGAATATCAACACAGATCCCAGATACACCAGGAACATGGACCCAGACATGGCCCTCAGCAGCAGTTTGCACCAGGATATCATCATGGCCCCAGTGGCAGCACAGGCTACACAGATCATCATTGCCCTAGAGGTAACAAGGTCCTAGGACACCAGACTCCAGGCATCTGCATAGCTCTAGGTAGTATCAGAGACCACTTAGACTCACTTAGAATCTGGCTGTGGTAGGGCAACAGACCCGGTCACGGCCCTTAGCTGCAGCTTTGGCCTGTAGTTCAACATGGCAACTTGTGGCAGCACAAGCCGTTCAGATCTGGAAATATGCTCTTCATTTTCTTTCTTCACACATCACAGAGAAAAAAAAAAGCAACACTGTGACTACTGGGAATACTTGAGAGACCAAACAGACAAAAGAAAGCAAATCACATAATCACATTATAATTGTCCACAGAAGTACCATACAATATGATTCCTGTAACTTTACAGATTTTTATAATTCTCTCTCCCTCTCCCTCTCTCTCCCCCTCTCCTCCTCCTCTCTCTCTCCCTCTCCTCTCTCTCTCTCTCTCTCTCTCTCTCTCTCTCTCTCTCTCTCTCTCTCTCTCTCTCTCTGGACAAACAGCTCACAAATTAAAACTTAAGTTCTAAAATACAAAAAACAAATCCAGAAATTATAAGTCATTTTTCTAAAACTTAGTGGCAATATGGGGTCCTAAAGATAATGGGGTTTATAGTATGAATGCACAATAATGTTTGTTTTTTTCCTCTGGAGAAGTTTGTACACACGCACACCTGATTTATCTGTGTTCCTAGGGACACTTGCTTTGCAAACATAACCCATGAACTACTTACAAAAAAAATCATGGGAAACACATTGAGTCTCTAGACCATGCTTCGTGAGACATACTTTGTTTTTAGCTTCTGGGTATTGCAGTTTCTCAAGCTAATGTCTCATGGTGCATCATAACCCAGGTAATGCACAGAAAATTGAGGTTTAAATATTTAAACATGTGAAGCAATCAATATTCATGAGTATTTTATATTTGCTTTCAACTTTTATCACCTTGTTCTTTCGAAAAATAGAATATTTTTATTATCCTCCCCGGAAGTGCAGACTGCATAAACATTTTGTAATTCTTAACTATTTGAGGAGGGATGATTCATTAATATGCACCCTTTAATAGATTATTAAAACTAATTTGGATAATGTGGACACACTAGTTTATAGCTGCTAAAATTGTATAATGAGAACGTAATTTTAGACATAAATCAATTCTCTAGAAGTATTGAAAAGTGCAGAAAAACATTTTGTCTCTTCATTTTCAGCCAAGATCCAGGAAGGTTGGGTAACGCTATTCGAGGGAAGAAGGAGTCTGAAGATGCAGTTCATGTGGTTAGCATTTATATAATGTTTTGTTTCATAGTGTCCTGAAAATTAGTACAAATCCATGAGAGCATCTGGATACTTAATTTCTTTCAAATGATAAACACAAATATATTTCTTAAGAATTAGCAATCCAGTTCAAAATGAAATTAAAAACAAGTCAATGACTGCCAGAGCAAAGGAGACTCATACAATATAGCATATGGGGAAGTTTTAAATTTGAGGATGCAGCACATTTGCTCTAGAAACATTTAAAAATATGAACATGCAATTCCACAAAAAATCCCTTCATAAAGCAATTTGGAATTCAATGCTGACTACAGTGAAAATTGACAGAAATGTATATCAATTTTTTAAACCAACTATGAGTAGATAATAGGCTTATAAAAATGGTTCAACTATTTAGAGATGATTTGGTAGTGTCTTACAGTTATCTGTCCAACTAAAATAATTATGCCCTCATCATACACCTACCTAAATGAAGGTGTACACACTTATTAATAGAAATGTCCATGAATGCTTTTGAAACTTACTTTACATTATTTTTTCAGACATTCTACATAGTCCAGGATATCAGCAAATTCTCAGACCTCTCACTTCATTCTCACAAGTCTAAGGATTATAGTCATGCATCAATATATTTTGATGCAACTTTATATTGAGAGTTAAGATCTAAAAGAGTATATGTCAGCAGTTCTCAACCTTCCCAATGCTGTGCCCCTATAATAAAGTTCCTCATTGTAGTACGAAGTTTCTGGCCCAGACTTTCGGGCCTAACACAAAGTTTAGGTCCACAGACCCCGCAGACCCCGCAGACCCGCAGTCCCGCAGACCCGCAGTTCCACAGTCCTACAGAGACACATAGACGCTTTCATTAGTTTTTGGCTGATCAGCCTCAGGCCCAACCATATAGCTTGCTAGCTCTCTACCCTTCATCTAACCCATGTCTCTTGTTCAGCCATGCGGCTCGGTACCTTTCTTTAGAACAGCATAGTTGTCCTTGGCTTCCTCTGGCTTCTCTCTGGCATTCTGCTTCCAGAGATTTTTTCTTAGTCTGGTAGCCCCGCCTACACTTCCTGCCTGCCTTTGGCCAATCAGCTCTTTTTATTAGACCAGTGGGTGGGACAATTATTTACCATGAAACAACACAATACCCCTACATATCCCCTTTTATCTTTAAAACAAAAGGATCTCTAATTCTAAAATTCTTTTCCCCCCTTATCTATAACAGCTTATAAGCAACACTGTAAATAAACACAAACATCCATAATCCATGTTTTGGGAATGTGGGCGTCGTTCTCTAGGCTACTTCCTGCTGAATGGGGACGCAGACAATCTCATGGGATTCCAAAGGAAAATGTAGGATTATGGACAAGTCTTTGGTGGAGTAGTCTCTAAGGCTGGGTCATCTTAGCCAGTCTCTTTGAAATTGTTTTGGATTCAGAGCTCTGGAACTTCAACAGAGGTGTTCTGAAATGCTGAATCATCTGGTCCATCCATTTCCATTGGAGATTTTTCAGGGGGTCTTCCTCTATCAAACTTTATGTTCTTTATCCAGGAAGAAATCCACAGTCTTTCATTTTCTGTGAAAATAAAAGGAAAACCTCTTCTCCAAAGTAGCATACCTTTGCATTTCAATTTTAAAGTAAACTCATTTACAAAATATATAGGTTGAATTACTCCAACATTTATAATCAACTGTCTTTTAGCAGCTTTTACTAAGTCATTTTCAGTCAAGAAGCATAAAGATAAGACAGTAATATACAGTATCCAGACATTTTTTGTATTTTCTATCTTTACTTGGCTTTTATTTATTTATTTATGTATTTATTTATTTATTTATTTATTTATTTATTTATTTATTCTATTTCTTTAAGGGCTTTCTCTACCTCTTTTTTCTTTCTTTACGCCTATGTATATATATTTTCAAAACACTCTTTACCACTTAGACTTTTTTTTTTTTAAAAAAAAAACTGTCTTTACTATATATTTATTTCTTAACTTTTTCTGTCTCTGACCACACCTTTGCTTCTCTAGGGTGATTGACTCCACCCAGATTCTTCTATTTCTTTCTGTTTCTGAACACATCTTTAATTTGCCAGGATTAAAGGCTGGTATGATAGGTGGATGGCTCCACCCAGCTCCTAGTCTAATTTAATAGAATTTATCTTTTTAGCCCAGGTACTCTGGGAATTTTAGGGTCCATATAATCACCAAGTAAAGCTTTGCCATCTGCTGCTCATTAACTCCATTTAAGTATTAGGCAGCAGGGCCTCTTAAAGGATTCACAAGTACTTTGCCTCTAAGGCTGAATCAGGAAACTTTTCTTAAAAAAGCCAAGCTTCAGTTTGCCTCATGAAAACATGGACACTAGAAAGCCATCTTTGACTCTGTTCTCTTTTTGCCCTTTTGAACAGAAACCTTAAATACATCATTTATAACCTTTTGCTTATATTGAGGGTCCTGTGAGACTTCAGGAACCAGCCATTTTACACCTTAAATTGCACTCCAAAAGCCCGCCATTGTAGCTCAAGCCCACATGCTTCACCAGGGTGTCTCTGTACCTCGGCTCACGTGGGAGACACAATTCAGAAGCTGCTTTGGGCTCTAGACCATTTTTAAGCTTTCTATGTCTTTATGTGGGCATCATTTACCCATGTTGGGCTGCCATTTGTAGTATGAGGTTTCTGGCCCGGACTTTCGGGCCTAATCTCTAGGTTTAGGACCTGCAGACCCGCAGACCTGCAGACCCGCAGACCCGCAGTCCCGAAGTCCCACAGTCCTACAGAGACACACAGATGCTTTCATTAGTTTTTGGCTGATCAGCCTTAGGCCCAGGCATATATCTTGCTAACTCTCTACCCTTAAGCTATCCCATGTCTCTTGTTCAGCCATGTACTCGGTACCTTTCTTTAGAGCTGCATGGTTTTCCTCTGCATCCTGCAGCTTCTCTCTGGTGCTCTGTCTGGCATTCTGCTCTCTGAGATTTGCTTAGTCTGGTAGCCCTGCCTACACTTCCTGCCTGCCTTTGGCCAGTCAGCTCTTTTTATTAAACCAGTGGGTGGGACAATTATTTACCATGAAACAACACAATATCCCTACACCTCATGCTGTGGTGACCCTGAACCATAAATTACTTTTATTGCTACTTCATAACTGTAATTTGTTAGTTACAAATTATAATGTAAATAATTTTGGAGATAGAAGTTCGCCAAAATGGTCTCAATTCACAGGTTGAGAACAACTGACTAAGCCATAAATAGCTGACTGCACAACTAAAGTGTAAAAACAACAGCACAGTGGAGACATACTTTGAAATTAAGAATGACAAATTGCTGATATATGAAACATCAGTGAATCTCAAAATCAGGCTTCATGGAAGTAGCTAGGTGTATGACTCTCTATTATTTCTTTAGCTCATTCTTTTGAGGTTATAATCCATTGCTTTGAGCCTCACATTAGGGTGCTGGATTGGGAAGAGTGTATGCCAGTGCAAAACACTCATATCATGAACAAGAAGTTAGAAATATAATACAGGCTAGAAATGTACAACCCATTTTGGATGATACTTTTCTAATGTCCCAAGGATGTACTAAAAACCCCACCTCCTGTAATTTCACGGCAGCTGTGAATATGACCACAATGAGACTAAACATTTATATATGAAACAATGACATCCAAACTATTGCAGATCCTATTTTATGCAAGATTCCATAGAAAATAAGTTTTTCTTCAGCAATAGGAGATAGTTGACTCAGAGATGTGAAACTGTGGGGAAGAGGAAGGGAGAAAGCTTTGGATAAAGATGGAAAGAACTACCTGAGGATAAACGTTATGTTAAATGCCGCAATGCTTAAACATATATAAAATGATAGGTTAAATATGAGCAGCTTTGTATATTAATAATTATACTACAATATTCTCAAATTAATAAATTGTGTTAATTATGGCCAAGGGATAACACAGCAAAGATTTATTTGACATTTAAATACATACTTTTTGTTTAAGGCATTAAACATGAGCACAATTATAAAGTGAAACTGGGAAACTGTTTGCGTTGCTTTGAATTATATAACGAAAATCACAGTAAGATAAGGCATAGGCTGAACACAAAGCACAGGTTATTCCTAAAACGAGTTAAATGACCCCACACTCGTGAGTATATGGCAGCACTAACTGGCTACAAGAAAAATCACATGAAGTTGTGAGGGGGCTTCAGAAAAGGGCCTGGTAAGTTAGAGGGGAACTAACAGGATTCAGACACATTGCATATAGGTACAAAAATCTCAAAGAATTATTTAAAATAAATATAAAAATTCAAAAATGAGAACAGGACTTGCGCAGATTTACAAAAAGAAGAAAAACGTGTTAATAAAAATACTGGAAAAAATGATCTATCCTCACTAGTAACCATGGCAATAGAAAATAAAATCATTATTAAGTATCTTTTGTATATGAGGATGGTGAGAATTTTAAAATTCTGATTATACAAAATAGTAGTAAAGATATGGGATCACCTGACACACGCACATTGCTGGCAATTGTTTTTTAATGTTACTTGCGTATATTTAAAATTTGATGAATTTTATGCCCTCACAAAGCCAATGTCCTGTGACCTTGGAAATTTATGGTACAATGGGAAGAGGACATATATTGTATTTTTCTTCTTAGTATTTCTTATGGTGCTGAAAACTGGAGTCAGCTCAACTGTCCATCAAATAAGCCTTATAATGAATGCTTCACGTTAGTTTATGTTACTAATTCTCAAGCAAGGGAGGTTGTGCAGTCTTCTACTGCTGTGATGAAACACAGTGACCAAGACAATTTATAAAGCATTTCATTGGGGGCTTGATTCACCGTTTCAAAGGGTAAGTCCAAGATCCTCACGGTGGGAATATGGCCTCGGATGGCAGGTATGCCTGAGAGCTTACATCTGAACCTGCAAGTAGAGTGTGACACTGGGCCTGGCACAGGCTTTGGAACTTCAAAGCTCACCACCACCACCACCACCACCACCAACCCCCCCACTCCCCCGGTCAATGGCATATCGTCTCCTACAAGGCCAGACTTCCTAATCCTTCTCAGTGTACCATCTGGGAAGCAAATGTTTGAATATATGAGTCTATGGGAGGAGGGGAACATTCTCATACAAAGCACCAGATCTTACAAAGAATCTTTTTTTTGGTGACAACTAAGGACATTTTAAGAACAGATTGTTATATCTGGAGATAAGGGTTGTTCCTCCATGTACTGACTAATAAAGTATAGACCAGCATCATTTCATGTATGTTTTCTCAGGTAGAAATGAGGGATGCTACTAAACATTTTATACCAGAGAGCCCTGACAACAGAGTACTTCCTTATGCAAAGTGCCAATAATGACAAATTATGAAAACTTTTAATTATTTCATTTTACATGTATTTGCTCATGTATGTATATGCACTGCATGTGTGCCTAGTATCCAAAGAGGTCAGAAGGGGTATTGGTTACTCTGTATCTGGTGTTACAGATGGTAAGCTGCCCTGTGGATGCTGGAAATCAAGTCCTCTGGAAGAGCCACAAGTGCTCTTAGCCACTGATCATCTCTCTAATTCCAGGAAATTGCCTTAAACAACTAAATATTAACAACGAATTGACATGACACTGAAGGGAAGGAATAGGGAACACTGTCACATGTGTATTTAAAAAAATCTCTATATATGTACACTTATATATTCATTGTATCACTTTAAAATGTGTATGTAAATCATATACCTAGGTACTACAAGTGGCTTACTTTGGAAAGGTAAGAGAATAAAGAAAAATTTAAGAATATTTGAAAGTGATGTATTAGCAAATAGCAAATAAGACAGAATGTGTATTCTTCTTAAATGTAAAAAGTAGGTATTCAAAATGACATAAAATTATTTGTTTGTTTATCATTTTTGAAATCTTGATATAAACTTTTGCTACTAAAAATAACTTATTTAATCCACAAATCACTTTAAAAAAAATAAAGAACTCTTAAAACACTCCAAAGTAAGGACCTGGATAAAAGCAGAGTAAATGAGTCAGGCAAAATAAAAGTATTATTTAAGCCTTGAAATCATCACATAAGATCAAGATCTTGATTTAAGAAGGATGAAAATAAAATATGTTTAGAAACTTAGCCATGAAAACGAGAACAAAGCCAATAAGACAGAATAGCAGGAAAAAGTCCTTGCCATGCAGGCCTGATTCTAACCCAAGATCCCACACTGGAACAAAAGATCTGCCGACTCCCGAATGGTTTCCTGCAACTTCCACTCAAATACTGAGACACATAGATGAATGCAGCGCACATACCTACTCTTCCACAACTTCACCAAACACACCCAATGACCAATAATAACTTTTAAGGAAAAGAAACGAAACAATGGATTGATTGATGTTAGCTACAACACCATCATAATATGGGAGATTATGAGAATAAAAACTCTCGCCACAAAATAATAAAGCAAGAACCATGATTTAAAAAAGCAAATATGTAAGCTATAATATTAGCTTAGTGGTGGAAAAAGAAGGGTGTCGTAACCTATAACATAAAATTAATAATTTGAATTATATACTCCATAATAGTATTACATTATATGGTCAGTAAAATGTAATAATTATGGGTGGGTTTTAATATAGTGAAAATATTCAAAATATTTTTAAAAACTTAAAGTGTACAAACTTATCTTAAGTATACAGGTAATTTATAAATGTAAATATTAGAAACAAATACATCTCAGTGCTAACTGTATTTATATTTAACAGTTAGAGTACTGTGAATATTATATATATTTTTTTTTCTTTTAGTTTTCAGACTGCAAATACTTTACTGTACTTTTAAAAAGATAAAGCTGTGTTGCCATTCCTGGACATGCAACATATAGTTACTAATTGTTAACATTATCTTTATAGTGTGCTTTAGAAAATCATTAATTATCCCACATAGCTTGGAATGAGATCTTCTGTGAGTCATTCTTATTAAGTATGATTCAGAGATACATCTGTGAAATCACGGGTACTCTCATGCCCCCAGATGAGCATCAAAAGCATATGCTTTCCTCACTATAAAGCATAATAATAAGTGCACATAATGGGGAATTCATCTTCCATGATAAAGCCACTACTATTGATCCTAAGGGAAATGGGCTTTGGTGCTCGCTGGGACCAAATTCAGCCAAAGAAAAGAGTTTCCCAGCTGTCTGACTTAAGCAGCTATAATGACTATGTAATCACTCTTGGTGCTGGCTGATCTAATGGCTGAAGAAGCTATTTTGAGGCAATAACAATACTGGCCTATGGGCAGAAAGGCTCTGCCTGCTTCTCAGAGAAGTTCCATAATCCTAAGGAATAGAGAGTTTGATCATGAACAGAAATAATGCTAGCGGGTAGCATCTAGTATGATGAGTCACAGGAAAGTACACATTTATCATTTCTTCCTTTATAAATCACAAGTTTTGTCCATCACAAAACCTACTATTTAAGAGTTTGAATCCAACCCTTTATTTGAACTGTCACCATCGAACATGGGATGAACATGTGCATCACTTAAGAACCCGGCAACTACATTCCTGTAGCAGTTATTTCCACCTTTATTTTTTTAACTCCAGTCTTATTTCATGTTTTTTAAATAACCAAACAATGAATTAATATTTGCTTCACATTCCCTTATTCTTGTGGCAATTTGCTCACCTATATATCCTTCCAAAAGGAAGCTCATCTCCATTCCTAGCTCCTCCACATCCCTCCAATGTCCTTCCTGTACTCACAATACTTAATGTGGACAGACATGTTCGCTAGACATTTGCAGCATTCCAAGCATATGAGCATTTTGTATATACTTGTAAATATCAAAATTTTTAAAATAAGATTTTACTTTGTATATGTGAGTATTTTGCCTGTGGAGTCTCAGAAGTTTGCAAACCACCCTATGAGATTTCCGGAATGAAATCCCAGTCTTCTGCAAGAGGAGCCAGTGCTCTTATGTGCTGAGCATCTTTCCAGACCCATTTTGTTCTGCTTTAGTCCCCCAAAGAGGTTTTCAAGGGAAGTTTCAGTCATTCCTTCTCTTTGTAGTGCAGGTTCTGACTCAAGCTGACACCCCCAGGTGGCACATAATAGACTTGAGTGTAACAAGATGCAAAACTGCATAGGAAAAAAAAATCTGCTTTGGGTAAAATTAAGATCGTTTTCCCCTCCTGGCTACATGACTCTGATGGCCAAGATGCCAATATGTACATTTTTGTTAATATTTTTACAGTTCAGGAGGTGTTTATCTTGCATGTTATATCTTCTCATTTGTTACTATATGCTTATTGTAAATCTTAAAACCAAGACTCCCAAATAAAAACAGAGAATTAGTCATTTAAAACACACCCTGACACCCTTTACTGTAGATACAGCAATAGTTTTCATGGTGATTTAGGGCTTCAGACCCAATCCATATTTTATCTAGTCAAAGAAACTAGCAAAAGACATGACATTAGCTGCCTATATCACATAAGATACACATACTAGTTTGCCCTTCAACTTTACTGAGGCCCCTCTTTCTTCAGTTCCTTTTCCCATGTCTAAGTATTCTGAGTTATCAGCAGAATGCCCACAACACAGAGGGACAGCTTTTGTGCTCAGGTACCTTTCTTTCTGAACATGGTTTGTTGTATCATGTTTTTTCTCCCTATCATTTTGTGCTTCAATTTTCAGTTCATTAATAACTAAGGTAATTGCACACATTTTATGCTTGCATTGTGATTTGAATGGGATCGACTATAAAATGTCTTCCAACTTTTTACTCTTTGTTAGCAATTTTCAGTCACATTTATAAATTGTGGATATTATATATATACATATATGTACATATGTAATATATTCTACATATGATAAGTAATACCAAATTCTTCTTTCATTCTGTCATTTCTGTTAAAGGGAAAAGTATATATTATACTACTAAATTCACTTAAAATAGTCTTAAGATCATTCAAGTGATTTATTTGCTTCTTTATGTCCTCCTTGTAAAGGATTCCAAAGTAATTCCAGTGCTTCTTCCAAATGTAATTGTCATGTAATTGTTCCTTTCTGCTTAAATTTGTAAACAACCCACCTAAAATTGCTTAGTACATCTGCGGTAAAGGAATGGCTAAAATTCAGATTACCCCTTCTAGTTAACAGTTGACTCTGTATTATTTATAGGAACAGTGCTTTCCATGCACTGTTCTGACACAGTTGCAACAAACCAAATGGCCATGCGTGTGTCACTTTGCTTCTACAGCATTACTGCTAGAGTGTTCTTAGCAAGGACATACCCCAAGAACACACCAGCAAAAACTAAAAGGCATTCTCCAAAGTCCCTGGTCAGAGCTTTTCAAAGTCAGAAACAATAAGGAGAGACTCAGTAGCTACTCTAGATAATGAGATGTAAGAGGAGAATAGGCTAGGATGCTAAAGTGAAAGAAACATCATCACAAAGCATTGTGGAGACTAAGTTAAGTATGTGACTTAAAATCTTGGTGATACTTGCAGAATTCTGGCTTGCAGAATTCCATTGTGATTATACAAAATGCTAGCACTGGTCATGCCAAATAAGAAATATACAGAAATCTCTCTTCTACATATGTAGCTTTTTATTACGTATAAAATAAACGTGAACAATAAATGGCGATATATTCTCTTTCGATTCTCTGCAACTCCCACCAAAAAAATCACAGCCAACTTTTGTTTTCATTATTTGTTTTTAGAAGTTTGCTGTTGCTGGGGGGGTTTTTTTGGGGGGGTGGGATATCTGTCTTCCTTCTTGTAATAAAAATAATAGTTTTACTATTCTCAAATTTATTGTTAGAAGAATTTTTATCATACTGTCAAATGCAGATCTATTACCAAGCCAGCACACTTTTTAATCCTAGATTGTAACAGGCAGTGTAGGCCTGTAGCATAATGTATATCTTTTGCTGTTAATTTCATCAAATTTCTGGGGGATTAAGGCTCCATTTACTTATAATATTAATGTGTGAGGACTGTACCTATGTGATCTTTTCTTATTATTGGCTTTGTTCTTTTAATTAGGGCACATCTTCTATAATATAGTTCCTCTTTTAACTCAACCTCATTCTTACCAATTTAATCTTAAACTGTCTAGTCACTGTTCTGGTTTTGAATAATCTTCCCTTCGGAAGTAATTGTTCTAGTACTTTTGTATCTCCTTGCTCATTTTTCTCCTCTTAGATAATCTTTGACTTTTTGTATTATTAATAAAGTATAGTAAGATTGTTATAGAAAATATATATTCTAACCCCATTTCATAGCAGATAGAACAGGGCTCTTGGCTTCTCCACTAGGATATCTTAGGGTACACCTTAAGTAAGCCTCAAAAGCAACATCAGGGGAAGCACTTGCTTATCACAGAATGAGGAAGGGCTTCTCTGTTATCACCAATAACCATGTTAAATATCAGCAAGGAGGAATCATCAGGTGCCCCACTACTCAGTGAAATTCACTCCCGGAGTAGGATGGTAAGGTATGAAAGTCAAGACATGTGCAAAGACGGGTGAGCAAAGCAAAGAGGTTTGGAAACTGAGTGGCTGCCTGTAATTCAGAAATAACTTCTGTTAGGGTCCATATTTTGTTCCTTTTCTATTCCTAGATTCTGCTTGACAGAGGCGCTGTCACCTCTGGGCCATAGCTCTCCCTCCCACTTCTACAAGTCACCTGATTTCAGTTAACTCTTAATCTTCCACAAATAATTTGCTTCAATTATTCCTGCTTAAAACTTTCCTTGGTGTTATTGTTCATTTTCTTTTGGGTACTTTAATAAAATGTTTTCAACAAGGTCGAAAAAGCATGGAAAAGAGCACGTCTGTGGACTTTTGGTATAATATTCATGAAGCTTTCCAATAAGCATTCAAACACGAATCCTTACGCTCTATGAATGCCTATCTGCTCTGTATTCAAGGCTGAAGCACTGAATGATAGGAATAAGTTTATTGCAGTCTGGGGTAAGTACAGAATAAGAAAAGATAAGTAATTTAAAATTATAGAACTCTGATAAGTCATAAACAGTAAAAGGCTAGTTTTAACATTTATACTAAGAAATCCTGCTTTCATTTTTTCTGCAATGTGTGGAACTAACTAAAGAACATCGCATACTCCTCATAAAGCTGACTGTGTCATATCATCTGCCATCGAAGGTCACTACAGAGGACAAATCAGTAAGTCCATGAATGGACCCTAACCCTAATGATAGCATTGTGAGGTGATAAAAACATAGGCATAGGGCCTTGCTGAAGGAAGTAGAATTCTGGAGGCATTTCGGGAGAATAAATTTTGTCTTTGGTTCCAGACTATGATGCTTCATGCTCACAGCAATAAAGCCAGATGATCACAGACTGAAACTTACTTTACCATATTTTCTAGGTATTTTTCCATTGAAAAACAGTGACTAATACATGTCAAACATATCTCAAGTATTGTATTTATTTTTATTTGTTTGAAGAATATTCTGTTTACATAATTTGACTGTAAATTCTGAACCCCCAGCCAAACTCATAGTAGAGAAGAAAGCAACTTTTTCATATAAGTCTTCAATTTTAAAGAAAGTCCTGCAACATGCTCATATAGGAATTTACCTCATAGTTGACATTAAAAATAGTGTTTTGGATTAATTTTGATAAAAATTATTTTGTTTTCTACCCACAACATTATGAGAAATAGACAGTATAAAATGTTTATTCACAGAGTCTTCTTCTATTCTATTTATGTAATAAACCCTATAACCCAAATCAAGTTGGAAGCAATGAGTTTATTTCAGTTTACAACTCTCAGCTTATACTCCATTTTGACCAGTTATGTCAGGGACTCATCACAGGAACCTGGAGACATAAACTGAAGCAGAGAACTTGGAGGAGTGCTGCTTTCTGACCTGCTCCTCATGACTTACTCAGCTTGCTTTCTTATACCATCCGGAACCATCCATCTACTCAGAGGTGGCACCATCCACAAGAAGCTGAACTGCCCCACATCAGTCATTAAAATGAAGATGCCCCAAACTTGTCAACAGACCAGACTGCTGGAGGCATTTTTGCCATTAAGGTTCTCTCTTCCCAAATGTCTCCAGCCTGTGTTAATTTGACATAAGAACTAACCAATTTGCTTGGCTCCTTGGTAAAAGTCACAAGATTAAATGAACTTTACAAGGTTCCCCATTAAAATATTCTTTAGACAACTCGAGATAATTTGGAAAATACACTCACCACTGAGTCATCCAGACTGCATTCCTTGACAAACAAGAAAAAATTCCAACTCCCTAGTATGACATACCAAACTTTCTTTGAAAATGTATAGTCTCACCTCTAAAAATTAGTATCAACTAAAACAGAATCCTACAAGTCCTTTGACATATAGTTGATTGCAGAACATTATCTCTTGGCAAAGGCTGTCTCCCCATCTTTATGAGACTTGAGCTTAGAAATTTGTTTGGGTCCAAATAAATTGAAATATTTTACTAAAGTAAGTTTCCTCCAAATAGAAACAGTGATCTCACTGGTTGGTTACCATAGCTATCTGGCACTTGACACAAAACTAGAATCTCCTGGAAAGAGAAAAATCTGAAATGAAGAATGGTCTCTATCAGTTGCCCTATGGGCATGCCTGTGGGAAATAATTTCTAATTGATATAGGAAACTCAGACTGCTGCAAGCAGCTCGATCTCTAGACAGGTGGACTTGGCCTCTAGAAGGAAGCTAACTTAGCTAGCCAAAGGAAGTAAGCCAATGACAGAATTAATTCATGATTTCTGCTCCAGGCCTCTAGGTTCCTGTCTTGAGCTCCTGCCCTGGCTTCTTCAATGAAGGACTGGATATATTGTAATCTGTAAGCTGAAATAAATCATTTACTCTCCCAATTTCACAAAGTAAAATTGTTTTAGCGAGGTAACAAAAATAAACTATAACACCAGTTTCAGGAAAAAAAAGACATCTCTACTCTTTCTTATGTCCAAAATCAGAGAAGGAGAGAGAGAGAGAAAGAGTAGAATTTAATTCTGTCTCCTCCTGGTGACTTCTATAAAAAGGAATCAAGACTCACTGATTGCCTAAAAGGTAAAAGAAATACTCCTAAGGAAAAAGAACATTTTCTAAAGAGAAAAAATGGAGGATGAGCTGACAAAATCATTACTCCATGCAAACATCTTTAAAAGCCAATGTCAGTCACCCTCATAAACTTCCATTCCCTTACAAATCTAAGAAATGAGTTTCATAAACAGTCATCACAACACAGTGTGCCACTTTGGGTACTGATCTGCCTCCCTCTCTAGACCATGACTGCTAGAGGTAGAACCCTTACCTGCATTCCAAATCATTCCAAATTCACTTTCATGTGTTCAGAGAAGAACATCTATAAACAATTAATTGTATTTATGAACAATTTTCTTCACATAAATAAGATGCAAGTATGATGTTTGAGATTTAATATATAAGAATGTGAAACATATTTGTTCATGTTTTGCAGAATAGTACCTGATGACACAATCCATTATTATAGTCAATGTCTTTACTTTAAAATAAATTTGAAAATATACTTAATATCTAACAATCAGAATTGGCTTTTTAATTCTTTTTGGCTATGATAAATGGTAAATTAGATATGAAACTTTAAATTCACAAAAATAAAATATATGATACAATGTTTTCTTTAATTTTGCCAAATACAAATAGACTAGATATTGCAGTGAAAAGTTTTTGGCTCAGCCTAGCCCTGAGATCTGGACTTGTTTGCAGATGTCTACTTGTTTAGCCCTTAGGTTAGAGTCTTAAAGTCTTAAAGAAGTACAGAAGCTTATATTAATTATATGTTGTTTGGCCAATGGCTCAGGCATACTGTTAGCTAGTTCTCAAATTTTAATCTATTTTTATTAATAATATGTCTTGCCTTGTGGCTCATGGCTTATTTAATATTTTTTTTTTACCCTGCTCTGTCGACAGAAGTTCAGTGTCACTCTCTGACTCTGCCCCTTTTTTCCCTTTTATCTATATGCTCAGATATTTTACCTGTTTTTAAGATGGCTTGTCATGGGCCAAAACAGTTTTTTTTGATTATCTAATGATAATTTACAGCATATAGAAAGACATCCCACTGATATTGTAGCAGTGATTCTTACTTGATAACATTTTTGTTACATGTAATTTTACTATATTAAAGTTTAAAACCTTCCCTTTTCATTTGACAGAAGAGAAGTGCTGTGGAATGGTCTTTCTGCATGCTGTAAATTGTGCTGCTACCACTGGTTAATAAAGAAGCTGTGTTGACCTATTACGAGACAGGATAGGAAAGCCAAGACGGAGACAGTAAGAAGGAAGGCACAGTTGGAGCAGGTGCTTAGGGAAATGAGATGTAATGGAACAATTAAAGCCATGAGACATGTGATGATACATAGATTCATAGATAAAAGTTAATTTAAGATAAAAGAGCTAGTTAGCAATAAGTCTGAGCTGTAGACTTAACAATTAATATTGTAATTAATATTAAGCCTCTGAATGATTATTTGATTATTTTATAAGCATCTTAGTAGTACTAGATGGGATGGAGAAAAGCTAGATGGGACAGAAAAGAAAATCCAGCTACAACTGTGAGCTATAAGATGAAATGACTCCTTCCTGAGTTGCTTTTAGTCATATTGTTTTATAACAGCAATAGAAAAATGAACTGAGACAACATATCTAATAATTTTAATGCTCCAAATATCAAATCTGCAAAAACTGTATCATCTGGACAGAAGCATGAGGAAAGTGTCAAAGTAAATGTTCAAAACAGAAAGAGAAATGGGAGCTGGGCAGTGGTGAGATAGAAACTTTAAAAATATTGGTATCAAAAGAGATAAATGTATAAATACTGTTTTTCTCAGGCGTTAGGGAAACTACAGAGATGAAAGCCATGTGTTATATGATCTTAGGCCATATTTTATGTCAAGAAAAGTCTAAAAAGTAGATATATTAGTGAAAATATGGACAATATGTTATTTATAAAGTGCTAATGTTGAATTTTGTAATTTTGATCATCTTATGGTTATAGAGGACAGTTTATTTTCTATAAAGTAGATGCCATATTTTTGGCTTCAAGTCACAACATCAGCAACTTACTCTCAGCAAGGTAACTATGACTTCAACATAATGAGTCACATCACTGAACTTATTTTGATGCATACTCCCCATTGGTTATGGTGTTCAAAGTGTCATCTTTTGTAACAAAGGCACAGTGTCTCCTCACCATCTCAATCATCCCAACACTGAAATTTTGTGACTCATTTGTCTTTCAGGATTTAGTGCCTGAAGCCAATGAATTTCTCATCCCTTAATACTGATATGTCATTTGTTTATATGAGTTGATAGGAATGTCACTATATAATTAATATCAAGGAGAATCTGATACAGATACATTTTGCTATTTTCTGAAGATATATATATGTATATTTGTATATATAACACATATATATGTTGATCAAATGCACTTTCACTAAGAACCTATTCATTGTTGTATCTGTAATTACCATCAAGAAAGGATGAATTGAGTCCCCACACTGGTGGGTTAAATGTAGCATAAGTCATCATGAGAATCAAGCTGGACCTTTAAACAGTTATTTCAGATTCAGCTGCTTAAAAGTCTCAATAAACAATCTTATTAATATTCTTTCATAACTAAATTTATTTCTAAGGAACTAAAGACACTTAAGGAAAATAATTCAGTGTACTGTCTTCCCTTTAACCCACCCCAGTCTCCTTTCTTATTTGGAGGATAACCTATCCATGGTGCCATGATAATATAGCCTATGATTCTGAAGCTCTCCACAAAGAGCTGCAAAATTATTAGAACATAAACATCTCTCTAATCAGTAGTAATTTTATCCCAAATAGTGAAAATATGTCAGATGCTACCTTAGGGGAAAAAAGGCATCAGGGAAACGCAAATAAAAGCCACTCTTAATCTTATTCCAGTTTGAACTGCTAAGGTCAAAGAAACTAATGACAGCAAATCCTGGTGCAGGCATTGGTCAAAAGGGAGAGACGCTAGTTTTCACTGCTGGTGGCACTAAAATTTTCATTCTTAAAAATTACATGACATTATTTTGCACATAAAACACCCTAAAATATTTTTCAATTGTGATTCTTGAGGTTTTTAGATCTACTAGAGGCTTCAGAATAAAATAGTTAAGATATGAAGGAGTTTTGGAGTTCAGGATCTGATTTATCATTTGGTTTCAAATCATATTCTTCCCAAGTGAGAAGCTTTTGTTTAACCCTATTTTAGGCTTGATTTAATCAGTGCCCAAGAGAAAGAAGACTAACCTTTTGGCTTCAGACATTATCTTCAAAACAACAGACCTAATTTATGTCCATATGAATTTTTCCTAAGGTAAGTTACACCTAGAGAGCATGTGTACACGTGTGTGTGTGTGTATCTGTCTGACTGTCCTTATGAACAAAATAACTTTCTCTGCTGTGTATAAAGTTATCATAAGGTAGCCTCTGTAGCTTCTGGAGCTCTGTTCCTGTTGAAAAAGCATCAGCTGCAAACAGAATTTCATGGAGATGTCACGCTAATAACAATTAAGAAAAGTCATTGCCTGCTAAGCACCCAGAGTGCCCCCCTCTTTCCTAAGTGATGTCTAGATGGCTTTTAATACCAGAAAAAGAAAAATAATTTATAAACTAAAGGTCCTTGTGGTGGGATTCAGGTGTCAGCTGATAAGGTCCGAAGATGCTTATCCAGGGTCCTGGGCTCCTGAAGGGGGAGTGGCCAACTCCATTCATTAGGGGCTGCTGGGACCCTGGGAAAGCCCATTTTCCTGGTTCCTGACTACTGGAGAGACCGGTGTGGCATCCATCGTCCACGCTCGTATAATCCATTCCCTGTTCAGGCGCCAATATAAGCTGTTACCTGTATCATGAGTGTTGGTTTATAATTTAATAAATTTTAATCTTGGATTGATACATTTTAAGAGAAACTCTGCCTACAGGTCCTGACTATAACTTAGTTGCTATGATGTGTATTCTCCTTAGTGGTCTCCATTGATAATGGAGTTAAAATAGGCAGTGTGGATGTTGTAAAACTGTGTTCTTCAACACTTGTGAACCTGCAATTCAGGATTAGAAAGATAGATCCAAGCACTTAACTGCATGCACATATATAATACAAAGAAATACTGGAATTGTTTAAAAAGTACTTAAGGGTTGGTTTTTATTGGTGTATATTAATTATATAATATACTGAGACTCATTCTGACATCTTCCTGTATTTAATGTATCGTGATCACATTATCCTGCAGTACCCGACTTTGACCCCAAATTTTCTCTCACTAATAGGTTTTCTCTTCCCAAATGGTATCCACTCATGTTTTCCTCCTTAAATCTGGAAACCAAGTATGAAAAAAGGGTATTTGATTATTCTTCTACATATGTCTTACTTTGTTTAACATGATGATCTCCCGTTACTTCCATTTTTGTAAACATAATTTTATTCATTGTTTCAGATGAGTACAACTCCATTGTGTATCCATCGTACATCTTTATCCATTCATCCACAAAACAAATGAATTCTTTGTCTAGACAGCAATAAACATGTGTGTACATGAATTGCTGCTGTGCTTAGATCCTTTCAGTATATATTCATGGATAGATCAGCTGAATTATGTGGAAGTTCTAATTTTTTATTCATGGGAAAACTCCATTCTTATTTCCATGGTGTGTGTGCTAATTTAAATTCACACCATAGTGTGGAAGTATAACGGTGACTTTCTCCTTCCATCATCAACGTTAACTGGTCTGCTAACTTAGATGTTGAATTGTTATGTTTTCATGTATTTACTGGATATTTTATTTCTTGTTAGCAGTAAAATTCATTTGTCCACTTTTTGGTTGGGTTACTTGTACCTTTACATTCAATTTTTGAGTTCTTGAGACATTCTACATGCTAATTCCATGTCAGATGAATAGATAGCAAAGGTTTATTCCACTCTGCAGGCTGTCTTTACTATGTTGTTTCTTTTGCTGTGGAGAAGCTTTTTAATTTAATATAATCTTATCTTTTTTGTAATTTCCTGAGTTGCTTAAGCCCTACACAAAATTTATTGACTATATCCATGTATTACATGTCTTCCCTAGGTTTTCTTCCAGGAATTTCAGAGTGCTTCAAATTTTATATTAAGGTCATGGATCCATTTTAAGTTGGTTTTTGTACAGAAAGGGGAAGAAAGAGATGTGGATCTTGTTCCATTCTTCTCCCTGTGGATTCCAGCACCATTTCTTAGCAAACCTATGTTGTTTTCTAATTGTATGGTTTTGGCATATTTGTAAAGAAATCATGTGACTATACCATTATGGGTTTATTAATGGGTCTTCCTCTGATCTGGCGTGCCAGTATCTTGTGATATGTCACTCTAGCTCTATAGCATAATTTTAAATAAGTTATTTTGGTGCCTCTCATACTAAGCATAATTTTAAAAGATGTAATCATGCCATTACAGGTGGGGCCTATAACACTTGGCATCTACCGATACATAAGAAAGTAATGGATGCTATGAATGCCATACTTTGAAATACAAAACCTCTTTTCTGCCTTTAAAAGCACCTCACTATATAATTGGTTTCTTTTCTTTACACATCACCATTTCTGTTGCTACTGCTACTGTTAGCCAATACTTACTAGAATATGTACAAAGTATTATAAAAAGTTTATTTGGTATATGTTACACATATTAGTTACAGCTATGCAATAAGTTGTCTTTTAGCAGGTTAAAATATGCACATCTGTGGAAAGTTTTGGGGAACCATATAGAGAGGTGATTCTGGATCTCTAAATAAATTATCTCTGAGGGTAGCTACCATTTGATAAGCCAGAACCTGTTTGTGTTACTGCCAGTATTTGATTTACAACTCTAGTGACTGTATTAAAGTACTGTCAATACTCAAATGCTACAGACAATGAGACAAAGCCACAGTGACAATTTGAGAGTGTGTACAATAATTGTGCCTTTTGTTAGAATAAAAGATGAACCTACTTAGACTGGGGATGCAGCTCAGTGGCAAGGTATAGATCTAGCATACATTCTGATTCCCAGTACTGAGCATAAATTCTAACTTTATTTTACATAGGACCAACTCCTTTATTCATCTGAATAAATTTATTTGGAATGTGTGTGGTTCATGTGCAGGTACACAGGTACTACAGTGCAAATATGATGGTCAGAAAGTTACTATAAATATTAGTCATCTTCAGACAGGGTTCTATTGCTCTGCAAAATACATTGGCCTGCATGTTTCTGAGGATTTTCTCTCTTTTTTATTTTTTAAAATTAATTGAAAATAGAGTATTTTCATACATTATATCTTGATTAAAGATTTTCCTCCCTTTATTTCTTTCAGTTTTTTCCTCCCCTCTGCATCCACTTCTTTTTCCATCTCTCAGTAGAAAAGAAGAATTTTCTAAGAGATAACAACCAAACTTTAAGTCACTGAAGAAAGAAATTGAAGAGGATATCAGAAAATGGAAAGATTTCCCATGCTCCTGGATTGGTAGGATCAAGATAGTAAAAATGGCAATTTTACCAAAAGCCATATACAGATTCAGTGCAATCTCCATCAAAACCCCTACAGATTTTTTTTACAGACTTTGAAAGAACAATACTCAGCTTCATATGGAATAATAGGAAACCCAGGATTGCCAAAACAATCCTGCTCAATAAAAGAACTCATTCAGGAGGAATCACTATCAAGATATACTGTAGAGCCATAGTAATAAAAACAGCCTGTTACTATCACAAAAGCAGACTGATGAATCAATGAAATCGAATTGAAGACCCCAACATTAACCCACACACCTATGAACACCTATTTTTGACAAAGAGACCAAAAATATTCAATGGAAAAAAAGATAGTTTTTTCAATGGTGTTGGCCTAACTGGATGGTAGTATGTAGAAGAATGCAAATAGATCCAAACCTATCACACTGCACAAAACTCAAATCCAAGTGGATCAAAGACCTCAACATAAACCCAGATACACTGAACTTGATAGAAAATAAAGTGGGAAATACCTTCCCACTCACTGGCACAGGTGACCACTTCCAAAATATAACACCAGTAGCACAGATACTATGAACAACAATCAATAAGTGGGATCTCCTGAAACTCAGAAGCTTCTGTAAGACAAAGGACACATTCATTAAAACAAAATGAGAGCCTACAGAATGGGAAAATATCTTCAGCAATCCTACATGTGACAGAGGATTGATCTCAAAAATATATAGAGAACTCAAGAAACTAGAGCCCAAAAACTTAACCCAGTTTAAAAATGTAGTTCAGAGCTAAAACAGGAATTCTCAACAGAAGAATTACAAATGGCTGAAAGGCACTTAAAAAATTGTTCACCATCTTTAGCCATCAGAGAAATGCAAATCAAAACAACTTGAGATGCCACCTTATACCTGTTAGAATGGCTAAGTTCAAAAAAACATGGATGACAGCCTATGCTGGACAGGGTGTGGAACAAGGGGAACACTCCTCCATTTGTTGTTGTGAGTGTAAACTTATAAGACACTCTTGAATAATGTATGGCTATTCCTCACAAAACTGTGAATCAATCTCCCTCAGGATCCAACAATAACACTATTGGGCATATACCCAAAAGATGCACATTCGTACCCCAAAGGCATTATCTCAACTATGTTCATAGCAGCATTATTTGAAATAGCAAAAGCCTGGAAACAACCTAGATGGCCCTCAACTTAAGAATGGATTAATAAACTGTGGTACATCTACATAATGGAGTACTACTCAGCAGTAAAAAAAAAAAAATGACATCCTGAAATTTTCAGGCAAATGGATGGACTTGGAGAATATCCTCCTGAGCCCAGAAAGATAGACATGGGATGTACTCACTCTTAAGTGGATTTTAGACAAAAAGCAAAGAATACCCAAGCTTCAAACCACAACCCCTGAACATCTTGGGATTAGAAGGAACTTAAGAGAAACATCCAGAGATTCCCCTAAGAAGAGAAAATAGAGAAGATCACCTTACCAAATATTGGGGTCATAACAGGTTGCAAGCAAGAAGAGTTGGGAGCAAATCCTGAAAGAAGGCGATGGGTGAGTGAGGGGAGCAAAGAGTGAGATGGAGGGAGGTAGATATCTTGATAAGGGAAGCCAGTGTAGGATTAGAAAGAAACTGGGTGTTGGGGAAATGTCCAGGAACTTGCAGGATATCCCTGGCCAAGTCTCCAAACAATGGTGGACAGGGTGACTAAATGGGAATTTCCCTATAATCAAGTGAGTAAATACCCTAGGTGTCATAACAGAACCTACACCCAACAGGGAATGGAAGTAGGGGCAAACATCCATGGTTGAGCACTAGGAAGAGCCCCTGGCCTAGCTGAGAGCAGGGGAGCATAGAATCTGTATGAGCAGGGGGATAGGGATTATGAGGAAAGTTCCCATGGTGATGGCTGGCTAAAGCTTTAGGGAGCTCACTGAATTGGGAATTGCCACTGGAGATCCATCAGGAGGGGGAGCTAGGCCCTCCAAGTGTGGGCAACTATCAACTGCCATGAGTGTGTGTAGCCACAAGGGGTGGAATCAGACTGTGTTCCTGTTTATGGGCTAGCACCTTGGAGCCCATTCCCTATAGAGGAACACCCAACCCAGCATTGACTTTGGGATGAGTGACTCAAATATGCCTGGAGTGAATGTGCAGTGCTGGGCTGACCCACGTAGAGACTCCTCACCCTTTTAGGACGGGATAGGTGGATGGGGAGAGGCGAAGCTGAGGGCTGTCTGTGAGGGATTGGGAGGGGTAGGGAAGGGGGAGCAGGGGCATACATTTATGGAGATGACATATATTAATTTTGGCTTTATACTGGCAGCTTGGTATAGGGATTGGCAAGAGCAGATGGCTCATTGTCATAAAAATAATAAGAACTTATTTTATTAAAATAATTTTATATGCCATAATCTATAGATCTCTGAAATATTTGAAGATGACCTATCTAAAAATATGTCTGTTTGACCCTGAAAATGTATCTAATATGACTGTTAGTTTGATTGTAATGTCTAACTACTAACTTGAATTTCTCTATATCCTAATTAGCTGATAATGATAACATTCAAGGACTAGTAATTTATATTACTGTATGGGTGTACTATCTTGAACAAGCATAGAAATATATGTACAGTAACAAAATTCATCTTAACTTTGTATCAATACACAATTTGTATACAATATTTAAATCTAGTAATTGCTTCTTAAAAATAGATTTAATAATTTACCCTTATAGCCTATTATCTCTGACCGTCTTATTTTGCTTTTTTCAAACAAGAACCTTGAGTCTAATCTCTTTTATTAAGCCTTTTTTCCTAACTATAACCCAAATGAAATTGTAAGCAATTACCCTAAACAATGACAACTATCTATAACCCATTGAAAGATCAAAAAAAAAAAAAAAACAAACAAACAAAAAAACAAAAACAAAAACAAAAAAAAACCCACCCACAACACATCTTGGAATGTGAGTGTCATGTTCTTAAACTTACTTCTTGCTGTTTGGGGGTGACAGCATCTTTAAGGGATCCTGAGAAGAGAAATTTTGTTAATTGTCTAGTCCTGATATAAGTAACTGTCTCATTTGTTATCCAGTCTGTGCATAATGAAAAAGTATAGTGCTGGTCTCAAGTCCTGGCTAGGGTAGTCTATGAGGCTGGTTCCTCTCAGCTAGCCACCTTGAAATTGTCATGAGCAGTTTGTAGTCCAAAACCAGTTTTGGTTGGTGTTTGTCAGCCTAGTGGCTTTAATCCTAGTGAAAGCATTGTTGTGGGCCCCCAACTTCCTTTTGAATACTGAAAAGGTTGCAATTAGGCATTGTCATGGTCACTGCAGAGAACTGATAAGAGACTTGATTCCAAAACAATGTAGAGAAAGCTAGATAAAGCCTTTTATCTATAATTAATTAGTATTATAAATCATCGATACCTTAATAAAATGTTTAAAATATTTATATTTTTCTAATACATTTTGATATAAAATTTATATTTAATAAGATTAGTAGCAATGGAATAGTCCCTTTATTTTGGTTGTTCTGTCCCATATCAAGTTGATCTTCTGATATGATACAGAGATTTTGTATTTTCCTTTAACAACTATACTTGGGGTTAGAGAAGAGGAGAGTCACACTTTAACTCCAAAGCCAGATTTAATTTATAATTAAGCTGGGACTTCAATTTTTTATAGAAATTGATATAGATGTTAGACAGTGAGATTTTACCCTGTAGAGTGTATTGGAGCCAATAGATCCAATATTTCTTTGTAATTTTCTTTTCTGGATAGCCTTCCCTTGTGCTTTAGATGTCTAGATGTCCAAAGTCTTTAGACTTCTTGAAGTTCTTGAAGATGGATTTTTATAGTTTTCTGTAAAGTCAAAAACAACACCCTACCCCAACCCTTGTTTGGTGAGTTTTTCTTACAACTTAAAGAATTGTCACATAAGTGGATGAGCCATCATTTCTTTTTATCAAGAAATTTGTCAAGTTCAAATTGAGTCTTTATTAATTTTGATGGCATCAATTGCTTTCCTTTACATGCAGAAACAAAAGCAAAACCCCTTGCCCAACACAGTACATATCCAGGTTTCCATTCTGAGGTCAACATATCTTTGAAGTAAAAAAGCTGACTTTGCTCAGTAATTTTTTTTTTTTTTATAATCCAATACCTTTCTTCAGCTATTGTTGCCTTCTCATTAGCACTAAGAAAATTCGAAGTTAATAAATCATTATAAAGTCTGTTTCTGGGAGTCTTATCTCTTTCTGTTTGCTTAGAATATCTTTTAGAGTTTGATTTTATCTTCCTGTGACTGCTTGCCCTGTAGAATTGTATGATATACCTGTAATATGTTTTATATTAGAAGAAGCAAAAACTGTTTTATTTTACTAGAGATATATGCTGGAGCATTGTCAGTAATAATTTGTACAGGTATTCCATGATGACTATACCTTCTAGAAAATGTGTGATTAAAGAATCAGCCTTTTCTGAGCTCAAAGCAGTTGCCTATTGAAATTCTGAAAATGGATCTATTGTATGAGATACATATTTTAATTTTCCAAATTCTGTAAAATGAAACACATTTGTCTGCAAAATTTCATTTCTATTTATACCTTTAAGATTACTTCCTGCTGGTAATGGAGTTTGAATATAAAAGAAACAGGCAGGATATCTTTTTACAATTTCCTCGGCTAGTTGCCAAGTAATGGAAAAATCCTTTTTTAAACCTTTGCTATTGACATGATGTTTTTGTAAAAGTTTTAAGCTCTAATATACTTCCTATTAATAATTTATTAATTTCATTATTACTTTGTACTACAGGATCAGGAAGACCAATATGAGATCAGATATGTGCTATTTAGAAGGACACTGCCTATTTCTGATTATTTCTTGTAACAGAACAAATAATGAAGCTAGTTCTGACTCATCAAGGATAAAGTCATTAGTACCAATGTACAAAACAACTCATTCTGCATACTGAAGTCAGTAACTATGTTAAGAGTTTCTGTAATATCCAATAGTATCATCATAATAGCATATAATTCTGACTTTTGAACAGAATTATAGAGCTTTAAGCCACTTTACTTACATTTTCTGAATTATAACCTGCCTTTTCTGATTTATTTGCATCATTATAAAATGCAGGGGCTTCAGAAATTGATGTACCCCATACTACACGAGGAAGTATCCAGTTAGTTCACTTTATAAATTGAATTATTTTGTTTTGAAGACATCTGTAATCTCTCCAAAAAAATTACTGCAAGCTCTTTGCCAAGGTTCATTTTCTTCTCATAATTAGTCAGTTTCTTCATTGGTTCAATGTACAACAATTTCTACTGCATCCATTTCGGTCAATCAACAAACTCTTAATTTTCCTTTAAAAATTAAATCAGAAATCTTTTCCACATGTTTTTAATTTCATACTAAGTTTATGTGGTAGAAATAACCATTACAATATAATCTTCTCCCTTTGCATTATAATTCTTGTAGAATAATGCTTAGAGTGTAAAATAAGCAGAATGTAATTAAATTCTGGATCCACACAATCCATATGTGCATCCTATAATTCTTTTCCACAAAAGTCAATTCTCTTTCAGCTTCAGCTGGCAATTTAGGTCCTTGTTACCATGTAAGATTTTGAACAAATTTTCCAGTTCATAACTTTTTATCCTGAGTGATCTGTAAACTGGAAATATTTTTTAGTCATCTTTGGAAATTATTAAGCGTCCCCAAACTATCTCTCCTGATTTGTGCTATTTAGGGTCTGAATTTTTTATATATTCTAAATAATTAATGTAGGAGATCTTTATATTTTTCAGGAGCAACTGGAAATCCCCAAGAAGGCAAGTTTTTTTTTTTTTTTTCACTTCTTCAAACATTCTTTCTGATGTATCTATACTTGAGTCATCCAAGAAGATACTGTCCATGTAATGGTGAATGACAGATTGTGGGACTTGCTTGTGTATCATTTCTAATGGCTGTTGTTTCAAATTTTGCCAGAGAGTAGTACTATTTAATATTTCCTGTGCAAGAACCCTCAATTGATATCTCTTTACAGGTCAAGATGTATTATAAGTAGGCACTGTATAAGCAAATTTTTCTTTGTTCTGTTATTGTAGAGATATAGTAAAGAAACAGTCTTTTAAGCCAATAACTACAATGTAATAAGAGGTTTCTGGCCTGTCAAGCCAGAGGTCTAGAGGTTTGAACCCTTTCTTAGCCCCAAATGACCACATAAAGTTTATACTAATTTCATTCTGTTTGGCATATGGGTCAGACATATTGCTAGCTAGCTCCTGCATCTTAATTCAACTCATTTCCATTTATCTGTCTTGCCATGTGGACCCATGGATAATCTGTGTTACTTTTTACATGTTGATTCTTGGGTGTCTCCTTTGACTCCACTCTCATTCCCTTATCTATGCTCTGATTTCCCCACCTACTTTTAAGATGCCTACCATAAGCCAATACAGTTCTCTTATTAAAGAATATTCACAGCATACAGAAGGACATCCCATATCACTTTAATAGACAATTCTTTAGAGAAGGTAAAGGAATTCCAGGCTTTAGAGAACCCACTGGCTGAATCATCTTGTTTATCACTCTTAGATCTGTTACCAGTCTCCATTTTTTAGATTTCTTTTTACAGCAAATACAGGAAAATTCCCAGGCTGGTTGATTCTTCAATATGCTGAGCATAACTGCTGGTGTACCAGTTGTTCTAAGGCCTGCAATTTCTCTGTTGTTAAAGGCCACTGCTGAACTTTATATGTTAAATGTTTTAAAGGTATAAGTATGGGTGCTTTTGAAAGGTCATCAACTTGTTTTTGTTCTACCCGCATGTTTGGTGACTGTTTCTCATACCTTCTAATTTCCAGAAACATATATTAGTTTATGACTCATTTCTGTTATTAAGGGTATGTTAATCTGAGTATTCCATTGTTGTAATAAGTCTCAGCTTCTAAATTCTTAGCAATGTTAGCCACATGTGGCTTTGATTTTTGTCTCTGTCCTTCTTGCCCTATACGTTTAAGCCATCTTTCACTCTGTTTCAACTAGGATAATGTCCCAGTTTCTACAACTGAAAATTTACCTCCTACGGGGGCCAATTTGGATCCCAAGATTCTGGTAAAATTATTTTTATGTCTGCCCCTGAGCCTACCAAACCTTCTGTGGCAACATCATTTATCTGTATTTAACTTTCACCTTTGTCCGTTTATAGAAGTTGACAAAATATTTGATTTATGTTTTTCCTAATTTTTTGTTCTCTTTTCTATGGCTTTTTCATTGTCCAGAGCAGTGTGGGTTTTTAGAACAGGCTTTAGGTTCTTTAATGGCTTTGGGAAGGCGTTTCCTCAAGGATGGAAAGATATGAACTGGAATTGACATGGGGTGTTTCCTGTCAAAAGCCCCCTCAGGGTGTTTCCTGTCCCTTGTTGAGCTGCACTCATAGGTCATGGTTTGCTATACTTTCTGCCTGTTCCAGAAGAGAATGGCATTATGTTGGGGTTATTTTTAGAGAAGGTATTTCTGAGAACACTGTTTACAGTCTCTTTTTATGTGAACTTGCCTCCACAGCTTTAATATTTGATATTTTAATTTTTTTAAATCTCTGGAAATACCCTTTCCTACCTAATTATCATCATAGTGATAAGATTCTAAATTAATTGTATTGTGAATCCAGTTCACAAGGGTGATGAACTTGCCTTTAATGGCCAAATTACCCTTTGCATTGTGAATTATCATTTTCAAAAGCCAGATATTCAATTACCATTCTCCTAGTTTCTGAATCTGGTACCATTCTGTTTACTGCTACAGTCAATCTTTGCAGAAAAAAAAATCTGTAAAGGTTTCTTTTGGCCCTTTAAACGTTTTTGTATAGGATTGAATTTTCTTTCTTATTTCTCCAGTTCTATCCCATGTATTCAAGTCTTCATTCAGCATAAATCCAGCGTGTGATTACCATATAACAATTGCCTTTCTATATTAGCATAATCTCCCTCCCCAAGATGTTAGTCTTGGTAGATTTCTATGTTTCTATCTCTGCTTCTTTGTTCTATTGTTTTACCTCATCTTCCCACCATGCTTCCCACTGTGACTGTGGCCCAGCCTCAAGACAGCAGTAACCATATCTGACCAATCTTTAAGGAGAATTAAGTTATATGTTGACCAAGAACATAACTATTGTTTTACAAATGGTGAGTGACAGTTGCTTCCTTGAATTTACTTAAATCTAATATTTGGACCAGAGTCCAATTAGCTACTGCAGAATTTCTATTGTTTTGTGATTCCTTTAAAGTTACTAGATATACTAATTTTGGCTGTTTGAAACCCTTAGGCTGTTTTGCTCTAATCTTGTAAGGCAATATTGAGGTTGATTGTTTAAATTCCTCTGCCTGGGCCTGAATATCTGTGTTTTTTTTGTTTGTTTGTTTTTTGCTTGTTTGTTTGTTTTTAAATAGGCTTTCATCTTGGCATTCACATTAACTGACATTTTTAATGATAAAACAGAAATAATCAAGCAAATAATATTTATAAAAGACATTATAATAATCCATCTACATTATTTTCTCCTTTATTTGTTTCAGTTTCAAATTGCCTAGAGTAATATTAAAGAAAGACTAACCACCTTGCATTATGCTACTCTATCTTATTTTTAATGTAGAAAAACAATGTCTCTCTCTGCCTTAAATGAATTGCCTATTTTAAAGAAATCCCAATTTACTCACCAAACTTGTTGTTAATGCCCATTCAGATGACTGTGAAGTGAGGCAGATACCTGGTATGGTAACAGCCCAAGGAGGGGACCCAAAAAGAGAGAGAGAAAAAACACTAAGAGTGGAAAGACACTGTCAAAAAATAAATATATATATATAAAAAACTTACCCTGATGAACAGGGAGACTAAACATGTGTGGTAAGCTTTGCCTAAGGCTAGAGATTAATTCCAAACAAGAAACCAAGCCAAAGGATAGTTACTCCAACAGGTATGTGTAGCTCCATTTAGCAATTGGCTTTTTTTTTTTTTTTTCAAAAAATGGTAGATCATGGACTCTTCATCCTTGGAAAGCCCAGAGACAGAAGTTGGGGAAAGGTAGAATATCAGAAAAAAAAAAACCAGCCACCACTCCTCAGGTCTGTCTCCAGGAATTCTCCTACTGAATGCCTCTCAGTACTCAGCTAAATAGGAAGGGAAAGTCTCAGGGAAAGCTGAAAAACCCTCTTTTCTTCCCCTTCCCATCTCTTAACTTCCTCTTTTCACATTCCTAAAGGTCAGAGTAGAAAGAGAGACTGAAGTAGGTTTTCTGCACCACAACTGAAGATAAAATTGGGGGTACTGGATCTGGAGGAGCATAAAGAGAGGTGTGGCTCCACTGTCAACCTACACTTACCCTGGCTGAAGCAGCCCTTGTGTTATCAGGGGTGAATGGGTGAGATAGGGACATAGACAAAACAATACATGTGGGAGGGGTTAGATTGGGAAAGATCTGTGATATCCGCAGGAGATTGGAGCAATGGGCAAGGAAGGCAGCCTCTGGTGTTCTGCTGCAGAGCTAGGGACAAAACTGGGGTATTAGTTCTAGAGGAACAGAGAGTGTTTCTGAGTAATTTTCTGTTTCTACTTTCCATCTTAGCAAGGAAATACTAAGACTGCAGATATTTACTACTACATCTAGTTTTACTTGAGTTATAAAGATTTGAACTCAGGTCTTCATACTCACATGCTAAATACTGTAACCACATAGGCATCTCCATAACTCATACTGTTGTTTTTAAAATATTCATATTTATTCTAGATATTTATATTTAACTTAGATAAAGTCAGAGATTAATTAATTAAAAAGCTCATAAGAAATAATAAATTGGTAGCTCCTTTATCTTCGTTCCAACCTATGAGATAATATGACACCCAAACCAATAGTTTTATATAAATTCTATCCTGACCCATAGGTAAGGATAGATGGAACAATAATTTTTCTCTTTATATACAGTGTTCTCTTCTTACCTCCTGACAGAGTCTCCTTACTCCTGCCATTTGATATATAAATAAAACATATCAAAAGCTAAATTCACTCCAAGTTTCTGGGCATCGATTCTCTTGAAATGAGTGTGCTACAAAGACAGTAGCTGTAGCCTTCCTGATATTTTATGGCATTAACATAGGAACCTAGACAATAGCCACTAGACATCCAATGCTAATAATTCAACAATTGGTTTTATTAATACGACTCACTATATATTATACAGCAAGGCTTTCTAATCTATAATTAGTTGTCTCAATCCAACATATAAATAATGGTGTTAATAACAGCAAATGCATGACATTTTCTATGTACTATACATACACTATTATGTTCTACATACATGAGCTAAATGCTCACAGTCTCACAGTAAATTAGGAGAGATATTTATAAACCCTAAACATATAAGCCAAAAATGCAAAAAAAAAAAAAAAAAAAAGTAATTTATATCCCTGAAGAAAACACCACCCATGGAGTTGCAGAGACCAATTTAACCCATTTGGTTGGGCTCTATATATCATGTTATTAATTACTGTAGAAGCTATATAGGGCTCATTATTTCAAAATCAGATATTTATTTCCCATCTTCTAAATATCATACTATTTTAAACACCAAGAATGCATCTTCATATGAAAAGTTCTGACCATTTCTGCATTTATTTTATGAGGAGATGAGGAGATAGAAACAAGGAGAAAACACCAACTAGGCTACAATAAGACTGTAATGATGTGGGAATGCGTTTATGTATGCTGTGAATCTCAATCTTTAAATAAAGGAGCTGTTTTGAGCCATGGCAGGCACCATAGAAAAAGTAGGAGGAGAAATCAGAGCTTAGGTAGGAGAAGCAGGGCGGAGTTAGAGGCAGATCGAGCTGAAGCTGCCCAAGGAGCAACATGTAAGGAGCACGGGTGAGCCACGGGCCACATGGCCAACAGATTAATAGAAATGGGTTGATTTAAGATGTAAGAGCTAGCTAGCAATGTGCCTGAGCCATAGGCCAAACAGCATGGAGTTAATATAAGCGTCTGAGTCCTTTCTGGGGGCCTGGGCGGCTGGGCGGCTAAGCGGTCCCGGGCGGCAGGTCTGTGGGTCTCCGGATCTCTGGCTGCCCGGGACCAGAGAAACCCGCTACTACACTGTAATATTTGGGTGAAAACACTGCTTCTCTGGGAAAAAAGTACACACAAGAGGAAAACTGAGACCAGGAAGAGCTGCCCTTCAGGTTGCCATGGAAGCCTGAGATGCTGTTGTAGAAATATGAACTGCCATTGAAACTGTGGATAATATTGCAAGTTTGTTCATCACAAACAAGATTCTTTTAAGCAACACAGAATCTAGTACTACATATTTGAAAAAGATATATTAACAAAGCCTGCTTCACAAAGTAGCACGACTCTTCTTAGGATGATTCTTCACTGTGTCTTTGAATGCATGCTCAAGTTTCCCGAGCAATGAAGTCAACATTATTTCTTTCAAAATGTCATAACATAAAAAGCAGGAAAACCGATTTAGTAAAAAGAAACAGATCACCCTGGGGTAGAATGTAGAGTGGAAACAGCCAGTCAACTCTCTGGTGAATAGGAGCAATAAGTTTAAGTCCCTCTGTGGAAGACAATAGTACTAGCACCCTGAGGAGACAACAGGGAGCCCAGAGGCTGATATGCCAGGACTGAGAGATGGCAGATGGAGATGAAATGGATAAGTGAGCAAGAAGCACCCTTTTCACTCCAGAGTTCCCAGAGAGAAGCAAGCCAACAGAGACTTCTAGTTCTAAGTGTGATAGAAAACCCTTTGAGTGTTTGGGGGCAGAGTAGCCATAGTATGATTTACATCTTAGAAGAGTCATTTTTACTGCTCTGTGGGAAATAGATCCTTAGAAGTAATAGAAACCAGAGCATCCTTTAATGGAAGACATTAGAATGGAACAGGACACATACTTCCTGATTCTTGGATCCCAGGAGCAGAATACTTACTTAGTCATCAAACAGAGAGCTGAGTGCTTTCTTAAATAACCAGCTCCCCTTTCTTCTCATTGCCTCTGTGCAAGGGAAATGGATGAATGTGTCCCACTTTAACACTTAAAAGAAAATACCAAATAACCATAAACTGTACCTGAAGAGTAGTGGTAGTAATAGTGATGAGAATTAATATTTGTAAATAACCAGTGTACTTTTTTATGTTGACTTTATAAACAAATGTCTATAAATTTATTGGTTGATATGAGCACCTGTTACAGAAGAAACAAGGTGAAGACCAGGCAAATTTTACTTGAAACATTTAAAAATATAATTTTGAAATTAAGCTAGTCTTTTGAGAAAGAACTGGGGCAGAGGGAGTCTTGATTTCTTGCTTTTATACTTCTAGAAGAATAGAGGGGGAAGAAATAAAAAATGTTTTACTCTTTTATTTTGGAAAAGACAAAGGAAAATAAAAGAACGTGTGGATATGAAACAAGGAAAAGGAAATTAGTAGACCTATACCTAATATTACTATTCTTATTTTAGTCAAGAGGTGAGATATAATAGAAAGTGAGATTGTCAGAAAAGTGTAAGAGTGTCTCACCCTCCAACATAGACACATCTACCTCAAATATTTAGATTCATGTCAACAAAATCTTATGAGGGGGTACTGCTATCCCCACCTCTAACATACAACTTGGCAGAACAAAGAGCTGAGGCAGAATCAAACAGAATTGGAGCATCTGTACCCAGGAAGCAGTTAAAGTTTAGGATGAAATACTTACAACTAAAGTTATCATAACATTACAGAATTGACCACTTGGGCAGAGTGGGACCAAACCAGAATTCAGAGGTGCTTATGCCCTGATGGAGACAGATTGTGGCTATAGAAGACGAATCACAGGACTGACTCAATAGCAGACCTGAGTAATTAGGAAGGACACGGGCTGTCATAACCAGGACGCCAATTATTTCCAATTGCTTTGAAATGATCTTTCCAAAATGTTGAATGCAATTCTCAGAGAACCCAAAATAACTTTTTAAAAATATTCAAATACCTATTGGGGGGTAATGCTCTTGTACACTATAAAGATTTGCTCCTTGTATTGATTTAAGAAAAGGATCACTGGTCAGTAGGCAGGAAGGGAGTAGAGGTGGGTCAACCAGACAAGGAGAATTCTGGGAAGGGGAAAGGCAGAGAAGCAGTGGCCAGACAGACATGGAGGAAGCAAAATGAGAATGCTGTAGCGAAAAAAGGTACCAAACTATGTGGCTGAACATAGATATGAATTAAGACTTAAATTAAGTAAAAGAGCTATGTAGTAAGAGGCCTGAAGTTCTGGCCCATCATTTGCTATAATATTAAGCCTATGAGTTAGTTAATTATTTTATAACCAGCTGTGGTACTGTGAAGAGATTTGCCTGGACCTCAGGGCTAAGTAGGACTGAGAAACTTCTAAATACAACCTATAGTAACTTTTAAAATTATTAAGAACAGACTAAATTTACACTAATTTGTACATTGAAGTCTCTCATCATTACATAGAGAGTTCAGGAGAAATTACCACAATATTACTGACAAAGTGAATATTGTACATCTTTTCTACATATCCAAGGTAATTAAATGATGCTCTTGTTTGACATAGATGATTAACATTTTGGGTTGCTTGTTATAAGTCTGGCCTGACTGAATTCAAAGTCTGTACTCTTGATACTAAAATGAAGTGACTTCTTAACAGCCACCCCAGAAAAGAAATGCATTGCAAGTCAAGAACTATACATATAACATATGACATAGGAGGCATGTCATATCAGTAGAAATATATGGGTGAAAAAAGGTCATAAAAGACATGCCATTAGACACAAGCATATAGAAAGGCATCAGAAACCTATGCTGGAATTCCTGAGGCAAGAGCAGGTTCAAACCAGCTCCTAAAAGCCTTCTCTAGACAAGGTGGAGATGCCAATAGGGAAGCCTGAGTATCTCCAGTGGTGAGGATCTCTGAGAGCAGTCATGGTGGTAAAGATCCCAACTCGCAAGCAGCATATCCAGTTGGTGTCAGATCTCTCCTGATGGTTCTAGAAACATTCTCACAGTTCCATGCACTGACACTGATCTGTCAATCACGCAGAAAATGGTGCCGTGTTGAAGACCAAAATCGTTTTTGCTTTCATGAAAGCATATATGAACAAGCTGTACAATCCACTGTCAATCCCATCGTTTTCATCCTCAAAACATCTCTCTACCCATTAACTAAGATCATTATGATACATAAAATGTTCAACCTATAAGCATACTAAAAGTTACTCAGAGTGATTAACTTAATACATACTTTGGAAAATCACACTGAAATGTAATGAACAAGTATAAATGTTCTATCAATTTCTACCTCCATTTATTGGAGAAAGACATGGTAAGTGAGAATTCTGCAGAGATTTTTTTAAAAAGGCCATTATCAAGAAAGGGATTGTTTCTACTATTACTCTCTTAGTCCAAAGGTTATTTCCAAATTTACTTTCAGTTGAGGCAAAAGAGAAAGATGCTGGCACAAGCTCTACTTCATTTGGTTAGCTGGTTTTAATAATTACTAACTGAATCTCACCATCCAAAGGAAAACACATCTCTTTAAGCACCCATTCTACTCAAAGCCAAACCTGTAGTTTCCTCTTCTCTTCTCCTGTAACTCCATTTAGCAGAGCACTTCTTCCCAAGTTTCAGATGTCCTGAAAGGCAATAAATCTCAGATTTTCCTGAGTGGAAGCAGTGCATTGAGACAGTGGCCAGTGTTTCTCAGAGAGACTACACACGGACTAAAGGATCTTGTAACAAATGCCAATGGGATTCAATTCAGTTCTTTCCAGAGGGGGGGAGGGATAAAGAAATTTAAAACCATTTGGGTAAGTTTGTCTTTCCAGTAGCTGGGATGTGTCTGCAGACTGCAAAGGAACATAGAATTTTCCTTTTGATGTTGCAACTCCCATCTGTCAGTAGTTTCATGCTGGTTAACACATTTCTCCTGGGGTTGAGTTTCTCAGTTGCCCTGCCAACCTCTCTTGCTCACCTGGATTTATAACTACAAAAGCAGGGAGAATAAAACTGCTGTAGTCACAAGGTACCGACACTGACTTTTAAATGAGATCCCGAATAAACAAAACTTTATATTATTTCTATGTTGATTATGAATTATATTATGTTAATCACATCTCATTAAGTTTATTTAATTAACATATATAATTTTCATTTTTAAGATATAGTATATGATTCATTTTATCATCTGAAATTTTATTTAATTCTCATCTATTATGATATATAATAAATTTAAATAAAATATTTTAATAAAATAATAATATAATGCAAAATTTAAATATAGGATTTTATATTTATACATTCATGAGAATCCTGAATACAGTGATTTATCAAATTAATTCTTAAGGAATAAGTTCATAATAAATGTTTTGTCTTCTTTGAGGTCATTTTCAACATTTCTGGAGACTTCCTAATGGATCCATGAAAAAGGAGAAGAGATTCAGCTGCCAGATTTGTGAAGTGGTTTTCTAACTTGGAAATAAGGCACTTTGTTTTTCGGTACCAGTCAACCAACTCAATAGACGAGCATGGCTGAAAGTAAACTGAGGAAATAATGTCTGAATGCTCACGCTTGAATATGCTTTCCCAAAATGAATGTGCATATCCAACTGTTTCCCAAGGTGCTGCTTCCAGGCATTGGCTAAATTACTTAGAATTGCTAAAATACTTACGTGGGCTGTGTAAATCATATGTCAATGCATTATTTTTTGCTGTTAGGTGAACAGGAATGCTGCATACCATGAGAAGTAGGTCAAACCTTATTGTAAATGAGATCAGGAATGCCACTCTTAAATGCTTCTGAGCATATTGTTTATTTTTGTTTGTTTGGTTTGGTTTTTGTCTTAGACTCTCTCTGCACCTGCTCTATGTCATATTGCTTCTCAAAAATTGGAAGCTAGGAAAGTAATTTCTAACTGCATGTAAGTTTTGCTCTCATAGATAAGGGATTTTCCCCCCTGAAACTTAGTTGCTATTTATATTTTATGAATTCTATGCCAAGTAACAGAGATGCAATAAAATTGTTGTTAGATTTAAAATGTGTTTTTCTTTTCAATGAAAAAATATAGTAATCACTACCTACAAGATTCATGCATTAAAATAAATAAAATGATATTATAAACTAATTTTACATCGTGTTCATTTTGATACAATTTATTTAAAATAATCCAGACGTTTAACTTAAGATGAATATTTTTAAATGATTAGGAATATTTCTTAAATTAGAAATATGTATAACACAGAAAAATATAGTAAAATAGTTTCATTGAGTTTTCCTATATTTAAAATAAACAGTCAATCAGTTGGGCATTTTTATTGCAACTCTCTTGAAATACTGTATCTGTTTCCTCCCTTTAATTTTATGTTTATATTTTAGGAAGAGCAAAAAAATTATTAATGACCAACCAACTCATCGTTGGTTGTTATGAGCTATCAAATACTCATACACAAAACAGACCTATTAACTCTTTCCAAATGTCTTGGTAACAAAGAGATGTACTAACCATGACACAGAGGCTTAAGAAAACAAATGTGAGAACAGATGATGTAATTAATCCTCATCAAACACTGTTTCTTACTCCTGGAATAGCTACGTGGTTCCTCGGAAAGAAAACTGTTCTTAAGAAAATTGAACAGCTCCTGTACAACCAACATTAAAGATACAGTACCACCTGAATCCAGATGACTTTGGTGGAGTGAGGGGCAGCAATGCACAACGAAAGAAATATTCACCTTCTCTATTAGAGCCTATCTTCAACCATAAAATCACTCCAAATGCTTCTGGCCATACCTTAGAGCATCTCTCACTAATGACCTTTATATTTTCTGCAATTAAACTGAGTAAACAGCCAATTAATTCTCCTGATCTGAAGTAGTATTTATTCTGCAAAGCTGTGCATGTTAGCAAAGTGCAGAATTCCTGAGGGACTTCACATTATCTACTTGACTTTCATAAAATCAAGTGCAAGCATGCATTCTAACATTCTTATAGACTCCTTCACAGTGTCAGCTTTATGTGAGACATTAGAATAATAAAATAATATTTACTTAGTAAAGTGAAGATTAAATGGGATAGAGAGTGTGTGGTATACATACTCCATCACTGCCAGGTGTCTCTTTTCTCCTCCCCAAGATAAATATGGGAGGAATCAGTACAGATCTCAAGGCCCAACTTACAACATCATCAAATGGACAAGTACTTGATGATTGCTTTGTATTGCCTAATAATGTGGAAAAGTACTAGGGAAGACATTGCACCACAAGGCAATGTATTTCATGGCTGGATTTTAGTAAGATTTCCAACAGTCTTTGGTTAAATTATACAAAATCTCTGAAGAAATGAACCGAGGATGAAAATCCATTAGTCTGCTTTATAGATTTATAAATATCAATAATTCATAATGTTAATCTAATATTTTGCATGTTTCTAATATTTTAAATGTTAGTCCATATTTATGTTTTATATTTTATAATTCTGTGTGTGTTTCTGAGGGATAAAATTGCTCCTGTAAAAAAGAAATTAAATGGTACTTATGTACCTGACTTAAGCCAGCCTCATAAAGTTGTTTTTTCTCATTGGAGTAGATCCAGATTTTTACAGAAATGCATAAAATTGCTTATAAATGTAAAACTGGAAAGCAGAAGTCAGAGTTCTGTGTCAGGATAAACAGGGCTGATGGAGATAAAGGTGTGAGTAAAAGAGAGATTGGGAGGACATAGATGCAACATGTCAACATACAACACATTCTTGTACAAAAACAAAATAATTAATTAAATGAAAGTAAACATAAATGCTCTGTAGAACAGATGGCATACCTATTCTAAAACAAATTTATTTTATCTAAGTTATATTTATTTGTATAAATATATATTTATTTGTATATAAATATAACTTAAAATAGCAATCTTATTTATTTAGAGGCAAAATTGTTTAGCCTACTTGTACAAACAGAAAAATATCTGTTCTTTTATCTAAAGTTGGTTTTCAGGCTTAATTGTTGAGGCTTCTTATCTGTTGTGTTTTATGAAAAAGTACAGAAGGATGGGAGATGACTAAGCTGATAAAGTGCTTGCCACTCAATCATGAGCACTACATGCAGTGACCAGCACCACATATAAGTTTATTTATAGTTAACATGAAATTGAGAATGTTTTCCTTTATCAGACACCACCACAGATCTGAACTGAGAGGGACCTTTTTATTAATATTCTTTATCTCTACCTGTAACTGTCCTTCTAAAAAGGTAAATGAGCTCAGAAAAGCCAAAGACCTCAAAGCACAAAGAAGCCCGTATCATCTTTAGCAGAAAGGAATATCAGTGGAATGTAGAGCTGCTTTTTGCATAAGAAAGAGTAGATTTCACAACCAAAGATTTGTCTATGGAGTTCACTGAATTGAGCAAGTCACCATTGGTGAAGAACTAATTGAACCATCTGCTGGAACATAGCAATAGAAAATACTTGCCTGGTGCAAGTAACCAGGCGTTCAGTGAAAAGAGTACTTTAGAATAAAAAATAAAAAGCAGAGATTAATGGTTGGAGAAACCCTTGAACTCTAGTTCTGAAAATAAATGCATTCAAGTAAAAGATATCTTAGGCCTGATCACCTTTTAATAATAAGATAAGGAAGTCAGTGGCTATCAAATGGATTTCTTAATTTGATGTCATAATTGTTGGGCCAAGGTGATTTGGCAAGTGTACACAGTCTTGATTATTTTCAGATTAGCTGATAGAAGACACTGGAGTTTCAGTGGGCTATGACTGCTCTGTACAGCAGTGATTCTAGACACAAAGTCTGTCCACAAATAATCTTTTGGGATATAAACATCAGTCATCCACCTCTGACTTACAGGGCTCCTTTAGACCCAGATAGGAAAGATTTAATGGACCAACTGGGCAACAGTGTGGAGTCCCAATAAGTAGTCAAGTAATCAGCTTTTAGTTTTCAGTATAAAGCTGTATCTAGGGCTAGAAAAGAAATTAGTTGAGTTGAGTTGAAGATGAAATTGGATACTTAAAAAAAAGGCTCCATGGTTTTTAATTGGTATGGGTTGACAATTGGTGCAAGATACCAGGTTTGAGTATAAACTATATGTTGGCAATAAAATATGTAATTTATACACCAATTTTAAAAAAAGCTTATAGACAATAAATAGTATCCTGATTGATGAGCTACAAAGACACGAGATTTTTATTTTTAATCTCTACAGTCTCTGGTCTTTTAATAAAACATAATTAAAGTGTGTATAGACTTTATCACAAAGACTGATCTAAGAGTTTGTGATATGATTGCTGCTAGCAGTTCAGCAAGAATGGTGAATGGCCACATAAACCTCGTGATTTTGCTTGGTTGTAAGGTTTTCCTTATGTTTATTTGTTTTAAAGAAATCACAAATTGGACATTTTAACTTCTTGGCTGAGATACTAAGCCAATTACAAAAAAAAAAAAAAAATGACCTGTAACATCCAGAGATTGGATAGGATATTTCTCTTCTTCCGCTTGCCAGAATATTTTTGACATTCTTGGGTTTACCAGGAAGCAACATTTTTTATTTATCTGGAAGGTTGGGAAATATATAAGTGCAAGCAGACTTTGTTAGTATCTGTTTCATAAAAATCACAGCAGTTCCTCATGACAATCTGGTCATAAGCTGGTTTTATACATCACTCTCAAACACGACATTGCATAGATATATACATAAGTAACCCCCAAAATTCTATCAGGGAACTCTTACAGCTGTTAACACCTTCATCGATGTGGCAGGATACAAAATTTACTTTAAAAAATTCAATAAGGATGATCTCTAAAGTATATAAAGAACTCAAGTAACCCAAATAACTAGAGATAAAAAAAAAATCCAATTTAAAAATGTGGTACTAAGCTAAATAGGGAATTCTCAACAGAAGAATCCCAAATGGCTGAAGATACTTAAAGAACTGCTCAACATTCTTAGCCATCAGAGAAACGCAAATCAATACAACTCTGAGATACCATCTTACACCCATCAGAATAGCTTAAGATCAAAAACACTAATGACAGCCTATGCTGGAGAGGATGTGTAGTAAGGGGAACATTCCTACATTGATGGTGGGAATGGAAACTTGTATAACCACTTTGGAAATCAGTATGGCTGTTTCTCAGAAAAATGGGAATCAACCTACCCAATGATGCAGCAATTCCACTCTTGGGTATATACCCAAAGGATGCACATTCTTACCCAAGGACATTTGCTTGTTATGTTCATGGCAGCATTATTTGTAATATCTAGAACCTGGAAACAACCTAGATGCCCCTAAACCGGAGAATAGATTTTTTTAAATGTGGTACATCTACACAATGGAGTGCTAATTAGCAGGGGAAAATGACATCCTGAAATCTGCATGCAAATGGATGTAACTAGAAAAAAATAATCTTGAGTGAGATAACCCAGATCCTGGCAGACAAGTATGGTATGTACTCACTCATCAGTGGATTTTAGATGTAAAGTAAAGGATAGCTAGGCTACAATTTATAACCCAAGAGCCACTAGGTAACAAGAAGGAACATCCATGGATTCTCTTGGGAAGGGGAAATAGAAAAGATTTCCTGAGTAAATTGGGACTATAAGAGGGAGAGGTAAGGGGAGGTAGAAAAAGAATATGAGGGAGTGGGCTGGTTGAACTGGGAGAGGGACAGATAGAAAGAACAACAAAAGAGGGAGCCATTGTGGGGTTAGAGAGAAACCTGGTGTTAGAGAACTACCGAAGAACCCACAAAGATGACCCCAGCTAAGACTCTAAGCCATAGTGGAACGAATGCCTAAACTGATCTTCCCCATAATAAAATTGATAACCACTCTAATTGTCATCATAGAACTTTCATCCAGCAGTTTATGGAGGTAGGTGCAGAGATCCACAACCTAGCACTGGATTGAGCTCCCAGTCCAGGAAAACAGAGGAAAGAGAATTTATATGAACAAAGGGGTCAAGACTGTGATCAGGAAACCCATAGAGACAGCTGACCTGAGTTATTAGCTATTTAGAACTCAATGACTCTGAACTAACAGCTTGAGAACTTCCATAGGTCTGAATGTGGATGACAGCTAAATGTTGTGGGCAGTTTATGAGGCCTCTGGCAATGGGACCAGAATTTATTACTAGTGCATGAACGAGCTTCTTGGAGCCCATTTCCTGCAGAGGAACACCTTAATAAGCCTTGATCCTGGGGTAGAGAGACTTGGTTCTGCTTCAATTTAGTCTGCCAGACCGGCTGCATTGACTCTTCCTAGGAGTCCTTATCCTCTCTAAGGAATGGATGGGGTGATGGGGTGGGGAGAAGCCGAGGGGAGGACTGGGAAGAGAGGAGGAAGGGGGAACAATGGTTGGTATGTTAAAAAATTAATAAATTTAGTGTTCTAATAATAACATGAAGACACACAAAATTTTCTTCTAAGGAATCACTTGAGTTCTAAATTTAAAATTGGGATCAAAATACCATAAAATACACTTTAAGAATGTAAAAAAAAAAAGGACTGTATCATAATAAAATAAAAGAAAACTACCTGTACATGGATAAACTGAAAATAGCAAAGATTATAGATCTAATGAGTGTTTACTTTAAAAACTTACATGTAGTATAGACTTATTTTCAATATTTGGGTGATTTTTAACCATTTGGTCACCTCTCTTTCTTTATTCCTCCCTCCCCTCCATTTGCTTCTCCCTTCCACCCTTTCTTCATTCATTTTTCTTTAATTTGTTTTGCTGGGTTAACCTTAGGACTGTGCCCACAATATCCAAGCATTCTACTACCAAGCTCAGTTCCTGATCAATATATTTTTATTATTGAGATTACAGCTATTGTTAGATGTCAAGGAAATGAACACAAAAGATGTAGATATGTTCTGGGAACTTTTTTTTTTTTTTACCAATTTTTAAACATTACAATAACAGTATTTTATACATACAAATATGTTACAATAAGGTTTCTTGGTCCTGGGAGGCCAGAAGTCAAGACCCACAGACCTACAGTCTTAGATCACTTAGCCGCCTGTCCCCCCAAAATGACTCAGACACTTATATCAACTTCATGCTGTTTGGCCTATGGCTCAGACACATCCCTAGCTAGCTCTTTCATCTTAAGTCTACCCATTCTCATTAATCTGTCTACCACGTGGCCCATGACTGATTTTTGGATTAAAGTAAATTTAATAATTTAATTTTTTAAAAATTCACTCACATACCATGTTTTTATAGATTAATTATGACTATTAATTATTAATAATGAAAATAAACATTTATAAATAGTATTTTGGTAATGTGGGCAAAGTTTTTATCATTATTTTTTGTTGATTAAGGGGCATTGGCAATTTTATGGGATTTTGATACTGGATTATTTTAGTTTGTAGCCTTGAAGTTGATGTGATTATTTTTTTTATTAGAGAATTTTTAGGAGGTTTTGGTTGATGGAATTATATTTGTTTAGAAGTAATTTATAGGTTTTTATCTTTTGTGGAAACAAAAGTAGAACTTTTTTAAAGCAATAAATCTTTAGATATAAATTTTAGAGTTAAGATATTTTTAAAATATATATTTTTTTAACTTAGTAGCTTTTGTAATCTATTGTTTTTGTAGTTAGTTTATTAATAGTTAAAAATTAAAATAAAACACAATAATAATTATAATTTATATTTTGTGGGGTTTTATCTTTATGTGGCTTATATTTTTATTATTTTATTTTTATGGACTTTTTTGAAGTCTGTACATTTTATATATATTGTAATTTGTTTATAGGTTTTTTATTTGAATTTGTTTTATTGTGAATCATTAATCATCTTTTAATTAGAAGAGCTTTTAAAATGCTATTATTTTTTTAAAGAGCTATATATTTTTGTAGATAAAGTTGAATTAGTAAGTGTTTTTAAAGGGGCCACGTCTCTGTTTGCTGACAGTAAACAGAACAGCCCCAAGAAATGCTGTTATTAAGAAACTGTCTTTGACTCTGTTTTGCTGTTGTTGTTTAATATAAACAGAAACCTTAAATCAATCACATGCTATCAACTCTTTTGTGAGACTTTAGGAACTGGCCCAGTAGCAGCTTACACTCTCTGTCATAAGTCTGTCACCACAATTATGAATGTGACCCGAATGCTGCACTATTTCTGTACAATGACACACTTAGATATACAATTTGATAGTTGCTTTGGCTTAGTCTTTATGATTTAGAACTATTTTTAATCTTTTTTTGGCTTTATATGAGTGTTTGCCCCACACTGGGCGCCATTTGTTACAATAAGGTTTCTTGGTCTTGGGTGGCCAGAGGTCCAGACCCACAGACCACTTAGTCTTAGACCACTTAGCCGCCTACCACTGCTTTGTCCCCCTAAAATGAATCAGACATTTATATTAACTTCATGCTGTTTGGCCAATGGTTTAGGCACATTGCTAGCTAGCTCTTTCATCTTAACCCATTCTCATTAATCTGTCTGCCATGTGGCTCATGGCTCACCTGTGTTCCTTACATATTTCTTCTTTGGGCATCTGGCTCAATCTGTTCTGACTCTGCCCTCCTTCTCCTAACTATTCTGATTCCCCACCTACTTTTTCTATGGTTCCTGCCATGGCCCAAACAGTTTTTATTTAAAAATTGATATGCATAGCATACAGAAAGACATTCCCACATCACAAACACAACTGGAAAAGTTAAACATGTCTTATTTATAGAGTTCTTCTGACATTCAAAACATCAGAGAAATCTAATTATTTATTCAAATCTCTTTTGAGAAGGTTAATGATATTTTAGGATTTTCTGGGTGTCCCCAAAGTCAGTTTGAGATTCAGATCTTCTAAAGGATTTCAGTTAGAAGAAGCAGAAATGTCATTGTCAGATTTAGATACTGAGAATGGATCACCAGTCTCTAAGAAATAATACTTGGGTAGCTATCCAAAGTAACAATGAAAAGGTCAATATAGGTAGTTTTCAAAGAAGTTTTAGTGCTTTTAGAGAATAATATGATAGCATCAATGTAAAGCATGGAAAACTGTTCAGACCAGACACAGAAGCTGTATAGACCATTATGCAAAAGAAAAAGTTTGTACTATTTCTTGTTAAGAACAGAACAAATAAAATGTATTATGTTAACATAAAGTGAAACTTTCTATACATCAGCATGCTACTGCATTAAATCTTTCAAGAAAGTCTATCATGCACTCTGATAGCCTTAGTTGTTATTTTCTCTTAAAAAAAAAAAAAAGAGTGTAGATGTTAATGCCCTATTCTATTTACCATCAGGATTATGTTAGCCTACACCTTAAATTGCATTTGCCCCTGACCAAAGATAGACATTAGCTCAAAGTTTCAACTCCTGTGTACCAATAATAATCAAAGAGAGGCTATCAGTGTGAATGAGAATGGTACATGGGAAATGTTGGAGAGAAACAGGAAGAGCTGAAAGAAAGGGAAGTAGGAAGTGATGTAATTATTTTTAATTAGAAAACTACAGCAGTCAAAATACCAGGCCTCAAAATTAACCTCATATAATGTGTTTTGCCTTTCGCAAGACACCCCTCGATGATTCACACTCTTACTCCACCCCCTCATGGCCTTTCATTCACTCATCACACAAAAGTGACCCACTCAGCCCTTGTTTACACTTAAGCAAACCATGCCACAACCTTCTCATATGCTGTGATTATAATGAAGGATGTGTGTCACGAGTGATGCTCAAATATGTGCAGGAGTGTAAAGTTAACACCACACAGGGTCTTGCCAATGAGCTTAGAATCTATCCATGAATCTCTAATATAAAATATAAATTATTTCCTTGTTACAATGTGGTTTCTTGGTCCTGCACTACCAGAGGCCCAGACTGTAGCCCCAGACCCCTTTAGCCACCCGCCACTGCTCAGGCCCCAAAAATGATTCAGACACTTATATTAACTTCATGCTGTTTGGCCTATGGCTCAGGCACCTTGCTAGCTAGCACTTTCATCTTAACTCAACCCATTCTCATTATTCTGTCTGCCATGTGGCCCATGGTTCACCTGTGTTCCTTACATGCTTCTTCTTGGGTGGCTGGCTCAGTCTGTCTCTGACTCCGCCTTTCTTTTCCTACCTATTCTGATTCCCCACCTACTTTTTCTATGGTGCCTGTATGGGCCAAAACAGCTCCTTTATTTAAAGATTGATAGTCACAGCGTATAGAAAGACATTCCCACATCATTTCCTACTTATTTTAATGCTTCTTAAAGTTGAAAATGGTCGTTAAAACTTAATGTATGGGAACTCTTCTTATTTTGGTCAATAAATAAATGTTTTATTTTTTAAAGATTTATTTTAAATTATGTGTATATGTGCAGGTCTGTCTGTGGCTATGCACACATAAGTGCAAGTGTCATTGGTCCAGAGGAAGACGTTATATTTCTCACAGCTGGAGTTACAGATGTTTGTGATGAATGCCTGGGCATATATCCTGGAATCCTAAATCAAGTCCCCTAAAAGAGTGAAACATGCATCCTGCAAGACATCTCTCCAGCCCTAAAGGCATATTTTAAAAGTCTAATCAGTGTACTTCCTTAACATAAGTCTTAGGATTGCAACTCTACAATTCCCATAATTGAACCCTCACTGAATTTAATTTTAGTTACCAATGAGAGAAAAAAAAAATGAAATCAGGTTTACATTCTATTATATTTTCTTGCATCTTATACACAGCATTTAAATGTGTGTCACAGAATTCTGAATAACTATTTAGGGCACTGTCCTCTATTACTTTAATGCCCTGTCATTCTATTTATTTTGTTTCCTTGAACTGTGGACAAAACATGATGCCATTTTTATTAATTTCTCTATTTTTTTAGTTGTATTATATAATGTTGCATAAGACTATTTCATTTAAGAGTGTGATGTATTTTGAGCACATCCCTCTCATACTCTACAAGCTTTTTCTTTCTCATACCTCACCCCTTTTAGATAAAGCAATAGATACTAATGCATCTTCTTCAGGAAGATTCTAACCCAGAATGGATACCATATTTCCCAAAAAGAATTTGTTTAAAAGGAAATGAATATAAATGATACCTAAAAGCAAAAATTCATTTCAAAGTAACAACCTCCACTAAAAAAATAAACCAAATCAATAATTTCTCTTCAAAATCAAGGCTTGTTTGTTTTGCTTTGCCTTTGTGACAAAGCACCATGATGGAGCCTAAGCTGATCTTGGATTTGCAGTCTTTCTGCTTCAGCTTCCTCAGAGCTGGTATCACAGTGTGGCTGGCTTTGAAGCAAATGTATTATATAATATACATTATATATAATGTTATATTATATTATATCATATCATATCATATCATATCATATTATATTATATTATATATAATTTTCATTAAAAATGTCATCTCCATCAATATATCCCCTGCAAATATATATTTTAAGTACTAAAAAGAATATAGAACTACATGGTCACGTTATGGTTTTTACTTCTAAAAGTTTTTTTACAGTTGACTTTTCATGTGTATGTGTGTGTGTGTGTGTGTGTGTGTGATGTTTGTGTGAGGGTGTATGTATGTGTGTGTGATAAATGAGTGTCTGTGGTATATGAATGTGTGTGATGTGAGTATGTGTATAAGTATGTGTCAGTATAGTATGACTGTGTAGCAGAATTATGTTGCTCTATTGTAAGTAATTGTCCCTGCCTATGAGTTTAATAAAAAGCACTGATTGGCCAAAGGCAGACAGGAAGTGTGGGCGGGCCTACCAGATGAAGAAGACTCTAGGAACAGGCAGAACAGAGCAGAATGCCAGAGAGAAGCCAGAAGAAACAGGGGACAACTATGCTGCCCTAAGAAAAGGTACCGAGCCACATGGCTGAACAAGATAAGAGTCATGGGTTAGATTAAGGGTAAAGAGTTAGCAAGTTATATGCCAGGGCCTTAGGCTGATCAGCCTAGAACTATTAAAAGCATCTGTATGTCTGTGTGGGTCTGTGGGTCTGCAGGTCTAAACCTTGAAGCTAGGCCCAAAAGTCCAGAACAGAAACCTCTTACTACAACTGTGTATGTCTATGAATGTGTGGAGGGTCAGGTGGGAGTTAGGCAATTGTGTGTGTGTGTGTGTGTGTGTGTGTGTGTGTGTGTGTGTGTGTGTGAGAGAGAGAGAGAGAGAGAGAGAGAGAGAGAGAGAGAGAGATACATGTTTTGTGAGTATATGCATGTGTTCATGAAGATGTGTGTAAAAACATTTCCAACTTCTAACATGAAAATAAATATACATATGTTTTCATTAATTTTATGTGTATAAGTGTTTCCCTGAATGTATTCATTTGAACAATGTATGTTGTTGGTGCTTGTGGATGTCATAAGAGGGTATGGAATCCCTGGAACTGGGGATACTATGGTTTTGAGGCATCTGGGTGCCAAGAATCTAAACAAGGTCCTCTGTAAGTACAGCAAGTGTTCTTAACTGCTGAGCTATTTCTCCAGCCTCATACACAAGATTTTATTTCAGAAAAGTTATTTGTGAATAAATTTTAGATACAAGAGATTCTATTGGCAAGAAGAGAAATACATTTTTAGAAAAAATATAATTTTTCATTTTATATGACAACCAGTCTGGGTTGCTGATGGGCTTAACACAGGTGAATAACTTCTCACTGGATTGGCCAGGATCCTTATAATAACTAAATGCCACTTCACATAATGTCATGCAGAAATCGCCATTGTGACTTAATAAAAAATAATATCTAAAACATTCTAATTTATATCGTCAAATACATTGTGTACATTCAGGAGAGACAGTAGGGTTTAAAACTATGTTCAAGATGGATGTTTCTAAATCTCACTTAGGAAAGTAAATGAAAGTCTGACTTGTGAAGTTTAAATTGCTACCATTGTTCTAACAACACGGAAAATCGGAAGGCAGAATGCTTCTCATAAATGAAGAACAAGCAGAACAGAAAAGATGCCTGTGGAGTCCACAATTATTAAGAGTCCTCTAAGTAATGGAGTGAAAGGTAAGAATTTCAGATGTGTCCTAATAGTGAATCACAGAGATAACAGCTTCAGAAAGCTCAGCTTACACCAGCAATGGCCCCTGCAGAATTTCTGGCTGACAAGGACATTTCATGCAGCTGCAGAAGCAGGTCAGTCAGCAAGACAAAGGCATAGTCTAAGTTTCAACTACTCCAAATTATGCCCTCTGGATCAATGAAAGCCCAGAGTGCTCACATATCCAAGCATGGGGGCTGCTACAGTCGGAACTGATTCCTAGATCTTAGCAAAATTCTGGAAGAAAATAAGTTCTAAATATAAACTTAATTGAATTTCTGCTTAAGACACAAGAGCCTACTACATCACTCTGATGGACTTCACACACCATCTGCTCTCTCTCTATGCAATGCTTGGCTGTGCATACCAAATACCCAGTGATTACCAGTATCTCAGACATAGACACATTAGTACAAACCTTGAGACATAATAGAAAAGAAGTCAATCACAATCATTTTTTCTATTAATAGATCAAAGTTGTCACAGGAATATGTCTGCTATCCTCAAAGTCCTTACTACAATAAAGGATTTTTCTCTTCCACTGTTGTTACTACACTGGTACTTCTTTCTCAAAAAAAACTCTTGCTTCAGGAGCTATGGGTGTCTCAGTTGATAGAGTACTACCAAGGAAACAGGTGGACATGAATATGATTTTTAGTACCCACATAATATTCCTGGAATGGCACCACATGCCTGCAATTCCAGTGCTGGAGAAACAGATCCCGGAGTCTCCAAAAAACTGGTCTACCTGGATCACAGAGCCTCAGGTTAAGTGAGATGTGCTGACTCAAAAATAAGATGAAATGGTTGAAGAAGACCCTCATACCAATCTCTTGCCTTAGCATGCACAAATGTGTACATGTACACCCACTCACATATGAAAACTCATTAAGATAAATAAAGCTTATTGATTTGTTTTTTTTAGATAAAAATATTGCACTAATGTGTAGGAACATCTGCATATGTTCATGGTATCATCACCAAAACCAAGATATATTTACTGTTTACTAAACATATCTATGACTTTCACAGGTATTTCTATTTGTGTATGTAGTGTGAATTTCTTTGTATATGCATACATGTATAAGGAAGATTTTTAGCATTTGTTTTTTCTTAAGAAGGCATTAGATATCTGTGCAGGGGGATTAGATTGTTCCATTGTAAATAATTGTCCCCACCTATGAGTTTAATAAAAAGCGCTGATTGGACAAAGGCAGACAGAAAGTGTGGGTGGGGCTACCAGACTAGGAGAACTCTGGGAACTGGAAGAACAGAGCAAAATGTCAGAGAGAAGCCAGAAGATGCAGAGGATAACTATGCTGCTCTAAGAAAAGGTACTGAGCCACATGGTTGAACAGGATAGGAGTCATGGGTTAGTTTAAGGGTAAAGAGTTAGCAAATTATATGCCTGGGCCCTAGGCTGATCAGCCTAAAACTATTGTAAGCATCTGTGTGTCTCTGTGGGTCTGTGGGTCTGTGGGTCTGCAGGCCTAAACCTTACGGCTAGGCCCAATAGTCCGGGTCAGAAACCTCTTACTACATATCTGTGTTTCAAGCAATAAATTATATCTTAACACAGCTTAAGATAATAAAGCTAAACTTAAAATATTTCTGTGGAATATTGAATATTTTTAGTTTCTTATATTTTCCTTCAAACAATGAGAAAACATAATACATTTTCTATAATATATATGACAGTATAGCACAAAGTTATAATTGATTTTGTAAAGTCCCTGGACACTTCTGTTAATGTACTATCTGAGTAAGGGAAAAACTAAAACAAATAAAATAAGACACTTGGGCTACATAAGTGATGAGTCTAGATGTGCAGCTGGGAGATGGAATAGTTTGCTAAGGATTCATGGCAGAAGGAAAAAATAAGTGGGTGCCTGATGATGAAGCACTCATGTGGTCACCAAAGAATGTAGAGACAGAAAAAAAAATCAGCCTACCCCAAGAAAGAGAATATAAACTAATCATATGGACAGAAGACTTTGGAAGAAAGAGAAATAAATAAATACTAAGCATTAAAAAACTAAGGAGACAAATTTTACTTGGGGGAAATGAGTCATTGTGCTTACTAGGCATATTTAGTTTCTTGAAGGAAAGGTTTTTATTGCTGAAGGCTGACTGCCTTAACAAGTAAGCAGAAAGTTGGTTAAGGACACCGTTTTCTAATTTTAGTATGCAAGATTGCAAGTTTTTACATAAAACTTTCTGACTTTGCATGAACACTCTACAGATTGAATTTTATTTATTGGTTATGTTCTAAGGATGGAAATTTGATATATGAATAATTTATAAAGTCTTAACATGGTAATTAATGTCTACTCATAGTTTAAAAAGTTATCTAATCCTAGATTTTGGCTCAAATAGAAAAGGACTGCTTGGAAACCCCTTAATATGGAATATTCTAGGATATATTCCAAGAACAATCAGTTTTCATTATATTCTCCAAGTTTTATGTGTTCAATTTAAGTTTAAAATGTTCTAAAACTCATATATAAAAGAAAATATAATACTTACCCTCACAAGGGCAAATATTGAAGACTTAATATATATATTTGCCTTTCTACTAAGTCTTCTTTTCATATTTTACTTTTTGTGGTATATTTCTCTACTTTAGTTTTATAAAATGCTAAAAGTATGAACCCACACTTTCCAAACATTGAAAACAACACAAGGTTTGTGTCTTTTTATTTCAGGGTTGACATACCTGTCATAGCTTTAATTTATAGGTGATATGGTTACTCTCATTAATTTATTAAAAGACTTAGTACCTTAGGTTACTTTACAAAGGTAGAAAACACCTGACAGAAAATCCTTTATATATGCATGATGATAATTTAAAGTTACAAACGTTATGAAGTACAAATTCCTGACCAGTAACAAGTAACATGATGAAGGATGATAAAAGAATGGATTTGCATCAGAATAAGCAGAAGGAGTATTTGGGGGGAAGAACAAATATACAAAGAAAATAGCATTGGGAAGGCAAATGAAAATCTAGGAATGTAGTGATATGCAGTAGCCCAAACATATAATCTCAACACTTAAGAGAATGGATAAGAGAATTGCCATAACACTAGGCCAGTAAGAAATAAGAGCATGATCTTGACTAAGGAACAACAAAACCAACAACTGATAAAACTCAGGAATTCTAATAAATAAAATCTTGTCTATTTTAACAAATCTTAGATTTGGGGGAAAATAAAATGATCTTACTCAACGAACAAATGGCCTTTGAGTGCTGCTGACAGCACACTCTGACAGCGTCTCTCTCCTAGCTCCTAGATTAAAGCCATTCATGCAAAAGAGTTGTGTTTCCTCCAGGTTTTCTGTTTTGTGTATATATGTCTGTAGATTCCTCTTTAAAAGAAGGTCTTTCAGTCTCACCAGAAGAACAGGGAAAGAACAAGTAGGAAAGGATAAAGATATATAATAGATATCAATAAATTTAATAAACTAATAGAAAGTATGAGCAGAACATTCAAGGTCCATGAAATACTACAAAAATTATTTGTAAATAAATGGACTTTATACTTCACCAACAGAATGAATAAAGAGAAAAATAAAATGACAATAACAAACTGCAATTAATTATTTAAAACTAGTAAATGTAAAATCAGAACATTTGAGATTTATAGATCTACGATTTATAGCCAAAAAAGAAGTAAATTTTTTTATGCTAAAGACATTAAAAATCACATTAGTTGCCTTTTCCTTGTTGTGATACAAATACCAGGAAATACCCAGGGAAACAAAGAAGAGTTTACTTGAGTCTATCCTAGCAGGGAAAATCTGAAATGGTGCAGGTGCGGGAAACAGAGAAATCATTTCATCTATGCACAGGAAGCAAAGCCTGCCACCAGCTCCATGCCTCCTCCAGCAAGGCTCTACTTCCTAAAAGTTCCACAATCTTTCACCACCAAATGCAGATCAACTGTTCATGTATCAGCCTGTGAGGACATTTCTCACTTAAACCACCACTAAAGGATTTTCATAAGACCGTAGTAAAATGCCCCAAAACTAGGGAAAAAACACCCATGCAAGTTCAGGAAAACTTTTGAAAATCAACACATAGGATAGGAAAAAAAATCCCTACATCATTCTGTAGTTCAAACACTAGAAACAAGTCACAATAAAGACAGGCTCAGCAGAATCAGAATCACCATGGTTACTAAACAAAAACTTAGAAACCATGTAGTTTATGGTCTGAGAAAAGCTTCCAAACCAAATTATTAGCCCACTACCATGAAATAACATAATTAATGTAGATAAAAGCAAACTAAAGAAATTCCTGGCCATTAACGCAAATTCTACTGAAGATACTTAAAGAAGTCATTCAGACAGAAAAACAAAGTTAATATATTCATGAGGCTACAGGAAAAAAACAAACCATCCTAAAACAGTAGTTATGAGAATAAGGAATAGACAAATACCACACATTTTACAATAAACAAAGACAGGAATTAATATATATATATTTCAATTACAATTTTGACTATACATTGTCTCAATTTTTTAATCAAACGAACAAGACTATCAGACTAGATTTATGATAGGATCTATTGGTTTGTTTCCTCCAAAAAGTATATTCTAGCATCAAACTCAAATGCTGTCTTTCAGTGAGTGGATGGAAAAAGTACTCCTATCAAATGGAATTAGGAAGAAAGCTGGTGGGCGTTGCTGTTATACTCCCAGATAAGCATCAATCAACAATTAGTGAATAAAGATAAAGAAGTTACATCACACTAAGTAAGGGAAGAGTACATTACAATTTAAAACATATGCACCATAAACAAATGCATCCAATTTCATAAAATGCACACTACCAGACAAAAATACACAACACAATAGTGGGTACCACACTCTACCGATAGCTCATCCGAATAAGAAATAGAAGGAGAAACATCTGAGTTAAGTGAGATCAGAATCAAACAAATGGATCTAGTTGACATTTGCACAATATCCCATCTAACTACTTCAGAGTACATACTTTTCTCAGAAACCCGTGGGTTTTCTCTAAAAATGTTCCTTATAGGAAAAGTCTTAACAAACAAAATATCATTGAAATAATGTCTTCTATTCTATCTGACCACAACTGAATAAAACCGAAATCAATAAAAGAAGCTAAAGTATACAAACTTGTAGACACTGAGTAGTACTTTATTGAATAAGAAAAAGGTTACTGAAAAGGATCAATAAGAAAAAGACAAAAACATAGAACAAAATAAAAATGAAAACACACATATCAAAACCTCTGGGATGTAATCAATAGGTAATAAGAGAGAAGGTGGTAGCTATAAGTTCAGCGTTACAAAACTAGAGTGATCACACATAAGTAATAATTCAATTTATGGTCTTGATAAAATAAGAAAAAAAATCTAACCTAAAATCAATAGGCAGAACTACTTAAGATCAGAGCAGAAAAATAAAAATTTTAAAAATAATGTTGGACAAATTTTTAGCCAAGTAAATAAAACAAAGAGAAAAAAAGAACCATTGATAAAATTAAAAATGAAAGGAAAATAGAACAACAGATATCAATGACAAATAGTGATTTGTTAGGACATCCCTTAAAAACTTATATCATTAATAAAACAATATAAATAAAATGGATACAAATCTACATGATTATAAACTACCAATTCAACTCAAGAACAGAAATAATGTAACCAAGTGTATGTATGTGAGAATGAAGCAAAAATATAAATTCTTCCAAGCAAAAAAAATCAGGGCCGAGTAGGTTATTAACACCAGTGCTCAAGATATTTCATCAAATAAAAGGAGTTGATGCTACTAAATTTTTTGTAAAGCCATTATTATCATAAATGGAAAAAGCAAGTAAAGGCAAAACCAAAAAGAAAATGATAGACTATAAGTATGGAACATTCTCAATAAAATAGTTATAAACTAAGTTCTAGAAGATATCAACAAGATTATTCACAATAACCAAGTTGGCTTCATTCCAGAGATACGGCAATGGTCTAACCTATGCAAATTAATAAATGTAATATACAATATAAATGGATTCAAAGACAAAAATAGCACATAATCAGTAAAAGCTGGAAATGCACTTGACAAAATCCAATATCCCTTCATGATAAGACTCTTTAAGATAGGATGCTTATGAATGCTTATCAAGAGAACACAGGGAACATGTGTCAAACATAAATCCAATATTATACTAAGTGTAAAAAATATTCATACTAAAATCCTGAAAAGATAAGAGGGCCTCCTTTCTTATTCAACAGGGTTCTAGAAATCTTGGCTACAGCTACACAATAATAAGAAGAAACAAAAGAGCTACAATCATGAGAGAAGAAGTAAAAATATTCCCACATAAGATGATATGATTTTATACATCAAAGAACACTAAAAACTCTACCAGGAAATTTTTTAAATGCTCTGAGCAAGTGAAAGAAACACAAAACTAACACACAAAATCAGCAGCCTTCCTATGTACCAATAACAAGCATACAAAAAACAAAACAAAATCCTCAGGAAAATAATTCTATTCACAATTGCCTCAAAACAGACTTTGGAAAGATTCCAAGCATAGAAGTAAAAAAATAAAGAGACAAAGAAAACTGTCTCAGGTAAAGTTCTATTGCTGTGAAAGACATCAAGATCACAGAAACTCTTATAAAAGAAACATTTAATTGGAGCTGGCTTACAGTTTCAGAGGTTTAGTCCATTATTGACATCGCTGGAAGCATGGCAGCATGCAAGGAGACATGACGGTGAAGAGGTAGCTGAGTATTCTACATCTGGATCAGCAGGCAGCAGGGAGAGCCACTTTGGCCTGCTTAAGCATTTGCAACTCCTAACCCCATCCTCAGTGACACACTTTCTCCACCAAGGCCATACCTCCCAATCCCTGTCAGGTAGTGCCACTTCCATAATGACCAAAAATCTAAATCTATGAGCCTATGGGGACCATTCCAACTCAAACCACCACAAAAACATTGAATAAAGAAATTAAAAGAGATGCTGGAAGATTAAAAGACTCCCTATGTTCATGTAGTAGAAGAATTAATATTGTGAAAATGGCTTTACTATCAAAATAAATTTATAGATTCAGTTGAATCCCAACAAAAGCAAGGTCATTCTTCAGAAAACATTTTAAGAGGCAATTTCAAAACATATATGATAAGACAGACTGCCCCACGCAGCTAAAAAAAAAAAAAAAAAAACTACTCAAAAATTATAATATTAGAGGTATCATCATCCCTAATTTCAGGTTATAACATCACATTAGCAAATACATCATGGTTCTGTCACAAAACAAGGAGATCAGTGACATAGGATAATCAATATATATACAAAGAGATCAGTGGCCTAGTATAGATAATCAATGTATAAACCCACATACACAGACTAACTTGATTTTTTTGGCAAATTCCAAAAAATATGAAAACAAATGCTAATGGGAAAACTGAGAAACTATATTTTAAATGAAACTATATCCCTATATCTTTCCATACTCAAATAAAATCAAATATAAATGGATCGAACATCTTACCATAAGACCCCAAATTTTGAAACTCTTAGAGGAAAAAGTAAGGTAAACAATTAAAGACACTAACAGAGGCAAAGTCTCCGGACTAAGACTCTAAACTCTCAAGAAATTATGTCAACAGCTGGCAATTGGAGTACCATGAAATTAAAAATCTTCACCACAACAAAGAAAGCTGCTAATAAAGATGGACAGGAACAAAATCTTTTCCAGATGTACGTCTGACAGAAGATGAATTACCACAATACACAAAGAACTCAATAAGATAAACAGGAAGCAATCACACAACCAGATCAATAAAAAGTAAACTAGACGGTCTTAAAGTATTAAATACAAATAGTTATTAAACCTATAAAACCATAGTCAGCTTCACTAATCATCAAATTTTCTTTTTCCCCAGTCAAACCGAGAGTCTGTATAGCGGTTCCTCAAAAACTGACAGTAGATATAACATGACATGGTTACAGCACTCCCAGGTATTTATGTAAAGGACTCCACATCAACACACCAGTAATGCTTGCAAACCAATGGCCAGTGAAGCACTAGCCACAGTAGCCAATGTCCCCAAAAAGAGGGATGGCTGAACAAAATGTGGTAAAATAAATAAATAAATAAATAAATGGATTTTATTTGGTCATAAGGAAGAAGAAAGTTATGCCATTTGCAGGAAAATGCATGTAAGTTCAGATAATTATATTTGAAGATGATTATTTCATGTTTTCTCTCATGCATGGTCCCCATATCTTATACAGATACACAAAATCATACACATAAATAGCATGAAAAAGAAATAAGGCTGTCTAGGGAAGGAAGAAGATTAACAGGCAATGGGAGGGTGAAAAATAGGGAGTGTGTGGGGTATGAAGGGTATATCTATAGTGCACAATATATATTTGTATGGATGTCCTTAAATAACACAGTACCATATGCAATGATGATATATAATGAAATACTTTTAAAGTGATGGATCCATTACAAAAATATAAGTGAAATAGAAAAAACAAGATTTTAGTGTATCTCCAATTTTTCATTCCATTAATGAACTTCATGAACAAAAAATAAGAATTTTGTAGCTTATTGAATGTGGGGCATGTATGGAAAAAAAAGACTTAATAGCTCCCTGAAAGGTTATGTGCCTTTTCGTGGTTACATAGGAGTTTGGGGTCTGTGTGGTAAAATGATACGTTTAACAATATACTTCATGCTCTGTAGTTAATTTATTTATTCACATTGGCTGCTGAGATTAGAGCCAAGTCCCTTGATGCATTAGTAGGTTCTCATACAATCATTTGAATTCAGAATTAATTAATATGCGATTAAATACACATTCTTTTTCTCCTGGCACTGCATGATATTATGTTCTTTCAATTTTTCAGATTTTCTTGGTAATTTACAGTTGGAAAATAATATGCAATGACATAGAAGGCCAAAGTAAAATTTACATCTGATTTAATTCAGTGTACACCAAAGCACAATTCATTTTCTCATTAATACATCAGAGTTATCAACAGGTGATGTCAGAATAATGACAGGATTCCTATCACAGTGTGTGTTACAAATCATATGAAATATTTTTGATACATGTGTGCTTTGCTCCTGTGGGAGAGACCTTGCTATGTGTAGTCATGAGCTGAAGGTTCTGGAAATCCTGCTGTAGAGAAATCAGAAGAAAGAATGTGATACTAAATCATTTGTTCTTAGGATAGGAAAAGAAGGGGAAGCATAATAGAGCTGATAAATGGCTTCCAAATGCTTAACCAGGATCCAGTGTTTCTGTGCTCTATAAATCACCCTATCTTTACACTCGGAGCTCCCACAGAAGGCATTACTCACAGGGGGCTGTTGTAAGGGTCAACTGCAAGTGTAAACACGGAGAATTTATGGCACATGTTTATGCTATTTTCCCAGGGAAGCAATAATGGAGATAAGTCATTTTATCTCTGTATTTTGTCACAAACATCACAAAGTGATCTTGGTTCTTATAGGTCAACAATATATGCATGCCCACACCTGAGTTTGGGTCCATCAAATAATGGCAGCTACCTCATGGGGACAGCAGTCACTTGGACAGCTGAGGGGAAAGAAAGAAGGACCTGTGAAAACAACATTCTGCTGGTCTTTTTTTCAACAGAGACAATTTCCTTTTGTTTTTAACTGACTTTCGTTTTATAAGAACAAGAACCCATAACTGCCACAGATCATAGTTACCAAACAGAGCAAGTAGTTGATTTGGTACAAACCAGCCTTTGTTCAGTAGCTGAGGCTGACAAAAGTATTCCAGGTATCAATATTTCCTTTTAGGTTGAAGAAATAGATGAAGCAGTGAATGATCATCGCATTTTCCAATATTAAAGATTCTTTTATATTTACTAATCGAGTGAATAGATTTGTGGACTTTATCTTAAACACAATCGACTATATAAATTCTTCGTAGAAATCTAGAGTCTAATGCCTCAAAATTTGACCCACTTATGTATACTCCATTTCTAAAAAACAAATAGAAAGATTTATGTAAGTATACAACTTTTTTATTTTAGTCACCATAAGTTTTCAAGTAGGAGATATGGGTATGATTCTTAACATCATAAACTATTAGAGACTGGGTTTTAAAATGCCATATAAAGACTTTGAAATGCATTCATGCTCATATGGATCACTTCTTGCTAGAGTTCTATGCTCAGCCACTTTTACAAAGGAAATCCAGAGAGAAAAGTAGATAATGTTTCTGCATGAATATTGAAATTCTTTGCATCCAGAGCCCACAATAATGAAGTGAGGACTGGGATAGTTTACAACTATACGAGAGGAAGTTGTCCAATGACAAATTAGAACACTTGCAGCCTCAATTCCTCCCTAAATACCCAGGCAATGGAATGCACAGGGGGATGAAGTCTACTTTTCAGATGGACACTAAACATAAACAGTGAGTTTAGCCTTCTAGACTATCTAGACTGCTCAGTGTGGGTGGGATAAAAATGCACACCATCAACCACTATGCCTGTACTTACAGTGTTTTCAAATAATCTAATTTAATGGTCTCCTTCTCCAGATTTGTATCCAATTTTTTGATGTTTATATAGTTTTAGGTACAAATTATGACACAAAAGAATGTACAGGGAAAAACAGTCTCTAGGCTTAGGTGGACATGAATAGATGCATGCACAGCATGACTGGCCAGCCATGCCAGCCCGGGATGACTGACTCTGTAGACAATGGCACTCTAAGTTCAACATATCAGGAACTTGACCTAAAACTGTAATTGTTTTTTAAAACAAACAAAGAAACGCCAAGATCGTAGGCTACAAAGAACTCTTCATGTCCTCCACTGAGAAAGCCTCCACTGTATTGTAAAAGTTTGCAGTGCAAACTCTGATCCTAGCCACAGTTTTCCTTATTTGTCATGTGCACAGGCAGGGAGTGCTTCAGGAGTTGACTGAAAATTCATATCACTGGAGAAAAACTGTCTTTGTGCTTGCTCTTGAGAATCCAACTTTCCTTTTTTTAAACTTCAGAAGAACATGTGTCAAATTTTTGAGCATGGAAAGGAAGGGGATGCTAAGTGAAGGAGATGCTGTTCCTTCAGAAGCTTGCATGGCAGGTTAGATGTGACCAGTGAGAGTACTGCCCCTACCAGCCCACATACCTTGGAATTAGCATCACTGGACAGATAGTATCACAACTGGTGGAAAAATAATCGTATACATACTAATTGGTTTTCAACTTGTCCTTGCATTCAGCCCCTTATCACTTGGTCCTAAATGACAAACTGAGTAGGGAACATGCATGGAAACACTAAAGAAATTTACTCTAAATTAATTCAGGAAATTCAATTTGGGACACAACTGAAATAGATAAATATTTCTACTTAACAGGCTGTGAGGAAAAATCAGAAGGCATGGTGATGTGTGTTCCATGAAATGACCTTTGGTGGCCTCAGAGGCACTGGAGCCCACAACCAATGCTATGGCTTTCTTTGTTAGTATTCTCTGTGAATCATAGACATCAAGAAATCCATTTCTTATCTAACAGTACTCTGGTGCACTAATTTTACCTAATGAAGCATGAACAACTTATGGACAATGTCTTTTATAGGGAAGATGAGAGAAATTGCTTTAATGCAATTTAGTAGTAATAGCAATATAAGGAATCCATGTATCTAGTGTCCGTCATTTTTATTTAGATATCTAGTTTGGATATAACCAAAGCAATTTCAACTAATATATATTAGAAAATGTTTTTCTCCCTAAAGATTTTCTGATTGTACTTTATTGAAAAATAGTAGTAAGTGACTGCCATTGAAATGGGAAAGCCACAATCATTGTGTAAGGATGCATTATTCTTAACCATGAATCACAAATAATATATATATAATATTAATACATATAATATTCACGAATAATGTAGACAATGACCTTCTATTAGAAGCCAAAAATTACTTGTAGAAGTATTATCAGCACATAAAATTGTATTATGTTTTTTTTATATTTTCCTTCAGATTTTTCAGAATGACCAGAATTAAAAATGCCAAAAACTTTTGGAATTAAGTACACTAATATTTAAGTATGAAATGCCCTTTTCAGTTCATAATTAACCTAAAATCAGATGAATTTATTTTCAGTGCTTCAAGTTTCTGAGGTCACCTGAATTATATATTTTACAATCATAACCCTTCTGACCTTTGTCATCTTCTACAATAGTTTAGCAAGGTATATCTCAAAACTGCACAACCCTGCCCTTCATTCAAAATGCTGAAAACCTAAAAATCCCACACAAAATTTAATCATGCTCAAACTGCAAGGAAGAAGAATAAGTAAAACAGGCAAGTTATTCTAAATAAAGGGCAAAAGTATGACAACTTCAAGATAGCAAATAGCCAGGATTCTTTCATATTTTTTCCAAATACTTATACAAATTTAGAAAACCATAACAGGTGGATGAGCCATTGATGTGCAAACATCAACTGAAGGTCTATGTGACGGGTAATGTGAAGGTTAGGGTGATCAAGAAATTTACGTTATTATTCATGTGCATTTTTACTTTTTATTTACTTTTTAGATTGTATATTTTGATTTTGTAAAATAACTATGTTTTGTTAAAGCCACATATTTCAGACTATGGCATTTACTTTGTGTTGAACATTATATAATTATATGGTTGATAACTGGTTGTCCATCATTAAAATAATATGTATCCTTTATCTGCTTATATAAAATCAATGACAAAATTTATCATTCAGTTAAATTAAATTAAACATTCAATTCAGTGGACTACAATATAAGGAAATTCTCTTTAGTATCATTCATTCAAAAATATTACACAATCTGATAGTTCTTAACTATTGTCATTGATCCAGATAATAAATTTTACAATCAGCTAATAAGTTCATTTTAGTGTGGTATGTGTTGGACAAAGTGTAAAATAATAGATCTATTTTTATTTTAACTACTAAATTTTGTAATTTACTTACAGCAATGAAAATTAAATAGTACAACAGGCAAATTATAATCAAGACAATAGGAAAATAACACAAAAGACTCAACTAAAAGCAAGTGGTAAGATTTGTTTAGGTGAAATTTTAAGTGTGAGAACTTGAACAGCAGAGATAAAGTTGAACAAAGCTGAAGATATTCTAATATCAAAAGTAAATTAATTTTAAATTCATATCTATTTGCATACATCTGTATATTCTACAATTATTGTGTATAATGTCATTGAATTTTTCTTTGTATCCCTTATGTTCATAAGAAAATGGATATTTATAAAACTAACTTGCCAAGTTCACAAACATGACCTTCATCTGTACAAATCTTAGATTGTATTTTAATTACAACATTTCTCCATCCAACCCCTCTTATCTAGCCCTCTGGGCTTTCCTTCAAATGTATGGCCTCTTTTTCACCAACTGTTATTGTATACATATATGTATTTGTATATACACACATATTCCCAACTATTACCTGTTGGGTCCACGTAATGTTACTTGTATATGAGTTTTCAGGCTGATCACTTGGCATTAGACAACCATTGGGTGTACTCTTCTGTGGAGTAGGCCGCCGCTTCCACCCTCAGCTTCAGTCAGTTGTCTTTAGTTGAGGCATTTTCCCCCAGGCAGTTTGGTGAATTAATTGGTTTCCTCCTTGTTCAGCTCATGTTTAAGCATTCATGTTGGTGAGGTGCTTGGTAATCTAGCTAAGTAATCAGTGCTAGTGAAATCATGGATCTTAGAGGAGAATCTGCATCCCCTGATTTACTAAATAGCACAATTCCTATCAACAATCTGTAAAACTTTGTTCATGTGTAAAGGTAGTCTTATAGTAGTAACAGTACTCCGTCATCAATCCGCATCGATGAAACTTCTCTTTGCAACAAACAGAGATTACTACAGAAAACCATAACCAATCAAAATGCAGAGTTGTGGAGCGCAGGCCCAATGAAAACATCTACAAAACATTCCCATATGATTCTGTGGTGGGAATGCATATCTGTAATCCCAGCAGTAGAGTATTAGAGGCTAGCTAAGAAGGAATGAAGTCTCAGGCTTTACTCTGGGAGGAGGTTCTACACAAACCTGAGCTACATGAAATCTGGTCTCAAACCAAAACTGCAAAATTACTCTCAGGAATTTTCAAGAATATATTTCATTGAGATTATTATTGACTCTAAGTCCACATGTTGTATGACAGATGTCTTAAGACTTGTTCCTCCTATCTAGCTGAAATTTGTTCTTTGATATCTCCCCATCCTATGCCATTGCCAGCCTTTGGCAATCACCTTACTACTCTCAATTTCAATTTCTTTTGACATAAGGCTGGGTGGTATTCCATTGTGTTTGTCCACTCAGCTACTAATAAACTTGGCTATTTAAAATGAATCCATACTTCAAAGTGTCATGCTATAGAGAATTATCTTACTAATGTTATAGCATTTTAAAGGACAAATGGAAGGCTGTTGATAAAGTGTTTGCTGAAACCTTGAGTTCAATCCAGGTTAAAAAAAAATAAATAAATAAACTGGAGGTGCTTGCTTGTAAATCTGGCACTGTGGGAGGTAGATGAGACAGAAGTATTGCCAAGGTTTCCAAGGCAGCTAGGCTAGTTGACGGGCAAGCTTTAGGCCAAGGAAAGACTAAGACTAAATGTTTCAAACACTAAATGAATGGCACCTGTGACCTCTAACCTCCACAGTCATGCACGCATACACATGCATAGCCACCTGTGCATGCACAAACAAAAGTAAATAAATATTTTTTTTAATTTATATATTTCTAGGAATATATGACCAACAAATATATGTGCCAATAAAATAAACTTTCTGAAATAGGAATGGGACATATATAAAGAGTGTTGGATAAAGAAAGAGGAGGAAGATGTCTCAAGGGGAAATAGAAACACTTCACATAAGAAACAGCTTTGAAACAATTTTGTCTTTCTGGCCCATTTTCTGATTTCGTATTCAAGTGACAGGTGAGGAAGTGGATTTCGGATGCTCTGCATATTTTTCAGGGGGAATGAGAAACAACTAGAGGTTAGAAATCATGAGCTGAAGTCACTACAGTGACCTCACAATAACAAAATCATTGAAATAACTTTATAAGTAGATAAGAACAATGCTAGCTGTTTGTGAGGAATGAGAATGTGTCTCTGGCCTCAGTATACAATAGCAGAAATAGAAAGAGTATTCTGATGTATCATGAATAGATTAAATTATAACACAGGAAAATCCACTCGGCTGTAGATATTAATAAACATGAATAAGCTTCCCTGTGAAGTCTGTGCAGTATGTGTTTTTACTGACACCTGCACTGTACCACCTTCTTCTCAGTATGCCTCTCTGCACACAGAACTGTGGCTTCCTCTCCATTTATATATATATATATATATATATATATATATATATATATATATATATATATATATATATATATATATATATATATTCTGTAGGTATAGCACGAGAAGTAACAGCACAGGGTATAATTCTGCTGCTTTACATATGGCAAAATCCTGTGAACTAAACTTATAGAGCTCTAAATTTGAATTTTTTGTTTGTAAAATCAAAATGACTTTTTTGAGTTGTGTGTTGTGATATTTTTAAAAACACTGAAATTAGTAGTTGGTAAGCATATGTTGTGTAGCTGCTTCCCCCATCTTGAAAAATGCCCTTCTGGAGGGAGATGGGTGGTATAAGACTCAAGGGCTTATGAAGCTAAAACTAATTGCAGGAAATGTACAGGACACAGAAAGTCACAAAATTCACAGGGTCCCTACCAAGGTCACATATAAACAGTAAGGGATCCCTAGGAGTAGCGAGACTTTCTTAGGTAGAGTTGCTTGCAAGTTGAGCAGGGACGCCATACCCCCTCCACGTGGGTTTGGGTCTCTTTAGTGACACATCAATCTCTTTAAATAACCTTAATGCACTCATTAGGCTACTGAGCTAGACCAGTGTGGTACTATTTTTGTTAAAAGTTGTTTTGTGGGAGTCCATTCTCACAGCCATATCTGGGGAAAATAGATATCTGTTCTTGTCTCCCTAACAAATCATACATGTCTCTGAGCTTTGTGGGAAGTCAGTTCTGAAGTTTATGGAACTCTTCTGAAGAACTTTTATAGCCAAGTAAATATAAAAATTCTCTCTAGATCTTTGGATGTTTTATTCTCAAGACTCTTTTATTTTTATTGAGTAATAAAGGACCACGAATTTTGGAGTTGAGCAATGTAGAGAGGCCTACGCTTATCAGCCTCATTCACTGTCACAGCACCTCCTAACCCATTCCTTCTCACAACAGGAAACATTGGTAATGATCTCTGTTCTTAGTTCTTTCAGTGAAGTTACTATCATGCTTATTAATAAGTAATATTATTCAAGCTTTATACTCAATAGCCAGCTGTCTTTATGCTCCATTGAAGAAGGTTCCTCCAATTAACCTTCCCTTCTGCACTCTCTTAGAAGCCTTGCGCATCACTTTTAGATTCTCAATTATTGGCTGTTTTGTCTTTAAAATGTGGGGCTAAGATTATACTTACTTTATACCCCTATCTCTTCATTTCTGTTTTGCAATAGGTCATCCCTAATTACCTAATATTCAAAGATGGCTCTAATCAGGAAAGCACCATAGCACCATGAAAACTTTCCAAGAGATTCACTGCCTCGCTGAGTTAGAAACTCAAAACAAGACAAGAACGTGCTGTAACAAGGTAGCTGTAGTGGTGGTGGTAATGGTGGCAATGACAGTAACTGTGGCCAACAGGTCAGGGCTTGCAGGACATTAGTGCCACCTTTCATGCTTCAATCGTTTCATCCTGACAATTCTATTAGCCACTCATTTCCAAACTGAAGAAAGGGAGACAGTGAACAACCAATCAACACAGGCAGAAGGTGGCAGAGTGAGATTAACAAATACTCTATTCATATTACTTTTATTGGCTCCAGAGCTTGGGCTCTGAATTACTATAACGTTAGTGGAGTGCAGCAGACATGGTGATGGCCATCATAGAGTAGAACCAAATGCTCCTGACCTAAGCTTTGGTATGGTCCAATAGAAGAAGACGTAATCTACAGTGTCAAATTGTAGTATGAGGTTTCTGGCCCAGATTTTCGGGCCTAACCTCAAAGTTTAGGTCTGCAGACCCGCAGTCCCGCAGTCCCACAGAGACACACAGACACTTTCATTAGTTTTTGGCTGATCAGCCTCAGGCCCAGGCATATCACTTGCTAGCTCTCTACCCTTCATCTAACCCATGTCTCTTGTTCAGCCATGCAGCTCAGTACCTTTCTTTAGAGCAGCATAGTTGTCCTCGGCTTCTCTCTGGCTTCTCCCTGGTGCTCTGTCTGGCATTCTGCTCTCAGAGATTTTCTTAGTCTGGTAGCCCCGCCCACACTTCCTGCCTGCCTTTGGCCAGTCAGCTCTTTTTATTAAACCAGTGGGTGGGACAATTATTTACCATGAAACAACACAATACCCCTACATCAAATGATATAGAACTTCTCACAAATTTAAGTGGCAAGGATTTAGAGGTCATTCTAGTTTAAAAAAAAATACATCACTGGGAAATTCATATGCTTTGTTGCAAATATCTCTGTGTTCTTCTACCATGTTACCACTTTACCCAAGATTCAAATAGGGGTTTCTAATGGAATATTCTTCTCTTGGCATCTTCTTTATTCCTTAGAACTTCAAATAGTAAAATCCAGATCCAAAGAGATATCTCAGAAGTTGCATTACTGTCAAACTTGACAACATGAATGAGTTGAATCCCTGGAACACACAAAGTAGAAAGAAGATGCTGTACTCTGGCTACTCACACACACACACACACACACACACACACACACACACACACACACACACACACACACACACACATACTCACACACACACATTGATGAAATAAAAAAATAATAACAACCAAATCAGTGAAAATGCAATGGGATGAATTATTAGTAAACTGGCGATTGATATATATTCCCTAGACATTGGAAATATAAACCAAGAACCTTACTATTTATAAAGTTAAATAAAAAATAAAAATTAAACACTAGCATATGAATTTTTCTCATATTTTTGTCAGAAAAATAAGAGAACAAACTGAAGAGTACAAATGGTGTGAAATGATGAGAGAGAGAGAGAGCAGCATACTATGATGTTTTAAAAATATATTTTAGAAAGGTTTTAGAAAAATTAATTATGATATAAAATGTAAGGCAAAATGTTAAAAAATATATATTGAATTGGGTCAAAAATAAAAAGGCAGTCTATATAGAGAAAGAGGAAAAAGATTTGAGTAAACAGACAGAAAACACCACAAGCTGGGCAAATAGCATAAACAAAGAAAATGTGAGAACATGAAGAAAAGGTTGAGACTTGTGTGAGGCAGCTACTGTAGTTCAAATGAAAGGGAAGGATTTGGGATTTTAAAGCTATGTGTTCCCATTAAAAAGTAGCCAGCCAAGCACATACTTCAATCTCTCTTCCTCTCCTCCTGATAAAGCAATTTTTGAAGATACACATAGGAGAGTTTATCATCAAGTGAGGGATTCTAACACATTTAGAGGATGCTTGAAAGCAAGTCGAACAGCATTTAATGTTGGGAAAGAAAAGAGAAATCTGTGATCCATAATAGAGCCGCAGAGGCTTTCACCAAAGAGGTTACGGACTAAAAGGCTGTAGGAGTGACAAACGGAGCCACAAACAAAAAATCTCAGAAGTGTGAAGGCTGAACACTTAGAATACTAAACTTTATATTCAATTTTTTTTGTGCTCCTCTCCTCAAAACTGGCTAGCAACCAAGTTGATCCCCATCTAAAGAAATAACAGTGGCAATGACAAACATAAAGTAAAGCAGTAATTGTAGTTATATTGTATGTGGATAGATAATAGATATATTATTAGTGGAGAATTGATAGGGGTGATGATGGTGAAGATAGACAGACAGACAGGAAGATAGGTTTTTCTCTGTCTAAAAAATATTCAGAGAATGATGATACGCTTAGCTCTGTCTACATAAATGCTGAAATGAAAGAATAAGTTAAGACACAGCAGTAGACTTTGTATGGAAAGCAAATACATTTAACTCTGACGGTGGGAGCATGACACCTTCAGTACTCAGAACCTAGAAAATAAATATATTTGGGCTGGTTTACTGAGATGTATGGAGACAACAATGTAAGTGCTGAATGCTTGAAGTTCTGTTTTAAAATCTATCACTGCACATTTTTCTATAAGTTAATGTGAGTATAGAGGAGGATGGGATGGTTAGAACCATAACACACAGATGCCAGGTAGAACTGACAAAAATAGAAGATACGATCAAACAAGAAAAATCTGGAGATGGCCATAAGAGAAGAAAAGTAAATTTGCAAAGGCATAAAATTGATGACACAATGATGAGAGTCATAAACAAATCACTATTTAAAGTTACAGATCATCTGGACCAAATTACACAGTATAGGCATTAATTATTCATAAGAAAAATGAGTGTCAGTTATAATAATGATTTTTTCATAGCAGAGAAGCTAAATATGAATACATACATGCACTTGTATATATAACCATGAAAGGTCAATATTCAAAAAACTGAAAAGACACTCAAGCTGATAAGCTGAGAAATACTGATACATTTATATGATTCAGAAATATAGAGTCAAATACATACACACTTGCAGAGAAAAAGAGATGGTAAAGGAGAGAAAGAGCACAGAATGAAAACTAGGAAATAATCATTATCTTAGAGCATTAGAGTTCAGAAAAGATATTCAGATAAGAATAGATAAGAATAATGCAAGCAAAGATATATCTAGAGCTTCATTGTATAAAAGTACTATTATTTAAGTACATGGTGACGTTATATGATATCTATATCACAATGTTTTGTTAGGGGAGAGGAGGGGGAGAAAAGAAAAGAAGAATTCTATTTATACTGCCAAGAAATAAAAATAAATTTAATAATAAATATGTTATTCATATTTTAAAAAACTAGAAAAAATTTGAAATATATAAAAAATACATTATTTGCGCTCTAGGTCAGGAAGATTCAGAATCATAATGAAAAAGTGTTTACATGAGTTTAATGACATACAATTTAAAAATATTGGGCTTTTATCTTAGATACCTAGAAAGGTTTATTGAAATTTAACATGTAAGGGTAGGCATCTAAGACTACATAGAAATGTTCTAAAACCAAGCTTATGAGATTTCAAACAGTAGAAATCATCTATAATTAAAAACATACTGTACTCTTATGGGTAGGCTCTCAGCCCAGTAAAAACACCCTGACCTTTTAACACACCATGTGAGAAATACTAGTGAGCCACTGGGGGAAGATAAAATTGCTGCTTACATCATTTGAAATGCCAGAATAGACTTACAACACATCAGAGACCTGACTGAAAACATCAGACTCTTAAAAAAAATATGTTAAATCACTTTAGCCCTGACTTAAGGGTATAGGAACCCAGTTGTTACTTTAAATCAATTAATGCTAGCTTTTAAAACAGGATTTTTCATAAGGGAACAAGTAAGAAATGTTTAAAAATATATATCAAACTGGGAGAAAGGACTTTTCAATGTGTCACATAGAGGGAACCAGTCATTGTAATACTTACAGAACTCTGAGAAGAATGACAGAATACAGGTAGGAAAAGACATAATCCATAAATTATCAAAACACAGAATCAGGTCTTAGAGTTATGAACTCATAATAAAAGAAATTTACAAACAAGCCATCTCTCATCATATTATCAATTCAAAAGCTTGACTGAACATTTTGTGAGTGAGATTGTTACGTCCAATATGTCCCTATCTTGATGGGAAAGGACAGAATGCACAGTCCTGATGGACATGAGCTAGGCATCATCTAACAAACTACACATGTGGTTATCTTTTGACTCAGTTTACTGTTCTACTAGGAACATATAGACACATTATCATACTTTACTAATCATAGCTCTCTTTGTTTTGGAAAGTATTGAAAATGACATAAAAACCTAAATATAGGAGGCTTTTGAGAAGTAAATACATCAAGCATTGTTTAGCTGAGTAAAGTGGTTATATCATGGTGACTAATGTTCATAACAACATATTATGTGCTTACAATAGCTAATTATAGACTATTTCTGTCCACAAAATAATGATAAAACATTAAATGATACATATTAGTTTTTCTTTGCTATCCCACAAAGAAATATAGATATGAAGTAATTTCTAGAATGTATTTTAAGAAAATAATGCAAACTAAATATATCTCATTTGCATTCAACTTCTTGTTAAGAAAAACACAGAAATGTAGGCAATATACATTTCACATACAGCTTGCATATCAAAATAAATATATGCAGGCAAGTGAAACAATGCAACACATCTTTTTATAATTAAACAAATGCAGCATAAACAAAAGTAACTCATCTTTTCACAGTTAGAGTAATATTCTTCATCATAAACAAATGTAACTCATCTTTCCCTAGTAAAAATAACATCCTACTACAGAACTTAAAGCAAAACATGGTTCACTCGCTGATTTTTCCCACTGACTTATACTTAGCTAGCTTTGTTGAACAGCCTATGACCAACTGCCTATGGATGGCACTGCCCACGGTATGCTGGGCCCTCCTAAATCAGTAAAGAATGAAGGCAATCCAGTCACTCACAGACTTGCTTAAAGGCCAGTTTTCTGTAGATGACTTCTCAGTTGAAGCTTCTCTAAGATGAATCTAAGCTATATCAAGAAGTCAATCAGGGCTAACCATGTAAGTATATATTAGTATACTTATATAATTACAATTTTACAGTAAGTAAAGGCTTGCAATTTACTTAATCACGTGTTTATTAAGAAAGATAAAGTAGTGGTAAGAATAAAGTATAAAGCAGAAGAAAAGAAGTCTGAATTCTCTATCATTTTTATCCTTATCTTTGAGTTGTAATACATTAAAATACAAATTTAAACCAATAAGAATGAAGAAAATGCTGAATACAACATATGAATTTCATCACGTGATATCAAATTGATATCATAGCCATAAGGAAAAGAAACTAACAAAGTAAAATTTTGTACTCTATTATTATTGTATATTCCTGTTAGAAATCATAAACTTATTTGATCAATACTATGGCTCAAGTGTTGTGAACCGGCCCCCAATTCATATGCTGAAATACGAACACCCCAAAGGGCCAGAGTTAGGAGGCAAAATCTTGGGAAGCTGGTTTGGTCTTGATGATGGAGCTCTCAAAAATATTATGTAGAAATATCACACTGTACTTTTATCAGTTTATAAAATTATCATTTTAATCAATAAATATAAAGAAACTTTGTCAAGTGGCATGATCTATTTGTGCCTTATCTTTTAAGACTTGTGTGTGTGTGTGTGTGTGTGTGTGTGTGTGTGTGTGTGTGTGTGTGTATGTGTGTGTGTGGTATGTACAAGTATAAGCAAGTGTCACTTCCCCCCGCACCAGCCAGAATATTCCTTGAAACGAATTATACACAATTTTGAGCCACCTGAGTCAGTTCTGAGAGCCAAACTTTGGTCCTTTGGAAGAGCAGCAAGTGCTCTTAAGCGTCAGGCCGTCTCTCCAGCCTGCCTCTACTTGTGCTTTAAATGGCCTGCTAAATTGGGATCTCAAAGACAAATAGCTCTTTTGAAGTATCATTATTTCCTTTCAGTGGTCTTCAGTAGCAACAGTGGCAAAAGGCCTGATAGGATTCACTGTGAATCATGCTAAATGGTTGTGTGAATTATCAGCATGCTTTCAAAAGACCTCCATCAAGTTGAACTATGCTCCACTGATGCTTCACAACTCTGAACTAAAACTGCAAATGCATCCCATATTAGCTTTCTCTGTGCAAAGAAGTGCTTCCGGAGCCCTCTTGAAATATGCTAATGCTGGTAAATGTCAAGAGCCCCACCAGCTACCTGATTAGAAATAATCTCCTTCTGTATGGAATGGCTGGTTTTCAAACTAGAATCTGGGTTATTAAATCTCCCTCTGCCTTGGCAGATGGGATTGATCCACAGAGAGGTGTTTCAGAAACAATGAGGCTGTGGAATAAAGCTGTTGTTTGCGATGATGAGCAGTTGGACAGTTGATTATACTGGACCTGAGAGATAACAATTAGAGCGTCCTGCATTCAAGCTTTTCAAATAACTTCTAGAAATCCAGTTAACTCTGTAATATGATTATGGAGGTCTTTCATCTAAAAGCATCATGGGGAAACAAAAAGTTTATTTCCATCAGCCAGAGAACCGGTGAACTCACTGTGTAATTAAATAAGAGAAGTGTACTCTTCCACTATTTATACAAAAGCAGAAAAAATAGGGTTTCCTTCATTTAGAAACATACTGGAAGATTCCTATGGCTAGTTAGTAAGGAATAGAGGAATAATTTCAGTTTCCTTAGCAGGGTATCACTTTAGCATGTATTCATAGTTAGCACTGTTTGCTTGTCCCATTCTGAGTCCTCATCCATTCACTCAGCTTCTCCTGTTTTTTATGTGATCTTAAAGTCTTCCAGCTTACTGTCTGCCTTCTAGTTCTATTTTATAAAAGTGTATTTTTACATGTTCTTTTTAAAATGGATGAAATGTCAAACAAATATCCAAGATTAATTGAAAAAATATTTAATATCTCTACTTATATAGTTCTTATGGTAATAAATTCCCTGAATTAGAGTTATAGTTATTTAATTATTTCCATCATTAAATAAAACTTCAATTTCTTCTCAAAAGAACATATACAGGAAAATTTAAAGCATCGTAAACCTTTTCTTCTGTAGCAAAAGAAAACAACAAAAAACCCTAATAAAATTAATTATTTGGATTCAAAATTAAAACACTAGATTGACATTACATACCTAAATTCACAACTTAGTAAATAGGAGGACAAGATGGAATATTTTAAATATTTTATCTATCTATCTATCCATCTATCTTTCCATCTATCTACTTATCATCTTCTCTCTCCTCCTCTTCATCTTCTTCCTCCTCACACCAACATGGAAGCAAGGGAATGGCCTCTCATTATCCAGATTTATATAGAGAAGTTTCAAGTCTACAGTGGATGAAAACTAAAAATTATTTGATTGGCTGTGAAAAATCCTCAGAAAGATTTATACTGATATTTCTGGAAAGTAAAACCAAAGAGACCTCTGATTGGGCAAGAGAGTTAAATACCAAGACTGGGATAAAAGTTGCTTGGCAATTATTTAATTGTCTTGGATGCTTTCCTAGGTTTCACTCAACAGAATGACTGACTTCCTCCACTCCACTCCAATAAAATATGAAAATATTCTTCAGAAAAGTTTTAAATAGAGTATCTCTTGACTGTGATTCCTAAAAATAGCTGTGGACTTGAAAAGGTTACTCTTTTAAAAAGTGACAATGACATATGCATAGTGAATGCTGTGTGCTTAAGCAGTGAGCTCTCTACCCTGCCCTCCTCTTAGAACTATATAGCTAGATAATATCCCTTTGTCTTCTGTTTACAATCTGTGTCTCTGGAATACCTTATCAGATCAAGAGAATAAAAGGACACTACAATTTACAGTTTCCAGCTAATGCCTCTGGAAACACCCTGACCAACAGAGGGAGAGAAGGCAGTATGATTCAACACAACTTAGTAGTTAGTGGTGTTTCAAACTTCAGGAGTCTGCCCCTAAGTAGTTTACTTTAGGAATATTTTAGCACATCATCGCTTGGTGTTTTTTTTTGTTTTGTTTTGTTTTGTTTTTTTTTCTGGTGATAATTAACTTAATTGTGTACATAGCAAAGCCTGTTGAATGACTATATCAAAATGTTCTGTAAAGTACATGTGACATCTTCCATAAAAACTAATTTTATAGATTGACTGAGAAAACAAGCTCAGTATAAAGGTCTTGGGGAGGATTCAGTGGAGGGCTCAGTGTTGTCTTAGCCATGCCAATAGCGCAACATTCACTGGGCTGCTAACTACATTCATTCCCAGCCTAATGTGTGGGAAACAGGTTATACATCTTTCTTCTTAAAGAGACAATCTATGTGTTTAACATTCCTGGTTCCCCTAGTATTTACCTGTGAATACAAGATCCTCCATGCCTTGCAATGTCTGTCTAGTCCATTCTATATCTATATATATATAGTTTCTATTAAGAAACTCAATTTATAGATTTCTAAAGATCATAGAACCTTCAAAAAAATGAAAGATCATAAGTCAAATAAAAATATTCTAGAACAAAGAAAATGAAGCAGTAATTTTATTACTCAGAAGAAAAATTATTTTCTAAATAGAATCCCATTTGTATTCAAATTCCAATAGAAGAATCCAACCTTCAAATGCACAAATAATGAAAGTATCTCTGTATAGTTTCTTTGTGATCCCATAGCTGTTTCCTCTGGAATTAAATATTCCCTCCTTGGGAGAGAGCAAAAGCTCATGAATTCACATGGCACAGGACTCATTGGGAACATGGAAACTTAAATGAGCAGGAAATTTATGAAACTCAAGAAGTCTCTTCCTGAAGTTGAATAAGCAATATGCAGATTCTGGGTTTGGGTAGAACAGAAAAGTCTATTTGTAGAGCGGTTGCCAGTAAACTAATTGTCCATATTCCATCAGTCATCCATGCTAGAGTAATGTTTCTGTGGGGTGCAGCTGCCTTTGAGTCACCCATGCTCCTCTAAGTAACCTCAATAAACCCATTACTTCACCAAGTTGGACTAAGATTGAGTTATTTATTTGGTCTCTTTTTGTTCTCTTTATCTGAGGGAAGTAGAAAAAGATTTCCCAGGAAACACTACAGAACAGCACTCTGCCAAACTGAAGATTCAGATCAGGAAATTTAACATTGGCCACAGAAACTAAGAGTCCCAGGTTATCTCTTGAGGCCCAGACATAGAAGATATTAGGTAAAGTACAAGATAAATCTGTAAGAAACAAGTCTTGCAAATCCAGTGGTTTTAAGCAGACATCATTCTCTTTCCTCTAGTGTTCTGCGATTGGTAGCATACGTGCCACAACTGCTTTGTTAAGAATCATCTGAAGACCCTAGTTCCAACATGTAGTTGTCATACAGTTAGCCCAGGATCACAATAAGAAGGTAAAACACACAGTCCGTTCAGACAATGGGCTCAAATTCATGGAAATGCAATGTAGAGAAAAGAAAGGAAAGACTTTTAAAGAGAGAACAGTCAGAGAGGGTGGGGGATAGTAAGATGGTTCTGTTGAGACATGGAGCTTCAGCATCACAGTATCTTCAACAGGCTCTGTGCACAAGCAGCCTGGCTCTTTTCAGAAAGGTGATGCCAAGATACAATTTGGTGCTTATACAGTTTGGGTCAAGGTACTTAATCTCTAGGAGTCTATGTTCTCTTGTCTAAGATGTGTAAAATAATGTGTAACGGAATGAGGCATAAAAGGGATTCTTACAAACATGAGATGGTATCATTCCATTCACAGCCTCTATACCATAAGTGCACTTCACTAGAATAGGACTTTCTTCTGATAGCTGATGCCTGACTCTCAGTGGAGACAGCAATTGTGAAATCCAGTCTTCAGTTGATTGGTAGCATTTTCTAAAAGCTGTATTTCATGGTGCCCTGAAATCACTTCTAACCTCTGCCTGGTGCTGAAAGTCCCCCTGCAGCTTGTTCTTACAATAAGTTCATTACTTATAATTTGACTTTCCTGTTTCAAGCCATTAACTTCAAAAAACTAACTCAAAAATATTCTGGTATGCTCCTGCAGAAATCTCCATGTAATTAATAGTAAAGAATAGTTTTTTTTAACTGTGGTAGGTTCAAATATAAATTACTATATAATTTAGAAAAATCAACAGTCCATTGGTTCATATTCTGCCTACATAATAACAATACATGTGGTTGGTTGGCCTTCAGAATCCACATCGATTTGTTAAATTATATCACCTCCCTTTGTTCCTAAAAATATGTATATTATCTGGAATAAAACAACATTAATAAATGTCTGTGGTGTGATACCAATCAGTTTTAAATCTGAAATATATCTCTCTATTTTCATTAGGTTTTGCTTACACATCTCTTGTCAAGAGACACCAACACTACTGTTGAAGAATTACACAACACCCTAAGGCATGTGGCGAAATTAATTGTTACAATGGGAAATAAGGAACATGTTTAAAATAATAGAAATTGAGTTCAATAGAATGCAAGTATTTTCTAGTCCCATGAATTTAGGAGCAAACCACAGAGATCTATCATAGTAGCTGAGATGGTTAATTGCTTCCCAATGCCCATTCTCCCTTTCCGCCTATTTTAATCTGGGCAGTGTGCCACCATGCTAGAAGTCTGTATTCCCAAGTCTCCCCTGCTGTGTGGCAATTCTTTTTTTCAATCCCCTATAAAAAGCAGTGGAGGATGAATAAACATCTATATGAAAGAGTTGTTTGTAAACTTATTTCTTTATTATATTAGCCTGGAGGGTAGTAAATCCTTTCAGTTAACAGCCTCTAAAACGTAACTTTAGGAGCAAAAAGTGAGGGCTTCTGGAGAAATAAGTAAGTTTTATTTTATCTGAATATGTATTTATGTTAATTAAACCAAAGTAAAAAGGGGGAGGGAGGAAAAGATGGAGGGAGGGAGGGAGGGAGGGAGGGAGGGAGGGAGGGAGGGAGGGAGGGAGGGAGGGAGGGAAGATTTGGAGCTAGGTATGTAATTTTTAATGGAGGCCTTCTGCTGTAGGCTTTCCCCATGCTCTTCTGAGCCTAAATAGAAAAAGAGGTGGAGGAGGAAGAGGAAGAAGAAAAAGAAAACAGATGAGAAAGGGTGAAAATACAGGTTCAAAAAAAGTGTCTCTCCTGCCTATTCTAATGTCAGATATTAATCTAAGTATCCAGGTGTCTCTGTTTATCTTAGGTCCCCAAACCTTAGTTCAGTATTTATCATGAGTCTGCTTCTCTGTAGTTTCCTAAGACTCTCCCATTTCCTCTGTCAGGACTCTAACTATTCTAAGGATCCTAATTGGTGTTAAAGCTACAGAAGTGGATGAAGTGGGTTTGCAGTGTCTTAAGAGTGTTGTAAAATGCTGGCTTCTAGGACTGACACAGCTACAGCCCTTGAAAGCTGGGAGCATCTGTGATCACCTGCACAAAACCAAGGCAGCCAACATCCTGGCGCCAAACAAGCAGATGATGCTCAGGCCACATTGCCTGCTAAAGAGATATTAGTTCAGAGAAGAAGAATCACTCTTTATCGGGGATATGACAACTGATAGGAGTCTCGTGCTTTATTGGATGGCTTGACACCTCTGCATACACATATCGGCAGCACAAACTGGATTTAGTGCTTACTAAAGCTAACAAAAGACATGCAGTTGGGAGGCATACAAGTTGATGAACTATGAGGAAAACTGAAGAGGAGGGGGGTGTATAATGTCAGGTCCACAGGAAACTCCATGTCCCCAAATCCTGGTAGTTAAACAAAAGGCAGCATTTCTCAGAAACTTGTAGAGTTCCATCCCCTCTACCAAAAGGAACCATTTCTTTTATCATTGACAGAAGGGGCAAATGGCTGTCTGAGATGCCTATTAGCACATGCTCCAGGCTCCCTCAGTATCAAAAGTGATTGATGCCAGAGTCCTGGCTGGCATGCTGGCTCTTCTCAGGCCTTGCCCCTCTATCACCCCAGCCCCTCCAGCTCATGAGCCTCTCTCCCTTCAGTTAGTCACTCTCCTTATAACCCTGATATTTCTGTCATCTGTCTCCTTTTGTCCATGGGCTCTTTGTTTTCATCTCTCCCACACACCCCACCTTTCTGTTTCTCTGTTCTGCTCCAGGTTCTTATGGCCAGGCACAGTCTGCTGGCCATGTTTAGTCTACTACTTTTTCTCTCTACTCTGGACTCCTCCAGATGCCTCTGGCTGTTCTCTACTCTCATATCTACAATAAAACTCTTCCCCTTAACCATACCATGGATAATTAACATTGTCATTTTATACACATATGACCATATTTCATTTTATGTGTGTGTGAAATACTTAAGATAATAATAATAAATAAGGTTATAAGACTCCTATTTACACATAAAATAAATATATCAAGGTCAGGTATGGGCCAAGCTTAAATTTATGAAAGTTTTTTTTTCTGATTTTTTTCAAATGAGGTAAGAATAAAGGACTTGTCACAGGTCATTTTCCTTGTTATTCAGAAAAAGACCAAAACCTAGTCTCCTGCCTCCTAAAAAGTGAATTCTTTCTAATTTATGAAAGTGTATCACAAAATAAATATATAAATGAATGCATTTCAGTTTCTTTAGTATTACTCATAAATAACAGTATCCATGAATGTTATCAATTAGATGACTCGATCATTTATGTCTGCATATCTACAAGCCGACTGGCAATCTACTTCCGGCTCTGGTGGTTGGGCAAGCCGTGAAGTTCTGCTTCTCTTCCATCACCTTCTATCCACAGGCTCCTCCTCTTCTTCAGATAAGAAATGCATCAGCACTGTAGGTAAAGGCCTGTGGTGCTCTTAGTGTGTTTTCACAACCCAAGTCAATCTCAAAATAATCAGTGTTCTTTTCCCATTCTGTAGGCTGTCGTTCTGTCTTATTGACTGTGTCCTTTGACTTACAGAAGCTTCTCAGTTTCAGGAGGTCCCACTTACTGATTGTTGTTCTTAGTGTCTGAGCTACTGGTGTTATATTTAGGAAGTGGTCACCTGCACCAGTGTGTTGGAGGATATTTCCTACTTTCTTTTCTATCAAGTTCATTGTAGCTGGGTTTATGTTGAGGTCTTTGATCCACCTGGATTTGAGTTTTGTGCAGGATAACAGGTATGGATCTATTTGCATTCTTCTACATACTACCATCCAGTTATGCAAGTGCCGTTTGTTGAAGATACTATCTTTTTTCCAATCTATATTTTTGGCCTCTTTGTCAAAAATTAGCTGTACATAGGTGTGTGCGTTAAGCTTGGGGTCTTCGATTTAATTCCATTGATCCACAAGTTTGTTTTTATGTCAGTACTGGGCTGTTTTTATTACTGTAGCTCTATAGTGTAGCTTGAAGTCAGGAGCACAGAGGACTCAAGAGTAACCATGTCAACTGAAAAATACCACCTAGTATCAGTAATGATCCATGAAAGCTGCATCACTGGAGCACCACTGGAGTCTGCTTTAACTCACCAGTGTTGCTTTACAGTTTGTATAACCTGGGGCTTTGTGAAGCCTATTAGGTTTACTTTCCTTGACTTCATTGCTTGCAGAATGCCATGCGCCTCCTGCTCCTTTCAGGATCATTCATTTACAGAGCCTGAAAGAAAGTGGAGATGTAGCCAGACAGGGGCAGTTGGTGGATGGGGTGGAGAAAGGCAGATGGATCTTTGTGACTTTGGGGCCAGTCTGGACTAAATAGTGATTTTCAGGCCAGGCAAGTATACTGAATAAAACCCTGTTTTTAAAAAGAAAAGGGAAAAAAGAAGAGGAGAGAGAAGAAAGGCAGACAGAAAAAGAGAGAGAGAAGAAAGGGAAGAAGGAAGAAGGAAGGGAAAGAAAAAGAGGAGAGAAATGAATTGGAGCTTTTATACAGGTATAATCTTCACAAACAATGCCTATCATAGATGAAGTCCACAGCAATTTATTTTGAACTCTTTCAAATTTCTCTAAGTGATTTTATTTCCTAGCACAGCCGGGTAAAAGCAAATTCCAAATCACTTTAAGAAGAAAACTGGTAAGAAGGCCAAGAACGTGACTGATGAAAACTGACCATCAGAGACACTTTTAAAAGTAAGTAATTGGAAGAAGCAGATAAGTGCTTGCTACTTACAAACTAAAAAGGAATAAATGTATGAGGTTGCACAGATGCCAAAATGTTTTTAAGTATCACTTAGGCTGAACAATCAGATGTGCTCATCATTCATCTCTATACGTGTATCTGTGTGTACATATATTTCACCATTAATTTATATAAGATACCCACCTGCAAAGATCATTGCTTCAATGCACTTTTAAAGATAATATTTCACATGGACAAGGGATGACAAAGTGAATACCCCAGTGTACTCGTGGAGACCAAAGGACAACTTGTGGGAATAAGTACGCTCCTCTCACCATGTGGGTTGCTGGGATTGAATTCAAGCAGTCAGGCTTGGCAGCAAGCAACTTTACCCATGGAACCATTGCATTGGCTCTATTTCATATTTTTTAAACTTTCTTTTTATTTATTCTTTGTGTCTTTAACATTATGCATCCCGTTCCCAAGTATTTCCCATCCTCTTGCATCTGCATTCTGCCTGTGCTACACTCACCCCACCTCCCAAATTAAATTTAGGGTGAAAAGGATAAAAAAAAAATAAATGGAAAATCTCTTCATGGAAGCTGTGGTGTGACATGTGAGTTACGCAGTAAATTCCTTTATTCATACAACTTTACATGTACGCATTTATTGCAAAGAATCAATGGTTTGGTTTGAGGTGCCCAGTCTCTGCTACACCATCATCACTGGGCCTTCACTGGGACTTTTCTGGGACATCCCATTGTTGCTTGTATCATGGAGATCCTGCAGCCATGGATATGCAGAACAACCCCAACTCCACAGGCCAAGTGCTCTAGATCACAGACAGGATGGATGTTGGAGTGGACCAACATTTAACCCAGGTTTGGGAGAGACACTCTCCCCTGTCTTCACCAACGGGGTGAACTCTCTATAGCGAATTCAGATGAAAGTAACTAAAATGAGATTTGTAATTAGAAAATAGATACAACAATGTGCTTATTTAGGAAAATGTTCTTCAAACAAGTTTTCCACAGCCATAGGCTTTTAGTCAGGTTTCTAGTATCAAGTATATCTTCTCTTCTGTGGAGCAGGCTTCAACTCCAATCATAAAGTAGTTGGCATCCCCAAATAATTCTGTTGCTACTGGATCAGTAGGCACATCTTGGCTGGCAGGCATGTGTTGTAGTATGCATGATGAATGAGGCTGTTGTGAGTTTCCTTCCATTGCAGCTTGCCTAACGCCTTGCAGCACCATGGATGCCATCCCACAGGGAGGGACTTTACAGCTCATTCTCTTCTGATTTTACTGTTTCCTGTATCTTTAGCAATAGGGTCTTAGCCCCTAGCTCTGGAGGGCAACCAAGAGTGATTAAGAATGTGTTCTTCCAGGGCTTCAGGGATCTCTATGGGTAAAACCATATGGGGTTCTTCTTTAAGAGGCTATGACATCTGGGAACAACATTATCTATTCTTCAGGGTTTCTGTGTTTCAAACTTTTTTATATTGATATCTTTTAATTATGATTTTTATTTCACAAAATTTTCAGTATGTAAATTTTCTGTAATTATATATCTACTCAGAATTCATTATAGATGTCACTGAACATGCAAATGAACACATAGATTTGGGTATTACAAATATTTTCATTAGGCTTGATTACAGAAGTACGATTACTGATCCATCTATTGTATGAGTAATTTTTACATTTTGTTTGAATTCTCAAATTTACTCACATGAAGTCCTATAATTACTCAACAACTTTACATTAGAATAATAGCTTTACTTTCACCTTACCTGAGTTAACTTTGCTTTCTTTTAAAGAAGGATTTGTATAAGATGTTAAAAAGATAGTTTCTTGGTATTTTTTAAATTTATATTTATTTCACTATTTACATTAATTTGTTTATTGATGTTGGTGATAATTTATTATTTGTGGAAGTTACTTCCCTGGAGATTTTGGACTTGACAGTTTCACAACTGAGAAATCCAGCTGTTTAAAATCCATCTCTCCCACCCTTCCTTCCTCCTCCACTGTGGGAGATGCCAGCCCCTGGAGAAGTGTTCCTTCCCGTGTAGTAGATATAATTTGAAAGCAGGATAAGCAAACCTTGGAAATGAAACCAGTAAGGAGCATTTCTTTGTGGTCTCTGCTTCAGTTTCCGCTTCCAGATTCCTGATTTCACTGACACATGAACTCTAAGCTATAAGGTGAAATAAACCTTTCCCTCCCCAAACGGCTTTTGGTTAATGCATCTATCACTGTGACAGAAACCAATTAAGAGAATCTGATATGTATATAAGTCTGGTTTCTCATAGGAGTTTAATAATCCCTATGTCCCTACAGTCTTGATTACTACAATATATTTGCGGAATGCCACCCTTTCTGTTCCTAGGAATAAGTCATTTATCAGTAAGTGCTTTGTGAGTGGTACCAGACAGATGGAGTCACTCACATATTCACCCAGGTACAGAATCATCATTTATCCTTAAAATGGAGTGAAACACTTTTGTAAAATGGAGCCTCTCAAGACAAGAGGTGATCTAAAAATCTGTTATTTTACACTATACAGAGTAACTTGGGGACAATGTACTTCAACAGATCCATAACCAGGGTAAGAAGACATTTGTTTTAAAAAAAAATATATAATACAAATTTTTAAAAGTTAAAAAGAAAATCTCCCTGGGAAGAGCTGGGCAGTGGTGGTGTGTGCCTTTAATCTCAGAATTCAGGAGGAGAGGCAGAGCCAGGTAGACCTCTGTGAGTTTGAGAGGTCATCCTTATCTACACAGTGAGTTCCAGAACACCAGGACTATACAAAGAAAACCTGTCTTGAAATAAAAATCCCACACAAAACAAAACAAACAAAAAAACCTCCTTAGGAAATGTTAATGCAACAGCCAGTTCTTTTTATATATTTTTGTTAAAATATTTTAGCCCAAACAAATACTCAGTATCTGATTTTATACTTTTAGTTTTTTGGGTTTTTTTTTTTATTGTTAATGGCCCTGAAACTGTGAAATGATGGCAATTTTTGGTACATTCCTTCTGAGGTCTTCCTATAGCCCGTGGCCTTAGTTTTCCTGGGGATTTAACTTCATTTGTGCATGCACTGGTGAGTAGACAGCCTCAAGGAGACTATATTATACTGCACAGAGTCCTGGGTGACATTGGGGTCTCACCAGCCTGACAGCTTCTCTAGGCAGGATTTATATAAGCCTTGAGTAAGTAACTGTGAGTGGTGTACTCTATTCCATAAATGGTATCCTGTGGCATTGCAAATGTTTTATGACAGCAGGACAATCCACCCAAGCAAGAAGTCTCCTAAATAAGCATAACATCTTGCTCCCACCATTGGCAATAACACTGATCCTTTGGTCTACTGAAGTGTAGCCAGATGTCTGGCCAGCCAGGAAGCTATGAGTATTCCTAGATAACATGTGTAAAAGACACAGAGCAGCTTAGAAACTCTTCCTCAACCATGTGTCAAACACTGGCAGAGCTAGTTGAAATGTACTGCCAGGCCCTACTCTAGGCTTTTTATATAGTAAGTCTGAAATAGAAGTGAAATGAGCCCAAGTATGCAGAAGACACTTTTCTTAGGACCATAATTGAGAACTATGATAGAATTCATTCACCTTCCTGCTTGCTGCCACAGTCTTTCCTAGGCTCTAGGCAACTACAAACGATCTGCCTTATACAAACTAGGCTTCCATCCTTGTATCTCTGTGCATTTGTGCTTCATCTGCTCCTTCAATCTTGAATTCCCTCATGTTGGCAAACTTCCTTTAAAATCTTCCTATCTCTTCAGCTCCATGTTTGTTAGGTTTCTCTAAGATTAAAATGGAATAACATGAAAAATACTTAGCTAAAGGGAATAGGCTTGATCCATTGAGCAACAAAGTAGATTATAAAACAATCCCATGTTGTCTAAACCACTGTTGTCCTAGAACTTGAACATGTTATAGTCAATTCCTTCTACAATATTAATAAAACAAAAAACAAAAGTTCAATGTCAATAAAACACAGTGAAAATAAGCAGAAAATACCAAATCATTTTTTTAATCCGGGATCCTGAGATTAACACTATAGTCACATGAACTATCGACCAAAAATGTTCAAATCATTCAGTGTTTCCTTTAATGCTGAAAATAAACATCGTAAAGATCTTAATTTTGCAGCAGCTATTTAATAATATATGTAGAGCCTTTAGCCTATTATTATCTATATAAATTGCATGAGCAATAACTCACATTAACAAAAAATAATATACGGTGGCCATTGACTTAGAAGGAAAACTAATGTTTTAATGAAAGAAAATGAACAATCATAGTAATAATAATGATAAAAGAAATAACAATGGATGTACAGTAACCCTACTGGCAGACTTTGGTCTTGATAAAGGCAAACTCGTCCTCATTATCCAAGTCACAAAATAAAACTGAAGCAAGACTCTTGCTGAAAACGAGAAATACACAACTCATTGAGCAAGAAGTCAAGATGGTGCCTTCACAGAGCCTTCATCCTCATGGACTTAGGGTCCTTGGTACAGGAAGGGCTATGCATACTACCAAGAGAAAAACATAAACACCACCCCAGCTACAAAATCTTTAACAATGTGTCCTTCCTGTAAAATATGTTACTGCACTGGGAGCACAAAGCCTGTGGGAGTATCCAATCTATATCTGATTCAAATTAAGGTCCACTCCAAGAGATTGCATGACAAATAACCTGAGACTATAACCATAGACCATTATGAAGATAAAATCAAATAGTACTATTCAACTAAAATAACAACAATAAAATGACTCCTATTGAAATCCTGCTACATTCATACACTGGTGTCTTGTTCAGTTACCATCAGAGAAGCTTGTTCCTGCAACAGATTGGCACAAATACAGAGACCCATAGCTGGACAATGTGCAGAGACTGGGAGACGTAGGAACACTCAGCCCTAAACAGGATGTCTCCATCAAATCTCTCTCATCAGTACTCAAAGATCCCTGATGAAGGAGAGATGGAAAGAATATGAGAACTAGAAAGGATAGAGGACACCATGAAAATAAGGTCCTAGCAATCAACAGGACCTACAGACATGAATTCACAGAGACTGAGACACCATGCACAGGGCCTATGCAGGTTTATACTGGAAAGGGTCCTAGCGCTAAAAGAAAAAAGTAGACACATGCCCCCATCCCTAAACCAAAAGCTACCTCTAATCGATAACCACTTGTAAATGAAAATTTAGTTTCCTCTAAGGGAGTCTCACTGCAGAAACAAACTATTCCTAAGGGTAGACCATGTGCCCATCAGTAGATGAACAACAGAAAATGAATGTTTTAAAATTCCTTATCTCATAATTTTGTGTTGCCTTTTTTATTTATTGATATATTTCCTCTTTTTTATATTACAGATTTTGAATACATATTACAGCTTCCAGTTTTGTGCGTTTATGAATTCCTAAGTGTGCAAACAAATGAATCTCTGTGTCTATATCTGTTTCTTGTGCCTTTTTCTTGGGATATGTTTTCCTTCTGTATGTTTTTATTGTATATTCCAATATGTTAGATTTTGTTTTATCTTATTATATTTTATTTTATCTTAATATTATCTCTTAGAAGCTATTTGTCTTCTAGGCAGAAGGGGGTGGACTTATGCAGGAAGACAGAGGGGAGAAACGGGGAGTAGAGGGAGAATTATAATATTAATAAATAAAATAAAGCTTTTAAATATAAAGGTATATATTTGCCTGCAATATCTGTATTTGTTCTGTTTGTTTTCAGGTGGGGTCCTGTGATTGAACAAGCCATATATACAGTGGGATGAAGATGAATCTTCAAATAAGGGGCAAATTGCTTATAAGCTATAAACATTAATTAAAATTAATCAGTATAAATATTATTTGCCCTGAGATTTTTCTCATGGGATCCTCTCTTCTCCAGCATACTGAGTACACTTAGCAATAAGAGTTTTTCCATTTGAACTGGAAAGAATCAAGGATAATTTCACAGTTCTGGAGAGACAGTTGTCAAAAGATATACACACCAAAAGCTTGATGTATGGCACCTCACCGCCTCCAAAGGAAGCTAAAGGGACATTGTAGATGGCCCTTTCCTCCTTGAAAAATGACTATAAATGATAAGTGCCAAATTACAATAACTTAAACTATTCCACACTTTCCTGAGATTAGACAATAACTAATGGGCATCTTTAAGGAAGAGTAGACTCAGTGACTGAATTGCCTTTTGATTATTAAGGAATCTACAGAAGCTGGAGTCTGTAAAACAATAAAAGAGCCAATATGCATTTGTTTTTCAGAACTGTTAGTACTCAAGACTCCTGAGGAGCACATTGTTAAGCTGATCCCTTCCTTGCTATGTAGATGATTTCTCCTCACCTGGGAAGCTAAACTGCAAATTTCTTAAGGCAAATTAGTAAAAGTTGAATCTGATGCTTGTCTGTCTTGATTGTGCTGAAATCTTCCTTAGTTCATTGTTTGTCCAAATGTTCCTTTGATTGGAAAATGTCTAACTAAAAAACCCACTGGAGGAGTCTCACCCCCACCATGAGCATATCTTCTTCCAGCACCAGTTCTTAGCAAGCATTTGGCTGCAGTAGAAAAGAACAGCCAACAAGGTACAGAAGAAGTTGGAAACAGTGAGAACAGTGAGAGCACAGCAAAAAACATTAGTATCTTACATGCTTCAAAACCTTCCCTGCCTACCTTCCACTTACAAAGCTCTGCATCCTTGAAAAGAACATTTCTTTGTGGAGACATTGTCAACGTTACTTTGGACAAGATTGCTCCAGATCCCTATGGTGTCATGGAAACTGGATGGGCTAGTACTTCACCTGTGCAATTGCCAAAGGCAGCATCAACAAAAACCCTTCATCGTGATCAGCAAACAGTACAATGCCTGCATTCAGAATAAAACTGTTCTCTAAAGTGTTCTGTTTGGAAAATTCATGAGCAGTTTTATACACAAATAACCTTCTCCTTAAAAGAAATACAACAATATATACTTCCCATCCATCACAATGTAGAAAGTCCAAATGAGATGCTTAAATTCCTCAGAATTTACATTGGTGCAGAATATTAGACAGTAAAGAAGAATGACTCCTCTGATTAAAAAAAAAAACAAAAAACCAAAAAACTTTGCTTAGAACATGTCTCTGTTTCTTCCTCTTAGACAGTAAAGAAAAGAAAACCTCAGATTTTAAAAAAGAAATCCCACAGAAAAACAATAACTGCCATACTATTCTCCCTGGCAATGTACCTACAGTACTTTGAATATGAACAGCTCCCATAGGCTCATATATTTTGAAAATTGGTCATTAAAGAATGGTGTTACTTGTCAAGGATTAGAAAATGTGGCCTTGGAGTAGATGTGAACATGTTAAAAGTGTGTCACTGTGTATGGGCTTTGAGGTTTTAGAAGTTCAAGCCAGCACCAATAGCTCATTCTGTTCCTACTACATGCTTATCCAGATGTAGAACTCTCAGCTACCTCTCCAGCACCATATCTGCCTGCACACCAGCATGCTTCCTCCATGCTGTGAGTGGACTAAACCTCTGAACTTTAATCCAGCCCAATTAAATGTCTTCCTTGATAAGAGTTGCCTTGATCATGGTGTCTCTTCAAAGCAGTAAAACCCCGACTAGGACAATAACTGTTTAGTGGACAATTTCGCAATACAAAGTACTCTTATTCAAAATTATCTGAGTGCTTTTAGGCAGAGCAAGGAGGATTTCTGTGAAATAGAGACCAACCTGGTCTACATAGCAAGTTCACGGCCAGCCAAAGCTAGTAGGTTCCTGTCTCAAAATGAGTAAGTATTAAAAAGCAAAAGGGTTCTAAGCCCTCAATTGCATTGTACTGTGGGGAAGACCCTCTGCAGCACAGAATGGAAAGAGGATTGAAGAGAGAAGAAGCACATTCCTGGGTTAGCTCCTTTTAATCTCAGAGAGTGATGGTTCATTTACTCCATGGAATGAAGCCTAAAGAGACTTTCAGTACTACCTACCAGAGTTTGAACATGGTGCTCAAGAACTCTGTCTTTTAAAAGGCTTAAATGCAAGATAATTCATGATCACATATGGTGACGTCTTTGTCTTAGTTGAGGCAGCATTTGATCAAGCAAAACAAAACAAAACAAAAACTAAGAAATCTTTCACCGCACCTAAAAGCAATGAGAATGATGACCCTAGTGGTTTGAATGAGAATTGTCCCCATAGGCTAATACATTTTAAACCAGCTGCAAAATTATTTGGAAAGAGTCAGGAAGCGATGCCATATTGGAAGTGAGTCAGAAGGACCAGGCTGTGAATTTCAAAATACTAGAACCATTCCCAGATAGCTCTTTATGCTCACTTGCCCATCAAGGTGTGATAGCTTATCTGTCCCTGCCACCATGCTCTACCATCAGGAACTCCAACCCTCTGAAACCATAAGCTCAAACTAGACACTTTCTTTTCTTAATTGCCTCAGCTGTTAATCCTATCACAGCAATAGAAAAGTAACTAAAACAGATTGATACCAGAAATAGACTCTATTGCTTTGACAGACCAGACTATGATGATTTGAGAAAGAATATAGAAGATTTTGGAACTCTGAACTAGTAAAGTGCTTGAACACTACTTATAGGGCTTAATGGACCATCTTTGTAAGAACTGGAAAGATAGGAGGGATGTGGATTGTAGAAGCTTAGTTCAAGAGGTTTCAGGGGGAACAATACTAGCAACTTGGCTAGCGTCATTCATGTGGTATTTTGGTAAAGAATGTGTCAGCTTTCTAATCTTATCCTAAGAGCTTGTCTGAAGCTAAAACTGAAGAACAATGAACTAAATTTTTTGGCACAGGAGAATTTAAGAGAGCCTAATATTGACTTTGTATATAAGTTGTTAGTAATCATACATATGAAGGTCTACAATGAAAAAATACATGAAACAAAAGAAATATGAAATCTATAGTCTTAGGAGAAAAATAGCACCAGGAAATTTATGTTTAATCTATGACTTGTGTAGAAAGAGATGAGATTAAAGAAACGCCTGTTCTAAAATGGAAAGAACCCATAAAGCTAAGCTTCAAAAATTTAAAAGGGAAATTCCTGAAGAATTTTCTGCTCCTAAAACGGAACAACAACATTCTCTGAATGGTAATATATATTCTGTGTCAATGTATGTTAGAAGTGTGTAGTTCATTTTTTAATTGTATAAGAGGTTAAAACTAAGAGACTTCTCTTGAGTTCCAGAAGATGCATTAGAGTTGGACTTTTAAACTTTGTTGGGACTGTGAAAGATTATTGTGGTGGTATATTGTATATATTGTGTATCTAATGACATTTGCCTGAAGATCGGCAGACAGAGCCAGCCACAGAGTTAGCCATAGAAGTCAGGAAGTGGTGACATACACCTTTAATTCTAGAGCTCCAGAGGCAGAGACAGATCCTCCTGGGTCTCTGGGAGTTCAAGGTCAAACAAAGCCAGTCAGTGATGGTTTTACTCTCAGTGCTAGAAAAGTTGGACCAGGAAGTGATATAACTGAGTGAAGAAAGGAGAGAAATAGGGAAGGAGGGGGTGGTAGTCCAGCCCTTCCTTGTGCCCTCTTCCCTTTCTGCTGAGGACTCAGAGGCATTCAGTCTGAGGATTTATGAGGTAGGTGGGAAGTTGCTGTGGTTTGTTCCTCTGTCTCTCTCATCTTCAGGCAAACTTTATTTGATACACAATATACCACCATAGACTATGGGGACTTTTGAAAATGGACGTACTACATTTTACATTTAGATATGGTCACACACCTATAAGGGCCAGAGAATGGAATGTTGTTTAAAATGAATATGGCTTCTATAAGCTTATATGTTTGAAAACTTAGTCCTATTTGGGAAATATGGTCTTTTTGGAGGAAGTATGTCACTAGGGCTGGGCTAGAAGGTTTTAAAAGACTCAGCCATTCCAATTTATCTCTATCCCTCCTACTAATTGTTATTAAGAAACAAGACCCCAGCTTTTCCTGTCACCATGCTTTGGCTACACCATCATGAACTCAACCTTCTGAAACCATAATCTCAAAATAAACAACTTTATGGTCATGTTGCCCTATCTCAGCATTAGAAAAGCAAGTAGAATAGACAGGTAAATTTGTTATGAGGCTTAAATGTGTGTTCATGCACATAATGACTTGCCAGTCCTGTGAATATGCATGTCATATCAAATAAATACAACGGGTGTAGGGTTATTGTGTTGTCTCATGGTAAATAATTGTCCCACCCACTGGTTTAATAAAAAGAGCTGATTGGCCAAAGGCAGGCAGGAAGTGTAGGTGGGGCTACCAGACTAAGAAAATCTCTGAGGGCAGAGTGCCAGAAGAGCACCAGGGAGAAGCCAGAGGAAGCCGAGGACAACTATGCTGCTCTAAAGAAAGGTACCGAGCCGCATGGCTGAACAAGAGACATGGGTTAGATGAAGGGTAGAGAGCTAGCAAGTGATATGCCTGGGCCTGAGGCTGATCAGCCTAAAACTAATGAAAGTGTCTGTGTGTCTCTGTAGGACTGTGGATCTGCGGGTCTGTGGGTCTGCGGGCCTAAACTTTGAGGTTCTGGTCTGGGCCAGAAACCTCATACTACAAAGGGGATTGTTAGTTTCTCTTTGCAATATTTTTGAGTTGAGAATGCATTTTCTCCTCTGGGGAACAAAGTCATTGACTTGCTCCTGTTCACCTTTGGCTCTCGGCATCAATCCATCCATTTTAGAAGCCTGTACAACTATCAAATTCAGTTTACAAGATTGTAAGACTATGAGTAGATTCTGCTCCATGGACTTTGTTTTCTTGTTTATTGCTTTGGATATTTGTTTCCATCACATTCGCAATCAAACAACACAGAATACTTTGCCCATTTGCTATAACCAGAAAGACGCCTTGTGTCATCTGGCATTTTGCATTGTAAAATTGAAGACTAGTCAGAAATCTCTTAAGCATTCTCTCCCTTTATTTTAGATTTCTAAGAGTCTTCATATGCTGTCTGGCTTTTAAAAATAAGTTTTTAAGAAAAAACATCTTAGTAAAAATAGAGTGGTTTATATATATATATATATATATATATATATATATATATATATATATATATATAACCAAGACAAAAGTCTAGGATAGAAAAAAATTAGAATGAAGTCTGTGATTAAGACTCTGTCTAGCAGATCTGAAAAGAGAGAGAAGATAAGAATGGTCTAGGTACAGAAAATGGAACATATCGACAGAGTAATTTAAAGCAGAATCAACTAAAGGGAGGCAAAGGATTCAAGGCAATATGAACATGGGAAACAAAAATGTTGAGCAAAGAGAAATTGAAATTTCATGGCAATTCACATTTATGGAAAAAAATCATCTCACATTTGAGTAGAAATGCAGAGAACCCAAAACCAAAGAGGGATCTAACAGAGGATTTCATACAAAGATGAAGATTATTTTCCTACAATCTTATCTGTATAATATTTGCACAAAGTATATTTCCCCCATTTTCTAAGCCTTATGTCACACATGCCTTATGTCATTCATTGCATTTAAAATGATATTTGTGGCATATAACACATTGAAACAAAGTTGTGATCTGTTATCAGGCACATGTTCTCTCCCAAGAAGGTAGTATCACCACTATCTATTCATCTATAGAAATTATCTAAAGTAGCACAGGTTTGGAGTATGAAATCCTGTATCCCTAGATACATGTTTGCTAAGAGAAAAAAAATATAGAAAATAAGTATGCACATAAATTCTTGTTGTCCAGCCACACAAATTTAAATGGAAAGCTCCAGAACAATGTGAGACCTTGTCTCAAAAATCTGAAATGGATTATCTTTACAAATGACAACAGAGGCTCACATCTAGTACACAGGTACATGCCTGAGGATACAGGGAATGTGGACTGTGACTTTCCTTAAATTCTACAAGATAGAGAATAGAAGATATTCTCACTGAAGTTGTGTATCCAGAGCTCTGACTCCTAAGTAGAAGGATGATGTAAACATAAAGCACATTGCTGACCACCTCTGCCTTCTTGGTTGACAGAACAAAATGAAAAACCCTCTGACAATGTGAGCAAAACATCTGTTCCAGGACAGGTTTAGAAGCCGATAAGAGATAACGGTAATGAGGTGCTTTTAATCACTATTTTAAAATATCCATTATCTTGACAAAATTAAAAGGATTTGTGTCAAAATTATAGAGCAGATAAGAATGCTGGAAACAACTGTTTCTTTAGTTGTTTTTTTTTTTTTTTACAGAACATGGAAGAGACTAAATTTAGCACTGGTTAATGACTGCTTGTATTGAGGTGGGAAAAACAAAAGGACTTAATTTAAAAAAAAAAAAAAAAAAGAGCATTTCAAAGGGACCTAAAGTTCTTAGTGAATAGCTGCACATCAGCACAGATTGCAATTTCAGAGCTTTCTGAAGGGGCAGAGCATTCATCTCAGAGAAATAAAAATGCCCATCCATGATTGCTCTGTGGGAGACTAGGCTGGTAACATCACACCTTCCCTTTTCTCTGAGTCAAACACACCTACGTCTAAATTAAAGGCCTCTTCAGAGTACATCCTCTGAAACAGCAGCGAGACAAAGCGGCAACATAGAAATTAGTGATATGAGCTCCAAGTCCAAGAGGATTTCAGTCTGGGAGAAGGAAGAACTTAAAACTGGCTTGTGCATAACAGGAAAATGATGCAACAGACTATGAATGGCTTGGCCAAGGGAGGGAGGAAGGTAGGAAACAGAGGATTCGTTCCATTTGGCAGACAGAAACAATGGCAATTTCTCAGCAGAATGAAAGACATCATTAAAAAATGAACAAATATGTTTGTTAGGAGTAAAAGAATTGCAATATTACCAGGAAGACAGCATGGGGAAAATATATAAGTGAGAAAAGAGTGAGTGACCTCCCTATAAAGACAGAACGTGTTCTCGGGTAGAGCGCACTAGCCAAAATATCATGAGACCAAGCATTTCCCTGGTGTCGGTGGGTGCCTTCTTTCAAATTCTCCACAGCAAAATAAAGTTAACCACAACTAATTCAGATAACAGCAAATGCCTGAAGATACATATCCATGGAAAAGCCACATTACCTGTTCATCTGGAAAAATCTGGACTGTTACTTCAAGTTATAATCCTGGGTGCTAAGGAATTCAATCACTGTGCCAGAATGTAAATAAAGGACAGGAAGGAGAGTCATTCTTACTCTGGAAAGACGATGCTCCTCATGGATATTTTATATCGCCAGGATGTGAAACCTCAAAATTGAGAATATGAGCCTCTTTTTAATGTATGACCAGTCAAGAAACTACAATCTGTGTCCTTTCCTTCATCAAAGTCGCATATTTGATTGCCTATTATCAGTCAGGTAGTAAAGATATAATGGAGAAGACAGGGTACGCACTCAGAACCACTTATGTTCTACAGAAACCCCCAAACCTAAAGCAGCCTAATGTCACTGACTGCAGTAATTAATACACAATCTGTAGCTAGGGCAAAAAAAAAAAAAAGTACCATAGATCAGTGCTTCTGAAGCCAGCCATCAGCCATGATACTAGTCCAGAGCTTTGCTTATAGTATTTTTTGCTATTATTTTTGGTTGGTTGGTTGGTTTTTGGTTTTACAAGGCAAGGTCTGTTTTTGAATAACTCTGGATGTCCTAGAACTCAATGTCGAGCATAAACATGTACTGAATAAATGGCCAGCAATTAGTAAGGCTTCCTGTTCTACAAGAGGGCCAGAGTTTTATTCCTAATCACATACCTCAGCTGGCTAACAACTGCCCCTAAATACAGTTCAGGAGATCTGACGTTTACTGGTTTCCACAGGCCCTTCATATATGTGGCCAACATTCAAACACACACACACACACACACACACACACACACACACACACACACATGGGGGTAGGGGTGGGGGAGGGAAAAGACAGACATTTTTTAATATAATAAATAAATAAATAAATGAAAATGCAAAGCACCAGTTGAATATCTCACTAATGTCAAATTGCTATAAACAATTGCCATCAATCCTTCAAGTTCATCCCCTCTCACAGATGGATGTCAGTTTTCACATAATATCTAAGTATATGGAATGATATGCATCTGAACTATAAATGCTTATAGATTTTATAAAAAATAATTTGTAATAATGTGTTACCCCTCCAAAATCAACAAGATATGGAAGGGCTTAGAAGGAGAGAGTTTCTTTTAGAAAAAAACAACATTCACAAGACACTGCCTTACCATTCAAAGCAGCTTTCCATTTCAATATTTTAACTAGAGAAACTACAGTATCACTTTGCAGAGACAGGCCATCTAAATTAACCAAAGAACTGAACACAGCTGGTGTTGGTACAAGACAATGTAGATATATGTACAAAATATAAAACTATGTATAGATACAATATATAAATATAAAACTATATAAATAGTACAAATACATTTCATATCCTACACATAAAAACATATTTTATATATACTTGTATTATATTTTTCACTGTGTGCACACACTCATTTATCTTTTCTACTATATTACATACGGAACTGATTATTGACATTGTTCTCTTCTAAATAGGACTATGATATAATAGAGATGATATACATTAAGCATTTGTTTATGTACAGATGATTGTTTGCCTAAGTGTCATACACCTTCCCTAAAAACTCATTTACTCCCAAAACCCCATTGTAAGTCATAAAGAGTTATAAAACCACTACTATGGCAGAAATGTAACAAAACTTCCCAGACATTAATGTATTCCATCAGTTCTATCAGGAGGGAGCTTGAATATTCATTCTGCTTCTAAGATCTTTGAAAAGGCAAGTCAAGTGAAGAAGCATGTCATGAGAAGAGCCACTGAGAGGTCAAGAAGGGGCTCACTACTCTCTGTGCCATGAGCAACCCCTACTCATCCTTTAGCCGATGGTCCTGATGCTGTACTCTCTGCCTGCAGCTCACTTTATAATATCCCAAGAGGTCTTCCTGTGGATTTATAGCCTCTACTACTGAAGGTGGGCAAGGCAGAACACTGTAATCCCAGAACTCAGGAAACTGAAGTAGGAAACAGGAGAATTGCCAAGAGTTCCGGGCCATCCCAGAATGGCATCTCACTCAACCAAAAACAAACAAACAAACAAAAACAAAAGACCCATGCACTAAAAATGAAACAAAGGAAAACTGAAACTCAAACCAAACAAACACCCAAAATAAAAGCAAAACAAAGCCTTCAACTAATTAAATATAAATCTTACAGATAATATTTTTTAGGTTCTGAGAAGCAAGTTTAGGTCCTTTGGAATAAAAGTATTTTTTTTCTGTAGGTTTTTCCACTTTCAGATTTTCATTGACTTAAATTTGTATCTGAAGCAAACCTCATCCTTTTAAATAGGAAAGGAATTGTGGTTAGACTTCTAAAACTAAAGTATAGGCCATAGATTAAGTAGTTGCCTTTGTTAATATAATAATGTTTATTGCTATAACCTAGGTCATTTACATGTTCAATTTCATTTTCAAACAAGCTCAACATTCTCAGAACAGCTAAGACATCACTGTGGCAAGTTTACAGTTCTCACAGGAATGAAGGTGGCTGGGAAAAATGCATGTCCTACATTGCACATCCCTCGGGTGTCATTGACGAAGGCATTACTTTAAAAGCAGAATGGAGACACAACAGTATGGCAGAGGGTGTCTGTGAGGAAATAAAGTGTCTGCTATACTTTCTCACATGCCCAGGTCCTCTCTTTGAGATAAATAGTGGAAAGATGGTTTCTATTTGAAAGATTATTTTAAAACCTAAGAGGTCCCTTCCAGTGATTTACAGCTAAGCTAAATGGCCCATCGGGATTTGTCATTTTGAGTCAGTAATTTGCTTCTTGTAGGTTTGGTTTATGATTTTGTTTTTCTTATTTGATTGCAGCTCGTAGATAACAGTTAAACCACCCAAATCTCCATATATACAAGTTAAGAAAGATCCTGCCTCTCAGTGTATTGTATGGTTCACTCTAGTACTGATACAGCACACTAAGAAGATCAGAGTTTTACCTGTTCTCTTTTCATTCAAAGAATCTCATGGGTGGTGACTCAGTAGACAAAGAAATAAAAAAACTCACTTGGTCCCTAATGGAAGTACTGGATGTAAATTACATTACCTAAGCCACTTTTGATATATTTGTGCATTAAATAAAGAAGAGGGTTGAAAAACTCCCATTAAATCTTAAAAGGAATTTTTTGTAAACTTGCCTGTTTAAAGGAAAATTTTATCATGTCATTTAACATGCCTTAAGCAATAAGTTTATTTTACTCAACTTTGTATAAATTGCTGAAAATCATGATAGAGTAGATTACAACTGCAAAGTAAAGCCATTAAATAATATCCCAAAGTCGAATGCATGAAGGTTTAGGTCTACAATCATTAAAAATATTAAACAAAAAATTTCACACATTCTTTATTACAATCACAAAAAATAAAATTTATTCAAAAAAATCTCCATATACCTTTCTACAAATCACAAGTTTGGTTACAAATCAAATGCCAAAAGAAAGGCCACCTAAATGCAGTATGAACTAGATAGAAATTGTTTGAATCTGGTTCTGAATGGAACTTTAGGTAAAGGTGTTTTACACTGAATCTTTAGCCTTAGAGGACCTGCTTCTAAAACCTCTATTCCCCTACCCCAGATGGTCCATGGTCCACAGCACCATTTATAAGGATCTTCAAAACTGAGTTTGCCAAGCAAGCTAGGTGAGGATAAGAATTCCTGACAGGTACACATCAAACTAGAGAAAGAGAATGAGGGAGAGTTTCAGAGTGTTAATTAGCACAGCGGACATGGTGTGAAAGTGCCCACTACACAGGACAGAGAAGGAATGGTATCAGCATACCTGCATTTAATTCTTCACTGTGTGAAATGTCTCAAAATTCCCACATGGTAATTGGCAAATAAGGAACCCAGAAACCTCCAGCACTTTATAGAAGCTCCCAGTGGTTACTTCCTCTCATCTACAAAGAAAAATATCCCTGAGGACCAGTGTGAAGAACTGTCTTAGACTTGGTTCTGTTTCTCTACTTGGAAGCTGTTGCCTTTGAGCAAATGAGTTCATCTATGATTCTTCATTTCTTATGTCAGAGGTGTCAGTGATCAGCCCCTAGGCACTTATGGCGTTATGATGTCCTGATGAAACATGGTGATGACTTTGACATGACATCTTTCTGGTTCTACAGAATCTGCTACCTCCTTCACTGTTTGAATCAGGACAGTGAGGGCAAGGCCTGAGAGATGCAGAAAACTCAAAAACGGGGTGAGCAGCGCCTCAAGAACTGACCTCATGAAATACTGTCAGGTGCTGGGACATTCCATTCAGGTCTCTCAGCAGCTCATCAGAGTCTTATGATCATTCCTGCCATGGTGGAAAATGAGGAGATGCAGGGGCTCTCTTCTGTAAAGCCTGAAAAAGAGAGAGAGAGAGAAGAAAGTAACAAAACTTCAAGCAAGTTATTACAGTCTCACATTTATTTAAAACATCCAATATTAAATTTAAATTCATTAAATTAATATTTAAATTTGCATATAGAGAAAATATTCCCCATAGAAGAGTCAAAAGCAGAAGGTAGAAAATTGTATGTTCTGATTGTCACTGCTGGTGAAACTAGTAAAATATCCAAGTGCTGGTCTTAAGGTTTACAGAACAACACTAATCAATTCAAGAAACTAGTGTACATTAGACACTGTTAAACTTACATTATATTATTTTATCACTACAACAAATTTCTCATTATGCAGCCTCTATACAAATGAGGAAAATAAGTTTGATGAGGCTGTCTCCGTCCACTTCCTATTTTAATATGTATATGTAATATCCATATGTAATAAAAAAATCCCTAAGGTTGGATTCATGTGCACAGGTATACATATACAAAGACATCTAACTCACTAAATAGTCCCCATGTCTATAAATAAAAGCAAGTATTATAGCCTAGACACAGATGTTCCTCAAAGTTCATGTCCTGAAGGTCTGAGCTCCAGCTGACGGTGCTCCTGAGAGCTAAATAGATTCATAAGCTGACTATTCTTAGGTGGGCCTGTGTGTAGGAACTATGTCACTAGGGACGAGTATATCTTTCTTGTCCCTGGTCTCCCACCCCCTTCTCTCTTCCTGGCTGTCATGAAGGAGCTTTGCTATACCACAGGCTCCCAGTCAAGATGGCCTGACCTGGGACCCAGAACCATTGGAGGCATCCAACATGGAATGAAACCATGAGTCCACATAATTCATTTCCCCCTTGGGATGTTATCTCAGGTACTTTAAATCAATAAAAAGCTGACAGACCGCAGAGCTGCCCTATTTGCAAATCTTTCTTTTCTTCCCTTCATAATTTCATGCTTTTATTACTAGAACCTGAGGCTTGAATCTTTCACCTCTCTATAAAAGGCAAAAAACAAAAACAAAAAACAAAAAATAAACAAACAAAAGGCCCAACAAAACAAACAAACAAAACCACCTAGAAGACAGAAACTAGCAGATGTGGATCCTGAGGAAACAGAGCGGCATTGTCAAGGAGTCTGAGTATTATACAACAGTCTTCAATGAAGGTGCAATCTTTCTCTGTAGAGCATCTCTCTTTCTTTTTCTTTTGGTGGTCTCTGCAGAGCTGGAAGCAGAACCTCCTATGATCAGCACCTGCATCTTCTTTTCCATGCAAACTCCTTACTTTTCTGCGAATCAATTTGTGCTGGCATGGGAGAGGAGTGTTTTTACAGAATGTTCTCCTTAGAATTAAACCTTGTGAGGGGGTGAGTTGTAAAGGGTTGGGGAGGGAAAAGAAGGTGAGACCCCTCACCTGAAAGTGCTTGGCCAGGTCCTGTTGTGTGTGTATGTATATGAATAATCTCGGTTACCAAGTGGGAGATGCTTGGTTCAATAGCTCATCTCAAATGATGCTCTCAACTGTCAAGCCTTACTGCCTTCCTTAGTGGATATTGGCTCAGCCTGTGGCAACAAATAGGGTATGTTAGAAACAAATTCTGCTGAGTGTACAGAACCACTTTAAACAAGGTTCTATCAGTTAGTTTTGTAAATGACAGATAAATATGTTTAGAGTTCTTTTCAAACAAAGGAGCTTGCTTGAAGGCCCGAAGACAGAATGAAAAAAAAAAAAAAAAGACATTGAAGAAGCCTGAAAGATAAGTAACCTACCTTAATCCCTTACTTAGACTCATTCTTGTGAAGCACTACTTAATTAATTATAGCATGCTCAATCAGAGCTGGCATAAAAGTAGAAGAATTTAACTACGATTTCACCGTGGATCACAGTTAAACTGATAATTTAGGGTGAAAATCAAAGTTAGTGGATAGAAATATTAGTGTAAGAATGGTGAGGGCTATCAGCCTGGTGTGGGACAAGGAAAAAAATCTGAACATTTAGGTAAACTCTATAGTGTACAAATAGACCCCTAGTTTCACCAACCCAGTGGCAGAGAATGCCATCAGCTAGGATCTAAGGCCCATCTGATAGTTCCCAGCATTTCTGTGACTTGCCTACCTCATGTTTCCAGCAATGCATTTGAAAGGCATCCTGATTTATGACTTTTTCTTCTGTTACTGTAAAACTTTATGGAACAGTTAGCATGTTGGAAAATGAAATTTGGCATATCTTAAATTGTCCGAGGTTCATGATCACTTATATTTGCCACCAGAATAAACTACCTTTACTTCTTTGAGGTGAAAGTTGTCTTTTTGCATAGACATCTCTTTTTAGCTATCAAACTACTAAAACGGAGTCCTCGGTGAATTGGAATTTTCTCAGAATGCTGTACTGGAGGAAGGAAAAGACTGAAACTCTGAGCCCAGCAAGAAGAAGAAGTTATCTACCAGAAAGAAATTTCAAACAGCGCTGACAATTCCCCGACCACCTTGCAGGAAGTGATGAGTCAGTGATGGAGGGGATAAGACATTGACTAGAACTACTTAGTTATGTACATCTCTGTTCTCTGTTTAAGCTTAAACCTCATGGCAGGATCCTGAAGAGACCGTGTAGGTGAGTGGAAGTAACCCCTTTATTTGTTCCTTCATCCAGTGGGACCACATTGAACAAATATCATCTCTCTGATTTTCACTGTTACTGCATCCCCTTACTAGTATATTGAGAAAGAGTGTCCCTGACTTGGGCCTCAAAACCTCCAGCAATAATATCCGAGCCATCAGCTCAGTGTGAAAATTAAATTCCAGGAGAGCAAAGCAGATTTCACAAGACTTGTAAGAGACTAAGCAATCAATCATGAATTGCCTAAAGTGGCTGTAGACCTTATATACATTCCTTGACATCATTGCCGCCACCACCCAGAGAGATGGGACCCATAATCCATCATCACTGAGAGAAAACTGAACGCAAGTAAGGGCCCCAGGTTACATTCAAAAAGAAGAACAGAGCTTTGCAGCCAGCCCTCTTTTGCATTCCACTCAACCCCCTTAGAACCTAATCATTTTTAAACGTGGCAAAAAATACAAGCATACAAGCAATAAATAGCACCCAGAGGCTCTAGGTTTCTCCTTATGGGACAGAAAACCCCAGGCACCTGGAAAAGAAAAACAAAAAATAACCCTAAAGGCTTGGTGCATATTTCAATAACAAGAATATGCAGCAAAAGGAGCTAATGTTGCCAAAAGAGTCCAATTTTCTCCGAAGCGTCAAGGTAAAAGACAAAGCTCTCAGCAGCGTTACACATAATGAAAACCATTAGCAATCTCCCGCCTCCATTGCCTCTCATTAATTCTTTTATCATGCAGATTGCTTTAATTCAATTTCTGAAATCTTTTTTCTTTCACTTGTTGCCAAGAACTATAAACACAATGTGATATGAGACGGAGGTATTCTATGACTTCATTGTCATTCTTACGCTCATTTCGTTCAGGATCTAAGGCTCAACGTTACTAGCCAAGAGCCTTGCTCTCCCATCTTTTTCTGTAAGGTGTGCCAGTTAGAAACCACTAGCCACGTCAATTCTACTCACCAGTTTTGCAAAGCTGCTCTTGGAGGAAAAGCTGTACCAAACAGAAAACACCTGGAAAACTCATTAAATGCTCTTGCAGAGAATGGTGTTTCTCTGGTATTGAGCCACATTTATTAGGTGATGAACACACCCTCTGGGCACTCAATTTATTGGTAAAGTATGCTCTATTGCTTGTCTCCTCATTGCCTGCCTGCCATTCCCCACATAAGTATCTTTTATTTTAAAAGACAACGTCATAATTAGGTGTATTAATCCTTTCACTAAGGAGAGAAGAATGTTGGGCACCTGAACAGCAGTAAGATACCACAGATTTAGAACCTTTTAACCTTAGCTACCACATTTGCCTTAGGCTCTGAGGTGAAACAGCTAATCACTCTCAGATGAGCTACTAAGTCTCTCCTGAATGCCCACCTGTAAATGTCAGCTTACGACGACTCAAAGAGCACTTGTAAATGTAAAATGAACACATGCCTTTTAAGCACTTAGTGCAGTGCTTGGGATTATGAAAATTAAGAATAAACATGTTTATATCTATATGAAAATTTAGAACCACAAGAAAAGTGACAAGATACCATTTATTTCAAATATGAGGACTGCATGGCCTTTTCTTAGTGAGGTCTTTATTGCTGTGAAGAAACCCCATGACCACAGGAGCTCTTATGAAGGAAAAGACATTTAATTGGGGTGGCTCACTTACAGTTCAAGAGGTTCAGCCCATTATCATCATAGCAGAAGTATAACAGCATGCAGGCAGACAGTAGCTTAGAGTCCTACATTTTTCAGGCAACAGGAAGTCAGTTGACACACCAGTCAGTGTTTTGAGCATAGGAAACATCAAAGCCAGCCACCACATTGACACACTCCCTCTAACAAGGTCATACCCACTTTAACAAAGCCACACCTCCTAATAGTGCCACTCCCTATGAAATTATGGGGGCCTATTAGATTCAAACTACCATATTCCATACCCAGGCTCCCATAAGCGTGAAATACTATCATAATGCAAAATGCATTTAATTCAACTTTATAAGTCTCCATAGTCTATCACATGTCTCAACAATGTTTGCTTTAAAGTCCAAGGTTCAACATCTCTTCTGAAATTCTTGCAATCTCTTAACTACAACCACTTGTAAAATCAAAATCAAAAAGCAGGTCACAAACTTCCAATATATAATGGCACAGGAAATACTATTTCAAAACCCAGGGAAGGGAGCATAATGAGGAAATACTGTACCACAGCAAAACCAAAACCAGCTGGGCAAACTCCAAATGCTGCATCTTCATGTCTGATGTCAAAACACTCCAACTCCATTCAGCTTTGTTGACTGCAACATACTTCTTTCTCTTGGGCTGCCTCCACTGCCTGACAGTATCTCTCCTTGGCAGGTATCCCAGGACTCTGGCATTTCTAAAATCCTGAGTTCTCCAAGGCAATCCAGGTTTCAATTTCACAGCTTTACTTAATGGCCTCTCCATTAGGCCTTCTGGGACACTCCTGACACAGGCTTGGCCTCAGTAGCTTTATTGTCTAACTCTTTTCTTCTACCCTTAACTCTACAGCCAGAACCACATGGCTGAAGCTGCCAAGTTCTATTGCTTCCTGGGTTGAAACATGACCCCCTTATTCAAATATATCTTCACCAGCTTTCTGTCTTTTATTGCCTAAGCCTGGCTGTTCTGGAACCTACTCTGGATATCAAACTGACCTCAGACTCAGAGATCTGCCAGCCTTTGGCTTCCTAGTGCTGGGATTAAAGGCATCTACTACCACCAGCCTGGTAAATTGGGGAGCTTTATAAAGACTTAAATAAAACAAAACAGATTTCTTTCTTTAAAAGCTTTTATACTTTTTATTCTAATAATATATGTTAGGCACCTTCTAGAGACATCTATTAAGCTGTCATTTAAAATATACATATTCATGTCCGATGTCAAAACACATAATTTTAATGAAGCCATCAGTCAGTTGAATAGAGCCCGGATGTTAAAATGGCTTTTTGAAAGGATGTCACAGAAAATGTTCAAATGGGAGATGCAGGCCAGTTCTCAATTCAATCTGAAAGAAAAGACATTAAAAACAAGGAGAGAAAGCTCACAAGAAACTTCACAGCAGATTCAAAGAAAAACAAAATCACCTAAATTGAGGGTGCTATTATGCCTCTTAGCCTGTGAGGAGGGAAGCTGGTCAGAGGCAGTTCCCATAAACCTTGAACAAAGAGTATTGGGCATGTGATAAAAAGAAGTTTGGAAATAGGGAGTCTGGGACATCCCACACATACCACCAAGACTAAAGCAGCTCAACCACTCAACCACTGACATGGGTAGAGATGAGCTCCAGTGAATCTACCTGTAGCCTGAGGCTCAATATAATAATGAAAGGCATACCCCTGTGTGGAAATTTAAGATGCTAATGAGACATGGCACACATTTAGTTATAGACAGAACTAAAGGAAAGAGGAAGGGCGTGCATAAAAATCTGCACTAGGCAAATGAGTTAGATTCCAGTCTTCTGTTAAATGAACACTTGAAGATGATCAACTCTTCTTTGCTTCAGTCTACATTCTCTATTAGATGGATATTCTTTCTTAATAAATGCCCTCACTCTGCTCGCTGCTGTCTATAGTTCTCTGTCCAAACTCTTTGTCCTGGGACACAAGAACATGGAATTCTTTCAGAGGTACTGCCATAGTTTGGGTTTCTATTGCTTGCTGTAGAGAGATACCATGACTATGGAAACTCTTATAAGGAAAATGTTTAATTGGGGCTGGCCTACAGTTCCAAGGTTCAGTCCATTATTATCATTGGTTGGGAGAATGGCAGTGAGCAGGCAGACATGATGCTAGAGCAGTGGCTGAGAGTCATACATCTTGAAGGCAATAGAAAGTTAGCTAGCAGACTTCAACACTGGGCTATAGTATGAGGTTTCTGACCTGGACTTTCCGGTCTAGCCTCAGGATTTAGACCCACAGAAACACACAGATGCTTACAGTAGTTTTAGGCTGATAGGCCTAAGGCCCAGGCATATAACTTGCTAACTCTTTACCCTTAATCTAAACCATGACTCTTATCCTGTTCAGCCATGCGGCTTGGTACCTTTTCTCAGAGCAGCATAGTTGTCCTCTGCTTCTTCTGGCTTCTCTCTGGCATTCTGCTCTGTTACACCTGTTCCTAGAGTCTTCTTAGTCTGGTAGCCCCACCCACACTTCCTGTCGCCTTTGGCCAATCAGCACTTTTTATTAAACTCAGAAGCAGGGACAATTATTTACAATGGAACAACATAATTCCCCTGCATATCTCCTTTTCTCTCTTTAAAACAAAAAGAACTCCAAATCTAATATTGTTTTCCCCATTTATCTATAACAACTTATAAACAGCACTGTAAATAAACATGAACATCCATAATCCATGTTTTGGAAATTTGGGCATTGTTCTCTAGGCTACTTCCTGCTGAATGAGGGTGTTGGCAATCCCATAGGAATCCAAAGAATAATTTAAGATTAGGCACAAGTCTTTAGTGTAGTAGTCTTTAAGGCTGGGTCATCTCAACCAGTCTCCTTGAAATTGTTCTGGATACAGAGCTCAGCAAACTTCAACAGAGGTGCTCTGAAATACTGAATCATCTGGGCCATCCATTTCCATTGGAGATTTTTCAAGGGGTCTTCCTCTATCAAACATTATGTTCTTTATCCAGGAATAAATCCATAGCCTCTCATTTTCTGTGGAAATAAAAAGAAAACCTCTTCTCCAAAGTAGCATATCTTTGAATTTCAATTTTAAAATGAACTCATTTACAAGTTATATAGGTTGAACTAATCCAACAGCATTTATAATCAACTGTCTTTTAGCAGCTTTTACTAAGTCATTTTCAGTCAAGAAGCTTAATGATAAGACAATAACATACAGTATCCAGACATTTTTTTGTATTTTCCATCTTTATGTGGCTTTATTTATTTATTTATTTATATGTTTGTTTGTTTGTTTATTTGTTTGTTTGTTTGTTTGTTTATGTTGGTAGGATGGATGGATAGCTCCACCCAGCTCCTAGTCTAATTTCATAGAATTTATCTTTTTAGCCCAGGTACTCTGGGAATTTTAGGGTCCATATAATCATCAAGTAAAGCATTGCCATCTGTTGCTCATTAATTCCATTTAAGTATTTGGCAGCTCCTAAAAGGGCCTCTTAAAAGACTCACAAGTGTTTTGCTGCTAAGGCTGAATCAGGAAACTTCTCTTCAAAAAAGCCAACCCTCAGTTTGCCTCCAGCAAACAGAGCTGATCCAAGAAAGCACTGCCACAAGGAAGCCATCTTTGATTCTGTTCCCTTTTTGTCCTTATGAACAGAAACCTCAAATACATCATTTACAACTTTTTGCTTCTATTGAGGGTCCTATGAGATTTGAGGAACATCTTTGATGCTGTTCACTTTTTGTCCTTATGAACAGAAACCTTAAATATATCATTTACAACTTTTTGCTTATATTGAGGGTCCTGTGAGACTTCAGGAACAAGCCATTTTACACCTTAAGCTGCACTTCAAAAGCCTGCCATTGTAGCTCAAGCCCACATGCCTCACCAGGGCATCTCTGTACCAGAGCTCATGTGAGAGACACAACTCAGAAGCTGTTTTGGGTTTTAATGTTATGCTCTAGACTGTTTATAAGCGTTCTCCAGCTTTACGTGGCTGTATATGATGTATATCACCCACGTTGGGCTGCCATTTGTAGTACAAGGTTTCTGGCCCAGACTTTCAGGCCTAGCCTCAGGATTTACTACACTGAGCAGTATCCTAAACCCAGGAAATCTCAAAGCCAGCCTCCAGTGTGATACACATCCTCCAACAAGGCCATACCCTTTTCAACAAAACCATGCCTCCTAATAGTGCCACCCTCTGTGAGATTATGGGGGCCAATTACATTCAAACTACTATAAGTACCCTACAAACCACACAAACCATTACTACCTGGATGCTACCCCGGTTTCTTGGGGTATACTGCAGAGAGGCAAAGAGGAAGAAATGCTTGATCTTGTCTCTACTCTCCCTGGGGACCCCTTGTCTAACCTTCCAAACTTCCTGAGGACGGTGTTGTGAGGATCAATGACTGTAGGTGCATTTATCTGTTTCCTTGTTTATTATTGTTTAGGATGCTTCTCAACACAGAGATGGAGATAAAGTCAAGATTTCCTCCAGAAACATGACATAATGAAATAGGACATAGCTATTCAAGGTATAACCCATAAACCCAGAGTTTTGCCTTATCTGAGAGATTGTTGGAATATCCCAGACTTACAGAATTACAGACAGCATTTTCAGAGGATCCATAAGTGATTCAGACACACCTGAGAGTACTGAGGAAAAGTTTTTCCACAAAATGACTGTAAATAGCACCAGAAATCTGAGGGGCCCCACCATGATTTCCACTTGTTACCAGGTACTTTAGGATCATTTTTTAGGGTTCATAGTACCATTAATAAGATATTTTAGTAACAGATTCAGAAAAAAAAAGGCTCAACAATTTTATTAGACTTTAAAAGAAAAAAACCAAGGACAGGAAGCTGTCAGTTTTGGCAGCTGCCCATGGAGGGGAGATAGAGATGAAAAGAAGAAAATCATGCTACCTGTAAGTGGTTAGTTACATGGTGGAGAGGGGCCTTCAGAGAAGCCTGGAAAAGCTCAGCGTATCAGAGGAAGAATACTTAGACTCTGGCCGGACTTCAAACAAAAGAGACAAGAGAGAAGGAGAAGGACAAGGTGTGCATTTCTGAGTCCAGACACAGAAAAATGGGGCAACTTATAGAAGATGTGCAGCAATCACCCGGGAAACATAGATCCAAAGATGTGAAAGCACATTATCTCATTAAAATGATAATTATCCCTCTATCTTCTTATCATGGTTTAAGGTCAATCCCTCCACCAGGCACAAAAGGATTGGCTCTTTCATAGAGGATAATGGCCTGTCCCTAGCAAGTAGATTTCATTTTTTCTGACCAGAAAAAATTATTTTCCCTTAATAAATCTCCAATGCTACTGTAACATAAAGGAAATAAATGGGCAGGATGTTAAAAAATTCTTCCTCTAATTATCCTTATAGCAGAAAATAAATATAACTATAAACTTCAGGATCTTTACGAAATGATTAAGTACCATGTCTTCACCATGTAGAACATAAAAAATACAGCTAAAGGGATCAAAGGAAAGTCCAACATGTTCAACGCTTGAAGTGGGTCAATGAAGGGCATGGAGATAAACCAATTCAGAGACTGTTTCAGGGAACAGCATTACCTTATTGCATTTGAGAAACCACTTGCATCCCTCAGATTGGACAGTGAGTGCTCATTCCAGCAGAGTCTTATGCAGAAGAATTACATTAAAGGAAACATGGAAAGTGCAGACTCATTCCCAGCCCAGCTACTGGTTACTCATGTGCTTCAGAACTCAGGGTTCTGACTTCAGGAGCATGGCACTCCATGCTTCCTATTTAGAAGCCCACTGTGTCAAATAGGATGGCTGCCAGATAATGCCTGCATTCTCCCACTCATCATAGTAAATACATGAGAAATTTAAAGAAATTAAATTTTGATTTCCAACTTGGTTAGATTAAAAATTGCTAAGAACACAAGTGAGACATACCTTTGGATATATCTTTGCGGGTACATCTAGAGAAGGTATGGATAGACCTAGAAGGATGTTTCTAGAAGACAATCCTGAGAAGACTGACTTGCAGAGAAGACTTGCTTTGAATGTGAGTAGCACCAGTCCGTGGGCTGGAATAGTAGACTGAATAAAGGGAGGGAGGAGAGGACCAGAGCTCTATCCTTTCTAGAGTTCCCTGCTTCCTGCTTCCTGCTCTACCCAGACATGAGCAAGTAGCTCATGCTCTCACATATGTAAGCCATTGCTTCCACCATGCCTCCCCTACCACAGTGACTGTTCTTAAACTGGGAATCAAAATAATTCTTTCGCCCCTTAAGAGGCTCCTTGCCAGATGTGTGACCATAGCCTCAGTAGAAGGAACTAATAGCATATATGAGAATTTAGACACTTCATCCAAGGAAAACCTTGAGATGATGGATTTCTGCTTGATAACCTGCTACACTGGTAAGGATAGGACAAACACAGACTTCCATCCAAACCAGGTTAATGAATGAGGTCAAATGACTCTGGCACCTAAATAGCTGTATCATCAGTACAAAGTTGAATGTAGTACAAGACAAAAGTGTGCCCTGAGAAAGAGAAAAGGAAAATTTATGATGAATCTGATGCCAAAAAAAAGCCCAGCAAATAATAATAATATAAAATAAATTTTAACTGGAAATAGCTCAATTTACAATCAACAATTGATTCAGACAGAGTGCCCTTCTAATTAAAATGCAGATACTGTTGAATAAGGTTGGTTGTTTATAAGTATTCAAGTTTACAGCTGCTGTTCAAAATCATATGTGAAGATCAGTAAGAACACAGCAGACTATGGGGCGACTGTCCTGAAGGCTGCAGACTGAGGTAGTTTTAACACTTGAGCAAAGTGGCCAAGGAAGTCTAATCATCACTAGTGACTACATACCAACAGGAACGCTTCCAGCTTCCTGAAAAAGATATTCTTGGACTGTGAAATTGCAAGAAACTTTTTTTAAAAAAATATCTGCATTTCAGAGGAGGTTTAGGAAGAATCTATAAATTTGCTTAAGTGTGTGTTCCAGGAGAAGGAAGAAATCTTAGAGTTGGAAAATCCTTCGTAAAGTTTACTCAAGCTGTGATTTTCCTAAGTACCATCTTTTTTTTTTTTTTTTTTTTTTTTTTTTTTTTTAAGGTTACAGATAATGTATTAAAAGCCTTCCCTCCAAGTCCTTAAAAACACTAGGTCACTTTCTCTGCTTGTAAATCTTTCTTGAAAGCCCTGAGAAGATGGCTAGGGGCAGAGGTACATCACGTTGTTCTATAAGGCTGTAAAGAGGCTGTGTCTATCTTCCTCACACAGTATTTCTTTACCTATGGCATTTTCTTTGGGTCCTTCTGGCCACAATGCTCCTCCCAGATCTGTCACCAATGTAAAATGGCTGGTAGCAGACATGGAACTACCACCCAGCTGAATTTGTCCTGGATGTCATTGCCAACCTTTCCAGTCACACAGAGGTCCTCAAATGGATCAATGGATCAAGGTAGTCACCTCAGATATGAAAGAAGTTTCCACAGGAGTTTCACGATATTGGTATAAAATAAAATTTCTTTTTTCCTCTCAGTGCCTGCAGTGTACACACCACCCATCACAGACAGAAGTACTCCTTTATTGTACAAAATATTGTGCAAGTGGTGTGTACCACGTTTTAGTGTAGCACTAAGATCCACATGGCTCTGGAATGTTTTGATGAGGTCCAGAGTCTGTCTAGTGTCATTGACACTATCCAAAACAAGGCCTGGCTGGTGATGCCAGCAGATATGCCCCTGGAGAGAGAAGAAAGAATCCATGATGTCATCTGTAACAAGGAAGAAAGCTCTGAGCTGTTCCACATATCAGCCCACAGTCAGAGATCACTGGAGACTCTTAGCCTCCTGTTTTCTTGGCTCCACTAGCTCCAGGAATGCTTAAAACTGAATCAAACCTGATTGTACTTGCCTACTATGGCATTGTACTCATGACATACTTGAACCAAATAATAGCATCTCCCATCTCTGTGTCTTAACTCATCAGCAGCCAACACCTTGAGGATGTGCTGAAAAGGGGTGCGTGATATCCTGCCTTTCTTGAGTCCAAACATCCAAATTATGGTTTTTATTTGTTCTGAAAGAAAACATTTCTCTGTTTCTAAATGCTAGTTTTAAAGGCCATCCTGATGGAAATAAAGAAATGAACAGCTGGACAAACGTCATTAAAAACAATATTCAATGTATCACACATTTAACAGACACCTATAAACTACTGTAAATATCATTTGTGGAACTGCCCCTTGAAATCATTTTTATAACCTTGCTAGATAGAATAGATATAATCCAAAAAGGATAATTGCACCCTGCCCCTTCCTTAAGCTATCCGATGGTGAAGAAAAAGGACACCAAAATTAGAAAATTTTCCAGAAATCCCATGAGAAACAAAGACAGATCCTATTTATATAACTTGTAGCATTATAATTCTGTGATTGTAAGGTTATTGTTTTCCAGCTCTTTCTACAACCAATGTATGAACTAAGCATTATCATGTGCATTTTATACAGGCTAAAAAAATTAGTGTAAATCATGGTTTTCCATATCAAGTTGAAATTTTGATAAAGAGGGATGACAGTAAGACTAATCCATCTGCAGAAAAAAAAATGAGTTTTGATTCTATTATGCAAAATGATTCAATAGTCTTATACCAACAGCTTTATTGTGTAAAAACGCAATTTGGATGCAAGTACTATCTTGTTTTCGGTATTTTTATTTATAAATAAATAGTTTGATGGAATCTTAAAATATATATAAGATATATATACTTCTATTACCTATTATTTGTTAATTTTACATCAACAACACTTACATGTTCATTCCCATTCAAGTTTATTTCTTATTCATGTTACAACACGTTGCTTTCTCAAAATGCACACCTTGTCCTTCTCCTTCTCTCCCAGGCCCCCAGAAACGACTCAGATGCTTATATTAACTTTATGCTGTTTGGCCTATGGCTCAGGCACATTGCTAGCTAGCTCTTACATCATAAATCAACCCATTTCTATTAATTTGTCTGCCACGTGGCCCATGGCTCACCTGTGTTCCTCACATGTTGCTCCTTGGGCAGCTTGCTCGATCTGCCTGACTCCCCCCTGCTTCTCCTACCTATGCTCTGATTTCTCCTCTTACTTCTTCTATGGTGCCTGTCATGGCCCAAAACAGCTCCTTTATTTAAAGACTGATATTCACAGCATACAGAAAGGCATTCCCACATCACATTACTGTTGCCCTGTTGCTAATTCCTACATCCTGAAAGAGATTAAGGAAACCTGTTGCCTGGCAGCCAGTTTAATAAAGAATTTTGCCACAAATGGCATTGAATTTAGTACAGAGAGCTGACCTATTTATTTCATTGACTAATAAATGCGAAGGTGCAGTTTTGTCTCTGCTGATGTGGCAGAAAGAAAAAAAAAAAAGCAAAGGGGCATGGCAAGAGATATTTTTCATCTTAATGTCTAACTAAAGATGCAAACTATGATCAGACATTGCTGCTTGCAAAACGATGCACTTTTTTTCCTCCAGGGAAAAGTCCATAATGCAATATTATTTGGGTTACTATTATTCCAAAAAGAAGGTTATTTGTACTCAAATCAACAACTTATTTCAAGGTTTAAAAAAAATGGCAGCATGTGAAACATGCCTCCTCAGTGCCATTAGACATTTCATACATTTTCATACACGTGACTGAATCTTGAATAATACATCTTCAGACAGAAGCTCCACTTTCCAACACCTTAGAGGTTTCACTAAGTGTCTTCTTCCATTGTGTGCCTGGTGCTAACAGACTGACACCATTCTTAAGCATCAGTTTCTTACTCCTCAAAGATCTTCTGAGCATCTGCCATGGATTGCACTGAACTGTAGATTTTGGAAGATCTTGCCATTTGTTACTTCCTGAAAAGAAATAGAACAGGAGAGAAGGAAGCATCCACACATAAGCTATATATTCCTAACCAGAGAGCTTGCTAGCATCTCTCACAAGCCAGCTCAACAGATGGAAAAGATTCTTTTTATCTCCACAGCATTATTATAAAGTAAATTCCTGAAATAAAACATGCTTTTTCTGTCTCATATATCATTTTCACTGATTATGACTTGTTTGACCTTGAGTATTCAGAAGTACACTGGCTCCTAAAGAAGAATAAATTTGTTTCTTTCGGAGCCCTTTATTCCTTACCGAAAATTTTCTCTCTCTTTCTCTCTCTCAATTTATCTATGTCCATCTAATCTGCCTATAAATCTATACTTATTGTGTTTTATGTATATTTACATATATATAATTTTCTTACAGTAAGTGAACATTTCTTTACTTAAACATATAAATTCCATATGAGATCACAAATATTCCAATGGATTTTGAGTAAAATAACAAAAATTAAATGTAAAAGATACGATACAGATATGATTATTCTTTTTACCCAATCAGCACTAAGAATTCTTATTTATACCCAAGCTCTCCATTATCAATCTCAGAAATGTGGGTTGTTTTAATTAGAAGCTTATATAAAAATGTTTATTTTCTCTCCCCCAATAACAATGATTTTTGGACAGAACCCATTGGGTGAGTAGCAAAGGCTATCTCTAAATGGCCACTGGAAAAAGAACTATAAATACTTGCATGGTAAGGACTGGAGAGATGCCTTAGTTAAGAACACTTTCTAGTCTTTCAGAGGACTTGGTGCCAACCCCACATCAGGCAGCTACAGACTCTTCTAACTCTGACTCCAGGGGATCTGATACCTTCAAAAGCAGATGTACATATGTGCCTCTCTCTCTCTCTCTCTCTCTCTCTCTCACACACACACACACACACACACACACACACACACACACACACACACACACACACCAATAACCCCAATGGTTTCTTAAACTAAAAAAGAAGAATTAGTATTTTAAAAAAAATCAATTGATAAAGAAGGCCTTTGGGAAAAATCCAATTCAGTAAAACATTACCATTTGGAGGCACCATTGTTTAATTAGTGGAAAATATTTCTTTAAAAAAATTGAAATCTTATAGCCATATGAAAACAGTCTTGAAAACCAGTCCAAGAATGGCACTTTTTATGTCTTTTGAACAAGGGGATGAACAAGAAATATGAACATTATTCACTGGGGTTTTGGAAGTGCTACAGATCCAGTCCAAGAAATTCACCTCCTACTAGCCTTCACTGCTGTCCTTAAACATTTCAGATTTCAAACCTCTTTGCTTCTCTGTCATTTCAACAGCCGCAGAAAGATCCAAATCTCTGTCTTTTCTCTGGTTTTCACATCGATCAAGCCCTTCAGCATTTCCTAACTCAATGTTGCTCCTTTCACCACTGAGAAAAACATCCATCATTCCTAAAAACCTCCTCTTCCTGGATAAAGAAGGAACACAGTTTTCCAAAATGAGGTTGCTGTTCAGTGTTTGTGAAGGCTGAAAAACTCTGGATAAGAATGGAGAGAGATGCATGTTAGTCCCATGTAAAATCTTACAATTCTGGGATCTAATTAAGGAAGAATCTAGTCTCAGACAGTAAGAATCGGTATCTTGTGCAATGTTTCTTCATCAAGATGTGATTGCTAACATCAGGAGTTAGTTACTCTGTTATTCTACAGACTTTAACATAAAAACAGTTGTTTCTCGGTGTAAATGGTGAAGTTACAGGCCAAGTAAGCATCTAAAGTAATGATCCAGCAAATGGTCTGCTTACTTGAGTAACTGAATGTTGTTTGTGGAGACATCTGCTATCAGTATATATTGCATTTGAGGGATCTTTTGTGTTCATTTTTCGAACATAATTTTTATATAATGGGATGTAAGATCCACAAATAACATGAAAACTTGACTTCAAAATAATGGGAAATGAGGGAGTAAAACCCAGAGGGGCAAACCCAGGGGCCAGTGTACCTGAGTGTTTATTTCTTGGGCTGCCTGGGGGGCACATATATGCTCTACACATTACTGAACTGTGTAAGAGGGCTGTAACCAACTTCAGCAGAACTTTTTGTGGAAATTTTAATACAAATTTGAAGATTCTAAAAATGGTGCAAAATAGATACAGAGCAAGTCAACAAAAGAAGCCTAAAAAACTAAAAATTGACTAAAACTTTTAAAGAGTAGTAACAGTCTATAACTCATTCCTATGGTGGTACAGTAAGATGAATATACCTCTCACATTCTAAGAGATTGGAATTTTTACTGGACCTCATAACTAAAGTTAATGATTTACCTTCAGGTTACTTAATACTTAAGACTGTGCACCCGGCCTGTTTGTTTAACCTGCTCTTTAGAGAACAGTGTTGTAATCAACCTTACTTGCCTAGAATTTCCCATGTGATCAACTTTTACAACCTAAGCTCATGCATAGCAATAATCTGAATTATGTACTCATCCATAGCCCTGACTGAAAATAATGCATGTCTATTATTTTCTGTAAACAACAAAAATAGAAGTTGAAAAAAAATCTTATAATATGAATATACATTATAAATGCTGAACACAACATTTGGATAGTGCTTAATAAACAAGATTTTTGTAATACTATTGCTATGTGGGTCAATTTGAGTGAGTGATTTAATACTTTGTAGAACTCCAGTAAAGATTTCTGTGCAGTATCTTTAATTCTTTCATTATGTGATGCTTTCTGTGATGTTCAATAAACATAAAACAAAGCCTTTTGCTAGGGACAAACACACACAGTCACACAGACAGAGACACAGAGATGTACGGGGACAGACATATACATATACGCGGGGATAAATTAACATGACAGCCTTCAAGCAGGCACAGATTCAAATTTATACAACAGATAGGCAGAGGACATAAGATACAGAGAGCATAAGGTAAATAATTCAAATCTGACCTCACTGTTGGTTAAATGACATGAAGAGGAAATACTTTTATTTCTCCATAATCATCAGCATAGTATTGATGACTCAGAGTTTATTGTTAATGCATTCAAACCAATTAAATTTTGGTTCCTTATATGAGGAATGTGTGAGACTGGATGAGAACTCCTTGATGTCTTAAATACACACAGACTCACTTCTACCCATTTTAAGCAGTTGCAGGCAGGAACATGGGCTACTTCCTAGTCAACAACCAAGTTCCTAGTGCCTCCAAAGGCTTGGAGACTCCCTTCTCTTCAGCTCCTGCTAATAAGCCAAATGTTCTAACCATATGCCTAGCAAATAAATTGATAGGCTACTGGTTATCCCATCCCTGGTTGTCCAGCAGTCAGACATTCCAAGCAAAGAAATCAGTTGCTTCCAATCCCCACCTACTTTCAAGAAATCAAAATAAGAACATCATTCAAAGAAAACAAGATTTTCAACTCTAGATCCAGAACAGAAATTAAGCACATCATGTGACCTCATTACTGATTAGCCATCTGTAGGCCAGCCAGTTTACCGTTCAGAACCAGGGCAAAAGAAAGCTAAGGAGAACTGCTCCTCTGGAGTGAAAACAAACAGATATGGCACTCAAACACTAACCCTGCAAAGGAGCCTGGATTTAGATGTACCTGGAGACAATGTGTATTCCACAGCATTATTAAAAACAACAAAGTAATCAGCCAGGAATTAGTGGACCTGGCTGCAGTTTAGAGATATCAGTGGCTTCTCACTCAAGGGAGAGTAACCAGAATAATCTAACTAGTCTCATGTATTAAATAAGCAAGCAGTTCACAACCTTCTTAGAAGAAGGAGGAGGCATTATATCATCTAAGAAGCTGACTTTTAAACAACAAAGAGATAGTTTTTCTGTTTGTTTGTTTTGTTTTGTTTTTTAGAGTAATGTTTGACCTTTACATAGGGAAACATGACAGTCAATGAAATCTGCCTGTCTTAGTTAGGGTTTCTCTCACTATGAAGAGACACCATGACCACAGCAACTCTTATAAAAGAAAACATTTAATTGGGATTGGCTTACAGTTTCTTAGGTTTAGTCCCTCATCATCATGGCGGGACATGATGGTATACAGGCATATATGGTGCTGGAAAAGAAGTTGAGAGCTCTACATCTTGATCCTCAGGCATCAGAAAGTGAACTGTCACACATTGGACATGGCTTGAGCACATAAGAGACATCAAAAACCATCTCCACAGTGACAAACTTTCTCCAGAAAGGTCACACTTCCTAATAGTGCCCGTCTCTATGGGCCAAGTATTCAAACACATGAATCAAATTATCACACTGCTTAAAACAGCAGCTCCACAATAGATATAAATGGCAAAAGCTCTACATAGACATTATAAATATGAGTGAATAACTAAAGATAATCAACATTAAAAAATAAAAAAACAATATCTTATAATATAGATAGCATCACTATAGAAGTAGAAATCATAAAAAGAAGCAAAAGAAAATGCTAACATTGAAGTTTCAATAACTCAAATTTAAAACAGCTCAATAACAAAAATGTTAAACTCACAAGAGGCACACAGCTTCTGAACTTGCAGAAGAAAGATTCAGTAAACCTGAAGACTGTAAATACAGATTATACAATTTCAAAAACAGAAATAGTAAACAACCAAAAATGAATAGAGCTGTAAAGAAATGTGGGCTTACCAATATATGCAAACTAGACTATCAGAAGGAACGAAGGAATAAGGAAGAAAATATTTCAAAAATTATAGCTTGGCACTTATTAATAAAATCAATAGTCAAGAACCTGGGAGGTGGCTCAGTAGGTAAAGGCACTTGCAATTAAGACTGATAAACTGAATTCCATCCTAAACATCCATAAAGTATATGGAGAGGACCATTTCCCAGAAGCTGTCCTGTGGCATCAACATACATGCCATGACACACACAGCCCATGTATATACAGAGATGGGAGAAATATGCAAATACAATTAAACAACTAATATTTGAAACAATGGAGAGCAGAAGGTAATAAGAGCAACATAAAGCCTTTAAAAGAAAAAAGGGGGGGAAGGAATATAAACCTAGTAAAAAAAATTTTAAAAACAGAGAAAAATAAAATATCATAATAAATGCAAACTGAGATAACAGAATGACCTTATAAAAGATCATAAAGGAAGTTTCCGATGATAGAGAAATAACCCAAGAGATTAATTTCAAGTACAAAGGATAAAAGCAAATTTACCAGTAAGTGTAATTAAGTAATTATAAGACTGTAAATGCCTATTTCTCCTTCTTTATTCTCTAAGTAATTTTAAAACCAATTGTATAAAACAATATGCTCATAACTGCGTTGTTAGTGCTATTGAATGCACAATGAAATGCATTTTACTATAATAACTACAGGAAAATGTCGGAGCACAGTATATCTGATTAGGAAAATGACACCTTTTCAGCAGTTTTCCTGCTCCAACCCCCTCATTCAAGAAAGGGAGAGCATTACAAGGTGAAGTAGAAAACTGGTGCAAGGGAAACCCTCAGAAATTCACAAGGATGACCCCAGCTAAGATTCCAAGCAATCTGGGATATATAGTCTGAACTGACCATCTCCCATGACCATGGAAGACTTCAAGTTGAGAGACTGGGATACCAACCCAGCCATTTAACCTTATACCTATGGTCTGTTGTGTCTATGCGATATGCTAGGGTAAGGGTGGTGCAGAGATTGTGGGAGTGGTCAACCAAAGACTGGACCAGCTTAAGGCCCATCCATAAGAGTAAGCTCACCCTTGAGATTGCCTGTAGCATCAGAACCTACAGGCTAAATGTCCCAGAGACCTAGGATAGATCCCAACATGACTAGAAGAAGAATGTCAATGTAATGATGCTTAACAATACTCTGTTGTACTCATAGTTTCATGCCTAGATCCATTGTTCTTAGAGAAGCTTCATCCAGCAACTGAAGGAAACAGATGCAGAGACTCACATCTAAACATTAGGCAGAGCCCAGGGAATCCTGCTCACAAGAGGGAAGAATTATTGTAGGAGACAATGGAGTCAAGAACATCACAAGAAAATATACAGAATCAACTAACTTGGTCTCATAAAGGCTAACAGAGACTGAACCAACAAACCAGCAAGCTGTGTCAGACTTAGCTACTATGCCATCTCTCTACATGTGACAGTTGTATAGCTTGGTTTCTTGTGGGACTCTCGACAGTGGGAGCAGGAGCTGTTTTTGACTCTTTTACTAGCTTTAGAGACCCTATTTCTCATACCAGGCTGCCCTGCCCAGCTTTAATACAAGAGGTGTTTAGTCTTACAACAACTTGATGTACCATGTTTTGTTGCTATCCATGGAAGGCCTGTCATTTTCTAAATAAAAATGGCAGAGGAAAGGATGGGGAAGGCAGATAGGTAGGTGAGGAGGAAGGACTGGGAGGAGAGGAGAAAAGGAAAATTAGTCTGGATGTAAAAACATTTTTTAATCTTTAAATTTCAAGGAAGTTAAATACTTTTGAGATGAAAGAATGAAAACACAAAATACCAGAGCATGTAGTATACATCTATGAAGCAACCGTTAAAGAAAAACTTGGAGCACTAATTGAATAATAAGAAAAATCTCAGAGCACCAGATCAACCTGCTAACTGAAAACATTAAAGGGTAAAAGGAAACCTGAGCAAGAGCAGTTAATAGAAATTAGACAGAAGGAAAAGAAAAGAGAAAAACAAGAGAAGATTCATAAAACTGACAAACCAAATAAAAGAACTGAGAAAACGCACATTCTTAACAGGAAATAAAGGACATTATTACTGCTGAGCAGAAGTAAAAATTATCATATAAAGATCATAAAAATTATATTACATTAATTTAGAAATGTCACTGCCTTGAGGGGTCATCCCCCAGCAGCACAGGGTTAACAAAAAAAAAAAAAAAAAAAAAAATCCACTAGTGTGGTGAGGGCAGACTTTCCTATCTGGGGGTAATGAAGAAACACATTTGTGATGGTAAATTTCTCTTTTACTTCATCTTACAATATGTCTCATATAGCTGTACCTCTATCTATGTACAGAGTTCTTCTATACATCTCTCTTCTACACACATTTTTACAAGATACTGCTCTCTCTACATCACTGCCTCTTCTACATAGCTATGCATCTTCTCTACAAAGATCTCTCTTTTACACAGCTACTCATCTCCCTACAAAGCTCTCCATACACACCTCCTTTCTATTCCCTCTTCAACAGCAAAACATTATGAGTTACATACCGAAGGTCAGAGACATTTTGATAGCACATGTGAATGACACAGTTTCTCTCAGGTCAAGGATGCCACGCTGACTGGCCAGTGAGTAAGCAAGCACGTAGCTCTAATCAGCGTTGCCCCACAGAAAGTAACATTGAAATTCAGGTCTTAAACAACAAACAACTAGTGGACTGAACCTTGAGTCTTGTATCATAAACTGATATTAGGAGTATGTGCATAAAGTCAATTGCCGATTATGTCTACTAAAGTTGATTGATGCCTGACTTGATTCAACAGACATTTAGGAATCTGACCTTGTACAATTCATCTCTGGGGCAATGAGTCTAGTTTTGATTTCTTTCAAGGTCTAAAATCAGCTAAAAATCTTTATTTGTAACTGAGACTATTGTAATTTTCCTATATCAATCTGAGCTAGGAAAAAAATAATGTAGTATTATCTCTATTCATCAAAAGTATACAGCTGAATGGGAAATCATATTCCTAATCATCTACAGATATATGTGTGTCTAGTAGATGTAATATATACATTAAACACATAAACAATGGGAGAAATACCCATAGCTGTTTTTAAGGAAGAAATGTAATGGCACATGAGAAAAATTACAGACAGAAGCAAGAGTGTACAGAGTGTATGGTCCCATAAACTTTGATTGAATGGGATTTCTTCATCAGAGATTTATTCATCTGATGGGTTGAAACCTAAATTATTAATTTCCACCTGTTATATTTATGTCATGGCTTGTGACATAGAAAAATGTGCAAATTCCTAAAAAATAAAAATACCAAGTTATCAGTAGAAATAAACAATTCCCATAGATTCTTAACAACTAATAAGAATAAACTGAAAAAGTAAATCTTGAATTCTGTCAGATATTTTAAAATCATTAAGACTAATACTTATAAAAAATAAGAGAGGACCTTTCTGAGCACACACGGCAGTGCTTTGATAACAGAAACCAGTATATGTGCATGTACAAAAGAGCATTAGTTCTAATAAATGTTGGTTTAGATATTGTTATTTTGGGGGTACTTTGTGGTAGGATTCAGGTGTCAGCTGATAAGGTCCAAAGACACTTATCCAGGTCCTGGGCTCCTGAATGAGGAGTGGCCAACCCCATTAAAAAGGGTCTACTGGGATCTTGGGGCCCGTTTTTTGGTTCCTGACTGCTGAAGAGACTGGTTCAGCATCCATTTACCATCATGTGGATAATCCAGTCTATCAGTCACCTATATAAGCTGTTACCTGTAACTTGAGTGTTGGCTTATATTTCAATAAACATTAATCTTGGATTGGTGTATTTTAAGAGAACTTCTGCCTTCAGTACCTAGTGTTTCTATGTTTCAGCATCTCTGCCTCACATAATTTAAAAAAAAAAACATATACTTACGAAAAAAACATTACCATCCATGAAGCTGAGAATATGAATAAATGTAACTCAATTAAAAAATACATGCATAAAATATAAACAGACACAATTCATCAATGTATGTTTAGGGCCACGTGCATGATTGTATTGGATTGATCCCAGCTAATATCATAGTCAGCAAAAATGAAGACAGGATTTCACACGGTGATCCAACTCACTTTTACTTCTTCTATTTGACATTTGTAGGGGAGAATCCAGCCAGTGCAGTGAGGTAATAAAATGTTGACAAAAGGCATTCAAATTGTAAAGTCTATTAATTAACACATTGTAATTTTTATAAAGCATAATCTAAGCAATCTTATAGGAATTATATTGCAGATAATAAATTCAGCTAGTGTGATGTTTGGTTTTTATTATCAACTTGTTATGATTTAGAATGACACAAGAAACAAGAGCCATGGCATATCTGCAAGGGATTGTCTTGATTAGATTAATCTCTGGACTTGTCCAGCAGAAATTTTCTTGATTAACTTACTTGAAATGGGAACTCTGAATGTGGATGGCAGTTTCTAGCAATGATCTTGATATAAAAAGGGGGGTAAGGAGACAGACAAGCTTTGGTTTTTTTCACCACTTGTCTTTGCATTTTACTGGGGAATTAATCTCTTCGTTCATGAGTTCAACTATCCTGTTGTTACCACAGTCCCTTTTGCTGTCTTCCTTTGTTGACATCAAAACCCAGATTCTTCTTTGTTCTGATGTGGGCTGATAATCAGTGACTCTTCAATAATTGTCTACAGCTTCAGTACAAAGTTATTGGATCTGGGGGACTGAGCAGCCTCAGGATCTCAACATCTCCAGAGGGGAGATGGCCATCATTTGATTAGTCAGACGATATAGTGCAGGGCAATGTGATAAATCCTCTTCTAATTAATAATCATTTTATTACTTCTGTTTCTATAAATAATGCTGACTAAGATGGAAAGGTTTAGAGTTAGAAGATCAAAATACAGAAGACTATGAAGCTTTGTTCCCTGGCTATTTGTAACTAGAAAGTAAAATTAAGAAATTAACACCTTGACTACAGCATGGTTCAATGGAATAAGAGTGTGCTGTCCAAGCATGAAGATGAGAGTTTGAATTTGGGGAATCTAAGTAAAAGAAAGCCATATAGGAGACACAGCTACCCGGAATCCCAGCAGGGCAAAGCTAAGGAAATCCCAAGACAAGCTTGCTAGACATACTAGCTGAATCAAGAAGCTCTTTGGAAGGGCCTATTTCAATAAAGAAGGGGAAGAGCACTGGAGTAAGACAACAGATTTTATTTCTGGGCTTCCACATGAGCATGCACAAAGGTACACCAGGAGCTGCACACACACACACACGCCCACACATGCAAATATGCATATACATATACACATTAAGACATACACAAATACAAAAAAGGAAAGAAAATAATCATACCAATATACAATCAAAAATAATAAACCACATGTAATATGCTTAACAAAAGCAGCACAAATTTACATGCTAAAAGCAAACTATTGTTAAAAGAATTTAAAGAAAGTCTAAATAAATGGAAAAGCATCCTTATTTATGGATCACAAAACTAAACACTGGAAAGATAATGTGGTGGTTTGGATAAGGATAGATAGCCACCATATGTCCATATATTTAAATGCTTAGGGAATTGCCTTATAAAAGGATTAGGAGGTATGGTCTTGTTGGAGGAAGTATATCACTTGAGTTTCAAAAGCCCAAGCTCTTTCTTTCTATTTCCTTCAGATACAGATGAATAACTCTCAGGTCCTTCTGAAACACTGCTCATGTCACCATTCTTCCTGCCAGGACTAAACCTCTGAAATTGTAAGCCAGTGCCCCAATTTAATGCTTTCCCTCATAAGAGTTGCTGTGGTGTCTCTTCATGGTAAAAAAACATTGACGAAGACAGAGTCATTACCAGGAGTGGGGTATTGCTGTGACAAGCCTGATCATGCTACATGTTGGCGGAATGTGGACTTTTGGGATTTGAAATCAAGAACACAGTTGAAAATATTAAGTGAGGTTTCATGGGTCATATAGTAGAAGTATGGAAGACAACACTGCCAAAAGAAATCTAGACTATGATAGTCTGGCTTCAGGAGTTTCAGAGGAGAAGAATATTAGCAAATAGCCTAGAGACCATTCTTGTAATATTTTGGTAGAGAAAGTGGCTGCTCTGTGCTCTTATCCAGAACACCTGTCTGAGGCTAAGTTCAAGAGTTTTGGATTAATGTCATTGGCAGAGATTACAAGGAAGCTTAGTATTGACTCTGTTGTGTGGTTGGTAGTGATGACTCTTACACAGATCTATATTGAAAGAAGCAAGCGAGGCAAGGAAAAATACAAAATGCACAGCATGAAGAAAAAGGCAATGCCAGCAAATGTAACGGAGCTAAGTCTGGGGCTCAATGAAGAAAAGTTTAAAGACAAGTCTAATGCTAAATGGATTAAAAATAGTGGTAACTTCAGGACAAGAGTCTACTCAGCTAAGCTTCAACTTTTAAGAATGAATTAAAGAAAGGCTTAAACCATGAAAGAAACCATTGAAAGATAATAAAAAAATATATATTTGAACAAGAGGCCATGTACCAGCCTCAGCAAGCAGCAGAATTTGGCAGTTTCCACCACATGGTTCTAACATTAGAGTCAAGGATACAAGGAAAAGGGTGTAGAATCTCTCTCTGTGGTCTAGGAAAGCTACTGACATGAGATATGTGGCTCAGGTGTCCCTACATGGATTTGAAGTTTTCAAAAGCCCAACCCAGGTGCCTATGGATCCAGATATACAATTCTCAGCTACTCCTCCAGCATTATGTATGCCTGTGGGTGACCATAATCCCTGCTATGCAGATAACAGATTAAACCTCTAAAACTATAAGCAAGACTTAATTAAATACTTTTCTTTATAAAAGTTGCTGTGGTCATAGTGTCTCTTCATAGCAATAGAATATTGACTAAGACACATAATCTACCCACAGATTTCTATCTATTAAATATAGCTTCATTAGATGTAGCTGTATCCATAGTTAATCTATGTATCATAAGAAGTTGTCAAATATTTAATGGAAACAGCATACATACACAAACTCTTGTAACTAAAAAGATTTTGAAAAATAAATTAGCCAAAATTATAATTATTTAATACAAGAACTTTTGAGATCAACTCTAATAATCATATATGCACTCAAATTAACATTTTCAATCTTATTTAAATAAATGTGGAAGCATTTATTTGACCATGTATTAATATAGCTCCCACACAGTAATTTTTAGAAATGCTAGTGATTTTTATTTTTGAAATATGGCCTTATTATATAGTATTAACTAGTCTGGAATTTGCTATGTAGACCAAGCTGGCCTTGAACTCACAGAGATCTACCTGCCTCTGCTTCCTGATTAAAGCCACAAACCACCACATCTAACTTGTTTGATTTGTCAGGGTTTGGTTATTTGTGAAAAAGGCTAGGTTAAGGCAAACTGAGTCACTATTAGCCTTCTCTACTCTTGCTTCTCTGTCAAATACTGAGGTCCCCAAATAAAGAAAAGCAAGCCCATGTGCATAAACATCAAATAAAAATGTCATTGAGTATGCCCATTCACAGTTACCTCTCAACAGATTTACCTAAAAAGACTCTCCTAAGGCCCCACCCATTAAAAAAACATGTACACATTTCTCTTACATGTTTAAGAGAACATTAATGCAGAAAAGTTATATCTGATATCAGATATCAGAAAGGACATGTGCAGTCATTAATGAGGAATGAATTGGGTCTTATTATTCCCGGGTTCCCATACCTTCCAGATTTCCTAAAAACTTTTAAGAAAATAATTAATATAGGATAGGCCAACATAATCAGCACAACATGGTGCCTGGGCTAGCTTCACACCAGGACACATTAACTCATTAATTATTCCATGAGTTAATTAGCTAGGGTTAAAAAGGTATATAAAAAAAGTTTAGGTTAAGGGAAATTTTAAAATCACTTCTAAAACTTAAATTACAGTATTTAAAGATACAAAGAAGACATATATTCATATTAAAGTACTAAAATCTCAACAGTGATTGCTCTTTACAATGGAAAATGTTGTAAATGGAGTAAGCAAGTGAACAGCTCGTGGAGTGGCAGTTAAGAGTCTGTTCTCTGACTTTTAATAATTCATTGTGTATAGTAATCTTTATTATATAATATAATTAATGATCTATTCTTGTAAATTAATTTTATGCATATGTGTTTTATTTTGCAAATAAAAATGTTTTTATTAAGAAGTTCACACCAAAGTGTGTATTTCCTCATTTCACTCTAAAGAAAACAGCCTTTAATTGGCACATATTGGCATGCTTTCTTGTGACACTGGACAGCTTCTCATGGCACCATATTAAAGTACATACACATGTCCAGCTTCTTCTCTGTCCTTCACATAAAGTATGGTAGGGTGTGCATAGGACAGTGTGGTACACAACTGTACTTTTTAAAGTCTTTCTCAATAGTTCTCTATGGAAGCCATCAAAATTTATTATGAAGTTATTGTTTTATTCTCTGCAGTAAGACATTTAAAATATATAATTCATTTTATATTGTACAGTAATTAAGTTTATAACATTGTTAATTAAATACTGGGTTATGAAAAAATAAGCAATTCAAAAATGATATTATTTTAAATATCACAGACACTGAAATGTATATTGTAAAAAAATACAAAAATAAAGACATTATTATATCTAGTATAACATAAATACAATTTCAATACTATACACACATCGAAACTGCTAAAGTAAAATGCAAGTCCAAGTCCTGAATATAAAACGTGAACTTAAAATAGACTTGAATTCTACAGAAATGAAGAGAAGTAAATATAATATGTTAAACTACAAAGCACATAATTGCACATCATTTAGATAATTCATGCACACACAGGATGCAAATGAGAAATAACCAATACAATTAAATGTCCAACATCCAAATTCAACCTAGCCATGTTAGTCAGGTTTTTTTTTTTTTAACTTTGAAAAGAAGAATTTATTTTGGCTGAGGGTCTCAAAGATTTCAGGGTATGGCTGGGAGGCTCCATTACTATATGAGAATGTGGGAAAGAGAGCTGCTGCACATCTCACTGTGGCCAAGAAACAGAGATCGAAACAGAGAAAAGTCCAGGGTGAGATATAGCCCCAAATGGTACATCCCCAGTGACATATTTTCTACAAATAACACTACCATCTGGGGACAAATACATCAGTATATAAGTCTGTGGGATTCGAGTCATATCTAAACCAAATGTAGAAATAATCCTTTTTCATTGGAAAACCTTCAATCAATTCAACTCATTTTTTCAGAAAAGAAAATTGAAGTATGCTATTAATAACAGATTAACTACAGAATTTGACCTTCATGTCACTTATAAATAGGAGACAGAGGACAGATAGAATTCAGAGGATAGATAGAAATACTTTATAAAGAGCATGGACACAGTGATGGGACACAGCACAATTGAAATATGAAGTAAGTTTTGCACTCTGCCCTAGAACAGGAAGACAGAACATAACGACAAGAGTCATCACTCATACTACAATCCTCATTGCAAGGATTTGTTAGAAATATTTTTATAAAAAACAAAATGTTAATACATGTATTGAAGTAAAAGCTGAGACCTTGTGTGGATACTAGATTTGGAAAGAATAGTTCTTGTTAATTACTTGAGAAATGAAAAGTTGGATTTACAAAGGTGTACCCCTCTGCCATTAGGTAGCCTTCATAATAGAACCATTGGGCAAGAATATTCTAGTCATGAGCTCAGTTCCAAAAGAAGTTATTGTCTTTTGTTCCTGGAGAGAGAAAAAATGAAGAATTCTATGGCACAAAGTGTTTTAGAAGAATCAAATACTCAGATCTCATTTTTAGCCAAAGCATTTGCAAAACACCTACTTATCTTCCCAGAAGTCCAGTTCATTTACTAGGAACAATATTAAAAGCTGAACAAAATACAAAATCAAACTTTATTTGAAAGACTTCCAGAAAAATAAGTCAACCAGCACGTGAGGTTATAAAATTCAGACAGGTGAAAAGCACATTATTATAAATTCAATTTTCTTCACATTACTTCTCCTCTCAGGGCATTTGACAATTCTCAGAAAAATGCACCAGACTTGGAAAACAAACACAGGTTGGCAGAGAAGTCATCAGAGTTTGGAGTTGGGCCACTAAGGCAAATAGAATATAAAGAACGGTGCACATGGAACGTGCAGACAGTACTGAACACAATTACCTTGTCAAGCCATTTGCTGAGTAAGCTCTATAGGACAAAAGTTTGAGAAGCAAAGCCAAACGTAACTGAAAACTACAGAGAGGTTTTCACAATCTCAGGTTATTGGAAGTACCAAAATTGGAGTTTCAGGACTTATTAAGAAAAAGAATATTGGGAAACACCTCAGGCCCTTAGTTGTAATATTGAATGCTTTCAGTTTAGAAGTCAGTCAAGAAATAAGAAGAGCCACCATCATAAAGTCATCCTAGGTCCTTGTTACTGACCATCTCTCCACTTTTAGACACAGAATTGCAGAACCCTCTCTGGACAATTAAAAATCCATCCAGTGCCTCCAGAACAAGAAATGCCCTCACTCCTCACAATTATACAGCTAGATGAAGTTATACATATGCTGAGGCTGACTTCCCTTAATTTAAAATACTATCGATTATTAATACATACAGAAAATAAACATCAATGCCTTTTTAAATGGAAATTTAAGCCAGAAAAACATGGTGACTAAAATTTAAATTTCAACAGATTTAGCATGAGACATAATTGAACTTAAGAAAGTTGTGATCTGGGTTATAGAAGCTAAGCCAAGAGAAAATATTGCCTCAAACACAAGAAGAAAAAGTAAAAATGAAATATAAGGTGTATATAAAATGTGACAGAAGCTTTTTCTTCTTACATTTGAGGTTTTATTATTCTTTAATATTTCAGACATGCGTATGTTTTTATTTTCATACCCCACCACCTTTAGTCCCTCTTCTAACCCCTGCTAGACTCCTTCCTCTTCCTGACAAGTGTCCCACATATTTTCCTGATTTTTGATACTTTGCTTTTTGTTATTTCATGACCCACTATGTTTAATTAAGGTTGCCTGAGGTTGCCTGAGCAAAAATGGCTTTATTTATTAGAGGCTGAGCAATTTATTAGTAGTTAAGCCACTTAAAGAAGTGGCTTCTTATTGTAGACTGAGAGACCAGCTCCCGTTCTGCTCAGGGTAGGAAAGAGTGCCTCAGAGTAGTGAGGGGGAAAAGGACAGGTAAAAAGGAAAGGCAAACTCACGTGTTCTAGTATAACATAAATATAATTTTCTTTATTATTACTTCTTCACTTCTCATTTTTCTCTCTCCTAAGTCTCTTTTCACACAAAACTTTTGCCATTATATGAGCTGATATTGAAGGACATTTTACATTTCTTAAATAAACAATAAAGATATAACCCTACTATAAACATATAAAAAACATCCAAGATTTTTCTCTCAGACATGAAAAAGCCATGCTGACTGTAGCCAGGGCAACGCTTGACTGTCAGCCAGGTTCCTTGATGTATAGTCTATGAAGCAGGCAGAGTGGCACATAGCGGGGCAAGAGCCAGTGATCTAGGAATCACCTTAATATGTAAAACATATACTTTTACCATGCATAGAGTTAGCTAGACCTTAAATTTTATGACACAAATATGAGATTAGTAATACAAGCAGAAAGTCAATTATTAAGACTGTGAGTTATGTTTATTAATGTTATCTATTAGGTCTTTTCTGTCAGGGAAAAGCTGGCACTGAAGTTGTCACCTGCCTGGCCTTGCTAAACTCCTGGAAACTTGTCCTTGAGCACTCCATCTCCCAGGCAACTGGCCTCATTTTGAATTTACTAAGATCTTGGCTAAAGGCCTTGCTGTAACTTGAAATTTTATTCATCAAAATTACATGGAATAAGAAAAAAATCATCCTTTTGACAAGTCACTGACAATAGTGCCCAGAAAGTGTAAAACATACCAAGAGGCTATGGAAAGAATCCCATAACTACTCTTTTAGGAAGGTCAGGTGGTGGCACATGAGAAAGTCACAGACAGAAAACAACAAGTATCCAGAGCGAGTTATCCCACTGCCTTTATCAATTGACGGATGTCCCCATGGACTTTGTTTAATGGGGCCATATCATGAATGCCGTACAATGGGACTCCTCGATAGATATTTCCTAGTGGGGTTCCTTACCACAGAGTCATTCATGTGGTAGGTCAACTTGTAAAATACCGGCTGTTTACTGCTATGTCCACCCATGGCCCCTGGCAACTTCTCTTCACCCGAAATTGTTAACTCTATATAGATCTTCTGGCAGGAGTAAAGCATGATGAACCCTTCTCCAGCCATGATCAAATTTTAATTTGGGGGCCCATCTTCAACAATATTTGTGCAGGTGTCCACTTCTGCCAAAATTTCATGACTACAATGTCCACCAGTGTTTGAGAGTGCTCTTCTGTATCTACTGGCTTACAGTCTAGCTCCCGGAGCTTTGGAAGGGCTGTTGTAGATGTCACACTTATGGATGTGCATTCAATACTCACTTATCCTTAACACTTTGACCACTTAGGAGTCTGCATGAACTGTAAACCACTTTAAACATAAGTGTCTCTGACCAAGGTTGAGAAGCAGCACTATCTGTGAGTATAAACCTACATATTTATCAGGCAGTTTGCAATCATGTCCTGTTAGCAAAATGGCAATAGGAGGTTATCCCTAACCAGCGTTATGCTACCCTAAACCATGAGATTTTGACCAGGCTCACAAGACCAAATATGAATGTCCTCCTATGGAATGGGCATAGAATATAATCAGAGAACAAGTGATTCGCCCTACAACAGTCCTCTCACTATCACACCAGAGGTGTATCTTAGCATGTAGGGTGGTATTGTAGCCTCCAAAGGGCATCATAAAAAAGACAAAGTTTTCGAACTTAATAGAAGAATGCTCGCATAACTCTAATAGGTACTCAGTGGTGAAAAGCAAAGCCCCAAAGGACACCATTCTCACCATTCACTCTGCAATGGTAGGAGTCCTTGCAGGAGCAATCATGCAAGAGAAAGAAATAAAAGGCACCCACCCATCAAGGCAAGGAGAAGTGAAGTGGCCACTGATGGCTGACAACAAATGTGAAGGGTGGAAAAGGCCCATAACTCTGCCAATACCCATCAGAGCTAATGAACAGTCATGCTGTGGGATACTCACTAGCATGTGAAAGTTGAGAGCATTGTGTATAATGAGGTATTGAAGAAGAAACAGAAAGAATGATCATATTTACAGTAGACTATCAGAATAAACAAAATACTTAGCTAGAAATTACCCAAACAGATAAGTGAGATATATGCTGAAACCTACAATGTAATAATGAATGAATGAAAGACACAAAAACTGATAAGATATCTTGTGTTCATAGATTGGAATAATTAATATCAATATACTTCAATTTCAATATTTTTAAAAAATTAAAAATTCTCATGAAACTATGAAAACTATAAAGCCAGGGCAAATATTACTAATAACAGAACAATGCTGAAGAGATGGTTCATCAGTTAACAGCACAAACTGCCCTTGCAAATGCCCCAAATTTGGTTCTCAGCACACAAATTAACGAGGTCACACCCACCTATAATTACGGCTCCAGGGATTCTGAGACTTCTGCAGTCACCTCACACATGTGGCACACACACACATATTAATAAAAATAAATATATTGTTTTAAAAAAAACAGCTGAATTTGGTTTCAAAACAGAATATAGAGTCCAGAAATAAATCCATGCCTGTATGGCCAACTGATTTAATCACGCTGACAAGAGTATACAATGGTAAAATATCAATCTCTTTTAGACAAAAGATATGGAGAAAATTGGACTTCTAAATGCAAATGAATTAAATTTAACTATTATTCCATAAATAAAAATCAGTTCAAAGTGGAATAGTTAAATATACAAATAAAAACACTAAAAAATTACTAAGGGAAAGCGTGAAAGTCAAACTAAACAACATTAGCTTATGTAGTTTTTGTTTTATTTTAGATGTAAATGTCAAAGGTCAGATAATTAACGGTAAAAACAGACAAATAGGACCACTATAAAAATAATTAATATACAAGGGGGAAACATTTAGACTGAAAATAGTTGCGAGCCAAGCATCCAAACAGGGATTAATATTCATAATACAGCAAGGAATCTCTCCATAGCCAGATAGCAAACCAATTATAAAATTGGTAAGGAAAATGAATAGATACTTCTTGGTAGAAGCCACACAATAGGTATTTGAGAAAATGCTCAGCACTGCTAATTGTCAGGTAAATAAAAACCTCAGGCAGTTGAGTGATTGCCACATAGGACCTGAGTTTGATTTCCAGCACCCACGAGAAAAGTTGGTAGTAGCAGCACATGCTGTAATTCCAGCACTAGAGAAGCATAGGCAGTAGAATTCTGAGGGCTTGAAAGCAAAATCAACAAATCATAGATGCATCATTCATTAATAGCCAGAACCTGGAAATAACATAGATGCCCCTCAACTGAAGAATGGATTAAAAAATTGTGGTACATTTACACAATGGAGTACTACTCAACAGTAAAAAAAAAAAAAAAAAAAAAAAAAAAAAAAAAAAAAGACATCCTGAATTTGCAGGCAAATGGATGGATCTGGAGAATCATCTTGAGTGAGGTAACACAGACCCAGAAAGATAGACATGGTATGTGCTCACTCATAAGTGGATTCTTAAAGCAAAGGAAACCAGGCTGCAGTCATAACTCCTCCAAGCAGCCAGGTAACAGAAGGAAGTTAAGAGGGACATCCATAGATCCCCTAGGAAGGGGAAATAGAGCTGTCCTGAGTAAATTGGGATCATATTGGGGGAAGGAGCAAAGTAAGGTAAGAAGAGAACATTAGAGAATGAGATGGTTGAGTTGGGTGAGCAACAGAGAGGGAGAGCAAAGAAGTGGATATCCTGATAGAGGGAGTCCTCGTGGAGTTAGAGAGAAGCCAGATGCTGAGGAAACACCCAAGAACCCACAAGATGAGCCCAGGCAGGACTCCAAGCAATAGTGGAGAGGAAGCCTAAACTGACCTTTTCCTATTATCATATGAATAACCACCCTAATTACCATTGTAGAGCCTTCATCTAGCAGCTGATGGAAGCAGATGCAGAGATTGATAGCTAAACACTGGGCTGAGCTACTGGTCCAGCTGAAGAGAGAGAAGAGAGATTGCACGAGTAGAGGGATAAGGATCGTGATGGGGAGACCCATGGAGTGGGCTGTCCAATGCTGTTGGGAGCTTGCTGACTCTGAAATGACAGCTGACTAAACCCTCCAAATGTAGATGACAGTTGATTGCCAAGGGCAGTTTGTGGAGCCTCTTGCAGTAGGACCAGAGTTATTCATGATGCATGAACCGGCTTCTTGGAGCCCATGCCCTGCAGCAGAACACCTTTCCCAGCCTTAATACTTGGAGGAGCGACTACTAGGTCCTGCCTCAACTGGACATGCCAGGTCAAATTTACTTGCCGTCTCTGGGGAGTGAATTGGGAGTTGGGGTGGGGAGAGGCTGGGAGAACTGGGAGAAAGCATGGATGAATCAATATGTGAAATGTAGTATATATACACAACCAATTGCCATTCCAACTAAATGGGTAAAACATTTTGAAACTATGACAACATGGGTGGCAATGGACAGCATTACACTGAGTAAAATGCATCAGTCACAGGAAAATTAATAATGCATGTTTTTACTTACACAGGAAATCTAGAACAACCAAAGTCACCAAAATGAAGTTGAGTGATGGTCCCAGAAACTGGGATCAGATGTAACAGGAGATGGGCAAGGATTAGTAGATCAGGAAAGCAGTAAGTTTTCTGGTTTTGCGGGTCTGCTCTATTGCAGAATATAATGAATACCATCAATAACAATGTAACAAATTTCACAGTCCCCCCAAAATAAATTTCAAATATTCTGACCATAGAAATATTCTGAAAGGATGAATTTATTTGCTCACTTAGTTAATTACTAATCATTAAACATTGTATTCATGTCACATCAACTCAAGTACACGTAATTAACAAATACAAGATATTTATGCACAGTAATTTTTAAAATATGTGTAGAAGCCCTAACTAATAGCATGAACTAGAAAAAATAACTTACAGTAGTATGAAAAGAAGTAAGTATACCATAAAATTTATTGATTATATATGTCAAAATCCAAACTAATTCACAACCAAGAAATAATATGTGATGTCATAGATAAAAGTTCATGTTTTGGTACTTGTAAGAACAGCTTATATATTCTCAAGTTTCCGTTGTGTAATAGTTTTCTGAGTTAAGAGATGTATACGAATTAAAACACCACATTGTAATTCCTGTGTATATCACATATGACATCAACATTTAAACAAGTAAACAAAATTTGAAAGTAACATTTTAAAAGACACTAAAAATGGATAAATTTCCAGAAACAGGTGCGACAACTACCAAAACTAGTACAGAAAAAATGAATGTTATTAAAAAAAACAATAATGGAAAAATATAAATACATATGTCAGAAGCTTTGGCATACCTGCACTAAACATCCATGCCTTCCAGAGGGAAATTTTATTTACATTAGTGAGGTCTGACATTTAAGTATGAATGCACAAAGCAAAAAATCCAGAAATTTCCACAAAGAAGAGTACCATTTGCTAGTCACTGCTTTTGTATTTTTTTCTCTCTATATATTGGAGAAATGAGTTTTCCACTCTAGTTCTATCATAGGATCAAAGCCATGTTTAAAATATAAAGCCAGATGTAATAATTTATGCATGTCCTCATTCAGACGCTGCTAGCTCAAATTAGAAAACATATTGTGTACAAGCTCTCAGACAAACTAAACCTTCCAAGCTTTGTAAAAGCAACCCTGATCCCCATAGGCATATACAAAATAAATTGAATGTTGGCTCTGCTATTAAACAACTACAGGATTTGGATGAGTAATTTAATCTTTCAAGGTCTCAATTTCTTCAACAATAAAAATGGGGATTTTTTTTTCTTCCATTAAAATCAGATTTTTAGGGCAATGTGTTCTGATTATAGTTTCCTCTCCCCCAACTCTACCTAGCTCCTCCCCACTTCTCCTACCATCCAGATCTACACCATTTCTGTCTCTCATTAGAAAATAAGCAGGAATTTAAGGAATAAGAATAAAATAAGATAGAACAGCAACAAAAAACTGAGCCAAAGTAGGACTAAATACAAATAAGAAAAAGAACCAAATAGTACAAGAAGCACATATAGACGTAGAGACACACAAAGGAATCCCACAAAAACACAAACTCAGAAGCCATAATAGATACACAAAAGACCTGCAAGACTAGAGAACAATTCCTAAGATATTATGAGACAAGGAGCCTCCTAAGATTTTCGGTTGGCCATCAACCACTGGACATGCCGCCTACCACTAATAGTACTTTGTCACCCATATTTGTTAGATTCACTTGAAGAAAACTCATTTTTCATGTACAAGTGATCATAAATTACAGCTAGCTCCTGAGTGAGAGATGGAAGCGTGGTTCTACTTTTCCTTTCAGATCTGAGACCCCATCTGATGCCCACCCATGTAGGCCCTGTGCATGCTGTGGATTCATATGTGTGTGGGTCATGTTGATTTAGAAGGCCTGATTCTAGGCATCCTCTATCTACCCCTCCTGACTCCATTCTGCAGAGTTCTCTGAGTCCTGAAGGGAGGGATTTGATGGATATATACCATTTAGGGTTAAGTTTTCCAAGATCTCTTACTTTCTGAACTCTGGCTGTCTGTGGGTATCTATATTTGTTTCCTTTTGCTCCGGGAAGCTTCTCTGATGATAGCTGAACAAGGCATTAATCTATTAGTGTGGTAAAATGTCATTAGGAGTCATTTTATTGCTGTTATTTTAGTAAAATAGTAGTATTCGGATTTAGCTGAGGTCCTTGGGCAATTAAGTTTCAGGATCTTGGTCACCTAAGCAATGTCAAGTATGGGTCCCATCTCACGGAGTGGGCCTCAAGTCAAATCAGATGTATGTTGGTTATTTCCACTATGTCTTTTTTCTTGTGGATATGTTCAATTTTATTAATTAGCATTAATTATGCAATTATGCTTTTTGTTCTATTTTTAGTCTACCCTATAAATACTAGAGTCAAAACTAAAACCAACTGACATGACCATAGCCCATTTGTTGGTGGTCTATACCACATTTTATTTATACCGTTCCCTTCTGATCATCAGTGCTCTTCAACAGAGTGTGTTCCTCTGTGATACTTGATAAATGAAGCCATGACCCTGGTTGGTACTTAGCTATAGTCCTGGAAACACTATTTTGACAAACTAAAATAATTGAAAGGCTCTAATTGAGGCTCAAATTAAACCATATCCCTTTCTCTGTAAATACATTGTATATATTTAAATTTCACACTTTTATTAATTTTTTTATTTAAAGAATGTCATTTTCAGAGGGAGATTCTCAGTCCCCTTCTTCCCCCTCCTCCCCTTTTGATGCTCCCATTCTAGTACCTCCCCTCGACCATCCATTACTGTTCTATTTCACCTTCCTAAGGAGATTCATCTCCCCAACTAGTCCTTTACTCTTTACCAAATTTTGGTGGTTCTATGGATTGTAGCTTGCTTATCAACAACCTAACATTCACATATAAGTGGATACATACAGCATTTGTTCTTCTAGGACTGGGTTACTTCACTCAGGATGATTTTTTTTCCTAATTCCACCTATTTACCTATGAATTTTATTATTTCAGTTTTTAAAAACTGAGAAATATTCCATTGTGTAATTGTACCACATTTTATGTATTCATTCATCTGTTGATAGACATTTTGGGTGTTTCCCATTTCTGCTTGTTAGAAATAGAGCAGCCATAAACATGGCTGAACAAGTCTTTTCACAGTAAGATGAACCATCCTTTGGCTATATAGTGGTATGGCTCTATCCTAAGGTAGACCAAGTGGTGTCCAGCTTCCTATGTAATTGCCACACTGATATCCATAGTAGCTCTTAAAGTTGCACTCTCCAAAAAGCAGATGAGTATTTTCCCTTATTCCACATCCTTTCCAGCATGAGATATTATTTATTTTATTGACTATGGCTATTCTGGCAGGTATAATGTAAAATCTTAAAGTAGCTTTGATTTTCATTTCTTTGATCACTAAGGATGTTGACCATTTTTGTGTTTCTCAGTCATTTGTAGTTTCTCATTTGAGAATACTATGATTAGATCTATACCTCATTTTCGATTGGGTTATTTGTTTTCTAGATGTCTAGGCTTCTTTGAGTTCTTTATATATTTTGGATATCAGCCCTCAATTGTATGTGTAGTTGGCAAAAATACTTTTCCATTCTTTAGGCTGCTGGGTCCAAATGATGGTGTCCTTTGCAATGCAGAATCTTTTCAGCTTCATGGGGTCTCATCTGTGAATTATTGATCTATCTCACTGCCTATGCTAATTGTGTTCTTTTCAAAAAGTCTTTTCCTATGCCGATGAGTTCAGGCTATTGTCCACTTTGTCATTTATTAGGTTCAATTTTTCTGGATTTATGTTGACGTTTTTGATCCATTTGGACTTGAGTTCTGTGCTAGGTGAAAAGTATGAATCCATTTTTTTTTTCTACATTCACCTGTCCAGTTTGACCAGCACCATTTGTTGAAGATGCTATCTTTCCCCCAGAGTGCATTACTAGATTCTTTCTCAAAAACCAGGCATCCATCTGTATGTGAACTTACGTCTGGGTAATCAGTTTGATCCCATTGGTTAATGTGTCTGTTTTGTGGCAAAACCATGCTGTTTCTCTTGCTATGGCTCTAATATAATTTGAGATGAGAATGGTGATAAAAAGAAACTCCTTTCTCACTCAAGAGTGCTTAAGCCTCCTGGGTTTTATGTGTTTCCATGTGAAGCTGAAAATTGTCCTTTTAAGTTCTGTAAAGAATTGTATTGAAATTTTTATGAAGAATTCACTGAATCTGTAGATTTCTTTTGATAGGGTGGCCATTTTTACTATAGTAATCCACAATCATGGGAGCTCTTTTCATTCTTATATTGAAAAATCTTCAATTTTTTCTTCAATGCTTTAAAGTTTTTCATTTAAGTCTCTCACATGCTCAGTTACCCCAAGATATTTTATATTGTTTGAGGTTACGATGTGAACGGTACTGTTTTATTTCAGTTCATTTGTTATTTGTATATAGGAAGGCTTCTGATTTGTGTGTGTTAATTTGATAACCTGCTACTTTGCTGAAAGCTTTTATTGGCTGTTCAAGTAACCTGGTGGAGTGTTTGAGTCACTTATTTGTACTATTTTATAACTTGCAAATAAAGGTGCTTTGACTTCCTCCCTTCCTGATTGTATTTCTTTTTATCTCCTTCAATTATCTTATTGCTGTAGCTCAGATTTCGAGTACTATCTTGACTAGTATGGAAAGAGTGGAGAACCTTTCCTTATTCCTGATTTTAGTGGAATTGCTTTTAGTTTCTTTTCATTTGAGTTTGACACTGGCTATTGACTTGCTGTGAATTACCTTTATTAGTTAAGGTAAATATAATTGTATCTGTAATCTCTTCAGGACTTTTATCATGAAGGGTTGTTGCTACAGCAAAGGCCTTATTGCTCCCTGGAGTGGTTGTTTTGAGAAAAAAAAAAAAAAAAAAGGCTGAAAATATTTAGGTGTAAGTTTTTGGCAAATAAAAAATATTAACTATTAATGTTTCTTCCCAGTTCAGGTCAATATACTAATCTACAATAATTGCTGAAAAAAGTAAATTAAATGTCATTTAATTATCTGGGTCATGTGACAGACTTCCAAGTTAGATTGAAACATGAAAATATCTAAGACTCATTTTCCCTATAATATAAAGTCTACCAAGAAGTTCTTGAAATTTTAAGAAAAGATGCATCAATTTTAAAATAAATTTTGCTACAGGGTCTTCGGATCTGACATGCTGGTTAAAAGAGAATGAAACCCTGAACTGAGATGAAAACGTAAAGGTTTTGTTGCCATCACTAATGAACTGATGAAGAACTCCTAAGGATGCTGAGACAAAGTCTAGCTCACCAGAAAAAGCATCAGCAGCTGTTGTGAATGTAGGAGGAGGGGATGACAGCAAGCATGCTGTGTTCTTTACAATCCTGCTCTTCCCTAATGATTCGCAACACTCAGCATGAGAAAGTCCTATTAATGAGAAAATTGATCTTCAAGCTTCTACCTATAGTAGAAGAGTTATCACTTGAATGTACACTGAGTACCAAAGTATTTGATTATCACAGTTATGCTCAGAAATGATTTTGTTTTATTAATGAAATAAAAATCTCATATGCATTTGAAAGATACTTTATGGGGTTTTCTTTCTGTCACATTCTTTATACAAACTGTCATCAATTAATGAGTTTTCACTTGTAAGGACAGTTTCTACTTTTGTCCCAAGTGTTATAAAAAAAAAAATGTTGTTATGTAATATGTTTCAGCATTAAAAGATGTTGTATACATGAGTCAATCACATGTGACATAAAAAGGGAAAATGAATGTCATTTATAATTTTAAATTAATTACAGAATCCTAATAGCTAAGGATGTTATCACTGGTTAAAATTGCAACAGTGCAGTTTCTAACATTAGGTTTATTAGCCTGCAGTTTCTCTTTTTTTAAAAAATGAATATTAGCTCAAAATTCCTTAGAATTGATTATCAATACTGGGAACTTCCAGATGTGTTCAGGACACTGTCTGTGATGTGAAGGATGTAGCATAAGTTCTCTGCCTTCAGAAGCCTTCTAAATGATCATCAAATTGTAACATTAAGTTCAATAGTGTATTGTCAACCATGTGAAATGAATGGGATGTTTCACAAGATTGAACAAGACAGTCTGTTTCCCATAGCTCACAGCCCGATTAGGGCTGTTTTAAGCATGAAGTGTTCAATGGGTACATTAAGATATGCTCAAACTCCCACTATTCTCTAAAATGATGCCACAGGCAGAACCAAGGAAATAATGTAGGAAAACAACCATCTGGATGTTATCACACAAATTTCAGAGTCACTGGGCCAAGGTTGGAATCCTCAAAACTTTTCTGGATTGGTTATAGGTTTAATTCAATGTGTGTGTGTGTGTGTGTGTGTGTGTGGGTGTGTGTGTGTGTTAAAACACAAGTTCGTCCCTTTATGGGCCTCTTTTGACTTGCTACAAACTTTGCTCAAATTCTGCTTCAAAAATTTCCAAAGGAACTGATGAGATACTTATTTGTCCCTCCGCTGGCACTCAGATTATCTGCAAGGGTCCTCTTATTTCAGCCTCAGCACTGAGGTATGGCCACCAGAACCCATTTCCATCCAATGGTGAAGCCTGGGATAAACCTGACAGAGCTCCTGCTGTGATCTGAAAGACCTCAGTTTTGCAGCTGTAATAAAATAAATGCCCCAATATCCTCATTAGGTTAATACACTTATTTGTTCCTTGCGCTCTTTTTCCCTCCCTCCTCCTCAATATGTCTTCTCCTTCCTCTCTCTCAATAAAGGCTTCAACTGAATTACACATTTTCTTAAATTTTACATCTAACCCTAAGCTCTTGGCCTGTAAGAAGACTACTTAGACCATGGTTCTCAACCTACCTAATGCTTCAACCCTTTAATACAATTCCTTATGTTGTGGTGACTCCCAACCACAAATTATTTTTTTCTTCATAATTGTAATTTTGCTACTGTTATGAATCATAACGTAAATATCTGATATGCAGGGTATCTGATAAGCTACCTTTGTGAAAGGGTTGTTCAACCTCCAGGGATCATGATGCACAGGTTGAGAATCACTGATTTAAATAGAAAGGGAAAAACAATTTAATATTACTTTCAAATATCTTGTCCCTTGTTGAGATGAATTGTGTTAAATGTGGTTATAATGAAAGTAATCTTTGAGATAAAAAAATGTAGATGCAGTAACTGATGTTTTTAACCTTAATAATAATAAAAAAATATGTAAACCTTGCATTACATCTGCATTGTTGATCTGGAAGAACAGTTTCCTATGATTTGTATCCATAAGAACAACAAAAGTGTACAGAAATTCTCTACAAAAAGAGAATGTTAACTAAAGACATGTTCCTTATTGCTGAAGAGGTTCACAACTAGACAAATGTGAAACTGATGGGAAATGGAAGGAAGTATAGCGGGTCCTCTGAAGAAAACATGAAGGACATCTGTTCTTTTCTGTAAGGTGGGGACTAGCTTAACAACACTGACCCAAAGGAAACTTGCTGTATATCTCAATAATTCTACTGTAGGCATGTTTGAAACAATGTAGAGAAGTTAAATGGCTATATATCTAAAAATTGTTATATTTTTTGGTTGTTTTTAGTGAATAGATTGAAGAAATCAAATCACAGGAATTAGAAATTTACCTAGAAGATTAATCAAGTAATGGGAACTGGAAATTTATCTAGCGCTGAGCTTAAGTGTATTTCTGTCACTCAATTGTCTTGTCCCCCTTGTAGCTTTATTCCCCCTCCTACCTCTCCTTGTTAAGAGCAATATGCAAGGAAAAGGCAAAAGAAAAAAAGAGTCTCAGCAGAATCCAACCACTCTATGTGACTGCTACATATTAAAATGAGATAATCCCTGCAGAAGAGCCATTTACTTCTTCTGCTTCTGCCTCTTGACAGAGTCCTTAGAGAACATAATTCATTGATTAACATCTGGTTTATTGCCATTGGGGCTGCTTAAGTGTTTATTTGTTGGAGGCAGGTATAAATACAGCTAAGTTATGTTCTTGAAAAGATGCAAAGTGAGGTTATAAACCTGTGGTGTAATTCTCCCCTTCCAGATGCAACCCTAGTCATAGATGTTCACACAGAACAAATCTGCTCGGCTAATGAACTGAGAAACAGACTTCAAGGGTGCTTAAGAAATCTGACACAATAGTGATATAGCTGGATCATTGGGTAGACTGATTACCAGTTTTCTGAGAAACTACCATACTGATTTCCAAAGTGGCTGTACAAGTTTGCACTTCCATCAGCAATGGAGGAGTGTTCCCCTTGCTCCCCATCCCCTCCAGCATAGATTGTGATATGTGTTTTTGCTCTTAGCCATTCTGACAGGTGTAAGATGATATCAGAGTTGTTTGGTTTGGATTTCTCTAATGGCTACGGATTGTTACAATGAGGTTTCTTGGTCTCGGGCAGCCAGAAGTTCAGACCCACAGACCTGTAGCCCTAGACCCCTTAGCTGCCCATCGCTGCTCAGGCCCCAAAAATGATTTAGATGCTTATATTAAGTTTATGTTGTTTGGCCTATGGCTCAGGCACATTGCTAGCTTGCTCTTCCATCTTAACTCAACTCATTTTCATTCATCTGTCTTCCACATGGCCCATGGCTCACCTGTGTTCCTTACATGTTGCTCTTTTGGGCTTCTGGCTCTGTCTGTCTGACTCTGCCCTGCTTTTCTTACCTATGCCCTGATTTCTCCTCCTACTTTTTTTTTATGGTGCCTGCCATGGGCCAAACAGCTCTTTTATTTAAAGATTGATATTTACAACATACAAAGGACATTTCTACATCAACAGATATTGAGCAGTTCTCTAAGTGTCTTTCAGCCATTTGAAATTCTTCTGTTGAGAATTTCTTATTTAGCTCTGTGCCCCATTTCCCAATTTGATTCTTTGGTTTTCTGACCTTTAACTTCTTGAGTTCTCTATATATTTTATAGATCAGTCCTCTGTCGGAGGTATGTTTGGTAAAGACATTTTTCTATTCTGTAGGGTGTTGCTTTTGTCTTATTGAATATGTCTTTTTGCCTTACAGAAGCTCTTCAGTTTCAGAAGGTTCCATTCATTAATTGTTGCAGTCAGTGTCTATGCTACAGGTGTTATATTTAGAAAGTTATCTCCTGTGCAATGTATTCAAGGGTATTTACCACTTCTTTTCTAGCAGGTTGTGTGTAACTGGGTTTATATTTGATCCACTTGGATTTGAGTTTTGTGCAGGGTGATAGATATGAATCTATTTGCATTTTTCTACATACCATCATTCAGTTAGGCCAGCACCATTTGTTAAAGATTCTATCTTTTTTCCATTGCTTATTTTTGGCCTCTTTGTCAAAAATAAGATGTTCATAGGTGTGTGGATTAATGTCAGGGTCTTCAATTCTATTCCATTGATCAACAATTTTATTTCTATACTAGTGTCAACCTGTTTTAATTACTGTAGATTTATAGTAGAGCATGAAGTCAGGGATAGTGATGCCTGAAGTTCTATTATTGAACAGGATTGTTTTGGCAATCCTAGGTTTTTTATATTCCATATGAATTTGAGTATTGTTCTTTTGAGGTCTGTGAAGAATTGTGTTGGGATTTTGATGGGGATTGCATTGAATCTGTAGATTGCTTTTAATAAGATTGGCATTTTACTATTTTGATCCTATCTATGCAAGGGCATATAAATCTTTCCACTTTCTGATATCTTCTTCAATTTATTTCAAGGGCATCAGCTTAACTATGTTCATAACAGCACTATTTGTAATAGCCAGTACCTGGAAACAACCTATATGCCCCTCAATTGAAGAATGGATTAGCAAATTGTGGTGCATTTACACAATGGAATACTGCTCGACAGGAAAAAAAAAAATGACATCCTGAAATTTGTAGGCAAATAGATGGATATGAAAAGTATCATCCTGAGTGAGGTAACACAGACACAGAAAGATATATATGGTATGTATTCACTCATAAGTGAATTTTAAATATAAAGCAAATGATAACCAGGCTACAATCCACAATTGCCCTCTCCACAGCAGCTAGGTAACAGGAGGAAGTTAAGAGAGACATCCATACATCCAGAGATATCCCTGGAAATGAGAAATAGAGAAGATCTCCTGAGAAAATTGTAATCATGTGGAAGCAGGGAGCAGGGCAGGTGAGAAGAGAGGGAGCAGGGGAGGTGAGAAGAGAACACAAGGGAATGGAGTGGTAGAGCTGGGAGGTAGAGAGGGAGAGCAAAGAAACGTATATCCTGGTAGAAAGAACCATTGTGGGCTTAGAGAGAAGCCTGACCTGATACTAGGGAATGAACACCCAAGAACCCAGAAGATGAGTCCAGTTAGGACTCCAAGCAATAGTGGGGACCTGAACTGGCCTTTCCCTATTATCATATGCATGACAATCTAAATTGCCATTTTAGAAACTGGAAGCAGATGCAGAGATCCATAGCTACACACCAGACTGAGCTACTGGTCCAGCTGAAGACAGGGAGGAGAGATTGCATGAGTAGAGGGGTCAGGATCATGATGGAGAGACCCATGGAATAGGCTGTCCTGTGCTGTTGGGAGCTCACAGACTCTGAAATAACACCAGTCCACGGAACAGATCTGGACCCTCTGAATGTAGGTGACAGTTGAAAGGCACAGGCAGGTTCTGGAGCCTCTTGCAATTGGACCAGAGTCTGTCCTGAGTTCATAACCTTTTCTGGACGTAGTGGGGCAACACCTTTCTCAGCCTTGATACACAGGAGAGGGACTCAGTCCTACCTCAATTGGATATCCAGACAGAACTGACTCACCTTGGGATTCCTTACTTTTTCTTTTTCTGGTGAGTGAATGGGAGAGATGAGGGAGGAGGGAAGAGTCTGGGGAGGACTGAGAGAAGGGTTGGGAGAGGGAGCAGTAGTGAGGGGGAAATAAATAAAATATCAAAATAATATTTTTGATAATTTGACTATTATCAAAATTTGTCAGATCGATTGCAATAATTAAGATTAAAAAACATTCTCTACAGTTATGTTAGAACCTCTTCCATTTAATATTCATTATAGGGAATGTCTCAGGAGCTTTGCACTTGGTAGTATGGTTTTATTTTTACATGCTCTGTACAATTTCTGTCAGTAAATTATTTTGATATCTCCTCTTAATTAACTTATGTTTCAGGAAGGAAAAAAGTAAAAACTAATCACAGGCCATGTGACAAGACAGACTAATAAAAATAAGTTGGGGAGGGGTGAGGCTGAAGGCTCATTGGGAGGGATTAGGAGGAGGAAGGAAAGAGGAAGCGGAGGATACATAGATAAAAAAATGACATTTTTGATGAAATAAATAGTAAAAAAAGAAAATAATAATTAAGACACATATTTTTCCTTATATTCTTAGCATGGGTTCAAGCTTCCAGAAAGTATTTAACAAAATGATTAACAAAATCAATCACTAAAAAGTAATTAGTGAAGAAAGGGCTAACTAACAATATGCCTAAGCCATAGGCCAAACGGCACATAATTGATATAAGCTTCTGTGTGTTTCTGTGGGACTGCGGGTCCGTGGGTTTAGATCATAGGCCGGACAGGCCAAAATCCTATTGCTATAAAGGTGAAAGAAAGTAAATGAGATTTACCCTCATCTAGGAAGCCTTAGGTTTAGACTCAAATGGATGTGGGTTCATATTCATTCTGTCGCATACTGCCAGTGTGGTCTTGGAAAAATATCTTAATCCCCAAGCGAATCAGTTGAAAAATTAGATGGTTTGGAGAATGCTGTATTTTTACTTAAATAACTATCCAAATGCCTTACAATCCTCACGTAGTAATAGCCTTGTCTTTTCATTGCAAATCTACTCCCTATTTCCAGGTCAAAAGAACCTTGACCTCTAAAGATAAGGATGGATCCCTGTCTTCTCTAAATGCATTTGGCAGAAAGCACGAGCTCCTTGCGTAGCCTCCCTATGTCTCTAGATTATATGCATTTTCCTAAGCACTGTCTCTCTCTGTGTTACCTTTCTGTATCCACACAGCAGCTATGAAGAACCCAAGAGCAGCAAGGTATCTTTAGATAAATAGTGGAGTTCCCACTGCAAAACTGGTTAAAATTTACCCATTTAGGGAACAAATGAGCAGGAAAGGGTATCAATGTACATATGCATATTGGGGAGAAGCATGTGGAATAGTTAAAAAAAAAAAAAAGCATATTGGTTAAATCACCCATTTACCCTAAACTAGAGCCATCATTATGGGTGAAGCTTGAGTTTTCAAAGATTAAATCTGAGTGGAATTATATCATACTTTCAGAAACAGTAAAGCTAACATTAGCAGAGAAGGAATTAATTTTGCATCTCTTAGCCATAAAATTTATATGCTGTATTACCCATAAAGTTAAGCATCGGAGCCTTGAGAATTCTCCTTTATTTGGGCTATTTATCAGAGGAAATGTGAATAAAAGTTTATTTTAAGATACTCTGTTTGTAATAACATTGTAAAAGTAATAATACTTTAATAATAACAGAACAGTGTCCTTTCATTCATCATAAATCCACTTTCTATGATTTCTATGAGTAATATTTCTGACTCCAGGGTGTTGTTGGCTATTTTCTAGAACAAATAAGTCATTATTCAACTTTCAGCCCTGAGCTAGATTATTCCTGACTTCACAGCTAGATAATAGCCTTGGGAGCTACATTTTTCTAAAAGGTATATGTTTTCTGAGTTCCAAAGTCTGCATTTTGTATTGCAAAAGCAAAATGAGATGTGAGAGCTTGCTATCTACTCCCAGCTTAAGTGCAAACAGAAATAAAGCTTTGTTTTTATTTTGAATTTGCATTATTAATCAAGGATGCATAGCATAAGATGTTTTAACTATGTTTTAACCATTCTTAAACACATGCCTCAGAAGCATTACATAGGTCATATCATTGTGTAATCACCACCATCATCATTTATCTCCAGAACTCTCTATCATCCTTCCCAGATTCTATCTCCACTCAACCAAAACTCCATAACTCCTTTCAGACATTTCCTGACTTTATGATTGTTTTTTCTCTTTTTCATTTATTAGTTCTTTCTTTGAGAATTTTGTACAATGTGTTTTGGTCATATTTACCACCTCTCCCAACTCCTCATAGACTTATCTCTTCTGTACCCACCCAACTTTGTCTTCTCTTTTTCCTTTTCTTAACTCACCAAATACAGCTCTTATATGCCATATATTCTTGGATGTGTGGTTTTTAGTAGAAGATAGTCTACCAACCAGGACCCATGCCCTTAAAGAAAATCAACTCTCTCTCTCCCAGAAGCTATCAATTGCCAATAGCATAGGCACGGGATTTGTACTCACCTGCCCTCCTCATACTGAGATTTTGTCGGGCGTGAACTTGGCATGTCTTGTGAATGAATGTGGTCTGAATTTCTGTGTCTAGGGAAAATAAATGTTTCTCTGTAGTTATCCCCAACCTCCAGCTCTTACACTCTTTCCATCTCTCTTCTACAATGATCCTTCAGCCTTGGGAGAAAGATTATGATACGGGTGTCATATTCAGAGTTGAGCGTTCCATAGTCTTTTATTCTCCAAACCCTTATCAGTTGTGGGTCTCTGTGTTAATCAGAATTCACTGCAGAAAAAAACTTGTCTAATGAGGACTGGGAAATATGCTAATATATGTATATAATAATAAGTCATTAGGAGTTGGTTTAATTATGCTCATTCGACAGAATTATAGTAGAAGTAGGGTGTTTGACACGTCTAGCTACAGGTTCTTGGTCCCAATTTCATTGGTAGGTGTGCGTTTCAACCTGTTAAGTAGGCACTAAATCTAATAAGAAAGTCACTGGTTGCACCCATGATGTTTGTGCCAATATGGTATCAATGGGCATGTTTTCCCAGGCCAGTCCTATGTAGCTTGAAGGATTCATAATTGGGTGGCAGATTACTTTTTCTCTACTGATAGTTTATAGTACCTCCTAGCAGTACAAAAGCTAGCAAGTAGGGATGTAACTTACATGTAGATATCAGCATCATTTCTATGGGTTGTTTATGATTTAAGTATGAAGTCTCTTCAGCAAAGGGATCATAGAGTCAAGTTCTCAAGGGCAACCAAGTAAAGCACTTGGAGATGGCTCTTGTCCACAGAAAAAAGAAGGCCCCACTAAAGAGGGCTTTAAGGAGTCCAAAGGACATTAATTTAGGGCAACATTGTCTGAGTACTGAGATAGAACCTAATGTTCTATGGAGTAAGAGAGAATGGGACAGTAAGAAATGAGAAGTAGAGAGAATACACCCCTTTCCTATTTTGAGCTACATCCAGAGAGTGTCTGATAGCTGATCTGTACCCTTTGAGCGGAGCACAGTGCAGGAGACTCAACAACATACACTTAGGCAAAGATGGCACTGGCCATCTACTACACCTCCATGTGCATGACAGATACTCAGATATGAAGCGTTTGAGAAACGATATGAGTTACTCAGCAGACAGCAGAGAGTGAAGAACAACTTTCGTCCCAGAAAGTTGAAGAATTAGAAAGGAAAGCAGTGAGTTGGAAGATAAAATATATATTGAAGTCCAGAGATGCTGCCATTAAAATGGGTACCAGACTGCTACATCCCCACCCAAAAGTCAGTGATAGCCTATACAAGAAACACTTTCCTTCTACCATCAATCAGAGGTGATATGCATAATTTGGCAATGTTAAGAAATCGTTTAAAAATGAGTGTTTTATACACTGAAAAGATTGATCCATACTGGATAGAATATATCATAATGGGCATTGATTAATACTGAGTAGAAATTAATAGTATTGAGCAAGGTAAATAATATATATTAATTTTATGCACATCTGAATTATACCCTTCTCTAGATTTTAAAGGGCCTATTGAAAAGTCCCCAGTGTTAACTGTATGAATCAGGAATTCAAGGCACTATCATTCTAGTTACCTTGCAAGATTTTAGAGCATGTCAGAATTTTCAAAACAGAAAGGTTTTAATTAATTCTCTCAAATGTTATCAAGTGTTGATGTGTATATTGACATAAGTATGAATGTGTGTGTTGTGTTTCAGCACTTCAAATAAAATTATTATTTCTCATTTAAAAGATAACAAAGGCATGAATTTAAAGAGGTTGTTATCAGCATAACACTGGAGTTGCAAAGTTATAAACTAGGCTAGGATTTTTAATTGAATAGTACAAAAACTTCAAACCGAGCACCCTTAAAAGAAATAAATGTGACAAATCATAATACGTCTATTGCAAATCAACACTAGTACTCTAAAATGAGCATTTTTAACTCAGCAGACCTCAGTGCTTGAATTCTCAAAAGTAACCTATTAAAACCTAGAGTCATTGGAAACATGCTGTGTTGAGCCCACTCTATGCTTCACTGGCCCTGGGATGTCTGGTCCTGCCCCTTGCTGGATATTGCAACAGGAGAATTGGCCCTAACCCTCAGAGAAGAACTGATTCCTCACCCTCTACACTCAGAAAACAGGGCCTCACCTCTCTGCATAGGTGTGCACCTCATCTGAGAAGCACACTAGAGCTGATCTTGTTGTCAGGGACTAAGGTGGGACAATCCTAAGGGCATAAGAGCAACAGAGATGATCCTGCCATACCTTGTCTGCCATGCAATGGGATAAATTTAAAAAAAAAAAAAAGATACCCCATCTTTTACCCCTTGCTACTTGTGGCATGCTAGAGAGCTGGCCCAGGGGTCAGGAGAATGAGAAAACTAGCCTTGCCCTATACCTCTCTATAACAGCATAGCACACAAGAGAGCAAACCTTGCATCCCACCTGGGCAGAACACTAGAGCTGAGAATATTGTCCACTCAGGTAAGCCAGCCTTGAGGGTATGAGAAGTGGGGAGCTGACCCCAACTCCTATATGCCCCCTACAATAGTCAGGAAAGAGAGGGCCCTCACCTTTCCTGGACAAGCCTAGAGCTGGCCCTGGCATATTAGTGAGGGGGACCCAGATCTGTGGGTTCAAGAGAAAGGTACTGGCCTTACTTCTTGCTATAGGCTGCATTGGATGAGCTAGCAAGTTAGTGCTGGAAAGCTCACTCAGACAGTGATGATGAGGGAAAGGTAGCAAACTGACCAACCCAGCTACAGCCCAGGCCCAGAACCAGGACTATGAGTTGGCCCACTCTAATATCCACCAAATCTATGAACTGCTGGAGCATATAAATGGGACAAACCTACAGATCCAAAAAAGCAGGATCTTCAAGAGCCCAGTGAAAGCCCATTATTGATGGTGTAGTAGAAACCAGCGGCCTTGAGCCAGAACAATGTCATGGCAGTGAGCACTTGTAAGTAAAGATGAACAGACTAAAAAGTAAACTCTGTGTCTCAACAGGCCACGCTACAGCTTCCAAGACAAGATTCTTCTTCTTCTTCTTCTTCTTCTTCTTCTTCTTCTTCTTCTTCTTCTTCTTCTTCTTCTTCCTCCTCCTCCTCCTCCTCCTCCTCCTCCTCCTCCTCCTCCTCCTCCTCCTCCTCTTTCTTTTGTTTTTGTTTTGTATTTTTGTTTTCTTGATTTTTTTTTAAAAAAATGATTTTGATTTGGGAAGCAGGCTGCAGAGAGCAGATTCAAGGGTACAGGGAAACGAGTGGCGTTGGAAGATATGATGTGAAATCCACTAAGAATCAATAAAAGCAAAAAGAAAAGAAAAAACCTAGTGACTTAGGTGAGCTGCTCTAGAAACTAAAAGCAAGGTTTACCAGGGATGGATCCCAGCAAGGCCAGTCAGAATGTGGTAAGAGAGATAGAAGACTAATACAGGCTAGGAATATTTGGATGATCATTGTGGTTAACGGAGGCTCAATGTACCTGGGAATTTCTCAAGGAATATATCCCTCCTTGGAGTCATATTACATAATGAGGAAATCTGATGCAGGAAAGCCTTTCTGTATGCTGTGAATCTCAATCTTAAAATAAAGAAGCTGTTTTGGGCCATGATGGGCACCATAGAAAAAGTAGGAGGGGAAATCAGAGCATAGGTAGGAGAAGTGGGGTGGGGTCAGGCAGACTGAGCTGAAGCCCAAAGGAGCAACATGTAAAGAGCACAGGTGAGCCACGGGCCATGGGCCATGTGGCAGACAGATTAATAGAAATGGGTTGATTAAAGATGTAAGAGCTAGCTAACAATGTGCCTGAGCCATAGGCCAAACAGCATGAAGTTAATATAAGCGTCTGAGTCATTTCTGGGGGCCTGAGCGGCGGCGGGTTCCTAAGCAGTCTCGGGCGGCAGGTCTGTGGGTCTCGGACCTCTGGCTGCCCAGGACCTAGAAACTGCACCATTGCAACAGAAATCAGTAATTTATTCTCAATGTTCATTCCTGGTTGGCTGAGGCATGATCATAGGAGCATTAGTACCTCAGTCCTTAGATATGTTCCACTGTACCAGGTTTTATTGTGAGGGGCCACCAACCAACTAACAAATACAATGATACACAGAGAGACTTAGTATTAGTTATGAATGCTCAGCCTAGCTTAGGCTCATTTCTGGCTAGCTCTTTCAGCATAAATTAACCTGTTCTTCTTTATCTATCTTTTGCCTCGGGGCTTCTACGTTTCTTCTCTATATCTTACTTTTACTTCTTATGTCTGACTAGTTGGCAGCTGTCTGGCTGTCCCTAACAGCCCCTTTCTTTCTCTTCATTTCTCTTTTTTCTCTTCTCTATTCTAGATTTCTCCTCCTATTTATTCTCACTGCCTGCCAGTCCTGCCTATCTGTCTCCTGCCTAGCTATTGGCCATGTGCCTTTTTATTAGAGCAATCATGTGCCTTAGGCAGGCAAGGTAAAATGGTAACACACCTTTACAGGATAAATGCATGTAACAGACCCTTTACATAGTTAAAATAGTATTCCACAACATTCCTAAACAGGCTAAATAAAGACTATGCTAAAGAAAATACCACAAAGGGGTAAAGGATACTATGTGGTGTGAAGTGTCAGTGCAGGGGAGATGACAAAGTCCATTAGACATCCAGGTGACATGAATGTAGAAAAGTATGAATTAGGCACTTCTGAGAAAAAGAAACAAAAGTCTAGGTGGGGGTGAAGGTGAACATGAGAAGACCCTTTTATTCATTTGGAAGACAGTGCCTCCCTGATTGATTTTTTTTTTTTAAGACTAGCCTGATATTTGCAAATCCCCTACCTCTGTCTCCCAAGTGCTTGGATATGGGCAGTGCCACCACACCCATCTCAGAAGGCATTATTCTGGAAAATTATGAGGTGTAATTTTGTTTAACTTGTACATTTGTGCTACAATTTTGCTTAATTATTTTTTGCCACCCAATTCAATTGAGTCAATCCACTGAAAAGATGCATAGATTTTGGAAAATTGCCTGCTGGAGTCTAGTGTAGGCTATGAAAGCTTAATTCCCGTTCTTCACGTTTCTAATAAGATTTTGTCAAAAAAAGATTTTATAATTGAAAATGATAAGAACTTTATTTTTTTAATTTTTTACATCCTCACTAATTAAAGAACAGTGAGTTTTATATCATTAGAATTGAAATTAAAATTTTTATTATTAATGATCTATGAAATACTATATCTGCTCTCAAATAATTAATATTAAATATGTGGATAGAGTTGAACAGAGGTGTAAAAATCTATTTAATTTAACTCACAGTAGGGTAATTTGGAAAAATGAGGTCCTAGGAATATTAATGAATATATACATGAGTGTGTGCGCACACACACACATGCTATAAATGAGTGTGTGTGTGTGTGTGTGTGTGTGTGTGTGTGGATGCGTGCGCACATGCTGTCAGAATGTGAACTGACTTTTTCTCTGCATCCTCCCACTTCCAATGAAAACGTTTAGCACTGACTTCTGCCTCTGTTATCTCAGCAGTGATATTACCAATGACCTAATCTGAATTCTTTGTTCTGTGTAGAAAAAATACCTCATTGTCAGTGCCCTTGGGCCCTTGGACCAGAAAACCCAGGAGACTGAAGATTTTGATGTAAAGAACTCGAGGCTTATGATTCAAAGATCTAAATGGCACAGGCTTAATAGTACATGTACACAGGTCAGAAGTGTATTGCTCTGGGCTTTGACTGTTGATAGTCCTACATACATCTAGCAACCAGTGATGTATGGCTTATAGGAGCAGTTACTGTGGGCAAGAGCAGGTTAATGTGCAACATTTTGGCTCTCAAGCACTGTCTCTAGAGATCCTGAATCTTAACAATAGGCATTGTGTAGATCTTGAGCTATAAGCATCTTGAGGACCTATTCTAGGCCTTGACATCTTTCTGGAATTCTTTCAGCAACTGGAACCCTTAGGTTCTCACCTTTATAGCCAACACACACACACACACACACACACACACACACAATTTCCAAATCTTAGCTCTTTATATCCTCATACCTCTTCTATGTTTCTATACATCATAATTTTTACCTCTAGTCATCGGATCCCATCCTTCACATTCCTTTCTACTTTTGTTTCATATCATCACCTCCGCATTCTCCACCCACGTTAAAAAAACACACAGAAGTAAAAAAGCATCTGGAAGAATGTATGTTATTGGAACCTAGTACTGCAATAGCAAAGGGGCCACACAGGGAGAGCCAGTCTGAAAGGTAAAGACAAAACCCTGACTATATAATCAGGAGAAAAGTGTGAAATGGGGCAGACACATAATTTTGGATTATATTTTGCACCAGTTATAACACAGCTCTAATTCATCCAATCAGAAACTTTATGTAAGGACAAATCACAAGGCTCAATTAAAGACCAATCACTTGTATCACCTATACTGGTTCTGGTGAGTTAGGTGAACTTCTTCCCACTAGCCTGAGAACAACTGAAGGATGATTAGGGTAATCTACAGTTTACCCACTACTGTCATGGCTAAAGCTGGCACAAGTTGTCTGAACAAGTTAACTTGAGTAAGGCTTTCTGGAGCAGATGTCAGGGCTCTTGTGGTGTTCCTTATAGCTGGAAAATGGTTTCCTCAAGGCATCCAGGGAGTGTTCAAAGCAGCCAAAAGCTGTCATAATGATAGTCTCTCTGGTTACAATAAAAGTGCCTGCTCAGTTGACACTCCTTGGCCCAAGATAAATGTCCCAGACCACAAGAGATGAGTCTGACAACTTCCAAGAATCAAGCCCAAAGGCCTCTTACTAAACATATCCAAAAGAAGAGTAAATACCAAGAAGCATTTACAATAAAAGCCTATAATTAACCAGGAGTGGTAGAGCACATCTTTAATCCCAGCACTCGGGCGGCAGATCTCAACAAATTCAAAGCCAGCAGTACAAGGAGAAACCCTGCATTGAAAATCAAAAACAAAAAACAAAAAAACTATAATTGACATCTTCCTTTTTCTTCCTGGAGTTCTTTTTTGTTTGTTTGCTTGCTTGTTTCTTTCTTTACATGCAACATTTTTTGATCATATTTTTCCCTCCCATAACTTCCCCCACATCTTTTCCACCTCTCTACCTACACAACCTCATGATCATTATCATTCTTCTTGGTGTTGGCTTGTTTTGAGCATTTTTTGAGGGGGTTTTTATTGCTCTTTGTTGACTTTTTTCCCTTGTTTTGTTTTTGAGGAAAGGGGGCTTATTTTGGCTTATAGTAATTTGATGGCACAATTCATCACGATGGGGAGGGCATCGTGGCAGGAACATGAGGCAGCTGGTCACATTGTATTATCAGTAAAGAAAACAGAGAGAAACGCATTCTGGTGCTCAGCTCACTTTCTCCTTTTTATGCAGTTTGGGACTCCAGACCATGAATGGTGCAGCCACAATCAGGGTGGGTCTTCCCTTTCCAGTTTAAAACTGTCTAGACCCCACACACAATACGGTTGCCTACAGACATACTTTTCATATTGATTACAAACCTGTAAGGCTGACAATCAAGATTAGTGAACACAACTGGATAATAAACGTCAGTTATAATGCTTCCCATGTAATAGTTGTTAATAAGTGGAATATGATGCTGCTGTTGATTTGATTCCCTTCCTATGTCCAGCCACTCTTTGCATTTGGTCTGTATTTTTTCTTTATTTATTATAAATTTATTCTTCTCTCAAACATTACACTGCATCCACCACTTTCCCTCCCTCCACTCACAGGGCTTAACTCAGCCAGTGTCCTTAGGGATACTTGAGTTACTCCGTCTCGGTGTGAATGGTGTGTTTAATTTTCTTCCAATTTAAAGCAAAGGTAAAACTCCAAATTTACTAAGAGTAAATGATGACAATAAAAAGGAACAGAGACAAAAGTCCAAAGAAATACCCAAGGCACATGTCCACATACTGTTCCCAGTTGAGTGACCCAGATATTTAGGAGAAAATAGCTCCCGTAACATATGTCAAACATTACTAGCCTCAAGAGCTAGACAAGTTCTAGCCACTCTCCTCAGACTACACTGTGCATGGCAAAACAGCTCTCAGGTACTAGAAGAGGAAATTTTATTTTGCAAGTTTAGATTTGACCAAATATGTTAATACTTAATATGTTAATAACATATGTTAAAACTGAGAGTTTTGTTAACTTTATAATCATTTTAAATCTCTAGTGAAGATCTGAAAATATGTTTAAAATGTTTTGAGTAATTTCTATAAGCTTACGTTGTCTAGAAAAAATATTTTGTAAAATAAAACAAACATCCTTAAAACTGTTTTAACTGTGGTTAAATATAGTTTAAATCAATACAGAATATTTAACATATTGCAAATGGCATATAAACCATTAATAGGACCTATAGAAATTACAATACCAGTAAACAGAATTAGGGAAAAAGATGGGCTGGGGGCTGAAAGATCCCCCATTGTGAGAAGTAGCTGGGCTGTGGGATATAGAGGAACACTCATGATTCCTACTATTGCCTTCATATATTGAATATGTCCAAATGTTCTACACTTAAAATCTTTTAAAACCTATGTTGTTCTAAAGTAATAAACTATGTGATCAAATTAGCAATTGGCTTAACATACTTAAAAAGAAAGCTATTTACTAATTATTACTAATAATTAATATCAAATGATGCCATGTATGAGGCACATAACTAAAACTCTAGGACTCTGGAGGTTTAACCAGAACAAGTTCAAGCCCAGACTTAGAAACATAACATTAAGACCTGTCTCAAAAACCAAAACAACAAGATATCTAGGAACTGAAGAGATTCTTCACTGGTTAAGAGTACTTACTGCTCTAAGTGAGTACTCAAATTCAGTTCCCATCATCCATGCCAGGTGGTTCAGAACCTCCTATAACACCAGGGGATCCCACACGCCCTGAGGCTGGCACATAGATAGCCTAGGACTCCCATTTCATTTGGAGTTATCACAGCCTTTCCGCTAGTAATAATGAACTTAGCAACCTTGTTCCTTCCTTCACCTGAATCCATGGGCACATGTACCCCTCTCCAAACAATTCATCCAACAATCTTAAAACCTCTTGACCCCCAACCTGCTTTGGGATATGCATACTCTCATCTTCAAACAACAGTATAAGATTCTCACCCCTGGAAACAATCAGACTTAGACAGTTTCTGGTCAAGCATATTCCCAAAATATCCACATAAGAAGAAGAACAGGAACTCTCTGGCCTGACCTGGTTTGAAGTACATGCGCAATAAGGCAAAACTCTTTCCTCTAGTGACTTTTAGGTAGATTTTTCTATCTGCCATGTTATCCTTATGTATAATTGAATGTGCATATAGCTAAATTCAGATGCACTGTGGTCAGTGACATGTACAGTATGACCTAATAGACCAATCAAAATAGAGAATGACCAAAACCACACCCCTTAATAATCATCTTGTCCTCCCATTGAACTTCATAAAAGGAAGTCCAGAACAAGGCCCTTGAGAACTTCTACCCTGTTGTCAATAACTTTGGTCTTTTATAAAATGCCTATGACTGTTTTGTTTGCATGTATGGCTGTGCATCATTTGTTTTCAGCATCGGAGGAGACCAAAAGAGGACATCAGATACCTCAAAATGAAGTGTAGTTACAGACGATTGTAAGTTGCTATGTGGGTGCTGGGAACCAAACCCAGGTTCTCTGGAAAAGCAAGCAAGGCTTTTTACTGCTAAGCCAGACTCCCATGCCCTGCTAATATTGTGATATTATATCACCCTGTAACCTGTACTTCCACTTTCTTCTGAGTAAAGTTACCTTCCTTCTTTTGCAAATTTCTGTTAGCCCTTGTTTTAATTTCTAGTGATTTGAGGAGTGGGGAGGCAGGGGATTGTTGTGTTTTCTTATAAGCTAGTGAGTTTTTCTCTCCCACCTTCTCTCCGATCCTCCCATCTCCCCACTCACCTGACTTCACACAGCCCTTTTTTCCTCTCCCTTTAGAAAACAGATGAGCAAAGACATGGACAACAAAAATTTTGATTAAAAGCTAAAAAGAAAGTATAAGAAAAACATACACAAAATCCATAAAAATAAAAAATTGGAAATAGTAATACACAAGCAAAAGGCCAGTAAAACAGCAATAGATGCCCTAACAAAACAAAATGAGACAAAAAGTCCCCAAAAAATACCATTTGAGCTCAGATTGTTATTCATCTTCTGATAGACACGGGCCTACCCTTAAGCGTGGCTAATATACCCAGTGAGACTCTGTTAAAGAAACTGATTTCTCCTTTGCAAGCCGTTGTTAATTGGAGACAGCCTCTTGATTAGGGATGGAGCTCATGCCCACTTATCCTCTTAGTTCTGGGGTCCCCTTTGGGTTGAACCTATACAGGGCCTGTGCATGCTGCCACAGAAACTGTAATTCATCTTGGCATCTGTCATGCTTTTCTTGAGGACATTTTCCTTACAGTCGTCCAACCCCTCCTGGCTTTTACTCCTCCTCCTAGTTCATTTCTTCAGCTCAGAAAGGAGGAGTTTGGCAAAGACATCCCACTTAGGATGGGGTGTTCCAAAATCTCTCCCTCTGCGTATCCTTCAGTTGTAGGCCTATGTGTCCAAATTAAGCTTCTAAGAATAAGTGGTCTTTTTCCACCAAAGAGATCAAATTAATGAGGTCACACACGCCACAGAACACATAAAGTTAACTAGATTTCTGTTGTGGTTTGAACATGAACAGATTAATCTATTGATGATCCACAAATTGAAGCAAATCTTTGAAGACTCTACCCCCATTTCTACCTATGTCTTTGGATCTCCCTATCTACCACTATACTTCCATCCTGGCTTCCATGAGATGTCCTCTGCACAGACATTCCCACTGACATGATGCTCAACCTTACATGAGCTCAGAGAAATAGGACTAAAAAGCCACGGTCAGACATTTCTGTGATCATTGTCCAAATTGTCTCTCCCTCTTATCAAATAGTCTCTCTTATCAGAATGATGAAAATAACAAGTCTTTAAGTAAAATTTAAGGAACAAGAATATATTTGTGAGAAACTAATATTATATTCAATATGTGAAACTTTGTTGGATGTAAGATATTTTTATGGTTTTAGGTGTATAAAATAGGCAAAAGTTTACACAAATATAATATCATATAAACACTGCCAACTCATGCTAAGTATTAAGCTAGGTACTTAGTAGGATTCTCCTATATGAGCTAATCTGCACGGTGATTTTGAAAATTGTGAATCATTGCATTGTTCCTAAAGATAAGATAAGGAAATTGAATTATAACTATTTTCTTAAGAACAACAGTTGGCAATTAACAAGACCGAGGACTCAAAGGCTAGACTGTTTGCACTGACTGTCTCCACTCTTCAAAACGTATGTAGCTGCCCCTTAGCACTGATGCTTACATGGTTGTTAATGACATTAACACGCAAAATGCACTGTAGTGAAAGAAGCCAAAATCCAGAAAGCAGTGGAAGAAACACACCTGTGTCATAGCCACCTATTCATTCAGAAAGCTGGTCCCAGTGAGGAGTGGAAATACATCACCTCGGTGGAGTAAATGAACAGGGGCTGTGAGAATTCACAACAGTTAGACCCGGAGAGAGCGCATTTGTCATTATGTACACCTCGGCATGTGTGATTGATGTCAATGTTGGCTTCAAAGAGAAAAAATGCTCACAAACAAGTGAATCTCTTTATTGAGGTGCTGTAAAAGGATAAATGAAGCTTGAGAAACTTTGTTTGCCCTAGACTCAGCACTTCTGTAAGGCTGGAAAAAGTAAAAATCTCCTCGGAGTGGGTGAGCCATGAGTTGGCTAACTCTTCTTCACAGGACATCTTCCCATTAGATTTCCCAAACATCTCCAGATTTTAAATCTTCTCTGGATTCACAATTTCAAAAGGCTTGATCTCACTTCGACACATGTCAAAATATTTAACTGTTCTTATAAGCATTATCTATACAAAAGCCTTTGTTAACCCATTATTAAAATAATAGTCACAGTAGCTACCTCTTTCTTAACCTCTTAAATAAAAGGGAAATTTGTGTCTTAAAAGGAATCACTAACTGTATAGAAATTCATTGAGATGTATAGACTTTTGGTTTAGTTAATCTTGGTGTGTGATGATTTTTAGTAAGTAAGTTCTTTATAAAACTTATAAAAACTATTTTTTAAGAAGATAAATCACAATTCCTTCTCCATAGCCAGGCTCCTGTGAGGGTTCTTTAGAACTCTAAATCATTGGGGATATTATTTTTATTGTTTGTCTGCTTGAAGTTCTTTGGTTTATGTTTGTGTTATGTTTGGTCATCTCAAGCAGCCCAAGCCTGTCTTGCACTCTCCAGAGAGTGGTAGTGTAAAAAGAGCAGGTTTGCAACACCCTAACACTAACAGCCTTGTGTTAGACTTTTACGCTCTTTAAATTTTTCTTCTACAAAGAATGCAAAGAGATTCTTATCTATCACCCTCACAAAACTCAAGTCCAAGTGAATCAAAAACTTCTAGAAAATATCATCCTGAGTGAGGTAACACAGACCCAGAAAGACAAACACGGTGTGTACTCACTCGTAAGTGGATTTTAGATATAAAAAGGGATAACCAGACTACAATCCACAATCCTATGCAGCTAGAAAAGACATCAATGAATCCCCTTGGGAAGGGGAAAAAGATAAGATCTCCTAAAACCTTCATCCAGTAACTGATGGAAGCAGATACATAGCTAAGTACTGGGCCGAGCTCCTGGTCTAGATGAAGTGAGGGAGGAGAGATTATATGAGCAAAGGAATCAAGATCATGATGGGAAAACCCACAGAGACAGTATTGGGAGCTCATTAACTCTGAAATGACGGCTAAGGAACCTTCATGGAATGGAAGTAAACCCTCCAAATGTAGATGAGAGTCTAATGGCATGGGCAGTTTGTGGAGCCTCTTGCACTCAGACCAGAGTTTATTCCAGGTGCATGAACTGGCTTCTTGGAGCCCATTCCCTGAAGAGGAACGCCTTACTACGCCATGATACTGCAAGAAAGGAATCAGTCCCACCTCAACTGGACATGCCAGATTGAACTGACTCATCTTGAGAGTCCTTACCCTCTCTGAGGAATGGATGGGGGGTGAGCTGGGGGGAAGCTGGGGGAGGACTGGGAAGAGGGGAAGAGTGGAAGCAATAGTGGATATGGAAAAAGCTAAATAAAAAGAAAGAAAAAATAAAAATTTCTTCTATAAATCCAATCTCACCAAATATTATCATATAGTATGCCTGGGAAAATATAGGGCACAACGGAAAAACACAGTAAAACTTTAGGAAGCATACAAACACAAACCACAGACTTTTTTTTAGGACAAATGATAAATGACAACTTTGGCTCTTTAGTCCTTTCTGGTAACTTTCCAAATACTTGGATCCCAGATCCTTTTATTGTGTCCAAGATTCCTTTCATTGGTTCCTAGATTTCCTGCATTAATAATAAAAATTTTCCTTTAAACCAAGAGAAATGGTACCCAGTGGGAGGAAACTGTACCATGTTCCATAAAGATATGTGCAGATTCAGACCACAGGCAATAAAAGACTCTTGGGGAAACAAGCATTACTCTAAAGGCTATACAGGATTTCAAGGTGCTGTTATACAATAAAAAACAATTGCCACTTTTTCTGAGTGGAGAGCCTATATATAGCTAGCAAATAGATAAATATGGTTTTCAGTCTTGATTCTTGTCTTTGCCTAGAAAAATTATACAGTAAAACAGAAACTGTACAACATTACATGAGGTTTCCTAGAATATGCCTAAAAACACATGTGTGGTTTTTTTTCAGATACTTCTAACTTGTAATTTGTTTCTCTCCTCAGATAACTTCCATTTGTTCAATCTAGAAAAGTTCTAATCCTTTTGAAACCTCTTCAAATCAGATCTGAAAATGTTACAAACAATTGTACATCCCCTTCATCAATCCTATTAAAGCATTCCAAGCCTTCAACAATCAACTGGTGTAAACAAATGTGTCACTTTTCAAAGTAACAAGGAGATTTCTGAGGTTTGAAAGAGGCTGAAAATGATACTGTTCACTCTGTCAGATATCAGTCAGTTAAAACCTGAAATGTTAGGAGAAATAAAAATATTTCATATAAATTAAACTAGGTTAGAAGGGATGGTTTGAAACAGAGATCATCTTAAAGCTCCCTTGTCCAGAATTACATACTCACCTTCCAAAAATCAGTAGCCCTTTCTTCCCACAACCAAGAGCAAACAAATTTTGGAAATAAAAGAAAATATAAGGGCAACAGTTCGCCAAGCATCCTAGTGCTCACCCTCAAATCATGACTGTTAGTCCATAACATTTCTATCAAAACTCCATTAACATCTTCCTGAGAAATAGAAAAGGAATCCTAAAGTTTGTGTGGAAAAACACAAAATCCCCAAATAGAAAGATCTTAAAGAAAATGATGTAATATGGTCCTCACACTGTTATACTTTGAAATATGATGTAGTGCAGTGATCAAACAGACAGGGCTGGCAGAGAAACAAACATAGACTGTTGAAGGATTACAGATGGGCAAGAAATAAATATTTCCATTTACAAACAACTGATGTTAGGCAACGATAATCAAAAATACCCAATGTAGAAAGGATTTCTCTTCAATAAAAAGCATCACAATGTTCAGTATTCAATAAAAAGCATTACAGTGTTCAGTGTTTACATGAGAGAGAATGAAACTGGGCCCTTATATCATGCACAAACAAAGTCCATCAATAAAAGATAAAATTTAAATCAAGTGTCTGAAGTTGTGAAAGAAACAAAAGACAAAAAAAAAATCCCCATGGGGTTAATGCATGTCATATATCACTGTGACATCTGGAGTAGCCCCAAGAAGACAGGATGACAAGTGACTCTCTTAGTTAATGTTTCAATTGCTGTGATAGAACATCATGACCAGAATCAACTAGGAGAAGTAGGAATTTATGTCATTTTACAGCTCTCAGACATATTTCATCATGAGGGAATCCGGGAGCAGAACGTCAAGACAGAACCTGGAGGCAGTCACTGAAGCAGAGACCTTAAAGCAGTGTGGTTCTCAACCTGTGGGTTGTGATCTCCACAGAGATTGCATAGCAGATATCTATACTGTGATTAACATCAATAGAAAAATTATAGTTATAAAAATAGCAACAAAATAATTTTATGTTGGGTGGTTACCACATATGAGAACTGAATTAAAGGGTCACAGCATTAGGAAACTTGGGGACTACAGCATCCACGGAATGCTGTTGTTTATTAGCTTGCTTGATGATGACTCACTCAGCCTGCTTTCTTATAGCACCGAAGACTGTCAGCCCCCACAATAAGCTAGGTTTGCCCACAGGCTGATCTTCTCATTTGGAATTCCTTCCTCCAAAACGGCTCCAACTTGTGTCACATTGACATAAACCTAGTCAGCCCCCACGGAGGCGCTCATGGAACTCAATGGGGAGCTTTTTCAAAACAAAATAAAAACCTGTCATCTGACACAGAAATCATACATTTGGATAGACAGTCAAATAAAATAAAACAAACATGCCAAAAAGATACTTGCACTCATTCATTACAGCATTGTTTTTAGTAGTCAATACATGGAAACAGCCAAAGTGTACACTAAATCAGAGATTTAATGGATGAATTCAGAAACTGTGGCATATATAATCGAAGAATACTCACCTTAAAAAAGAAAGAGAGAAATATTTTCACTTGCAACACTAAATAAGCTATGAGACATGCTAAGTGAAACAAGAGAGGTACAGAAACATAAGTACTGCTTGACATCACTCATTTGTGGGCTCTTAAAAAGTCAAATTCATTAAAGAAGAGTGAAACTGTGGTCACCTAAAGTTGGCAAATGGGGGAATAGATGTTGGTCTAAGAGTACAAAGATTCCAATATATAATGACTAAAACATGGAGGACCAATGTACATTATGCACTATATATTTGAAACCTGCTATAAGAGTAGATCATATGAGTTCTCATCACTAAGAAAAAATAACCATTGATTGTGGTAATCATTCCCCAATGAGTATATACATTAATACAATATATTTTATACCTTAAAATAAATACAGATAAATAAATACAGAAAAATAAATAAGAGAATGACAGGTATAAATTAACAGGAAATAATCCATTTGAATGTCAGTAGGAGAGCAGAGCTCCCAGTATTAATCTATAATATCTGCTCTCACCTCCAAGCTGAGCCATTTGATCTCTGTTGGAAAGAAATTTCGATGGTTAATCTTGATGGGATATGAAATCAACAAGAAGACCCATCTCTGTGCATTACTGTTATGGCATTTCTAGAAAGGATTTATTTAATGATAAAAACTTTCACTAGGGCTAGATGGCACCTATCAACAGTATAACAGATTTGAAGACTTGAAAGAAAATAATAGCACTGTCTTCACTGCTTCCTGTGCAAGTGCATACATCACTGCTGCTGTGATCCATCACCAACTGACATCAGTCTTCTTCAGTTTTATACTAGAAGCTATATACTTCTCAGTCTATGCAACATGCAGATGGCCATTGTTGTACTACCCAGCTCTTATCTTGTAAGTTAATAATAAAAAAAAAATCACACACACACACACAATCCTGGGAGGGGTTACAGACCAATGACACCATCAAGGACTTGAAAGGTACTAAAATGGTGGTTCCCATCTCTTCTCTTAACTCTTCTATTTGATATATGGGGAATATGGATATATTATGGTTCATTCTCTTAAGTTTAATCAAGTAGTGATTCAAGTTGCATCTACACTACACATTTCTTGGACTGAGCAGGTTAGTACCTCTTCTAATATGCAGCTATTGCTCTTCCCAATTTTCCCTATACATTCAGTAGATACATCAGAAGCAATTTTCTTCTAGCTTGTAAAGCCATCAATTCACATTTGCCAGTCCACCTCAAGGCTGTACTAATTCTCCAGTCCTGTGTCTAATTCAGTGGACATGTATCTTGATCACCTTCTTTTCCTACATAGTATCACACTCGTCCATTACATTAATGGCATTAGGTTAAATAAACCAAGTAATACAAAAATAGGAACAACTTTGAACTTGTTAGTAAAGAATGAATGCACTAGAAGATGAGAGAACAACGTTAACCACATTCAAAGATTTTCTACTTCACATAATTTATAGGAGTCTAGTGGTATGGGGTATGCGAAGATATTCTTTCTAAAATGAAGGACAGTTGTTACATAGCCCATCCTACTACCAAGAAAAAGCAATGTTTAGTGGACCTATATAGATTTTGTAAGAGACATAGACCCCACTGAGTCATTGTGATGCATATACTAAGTCACCCATGAAGCTAGTTTAGATTGGTCACATAGCAAGAGAAGGCTCGGTTATAGAATCTGGCTGCTATACAGACTGCTCTAACTCTTGAAGGATATGGCCTAGAAAATCCAATGGTATGTGAAGTGTCAGCAACAGATGGGAATGATATTTGGTGTCTTCATCAGGATCACAAAGGTTAATCACAGAAGAGGCCCTTGGGCATTTGAAGAAAGGTCTTTCCATCATATACAGATAACTACTATTCATTTTAGAGATGACCCTTGGCCTGTTAAAACTGAATGCTTGACAAGCTCCCATGTGAGTGGAGCTTCCTTTATCAGATGTGCTTAGTTTGGCTGACCAAGCCATACATTTGGAAATTCACAACAGTAATCTTTCATCAGTTACAAATAGTATGTACATTACTGACACAAGCAGGCCCCCAAAGCACAAGTCAGTCCCATAAAGTGCCGCAAGTGCTATAGGCCCAACTTCAGCTAAAACGTCTCCTGTTCCCAAGGATATATCTATGGCCTCAAAGGGCAAGTCCAGTGATTGGTTGATAGAAGTCTGATATTCAGGTTATTCTGAAGACTTCTCAGACTCCATCTGAAAGGGAAAACTGTGGCATTACAACATCTTTCTGGAAAACAGCTGAAGGTCAATGATGAAAGAAACTTTTTACTGTTGTCAAAACAGACTTTTTATATATTGCACATTGTACATTTTTCTTGTAAGAAAGAAATGGCCATCTATATGATTATATATTGATTCTCAAGCTGTAGTTAACATTTGGCTGGATAGTAAAGGTTTTGAAAAATATATTTTTAAAACTAGCAAGAAAGACATTTGGGAAAGAGATATTTGGACAGATATCTCCAAATTTAGAAAAAAAGGTAAAGGTATTCATGTACTGTGTAAATACAAAATAAAAGATTCCCCTAATACAGAACATCAAGAGTCAAATATATTCTGTGGATTGGAGTCCATGTCTTTCTCTAGACATCCCTGTTATTGTTGAAGTAGTTCATGAACAAAGTGGTCATGATGGTAAAAATGGAGGTTATACATGGGCTAAGCATCACTGATTTCCACTCATCACTGCTAAACCTAGCCACGTGTGCTACTATCACAGCAGAAACCAATTCTGAGCCTCTCTGATATACTACCATCCCCAAGAGTAATAATCATCTGTTGTGGACTATGATTTTGTACTGTAAATATTGGTTTAATAAAATGCTGGACATGGAGACCCCAGTGACCTCTACAACAACTGGAAACCCACAGACTTCTGGCCCATAGCTGACTAAGAGGTGAGTGGCACCCCTCCCCAGGCCAAGCAGAGACCACAGTCTTTGAAGCCTGACCCATGGACAAAGCCCCTGAAACCCCAACCCCACCCAGCTCTGCCCTAAACCCAAGCCAGCAGGGAGATCCCCTGCAAGCCCAAACCCCCACTAAAAGCCAACCTATAAAACATTCCATGGTCAAAATACCATCACAACTCCAACTACAATAAACCCCCAGAAAAATCTGCTCACCACATAATAATCAAGCCACTAAACCTACAAAACAAAGAAAAAGTACTAAGAGCTACAAAGAAAAAGGCAGACCCATCAAAATAACGCCAGATTACTCAATGGAAACAATGAAAGCAAAAAGGTCCTGGTCAGGTGTTATACAGACACTAAAGGAGCATGGCTGCCAGCCTCAGACTACTATACCCAGCAAAACTATCAATCACCATAGATGGAGTATACAAGATATTTTACGGCAAAACCAAATTTAAAAAAATATCTATCCACAAATCTGGCCCTTCAGAAAGCACTAGAGAAAAAAACTACAACCTAAGGAAACCAGATACACCCATGAAACCACAAGCAATTTATATTCCCACAAAAGAAAATCCAAAGAAGAAACACACCCACACAAACTACCACCAAAAATAACAGGAAATAATAATCATTGGTCATTAATATCAATTGACACAATTCACCTATAAAAAGACACACTCTCACACAATGGATATAAAAGAGTCCATCCTTCTGCTGCATACAAAAGACACACCTCAACTTCAAAGATAGACACAGGCTCAGACTAAAGGCTTTCGAAAAGACTTTCCAACCAAATGATCTTAAACAACAACAACAACAAAAAAAAAAAAAACAGTTTTCAAGTGAAAATCAATAAAGAGAAAAGAATGACAATTACTTATTCATCTCATGGAAAATCCACCAAGATGAAGTCTCAATACTAAACATTTATACATGCAATACAAGGGCATCTACAGATGTAAAAGAAACACTACTAAACTTAAAACTTCACATCAAACTCCTCACAGCAATAGTGGGAGACTTCAATACCCCACTCTCACCAATGAATAGTTCTACCAGACAGAAACTAAATAGAGAAATAAGGGATCTAAGAGATGTTATAACCCAAATGGACTTTCAGCACCCCATGGAACTTTCTCTAAAATTGACCACATACTCAGTCATAAACCATAAATAAATAGATATTTAAAAATGGGAATAACTCTTTATATCATGTCAGACCACCATGGTGTAAAGTTGAGTTAAACAACAACAAAAATTACAGAAAGCCTACAAATTCATGGAAACTGAACATTTGAACCACCTCTGGGTCAAGGAAGAAGTTAAGAAAGAAATCAAAAATTTTCTAGAATTCAATAAAAATGAATCCACAATATAGCCAAACTTATGGGACACGGTGAAAACAGTGCTAAGAGGAAAATTCATAACACTAGATGCCTATATGAAAAATCTAGGGAAATCTCACACAAGAGACTTAACAAAACACCTGAAAGCTTTAGAACAATTAAAAGCAAACTCACCTAGAGGGAGTAGTGCTGAAAACAATACAATTGAAACAAAGAGAACAATACAAAGAATCAATGAATCAAAAAGTTGGTTCTATTTGAAAGTCAACGAGATAGATAAACTCTTATCCAAATTAACCAAAAGGCAGAAAAAGAAAGTATCCAAATTAACAGAATCAGAAATTTAAAAAAGGACTAACAAGAGACACCTAGAAACTCCAGAGAACTATCAGATCATACTTTGAAAATCTATACTCCTCTAATATGGAAAACCTAAAAGAAATGGACAGCTTTCTGGACAGATAACAGTCACCAAAATTAAATCAATACCAGATAAATGACCTAAATAGACCTATAACCCCACAAGGAAATTGAAGTTGTTATTAAAAGTTTTCCAAGGAAATAAGTCTAGGACCAGATGGTTTCAGTTCAGAATTTTACTAGACATTTAAAAAAGTAAATAATACCAATATCCTTCAAACTGTTCCATACAGTAGAAACAGAAGGAACATTGCCAAACTCTTTTTATGAGGCTACAGTCATATGCAACAAAGAAAGAGAATTACAGACCAATCTCCCTCATGAATATTGATGCAAAAATATTCAATAAAATACTGGCAAAATGATTTTAAGAACATACCAAAAATCATCTACCATGATCAAGTATGCTTCATCTCAGAGATGCAGGGATGGTTCAACATATGAAAAAATGTCAATGTTATCCATCATATAAACAACTAGAAAGAAAAAAAACCACATGATCATCTCCTTAGATGCTGAAAAACCTTTGAGAAAATCCAACATTTCTTCATAATAAAAGCCCTGAGAGATTAGGAATACAGGAAAAATAACTAAATATGATAAAGGCAACATACAGCAAGATGACAGCCAACATCAAACTAAATGGAGAGAAACTCAAAGCAATCCCACTAAAATCAGGAGCAAGACAAAGTGTCCTCTCTCTTCTTATTTATTCAATATAGATCTCGAAGTTTTAGCTAAAGCAGTAAGAGAAAATAAAAGGAGATTAAGGGGATAAAATTTGGAAAGGAAGAAGTCAAACTATCTCTATTTGCAGATGATATGATCGTATACATAAGTGACCCCCAAAATTCTACCAGGGAACTCCTACATCTGATAAACACCTTCAGCGATGCAGCAGGTTACAAGATTAATCAAAAAATTCAATAGCCTTCCTATATGCTAAGGATATACTAAGAATACAAGGGCTGAAAATGAAATCAGGGAAACATAACCTTTTACAATAGCTGCAAATATCATTAAATCTCTTGGTGTAACTCTAACCAAGGAAGTGGCAGACCTGTATGACAAGAACTTTAAGTCATTAGAGAAAGAAATTGAAAAAGATATCAGAAAATGAAAAGATGTCCCGTGCTCCTTGATAGTTAGGATCAACATAGTAAAAATAGCAATTTTATTAAAGGCAATCTACAGATTCAGTGCAAATCCCATCAAAATCCCAACACATTTTTTTTTACTGAACTTGAAATAACAATATTCAACTTCATTTGGAATAACAGGAAACCAAGGATTGCCAAAACAATCCTGTTCAATGAAAGAGTTTCAGGAGGCATCACCATCCCTGACTTTAAACTATACTGTAGAGCTACAGTAATAAAAACAGCCTGGTACAGGCATAAAAATAGACTTGTGGATCAATGGAATTAAATCGAAGACCCAGACCTTAATCCACACACAAATGAACATATGATTTTTGACAAGGAGGCCAAAAATATAGAATAGAAAAAAAAAAGATAGCATCTTCAACAAGTGGTGCTGGCATAACTGGATGGTAATATGTAGATGAATGCAAATAGATCCATACCTATTACCCTGCACAAAATTCAAATTCAAGTGGATTGAGACCTCAATGTAAACCCAGATACACTGAACTCGATAGAAAAGAAAGTGGGAAATAACCTCCAACATATTGGCACAGGTAACCATTTCCTAAATATAACACCAGAAGCATAGACACCAAGAACAACAATTAATAAATGGGACCTCCTGAAACTAAGAAGCTTCTATAAGACAAAGGACACAGTCAGTAAGACAAATCAACAGCCTACAGAATGGGAAAAGATCTTCACCAACCCAACATCCAACAGAGGACTAGTCTTTAAAATACATAGAGAACTCAAGAAACTAGGGGTCAAAAAAAAAAAAAAACCAAATAATCCAATTTTAAAAATTGGGTTCAGAGCTAAAATTGGAATTCCCAGCAAAAGAACTACAGATGACTGAAAGGCACTTAAAGAATTCCTCAACATCTTTAGCCATCAGAGAAATTCAAGTCAAAACAACTTTGAATTACTACCTTATACCTTTCAGAATGGCTAAGCTAAAAAACACAGATGACAGAATATGATGGAGAGAATGTGGAACATGGAGAATACTCCTCCATTGTAGGTGGAGGAATAAACTTGTAAACTTATACAGCCACTTTGGAAATCAGTATGGCAATTCCTCAGAAAACTGGGAAACAGTCTACCCAATGATCCATCTATACCACTATTGGGTTTATACCCAAAGGATGCACATTTTTTACCCCAAAAGCTTTAGTTCAACTATGTTCATAGCAGCATTATTCATAATAGCAAGAACCTAGAAACAACCTAGATGCCCCTCGACTGAGGAATGGATTAAAAAATTGTGGTACATTTACATAATGTAGTACTACTCAGCAGGAAAAAAAAGAAAATCTAAAATTTACAGACAAATGGATGGATTTGAACAGCCTCCTGATTGAGATAACACAGCCCCAGAAAGATAGGCATGGGATGTACTATACATAAGTGGGTAGTAAGAAGCAAAGAATACCCACGCTGTAAACCACAATCCCTGAACAGTTTGGAATCAGAAAGAACTTAAGAGAGACATCCAAGGATCTCCCTAGGAAGAGAAAATAGTGATCTCCTGAGCAATTTGGGATCATAACAGGTAGCGACCAAGGAATGGTGGGAACAAATCATGAGAGGAGATGGTTGAGTGAGAGGAGCAACAAAAAGGAAGGAAAAAAAGAGATGGATATCTTGATAGAGGAAGCTACTGTGGGGCTAAAAAGAGGCCAGGTGCTAGGGAAACCTCAAAGAATCGACAGGATGTCCCTGGCTAGGACTCCAACCAATAGTGAGGAACATGCCTGAACAGGAATTTCCCTACAATCAAATGAATGACCACCCAAAATGTCATTATTCAACCTTCATCTAGCAATCAATAGAGGCAGAAACAGAGATCTATAGCTAAGCACCAGGTCTAGCTCCCAACCTAGCTAGAGAGAGAGAGAGAGAAGAGTACATATGAGCAAAGGGATCCAGACTATGAGGAGAACTCCCATAGAGATGGCTGTTTGGATCTTTTAGGAGCTCACTGAATCAAAGACAGTCACTGAGAAATCTTCAGGAAAAGGAACTAAACCTGTTGAATGGCATGTGCAGTATATGTGGAACCTCATGGAGTAGGATCACACTATGTTCTCGTGTATGAACTGGCATCTAGAAGCCCACTCCCTACAGAGGAGCACCTAACCCAGCCCTAATATTGGGATGATGGAATCGGATCTACCTCAAATGGATACACCAGACTGAACTGACCCACCTTGAGACTCCTTTCCCTCCTTGGCAAATGAATGAAGGAATGGATCCGGGGGAGACTGAGGGAGGACTGGGAGGGATTGAGAGGAGGGAAGGTAAGGTGAGCAGGAGTATATGTAGAAAAAAACCTTTTAAAATTATATATATATATATATATAAACTAAAATGCTGACTGGACAAGTAGCAAAACAGGAAGCAGAGGCAGGTCAACCAGACTAGTTGAATTCTGGGAAGCAGAAGAGCAGAGCAGCAGATACCAGGAGATGCTAAGGAAGCAAGATGAGAATGCAGCACTGAACAAAACGGTACCAAGCCACATGGCTAAATATAAATATAAATGAGTTAAGTTATAAGAGTTAGCAATTAATAACCCTGAGCCATAGATCAATCAGCTTGTAATTAATATAATTCCCTGTGTGATCACTTGAGACTGCTGGTCTGGACTTTGGGGCTAGGCTAGGCCAGAAACTTCCTACTACAATCATCTAAAGCATGGTTATATATTGACTTCATAAACTATTTCCATCATGAAAGGTTTAGTGTTTTGTCCTTTTTGGAATACACATTTATTCTGGGTATGGAATTGCCTTTCCTGCATGTAATACTTCTGCCAACACTACCATCCATGGACTTACAGAATGTCTCAAGAGGATAATGTCTAAGCAAGGAACTTGCTTCACATCTGAAGTGTAGCAGTGGGGCTATGCTCATAGGATTCACTCATCTCCCCATATCCTCCACCATCTTACAGAAGGTGACTATGGAACAATAGAATGACTTTTTAATGATTCAATTATAGCAGAAACCAAGCAGTATCAGCTTTCAGAATGGAGGCTAGATTCTCCAGAAGGTTTTATTTGCTCTGAATCAGTATCCAGGTACTGCACTATTTCTCCGATAGCCAAGATTCATGAATCTAGGAATCAAGTAGAAATGGTACTCCTTTCATAAAATCCCCTCATGGCCACTAGCAAAATTCCTGTTTCCACACCCTTGTGCTAAGTTGGCCTAAAGATCTCGGTTTCCAGAGCAGTGTGCTTCTGTCAGGAGGTACAACCAACAGCCCATTTTTTAAGTATAAGTTAGGATCTGCCTCTGGCTATTTGTAGCTCTTGCTGTCCCTTGGTCATCGGATAAGCAGAGTTTTGGTATTAGCAGGGTTGATTGATCCAAATAACCAGTAGGAATTTGGATGATGACAAAGAGCATCTAAGATACAGGAGATCCTTCAAATCTGGTGTCTGTAGGTGTTACCACATCCCATGATGAAAGTCAATGGAAAATACACCAATCCTGGCAGGATGAAAAATAGTGCAGACTCTTCAGGAGTGAAGATGTTAATCACCTCTTTAGATAAGGAATCAAGAATAGAACAAGGCCCGCTGAGGTGCTTACTAATAAAGGAAGGAATACAGAATGGGTTGAAGAATATTGTAATAAATACCAGAAATGAGGACTGTAATTGTCATGAGTATGAAGGGACTGGTATCAGCTCAAGACACCCAAAGACCAAGTTCTCAGCACACAGAAGACTTATGCGCCCCATAGGGACAGAGAGCAGGATTAAGGGACAAAGACAAAAAGTAGATGAAGGAGGAGAGAGAGCTATATGTCCTAGGTCAGGGACAAAGAACTGCCTCTGGATAGAGAGAGGCAGATCTGGTCCGTAGGCAAATGGCAGTTTATAAAGATAAAAGGGTAAACCCCATGTTAAAATTAGGTGTTTAATTTTGATTAGGCATGTTAATTAGGGCAGCCACAAGGGGGTTTTTGATTGCTGAACTTCAATAATTTGATAATTTGGCAGTCGGCCTCAGAGGTAAGAAGAAGCCAAATAAGCAAACAGATCTTAGTGTCTAGTGTAAAAAATGTAATCTAATGGCTTTAAGCAAGGCATAGGGAATGGAGAGAAGGGCAAGGCTGGCCGGATCCATGTTTGCCATGCTTGGGCTGCCTAGAGTTCTTTCCGAGTGTTTCTATCTTATTTTGTTAAAAATGTTTGCATGTGTATATATATATATATAAATATATATGCTTATATATATATATTTGTATTTTATTTTCTTTCCTATTCCTTTACCATGTAATATAATTTTTACTGAGTTAATATAAGTACCTAAACATTGTTAATTGTTAATCTGTTATTATGCTCAAGTTATATCCTATTTAAAGAGTAAGCATTTCTCAAAAGATTGTACTGTGTATTTGGCAGGAAAGAATTAGTGTGGTTTGAGTTCTACATTGGACACATACAACTTGTCATACAGAATTATGACCTTGCTATTGCCTTCACTTGGAAATTAGACATGTCATGAAGGAAATGTAGTGATTGTCAGGTTAACAAGGGGTAGACTTGAGAGGGTTAATCTAGACTTTCAACTTGGCAGGATCTGTAATCTACTAGGAAAGAGATATCTGAGTGTGTCTGTGAGGGCAATTCTTTAATCAACTGAGGGGTGAAAAACCTTTGACAAACTCCCTGTTAGCTTCCAATGGATGGTCAAGATAAAGAGAGAGCCAAGAAGATATCAATGTTGCCATCTACCCATAGCAAGCGTGTCTACCCATGTTGTTTCTGTTCTGTTGCAGATAACCTCCACTAACACCACACTCTAGATTTTCATCTTTCCAAATTGGGCTGAGCACCAGCAATACTCCAAGAATGTTCCAGACCTTCAGCATTGCATTGAAGTTCTGAGACATTTAGTTTCACTGACCAAGATAACATCAGCACTTAAACATTGTTAAATCTGCTAACCTGTTTAAGTTAAAAGAAAGCCTTTCTTAAGAGATTTTACCAGCTACTGTGTGGGAGGTTGTGTTGTTTCATTTTAAATAATTGTCCCAACCACTGGTTTAATAAAAAGAGCTGATTGGCCAAAGGCAGGCAGGAAGTGTAGGCGGGACTACCAGACTAAGAAAATCTCTGAGAGCAGAATGCCAGACAGAGCACCAGAGAAAAGCCAGAGGAAGCCGAGGACAACTATGCTGCTCTAAAGAAAGGTACCGAGCCACATGGCTGAACAAGAGACATGGGTTAAATGAAGGGTAGAGAGCTAGCAAGTGATATGCCTGAGCCTTTGGCCGATTCAGCCAAAAACTATTGAAAGCATCTGTGTGTTTCTGTGGGTCTGCAGGTCTGCGTGTCCATGGGTCTAAACCTTGAGGCTAGGCCAGAAAGTCTGGGCCAGAAACCTCATACTACACTACTGGGCTCTCAACCTCTTCTGCTTGTAAATGTCTATTGTTTGACTTCCAAGATCCTGTTGTCTAAGCCAACTGGATATTTGCCTTCTATATCAGTTCTGTTCCTTAGGAAACGTTGCCTGATACAGAGATCTTCACATGGTCTTTCCCTCCACATCAGCATTTTTACTTTTTCAGGTAGTAGTTAACATGTCCAGTCCTAACCCTAGAATAAGGAGGATGTGGCACATAAATGTCAGCCATGCTACAACAAACACATACATAAAAAGGTAAAAATAAATCTTTGTGACTGAGCGTTACAGTACTGAAACGACTTTGTCACTATGCTTGGTCAACCTCACATTCTCCAGTTTACTTCCTCCTTTCACGTGTCTACTCCTAACAAAAGTTACTTCCAGGCATCAGGTCTATCATGATTATTCTCCCTTGACAGAGTCTCTTGCCAATTGTCAGATCCAAATGGTAGAATTGTTCCAACAACTCTGCTCTCTTTATTTCTGAGTAACTTTTATGGATGCTCTCACTAGTAAACAGATGTTGTCAAGTATGAAACTGTTTCCCTACTTAGTCTCTTAGCCTTATTGGTACCTTTTACCTACACACCCTACTTAGGGTACAATTAATAAGCCTTGGACAACAATGGACATAAGTTATCTCCCTACTTAGGAGTAAGGATGGGAGTAAATCTCAAGGCTTTTCTGATGTCTATGTCTCAGTGATTTTCTTCACAGGAATTCTTGCTTAAAATTCTCCCTATTCCTGTTTCTCAGATTTTCTAAGACACATTCTCCATATCTGAGGTGGAGAACCAAGACCATTTCCTCCTGGGAGAACTGATCCTCATTGCCAACGCAATTGGATTGAGGACTCCTTAGACAAGCACGTCTTTGGGTTTGTCTGACAGAGTTTCAGAAGAGAATTTATGAGATCTGTCGTGTCAGGGGAAACACCCATAGACTGGGTTCCTGGGACTGAATAAACATAGAAAAAGAAGAAAGCCTGCTGAGCATCAGCAACAGTCTCTCTGCTCCTTAATCTGAGCAATTTCCTACTGCCACAACTGTTTACTGCTTCTGCAACTCTGCCTTGGCCTCTAGCTATGCTCTGTCCACTGAACAACCATTCAAACTAAACCTTTCCCTCTAAAGCTGCTTCTTGTTATACATTTATTCACAACAGTGAAAAAAGAACTAATTTGTTTCATTCAACATCTATTTAGTTATCACCAAATGATCACTAATGATCACAAAGTAATAACTAAATAATGTAATTATTATTATATCAAAAAGTTAAAAAAATACAAAATTTTAAAGATATACTGTCAAGTGTGTTTTAATCACATAATCCTAATTGATGCAATCTGGTTGCCTTTGAGTAAAATATTTTATTGAGATGTTAATAGCCCAATGATCTTACTTCCAGTCAACAAGTCTGAGTCATTTAAAATGATTAAGGACTAAGAAGGCATAAAGTTGTTCCAGTGAATTAGCTAGGTCAAGCTGATGGTTACTGCCTTATCAACAGTTTTCCACAGATCTGTCATTATTAGGCTCAGCAATGTTCTCTCGAAGCCAAAATGATCTCTAAAAGCTAGTGAGGGCACAAGCCCTCCATTCCTGAGATGCTTTGACTCCTGTCTCCCTGTATTATGCCCAACAATCCAGGAAGCTACTTTAAAATTTCACATTTAAATATCTGTGCCACTTTCAAAAGGCCCCTTTTGCTGATTGAGGGCATGCAGGTTGCTTCTAGTAACAGCTGAAACACAACTACCTCAAAAAAAAAAAAAAACTTGTGAGCCAAAGCAACATTTATTGTTGAATAAAAGGCAAGGCAGGAAGTATAGCAGATAAGAGAGATCCTTACAGCTTCCAATCCTTGATCACATCCCTGTTGGGTTGGGTTCTTGGAAATATAGGTCAACTTCACAAAGACACGATGAACAAAAAGTCTTCAAACCCTCTAACTCTTGTCTGCCTTCTTTCCAAATGGGTAGGTATAGTTTTAAAAAAAAAGTGTACTGTGTTGTAAGAATTATACATAATTTGACTGAGAAACAAATTCAAAGCTCCTTCACCAGATGACATTTTAGCTGAGCAGGGAGGTTAGTGGAGAATAATTAATTGCATAATCATTTGCAAAAGGATAAGAGCTGGAATGGAGGAATTCTTGGCAGTATTTCAATAAAAGACACATGAATAATGGCTGCCCCAAGTCTGCTTCCTCTAGAGGAACACAGCCAATTCTGTACTTGTGTATTTCAGCAAAAGGATTCTTTAGTCTTGCCCTTTTGGATTCAGTGGGAATTCTTTTGGGAAGGACTTTTTCAACTAACTTTCAAAACACACCATGGTTACAAGGTATCCTTTAATCTCAAGCCTCATGCTATTTTACATAGAGGAAAGTGATCAAAACAGTCACGCACAGTGGACACATACAGATTTCATAAGTATTAAGCATTGGCTAAATGAGCAAGTATACAAAATATCTTGAAAGCCTATTGTTGCATTTCCTGGTTTGTGCAAATGAGGCAGAAAGGGTTTAAGACTTTCAATGAGGCATATCTAAAGATTAACACAATGTGGTGCCTCTGCATGAGATAGAAATGCAAAATAAATGGTCACCTTCTTTAACAATGCTCATAATTACTGTGTATCAGAAGTCTGAGTAAAATTTATAGATTCTCTGCTGGGGTTTCACTCTTGCAATGTCATACTATCTGGAAGAGTTCTTTTCTAGGTTCTAGGGGAAATGCACTAGCAGACTTATTATCATCATTATTACTTTTCCAGAATTCTTGAAGGACCGAGGTCCCTGTTCCCTTGTTGGCTATCACAGCTGTCACGGGTGCTGCTTTCAGCCCCCAGAGGCTTCTTACATATCCTGCTGCATGATTTTCTACATCTTATACCCAGCAGCAATGTGTTGTATTTCCTCATGATTCAAACATGACCTCCCCGTCTCTTACTGATAGAAACAGATTTTAAAGATTCGTGGTATTAAATGAGGCCCATCCAGATATTTTCTCATTCTGAAAATCCAAAGTGCCATATATAATCAACACAGAAGTAACAATCATTAGTTCCACAACCCAGAAATAATACAGTGCCCCAAGGTGTGGAGACTAGGGACTGACTCGGATGCTTGTCTACCACAGACAACAAAATCTAAACCTTTGTGGGGAAATAAAACTGGAGACCCAAAGCCTTCAAAAAAAAAAAAATGTTAAGTATTGGGTTGGAGAAATGTTTGAGATTAAGAGTACCTGCCTCTCTTACAGAGAATTCAAGCCAGTCCTCTACATGCACATAGTGGCTCAAAACTATCTGTAGCTCCATTTCCAGGATAACATGATATCATTTTCTTAATTCCACAAACATCAAGCAGACATGTGGTACACAAATGTACATTCAGACGAACATTCACACACATAAAAAAATTAAAATAAAATTTAAAAATAAATATAAGCATCTTTTAAGTCTTAAGAAACAAAATTTAACAATATAAAATATATACATGAAGTAATGAAAGTAAGAATAAATAACGTATTTTAGAAATGCATATGTAATAACTATTTTCTTTTAATTTTTTATTTTATACTTATGGGTTTTGTGTCCACAAAGGCTAAAAGAGGATATGGGTTCCCTTGGACTAGACTTACAGGTTGTTGTGAACCTCCATGTGGGTGCTGAGAATCAGACCTAGGTCTCTGGAAAAGTGGCCAATATTCTCAACTGCTGAGCTAACTCTTGGGCTCCATAAAAAAATATTTTTAAAAACAATAAATAAGCAGTAAATTCTTGATAATCTTTATGACTATAAGGAGTGGAGACCACCAGGAGAGAAAAAGAAGAGAAAAGTCCCTACCATAGATCTTTTATGGCATTTTATTTGGATGGCATTAACAGGTCTACATTACATTATAGTCTCTACTTATGAATATCTACTATAATGTTAAGTTGGGATTGGTCATGAAATTCAACCATCTCATCTTCTTCCAAAATACATATCTATAGCTTCAATTGCACATGTGACTTAAATACCCTTGTGGTCTTCAATACTCACACTGTGGAGTATTATTTGGTACTTCCAGTCATCAGCCCAGAATGATAACAGAATTAAAATGATCCAATCACATAGACTCAGAATCACATTAACAAACAGTTTTGCATCACTGGTCAGGTCAATGACTTCTTCAAACTCTGCTCCAACCTAAGTGTCTACCCAATCCTCTCCTAACTTTACTTCAGGCATATCAGGCTTAAAATAGGTGGTCTGAAAGCTTTCTCTGTTGTCTACCTGCTGAGGTCCCCCCTTGCCTGTCTGTTTAACATTTAAACACATTTTATTATCTGCTTGTCAGAGGATCCAAACTAACACTCTTACTTCAAATGTTATATTAAATAGTCATAGCAAAGAAATAGACACAAGAAAATGAAATATTTTACAAAATAACTTATCAACAAAAAGTAAAACTTCGTTGATAATAAGACAAGCACTGTTAGAATTCACAACACAAGTGAATAAAATTCATATATCAAAATGACTAATTTTCACATAGAACCAATGGCAAATCTACACTTTTTACAAATAATATTCTTCAATAAAAAATAAAACTAGATTATAGAGTACATATAAATTATAAATTAAATATAAGTATAAAGTAAGCATAGATATATTAGATAATAGAAAACATTGTAGCATATTTGAATGAGTTTGACATGCTGATATCAGACAGGTTTCAAAGATAGCTGAGAAAGCAATATTTTAGGGCGGAAAGAAGAGAGAAAAGGAAGAATAAAGGAGGGAGGGAAAGAAAAAATCAAGAATATTAAAATGTATATAATCAATAAAATTGAGCTAATGGGCAAATATAAAACATTTTAAAACAGAAATCAGAGTACAAACATTTTTATCACACATGAAACATTTGCCAAATAAAACGTTCTTTGCCAATTCATAAGGCGCATCTCAATAAATTTCCAAACACTGAAATCATACATATTAACATATCCTTTGGCCAAAAATGCAATTAAAGCTAGGACCTAAAGGCCAACAATGAAAGAAAAGATTCATGTGTCTAGAACTAAAAAGTTGATATCTAAGTCACTCAAGAATCAATAACATAAAAATAAGAAAATATTTTCAAGCAAGTATGGTATAGATCATAATAAAAATCCAATATATCAAAACTCAGGCATTGTGACTAAAACAGGAAATCACATACTCATATACATATTGTGGTTTGTATACATAAATTAATCCAGTAAAAAAAAATAGTGTTCCAAAACAATAGAAAAGAACAGAAAATCAAATCCAGATAAAGTATAAGAAACAGAAGAACAACAGTAGACATTATTGAAACAGAAAATAAACAGACATTAAGGAGATAGGTTAAAATTCATTTAAGAAGACTCAAACAAGTATATATTATTTCAGATAATTAAGAAATACAAATAGCAAATATTTTTATCAGTCAGTTTTAATAAAATTTTAAGATATAAATAGCATCAAACTTAAAATTATTTTTGCCAGTCTAATAAAGAAAATTCTGAGGGAGCTACATTCCTAAATGTAAATACAAAGACCTCTTCTAGAAACATATTAAAAGATCCACACATATTCATCTGAAGTTGGTATATTTTGTGAGTACTCCAGACCTAACATGCTTGGTGCAATAGGAAAACAACCTACCACAAAGGCATCAGTGAGATCACTCCCCTACACTTAGGCTTCTATCTGTGTTTGTTCAGCGGGAAGCATAAGTCAGGGATTGGAGGAAATAAATATATTAAATTCATGAATTAAATCCCTCCAGTTTCTATCAGACATCCCTTTCCATTCAGATCTCACACAGCTTCTCTGGTCAGGTAACCACATCTAGCCCTCCAGCCAGCAGGCTTGGGCTCTATGAAGGCTCAATTGTTGTGTTCCATGCTACTTCCTTTTTTCTACCGTCTGTACTTTAAGCATCTGGTGTGAAATGTCTTTTGGTAAGCTGTGAATACCATTGGATAATAAAGGAATTGCCATGGCCTATGGCAGGGCAGTTTAAAAGCAGGCAGGAAATCCAAGCATAGATACAGGAACAAGGGCAAAATCATGAAAGATGTGATCCAGCTGCCCAAGAAGCAATATGTAATGGAGTACAGGTAAGCCATGAGGTACATGGCAAGACAGATTAATAGATATGGGTTAAGATGAAAGAGCTAGCTAGCAATAAGCCTCAGCCATAGGTTGAACAGTATGTAATTAATATAAGCTTTTGTATAATTATTTTGAATCAAATGGGCCAGGGTTTCAAACCTGTGGCTTTGCCAGGCAGTGGGCAGGGAAATTCATTTGGACCTTGGACCGAATGGGTCAGAAATTTCCTATAACAAGCATCACTTTATTAAATTGTATTAAGAATAACCAATTAGATTAGGGCATCTGCTTTTGCCAAGACCCTATGGCAAAGTATGATTTACGCAATGCTTACCCATCACCCTAAAGTCAGTCAATAGATCCACAAACATTGTCAAAATAAAATACAAGTATCCAGAATAGACTTATTATGAGTAGAATATAGTTGACAAAATTCAGCATTGAGTCTAATGTATATATTTTTCAGTAAACTAAAAATTAAAGAAAGCTGCATAATTAAATCTAGGATATCTACCAAATCATGTACAGAAAGAAGTGTTCAAAGCAATCAATACAGAATGTTTTTTTCCTAAGGAAAAGCATTCTTGAATATTCATTTCTGGAAAAAAGATGAAGATGTCCACTGTCCCCATACTGTTCAACAACTTCCCTGCAGTCCTGGTTATTCCAGCACAGTGAAAAATAAATATAAAGAAGAGTTGAAACCGTTGTCATTTACATGTGGTACAACTGTTTATGTAGGCATCCACAAGTCAAGATAAGTTATTAGAACTAATGACTGCTGATAGATTATAATATGTGATAAATTATTAGAATTAATAAACCATAATAAACTATTAATATAATTAACAAGTAATAATACATTATTATATTATGTGGTTAAAAAATGGGGGACATAATCACTACATTTTTCTAAATATCAAGAATAATTGTAATAGTTAATAAAACTAAGGAAAGAGTAAGATTGTTTAATGCATAACACTGAATAGTTAAAGAACCTTGCGGAGATTTGTGAAATTACTCAATGCATAGACATTTACACAAATGGAAACAAAATAGATAAGTGAGTCCAGACAACGAGGACAGGGGATTGTACAGACATCTGGCTTATGATACAATGAAACTAGAAGACTTTGTGAAAGTTATTTCTCAATAAACCTTGAGTCATTTCCGTTTAGAAGTGAAAAAGTGTAATGTTTTCTTTGTTAATCCATTTACCATGCTAACTATAAGGTAAATATATAAATTTTTACACACTGTTCATTAGAAGGAAAGACAGGAGATCACATTCATAATCTTTGGAAGAAGAAAAAAATCTTACTTTAACATTTTTAAATTAAATAAATCTACAAACAAACCTGGGACATGAACACTGACACATTAAACTATGATGAAGTTTTCAAAATTCTGAAGGATAAAGAGCCAACATCTGGTGAAATATGTGTTGAAGTGAGGAGGATAAGCACATAGTGGAGATGTATGTTAAGAACTCCCGAAAATCATCCGAAAAGTAGACAAAACACACCTGAAAACCACGTGCTAAGGAGAAAAAAGATTCACAAACATGTAAGCCCTAGCAACTGAGTAGGTGTATGAAAAGACATACAGCCTCTCTTGTCAATAGAAAAATGTGTGTTTTAGATGAGATATTTTCTATATTTTATGAGCCAGGGACCTTTCAGTTCTACAGCTCTGTAATGCACACCTCAGATGGAAATTCTAAGGAGTGTCCCAAGCAACCAAGCAACATGTAACTATAAAGAAGGACCAAGAGGCCAACCTCCTGAGGTCAATAATTCACAAACTATGCAAAAGCCCCAATCCTTGCACCTTTGCCTTTATATCCTCTTTACATATGTCAAACACACACACACACACATGTCAGCAAACATGGCGTTCAATTGTCAGCATGAACAGTCACTGTGTAGCTGTCATAAGCATTCACAGAAGCCACATGCTCTGACTATCACTAAATCTAGAATTGCCAGATATTGAGGGGGAAAAATTCACCAGAGCAATAAGAAAGTTAACTTCATAATTAAATATATATGATTAGATAAATCAGAAAAAATAAGAGCAGTCTCAAAGTTTTCCTTATCATAATAAAAATGTTTCTGTAAAATATTGACTTCTTAAAACTTTCTAGTATATACAATTCATTCTGATATATATCATCATATTTATTTCATAAAGCTTAACCATTTACACAATGAAGGTAAAATGTTGACATATGCAGATGCACATACATATATGTATGTTCAGGAATGAATGTTGAAATCTGAAATACACAAAAAAGGAAGAAGGAAGGGAGGGATACTGAGCTATATTTAGATGGGAACAGGAAGATCTGGTGATCTCTTAGGTGTTATGGTGAATGCAGGTGACAGTAATCACTGTCACCTTGCTAAATCTTGTTAAATCATTGGCCAGACAGGTCCTACGAACCCTCCCAACTTCTGCATCACAGGCTATTTCTAAGGCTATTGGTTGCTTTCTACAGTCTGATGGTAAGGCCCCATTTCTGAGAATAATGTATTTCCCTCATAAAATATGCAGAAATCAAACAGATGCCTACTAGAAGCTTCACCCCTAGTGACTAGTATCCATGATGCTGGAGGGTACTCTCAACATTGTAGTGGGATCAGGTGTCATTTACCTTGACCAAGAGGTGTGGCTGTTAGGTCCTGAGGACCCATGTTCAGGGCATGGCCAGGCCAGTCAAAAACCTTATGCATGCTGCTCTTCCTCCCTGTTTATTCCCCATGCTCTCAGAGAGATATCTGGCCCATCGCCACTGCCGCTATTGCGTGAAACAGTTCACATTTCCAAATCTTTGTATCAGTGAGTGTTTCATATAGATCCTTAATAAATATTTTTAAAAAAGAACTTCCATGACTGTAAGTTGAAAGGGAGCACATATATGCTGCCACGTCAATGGTGCCAAGAAAGACGTATATTCTTTTATATGTCAGACTGTCTGTCTGTCTATGTTTTTAATCTATCATTTACCTATCCATCTACCTATCTGCCTATCTCTCTGAAATTCTAATTGAAGAACAAATGTAACTCTCATTTTTAGCAAGTTTCAAGAGCTAATATCTACCTTTGATATGTAGCACATTTTAGAACTTTTCGAAAATATAAAGAATAAACTTAAGTTTCTCTTTAAAAACTGTCTCTAGTGGCAAAAGGAAATCAGGAGAGAAACTCTATTTTTTAAAGAACCATACCATGCTGTAGGATGAGTACCATTACTCGCAGGCAGAACATAAAGTTTCTATTTTCTTAAGTCACGAGTATTGACTTAAGCTTTCCTAATGCATGTTGGTAGCATCTCTCTCATACAGGGCTATTCTACCAAGAAGAAAAAACTAAGTAAGCAAAGGTGTGACTTGGTCTCCAGCCAATACCCCATCTTGGAATTTTTCATGCACGAGCACTCATTCTCTTCTCTTTACAAAAACTATCTTCAAATCAGATAATCCATCAACATATCTCCAAGATCTCTGCATGAATTCAATTCTATCGTCAACTTCTTTTCATTTCTCTCTTTTAATTTTGCAAATCTTGCAAATGAATAAAAACAGCACACAGCAAAATTAATCAGACCCAGTCAATATAATAACTTAATGAACTTCTATATGCTTTGAATCAATGCAATTTGAAACAGAAGGTCTGAGGCGTCACATTAAACTTTACACTTTCATTATCAAATACTTTTTATGCTCTTACCAACCACCAACCCTCCAAAAAAATCTATGACAGAATTAAAACCAGAAAAACAATCATATTGATATCCTCTTTCATAACTTGTGTCTATAACCTACATTCATTCCATCCTCATTTCTCATATTTGGTCATGTTTGTTCTCACAGTGTACTGAACCCATATGTACATTTTTACATGATTATATTACTGGCTAGATTCCTCAGATAGGGGAAATTGGGCAATATTTCTTTCTGGGATTGTGTGTAATCTCACTTAATATTATACATTCTAATACATATATAATACATTCTACCCATTTCCCTAAAGTTTTTATTTCATTTTTCTTTATAACTGAGTAGCATTCTTATGTGGGGGTAGTATTCTTATGTATTTTATTTTTATTGAACAAGTAGGTCAATTCTAAATCTTTACTATAGTGAATGAATCAGCAATGAACTCAAGAGGGTAAATATCTTTATGGTAGGGCATAGAGTTCTCTGATTATATACCTAGAAGTGAAATAGCTAAGGTTCATGATAGTTTGTACTATTTTTAATTGTTTTGAAAAATTCCCAAACTGATTTCCTTAATGACAGTGTTTATTTGGACCCTCACCGACAGTGAATGGGGTTTATTTTCTCTCCATGTCCTCTCCAGCATCTATTTCCAGATCAGCTGCCTATAGTCGTAGCATCCTAAACTTCTGATTGCATTTGCCTTTTGACTTTTTAATTTTTGGTTTTTTAGAATAGATAGAAATTTCATTTCTGTCTCAGCAATCTTTGTTTTTGCAAAACTTCCTGAATCAAGGTGAACAAAAAGAATAATAAAAGGTATAATTTTAGATGCCATATGTTCTGAATATATTGCTTATCCCAAAACAGATCATTTTCCTTTTCATAAAGCAAGATAGCACAGGCCCTTTCACAAAATGTTATAAAAAGAGAAATATGTCAGAAAAATTCAGAACACATGTTCCTCCCACGTCACCTGTTTCTCCTCTGCTCCAGTCATTATGTCTAATAACCAGAAGGTCAAATCAAGTTTGTGTCCAAATTTCAAATAGCACCATTACACAAAGAAAACTAAGAGAAATAAATAGGTCTCATGAATAGCACGCCCACATTATTCTGTCTCTTGCAGTTCTTTTCAAGAGAATTCTTCATTAGCTCAGTGCCAAGACAGCATCCTTTTGTTCTCTTCTGCTTTTTATAGATACTCTTTCAAATATCTGAATTCTTGTTTTTGTCTTATTTTTTAAAAAGAAAAAAGTTAAAGAAATCATTATGTGGAAAAATTAACATGTTCACAAAAGCAAATGTTACCATCAGGCGGGAAGAGAGATTATTGTTGAAGATGTATACTCACCTTCAGGGAGTTCTGCCGGTTTCTAGTTCCTCCATCACTCACTATTAAAGGCTATTCACAGAAGCTCTTCGTATGTAGGAGAAGCGTTATGAAGAGAGTATGTAACTCCACTGACCACAGCAAAGTAGAAATGAAGAGTTCATTTCCCCAGAATCATAACTAAAAATAAACAGTTAAGAATGTTAATCGGTGGTAGTATGCTCACTATCGAGATAGATAAGGAAGGTAACAAGAAAGCCATCACACCCTGCTGTTATCCCAACATCTACATGAGTAATTTAAGCATCATGAAGAGTACTATGTGGTGATGAAGATCATGCTCTGAAATCAGGAGGGTGAGATGAAGTTTAATTTTTCCCATCTGGTCCCGTCTCTTTGAGGAAAATTTTTAAAATATGTAAGGTTCGGCATTTTAATTTGTAAAGCAAACTCACTAAAAGGCACAAATGAAGGAGCAACACGCCAGTGAGCATTTAGCTTCAATTCTTGGTTGTGTCAACTATCAACTGGAACAGGAATCCTATGATATGAGATAATGATTTGAGTATATCAAGCAAAAAGAAGGGCAATTTCTTGTACTTTAATTGTCTTAGGCTACATAGATGGCTCCCACCTGTCCCAGACTTGACAGAGAAAATAAAATTCTCAAAGTTTTCTTACCACCAATCTTTTTAAATTTCCTTATCAACATTCATATTTATGAAACTAAAAGTTTCTGTAAGGCAAAGGGCACTGTAAATAGGAGAAAATGGCAACCTTGAGAATGGGAAATATCTTCACCAAGACCACATCCAACAAAAGACTGATTTGTCCTCTTTCTAAGATCTGACCACAAAAGATAAGATTCAGGCTAAGAACCTATGACCAGACAGGTCATGGAGCCTTTAGAAAAATTAACTATCACAGTGCTGCTAAATGGACATAGTATTAAACCAACTCCTCATGATTAACCATTATGTACATAGATCAATGCATCTGTCACTCATCTGAAAAGCTACTAATTGCAGTAGATGATTATTAGCACATTAATTTCAACTAGCCAAAATTAAAAGAACAAGAGACTGCAGAATATTTAGCCCAAAAAGAAACATATAGTACACCCTCATTTATAAGGCTCAGGATCAACACACACACACAAAAGCAGAAGAAAATGTAAGAGCCTGAGAGAGTGAACTACCACAAGGAAACATTATCTTCTGGACAGAGCAGGGAGACTGCACATACAAACTCACAAAAATTTCAATAGCATGCATGCACAAAACACATGCACTTTCAAGGTAAGCCAAATTTCATCATGAAGTGAAGAGCTGAGCACATGATCCAACCCCATATTGTGAAACTATTGGCATTTGTTTGTTGAAAGAAGTAGACACAGTTTTCTCTAGGAGCAAATCCTTAGTAGATAAAATAAATAAATAAATAACAAATGTTGAAGAATATCTCAGTTTTTTTTTTTTCTATAGCCTTCAAGGCCGGTTGAAACCCCCCGCCCAAATGTTCTAATTAAAAATAATGAATAAATTAAGTTAATGCACTCCAAGTCTTAATAAAGCCTAGAACTTTGTCCCAAACTCTAGTCTCACATGCAAAACCCCATATGAAATTCTCACAGAGTTACAACAAATATTTCTCAGGTCTAATAATTCTTAAATGGGTCCTTCACATGGCAACTTTGTCTCTCAGATATCTCCACCAAATAACTCATCTCTTCATTGTGCCATCATTACAAGCTGAAAAGGTGTCTCTGACAGCTGTCCTTTACTTGGTTTCAAATTCTGTGCACCATTTAGTTCCGCTGTTTTTTAGGTCAGTAAATCCACTGAAATGATCAAAACACTTCATTTGTCACTTAAATTGTACAACTGACATATGCTTACCAAAATGGAAAATCTTTACCTAACCAAGGTTTCAAATAGTGTTATTTTTTCATAAATGTTGAGCTAAAAAAAAAACAAAAAACACAGTGACTCAAAAAAAGTGATGGTATCTGTCAACTGAAAGGAAAAGAAACGTAGGTGAGTGAATGAATAAAAGTAAAACTGGGAAAATATATTTTAAAAAGCAACTTAGACAGATATAGCAGTGTGATTTAACCTAAAAGTAATATATTTATTAATATAAGGGACAGATTTTAGATATTCTCATCATAAAATACAAACTAAACATAAGACAGATGTAGCATGAATTCTTATGGGTCTTATTAATAAAAACCTGGAGCAGATATCAGGGTAAATACTGAAAGATCAGAGAGAGAAAGGAGCAAACTGTTAGAAACACTTCTTGCCTCTACCAAATCCTCAGGCCAAATGGGTCCCCTGTATATTCCTCTCTCTCCCCAGCCATTTCACTTCCTGTCTCCACCTCCCTAGTGCTAGGATTAAAGGCCTGTGCCTCCCAAGTACTGAAATCAAAGGCATGGGATCCCAAATGCTGGGATTAAGGTGTGAGCCTCCACCACCTGCCTCTTTTAGACTGGATTAATCTCTTGTTACCCAGGGTGGCCTTGAACTTCTGACCTTTCTGATTCTCCTCCCAAGTGCTGGGATTAAAGGTTTATACCACCACTGCTTTTCTGGTTAACTAATTGTTGCCTCTGCCCTTTGATCTCAAGGCAAGCTTTATTAGTTAGAGCACAAGGAAATATCACCACAGGAAAAGATTACTTAAATCATACTCAGCCTAAGTAGATTTCTAAATAAAGAGAAATAAGAACATACTATATAGTAATGGCTGTGGCACAGACTGAAGATTGAAGTTCACACAAATGGATGATTGAGCACACATCCCACACCACACATCCAACACACAAACAAAATTACGATGAATGGAAATTTAAAAAAAAAAAAAACATACAAAGAAAATAATTTTATAATACAAAGTTTTAATTTGAATATCTAAAAATACTCTGTGGGAATATATTTGTGCGTACTGTATCTTTAAATAAAGGAGCTGGTTTAGGCCATGGCAGGTACCATAGAGGAAGTGGGAGGAGAGTCAGTTCAGGTAATAGAAGCAGGGCGGAGTTAGACCGCAGACCGCGCGGAAGCCGCCCAAGAGGCAACATGTAAGCACGGGTGAGCTGCGGGCCGCCACGTGGCCCTGGATTAATAGAAATGGGTTAATTTAAGATATGAGTGCTAGCTAGCAATGTGCCTGAGCCATAGGCCAAACAGCCTGAAATAAATAAAGCGTCTGAGTTATTTCTGGGGACCCGGGCGGCGGCTGGCGGATAAGCAGTTCTGGCGGCAGGTCTGTGGGTCTGGGACCTCTGCCTGCACCAGACCCGCAAACTAATTACAACAGATGGCGCATCCAACGTGGGCCGATTATCCACTTAGAGCCTGACAAAGATTAAAAAGAGTTCTAGATCGCAGAAATTGAGCCAGGGCAGCTTCCAAATTGTGTGTGTGGAGCGGGTCTTTGTACAAAGAAAGCATGGTCCGTCCGGGTCACATTCAAAATGGCGCCGGCGGGCTGTCGGCAGTCAGTGTGAGCTGCAGCTGCAACCAGTCTCACAGAAGACTAAATAGCATGTGATTGATTTTAGATTTCTGCTTATTTTGAACAAAAGAAAAACAAATTTTCTTCGTGGCAGTTACGGTTTAAGAAAACTTAGTGATTCAGCCTAATTTGCAAAAACTGTGCTTCTTTTTGGAGAATGTATTTTAAAAGCTCTTAAGGTTAGAAGATGAATAAGGATTCACAATAAAACAGATTCAGATAAAAAGAAAACCTGTAAACGGGTTACAATGTTTGTAAAAGATACATAGGCTTCAGAGAAAAAAGAAAGAGGTTAGAAAAAGTTTTTAAAGTGAGAAATAGAGTAATAAAATTATAATAAGCCACGTAAAGATGGAAAATAGACACAAAATCTGGATTTTGGTTGTTATTGTGTTTTCTTTTAATTTTTTAACTGTTAATGAGCTAACTGCAAAAAGACAATGGATTGCAAAGGCTACTAAGTTAAACAAGAATGTATATTTTAAAGGTATTTTGATTTTGAAATTTGTGTCTAAGGATTTATTGCTTTGGAAGAGTTCTGTTTCTGTTTCCACAGATGAGAACCTGTGGATTGCTTCCAGGCAAATGTGGTTTCATCAACCAAGACCCCCTGAAAAAACCTCTGATGAAAAGAGATGGCCAGAACAGCTTCAGAGCTGCAGACTGATTCAGCCTCAACAACCGTGAGATTTTCAACGCCCCTTAATCAGCAGGAAGTAGTAATAGAAAAACAACGCCCAAATTCCCCAAATATTGTTTCTAAATGTTTGTTTTCATTATAAATGGTTAATGGTCATAGTCAATCTCTTTCTAAGAAAAAACGGGGGATATGGTATGTAAATGCTTTTTTAAAAAATTAGATTATTAAATTTACAGGTAATCAGCTGTTAATCTCAAACTGCTTTACATTGGTATAGATTTTGGTTTATTGATACAAATTTAAAGTCAATTTTATTATGCTGTATGTGTTTTTCTATTCTTGTTTAAGGTATGATGTTCATGTAACTGTTTTAAAATTGTAGTGTATAATTAAGAAATGAAGGTTAATAGTCACTTTTGATAATCAAACTTATAGTTAGGTTAGTTAAGATTTTTAAGTATACAAAGATATATTTCAATTAAATAGATAATCTTCAAATACTTCTAAGACCTACAGAATATGGCATTTAAAATATTTTAAGAGCTTAGACTTTTCTAGACAGTGAGACAGGTCTGTTCCTGGCAGCACTAATTTACTTCAACAGGAAGATGGGCATTGAAGAAACTCCATATAAAATCTCATCTATTTGTGGTGATGGTGAGCCACTGGAGAACAAACTGTTTTTATATTGACTGCTTGACAGTATGCTGTTTAAACTGGACATGCAGGTTCCATAAGAAGATGACCTCTAAACTTTGGCAGAACAAGCCTAAATGGTCATTCAGGTTCCTGCTTTACAGAGAAAACTGTCAGACATTCTTCAGGACTCAAGGAAAAGCAACAGATGAACTGTGCCAGAATGGACAGAGCGGATTTCCTGCTTCACTGAAATGAAAAGAGACTCAAGGCCTATAGGCTGAAGATGAATGCCCCAACTTTATAAAGGAACTTTGGGTGACTGTCCAGGCAGATAGGTGTCATCTCTGTCCCTTCTAGATTTTAGAAGTCGTTTGCACTTCTGGTTTACTTAGATAAATATTATATCCTTCTGTGGTCTTTGATGTAGTTGAAGATTAGATAGTTATATGTACAGTTTTTCTTAGTCATTTGAAAAGTATATTAGATATGAAACTTTAGATTCATAAAGATAAAGTAGATAAAATGTTTTCTTTAATTTTGCTAAGTACAAGTGGACTAGATATTGTAACTGTAATTCTTGCTTGATGGCTATTTTGTTATATATAATTTTGCTATGTTAAAATTGAAACCTTCCTTTTTGATTAGAGAAAAAAGGGGAAATGTGGGAATATATTTGTGCGTACTGTATCTTTAAATAAAGGAGCTGGTTTAGGCCATGGCAGGTACCATAGAGGAAGTGGGAGGAGAGTCAGTTCAGGTAATAGAAGCAGGGCGGAGTTAGACCGCAGACCGCGCGGAAGCCGCCCAAGAGGCAACATGTAAGCACGGGTGAGCTGCGGGCCGCCACGTGGCCCTGGATTAATAGAAATGGGTTAATTTAAGATATGAGTGCTAGCTAGCAATGTGCCTGAGCCATAGGCCAAACAGCCTGAAATAAATAAAGCGTCTGAGTTATTTCTGGGGACCCGGGCGGCGGCTGGCGGATAAGCAGTTCTGGCGGCAGGTCTGTGGGTCTGGGACCTCTGCCTGCACCAGACCCGCAAACTAATTACAACAATACTCTATTTCTCAGATATCTCGAGGGGTGAGGGGATGATGTTGTCTACAAATAATAGACACCAAAATGTTCAAAGGATATAGATGTACTGTGTCCTGTCTGATTTGTATATTATCTTGTCACAAGCTAGAGTCGTAGTAGAGGAAGAAGCCTCAGTTGAGGAAATGCCTCTATACGACTCAGATGCAGGCGTTTTATCAAATAGGAATCAATGGGAGGGGAGGCAGGAGAGTAGCCTGTGGTTGGTGGTGTCATCCCTAGGCTGGTGGTCCTGAGTACCATCAAAAAGCAGGCTGAGCAAACGAGGAGAAGAAAGCCAGTAAGAAGCATCCTCCTATGCTTCCTGTGTCAGCTCCTATGCGACTTCCTTCAGTAATAGATTTCCAAATACAAAAAGCAGCCAAACACAGGGTGAAGGTAAGATTGTTTCAGGCAATTGTAGCTCATCCCATGTCAGTCAAGAAAATATTTGACAACAGTTTATAGCAGTAGAGGGGTTGGGTTGGAGAGGTTGGAGGCAGAATGGAGGAGGGGAGTAATGAAGAAGATATCCTTATTGGGGGGGGGGCCATTTAGGAATTAGGCAGAAATCTGGTGCCAGAAAAATACCCAGGAATCCACAAGGATGACCCCAGCTAATTCTTCTAGCAATGTTGAAGAGGATGCCTAAACTGGCCATGTCCTATAATCAGATAGGTGACTACCTAATTGTCATCAGAGAGCCTTTATCCAGTAACTTTTGGAAGCAGATGCAGAGATCCATAGCCAAGCATTAGGCTGAGCTCTGGGAATCTTGTTGAAGAGCAAGACGGATTGTATGAGCCAGAAGATGTCAAAGTTCATCATAAGGGAACCAATTAACCTGGTCTGGTAAGACCTTATAGCCTAGACTCTGAACTGACAGCTATGGAGTCTGCATAAGACCAGCCTAGGCCCTCTATATATGTGTGACAGCTGGGTAGCTTGGTCTGTTACTGAGGCTCCTAGGAGTGGGATCAGGACCTGTCCCTAATGTTTGAGCTAGCTTTTGGGACCCTATTTCCCATACTAGGTTGCCTTGCTCAGGCTTAATAGAAAGGGGGAGCTTAGGCCTACCTCAACTTGGTTTACCATGCTTTGTTGAAACACATGGAGGCCTGCCCCTTTTTGAACAGAATCAGAGGAGGAATGTAGGGGGGGTAGAGGGAAGAGAGGAAAAGGAGAGGAAGAGAGGGGGAGGGGAAACTGCAGTCTGGATATAAAATAAAATAAAAGATTAATTAATAAAGAATTACCAATATAAGGCAACAGAGACTTGTAATTTTTTAACTCGATGAAGCAATATATCCAGATGTGAAGAATCCCTCCAAAAAGCTGAAGGTGTTGTCCTCAACTTATCCAATAAAGAGTTAAATACATCTGGAGGACAGTGACCCAATTAATGACTCAATCAACCGATGGATTCATAATTCAGTGACATATTGAGAGGTCAAGAAATTATGAAGTTGGACCAAAGCTGATCACTAAGGATGTGCCTTTAAAGCTTGCATCCTGACCCAAGCTCATTCTTCCCTCAGCGTCTCTCTCTGCTTCTTGACCCGCATGAGAAGAAGTAATCTGCCTTTATATGTTCCACAACCTGTTGTTCTGCCTCACAACAACCCAGGAAAAAGAGAGCTAAATTAGCTTAACTGTGAGCCCCCAAAATATTTTCCTCCTTTTAAATAACTTCCTTGGGAAGGTGTCATAACAACAACAATAAAACTGGTTTTCTATGTCTTAAGCACAACTACCACAAACATTGAATATACAAGAACTGAGCACATCAATTCTCCTGGGGGGGGGGAACATTTGATGATTAAATTATTCCAAATAAACAGTAAATCAAAATGCAGGAAGAGGGTTGAACCACAAGATTCGTATCAGACTTCTTGGCACCACCAAAAGTGAGAAGATGAAAACCTCATCAATGTGCTTATGGGAACATCTCCGAGCCGTGCTCCTCAGCATACACGTACGGCTAGGTTTGTGTCATAGTCTCAAGAAACTAAGAAGAGCAATGACTTAGATATAACCCACATGAAATAATCCCACGATGCTGAATTCCAGAAAATAAAAGAATTCCAAAGGAATAATCACCAAGTAAAAAGTAGGGCGAAACAAATAAAGCAATAAAATATATAAATAATTATCCTAGTTTAAGGCAATTAATACTGATTAATTCTAAACAGCTTAGTAGGAATATATGTGTTAGTCAGGTTTCAACTGTGTCTGACCCAGACGTCTTAGTACCTTTAAAATCAGTAAGGTTTTGCTTTTCTTATTTCTAAGTAACTAAGTAATCTAAGTAAGTTGGATTTGCATTAAAACATCTTCCAGCTATTTTGTGATAAAATGGGAATAATAATAATAATAATAATAATAATAAAGAATTATGTTTATAATAACTGTATGTAATAAGGAAAAAATGAATGCTATTATTCTCCTCCAAATACAGTTTGCAAAGCTAGAGTGATTATTGACAACGAGCTAAGTGGATAGTTGAACGTATGCAGAAGGCTTTGACATGTCCACATTTTTACTATATTTTTCAAATGTATTCGCTTGCATCTGACTGGAAATTTTATCTTACCACAGGCCATTTTTTACAGACAGTTTGAGAAGTGCCAATATATAATCAAGGAAAATTAAAAAATAAATGTTTATTATAAATATATTTTTTAAAATATTAATAAAAATCTAGTAAATAGCATTTGCTCAGCCCCTCCCCCATTCCCTAGCACATGCCCTGCCCACCTAAAAGGAAGCAAGAATCTGCTAACAACCTTTGTAAATGTCAAGGCTGAAGTAGAAATTTCACACTGAGCAACCTGTAGAGAAATCCATACCAAGTTGCTTTCTAAGAGGTTAGATTAATTATCCAGAGTAGGAACAGACTCTGAGAGCAGAAGGGCTGGGTACTCTGTGGTATATGAGGATGAGAGAAAATGGAGCCAAGATTGTGGCAACCCTCTCTCGCTGGGCAGTGGACAAATGGAAGTAGTGACATGGTTCTCCTGAGTTCCCCACAGCTCTAAAGTATCTAAAGCAGCAAGACCTGTAGTGGAGACAGTTACATCAATGCCTGTGTAGCCTGTAAATTATGATCCATGGTCTTTTTTTTTTTTTTTGTGACAAGGGTATTCCCATGGTGGATGCTGAGAACATATACTCATTGTAATTTTTACTGTGTCAGCACATGGTGAAGAAGCAGGGTTCAGAATAACACTCATTGCCAGAGTATCATGGTGAACATAAAAACAACAGCATGCCTGTCATTGTGTTCATTACCTGTGAAAACTATACACTTGTTTCTGAGTAATGGGCAGTAGTACCTGAGTGATCACTGAAATCAGATAGGAACCCAGAGTTGGCAGGTAGGTGTTAAACAGAGCCTTCGTTTCCCTTAGGGCAGTGTCCTTGCATAGCCAGTGTTGTGGAAAATGAGATTGACTTTATATTCACTGGTCCCTGTAATCACAAATTAAATTGTTTAACTAAGACCTTTGAGCCATAGGAAATCATCATTACCCCATCCACACTTCCTGAATGAGCCAACTCATACTACAGACAACCTGCCTGATACTTGACACTAGTTCCTAACAGTGTAAGCTAAGGAATGACCAAACTATCAACAACTTCTGAGGAAATAGTATAACCAATAAATGTGGAAAGATGAGTTTCAAGGCTATAAAAAAATGGGGCTTGGAATATTATATCCTTCTGCCATTGCTAAATATCTAATACATAATAAATACCTCAAACAGTAATTTCTAATCTTTGCCTTCCTTCCGTTTGTGGTGCTATATAAACCCAGATGTTGTGAAATGTTCCTTTACACTGTGTGAAGATGTGTAACTGTGATTGTTTTAATAAAGAGCCGACTGGCCAGTAGCTAGTCAGGGAGAGGTTAGGTGGAACTTCTGGGGACAGAGAGAACTAGGGAAGACAACAGGCAGGGTTGCAAGCCAGATGTGGAGAAAGGAGCATGACAGTATAAAGAGATGAAGTAATGATCTATGCATCAGAATATAGATTAACTTAAGCTATAAGAGCTAGTTAGAAACAAGCTGAAACTAAACCACGCTTTCATAATTAATAAGAAGCCTCCCTTGTAGTCAGAAGTTTCTCTGTCCTGCCAGGCTGGTCCCACAGCTATTTCATCCCAAATAAACATTCAGAGGCTTATATTAATTACAAGCTGTTTGGCCTATGGCTCAGGCTTATTACTATATAACGCCTATAGTTTAAGTTAACCCATATTTCTTATTTATCTTTAACTATGTGGCTTGGTACCTGTGACACAGTGCAGCATTCTCGTCTTCCTGCGTCTTGCTGGCCTCTGCTGCTCTGCTCTTCTGATTTCCAGAATCTCATAGTCTGGTTGCCCTCCCTCTACTTTTTGTCTAGCTTCTGGATAATCAACATCTTATTAAACCTATATTTACAGTGATGGATATTTACAGTGTACAAGAAGAGAAACTTTTCCAAAAGTCATATATATTTTGCAATCATAGACAAATGCAAATGGAATTTGAAAGTGACCAGAAAAGACATCTTAAATGCCAACTTCCAATCACACACTTAGCAAAACCAAGACTGCCTCACCTCCTGTCAAGGAACAGTTTCCAAAGCATGGGTCCATATCCCACTTCCCAGAGCTGCAGGCTCGTGCTTCTGAAGCACAAAATATGGTCAGAACAGCATGGACTTTGGAACAGTATCAAACAGCCACATTCTTGGTTTCTTTTCTTCCTAACTCCTGTAACACTGTGTGTGTGTGTGTGTGTGTGTGTGTGTGTGTGTGTGTGTGTGTGTGTGTGTGTGTGTGTACGTGAGTGTGTGTGTACGTGAGTGTGTGTGTACGTGAGTGTGTGTGTCTGTGTATGTGTGTGTCTGTGTATGTGTGTGTACGTGAGTGTGTGTGCGTGAGTGTGTGTGTGTCTGTGTATGTGTGTGTACGTGAGTGTGTGTGTCTGTGTATGTGTGTGTCTGTGTATGTGTGTGTACGTGAGTGTGTGTGCGTGAGTGTGTGTGTCTGTGTATGTGTGTGTACGTGAGTGTGTGTGTCTGTGTATGTGTGTGTCTGTGTATGTGTGTGTACGTGAGTGTGTGTGTGTACGTGAGTGTGTATGTACATGAGTGTGTGTGTCTGCGTGAGTATGTATGTGTGTGCCTCTCTCTCTGTGTCTGTGTGTGTGTGTGTGTGTGTGTGTGTGTGTGTGTGTGTGTTTACCTTTTGGAGCATCCTCTGTTTCACTGTACCTGTATAGAATTAGGAGAAAACAAAGTGTGTTAAAGCAAGTCAAGGCAATGCAAGTTCTCAATAGTCCATGAAGCAGTTTTTGTTTTGTTTGAAGATGCCTTTGTACAAGATCCATGAGTTCTAAGGAAAAATTTGAGAAGCACTTTTAAAAGGCCATAATGGTGCAGAGGAAGACGTTTAGATTGATTTCTATAACAGTTTCCTTGCATTGTGTAACTACTCATTTCATTAAGTAATTGACATCACATATATCCAGTAAGAGAACTTAGCACGTTTCAGTAAGTTCAGTAAGTTTAGAATTTGACATGACAAGATTGTCACCCTTACCACCAAGAGGAGATTTTTGTTTTCCCGTTCTCAGCAGCCGTCAATTACAAATATCTTCTTGGTTAGGGAGTGGGATTTGTATCTGCTTCCCTTTCTAAGTTCTGGTATTTCTTCTGGTTTGAAGCTGTTTAGGTTTTGTTCATCCTGTTACAGTCTCTGTGAGTGTTACTGGGTACATCAGCCACACTCCAGGGCAGGCCCCTTGCCCTGGAGCCATTGGTCAATGCCAAACAAACTCCCTAATTTTGTTGTGTTGTGTTTTTTAAGGGGGACCTTTTGGTTTTGGCTTGGTTTTGTTTGGATATTTTGTTTGCTTGCTTTGTCAAACTATTTCTTGTTCATTTTTTTTTGTTTTGGGAGAGAAAGAGCTCATACTAGCATGAAGTTGGTTAGCAAGAGAGGTAGAAAGGATTTGGAAGGTATAAAGAGAGGGAAAAACATGAAAAGGGGTATTTATGAATTTTTAATAAAAAGGAATTAAATAAAAAACTTTCTGAATGAGAAGACCACTCTGATCATAAATTCCTTAAGGACAACCAGATCTTGTTCACACGTGTAGCTCCAATGGAACCAAAATTCTCCTTCTTTTATGCGACTTTGCTGAACTGAACTGAATTTCTGCCAAAATCCAATTTCTGGCATTTTATTTCCAAATTTCTCCTTCAATATCACAGTTCTTTGGAATCTGTACCCTATGTAAACATTCCTGGAATTATGCCAGTCATGCTGTTCTCATTTTTCTTATGAAAGTTATGCCACCTTTACAGAATGTGCCATCCGTGTCTCTCCAAATCCTTCTGTTAAATCCTCTTACACTGTAAGGTATTGATCATTGCATAGACTAAATATTAAAACAAGAAAAAGAAGATTAAAAATGAAGGAGGAAGGAAGGGGAAGAGCATTATAATAAGCAGATACAAAAGGCATATTCTTGGAAGAATTGCCATTGAAGATATAATTATTCTGTAATACCAGCCAACAACTAGCATTAATCCAAGGTAGCTGCCTGTATTCTCTTGAGCATTTCAGACAGTGTGGCACTCATTTATAAATCTTGACAGCTCCTTTAGGTGAAATATGCATAATAATTTTCAGCAATCCATTATCTGGCAAGATATGTTTTAATTTTAGATATAATATACTTGAAATAATTCCCCCTGTACTAAATGTACATCCCTTCAAATATATGACCTATATTTAATGGATCATTAAAACAATTAAATGAGTCCAAAAGCCTTCTCTCTTCCTCTATGTATTTCTTTTGTCTATAGAGTTCTGGATATTTCCTGGTCTGATCCATTGAAAGCATGTAACTGTTACGAAAAATACATTCTGCCCTCAGAAGGGAACATCCACCATTATCCTGCTTAGCCAAAGCTGTGAGCATGCCAAAAAAATCTGAAAAAGAAAATGGGCAAAAAAGGATGAAAGAGTCTGTCTTCACATTAAGTCCTCAATGTTACTCAGGGTTACACATAAGTGAAAGTTGTATGTTTGTGGGAACTAAAAGAAAACCTCAGCCAGCCTGCTCTAGGACAAGTTATCTAGTGTTGCCTCCAGCTACCAGTAATCAGTATATCCAGTGCTGAAAATGCAGGATAAAACTCAGTGCCTCACACTATGATGTATCCTGTCCTTTGGTGGCAGTGTACTAATTACCTCCTTTACGTGTGAATGCATTTGCTAGTCCATAACTACTGCTCATTACTCCAAGCCCAGCACAAGTAGCCCCATGATAAGGGCAAGTCCAGAGGAGGCTCTCAGAAGCTATAGAACAGTAACCAAAAAAAGCTACAAAAAGGAAAAGGAGAAAGAATGAGGAGGAGGATGAGGATGAGGATGAGGAGGAGGAGGAGGAGGAGGAAATCCCACATCAGAAAACAGCAAAGCAAGGAGCTCATCATTTTATTTTTCACTTTTCATTTTCTGGGTCTACTCGGCATTTTGCTGAATGGTAGTTCTTCCAGAAGCAAACTGAAAACTATTCGTAAGATAGTGGGATAAGGTTATCGTGGAAGGATATTCAATGGGAAGGGGGCCTGATCTTCTTATGTTCAAGTAAACATTTAGAGCCAGAGTTCATAACAGGCTCCAATTGTCTTAGACACCTGTGAGGAACAAAAGACAGGCGTCCCAAGATGCCAGTGGATGTGCAACCTCAGGATGCTTCACTGGGGTCCCTGCCATGATTTAGACAGCAGTCTGCATATTCAAACAGTTGCTGGTCTTTTGTTTCTTTCTTATCCTCTATAAAACAGACATTGTATCGGACTCTTGCTAAAAATATCAAGAAAGACTTTATTCAAGGCTACTGGGACAATGGAAAAAATTGGACCCAATTCCTCTGAAACATCAAGTGAGAACATTTGAAAATGTTCTCTTCAGCTAATGCAAAAAAACACTGGAAGACTGTCTCGTGTGGTCAGTGTGGCTAAGCCACATAACTGACAGCAGGCCAATTGCCTATTGTAAGGGCTTCAGTCCTACTTTCACTATAGAACTGGGAGACAGGGAGGCCCATCTTTCTTCATTATTACATTTCAAAGGAATGTGCTAGGTACTTAGGAAAGGCATTATTGGGTTACAAAAGTCTTGCATCTTAAAGGGTCGTCAAGTTTTCTCATAGTTAGGAATATCTAGTCCAAAGTTTAGTGGAGCTAAAGGTAAGTTGAGGTGCAAGGGTATATACCCGGGAGGGTTCATGAACTATGAAATACACTGGCTTGGAAGTCTCCTCCTTATAGAAACTGGATTTTGGAGCCAATTCCAAAGGTTTCACATGAAACATGTCCAGCTGATGAGGTCAAGCAGGACAGGAATCCCGAAGAATGAGTTCTAAGAATGTCCTAGCTAGAGTATAGATGCTACAATGTTTCCCATTCTTTTGTTATTATTGTAATTATTGTTGTTAATTTCCTAAATGAGTGCCTCTGCCTAAAAGTTGCATGTGAATATGTGACTGAGACAAGGAAGAAACACCTGGACACCAGGCTGGGTCAAATGGACAGAGTGGTTCATGCCCCCCACGCCCATAACTTACTCTACTTCCTACCATAAGCCCTTTAAAAATCTAACAGTTTGATGGTACAGTACTTCCTGAGACCTCTTTTGCTTTTTCTCTCCCTCCCTCTTTCTCCCTCCCTCCCTTCCTCCCTCCCTTCCTTCCTCTCTCCCTTTGTCCCTTCCCCTCTCTGTCTCTCCTACCATTTCTCTCCCCTCCCCTTCCCTTCTTGCTCCTCTCTCTCCCCTTCCCCTCTCCCTCTCTTTCCCATCTATGAATCCATAATAAACTTGTCTTTATAACTTATCCTCAGCAGTCTGTCAATTTCATTCTACAAATTCTCAAGATAAAAATCCCCAAAGCCACTGGGCTGAGGGCAAGTTTTCTGGGACCCTAGTTCCAAGAAAAAAATGTTTCCATTGTCCTGAAAGGCACACCAATATGGTCCCTTATCACAATCTCACTGATTATAGCTCCAATCAGACCATTACAATCCCTCCAGATAAGGCACATTTTATCAGTCACTGGTCTTTTTTTTTAATCTCAAGCAGTGATCACTAATGCAGAACTGGTACTTCTGCTATTGAAGTTATCAGGGCTGTCAATGTTGCAATGAACTTTGAACAAACTTTGACAGACCCTGATCAAAAAACTCTCCATTCTCCTAAGGCTTGCTGAAATCCCCTGTCTCTGTTCTCAGCTCCTTCCCTCTCACTGCCATTTCCAAACTTAGTCACCTACTCTCACCTCCTGATAGTGGGCAAGGCGGTTCCTAAAGATAAAACATTCAATTCGCTCTTTTGTGATTCTACAAAACTACACAAGGGTGTAACACACCACTCTTTGTGAACATAGACTTTTCTCTGTTAGGATTTCTTTTATGTCTTGAGGTTTTCTCCCAAAAACTATGGACACACATATTTGTGAATTGAAAAGACAAATTCAATCTAGCTAATGCTCACATTGGCCAGGTTCTTCTTCTATTCACTAAGTAAATATATGTTCCTTCTGGTAAGGAGGGAGACAGCTGGAGCAAAATCAAGTTAATTTATTTTCAAGACAAATTGCCAAAAAAATAATGTTATAAAAAGTTATATACTAGAGCCAAGTGTGGTGGCACATGCTTATAATCACAGCCCTTGGATGGTTGAAACAGATTGATTGCGAGTTTGAGGCCAGCACCGACATCATAAAGAAACCTTGACTCAAAAAAACATGTGCAAGAAGGGCAATAAAAAGGACAATTTTAAAAGAAAAACAGAGAAAGGAGAGAAAATAGACCCAAACATGTTGTGATGGGTACTGTTATCTGTCTATTTGGCAGGATCTAGACTTGCTTAAGAGCTTGGTCATTCACTATCCATGCTCCTGACAGATGACCTTGATTACTTCAATTGATGTGGTAATACCAACCTCAAATGTAGGTGCAACCATTCCCTGAGAAAGACAGAAGTATGTAACAAAAAAAATAAAATAAAATAAAGTGAGCTGAGCACAGTAGCAGCCCTTTGTTTCTTAACTATTAATGTTATATGACTTCAAGACCTTGCTGCCTCTACTTGCCCTCCATAAAGGACTGAGACTTGAACTGTGAGCTGAAATAAACCCTTCTTTTGTTTGGTTGCTAAATAAACCCTAAGACTAAGGCATCTGGAAAATACATTAAGCATTAGTGACACAAGGATTTGGTTCTTCCCTCCTCTCTGCTCTTCATCCTTTGTGATCTTCCTCAAAAGAACTCAGATGAGGCATGCAGAGTGAAATGGAACACCATCATCATCGGGTGATAAAGGGCCCATTGCAGAGCAGAACTCTTTACCTGGTGAGAATGGACAATGGGCACAAAGACTTTCATGGAAAATTGAGCTTTAGAATGGTCTTAAACTATATTCTAAAGGCTCTGGCATAGACGGCTTTCTAGGACTGGGGAGTGGATGGATGCCTATCCAGATGACTTAAAAGGCCGTTCAGATTGACTCTTTCAGGAAGACCAATGATAACTCTATTACTTTTCTGTTACTGTAATAAAATGCCGTGGTCAAAGGAACTTAAAGAAGGAAGAGTTTATTTGGGCTGTGCTTCCAGAAGGGTGAGTCCAACAAAGAGAGAAGGAATAATAGCCAGTTGCAGGCACAGTGAACTGAGCAGGGAAGTTAAGAACTAACATCCTCTCAAATACACACACAAAGCAGACATAGCAAACTGGAAGTGGGCAAGGCTGTATAACCTCAAAGCTCATCCTCAATAATATGCTTCCTCCATCAAGAGTGTACCACCTAAACTTCCTCTAAACAGTGCCACCAACTACTGGAAACCAAACTTCAAGACATTTCTCATTCAAATCACCACAGCATGTCTTTACTCTATCAGAAATCCTCCTGCTAGGCAGTAATTTCTAAAGATTTCAGGCTGTGGAAACAAGTGTGCTTACATAGTAGTTTGAAATATCATGTATCCTCCTGGGGTCAAAGATATGATTGAACTCACATCTTTCTCACCAGAATTTTAGTCCAGTTGCTCCAGTCTTTGGTTTTATAGACTGATGCTTAATGATTTTAAGGTATCACTATTTGACTATCAAATGTTAAAATTGCATTTATATCTGAATCTCCTAGAATGTGGACAAGGAAAAACAGAGTATTGCTAGCGTACACTAAAATGAAGAAGAAAAATGAGATTTGTTTTTAATGAAAAGACAAGTTTGGGTTTATATACTCAAAACAAATACACTTTCTAAAATACCAGAAGAAATACAACTGGCATCATTCAAATGTTTTTTAAAAAAAACAAATTTGAATAATAACTCAAATAGAACATAGATAGGCAAGTTAACAACAGTGATTCTCTGAAGAAGGGCTTAGAGACTATTGGCCACATATCAGTTATTTCATGTCTAAGCTGAGCTTAGAATATGAGCAAAAGCAGCAAGAATAGGTGTGTTTGTGTGTGTGTGTTTGTGTGTGTGTGTGTGTGTGTGTGTGTATCCATATATCCATGATGAAGAAAACACACTGTCCTTGAGAGACACACATTTTCTGCAGACCAAAAAACATGTAGTTGCATTCATACTATTAAACACACACAGCCAGCATGGGAACCACCTGGATAAAATGTGCTCCCTGGAGCCATTCCACAGAAACCAAGTATTTCTTTTGAAAAAAAAAAAAAAAAAAAAAAAAAAAAACTTGAACCTAACTCAAGACTTCACCAATGAATTTTTCCCTGAAACCAGCTTCATAGATTCTAAGGTAGTGTTTTAGTCAAAAATGTCTTGAGATTGCAAAGCGATCAGTCACACTCTATACAGCGGAGTGAACTTTAACTGCTTAGCATTGGCACCAATTTCTCACCTCCATGACTTTCTTCATGCATTTGCAGAACGAGCCTACTATAAAAATGCACTCTCCGATTAGAAACCCAGTTTTCTTGTCAGAGTTATTTATTTATTGTTGACTTTTAGTTACAATAAACACCTGCTACAGAAAGTTTGCTTACGGGTGTTTCATTTGCTGCTTTTGCTGTTAATTTGTGCTATGGGATTCTTCGTGGCAGTATTTACATGACAAGTTCAATTATCTTCTCAGGTGACTTCTGGCTGCTGTTGATAAACAACACTGTTGGTATGTGGGAACATATGATTCCCATTCTGTATGGACTGGGGGCACCAGTCGGGTTCCACTGAAAAGAATTTCAAGCAGCAAAACCGTAGAGTAGGATTAAAGGTGTAGAGCCTATGGTTATATTTCCCTGCCCTTGTTCTTCAGGTGTTATAAAAATATTTTTTGCAACATGCAAGCATAAGAATATTCATGAAGGCTCCAGTCTTATCTCTTACTGCTAATACCAACAGTGCTATGGTGGATGAAAAAATAATAATCCTATTCTTGTTACACAAGCTCCTCAGTTGGGATGCAAGGAAATTGTTTCAAATTAAAACATAGATCACAATCACTCGGAAGGAGAGCTTATTTTGTTTGGTGGACGTAAGAAAAATAAATCAAGAAATAATGTAGAAAAGCAGACTCAGATTAGTCACAGATGATCTCCTTCTACACCAAATGTAATTTATTCAACAATGTAATTCTCAGGAACCCTTTGATAATAGCTACTTTTATGAACATACAGTCCCATATTTCATTAGCTTTGTTATCTAAATTCAGAAGAATAATAACATTATTATCTCTTGGGTAAATGGAAAGAACATACACAGAATTTAAGATATTTGCTCATAAGTTGTTGCTTACATTTTTGTGAGCATCTGTCAATATATCCATATTCTGATTCTGGTTTTTTTTTTTTTTTCCTGAAAGCCCCCATCAAATGGCAATCATTCTATTTTGTTAGTATTCTGCATTAAGAACTTCCATGATGCTCTAAATACAAGACTGGCTTCATTTTCTTCCTTACCCCCTTTCCATCAAGACTGGTATTAATAGGAGATACATGACTTAAAGACACATTTGACAACTTAAGTATTGTTTATCCCACAGATACGTGTTGAGTAGCAGGCATCATGCTATTCACTAGGTATAGAGCAACAAATAAAGGACATATGTGTCTTTATTTGTGTGGATCTTAGCATCTATTGGGAAAAAAAAAATCCTACAGCTAATAATAGCAGGGTAGCACTATGTAAGAGGGTGGTTCCTGTTGCCTGGAGAATTAGACACACAGATCTCTACAGAAGGTAACACTGAGGAAGGACAATCTGAGATTATGAGGATGACTGGGGGTGTTTTATTAAAGAGACTACATCTTTATTAAGAAACAAAATCAAAGAAAAAGGTAAATGTTTCTACCTGTCCATCCATTCTTTGAAGTTCCAAGAGACAATGTAAAGGTTCAGGTTCAGTGGTCTGAAGCTCGGGGTTGACTCTCTCAAGCCCTCTAAACCCTTGAAACATTAATTTTTCTCTTAATCTTAACCTAAACTCTTCACTTTCAAAAGAAGGAGAGAGGGATAATGAGAAAGATGGAATGAAGGGAACACAAGCCACCTTTCCTGGTTCGGTATAATTACCACTCATTAAAGAAGCTTCTCTCCACAGCAGGTGGAGGCCACTACAAAGAAACAACAGAACACAATTCAGAGATCAACAACTGTGGGGAGCCAAGCCCTAACTGAGCTCAGAGAACTTCACAGAAGTGGACAAAGAAAGATTGTAAGAGCCAAAAGACCCAGAAGTCTTCTGTGAAACAATCTCTCTTGGAAATGGCTACATAAATTGGGCCAGAAGAATGGCAAAATCAATGAACATGTTAACCTAGAAGGAAAAAATGCAAACATTGTTTGGTTTTTTTTTTGTATATCTGGGTTATTTCACTGGAATAATTTGCTTCTAGGTTTATCTATTTACCTTAAAAATTCATAATTTTATTTTTATTAACAATTGAATATCTTACTATAGAAATGTATCGTGTTTTCATTATTCATTCATCATCTGCTAGATATCTAGGCTGTTTCCACTCCCTGACTATTGTGAAAGAGGGGCGAGGAATATTAAAGGACAAGTATTCTATAATAAGATATAGTGTGTTGTGATTTTAATAAGAATAGCCCCCATAGGCTCAAATCTTTTAATGTTTTGTCTCCAGTTGGTGGAACTATTTTTGGAAGGGTTATTGTGGCCTCATTAAGGGGGCCTGGGCCTTAGTGCGATCAGCCTAAAATTAATGTAAGCATCTGTGTGTCTCTGTCAGTGTATGGGTCTACGGGTCTAAACCTTGAGGCTAGGCCCAAAAGTCTGGGCCAGAAATCTCATACTACAAATGCCCAGGCATATAACTTGCTAACTCTTTACCCTTAAACTAACCCATGACTCTTATCCTGTTCAGTTATGGGGCTCCATGCCTTTTTCAGAGCAGTATAGTTGTCCTCTGCATCTTCTGGCTTCTCTGTGGCATTTCTGCTCTGTTCTTCCTGTTCCCAGAGTTTTCTTAGTCTGGTAGCCCCACCCACACTTCCTGTCTGCCTTTGGCCAATCATCACTTTTTATTAAACCAGTGAGTGGGACAATTATATACAATGGAACAACATAATCCCCCTACACCAGGGAGTGAGCTATTGCTGGGACAGACTTGACCTTGCAGGGTTTGGAGAAGAATGTGTAAAACTTTCAAATGTAGGACTAGAAAAGTAATTGAATGTTGAGGGACAAAACAAGTTAACAATCTTTTATTTGAAGGACTGTATTACATTGCAAATAGAAGTGACCCTTTAGATCTCACCAAAAGCAAAATGCTGTCCTTGTGCAGTAAAACCTATATGCTTATATAAGGACCATGATCTGATATCTCTATTGTCATGTTTCTATACAGCCATGAGTGTATTGCAGCTCCAGACTAGTTACATTCACTGCAGTATACTATTTCACTATATGCACGTATATGATGTTTTATTTATCCAATGGTACAGATGATGGATAAATTGATTGATTATTTTCAGTTTGGAAACATTACAAATAAGTTAGGAATGTGAGCATTAACATCCATGTTTGTGAAATGAGAAAATTAGATTTAATTAAGAAATTATATAACTATTTTTAAGTTATTTTACTATCTTATTTGACCATAAAGAGTGTATGAAAGATACAGTAATTCCACACTCTGCCAATTGGAAGCATTATCAGCCTTACTACTTTATATTAAGGAGTTAACTATATTGACATAAAGATATTTTATGTCAATTCTCTATGACAAAAGCTAGTATAGCAACTTTCTGGGGGAAAAATCTCTCAGAGACAAATGTCTCTCATTATAGATATGAATATTTTGTGAGAATTAAGATCATTTTTGTCTTACATTCTGTGACACTGAAAACAAGAAGCCCCAAGTTACTGAGTTTCTATCTACTTCTGTCTGTAAGAACTTCCTGATAATCAACTCTGTTGTAGGATATTTGTACACTGTGGAGATGTAATGCTGTGACTGGTATAATAAAATGGTGAACAACCAATAGCTAGGCAGTTTTGATAGGTGGGACTTCTGGGCAGAGAAAGAACTCTGAGGAGAAGTAGATGAGCAGTAGACAGCAAAGGTAACCAAGCCATTAAAAAAAATCATAGATTAAAAGATATGGGTTAATTTAAGTTATCAGAACTAGAAAAGAATAAGTCTAGGCTAGGGCTGAGATTTCATAATTAATAATAAGTTGGAGTGTGTGTGTGAGAGAGAGAGAAGGAGAGAGAGAGAGGAAAGCGGGTAGCCCAAAGAAAAATCTATCTGCAGAGCTCTGACATAATGATTCACTCTCAAGATCTCACAGGCAAGAGTGGTATTAAGAAGGCAGTCTGTTGAGAGCATATGGAAGCATATCATGGCACCTATGTAGCTCAGGAAGTAAAGAAACTGATATCTAAGTTTACATATTAGAATAAGTAAGTGATGAATAGGTGAACCAGTAGGAAGAAGGAAATTAAGAACAAAGAGAGCTTATCAAAAGACATAAACACATGGTGGGGGGCCTGAAAGTAGCTGAAGAGACTAGAGTGTCTCCCAGGGGCCAGATCACTGGGGTCTCTGTAAGATACAAAAAGGATGCAAGGAGTCTAGAGAGGAGCAGAAGGGATAAGAAAGGATTAATATGAGAAAATATATGATCTTCATATATGTGTGTGTGTATACACATATATACATATATGAAAATGGCATAATGAAACATTCATTTTGTACCATGAACATGGACAAGTTGACATTTTTAGTTAATAATACCTCTCATTAGTACTAAAGAAAAATTTCTTTACAAGAAGCTGTATGGTTGCATCTGTAATTGAGAAAGGGTGCATTGGCTACAGTATGCTGAGAACATCGCTCTGAGAATCAGTCCAGAAGCTGAGTGACAGAAGGCAAGCATTGTAATGCTTGCAAGCCACACTGGGAACAATTACGAATCACTACTAGTACAGTAGGAATGAGAGTTAGGGAACAGGTTTAAGAGATGAATATCAACCAAAATCAGTAGAGTTTAGTGATGGAGTCCAAGCCATGAAAAGCAAGGAAAACTAGGAAGATAAGGACCCACAAGAGATCTGAGAAGGTGACGTCTGTTATCTCCTCCCATCTCAAATATACCTGCCGACAACTTCCTAGGGAAAAACTGATATAAAGGAAGTAGACAAGATAGAGACAGAGGGCTCCCCAGTGCATCATCCATCAAAGGTTGAAAAGAGTGGTCATGGTAGATGTTGCTGCAGCACGATGAGATAGAGTCTAGGCAGCTGCTTAAAGCTTAGGTGCCCAGACATCATTTAGCCACTGTCCACATTCCCACATTGCATGAGATATAGCTGGATTCGACGGTGCATGAATGACCCAGAGACTGGCAGAGATGCGGGTGTCTTGAAGTGGGTGATGGGGAGAATGAAACAGGTACCTCCTTTGCCAAAAACCAACTTAAAGCAGAAATTTTACCGTGTGACAATGAGCTTTGCTAACAATCCAAGAGAAGCTGCCCCTCCCCTTTGGAGTTTCAACATTTCATTTTAACATATGTAAAATCTTTGGGAATTAGATTCTTCCACTTCAGTAAAAAAGAAACAATCTCTACACTGGCTGAAATGGGGTCTGTTATACAAGAGACATGAGGTTTAAATTGGATCATTTGTTTTAGCAGAATGAAGGGTCACTTTTACCTCCTACTAAGTTAGGGAAGCAGCATTTGTCTTGTCTACAGTTTGGTGATCTTTCTCCAAAGCGCTCAGTAACCCATTTATAGGGTAAGTTAGAGACTCTCTGGGAAGATGCGAGCAAAGGGCAGTGGATAAGAGGGGAAAAATAGAAGTCACATGTATGAAACAAAGAACCAAGGTACCAAGAACCAAGTCCACATGAGCCTGAGTGGGGTGCAAAGGGGTGCACAGGGAGAAGGCAGGGTCAGAGAGCGCGCTGAGAATGTGCATAGCATACTATACTAACCAAAAACCTTGAACTTGGCACAAATTTTGTTATAATTATAAGCTACACCATTCTCTTCTTTTGAGCTTAAGAAATCTACTCAACCCTTCAAATCTGAGTTTCCGACTTATAAAAATGAAGATGATAGCAGCATCCACTTAATGAAGGTGATTTCATAATTAAATTAAATCATAATCTAAAGTTATAGCTTGTTGTCTTGGCATATAGCAAGTACTTAACCCACAGCAAAGCAATCACTGCACAGAATTCAATGTCTGTAATGTAGCTGAGGGGAGATACAGCTGATGTGTAAAAGCACCATAAACCTTGCACTTTAAGAAACTCAAGGAATTTGTTGCCGAATAGAAATCCCTATGAGCTCTAAAGTTGTGCAGTACAGTGATGTGATTTGGAGCAGAGAGGCATTTATGAGCAAGATGCCAGTGTGCATTAGCAAGCAGGAAGTGACAGCCAGTCAATAGTGGTAACATGGAGGAAGACTGTATCAAAGAGCTGAGTGGGTTCTTGTTGCTGGTTTTGTTTTAGAAAAGTGGAAAATGAGAATTTGGAAGTGATGAGAGGAAGGACCAGAGCAATGATCTTCTTTCTCCCAAAGCTGATGTAAGTGAGTCTAGGAGGATGAACAGCATTCCCTTGAAAACCAAGAAAGAGGAGAAAGGTCCATGGATAGGAGGAATTTCAGTTAAAGCAACGATGGGACAAAGTGTTCTATAAAGGAGTAGTAGAATTGTTTAGTCTGAATAAAAGCCCAAAGATACTTTAAATGGTTTTAGAGAAAGAAAATATCAGAAGATGGGCAATATTAAGGGATTTTGTGGTGTAGCATCTAAGAAGTACTCTACAGGAACCTGAGGGACGCCAACTGTGGCCTGTAATCCTTTAAAAGGATCTTTTACTTTTTAAAGGTTCAGCTGGATATCTCTGCTGAGCTGTCACAGCTGGAGAGAGAAAAATACTCACTGGTAGACAAACAGATAGGAAGAGGAGCCATGGCCAGAAAATATAGATGGCAAATTCCAAAAATGACCAGCTTCTGTTTCAACCTCCTTATTTGAATAAATGCTGCCAGGCACTGTGCCAAAGGACTGGCTCAACCAGGTCAAAACCTGATCAGGACATGTCACACAACAGCTGGCATGTTGACATGACCAAGCAACCATCCTATTTTCAAACTGATCAATGCTAAAATAGGGAAAGGAGATTCTTCAGAGGCTTTCAAACACCCATCCTTACACCAGTGTTCAAGGGAAGCACCGGTGTGTGGCCAGCAGTACTGCTAATGGACAGCTTGGAAAACGAGACATTAGATTTCTCAGCTTCCTAAGTTCCCCCCCTTATCCACAGAGGGTTTTCTTTTCTGTGTAACTGTTGCATGCACCTGTTTCCTTACATCTGATAAATGCCTTTCTTAACAGCCAAATAAAAAAAGAAGAGAAAACAGAATAAGAGAAGGAAGGAGGGGAGAAGAAGAAGAGAAATACAGATTTAAATGAAATTTTAATGAAAAAAATTTCAAGTGCTAATTAGCAAAGTCAAGACATTTGATAATATTTATCTATAATTCTTATGCTATGAAAATTCAAGTAACACTCTGAGAATGTTACTAAAGAAATTACTGTGCTATTCTACCTCAGATGTGCCAGAAATTGCCTAAACATATCCTTCAGAAGACAAATACTAAGTGCTTTGTTTAGTGAACTCCAGAAGCTAGCAGACAATAATTGGCTTTTAGCACATCTCTTCAGATTGCCTGACTTCCTTAAGTTTTGAAAAGCCTGGTATTCAGACTGTCTTTGAGCACACCTCACACCTATTGAGAGGACTTTGTGCCCAGAGCACCATCTCCCAGCCCTATGGACACCTTTTAAGGAAAACAAGAAATCTGCCTGTGTGAGAAGTGTGCTTGCCAAAGTCAGTTTTGACTGTGGTTCTGTTTCAAATTCCAAGAGATTTCAAACAGTCAGGCTGAAACTGAAGCCAAGTGTTGCATGGGAAATCAAAGAAACATCCCTAATGACTACAAAGGTGTAAATCCCATCACCATGATGGGACCAACAGAGTTATGGGGGAACATTATAAGATATGCTTCCTGTTAAATTCATTATTTTGCAATCTTGGGGTAAACCACACTATGGTGAGAGACATTTCTGTCTTGTGTAGCAGAGACAAATTATGTGGAAAGTAAGAAGCAATAAGACATGTGTATGCCAGGACAAGCAACTTCAGACCAAGGGTAGCTCTTCAGCTCATTCAGATGTTTGGAATAAACTACTGGCTTCAGGCTAGAAATAACTGCTTGAGAAGGATTTCCTGAGACACTAATGCTGTGCCGGGAAATTCAATAGTGCTGAACAAAGGAAACACTGTTGCTGTGTTCGGCCTCCAATTCAGTGCACCTGGCCACTGTATAGGGATGCCAGACTCCATCCAACCACAATGAAACATTGCAGGGATGGCGTTTGATGAGCACTGAGTGTTTTGTTTATGCCTGGTTAGGGAGGAGCTCACTACTATTAAACGCTCTTACCAGTAGCTGACACTGAATCTCACTAAGTTCAGAGGAGTTTACAAGACAGTTCTCTTGGTTTGTAGTGTACATTCCTACTTTTAAAAGCCTATGGTTATGGATGTTCTGGATGAACTCTTCTGAAAAACAAAACTATCAACCTTAACTGTGCCACATCCTTTGTGCTAGACTTTAGATTTTACACGTGATACACCTTTCTCTGGCATCTGGAGAAATACACACACACACACACACACACACACACACACACACACACACACACACACACACACACGAAAAGAATTGTCTCTCTCTCATCTCTGCTCCTTGCTTCCTAAAGACCCCATTATAGCTTCTCTTAGAGGCTGTGAGTTGTGTGGATTTGCTTGACTTCATTATGACAAACTCAAGACAGAACAGAAAGGAAGATTCATGGTTTCCTGGTTCCAAAAAGGCATTAGGACTTCCAGATGGCCAGGAATGCCATTCTCTTAGCGAATTAACAGGAAGTACATATTATATGTTGCTCTGAGAAGGTTGTAGGCCCAGGCAGAAACTTAGCACTGATGTTTAATTAACACTGAAGCAAACTGCCTTCTGAATCTGTTTATGATCACAGACAATTGACACTCCCATCTAGGGAAGCCTTTTCTTACAGTGGTGATTACAGAGGCTCAAGGATTCCAAAGATGTGGAAATAAGAAAGGATGTTAAGCTCATCCCTAAATAACAAACACATTTACTACCTCATCCCTAAAAAAGACATTTACTACCTCTCCTCTAAGAATCAGAGAATACTGCAGAAGAGGGGGTGAGAAGTGGAAAGTGAAGGACTGACAAATGTCGTTCTTTAGACCCAATACTCACACCAGTTGTCCTTATCGGCACAGAACCCATAGAACACAAGCTCTTTCACCAGTCAAGGAAAGAGGAGGGAGACTCACTGGGCCTGCATTTACCCTCTCCACTATTCATAGATTGTAGGAGCAAAGGAATCACTGTCTTTAATTGTGTTTACACTGTGATCCCACCAGACTCCAATGGATAGATGCAAACCAGTGGTCATACGGATTATCCTTGTTAATCTCAATAAATCACACACACACACACACACACACACACACACACACACACACACACACACACACACACACACACGAGTGAGTAGACAGTAATCTGTACTAGAAAGTTTCTTGACCTGGCCTCGTCCCAAGGTCCAGACCTGCTCGGAAATGCTTATATTAATTACATGCTGTTCGGCCTATGGCTCAGGCACATTGCTAGCTAGCTCTTGCCTCTTAACTCATTTCCATTAATCTGTCTGCCACGTGGCCCATAGTTTCCCTATTATTTCTTACATCTTGCTTCTCAGGCAGCTGGATTGCATCTTTTTTGACTCTGCCCTTCTTGCCCTGTATCTCTGTATGGATTTCCATGCCTACTTCTAAGATGTCTACCATAGGCCAAGATAGTTCCTTTATTAATGAATAATATTCACAGCATGCAGAAAGACATCCCACATCACTCTAAAGAAAGATTTGTGGAGAGAATGTGAACTAAAAATAAAGTGAAAAGGAGTGGGGGATGAGATTTGTCGATATGCATTATGTACATGTGGGAAATTTCTTTTTTATTTTTTAACTTTTTATTTTATTTAAAAAATATCATTTTTATCTATGTATCCTCCTGCTTGCCCTTCCTTCCCTCCGCCCAATCCCTCCCAGTCAGCCTTCAGCCTCTTCCCTCCCCATCTTCCCATCCCCTCCCCATACAGCCAGCCATGGAGTAAGAAGGGAAAGAAGTAGAGAAAGGTAAAAGCTCAGAGGCAAAAGGTAGATGGAATAATTTTAAAAACTCTGGATAGAAACAAGCCAAGCTAAGGCCGGGAGTTCATAAGTAGGAATAAGACTCGGTGTGATTTATTGGAGAGCTGGGTGGCAGGCCCCCTCAAAAGAGCAAAGAGTAAAAACAAACAACTACAGATGGGAAAATAAAGAGTCCTTTGCTGCAGTGCCTATGAGGGAATTCACTGAGAGCCCACAAAGGAAAACGGGCACAGAGGGAACCATTGCCTCCTTCCTGAGAGTTACCAGATGAGATACAGGACTTTGTGATCTAATACCAGAGAGTGAAATCCCTACATGCTCATCTTTCAGGAGTTTGCTACATGGTACTACAATTCAGAGTTATTTAAAATCTCTAAATGGCATCTTTATGACCTTATCCAGAATAATTCTGTTGCTCTCTGGGTTCTATTTCTATTTTTTCTTACTGAAAAACTATCAAAGACGTATACGCATTTTCATTTTGAAATAAAAAATCTCAGCCACTCCCAACATATCTTCTTAATTCCCTTTTCTTGCTCAAAGCATTTCACTTTTTTTTTCAGAAGTAGAGCAGCTTTTTCTTCATGACAGAGAGGTGAGCTCTTTAATCTAGGTGTGGATATTAATGAAAGCATCCTAAGAGGGAGACATTTTCTAGTTTTCACTATTTTAAATGTCCCATCTCAGCTTCTTGATAAATGCCATAAATTACAGGGAGTTTAATGAACTCTCAGTAGATTGTAAAGAGCCTGTTAGCACACAGATAGTTCTTGCCTGTTGAGGCATTCGAGTTGCTGCTACTGTCATAAACACGACCAAAATACATGACCAAAAGTAACCTGGGGGGAGGGGAGAATGTATTTCAGTTTACATTTCCATTTCTGGGCAAATAGTTCATCTCAAAGAGGGAAATCAGAGTGGAAACTCAAGCCAGGAACCCGGAGGGAAATCAAACCTAGAGCAAATACGTGGGCCAGTATTCCAGGAGTCATAGTGTTTATTTCCCATTTTTTGCTATTGTACATTGCTAGCTAATTTGTCATATTCAACAATCAATAATTCATATGGAACTTATTGCTTAAGTTAGTAGTATTACTAAGAAAGCTTGTGCCATTTGTTCATCTGCCATACATAAAATCAGACTATTGACAAATTTCAGCCTCAAGAGAATAAGAATCATACAGTATTTATCACATTCACGACTAGGAAACTGTAACACTGGAGCACTGAGATGTTGCTTCACAACTGTTGGACCGGCAAAGTTGAGAAGAGGCATTACAAGTCAAGTCGTAACGAATAGGGCAAGCCTGAGCACTTTCTGAAATACGAACAGCTCCCTTTATAAGCATCCACTAAAATTTAAAACAAAAATAACACAATCATTTTACATAAAATTTCAAGCCTTAAGAATCTATTCCAGGGACTGGAGAAATATATTTCAGTGGTTAAGAAGAGCACTGGCTACTCTTCCAGAGGTCCTAAGTTCAATTTCCAGCTCATAACCATCTACAGTGGAACTTAATGCTTTATTCTGGCATAAAGGCATACATGCAGGTAAAGCAATCATAAATATTAAGTAAACAAAAAGAATTTATTCCAAAGAAATAAAAGATCTCAATCTAAAGAGACATACGTACAAAGATAAGTAAACAATTCTTACATAATCTTCACTGCATTACTATTTCACAAAATTGCTTTGTGATATCATCACATGAATTGTGTATTATAAACTTCCAAATGAACCTCAGCTTTATTGTCTATGACTTATAGGAAATCCCTATGCTGGTTAGACATTTTGAACATGCAAGATTTTCTTATTTATCAGAGGTCTTATGGGGTGCATAGTATCTACTGCACTGCATCCTATGAATAGCCTCAGTTCTATAACGTTACTCGGAAGAGGATATTGATAAAGACAGGCTCTTCTGGAATTTATGGTTTTCCGCTAAAATTTTCTAGACCCACAAATATCTCAGTGCAGCAGGAATGACCTTCTCATAAATGACAGCCAACTTTATATCATGATAACAACATTTATTCATCCATGAAAGAAGAACCTCCATGACCATCACTTCTCAACATTATTGCACTGGACATAAAATTAAACCATAAAACTTTCTAAGGCTTACATGCTAGTACATGATTCCCATTTCTCCTGTTCAATTCAGTTTTTGTTTACATGTTTTTTTCCATTTCTTAGATGTATCAAGTTTTTCTGGACATGGGGCATGTTTCTGCTTCCACATATAAAATTGTAACAGGAAGATTATGGAAGCTCTACTAGATGTGGTCTGCTGACAGAGTTTGGCTGTAGTTTACTTGTGGTGTTTGATTGACATTTATTCATATCTCTGCGCAGCATCCAGGCCATTACTATGTTACACTGAGTTAGCCTTATTTTTCTAATTTTAAAAACCTAGAAGATGTTTGCCTCACTTAACTGGATAGTAAAATATTGGCATGCTTTCTCTAGGACGTAAAGTACATTGTTTTTAAATTTACTGAACAGATGGCTAAGCCTGACCCCCTCCCATTCCAACTGTTGTCATAATTTGTATTTTCACAATTGTGAATGAGAACAAACAATTTTCTGTTGACTTGCATTGTGCTTATTATTTCATAAGTGATGCTTTTCCCATATTCTTATGAATCTGCCATATTTCTTATTTTAAGTAAGTTATCTATTATTGGCAAAAAGTAATGTAGAAAACTAGAGCAGGCATACACTGATTTTTAGGATATAAATTGTTGCTGACATTTTGGAAGGCAATTGACCACATCTCTGAAAAGTTAGAAATGAATGCAAACTGTGAGCCAGCACTTCCATTCTTGAAATGCCTCTTAGAGATAAACCTCCAAAATGTTTCTAAGAATATACATGAAGAGCCATTGAAATAATGAATGAATTAGTGGTCCATTAGTTGAAACATATACCTAAATAAAGTATTTACTTCATGTACAAATACAGAAAAATAAGGTAGAATACACAGAGAGTAAGTAATCAATGAATACATTATCCCAGAAAAACATGTATTGTGATGTTGTATGTAAAACTAAATTCCTCTTTTATTACCCAAATTGCAAGTCCCCCCATCCAAGAAGCAACAACTACTATCTATTCTCTTTGTGCCAAGCTCACAGTCTTTATTTTTTTCTATTTTTGACATTTTTTCTCTTTATTTTGGCTTAACTTATTCAGGCTCATATAGCATAGTCCATAGGCCAAGAAGCTTATAAAGAATAAAAATATGTTTTTCTCAGTGATATAGGGAAGTCTAGTGAAGACCAAGGTATCAGCAGACCAATGTCCAAATAAGCTCTACTCCCTACCCCATCTTCCTGCCGTAACTATGCATGAGATAAGCTATGGGGTATCTATTGAGAGCCACTTTTTAAATGTCTATTAGTCATAATGTTTTTTTCATAAAGAGATTAATGACTTTGACATCAGATTTGTCAACCATTTTTCTATGACCATTCTGTGCCTTATTTAATATACTTAATGTCACTGAAGTCATAAACAGTCATATGCTTTCCACAATCACTTTAATTACTTATGTTTTTAGCTGAAACTGATAATCACATACAGGATTTACTTTTTGTGGGTAGTGTATAGTCAAAATATAGACTAATTTGTTACCTTATAAGTAATTAACTTACTCAAAACTATTTGTTGAATATTTTGTAATTTTTCTCACTGATTTGAGATGACAACTTTGTCAAACAACTGTGAAGGGAAAAATTCTGATGTCTCGCCCTATCTCCCCAATCCACTGCACTTAGAAACCAAATTAAGCTCAGAGGAAGCAGTAAAATGACTGAAATTCAAAGCCTGGTTTATAGTTTAGACTTATTGTCAGTTTGACACAACTGGGAATTGGGAGCCTCACCTTAGGAACAGCCTCCATCAGATTGGCCTCCGGGCATATCTTCTGTGCATTTTATTGATTGTGAATTGATGTTGCAAAGCTCAATCCACTGTGGGCTGTGACATCCCCTGGGCAGTAAATCTGAGCTGTGTTAAAAAGGTAGGTGAGATGTCCCCTGGTCCTTGGGTATAAGGGTTGTTGTATATCTATCATTTGGAGCTTGGGACCCCACAGTTACTCATTCTTAGCACTTAACCAGTTTTTGATCTCTGTAACTGTCTCCATCTAATGCAGAAAGAAGCTATTTTTAATGAGAGATAAAAGCCACACTTATTCTCATAAATACTTGAAATACAGTTTAAAATTATGCTCATTTAAGAAAATAGTAATAATAGTTTCTTCTCTAACATCTGTGACCTCTCCATGCATGGTAAGTAGACTATTTTTATAGTACCAGGTATGAATTCTGTCTTGCTGATAGGGCCTTAAGTCCAGCTAGACAACTGTTGATTAACACCAGGATAAAAGTCCCAATACTGCACCATTTGGGATATCTTGTCAGACTGGGGAGGACTACTGATTGCTGTTCTCCTATGGCATCTTGTATGGCACCTTCTGATACTATGAGAGTTAGCCTTCATAAAGGAGACTTCCAGGTCAGTTCCAGTTTGCTTCCTCTGAAGCCTTTGTCCCAAGTGTGTGGTATCTTCAGCAATAGGGTTTTGCCCTCAAGTTTTGGGAGTCAACCAAGTGCATGATAGTACACTCTGTTGTTTTGGGAGCCCTGCTGACCAACATCTTGAAGTGAAGCTTCTCACGTCTAGTTTTGTGGCTTTTGGCTAGATAGTCTATGGCTCTTCCATCTCTCTGTATGGTATAACTCCACTTAAACTATGTATATATTATATATGTATTTTAAGTAAGCTTATAAAATAATATTTCCCTATGGCATTTTAAACAGAATTAGTGTCATTTATCTCTCCTTCCTCTCTCTCCCTGGTTAATGCCCCCATTTTTTTCATCCCATTTTCAAAGCACCTGTGTCCTACTATGCCCCTCTCTAGAGTTCTTTTTCCATCTCTACTCAGGTCTCTCTTCCTTCCATAGCTTCTGTGGTTACTTAAGATTATATATTCGCATCTAAAGATTCATATTAAGATCCACAAATAAGAGAGAGCATGTATGTTTCATCTTTCTGGGTCACCTAACTCAGGACAATATTTTTGCAGTTTTATATATCTATCTGATGATTTTAAAATTTTATTTTCATTACTAATGATAATATTCCATCATATATATGTACTGTATTTTCATCAGTTGAAGGACCTTCTTGTTGTTTCCATTTCCTAGCAATTGTAAATAAAGCAAAAATAAATATGGATGAACAAATATTTGTAGAATACGGTGTTGACTCCTTTGGGTATATGTCAAGGGATGAGTCATCTGGTACATACACTTTAGGGGTTTTTGACAGTTCTCCACTCTAATTTCCAGAGTGCACACCAGTTTGCAATCCCACCAGTGATTAATGAGAGTTGCTCTATCCCTCTTCCCTGCCAGCATTTTTTTGTCAGTTGTTTTCTTGGTCTTAACCATTCTAACGATGGGATCTTAAAGTAGTTTTTATTTACATTCCCCTTAAAGTAGTTTACATTTACATTGCTAAAGGTGGTGAACATTCTAAGATATTTCTCAGCCATTATCATTTCTTATTTTGAGAACTTTGTTAACTGCCATAGTAAATATTAAAACTGAGGATGCTTCATTCTTTGCTGTTACTGTTGTAGCCAGATATCTTTCCTCTGGATGGATATGTAGGAAAGATCCTATCCTACTCTGTGACCATCTTCTTTACCTCATTGGGAGTTTTCTGTACTATACAGAGCTTTTTGCTTCAGTGATATCTCTGTGTTATTTATTTGCCATAGTTCCTGAGCAAATGGGATTCTACCCCAGAAGTCCTTTCCTTATAGGGTACTGCTTGTCATCCTAATAGTTTGAGCATTCCTGGTTTCATGTTGGTGTCTTAGAGTTGATATTTGTGTAGGATGATAGATATGGGTCTAATTTCTTATGGACATTCAGTTTTCTCTGCACTTCAACATCCTACTTAAAGATGCTTTCTTTCCCCCACCATGTATTTTTGGCATCTTTGTCAAATATCAGACGGCTGTAATTATGGACACCCATGTTTGAGTCTTCTATTTCGTTCCATTGATCTACATGTCTGTTTTTGCCCCATGCTATTACTATTATATTAATATAACTGTAAGATATCTTGAAATCTCATATAGTAATCCTTCCAGGATTGTTCTCCTTTCCTCCAGGATTGTTTTAGCCATCTGGTATCTTTTGTGTTTCCAGATAAATTTTAGGATTATTTTTCCTATCTCTTTGAATAATAACATGAGGATTTTGATTGGGATTGCATTGAATCTTTACATTGTTTTTGGTAACATGGTTGTTTCCATAATATTAATTCTACCAATTCATGAGCATGGAACATCTGTCCATCTTCTAGCATCTTCTTCTATCTTCTCCTTCAGAGACTTAAAGTTTTTATTGTAGAGATCTTGGTTAGATTTATTGGTTGTATTTATTATACATTTTAAGGCTCTTGTGAATGACAATGTTTCCATGATCTCCTCCTCAACATCAAGGATTGCAAGTTAGAAGCCAGCCTGGACTACAGATCAAGACAATGTCTCGAAAGATAAATAAAATAAATAAGTGCTATAATGGTGTATGATATTCTTCACTATGAACTTTATCTTTATCCCTTATGGTTTTTATAAATAAAATAAAAAGGTATGAAGGTAGAAATATTAGTTGAATTCTAATAATAGAATTCAATTAGACATAGAAAAGATATTAATCTACTCAATAATATTCTCATAAAGGACAAATATCATAACTGAAGAAAGTGACAAAGAACTATAGTTCAATACCAGATTGTATCTTTTGTACACTTTCCATAATTTACATTTATAAAGAGGAGAATTATGAAAATTTTAAAGTAAAGTCAAAAAGAGGGGGCTCAATGGGCTCTAGAAGAAATAAGTTTGCACAATATTAAACTCATTTTGTATACAAAAATCAATTACTAGGCTTGCATAAATCTACATGGATTCATCCTTTTTAGAAAGAGAGTAAGAATGGAGGACTCTAAGGAAGAAGATGGCCAATTGACCTGTGTGCAAGTCTGGAGAATCATAATGGCCTAAACATAAAATGGATTCATTAGAATTATCTCTACAACACAACACAAGACTTAAATACACCAAACATTCAAGTAACCTTAACACATTGAGTGGTAGGAGTATCCAGCACCTTCTCAATCGTGGAGATGATATGCTATGTGTGAATGGCACATTACTGGTTTATGTGAAGAATATAAAGATTTTAGAAGGCCACATGATCTACAGAAGGTCATCAATTAATCAGTTACATACATTACACACAAGCACTATTGCTTAAATGAAAAAAATGATATTTTTAAGAACATTAAAACATTAAATACCATAAATTTAAGGATCACAATTTTGAAAGATAAATGTTTCTTTGAAGTATTGCTTAAATATGCATTTTTATTTGTGTGTGTGTGTGTGTGTGTGTGTGTGTGTGTGTGTGTGTGTGTGTGTGTGCGCGCGCTTGCTTTCATGGGTTTCTGTGTATCTTGTGTATGCAGGTACTGGAGGATGCCAGTGGGTGCCAGATCTCCAGGAGCTGGAGTTACCAGCATTTGTGAGCTACCTGATATAAGTGCTGAGAAACAAAAACCAGGTCCTCTGAGAGAACAGTAAGTGCTCTGAACTGCTAAGCCATCTCTCTAGTTCCCATCTCAAGAGTATTGCTAAATTTATCTTTTGGCATTTTAACTTTAGGGAATATGGCTTTAGTTCAGCTTGGAAAGTTTTGCTGAATGCAGCAGCAAAAATTTCCACCTGGGCAAGGCAGTAGGCCAAGGGAGCTACCATTCACCTCAGCCCTTCTTTTCCACAGTAAACAGACATGAAAGAACTGAATGAACATCAAAGCAAAGCTTGTCATAGTCAGTAAATCCCTCAAAGACTGCAGATAGATTGAAATAAGGAACTGTCCAGATTCATTTCTTGCATTTCCCAACATGCAATAATTAAGTAACAAAAACTCCAAGAAGTCAATAAGCCATTATGAACAGATTTGAAATTGAGAAAAAAATATTTAGTAATGGAGACACAAATTAGCTGCAGAATAAATTACTTCCTAGTACTGGAGGGGAGTCGTTCAGCTAGCCCCTCACTCCCATGCACTGCTCTTTCTTCTTCTTCTTCTTCTTCTTCTTCTTCTTCTTCTTCTTCTTCTTCTTCTTCTTCTTCTTCTTCTTCTTCTCCTTCTTTTTAAAGATGGATGAATTTATGCTGCTCACATGCAAAGCAGGTTATTTGTTACAGATGGCTGCCACACTCATGCCTGCAGTGCTGCACCATCTGAGCAGCAGATGGATGGATGGATGAATAGATGTGTGGATGAATGGATGGGTGGAAAATAAGCAGAACTTCAAATGTATGCCTGTCAAAGATTCTGAGCTTTGATGATGAACTTTATGAAATTACCGTTATTTATCTATCACCCCAAAGATGCTAGGTACAAATGGTCCTAAGAAAGACATCCATGGATTCCCCCGGGAAGGGGAAATAGATAAGATCTCCTGAGTAAATTCAGATCATGGTGAAAGGGAGTTAGGGGAGGTAGAAAGTGAACAGGAGGTAAAGGGGTGATTGAGTCAGGGAAGGGGCAGAGAGGGGGAGCAAAGAAACACATATCTTGATAGAGAGAGCCTCTTTGGGGGTTAGAGAGAAACCTGGTAGTAGGGAAATTCTCAGGAATCCACAAGGATGACCCCAGCTAAGACTCTAAGCAATAAATAGTAAAGAGGGTGCCTGAACTGGCCTTCTCCTGTAATCAAATAGATGGCCACCCTAATTGACATCATAGAACCTTCGTCTAGCAACTGATAAAAGCAGATGCAGAGATTCACAGCTAAGCACGGCACAAGCTCCCAGTCCAGTTGAAAAGAAGGAGCAAAGATTATATAAGTAAAAGGGTCAAAATCATGATGGGGAAACCCACAAAGACAGCTGATTGGAGCTGTTGGGAAGTCACTGACTCTTGACTGAGAGCTGAGGAACCTGCATGGGACTGAACTAGGCCCTTTGAATATGGATGACAGTGGTGTAGCTTGGGCAGTTTGTGGGGCCTCTGGCAGTGGGAATAGAATTTATTCATCATGCATAAATTGGCTTTTTGGAGTCTGTTCAACATAGAGGGACACCTTGCTCAGTCTTGAGATGGGGGGAGGGGCTTGGTCCTGCCTGAACTCAGACTTTGTTGACTCCCCATGGGAGGCCTTACCCTCTCTTAGGAGTTGGTGGGGGGCTGGGAGGTGGAAAGCTATGGGGTGTGTGGGAAGAGAGAATGGAGGGGGAACTGTGGTTGGTATGTAAAATTTTTAAAAAAAATCTTTTAAATAATAAAATTTTAAAAATGAGAAAAAGAAGACTTACCATAAGGAAATGAAATTCCTGTTATTTGGGGAATAAGTTATTCCAAAGATCCTATCAGCCCTAGGGAGAATGATATTGTATTGTGGCAAAGACAAAACTCCTCCCAGTGAAGCCTATCCTGTTATCGTACCTACCTTTGCTCTGGCCATGGCTAGTAGATACAGAGCTAAAAGATTAGAAGTAAAATTAGATGAATTCATATTTTCTCATGAGAATTCAAAAGGAGAAACCTGGGGTCCCATGTAAACATGCCTGAACTACAACAAAGTCGGAGCTATAATATTAGCTCCTTGAGAGCCTCCCTAAGGTCCTAGATCATTCATTTTTGCCTCCCGGAAGCATGACTGCTTAGCTGTTTGTTAAATCTATGGAGTAACTCCATTTTCTGCCTGAGTTAGTAAGAGTCATTTTCCTTCCATTGGTTGCAATAAAGTGAACATTGCCTAATATATCTGCCCAGAGAAAAACGTCATGAAACAATGTGAAATACAAATGGGTGTGAGCCTACAAAAGAAACAAGATGAATTGTACATAGTAAAATGCCCCTCTAACTTCACGTATATAAGCAAAACAAAAACATATATTAGTCATAATCACTCTTTCTTCCAAATACATTTGTATTTCTTGAAATTAAAATATAATTACTTCATATTCCCCTGTCCAATTATTCTCATGCACCTCTTTGGCTCCCTCACAAATTCATGCCTTCTATTTTTTAACATATATATGTATATATGTATATATATATATACACACACACACACATATATATATACACAACAAAGGGGCTTCATATATAGCCATAAATATGTTCAAGACTATATAGTCCTAAATGTAAAATTACAACATGCTGACTCTGTATAATGTTATCTGTATGTATGTGGTTTGTGAACAGACCACTTGAATTATAAGATGTTGAGAGGCTGGAGAGATGTCTCAGCCACTAAGATCACTTGCTGCTCTTTCAGAGTGACCAAGTTCAATTCCACATTGAGTGGCCCACAAATACATGTGATTAAATTCCCAAAGTATCATATCAAATGTCTTCTACTAGCTCTCACATGTAGCAATTCTCTCTCACACACGCTGACACACACTCTCTCTGTGTCTCTCGTGTGTGTGTGTGTGTGTGTGTGTGTGTGTGTGTGTGTGTGTTTATGTATATCCCTCCCTCCTTCCCTCTCTCTCAACTAAAAATAACAAAATAAATTTTTTTTAATTGGAGAATTTGGAGAATTTCTTAATTGTGGTAAAAACACATAGGGTTATAGTATAATAATAAAACTAAAAATAAGTATTGATTCTAGTCAATTCTTTTTTATTTTTATTTATTTTTTATAAAGGCTTTTTTTAATATCGACCACGGCTCCCCCCCCCTTACCTCCTCCTAATCCCTCCTTCAGCTTCCCTCCACCCCATCCCCCCATCCATTCCCCAAGAAGGGCAAGGAGCCCCAAGGTGGGTCAGTTCAGACTGGTGCATCCAGCTGAGGAAGGTCCAAGTCCCTCATCCTAGTACTAAGGCTGGGTTAGATTCCTCTGTAGGGAATGGGCTCTGAGATGTCAGTTCATGTACCAGGAACATACTCTGATTGTACTACAAGACGCTCCACAAACTGCCCACGCTATTTAACAGTGGTCTAGGAGGGTTTAGTTCCTTTTACTGAAGTTTCCTCAGTTATTGTTTCTGAGCCAGTGAGCTTCAAATAGCTTGGGTCATCTGTCTCTCTGGGTCTCCTCCTCATGATCCTGATCCCTTTGCTCATATACTCTTTCTCCTCTTCTCTCTCTCTCTCTCTCTCTCTCTCTCTCTCTCTCTCTCTCTCTCTCTCTCTCTCTCTCTCTCTCTCTCTCCAAGGAGCTCGACCTGGTACTTAGTTTTGGATCTCTGCTTCTGACTCTATTCATTGCTGGATGAAGACTCTATAATGACACTTAGGGTGGTCATTCATTGATTAAAGGACAAGTCCTGTTTAGGCACCTCCTCCATTATTGGTTGTAAACATAGCCAGGGACATCCTGTAATTTCTTAGAGGTTTCCCAGTACCCAGTCTCTTTCCAACCCACTTTGGCTTCTTCTATCTAAATATGGACATGGGCAGCATGTGGAGCCTCGAGAAGTGGGGTCAGATTGAAGAAGAAATTAATTAATTAATTTTTTAAAAGATATCCATTTCTTTTTTTTCTCCCTCTTTGTTGCTCCTCTCATTCAGCCATCTCCTTCTTTCGTGATCTGTTCCCACCTCTACTTGGTTACAACCTGTTCTGATCCCAATTTGCTGATCTCTATTTTCTCTTCCTAGGGGAATCTCTGAATGTCTCTCTTTATGTTCCTTCTGATCCCATGTTGTTCAAGGGTTATTGCACCTTGTAAACCCCAGTTTTTAAATTGGATTATTTGGATTTTTGGCCTCTGGTTTCTTGAGTTCTCTATATAGTTTAGAGATCAGCTCTTTGTAAGACGTAGGGTTGGTAAATATATTTTCCCATTCTGTAGGCTGTCGTTTTGTCTTATTGACTGTGTCCTTTGCCTTACAGAGGCTTCTCAGTTTGAGGAGGTCCCGCTTATTAATTGCAGTTCTTAGTGTCTGTGCTACTGGTGTTATATTTAGGAAGAGGCCACCTGTGCCAATGCATTGGAGGGTATTTACTACTTTATTTTCTAATCAAGTTCAGTGTAGCTGAGGCCTTTGATCCACTTAGATTTGATTTTTATGTAGGGTGATAGGTTTGGATCTATTTGCATTCTTCTACATACTACCATCCAGTCATTCCAACACCATTTGTTGAAGATACTATCTTTTTCCATTGAATATTTTTGGCCTCTTTGTCAAAACACAGGTGTTCATAGGTGTTTGGGTTAAAGTAGGGGTTTTTGATTTGATTCCATTGATCTATAAACCTGTTTTTATACCAGTACCAGGCTGTTTTTATTACTGTAGCTCTATAGTATAGCTTGAAGTCAGGGATGGTGATTCCTCCTGAAGTTCTTTTATTGAGCAGGATTGTTTTGGCAATCCTGGGTTTCTTGTACTTCCATATGAAGTTGAGTATTGTTCTTTCGAGGTTTGTAAAAAATTATGTTGGGATTTTGATGGGGATTACATTGAATCTGTAGATTGCTTTTGGTAAGACTGCAATTTTTACTATGTTGATCCTACCTATCCAGGAATATGGGAGATCTTTCCATTTTCTGAAATCTTCAATGTATTTCTTCAGTGACTTAGTTTTTGTCAAACAGGTCTGCTGCTTCTTTAGTAGAGTTACACCTACATATTTAATGCTGTTTGCAGCTATTATAAAGGGTGGTGTTTCCCTTATTTCTTTTTCAGCCCTTTTATAATTTGTGTGTAGGAGGAATATTGTTTTGTTTTGTAGTTAATCTTGTACCCCGCTACATTGATGAAGGTATTTATCACCTGTAGGAGTTCCCAGGTAGAATTTTGAGGGTAACTTATACCCTCGACCCTCGTTCACTCTCCCTTCCCTCTTTCCAATCCCTCCCAGCCCTCCCTCAGCCTGCCCACACCCTATTCTCCTTCCATTCCCCAAGAAGGGCAAGGAGTCCCAAGGTGGGTTGATTCAGTCTGGTGTATCTATTTGAGCTATGTCCAATTCCTTCATCCTAGTATTAAGACTGTGTTAGGTGTTCCTTTATAGGGAATAGGCTCCAAGATGTCAGTTCATGTACAGGAACATAGTCTGATCCTACTCCAAGAGGCTCCACATATGGCCCATGCCATTCTACAGTCATCTATCTACCTTTGGAGGGTTTAGTTCCTTCCCCTGAAGTTCTTCAGTGGCTGTTTCTGATTCAGCAATGTCCCAATAGCTCCAGTCAGCCATCTCTGTGGATCTCCTCATGATCCCAATCCCTTTGCTCCTAAATGATGTGTGAATGTCTTTCTGTATGCTGTGAATATCAATCTTTAAATAAAGGAGCTGTTTTGGCCCATGACAGGCACCATAGAAAAAGTAGGAGGAGAAATCAGAGCATAGGTAGGAGAAGCAGGGCGGAGTCAGATAGACTGAGCCAGAAGCCCAAAGGAGCAACATGTAAGGAACACAGGTGATCCAGGGGCCGTGTGGCAGATGGATTAATGGAAATGGGCTGAATTAAGATGTAAGAGCTAGCTAGCAATGTGCCTGAGCCGTAGGCCAAACAGCATGAGCTTAATATAAGCGTCTGAGTCATTTCTGGGAGCCTGAGCAGTGGCGGGCAGCTAAGGGGTCTGGGGCTCCAGGTCTGTGGGTCTGGGCCTCTGGCTGCCCAGGACCAAGAAACCTCATTGTAACACCTAAACACTCTCCTCTCTCTTCAGCTGGAATAGGAGCTCAGCCTGATACTTAGCTATGGGTCTCTGTTTCTACCTCTTTTCATTGATGGATAAAATTTCTATAATGACACTTAGAGTGGTCATTCATTTGATTATAGGGGAAGTTCTGTTTAGGCACCCCCTCCACTATTGGTTAGATTCCTTGCCAGGGACATCCTGTAGGTTCTTGGAGGTTTCCCTAGTGCCCGGTCTCTTTCCAACCCCACAGTGGCTCCTTCTATCAAGATATCCATCTCTTTTTTTCTCCCTCTTTGTTGCTTCTCTCACTCAATCATCTCCTTCTCTTGTTATTTGTTCCCACCTCTCCTTGGTTGCTACCCATTATAATCCCAATTTACTCAGATCTTCTCTATTTTCTCTTCCCAAGGGAATTCCTTGGTGCCTTTTTTAAGTTCCTTCTGATCCCTAGATGTTCAGGGGTTCTTAAAGAAAGCAAAAATAAATCTTTTGGGGGCTGGAGAGGTGAGTGAATAATAGGGATTGCTTGCTGTTCTTGTAGAGGACCAGTCTTCAGTTCTTAAAATCTGTATCAGGTGACTCACAACTATCTCTAACTCCTGTTCCAGGGGATCCAAAATCCTCTCCTGGTCTCTATGAGAACCAAACACATACTCAGTATACATACATACATACATACATACATACATACATACATACACACATACACACATACACACATACATACATATATATTCATACACATAAAATAAATTAATAAATTTCTTTTTAAAGTGAATCTTTGTTCTTTTAAAAAGATATAATTTTTAGAAAGAGAAGTTGTTAACAGATCAATGGATACACAGAAAGCAGATGTTTACATGGTTTACTTTATTCTGTGAATCTAGTTCTTCTGCAAGGATTAATTAAATTAATTCCTGAAAGCTTAGTGTTTATGTCTTATAAAAAATGATGTTTAGAAAGGAATGCTACCTGGAGTTTTTGCAGCTGTGTGGATAATGACAGTGTACACAACACCAGCTGAGCTCAAATCCTGAAGATAACTGGGAAAAACACAAGTAACTTGAAATGTCCCATAATTTTAAGCTAATTTTTAAAGATGTTTATCTTTTTTATTCAACATAAGTGACATTCAGACTCCATGAAGACAGTGATGTAGTTAACAGACTTGTACCAACCCAGTGTACACCATGCTAGTGTAAGCACATCTTATATGACGACTAACTTTTGATGGCTAAGCAGATAGAGTCTTTCTATTACTTTATTTCCTGGGAGTTCCCTGGCAAAGATACTTTAATGAATACATATATGAAATAAGATTCTTAAATACATTTTTAGAAATCATATCAGTATTTTGAAATAACTCATCAAAATTAAGATCTAAGGAATTTATACACCTGCTATTTTGTTGAACCTTCTGTATATTTTAAGTGACATAGCAATGATATTAAAATGGGTTTTCAACACAGAAAAGCCCATAAGGTAAGAAATTTATTGTTGGACTCTACTAAAATTCTTATAGAGGCAAAAACATAAATGTCCCCAAACTATTTCTTAAAATACAAAAAAAAAAAACCATTCCACAAAGACAGCATTACCCTAATAGCAAAATTGGATAAGAACAACAAAGTCACAAATTCCTACTCACAATTCCTTGTAAATATAAATGTAAAGATCCCCAAAATAATAATAATGAGCTGAATTAAATAATACAGTGAAAAGATTAAAAACCATGATAATCACCTTTTCAATATGGGGATTCAAGGATAGTTCAAAATGTGCAAACAGACAAACTATATATATATATATATATATATATATATATATATATATATATATATATATATACAAATTAGAGACAGAGGATACATGATCATTTTAATAGATAACGGAAAGCTTTTGACAAATTCAATCCCTCCTCATGACCAAAAAACTCTAGTGAAAGAACTAGAATGAATGCATTTCTATATACCACAGCCTATAAAGTAGAAGAAGCCCATCTTGATATACCACAAACCTATAGCTGTCAAGCAATAGGAAAAGTGAAGTAAGACAAAGATGAAAAACTGAGTGATAACTGGGTACTCACTCACTCACTTTCATTCAGTGAAACTTGAGGTTTCAGCCGAGGCAAAATAATAATAATAATAATAATAATAATAATAAAAGACACAGAGAGAAAGACCCAAATATGCATAATTTCGAATTCTGTACTTAAAACAACCAAAAGACTATCAGAAAACTGTTAGATATAATGCTCACATTTTCAAATAGCAGGACACAAAGTCAACATAGAAAAATCAACGGTTTTTTTATACACCAGTAGCTAATGAACCTGGGGGGGAAATCTGGTGAATAATCTCATTCACAATAGCCTCAAAAGCAACCTGACAAAGAAAGCAAAGACCTCTATAATATAAACTGAATAACTGCAAAAGACGTTAGAAGATAGAAAGACATCTCCCACATTCATGCATCTGAGGAGAGTCTATTGTAAAGATAACCATATTGATTAAAGTCACAAATTCAATGCAATCCCCACTGAAACTTCAATAACATTCTTTACTAAGACATAAAATAATAATAAAATTCATGATAAACACAATGGCCCAAAATAGCCAAAGCAATCCTAAATAAAATGAACGGTATTGAGGTATAAAATGTTCCAACTATGTTTCACACCCAGGGAAACAAGTTTGGTCCTGGTATTTAAACAGAAATATAGACAAAGGGATTACAACAGAGGACGTAGAAATAACTCCCCATAGTGACAGACATCTTAATCTTGACAAAGTTCTAAAAGAAAAACTTACTTAATAATATACAATGTCAGTAAATTGAGTACTCACATGTAGACATCTCACCCACTACCAAATTCAATTTTAAAAAGGATCAAGGACCATAACACAAGACTAGAAACTTCAAAACTACTGGAGGAAATATTTCAAAATAAAAACTTGACTTTCTGAACAGGATACATAATTCAGAAAATAAGGCAAGGATTGACAAATGGGTTTTCATGAAGTTAAAATGTTTCTTCATAGCAAATGAAACAATGACCAGAATGAAGATACAGCTGTTGGTGTGGGTAGATACCTTCAACAGTTGTTCATCTGACAAGTGATTAATATCCCAGAATACACAAATAGCACAAAATTTAAACAACCAAAGAATAAATTCCTCAATCAATAAATGTACAAATAACTGAATAGACAATTACTTTATAAAAGCAAAATAGCTAACATATTTATGAAAAATTCAACAGTTTTAGCCATCAGGGAGGTGCCAACCGATTGCCCTTGAGACTCCATTTCATCCCAATCAGAATTTATCATCAACAAAACAAACAAGGAGTCATGCAAATGAGTATGCGGGACCGTGATGCACTGTTGGTAGGGATGTCAATTAATTCAGTCACTGGAGAAACAAACAGGGATATTCCTTAAAAGTCTAAATATCATCTGAAAGTACTGTGTATGGGGCTCTGACTGAAAGAATCTGATCCCTAGTACAATTGTGACCATTGCATTTCTATCTCCTCATCCAAGCGGTAGAATCAGCCTAAGCGCCCATTTAAAGATGGATGGATTAAAAAATGAAACATACACAGTGGGTAATGTCAGCCATAAATCAGAAAGTGACTAATACCATTAGCAGGAAAGGAATGAAACCTGAAAGCAATTAGCAAAACAAGCTAGATTCATAAAAATAAGTACCATATGCTTTCTCTCATATATATATAGACTTTAAACGGGGTTGAAAGTAGAAAGTGCTAGGAAAGAGAAAGAGGACCATGGAAATTGGAAAATGGAGATATGAGAGGATAATGATGTTACATATGTGCTTAAATATATCATATGCATTATAAGAATGTTACAGTTTTGTGTTCAATCAATGCATGTTAATAAAAAATAAAGTTACCTCACATGGGATAGTTTTCATTTACCTTTAAATTTTAATTTGCTCTTCTTACTAACTGAATATTCTGTTGTATAAGTTGATGACATTTTATTGTCCATCTATCAGTTGATGGATATCTCAGACTCAGAAAGATAAACAGTGTATTTTTCTGTCATATGTGGATGCTAGCTTTAGCTAGCTTTTGAATCTTTAGCTATGCAGGTTACTTTAGGAATACCCATAGAAGTTATAAAAATTAGTAAAGATCCCTGGGAAGGGGAACTCTCAGGGATTATGGAGATAATGCAGTGATATAAAGGGACAGGGGAATAGTGGAACAGAAAAGTTTAATTGGGGTAGGAAGGAGCAGGGCAAGATGGAAGAAGAAATATGGGAGGGATGACTAATACTGAAGTCCTTTTGAAGAAGCCATATGGAAAACCTACTACTGCGGAGCATCCCAAAACATATATGAAAATAGTTTAAATGGAGGTACCCCATAACATGAGAAAATACCCTACAAAACACCACATTTCAGTAAATAAAATCCTCTTTACCAGTAACTGGCTGCCTCTTTTTGAGTGATTGGCCAGTGGATCCCACTGACTCCCAAATATTACAGGCTTTGACAATGCTCTTGACAGTAAGACCATACTGCTGAAGACTTCATATATTTGAGTCATAAAACAGGCAAACAAAGAACAAGCTAGTGCTGACCTAGAAGCCTCATCACTGCTGGGTAGCTTTCAAGTGCTAGAAGGTGCTATACATAATACCGACAGAGAAAAACTGATCAGAAGCCTTATCCAGCTGTGTACCCTGTGTGCTACAATAAGGACTAACCTGATGTGGGAATGCCTTTCTGTATGCTGTGAATCTCGATCTTTAAATAAAGGAGCTGTTTTGGGCCATGACAGGCACCATAGAAAAAGTAGGAGGAGGAATCAGAATAGATAGGGAGAAGCAGGGCGGAGTCAGGCAGATCTGAGCAAGCGGCCCAAGGAGCAACATGTAAGGAACACAGGTGAGCCATGGGCCACGTGGCAGACAGATTAATAGAAATGGGTTGATTTAAGATGTAAGAGCAAGCTAGCAATGTGCCTGGGCCATAGGCCAAACAGCATAAAGTTAATATAAGCGTCTGAGTCATTTCTGGGGGCCTGAGCGGCGGTGGGTTCCTAAGCAGTCTCGGGCAGCAGGTCTGTGGGTCTCGGACCTCTGGCTGCCCAGGACCTAGAAACCCCCACTACTACACTAACCCAGCAATAAATCCCTACTGGGGAAATAGTGGCGTGAATATTATGGAGTAGTGAAACACTTGTTCATTGGATTTAAGACCCACACCATGACTTGAAATCCATACCTAGTACCATTATCAGATCAAGAACCTAGGCAAACCATAGACCCAAAGAGGGGACCCATTAATACTATTCTACTAAATTGACATAATATTAAAACAACTCCTAATAACTTACTGCTATGCCCTAATATGAGTGCATCTTTCAACCCTCATCAAACAAGCTTCTTACAGTTAACAGCACAGAGGCACACACTGTTCAATGTATAGTGAATAAGGCGCTTCAGTGTGCTTATCCCTAAGTGGAATATTTATATCACTCTCCTCCTCCAAAGACTCAAGGATCTTCAAGGAAGAGGAGGCAGAAAGACTGTAAGGTGCTAGAGGTAGGAGAATACTAAAAGGAAAGAATGTCTTCTGAACACATCAGAGCAGATGTACATATGAATTCAGTTGTGATAGCATGTACAAGACCCGTGCAAACTACAGCCAGTCAAAAATCCCAGTGTGGAACCGGGGTGGTGAGTACTAATTCCCAACCCTAGCAGAGAAAACCCTGGCAGTTGATAGCTGATAGGAGAAGAAAGTCCTGAAGGATTGACACCTGGTTGTCCAAGCAGTCATGGAGAATTTCCTATTTCTAGTAGTATTTGAACCACACAAATTTAATTTAAGAAGTTAAAAAAAAAAAGAGGACAGCTAATTGAGTGGATAGGAAGATGAAGGGGGGTGTGGAAGGAATTTGTAGAGATGGACATATATGATCAAAATACATTGTATGAAACTCTTAAAGACATGATTAAAATATTGTTGAAATAAAATTAAAATTTAGCATAGTTTTTACAAATTAAGAAATCAAGAATTGAAAGTTATTGTTACTTTTCATACTGTAGTTGAAAACCTATAAAAGATGAACAGAAATGGAAATATGAAAAACTCAAGAAGTTAGGCTATGTTTAAGAGAAGAATGTAAGCACTAACTTCTATGCCTTTCCAGCACAGAACAGAAAACGTCTATCCAGCCCTCGTGAAGTCAGACAGACAGCACACCACAGAGTCATTAGAAGACATTCGCCATCAAAACCAAGTTAATGTTCAGCCTTGTGGAAATATCTTAGTCTTATTTTCATCTAATGACTCTAAATTGAAAATGTAAAACTATCTTATGACTTGTTATTCTGTGTGTGAACTTGTGGGGAAACAATTTCATCCTTGCTACTAAACATAAACGATTTAGCAGTGACATGCCTGAGTAAAATATAGACATCTGTACCAGGGTGTTTCTTTTTTTATAGTGAAATTTTTTGACTCACAGATTATCAAAACGCTATTTTTCTGTTTTGGAAGTCAAAGATCTATCTTTGTGCGTATGTGCGTGTGTGCGTGCATGTGTGTATGTGTGTGTGCGTGTTATTTGCAAATATTTTGCAATTGAAAGGATCTGTATTTAGAATGTCTGTTAAATACTTTAACTGCCAACCAATATAAAAATAATAAATATGAAGTGAAAGCAAATAACCAGTCCCAGAGAATTTGCACCGTAAGTACCCCACCTCTGTAATAAGGAGGAAATGGGTGAAAGGATCTGAAATGGATCTTTAGTAGGTGTAGATGGGCTTGCTGTAACTCATTCAATATTTATTCAACAACAGGGTAAGTTAAGTAATGATTTTCTGATATAATGGTAATTTGAAAAGCCATTAAAAATAATTTGCTACTAATCTCACTACAGAGAGTTTTTTGTTCTCCCCAGGAAATAGTGTCAATAGCTTTGGAATTGTAACTCACACTGTGATTCAAAAAAAAAAAAAAAGGAAAAAGAAAAAGAAAAAGACGCATTTACAGAGAAAACACATGAAGCCAACTCCACAGCCAGGACTACCGGAAGTAACCAGGGCTTTTCATAAATACACTCATTACTTCAGCTCTAGTCATGGGACAATTGCTCAACTGAGGATCTAGCACAATTCTCTATAACCTGCTATCTATATTTTTTGTATCTTTTTTCTGAAGGTATCCAGCTTCAGCGTTTGGGAGTTTAGTTTAAAGCATGTTTTCAGACTTTTACAAGAAGACTAAGTTAATCCAGATGGCTTAACAAACCTTATCCCTTTGGCCAAGTGGTAGCAAACAGAACAGTAATTTTCTGTGCTAGCTGTGTGATTGATGCCTAGAAAGGGTCTAAGGGCTGCTATCTAGAAGTACGTCCCCTTTGAGTCCACACCCAGGACCAAGAAGACTTTGAGTCAAATGCCATTTCTTTACAACTTCTTGAGGGAAATGCTCTCTTTGGGCTCATGCCTGTTCATCTTGGGAACATTTTTAAATCTGCAGTCATTATGAAATACCATGAATTGAAAGTAGTTTACTAGCGATTGATATCACTTGTACAGTTACCAGGAAACAAGCCCTTCCCCTCGGCTGTGCATTATCTTCCAGTAAAGCCCAGATACAAAGAGGTCCTATGGAAAAGCTCTGCTGCTTCAGACTGGGCACGTTTATTCCTTGCTGTTGAGAGTTTCTACCATATTGCTGCATTTGGTGCCAACGGATATTATAATTCTGAACAAACATTTATACACCAAACACAAGGACACACAAGTTCCTAACAGAGACACTGCTGCAATTAAAATATTGACACTCACACGGTGATAGCGGGTGACTTCAATACCACAGTCTCGCCAACAGACAGGTCATCAGACAAAATCTAAATACAGAAATGCTGGAGCTTAATGATATGATAAGCCAAATGGACCAGCTGATGTTTACAGAACATTTCTCCAAAATACAAAGAATAAACCTTCTTTGAAGCTCATGAAACTTTCTCCAAAATTGACCATATGCTTAGATACAAAGCATTCTCAACAGAGAGAGGAGAATCGAAATGACACCCTGTGTCCTTCCATGGGCACTACAGATTAGAGCTGGACACCACTACCACCAACAACAAATTGCAAACTCATGAAAACTGATCAATTGATTACTGAATGAAAAATGGGTAAAGTCAGGAATTAATAAAGAAATTTAAACTTTTTAGAATTGAATAAAATGAAAACACAGCATATACAAACTTATAGCCCTGGAAGGCGAGTTCATGATACTAAAAAAAAAAGAAAGAAAAAAGAAAAAAGTGGAAACAGCTCTAACTAGTAACTGAATAGCACACTTGAAATCTCTAAGTTAAAAAAATCACAAGCAAAAGGAATAGAAGAAAGAATCTAATTCATGACTGAAATCAATAAAATAGGAACAAACAGCCCAGTATAAGCAATCAACGAAACAAAGTTTAAGAAAATTTAGAAGATTGATAACCTCTGAGCCAAAATTAAAAGGTAGAGAGAGAATATCCATATTAACAAAATCATAAATGAAATGGGGGCATAACAACAGACACTGAGGAAATCCAAATAATCATAAGGTCATACTTTAAAGACTTGTATTCCACCAAATTAGAAAATGGAAATAAATGATAATTTTTTTCAATACCTGCTACCTAACAAAGTTATCAAGATCGTATACACAATTTAAACAGAACTACTAACACCCTAGTGAAATAGAAGCAGGTAACTAAAAGTCTCCCAACTAAAACCAGCTCCGGGCACTGGGCAGTATTGGTGCATACTTTTTTATTATTAGTTTCATAGGCAGTGGTTTTTTTTCAATTTTTTATGTATTTTAAAAGGGGTTTTTAATAAATATCACTGTTCCCCCTCCCTTCTCTCCTCCCAGTCTCTCCCAGTCCTCCCTCAGCCTCCCCCACTCCACTGCCCATCCACTACGCAAGGAAGGTAGGAGTCCCAAAATGAATCAGTTCAATCTGGCATATCCAGTTGAGATAGATCCAAATCCCTCATCCCAGTATTAAGGCTGGGTAAGGTGTTCCTCTGTAGGTAATGAGCTCCGAGTTGTCAGTTCATGCACCAGGAACACAGTCTGATCCTACTGCAAGAGGCTCCACAAACTGCCCAGGCCATTTGACAGTCATCTATGTTTGGAGGGTTAGTTCCTTTCCCTGAAGGTTTGTCATCCAATGTTTCTGAGTCAGTGAGCTCCCAATAGCTTCAGTCAGCTTCATTTCTGTGGGTCTCCTCCTCATGATCCCTTTGCTCATATGCACTCTTCTCTTCTCTTCATTCTCTCTCTCTCTCTCTCTCTCTCTCTCTCTCTCTCTCTCTCTCTCTCTCTCTCCCTCCCTCCCTCCCTCCCTCCTTCCCTCCTCCCTTCTCTCTCTGTCTTCAGCTGGACCAGGAGCTTGACCTGGTGCTTAGCTATGGATCTCTGCTTCCAAATCTATCCATTGCTGGATGAAGGTTCTATAATGACAATTAGGGTGGTCATTCATTTGGTTATAGGGGAAGTCCTATTTAGGCCCCCTCCACTATTGCTTGGAGTCCTAGCCAGGGACATTGTGTGGGTTCTTGGAGGTTTCCTTAGCACTTGGTTTCTTTCCAATCCCATAGTGGCTTCCTCTATCAAGACATCTGTTTCTACTTTCTCCCTCTTTGTTACTTCTCCAACTCAACCATCTCCTTCTCTAATTATTTGTTTCCACCTCTCCTTGCTCACTTCCTTGTACTATCCCAGTTTACTCAGCAGATCTTCTCTATTCCTCCTTCCCAGGGGGATCCCTGGATGTCTCTCTTAAGTTCTTTCTCATCCAAAACTGTTCAGGTGTTGTGGTTTATAGCCTGCATATATTTTTGTTTTTGTCTAAAATCCACTTATGAGTGAGTATATACCATGTCTGTCTTTCTGAATCTGTGTTACCACATTCAGAATGATACTCTTCAAATCCTTCGATTTGTCTGCAAATTTTAGGATATTTTTATTCCTTCTAAGTAGTACTCCATTGTGTAAATGTACCACAGTTCGTTTATTCATTCTTCGGTTGAGGGGTATCTAGGTTGTTTCCAGGTTCTGGCTATTACAAATAATGCTGCTATGAACATAGTTGAGCTAATGCCTTGGGGTACGAATGTGCATCCCTGGGTATATGCTCAATAGTGGTATTTCTGGATCATTGGGGAGATTTATTCCCTGTTTTCTGATAAACCACCACACTGCTTTCCAAAGTGGCTGTATGAGTTTACACTCCCACCAGCAATGGAGGAGTGTTCCCCTTGCTCCACATCCCCATCAGCATAGGAAAATCTGTGTTTTTGATCTTAGCCATTCTGGCAGGTGTAAGGTGGCACTCAAAGTTGTTTTGATTTGCATTTCTCTGGTGGCTAAAGATGCTGAGTAATTCTTTAAGTGTCCTTCGGCCATTTGTAATTCTTCCGTCGAAAATTCCCTTTTAAGCTCTGACCCCCATTTTTTTAATTGGATTCTTTGGATTTTGGCCTCTAATTTATTGAGTTCTTTATATTTTAGAGATCAGTCCTCTGTCAGATGTAAGGTTGGTAAAGATCTTTTTTTTCCATTCTGTAGGCTAACGTTTTGTCTTATTGACCGTGTTTCATAATAAAGGCAATAAACAGCAAGTCAACAGCCAACATCAAACTAAATTGAGAAACACCCAAAGCAATCCCACTAAAATCAGGAACAAGACAAGACTGTCCTCTCTCCCCTTATCTATTCAATATAGTTCTCAAAGTTTTACCTAAAGCAATGAGAAAACAAAAGGATATTAATTAATAGGAATACAAATTGGAAAGGAAGAAGTCAAACTATCTATATTTGCAGATGATATGATCATATATATATAAGTGACCCCCAAAATTCTACCAGGGAATTTCTTCAGCAATATAGCAGGGTACAAGATTAACTCAAAAAAATTAATAGCCCTCCTATAGACAAATGGGGCATATTTTTAATCTCAGCACTCAGGAGACAGAGACAGGTGGATCTCTATGAGTTTAAGGCCAGCCTGGTCTACAGAGCTAGTTACAGAATATCTAAGTGTTCACAAAGAGACCCTGCTTGAAAAACCAAACAAACAACAAAATAAAATATAACAGCGCAGGGCCAGATGGATTCAGTATAAAATTCTATGAAACTTTAACGAAATAATTAATGCTAACATTCTTCAAATTGTTCGGGAAAAAGAGAAACAGAAGGAACATTGCTTAACTCTTTTTTTCCTTTTATTGAAAATAGATTTTTCCCTGACCCCCCACCAGCTGAAACACTCTTAAGAGAAGGTCCTACACTTCAGAAGAGCAGTACAATATAGCCTATCCTATTATCAGAGGTATGAGTGAGGTAGCCTCAAAGGTGTGAGCATGGAAGGGCTCTCCCTATTTCTCATCTATTTTGTAATGGCATGGGGGAGAGCTGTCTCCCCCTCCCCATCAACATCTGGAGCAGAAGGTAGAATTGACCCTGTCATAACATGGGAAGAACTGTCTCTGACCCCCACCAGCTGCTACACTGAGAAAAACAGGCCATGCACCACATCAGAGCGGCTCAACAGAGCCAACCCTTTTAAAGAAGATGTGGACAAGCCAGCCCCTAAGTTGTGAGCACGAGAGAGCTCTCCCCATTTTTTACCTGCCTTTTGGTGGCATGGGTTGGGGAATAATGCCCTCCCTCCTAACCATAAATACCTGGGACAGGTGGGAGAACTGGCCCTGTGGTCATAAGAGTGTGAGTACTCAGCATCAGTAGGATAGTAGAAATCAGAGGCCTTGAACCAGACCAATGAATCATTGTAACAAACCCTTGCAAGTAATGACTATAGACAAAGGGGTTTACAGTGTGACTCACTGTGTCACATTGCAGCTTCCGCAGTGATATTTTAAAGTTTTCCCTCTTCTTTATTCTATTCTATTTTCCTTTTTCTCTTAAACTTTGTTTTATTTGGGGGTGTGCAGGGGTGGATGGTGAATGCAAAGAAACTGGAAAGTGAATGGGATCAAGATGCGTGATATAGAAGACACAAAATAAATGAATGAATACATACATACATACATACATACATACATACATACATACATACACAATATCCAAGATTATGAGACTCAATGAAGGATTCTAAAAGGCAAGTTCATAGCACTAAGTGCTTACATTTTAAAAAAAAATGAAAAGATCTCATACTAGTAACTGAATAGCACATTTGAATTCTCTAGATTAAAAAAATCATACTCAAAAGAAGTAGAAACAAAGAAATAATTAAATTCATTGACTGAACAAACAAACTCAATATAATCAATAAAACAAAGATTTTATTTGAGAAAAATTATAAGATTGATAAGCCCTTAGGCAAAATTAAAAGGTGGAGAGAAAATATCCATATTAACAAAGTCATAAATGAAATGGACACATAACAACAGAAGCTGAGGAAATCCAAATAATCACAAGGTCATATGTTAAAGATCTGTACTCAATCAAATTAGTAAATATAGAAGAAACTGATAATTTTCTCAGTACATACCTTATAACAAAGTTAAATCAAGATCATATAAACAATTTAAACAGACCTACTAACCCCTAATGAAGTAGAAAGAGTAATTAAAAGTCTCCCAACCAAAACCAGCTCAAGGCCAGATGGATGCAGTACAGAATTCTACCAGACTTTTAACAAAAGAATTAATGCCAACATTCTTCAAATTATTTAGTAAAAGAGAAACAGAAGGAACATTGCTTAACTCCTTTATTTCCTTTTATTGAAAATAGATGTTTCTCTGACCCCCACTAGTTGCAGCACTGGGAGAACAGGCCCTACTCTTTGTCAGGGCAGCACAATAGAGCCAACCCTGTCAGCACAGGTGTGGGTGAGCCAGCCCCGAAACTGTGAGCATGGGAGAGCTGTCCCCATTACCCACCTGTCTTGTGGTGGCATGGGTCAGAGAAAGTTTTCCTCCTCCCCCTGCTCATCAACTTCAAGGGCAGGTGGGAGAGCCAGCCCTGTGGTCCTAAGAGTGGAAGAGACATCCCTATTACCACAGGTATGGCTGAGCCAGCCCCAAACTTGTAAACATGGGAGAGCTATCTGCAGTTTTCATCTGGCAGATCCTCCAGCTGCCCAGGCCCACACCCAGAGTTATAACTTGACCGACCTCATCATCCACCCCATTTATAACATGCTGGAGCAAGTGAAAGACCCACAGACCAAAAGGTTCAGTAACTCCACAATACAGGGCAACAACAGGAGACGCAGGAAGAGTCCTGGTGAGGACCCAGCATCAAAGGTGTAGTAGAAACCAGAGGTCTTAAAGCAGACCAATGACTCTTTGCAACAATCACAAGTAATGACTATGGACAAAGGGGTCTATGGTGTGACTTAACTGTGTGACACTGCAGCTTCCATGACAATATTTTTTATTGTTTCTCTTTTTGTTTCCCTTTTACTCTTTCACGTTTTTAACTTGGAGCAGAAGGTTGCAGGGGCAGAGGGTGAATGTGAAGGGACAAGAAAATAAATAGGATCAAGATATATGATGTAAAAGATACATAGAATAAATTAACAAAAAGAAAACACATTTTTTCACATAATCTCTCCTGATTACAATTCCCCCCTCTGCTCCCCACAGTTTCTCCCATCTCCCCTCCCATCCAGATCCTCTCATTTTCTGTCTCTCAATAGAAAATAAACAGGATTCTAAGGAAATATAATAATAATAATAATAATAATAATAATAATATGATTTTTTAAAAGCCTTACACACTGGAATTAAGCAAAGCAAACAGAAGAAAAGGAGGCCCAAGGAACAAAGACAAATCCATTCCCACATTCAGGAATCCCATAAAAATCAAAACTGGAGGCCATAATGCACATGCAAAGGACATAGAGCAACCCCATGCAGCCCCAGTGCATGCTACTCACAATATCCGTAAGTTTGTATGAGCTTGAATCATTTAGATTTAAAGGGCCTTTTATTCCATCCTCTCTGGCCCTTACTCTTTCTGTTTCCTCTTCCACAGAGTTCCCTGAATCCTAAAGAGAGAGATTTGATGGAGACATCCCAAGGTCTCTCACCCTCCACATAGTGCCTGGCTGTGGGTCTCTTTGTTTGTTTCCATCCACTGCAGGAGGAGGCTTCTCTGACAATGGCTGAGCAAGGAACTGACTGATCCATAGGTTTGTTTGGTTGGTTTGTTAGTCAGTTTTTGTTATTTTTCCCAGTCATGTTTGAAGTTACCCTCGATCTCTTGGCTAGATAGCCTCTACTTCTTAGCAACATCAGTAAAGCTTCTATCGTGTAGAGTGGCCTTAAGTCAAATCAGACATTGGTCAGTTACTCTCACAAGCTTTGTGCTGCCATTACACTAGCAAATCTTGAAGAACCCAGTATAGATCAAAGGGGTTGTGACTGGCTTGTTGTTTACTTTGCTCCTTTGGTAGTGTGTAGATGGCGTTCCTGTGCCAAAGGTAGTAGCACACAGGGGATGAAGTTTTATGTAGGTAACAGCTCAACTCCTACACATTCAATAAGTTGTGCGGATTCTAGTAATATGGCCTTGCTGTCAGTCTGTGGAAAATAAACTATACTATTGACAGCCTAGGTTGTTTGGGGTTTTCTATGGGACCCCTTTAGCTAGCTAACAATTCAATTAGATGCAACCTAAACCTTGTACTACTGGAAAGCCAATCCAAGGTTTCCCTGAGGCCTTAAAATATGGTAAAGAAATGTAATTCCTTATCTAAATCCAAAAGCATGCTTGGCAAAGCTTAGGAATAGGACCTTGAAAGAGCTGTAGTTTCTGATGCTGGGAACTCAGCTTTCTCACCTCAGACAGCTGTGTTTATCAGTCTCACAGCTGCTGAGCATTATTAGTTCTATGACCCACTTGAGGTATCCTGTGCTCCATTTGTGCACCATGGCTTGGTTAGTTTCCAGTTGACTTCATCATGATGGCTTTCTGCTGACTCTGCTCCATTTTCCCCTTGAAATCTCCATATAAGATGCTGTTTCTGAAGAAGCCTAGTTAGCATAAGGCAGAGCTTGCGCAAGACCTCCTGGTCCAAAACTTCCTTGTGTTCCTGTTGTATAACCCCCTGGTACCTGAGGAACCTGACACTGAGGAAAAACAGATAGTCTTGTCAACCAGTACCAAAGGGAGTTTCCCCAAACACATTCCTTCTGTGATGCTTGTAAAAACACACTGCACTTCAGAAAGTGCTTACTTTGGTAACTTTGTGATCATTTCCCTGCCCCTACCATACACAGCTTCATGGGACTCCTGCTTTTCAGTGTAGGATGCTACTCAGGCTACAATTTATTACAACACAGACAAATGCCATATCCATGAGGGGAAAATATGGTGGCCAGTCTGGAGGGTTCTATATACAGTCTTCCTTTCATGTCCTCACAAAGTTGACCCTCCTTTAGTGAAATACAGTGTGGAGTAGCATCTCTGCCTAGTAAGGACTGCCTAAGACTCAGGTTCCAAGGTTTTTAAAGACAAATCACATAGGCATCATTCTCTAGCCCCAACAACCAAAGATTTAAACTTTCAATAAAAAAAAAAAAGTTATTACGCATAAACTGCAGTATCTAGGTAGAGGGACACAGCAGCCTCATCAGCAATATGAACTAGACAAGATCAAGTTCCCAAATGCCAGTCTGCCACGTGCTTGCGATGAGTCTTGACCCCGTTTTAATTCCATTTTCTCACTTACTGATGAGGGGATGTAATAAGGAACAGAGGACCCAGTCTTCACAAGGCATTCAACACAATGTCTGGCAGGAAACATTCTGTGTATGCTATTATTGTTATAAAGTTGAACAAAATTATGTTAGAGGCTATTGTAAGAAATCAAAGTTGTATGAGATTTTTCCTGTGAAGAAATATGCAACTCCTTACTAATATGCGTCAGTGTTTGGTCGGTTTATGTATCTGCATCTGTGGTCTTGCTGCTTTTGTTGAAGGGCACATTTGTTTAATAAAGGCCTTATAACTGTATCCACACTAGCTGAAAAACAGAAAGCATTGGGAAAGAGCAACACAGGCTAGTCATTTAATGATCCTCAAATTTTCAAGGGATTCCATTTGAATTGCAATGTGAACATTTGCTGTCCACAGCACTGAGAAAGGAAACACTGTAGAACGTAATGAACTGGGCATCGTGGCAAGGTCACTCTACACATCTGTCCTCATCGTGTTATAAATGAGAAACATACCTTCCATTTATCATTTTATAGTGCCAGATACTGGGCTTTATGCCTTCGTTTCATTTAACCTTCACAACAACCAAGTGAACCACGTTTTTTATTATCCTGATTGTATAGACGAGAAAACTGAAATTTGGGTGGCATGTCAGAACCCCGGTAGTGTGGGTCTAGGAATTCAAACTCAAAATGACAAGTCAGAGTCAGGGATTTTTCCCATTTCACAGTCTAACTTCCTTCACTCTAGAAGAGCTTTGTATACTCCAAAGTCCACTCACGTTAATTCCTTTGCCCTAACAGACTCTAGGCACTCATATTCAAAATAAAGGAAAGTAGATTCACATTAACCAAGGATTTAGAAGTCAGGCAAAAGGACTCTAATTAGGAGCCTTCTTTTTAATAGACTTTTCCAACGGATGAGTTATGTTAATGCCCTTACTGCAGCCAGTTTCATATATGGCTTTTATGAGAAGTGATCTGTTAGGAAGCAAGAATTAGAAATAAAAGGGATGAAATATGTATTTGGAAAGCCAGACAGATGGTTTTAACCAGACTTCCTTTCTCCAAGAGAGATAAATTCTTTGCATTTTTGTCTTCAGCCTTGCCTCTAGCTGTATTCAAGGTGTACAACATGCACACATAAACATATACTCAGCTGCAAAGGAAAGAATGCAGGAAATTCAAAATAGCATCATCCAAGGCCCCAGGGAATGGTCAATGAGCCAGCACATTCCAGGACTAGATTCCTTGGTCTACTGGGTAGAAAGGCTCAAGACCTCAACCTTCCTGGGACCAGTGCCTCCATTTCAAGGTCTCCTGTGTATTATAGAAAAATAAGAAGGGGGCAGAAAGGAAAGGTCAGGATTTAGCAGGGCATTCGAAGAGCACAGGGCATTTAAGAGTCTGCCTTGCAAAAATGAAAATTAGAATGTAAAATATACAAAAAAAAAAAAAAGAGCAACCTACAAGGACTGCAAGTGAACTGTAAGCCTTGTAACTTTAGGAAACTGAGATAATTTCTGACTTAAGGGAAGGAATGACATCTTTCTCAAACTATTCCTTACTCCTGGGGGATTTAACTATGTAAACTGTTCCCGGAGTTAAATAAAAGCATCCTTGGGGATTTGGGGAAAAATTCTGGAATAATGTTAAATAGGCAATTATGTACCATTCCTACCCCAGCCGGGTGGTAACAAGGGAATACATCTAGCATGGTTCTCTCTGAATAGAGCTATTGTGCTATTGATGTAAATTTTTTTTTTCTTTAAACTCCCACAAAAGGAAGATATCCTTAACTGGGCAAGCTTTACACAGAACTCTCAACTAGCTAGATGCAGAAGAGGACAGTCAATGAACAGGCAGAAGAGGCAAAGATAGAGATAAAGACAGAATTATGGCTATAAGCTTCATCACTGCGACTGAAGATAAATTACATTCTCCTGAAATGCTGGTTTCTCTTAAGACAAAAGTATCTTAAATATTTAATGTCATAAAGTTACTGCAGTCTTTTATTTTTAAAACTCATGTCCAGTATCACAGACTGCTTTTATCCAGGTGGTCACCAGTCAGTTTTTGCCAGAGATATAAAATTTTAAGTTCATATGAAAATGGCATAGAAAACCAAATTGGAGACATCTTCAAGGCAGAACAAAGAAAGGGACCATCAAATAAGAATTGACATCTTCCTCTCCTACTGAATATGATGTGCATGGACTTGCCACAGAGGAACTACACAGGTGACATTTCTAGGTTACCATAGTCCAAAAGATAGAGTTCTGAGGTGTGCTACCTGTTATATTGGCATAATTATTTTGAGTGTCCCTGTGACTCAAAAATGTCCTTGTTTAGATAGAACACCTTACCGTAAATGTTACTTTAGAAATTGCTACTGTGATATATAGCTGGAGATATATATCCCATGCTCTCACCCGAAAAACCCTCTCTTAACATAAGCCTACAGCCGGATAGTGACTATTATGAAAGTCTAGTGAGGCAGTCCCAGAAAAACTAAGTGACAAGGAGGACCCTAAGAGGGGCACACATGGACTGCTCTGGGTAAGAGAAATAAATAAAAATCTCCTGGGTAAACTGGGAAGTGGGGAAAGGAGGGAAGGATTAGAAATGAGAACATGAAGGAACAGGATGATCAAGTTGTGGCAGGGACAAAAATGAAGGGCAATGAAAGAGATATCTTGATGAAGGAGGGCATTAGAAGGTTTAGGGAGAAACCAGGTACTAGGGAAATTCTCCAGAATCCAGAAGGATGAGCCCAGCTAAGATGCCTAGCAATAGTGGAGAAGGTGCCTGAACTCGACTTTTCTTGTAATCAGATTGGTGACTATCCTAATTGTCATCATAGAACCCTCATCCAGCAACTGATGGAAGCAGATGCAGGGATCTGCAGTAAAGCACTGTGCTAAGCTCCTGGAGTCCAGTCAAAGAGAGGAAGCAAGGTAGAGTCAATATGATGATGGGGAAACCCACAGAGACAGCTGACCAGAGCTTCTAGGAGCTCACAGACCCTGGAGTAACAGCTGGGGGGCTAAAGGAGGCTCTCTGAATGTGAGTGACAATTGTGTGGTTTAGTCTGTTTGTGGAAGTGGGACCAGGATTTATCCCTGGTGTATGAACTAGATTTTTGGAGCCCATTCCCTGTGGTGGGATACCTTACTAAGCTTTGATGCAAGAGAGGGAGAGGCCTTGCCCTTGATTCAACTTGATACGCCAGGTTTTGTTGACTCTCCATGGGAGACTTGACGCTTTCAGAGGAGTGAAGTAGACAGGTGGTAGGTTCGAGGAGGAGCAGGAGGAGGGGAGGAAGGGGAAACTGTACTGTGGTTGGTGTGTAAAATGAAAAAAAAAATTAAAAATATCTCAGGGAGGACCTGGAGGGAGAGCTCAATGGATAAAGTGCTCAGTGAACAACCATAAGGATCTGAGCTCAGATCTCTAGCATCTGTATAAATCCCCATGTAAGAAACTTTCTGCAGTCCTCAGTTTCAGGTCTCATTTATTAACAGTTGCTCTCATTGTGCTACTGGTGCTAGAAAGTGGTTACCTGTACCAATCATTCAAGGCTATTTCTCACTTTCTCTTCTATTAGATTCAGCATAACTTGGTTTATGCTGAGGTCTTTCATCCACTTGATCTTGAATTTTGTGCAGTGTAACAGATATGGGTCTATTTTCATTCTTCTATATGCCATCATCCAGTGATGTCAGCACTATTTGTTAAAGATGTTTCTTTTTCCCATTGTATATTTTGGCTTCTTTGTAAAAAAAAAAAAAAAAAATTAAGTTTTCTAAGTGTGTGGGTTAATGTCAGGAAGCTTCTGTAAGGACACAGTCAATAAGACAAAACGACGGCATACCGAATGGGAAAAGATCTTCACCAACCCTACATCTGACAGAGGACTGGTCTCTAAAATATAGAGAGAACTCAAGAATTTAATCCAATTAAAAAATGGAGTACAGATCTAAACAGAGAACTCCCAACAGAAGAGTCTCAAAATGGCCAAAAGACACAAAGAAGTGTTCAAAATCCTTATCCATCATGGAAATGCAAATTAAAACAACTCTTACACCTGTCAGAAAGGCTAAGATCAAAGACACTGATGACAGCCTATGATAGAAGGAATATGGAGCAAAGAGAACACTCCTCCATTGCTGGTGGTTGTATAAATTTGTGCAGCCACTTTGGAAAACAGTATGGCAGTTTCTTAGAAAACTGGGAATCTACCTCATGCTCTAGTAATATCACTCTTGGGATGCACATTGATATCAAAGACATTTGCTCAACTATGTTCATAGCAGCATTATTTGTAACAGCCAGAACCTTGCGGTATATTACCACAATGGAGTAGCATGCAGAAGGGGTTTTTTTGTTTTGTTTTGTTTTGTTTTTGTGACATCTTGAAAAATGCAGGCAAATGGATGGAACTAGGAAAAAAAATCATCCTTAGAGAGGTAAGAAACCCAGACCCAGAGAGACAAACATGGTGTGTACTCCCTCAAAAGTGGATATTGGGCATAAAGAAAAGGATAAGCAGGTTAAATCCACAACCCCAGAGAAGCTGGGTAGCAAAAAGGACTCTAAGAGAGACATCCATTGATCCCCTGGGAAGGGGAAATAGATAAGATCTTCTGGACAAATTGAGATCATGGGGCAGGAGGAAAGGGGCCGTGGGAAGAGAAAATGAGAAAACAGGATGGGAGAAAACAGGTAGAGAGAGACTGAGGGGGGAACAAGAAAATAGATATCTTGACAAAGGAAAACATTTGGGAATTAGGGAGAAACTGGGTGCTAGGTAAACTCCCAGGAATCCACAAGGATGACCCCAGCTAAGACTCCAAGCAATAGTGGAGAGGGTGCCTGGACTGGCCTTCCCCTGTAATCAAATGGATGACCACCCTAATTGTCATCATAGAACCTTCATCCAGCAACTATGGAAGCAGATGCAGAGACCCACAGCTAAGGTCTGGGCCAAGGTCCTGGAGTCCTGTTGAAGAGAAGGAGAAGGGATCACACGAGCAAAGTAGTCAAGATAATGAGACAGCTGACCTGAGCTATTGGGAGCTCACTGACTCTGGACTGACAGCTGGGGAACCTGCATGGGACTGAACTAGGCCCTTTGAATGTGGGTGACAGTTGTGTGGGTTGAGCAGTTGGTGGGGCCTCTGGCAATGGGACCAGGATTAATCCCTAATGCATGAACTGGCTTTTTGGAGTCCTGTAGAGAGATACCTCGCTTAGCACTGACACAGTGGGAGGGGCTGGGTCCTGCCTTGACCTGCCTGCACATTGTCCTAGAAAGTTAATGGTATTTATCTGGGCTCAATAATAACTCTCTCTATTATTATTTGTGGAGAGGCAATGGCTCAATCAGATTAGTTTTATGAGTTATATTAGCCTGCTTCTTTCTGAATTAAGGAGCTTCAGACATTGACTGTGCTGTTGGGAAGCTGCTATAAGACACAGTTACTCTTCAGGGCCAGGGCATAAGGGAAAATAATCACACCAACAGTGCATTAGTGATTCATACGAAACAAATGTGGCTTATTTTTAGTTTTTTTCCTCTCCTACACTGAATTCACCATACTAGGACCTGTATTATTTAACACTCACTGTGTTCTCACAATCTTCAAAGAGAAGTAAGAAATAGAAACTTTGAGTTAAAAAGGATATTAACCTCCTGATGGCAGGGGAACAAAAGAAATCATCAATTATAAAGTGCTCACTAAAGGGGGGAAGTTTTTAACGTCTTTCCTGCATTGATACTCATCATCCTTGAGGGATGGCATTAATAAAAAAGAAAAAAAAGAGTAAAAGAATCCCTGGTAGCAGGGCCCAGCCTTTTGACATTGCTATATAATTTTGCCATCTACAGACATGATTGGTTGTGTTGGTAGGTACTCTGGGACAAATATGGATCGTGGGCAGACACACTTATAAGAAGCCTATCCTTTCTACACAGGGACATCAATTCAATAATATGTGAAACAATTCCTTCATAATAAATCCAGAAGCCAAATAAGCTACTCCTTATCTCTGCATGAGTATAAAGCCAATCCCATAATACTTGGCAGAAAACCTGGGGACACCAAGGGCCCTGCATGGCTCAGTGACTCTGGAAATAATTCATAACTACAAGAGTCTTTTGGAAGAGGAAGATGAAGCTGGGACCCAGGTCTAACATTCACATTCTGGAGGAACTACTCAAGGAATTAGTATCTGTCTTATCTGGGTATAAATTCTAACAATATGGTACCATACAGGAGCCCCAAAAGAAAAACACTGGCATATGCACACAATTTCTCCTCACTTCCTCCTAAGCCCGAAAGGGGAAAAAAATCCAAACTTCAGACTTCTCAGTAGTGAGAAAAAGTTTTGGGGTCAGCTGTCCAATATTTTCTGTTTTGGGGGTTTCATGAAAGTGCCAGTTTATTTCTTATTCAATTTGGGCTGCTAATGTGTATCTGAAAATACTAAGAACAAAACCATAACACTCTGTGGGTTTGGGATGTTCCATGGGACCCGGGCACAGCGGAGAAATTGGGGAGATACTCTCTGGATAGGGAGAAGCAGCAGTAGAGCATGTGTGCATATGCACCACTTTCTCCAGATGCTACCATTTCCCGTCTTAACTGATTTCAAGACTTATTCCAGCTGCAAGGGTATGCTAAGAACTAAAGGGTTAAATACCACCTCAGAGCTCAAGGTATCATGTACAACTGTAGAAATGATAGAAAGAGCAAAAATATTGGAGGAAAAAAAAGGGAAGGGGGGAGAGAGAAAAAGGGAAGGGAGGGAGGGGGAGGGGCGAGGGAGGGGGAGGGAGGGAGGGAGGGAGGGAAACTGAAAATAGAGAATTAACATTCACAATGCAAACATCCCCGGAGATGATCAGAAAGGCAGGTAAGAGTAAAGCTACAGTCCCTATGTGGAGTAGGTGAAGGGTGGAAGAGATGTGTGTTCTATAATGTATGCACAAGACGCACAAAATATAGGAAAATGCATACTAACCTAGAGAAACTAAATATAACTTTCTAAAAGTCCATCAGACATAAATGGAAGGATATAAGTTTTCCAACAATGAATTCAGGATGATTTTAATAAATACTCATGTAGGAAAATATCGCATAATCAAAGGACACTAAAAACAAATAGAAAAATTCTGGGCACCACATACAGATTTGGACCTAAAAACAGGAATGACTGATCTGAACAAAAGAGATGGCTTTAAGGTTGTCTTCTAAGAGGACCAAAAAAATTTTTTTAAACTGGAAAAATGAAATAAAGAATGAAGAAAGTGTAAGAAATTATGAGACACTATAGTATATGTGAACATGTGGTGGGTATGCGTGTGTTAATGTGTGTGTGTGTGTGTGTGTGTGTGTGTGTGTGTGTGTGTGTGTGTGTGTGTGTGTGTTCATGCATGAGCATGCATGTGTGTATGTGGGCATTTCGCAGAAAAAGATCAAAAAAGATAAAAAGTTAATTGGAAATTTATGGCATATGCTATAATATGTATAAACATAAAGACACTATGCTAAGTGAACAGAGGCAACAAGAAAAGGACAAATTCAGGTGATTTTACCACTTGTGTAAAGTATTTAAAATATTTAAATTCATATAAGCAGAAAATAGAATGGTGGCTACCAGAGGAAGAAAGGGAGGGGTCACTGTGCAATGGACTGCTGTGGTAATATGTTCTGGTGCATTGTTAATGTTTGTCCCTCCTATTGGTTTAATAAAAAGCTGATTGGCCAGAAAGCAGACAGGAAGTATGGGCCAGGCTACCAGACTAAGAAAACTCTGGGAACAGGAAGAGCATAGGAGAGATGTCAGAAAGACTCCACCAGAGATATTAGCAGACACAGAGGAAAAATGACAACCATCCCGCCCTAAAAAAAGGTACTAAACTGCACGGCTAAACAGATTATTGGAAATAGATTGAGTTAAAATGAAAGAGCTAACTATCAATATGTCTGAGCCATAAGTCAATCAGCATAAAGTGAATATAAGCTTCTGTGTGTTTCTTTGGGACTTTGGGACAGCTGGTCCAGATCTTGGGCCTAGTCCAGGCCAGAAACTTCCTATTACAATGGACATAGAGTTTTAGGCATGCAAAGATAGAACATTCTATTCTAAAGAGTTGCTGTACAACAATGTGAATATAATTAACAATGTACACTATAAGCCTGTGAATTAATACCCAGATAAATTTAATGTGATAACTTTAACAACATTTTTTAAAATTCACATTCCTAAGATTCTTAAGCAGTGACATTATATGAGGATCCTCATTTTATAGCTAGTTAATCTGAAACACAAAAATTAAATTAACCTTCTACCTTAGCTACATTTTCTGTTGCTGTGGTAAAATACTCTGACAAAATGAACCTAGAGGAGAAAAGGTTTATTTTGGTTCACAGTACCAAGTAACGGTCCATGATGGTGTAAAGTGATGGCAGCAGAGCCTGAGGGAGCCATCACATTGCATCCACAGGCAAGAAGCAAAACGATGAGCCCCTGTGTTCAACTCATTTTCTTCCTTGTATTCAGCCAGTGATTCCAGAACAGGGAATGATGCCACCCACAGTGGGCAGGTCTTCTCTCTCTAATCCATTACCTTTAAACTCCACTCAAGTTCTTAATATATAGAATGAATGCAACCAAATTCTTTCCAGAACATCACACAGATGACCCAATAATCCGGCTCCTGAGAGAGTACTTGCTTTCCCCCAAACCTCATGAACCAGGTCCCTACTGTCTGCTTACAAGTCTTGAAGGCTTTCCTACCCCAGTTCCAATTGCCAAGAACTATATGGCGAGGTTTATCTTATCACAACAATAATCCCAGTCATGCTACTATTTTTTCTGTTTTAGTTACTTTTCCAGGTGCTACAATAAAATGATTTGACAAAATAAATAATAGAAAAAAAAAGAATATTTTTGGCTAGTTCCAACTCTGTATTCATTCAAGTTTTGAGGCAATAGGCAGGTTAAAACCATATTCTTGGCCAAACTATCACATGGATGACTCTTAGCCTAGTTCCTAATAGGTTCCTTGTTCCCCTCTAAAACATCGTGAGCTGTGCCTCCACTTTTAGCATTTACCCTAGCATTCTTCCAGCCTCCTACCAGAATCAAACTCTACTTCCAATGTGCTACGGCTTTTCTTGCGAAGAATACCAAACTCTTCCATAATCTAGCCACAAAACAGTTCTAAAGACTCAAAACCTGCGTCATCCTGATTATAAAAGAATGACCCCAGTCCTGGTGCCTGTTTTAGTTACATTTCCAAGTTAATGCAATAAAATAATTTGACAAAGTCAGCTTCAGAAATGAAGGGTTTCTTTTGGTTCACGGGTCAAAGGTACAGTCAATCAGAGAAATCAAGGGAAAAAGAATTGGAAGTCACTTGTCACATTGTAGCCAGTCAGGAAGTAGAAGGGGATATCTCTTCAGCTCCCTATCTCCACTTCTACACTCCTGGATCCCATCCAGAGCATAGCATCACCACAGTGGAAGGGTCTTTATACCTCAATTATGCTAGTCAAGACAATCCCTCCAAGATTTTCCCAAGGCCCCAGCTCTGAGATAATTCTAAATCTTATCAAATTGGCAATTGAAAGTATCTATCGAACTTGCCCAAGGGCATATAACTAAAGCAGTCAGGATCTAAACTCATTTTAATCCAAAACTTAATATCTTCATTACTGCCTTTTCCAATTGCTAAAGAGATGTGGTGACTGAGTACCTAACTCTCCCAGGCGTATAAGTCACCAACCTGACAAAGCTAAGAAACACAAGACATATGAAGAGTTTAATCCCCATCCCTTGCCTCTTATAAAAGAGACTGTGTGTGTAGAGCGAGTTTGGCAAATTGATATAAACTAAAACCACTGGGGAGGCTTTTAAAATTATACAGATGAACAGATCTCACATTTGAATTTAATTGATCTGGATTCCTGAAATCTCTCCAGATGATTGTAATGTGCAGTCACTGATACAGATCAAATACTAACTCAGAGAGAATATATATTTCAGAACTCATTTGGTATAATATAGCAAGTGAGGTAGATCTGAGGGCTATGTGGCCAACATGGGCTAGAATAGGCAAAGAAAGATGCACAGAAACTTAAAAATTCATATGAAATTTGAATAGGTGGAAGAGAGAATATAGATTAGCTAAAAAATAATAATAATGCTAGGATCGGTCTTGCTTGGATGGAGGCAAGGGTGAAGCTAAGCATATGCTTTCATGCTCAGCACAGAAGTTTCTGGAAACAAGAGTGCAGCAGTTTCGCTACTTCCATCTGGCCCGCAGCTGCTTTTGGTAATCACACAGGTTTGTCTGCTGCCAAAACAATAAAATTCCTGATAAGAAATTGAGCACCGTAGACTCAGCCCTATTCAAGCTTTGAATCTGGGATTCATTGCCGGACAGCACTGGAACTCCATGAGAATCAGGGGACATAATACAAGTGCACACTCATTTTCTTTCACATCTATACCATCACCCACTGATGTCCACTCATAAGCACATGAATAAAAGGAAACATAAGGATTGAAGGAACCCTGGGTACTAGCCCTGATTGTCATGAACAGGACTAGCTTCTCAGGGCTCTTGTGTCCTCTGCTGTAAGGCATGGAGGCAGATCAGCTATGATCACTTCAGCTCTGAGTTCCAGGAAGCTTGGATACAGGCAACTCAGCTTCCTAAAGGGTCTTCTACTTTACAAGGACAAAGAATGCTTTCAGAGCCTGCAGAAAACCCTAGGAAAGTAAGACTGCAAGACAAATACAATCACCCTACTAATCTGCAACTTGCTTTTTTTCTGAATCTCCAGTTTTATTTTTGATATTAGTACTAGGCCCAAGTCTCTAGAATATGAGAAGGCCATGTTCTCACGTCAGGTAATCTCCAAATGCAGCCCCTGATGAACCATATGTAAAATTGTTCACATCATGGTGTGGTCCCCTCCTAGATCTCCTGGGTTTTGTTAATTTTGTTCTGCTTTGTTTCTTTAAAGAGGGGATAAGAACACAAATCTTTATCCAGATTCCACCATTCTGATACAGAGCTCAGTTCATCCTACCTGGTACTGAGGTCTACTCCCCTGCACGGCCCTCCTTAGCATGTTTTACGTTCTCTGTTGCACATAGAACCTACAATTCTCCGTCACACTATAAACTTTTTTACTAATCATTTTTGTCGGCTAACATCTTCTTTCCCTCTACTATAACTACACAAGCTTTTTGTCTCCTTTAACTATTAATAGTACCTGGAGATAGTAGGTGATCAGTGCATGTTTATGGAATGAATAAACAGAATGAATTCACATGAACTAAAAGTACAATAGCCAAAACATGGCAGTAAATAATGAGAAGAAATGGCTACAGCACTGGGAAGGGCCCTGGCTTCTGTGCTCTTTAGATCTTTAAGTCTTTCGCCTTTTACTACATTTCCCTTCTTAACCAACAGAATGAAATGCACAGTGCAAAGTATGTCCAGGCTAAGACATAGGAATCTTCCCTTAGACCTCCCTGCTTGAAAAGCCAGCTGTTGGAGGTCTCTGTTCTCTGAGATAAAGAAGCACGGGATGACCAGGCAGAGAGAGAAGGGTGCTTGCTCAGCTCCAGTCAGCGCCAGTTCATTTGGAATACGGCTTCATGTGCATAGTTGACACAGCCTTTCTGGGTGTCAGCCAACCTGAGCCTTCCAGTGATATAACAGATTTTGAACAAGAATCTCCCACCTGAACCCACAAATGCAGGAAAGTCAGAAAAAAATGTAAACAATAATGATAAATAAATGCTTTGTGGGATTGTTTAATGGAGAATAGATCGTTTAAACCATACTAAACAACCCAGAAATTCTACATTTGGAAATCCACTTGAAACACCTGCTTCTGTGTGAAAGAAATCTCTACTATAGTTTTTAGTTTTAATTTTTTTGACAGCAAAAAGCTGAGAGAAAAACTCTGTCAGAAAAAAAAAAAAACCCTAAATAATTATGGCTTGCCTTTATTGGGAATGCTAATGATCAGATGCGAAGAAAGCAAGATTGTCCTTACATGTACAAACATGACATATAGTCAAGTTACATTCTTTAGTAATAAAACAACAGTATATCTTAGAGCATGTGACAAGAAAGTAGGCATAGGTAAAGTACATGGTAGGATGGTAAGTGCTGTGATAAAAACATCTATGGAGTAAAAGGACACGAGAGTACTTATTTGTTTGTTTGTTTGTTTGTTTGTTTGTTTGTTTGTTCTTAACCAAGTAAGAAAGTCTCAAGAGCAGGTGAAGGATGTGCTATAAGAGATAGTTGAGCAAGCAGAACTCAAAGCAGAGGAAATAGGACCCATATGTTTGCTGACTCTACACTGTCACTGATTTGATTTAATTTAGCAAGTTTGAATTGGCAAACACATCTCTAGGTATAGCATATGAATGTTTTTGGTTAATGCCATAAAGTGTGAACTTTGCCCTTGTCCAGCATATCCATGCCATACTTGCTGCTTCCCTTATGATGTCTTAGTAGCTACTTAAGTTCAAATTGATGGTTCTCACCCTGTGGGTCACAACCCCTTTGGCAAGCCTCTACCTCAAAAAAAAATCTATATTTCTATCCATAACAGTATCAGAATTAGAGTTATGAAGTAACAATGAAACTAATTTTACTGTTGGGTGTCACCACTACATGAGAAACTGTATTAATGGGTGGCAGCATTAGGGAGGTTTCAAACCACTGTATCAAATCAGCAGTTGTGATGTTGCAGCTTTTATGTACAAGTCCTTACTCTACTTAGTTATCACCCAGAGCATGAGACACAAAGGGGCAGACTAACTCTGACACTACATAGCAGTGCTTAAGACCATCTAATAAAAAACATAGCATGAGTGAGACTAAGTGATCCCTGTGATTTCAGGCCTGTGCTGGGAGTAATGGGGCGTGTCCCTGGGATAACTTGGCTAGGTGCACTGTCAGAGTCCACTAAAGAATAGAAAGAACCATAGGGTTATACAGGGGTGTGTGTGTGTGTGTGTGTGTGTGTGTGTGTGTGTGTGTGTGTGTGTGCGCGCACGTGCATGCACATGTGTGTGTACTGTGTGTATGTGTGTGTAACTGACTCATACTATTGCAAAGGCTTAACAAGTTAAAATCCAATAGAATAGATTGAAAAGCTGGACCCCAGCCAAAAGTCACAGTCAATTTCACAGCAAAGACTCATGTTTAAAGGCAATCTCTTGGCGAAGGGAAGCTTTTATCTTTTATGTGACCGTTAACTGATTGGATGATAGTCCATCATATGGAAAGGGATCTGATTTATTCAAAGTCTACCAATAAAAAACTTGCCTCACCCAAAATAAATAAATAAATAAATACAATTTTTTTTTGAAAAAGTGTCTATGATTTTCAAGATGCTCAGGGAACAAGAGATAAAAGCACTTACTGACAAGCCCTAATGACCTGAGTTCAATCCCAGAAATCCACATGTTGGAAACAAGAAGAAGAGAAAGATGCTCAAAGTCTTCTGGACTACATCCATGTATCATTATCATCACCACACACACACACACACACACACACATCATGATAAATAAATAAATGTAAAAACTGCCTTTACAGAAACATCTAGGATGCTTGACTAACTAAGAGTTAGCTACAAGTTGACATATAAACTTAACCACTACAAGATCGTCAACACATACTACTTAACTACTAATTTGTAAAACATATATGAAAATTATCTTAATGTTATGCTTACCTTTCTTCTACCTTCCTTGAGATGAGGAATCATATCTGAAAAATAGCTATAAATTGAACTCAACTCTGGAGAATAAGTATGAATTAAAATCCACTGTACTTAAAGTTACTGAAAATTTATCTGATTTTCTGTTAAGTAGATTTGAGCCGCAATAAAAATGGAAAATGGGCTGGGGTTGTTAGGGAGCAGTTTACACTCAAAAGGAAAATGAAAATATTAGATCTGGGACAGGATATAAAGAAGCAAAAGTCAATTGTTGTGCTGAGCATGTAGCCTATTTAAGCTTTCTCTGAAAATGAGAACAGTGGTAATGTGAAAACACAGACATGAGCCGGGGCAGAACTAAAGAACAAGACAGCAAAAGACTGTCAGCATGTCAAAGGGAGAAATGGTGGGGAGGATCAGAAAACGGTAGAATAGAAATGATGTCCCCCTGGGAATCATCATGCCTTCTGTTCAGAGAAGAGGCTGAAAAGAGAAGCATTGGTGGATTTCCTTAACAGCATTTGGCCCCTGGCAATAATGTCCTGAGCTTTAGAAGAAGAAGATAAAGCTGGGGTCAGAGAGCAGCCTGCGTGTGAAAGCCATTAACTCCCATTCCTGGATTCTTTGCTCTTTCAGCCTGAAGCCTCAGTGAGAATCAAATGCCATTTGTACTGAAAGCCAACTTGATCGTCACTCTGTCACCTGCATCCTCATTCCAAGTTACCCAGCTGAGAAGAATCACGTCTGGAGCAGAAATTAAATAAACAATTCATAACCAAAAACAAGCTTTCAAGCTTTTCTTCTGCAAGAGGAATTTATTTAATTTCCCTTTGCAGAGAGTCAATAAAATAGAAACTAGGCAATCTGTCACCCATATTTATTGAAACATCTTCTACAATCCCTGTATTTCTCGCTCGGGTTTTGGTGAGCTATTTTCCTGAAAGGCCTGTGGGTGGAATTATTTTCAAAGAATGCACTGGAATTCTGATTTGACTTAGGACTCGGGAGCCAAGGGTCAGAGGCACCTGTAAGTTTGCATCCACTTTCCCACAACTCTCTAGCCTGTGTCTCTAAGGAGAGTATGGGAGCTCATAGGTTCACCTCTGAATAAGACAACACTGGAGTATCTGGAGCTGTTGTTGGGGAACTGGTGACACCCTTCCAGAGACCACTCAGTCCCTTGTCTGGCTTCTGTCCTCAGAACATTTCCCAGTAAATTAATGCACAGACAATCTTTATCTCAGACAGTCAGCGAAAGGCTCCACCATTTATATTCTTCAAGGCCTTTTATGCTTCTGTCCAAACAATACAGATTAAACAAACCCAAGACTTTTTGTCCTGAGCCCTTGATTCTATAACCAAATTTAGTCTGAGTTTGAAGCACTTTAACTCCACCACCATGGATATGATGTCATTAGTGGCCTGCAGGCTTTAAGATGAAAAGTAATTCCAGGACAGGGGGGAGACCATGAACCTAGAGATCAAACAGTCAGATGCAATGTATCATGATAAATACCATATGGATAACATAATTTTTAATTCTTTGTCTTCAAAAGCAACACTGAACTCAAAGAGGTTTATGTAAGTAAATAAGCAACACCTAAAGTACCTGATACATAGTGAATGCAAATTGTTATTTCATTTTGCTGTCTAAAGGAAATGATTTCATCACAAGGAAGCAGAGCTGATTAAAGGCCATGTTCCCACAGGGAGGTAGAAATCATCCATTCTGTCATAGTTACCAGTTTATAATTGAAAGAGAGTAACAAGGTGATCTTTTCCCCTCTGTTTACCAGTAGTCTCAATGTCCTCTTGAATTATTGAGGCTTGTTTCGCTTGTTTATTAATGTTTATTAAGTGCTACTGAGATACATGGATATTCCTTCAGTACCAATAAAGAAATAAACAAACCGGCATTAAAATAATTAGTAAACGTGACAAGTAAAGTAAGAAAATGAGCGTAGAAATGGGATAAAGTAACTACATAAGGTAAGAAGTGTCATGGAAGAAGAAAAAAGCTCTCTGCAGGGGGACATTTGATATACATCCTGAGGAAAGACAGATGCCGCTCTTTTGGCTTTTCCAACAGAAGAACAGCAAGCTTAATTATCTAGCCTAAAATCCAAATGCCAACCATGGTCAGAGATAAAAAACCAAGAGGTGATCAGGAACAAGGGATGCCAGTCCTGTGGTGCTGAGCAACCTGACTCAGCAGTGTACACACAGAGGAAGGGGTTTGATTCTCTCTGTTCTTGGCTATGAAATGAGTTATAGCAAATTTCTCTTGCCAGCCCTTTAATGACACGTCAGGCAGAACTTACAGCATTACAGTTGGATTCAGGTATTGCATTAATCAGGCCAGTAAAATGAAATAGACTTAACTCCTCGATGGAACTCAATTCTCTGCTCTTCATCTGAGGCTGCGCAGCACTTGGAGGACAACATAATAAACTCCTCCTCACCTCCCCTGATCCCGTTTTCTGGGTGTCAAATTCTCCTCTTTGGTTTAGATCCTTGGAGAAGAAAAGAGAAAAGGGGAGGGCCATCTCCAACATCATGGCTGTAGCTGCTTCTCCTCCTCAATTGTCAATTCTGTCACAGACATCCAAATGCTGTCACTCACATGGGAGTGGGTAATGAAGCCTTGCAAAACCTTCCATTCCTTGAGGGAGCCAATCAACTTCAACCCACTCTGCATCTCCATCCTTCAGTGATGCACGCTGGAATCTCTTGCTCCCAGAAACTTTGCTAGTGCCTGGTTCCTTGTCACAATGTCCATCAGACCTGCAGAAGGATTAGCATCCTTTTCCGACTTCCGGTACAGTACAAACATGACGTCCCTAGTGCTCAACACACTCCACCATGCCATATACTTTACACAACTGGTAGATACTTTGAGAACTTGATAACCTCCTTGAATATGCAAATAGCCAACCTACAATTCACATCACTCACTGCAAACTGCAAACACTACCAGTCTCTGGGGACAGATGGACCTCTTAAAGTAGAACTGTCTTTTTTCTTGGCAAAAAAAAAAAAGGCATCTTTACTAAAATTACTATTTCACTTTCTAATTACCTCTTAATTATTCATGACTGGCCACTAGTGAATAGGTATGGTCTGAAATATGCTATCTGGCAAGTGATGGCCATGCTATCTCAAAGGCTCCCACCAAGTTATCCTAAAATGTGTGTTTTTGTCTCTACAAGAAACAATCCTTTGTAATGAATGCAAATGCTTGTGAAGAGGTGTGATAAGTTCTTCTCTATTCCTGAGTGATCTTCTTGTTTGAGTTCATAACAAAATGGAAAGTTAGGTAATTACATGAGTTGATTTCATACTGTGAGAGGTAAGACAATAGTAGAATCAAATATTCCCTTCTTAATTAACAAGCTATTGCACACACTGGTTCAATAAAAAATTAAATGAATAAAAGAAAGAAAAAAGCAATACCAGCTTTCTTTTGTGTGTATGGTATGTGCACATGTATATACAAATGCGTGTGTGGAGACCAGAGGGCAACATCAACTGTCTTCGTCCATCACTCTTGGACGAAGGTCTCTCATTGAACATAGAGCTCACCCATTCAGCTAGGCTGGTGGACTACTGGGCTCCAAGGATCCTCCTGTCTCCATGCCCTCAGTACAAGGGTAACAAACATGTGTCCCCATGGTCGGCTTTTAGGTGGGTGCTGGGGATTTAAACTAAGGTCATCAGGTTTGAGCCACAAGCAGTTTATTGACAGAGCTACATTCCAATCCATTGTCAGTTTGTATGTGTGTGTATGGGGGGGGGGGGTATGATGAAATCAAGTAAACATATTAATTCTTTATCTCTGACATTTATGATTATAAATATCATTCTAACAAACCATGTACTAAGCGTATGAAAAAAAAAAACAGATCTGAGGAATTGGAAGCTCAGTGAGTTATAGAGAATAAAATTTAAAAATGGTTACCATGGCACTACTAGCCATAGGACATCAGTGGTCAAATATCAATTCCAGGTATTCATCTGAACATGGAGTAGTAGAACACAGTAACCATATTATAACAGCCAACTTGGCCCCTGTCCCCTTAAGCCATAGGCACACATATGAGATGCACAAACAACACACCCTTGTTCTCAAGGCTCACCCCACATGTGTGACTTCCATTTTCTTATAAATGGTGACTATAACTCTTCAGAAATGTTGAGCTGCAAGTCCATGAGCTTAAAGAACTTCAGGTCACCTAAGTTTATAAGGTAGTTCTAGCCAGAGAGGAAACAAATAGATGAAAACTTTTGAATTATAAGACATGTTGTTTGCATTTTATAGGAAAAAAATTCTATGAAAAATAAACTTCTAAAACAACCAAAAAGAGACTAAAGTGTAAAAGAGAAAAAGAGCAGTGTAATTATATCTTAATTAAAATTTTATTTAAATTTTTAAGTAAATAAAAAAGTAAAGCTTTATGAACCTACCAATCCTTGATTTGCTTTAGTGTTTCTTATTGTAATAAAAAAAATGATAAGTCCCTGTGATACAAATTCAGTATCCCTCTAGTTCTCCCTCTCCAAGCCCCTACAGCCATTCCTCACGTGACCTGCAGACCTGCAGGGACCCCATACTTGGCTAGAACTATGTGGGCTACTTGTGTGTTTTTTCCTCTCTTCTCTTTTGGACTCCCTAGAGTCCTGTTAGACCTGCTCTGACTACCACCTCAGCCCTCCACCTGGGCCACCTCCACGCCCTTTGGACTCAGTTTCATCGAGGGCCAGAGCTAGTGTACCTCTAGTTCCACTTCTTTCTCGCTTCATGGAGCCAGACCCAAAGTTCTGCTTAAGAAACTCCAAAGTTATCCCTCTTTCCCGGCCTGCTTGCTTATCACCCCTTGCATCCACCACACCAGTCTGGGACCACTTGGAGTCAAAACCCAGGAGTCCAGAACTTCATATCTGGGGCTCAGAACATAAAATCCTGTAACACAGAGTAACCCCAAGATTGAAAATTCAGCATCATTCTTCTGGTCCACAACCCATCAGATTGGGTCAAGAGCGACCACAGAACCAGGCACTACCTAACAAATAAGAGGCCAGATATACCAAGAAATATCACAAACATCATAACTCTTGATGCTTAGATTATAGGGGTACAAGGGCATAACATCCAAGAAAATATTGTTCCTCCTCAACAAGCCAGCAACACTTTGTAACAGACTGACAGAATCAACTTTGTCTGATTCAAATGGCAGAGTCTATCACAGTGAAGAAAGTATGGTGGCTGGAACATCTCCATCTAAGACAGTGTGAACTTGTAGCACAGATACTTCTTATCTTGGTGAGTCAGAACAGAGCCTGCTCAGGCTATAACTCTGAAGGTTGCCCCAGTGACTCAGTGGCTCAAATTAGCTATTCACTCCTCCCCACTCAGTTCCACAATCTTCCTAAATGGTACCACCAGTTTAGGATCAATTATTCAACACATGAGTCTATGGGAACATGTCACATCTATGTCCTAACATCCTGCTCTTGGTTTTCCCAGATTAATAACCATCTACTGATATAAAATGCATTTAGTGCAACATTAAAAATCTCCATTGTCCTAACAACTCCCAACAGTATTCAAAGGTCCATAGTTTTTGGTAAAACTCAAGACAGCTCTTAGCTGTTGATTTTGTAAAATAAAATAAAACAAATTGTATCATTGTGATATCAAGTGGTAAGGGGGAGATTTTTTTCATTCTTAACTGGAGAAATTAGGTCATAGCAAGGAAAAATTGGACTAAATAAAACAGCAAACAGCCCACCCTGTATCCTGATGTTATCATGTAGGATTGATAATGTCATTATCTGAGTTCAAATAAGCTTTGGGAATCTAGCCATTCTGCACTGCACCTGCAGCACATATGGCCTCTCTTGGCTCCTCTCATTGCCTGCAGCTTTCTTTGGCAGTCATCCCATATTCCTGACATCTCCAACACCATTGGATATCCAGGGCAACGTTGATTTCACCTTTTCTTATTTCACACACCATTGCCTCAGAATCTCTCTCAAGGAATCTGACTTTGCTGCACACAGCTTGGCTCCATTAGCTTTTGTAGGCAACCTTGATACATGATCCAAAAAACTCTTGCATTCTGCAAGCCTGCAACATCATTGTCACATTCATGACATAACGTTGATGCCAGGTTAAGATGTAGCTGGGCCTAATTAGACCACAGCTACAGAGGCCTCCAAGATGCTATATCATCAATGTGCCTACATGGCAAAACCTGAGAAGACCTTTCTGTGAGTACTGTCTGAGCTGGGCACCCTGTGGTGGCACTCTCAACTCAGGAACTTGTCTTTTACATATGTTTTTCTTGAATGAATTTGCATCTAGATAGATTGGAGCGCTTGACTGTTGGGGTCTCGATCTTCCCTATTATCCCAGTGAAAATTAGCTTGCCATGCTTTTAATCTCTTCCATCATTAGTGGTCCCCTGTCAGCATCAGCTTTGTCTGTAATGTGAAATGGATGCACTCTTGCTTCTTTCTGCTCTGCTTCTTTGCTTTAAATCTTCACTCTGTAAGTGACTCAAATAGTCAGCAACAAACATGCTACTTTCTAAACGCTACGCTATGTCAGTCACAATTCCCTCCATCAAAAAAATACTCTATTACATTTTAATTCAACCTCACACGTATTTTCACGGTCTAGGCAGAACGTAGCTGTATTCTTTACTAGAATGGTACAGGCGTGGGTTGCAGGCTCAGTCCCCAGTAAAACCCTTGTTCCCTTCTGCAACCTCAGTAGCACAGATTCTAAGGTCCACATTTTTATGTGGCTTCTGCACTCCCTCTATAAGGGTCTCCACGTACAATGTTATGACTCTTCTCTAGCTTGAATCTCATGTTCTCCTTCCACAAACCAGGTCCAAGAGGGTATGAAATACCAACTCTCTTCTCTGGGTAGTATACTTTTTTCTTCCTTCCTTTCTCTTTTTATTTCTTAATTTCTTTCTTTCCTTTGTTTGCTTGCTTTGTTTAATGAGACAAGGTTTTACTGTGTAATAGCCCTAATTCTTAACTGGAGCCTCACTATGTAGAGCAGGCAGGGTCAAACCTACAAAGATGCGCCTGCCTCTACTTCCTGAGTGCCAGGACTGAAGGCATGCACAAGCACTCCAAGCTTATTTTTTCCTTCATATAACAAAATACCTGAAGTGAAGCAACCTAAAAGAGGAAGGATTTGTTCTGACTCCTGATTCATGGGACACGCTCCATCATGGGAGGCAAAAGATAGTAGCTAGGGAAACTTTGTCCTTAGGGAGAAACACTTTTGGCAAGGTTTTTTAGCATCCTGGTGTATCTAAAAGAAGAGTGCTTAGGGAAGAAGTGGGACCAGAGTATAATACTCTGGAGTCCACTTCCTGTGGTCCACTTGCATAACCCAAGTTTCATGCCCACAAAGGTGCTATTTCCTAAAATAGTGACTATCTGAGTGCCAAGTGTTCAGATGCATTAGTCAGTGGAGCCATGTTTCATATTCAAATCATAAAAGTGTTAAGTGGTTATTGGTGATGTCATGATTGCATTAAGCTGATATCAGGTTTATTATGGTGCTGTTAGTACTTGTTCTCTTCTGTCTCAGTGGTATTGAAGATTTATCCTTGAAGCAGACCAAGAAGACCTTCAAATGAAACGATAAGAAATATTTATCCCAACAGGTGTGAAAATCACATTAAAGAAACATAAGAAACGAAATACAAGACAATATGACTCCTAAATAACTAGATGAAATGAACTAGATGGTAAAATGCAACAAAGCACTCAAAAGCCAACTTGAAGAATGAAAATACACAGATGGATTAAATGAGAAAGTCAACAGACTTGGAGACGATAACATCATAAATGAGAAACTCAGCCTTGTGGAAGAGAAATGCACCAAAGGTTGGGGAAATGGAAGAATGTTCTAAATGAAAAACTCAACAAGTCACATTAAAACCACAATATCTGACCTGGTATAGTCTTTTCTCTTTTTTCTTCTTCCTTTTCTCTTTTTGGGGGGTAGAGTGCAAGAGTAAGAGAGTGAACCCAAAGTGAATGAGAATCAGAGTGTAGCATCTAAAATTCTCAGATAATAAAAATATTATGTTGGAGAAGACCACAGTATCTAGGCTTGAAGGTCAAAGAATTCTCATGTTTACATCAGCAAAATAAACAAACAAACAAACACAACTATAACTTTTTAAAAGTATGAGACGTTGTCAAAGGACCAAACCAAGATCCCTGGAATAAAAAGGGTTGAGATTAAAATTAAAGGCACACACACATAAAACACATTTGATGAAATTATTTGGATCCCTTAAATAAGACATTTTCAGAAAATCTCTGTTCAGCATGTTGTAGTTAAGATCCAAAGATTGTAAACCAAAGGACCAATTTTTAAAAACTGCAAGAGAAAACCACCGACAACAAAGTCCATGTGAATAGCACCAGATCTCTCCTCCTGAGAGTAACTAAAAAATTAGCCACAAGGGCATAGAAGGACTGGACAGAATAACAATGGATGTGATTAAACCAACAATAATACATGGAAATCAATAAAGTCATAAGCCAAGTGGAGGGAGGGGAAACTGTGGTTGGGTTTATACTGCATGAGAGAATCTTTTCAAAAACAATAACAACAATAAAACTACCTCTCCCCTCCCACCCCCGCACATTAAAAAAACAAAACAAACAACAAAAAAAAGCCTCTTGTGACTCTTTAAATACATAAAAAAGTATGTTACCGAACCTGATGGTCTGAGTTCAGTTCCTGGAACACACTTGGCAAGAGAGAACTGACTTCTATAAGTTTCCCTGTGACTCCACTCACTGGTATGCACATACACACACACAAACACCTAAGTGTACAAAAGAATTTTTCCATCAAATTGCATTACTATACCCATCACTATACCTATCCCTCCCTTCTCCCCACATAGCTCTGTGCTTCACTGACTTTTATTCTCTGTTTCTTTGAAATTTACTTTTTATCTTCCATGTATAAGTGAGGTCATGAAGCAGCCATGTTCCTGTGCCTGGCTTAGTTCACTTGACATGGTATCTTCTTATTATACTTATTTTCCCTCATATTTTCATTTTTTTGTAGCCAAATGTTATTCCATTGTGTATTTATATCACATTCTCCTTATCTAAATATCAGTAAACACTTAGGTCAAGCCCATATCTCAGATGCTGGCAATAGTGATGCAATGGGCCTGTAACTATAAATGTATCTTAAATTTCTTTGCATATATAACCAGTAGTGAGATTCATGAATCATATTGAGAAGAAAGCTATATTTTTATTATAAAGAAAGAAATAAAAAAGTAATTGGGATACAGCTAGAGAGCGTTTAGCAGTTAACATCTTACAGAGCACCTGCATTTGATTCCCAGTACCCACTTCGAAGCTCACAACTACCTGCAACTCTGACTTCAGAAGATTAGATCCTGTCTTCTGTACTGCACAGACTTCTGTCCTCACGACATGCCCACATAAAGACATACATATATAAGTAAAAATAAAATAAGATATTTTAAGAGTAGTATTATATAGAAATTCAACTGAAAATTAATAGTTTTTAATACATTTTCTATTCAACTCTATAGAAATAGTCTTCAAAGATTAAAAAGTGTACAACTGTATTGTGTAAATTTTAAAGTAGAACTTATATAAACAGAAACATGTAGACAATTACCTGTTGTTGGAGATGAAGACCAGTGAACCATAAGACATAAAACATAACACAGGAGGTCAAAAGAAAATAAACAGAAAAGAAGTTAGTTATCTGGAGGAACACATTTAAAACTCAAAGTTGAACTCCACTATATTTATAATTTGGTCCTTTTAGTCTTAGAGGTAAGGGAAATCTAAGAATATGAAGACCTAATTGATCCAAATATATCTGGTTTACAGGGGAAAAAAAATCCTGTAGCTGAAAACCTTATTACGTATTCTAGGCCTGGCAGTAAAGAATGTTACATTATACTGTTTTAAGGACATGGCAAGGAGAAGTCTAAGGGAAAGGGAATTTGCTGCCAAACTGGGTCCAGGCCACAACACTCACCTTCAGAACAAACTCTTCCAGAAACATTTCCAGAGTAAGAGTCAGAGGAAGGATTAGGAAATAAATGAAATGAAGCTCATGTTGTGGCTATGGGATAACAGCCAAAAAGAGAAGCATTCAAATTTATAAATGTCAGTTTCCCTTATGAATGGCAAAGCAACATGAGAAAACCCAGCTTATCTACTGTAAGTACCATCACTAAGTAAATAAACGATCCATATTCTGAAAATGGCAACAATTTAGAAAATGACAAGACTATCTTCTCCATTCATTGTCCTTTAAGTCCATACAAAAAAGTCAACTGACCAATACACAAAACATGCACATATACAACCCCTTCCCCAACACAGTGTTTGCCTTCATCTTTAGGGACATGAACTATGTAGGAAAATGTCACTTTGAAAATACTTCATCATCATAAAATATATACGATTGTATTGATTTTTTTAAATAATGAAATCAATAATGGGGTCAAATAGTCTGCCAAGGAACTCATTCTCTGAATTGCTTCTTGTAGAGTCAATTATTTATTTTGCTCCTCATGGTAGTCAACATGCAAGGATGGTATCAGGAGTACACTATGTTAGACCTCTAACTCCACACGGATCAAGTATCTTCAGCAAAGAGGTAACACTGTTGTGAGCCTTGAGTAACACAGCACAAGCCCGCATACACTGATTTATGTGGCACTGTGTAGCAGGACTAAAGGCCATGTATTTTAATAGTAACAAAAAGAAATTTCAGGCAAGAACATGAAGTAATAAAAGTATTCCATGCTGAGGAATGGGGTTACCCTGCAATTGCTTCCTTCATTTTGTTGATGAGTGAAACTTCTTAAAGTCTGGTGCTGAATAAGAGATTATTGTCCTCAATAATCTATTATTAAGGTAAAGGAGCTCTTTTGAGATGGGAGGGAGCAGGGGAAACGATAAATTTGTTTCTTTCATTCTCTGCAATTAAGAAAAACAATAACCTCTTAATTATTTTTTTTTTATTTTGAAGCTTTTAGGTTTAACTGATGTTCTTTGGCGATCTTCTCATCAATTAACGGGATATGTTTGTCTCTTTTATTCTGTCTGTCTCAAAATCTTCCCTTGTACTTCAAAGCCTTTTATAGACTCACATGTGAAAATCTACACACCCCATAAAACTCAGATACCTGAAATCACAACTAGATGCTTAAAGATTATTGATTAATAGAACTATAAAATAAAACATAAGGCTACAGTTTTAATGTCTACTTTAATTTTTCCCTCTCGAAACCTTGGTAACAAATAAAATCTTTGAGGCAGTAGCTTTCTTCTTTTATGACTGGCAAATGCTGAAATACAAGTTTCTCCTTCAGCATAGCCTATGCTTCTCCATATTTGCCTTTCAAATTTTAAACTGACATTAAATTCTACCTTCAAAAGCTCTGACTAAAGAGTTATTAAGTTTATTATTGGGATAAATTGATGGCCAAGATAGACATTCAATATGAACCACAAAGAATTTAAGTGAGACAGGATGGTTCCTGTTCACCTCCCATTCTACGTGATGTACAAATAAGAAGACAAAAACACTTGACTTAAAAAAAAAAAAAAAAAAAAGCCAACATGCAGAAATCCGCCACTTAGAGCTTAGATTTTATAGTAAATAGTAATTTTGTCATTCAAAAACATTTTTCCTATAAGAACAATGGAAAATGAAGCTTTAGATGCAAATAATAATAATCTCATCGAATTCTATTCAATACATAATAAAAGCATTAAGATAGTTGATCATTTCCTTAAATGCACAGTATTAGGACATTTCAGTATATAGAAACAAAATGGATATGAACACTCAAACATAGAGCAAAGAGTGATGTGGAGAACCTAAAAGAGGCCATGGATGAATGATAGCTAGAAACTCCCCAAGTTTGGCAACAGTCACAACTTTCTGAAGTTGAGGAAGTTCCACATAGGATGAATTCAATGAAATTCCCCCGAGACAGATCTGAAAACTACAGACAAAGCCGGTCTTTAAGAGCAGTGAGAGGAAATGCCACATCACTTCGAAGAAGACATCAGTTCAAGTGACAGCAGACATTTCCCGGAAGCAGCAGAGGTTAAAAGGAAAAGGCGCAGCAATTTCCAAAAGTTGAAAGAGCTGTCAACTGCTAATTCTGTATGGGTCGACCCTGCTCTTTAGGAATGAGGGGGTATAATGGCATTTTTAAATGAAAAAAAAAAAAGAAGAAGCTAAGATCATTCACTGTTAATAGCTTTACTGTTAAAAGTTGAAAAAGAAAGGTCTTCGAATATACAAAGAATGATAAAAAAAAAAAAAAAGACAGAACGTGAGAGCATCGGAACCAAAAGGCAAGCAAATATATGATTTAATAAAATGAACTATCAACATGAGAGTTTTACAGATAAATGCGTGATGACTGAAACAAAGCCATGACACAATCTCAAACTCAAGACTATGATATTATCTAAATTATGGAACGTCAAGCTACTTCCATGATTCACCTGAAATGGTAAAGTTCTTTTCTACATAGATAGTTATATTATTAGACTGTGATACCTGGAACAGAACCAAAAAAATATGGTATGAAGAGTAACTGTCTTAGTTAAGAGTTTTATTGTGATAATAAAACACCTTAACCAAAAGCAATTTGGGGATGAAAGTGTTTATTTCATATTATAGCTTGTGGTCCGTCATCTAGGGAAGTCAGGGCAAAACCTGGAGACAGGAGCTGATGATGCAGAGGCCATGAAGGAATACTACTTATTGTGTTGTTTCTCCAGGCTTTCTGGCCTACTCTCCTATAACACCTGGGCATCATGCATAGTAAACTGGGCCTTTCCACATAAATGATCAACTAAGAAAATGCATCATAGGCTTGCCCACTGGCAGGTCTGGTAGGGACATTTTCTCAATTGAGGTTCCTACTTCTTGACCCTCTAGCTTGTGCCACGTTGACATAAAACTGGCCAGAACACTGAACTATTAAAAACAACATGCTCAAAACAGTAAAAAAAAAAAAATAAGTACAATAAAATCTTAGAATGTATCCATATAACACACAGAAAGAGTAAGAAGTAGGAGTAGATAAGGGGCAGACCTTTCTCAGGAGCTTATATGATGTTATTTTTGGATGATATAAAAGACTGAACTATGTAAAAATATGCACCCATTAAGGACCTAGGTAAAGAAACCTCGGTGTATGCAGACCTAAGACAACATTGAGCTTGGTGAGCTCCCGGCATAGCAAGAAGGCTATAGTATCTGATAACTCAAGGTCTTAGCTGAAGATGAAAAGGAGATGGAAACGGCCCCATGATGACAGGCATTTACAAATAAGTATACTTCTGAGTGTAATACAAAGCTAAGGGGCTACACAATTTGAACTCTGTGTTTCTAAAGTACAATCAAGCTACACGGCAGGATGCAGGAAAGTCCCTTGACAAAAGAGAAAAACAAACAAACAGAAGCTCTAGTCTTGAATCTCCTCCATCTCATAAAGGACAAAACATAGTCAAAAGAGGGAGTGACAGATGGAGATCTGTAAGTCCTCACTGGACCCAAAAGAAAACTGAAGGTAGCAGAAGGATACAAAGGGGAAGGAAAATTAGTGTGGTAAAAAAAAAAAAAAAAAAAAAAAAAAAAAAAAAAAAAAAAAAAAAAACCATGTAAGGAATATTCGAGTAGGAAAGACAGAGGAATAATCAAATTCATCTCAACCATGAATTTACCTAAACTCACATAGACTTAATAGTATTGATCAGTCAGCCTCATCCAGTGAGTCAATCCCTCAGTAAGATTCAAGAGTCCAAGCTTTGTAGGTAAGTCTCACCTTAGACTCTTGAACCCCTTTGAAGGTGTCTCCCTGACACAGAGATGTGCTGTCTGACTTCTAAAAAAGCTCCTTGATCCTATTTGCTTTTATTCTATTAAAGCAGCAAAGTAAAGATGGTACCTTCTCCCTAGACAGGAACATCTGTAGTTGTTCGAAAGACTATGGAATGGAGCTCACGAGAAACATCCTGGGTGTTATCAGGAATATATTGAGTCAAACAGAAAGCAATAATGCTATTAATCAAAACACGCATAAAATTTAGAGCAGAGGTGGAGCTCAGCAATGGACAGTACTGGCTGTTCATGCAGAGGACCCAGGTTTTGATGCCTGCACTCATATAGTGGCTCATAATCATCTTTAACACCCATTTCAGGAGCCCTGTGCCCTCTTCTAGCTCTGGAGACACTAGGCAAACATACATAAGTAAAAATAAGTATTTTAAAAGAAATTTACACCAGAATCACTTTCTGTTGTGTTCTGGTTTTTTTTTTCTTTTTTGTGAGGATCCAAATAAGTATAATGATGCTGAGAGAGATCCAAAGACAGAGAATTAAAATGATTAAAGGTACCAGTTATAACAGAAACTAAAATAAGCAGCATTATCTCATGATCTCCTGGGGTGGATGATAAAAACCGAGGAGCCTCAGAGATAAATATCCTTTAAAAATACAGATAAAATAAGCATAGATTTTTTTTCAACTTATCCCATTATGTTAGAATAAAACACTCTTGGAACTTAAAAAGTGTAATACTGGGATAAACATCACAGAATATTAAAATCATATCTCTACCTAATCAGCAAATATACATTTCAAAGAATGGGAAATAAGGTTCAACAAACCAAGAGACAAGCACTGGTCTGAGAGTTTCAAATTTTCTGTAAATAACTGTAAAACAATCTGTAAAAGCAGAGCTTTACTGACATAGAAACAGTGAACTGGCTCTTTCCACCCTTCAAAATAAGTTTCATGTTTTGCAGCCTTTGAGCAGAGTCCACCTCTAAAAATGTTCAAAATATATTGAGTCATGACTCATTGTCTAGAAATTGTTATATGGTGCATGGATGCGGCTATGACAGAGCATATCGTCTCCATGGCACTGCCAGGAGCACTTAAAGCAACAATTGCCAACAGAGCCAGAAAACTGATAGAAGAACTATGTAACTTTATAGACTCCTCCATTACTTTGTCACATACCTCAATAAAAATAAAATTTATTTAAAAAAAAAAAAAAAGGTTATTGCCTGATATAGACTCAATTCACCAGACCCCAACACGTTTGTTTAAAAAAAAAAAAAAAATAGTGACTGAGATGGAGAGATGGCTCAGCAGTTAAGAGCACTGACTGCTCTTCCAGAGGTCCTGAGTTCAATTCTCAGAACCACATGGTGGCTCAAAATCACCTGTATTGAGATTTGGTATGCAAAGAACACATGCAGACAGAACATTGCATACACAATGAAGAACTTTTTAAAAATCAATGGTTGTAAAAAATAAATAAATTCAAAACTTTTGGTTGATAATGAGCTAGATGTATTTTACTTCCTCTGCTCACTACCCAAATAAATTACAATAATATTTTTAAAAAAACAAAGCAATTCATAAGAATAAGGTAAACTAAGCAAGCATGAGGATGACCAGTTTTAGAAACTGGGAAAGGTAGGAAAAAGAAAAACCCCACATAAGTAACCCAATACCTATTTTTTCATACCTTATACTGAAGAAATTCTCAAACATGGAGGCATCATAGACACCTGATTTGATACTGGAGAGCTGTGGAAGAATTTGTATGAGAAACTGTCACAAATATAGGTTCCTGATAGTGAGACCCAGAGGACCAGCACATCTTCTGCAAGATAGTATCTTTCATATATGACAGGGAAGCTGTGCCTATGAAATCTCAACAATAGGGTTCCCTAAATATATCCTGTCCCCTAAACACACGTGCTGAGGGGAATCCCACAAGGGCCTACCTCTTGATGAAGAACTACAGACAAGGAACAGCTCTTGGGAGATGAAGAATCAGTATTCCACAAAAATGAGTCCCCAAAGGGATTCAATTCCAAGTGGATGGCCTTAATTACATATAATACAAACAAAATTAAAGAGACTCAATAGAGGATGTGTGTGTGTGTGTGTGTGTGTGTGTGTGTGTGTGTGTATGTGTGTATGTGTATGTGTGTGTGTGCATGTGTGTGTATGTGTGTGTATGTGTGTGTGTTTATGTGTGTGTATGTGTGTGTATGTGTGTGAGTGTGTGTGAGTGTGCGTGTATGTGTGTGTGTGTGTGTGTGTTTTCAGAAGAGATCAATAATTTGAAAGGGACTATGAAAACACAGGAGGAGTTTGAGGGGGAAGGAGGGAGAATGATGTAAATACAGTGTTTGTGTATAAAATTCTATAATAAAAGTAACTTTTAAAAAGTGCAAATTCCATGCTTTGCCCACCCAGAGGATTTGGAAAACTTAAATCAAAGAAGCTCTGTATAGGCACTGGATGAGGGAGAGGGTTAAGTGAATGTCTGTTCAGTGAGATGGTGGGTATCTTCTCCTATTTGTCTACAGGAACACTACAAATTCTGTCTATCTCCCAGACAAGCATAAAGGAAGCCTCCCTGAACTAACTGGTCAGGACCACTGATAAAAAATAAAACTATAATAACAGCTTCATCCATTCCTGAGCCAGAAAGCCTTTCAGTGAAGCTTCTCAGTCAGCAGACCACACCAGCCACAAACACCCCACACCCAACCTAACATGCTCACTCCCAAACACTGTGGGTAGACCAGCAGCAGGCAGTGGAGAAGCAGAGCCCACACACGCTAGGAAAGCTGGATCCAACAGCCTACAGAGAACTTGATACATTACCTATTTCCTCCATGTGTTCATGAAAAAAAAAAAGCAGCAAGAAAGGAAGGAAGGAAGGAAGGAGGGAGGGAGGGAGGGAGGAGGGAGGGAGGGAGGGAGGGAGGGAGGGAGGGAGGGAGGGAGGAAGGAAGGAAGGAAGGAAGGAAGGAAGGAAGGAAGGAAGGAAGGAAGGAAGGAAGGAAGGAAGGAAGGAAGGAAAAAATTCTCTTGGAAATTAAAAATAAAACAGAAAGAAATGATTAGCCTAAGAAGAGTCAGGGAATGTGGTTAAGAAATTCTCTAAAAAGTAGGGCAAAGAAAAAAACTAAAAACAGCAGTGGAGAAGAATTCAAGGAAGAGCCCAGGAAGTCCTTCATCCTATTAACAAGAGTTAAAACAGAACAGGGAGGAACGAGAGAAAATAAAATTGCCAAATAGATAACACAGGAAAGGTTTTGTAACTGAAAGCACATGGGAGTTGTTTATCACAATAGCTACAAAGGCTGACATGAAAACATAGCATCATGACATCTCTCATCATCAGGAGCACTTTCAAAGAAGTGAACAAAACTGGTCACAAAAGATGGGAGGGGCATCAGAGTGGCATTAAACTAAGCACTGGATAGAGTATGACAGAGACATCTCAGCATCCTGCTGAAAAATTAGGCCCAGGCCAGCAAAATGGCTCGGTAGAGTAAAGGTGCATGCTATCTAAACTGAGGAGCTGAGCTCAGTCCTTGGGAGGCACACGGTGAAAGCAACTGTCCTCGGACTTCTGTATCTGCACTGTGGCAGATATTAGTGTGCCTGTGTGCACAAGCACACACTTAGACACACACACACACACACATACACACAAATAGGTAAATAATTGTAATGACAATGTCAATAAATGGCTCAAAAGCCACTTTCATCCTTAAAGACCCTTACATAAAATTACAGATATTTTTGGATATACAAGATGGTATTTTTAAGCCTGGTGTTTTTTTAAGCTATTAATAACTTTAAAAAATTAAAGACTAACCTACTATAATGTTTTTTCTATCACTGCTATAGCAAATTTCCAGGAACTTCGTGGTGTAAAACCATGTACACGTGTTGTTTCTGTACTTCTGGAATCTGATCCGGCAGGGCTGCTTCTTGCTGGAGGATGTGGTGAAGTTCAGTTTTATTGACTTTTCCAGCTTCTAGAAGCTGTCTCTTCTCCTAGCTTGTAGTCCCTTCCTTTATCTTCAAAGCCAGAGGAATCTTCAAGCCTCTCAAACTCTGACACTAACTCAGCTGCTTTCAATGTCATCCTAAAGACTCTGAATAAGCCAAAGTCACCTTCCCGCATCTGCAAAGTCCATTGCTCTCTGAGAGGTGAGTAAGCATGCACATATTTGAGAGATCAGGTCTTCAACATAGTTGTGAAGTTCATTAGTCTGCCCACCTTCCCCAAGAAAATTAAAGTCACAAAACAGCTCCCAATTTAAAAAGTAGGAGAGGGTAGTCTCAGAGTGTCTACTGCATGGAAAATGAGCCAAGCCAACAGAAGCATAGAAAGCCTGAGGAGAAATGCTTCAAGAAAAAGCCCCAAGCAAATGCAAGAGTTTACAAGGAAACTCGAGGTTCTCAGAAAAAGCTTGAGTAAGAACTAATGATAGCCTATAAAATTTTAAATGAGTAATGTATTAATACATGGGAAGACCAAAAGAAAACACAAGACTGGGAGTGTAATCATAGAAAACTACGTACTTCATAACACAAATCTAAAGAGTGATCCAATTAAACGGTATTGAAAGGCTCCAGGAAGTGATGGGAACAGAGAGTGAATGGGCTATAATATTCTCAGTGGAAGAAATCAGTACATGCTAAAAAACATAATAATCAACTGACTGTAAGTCTATTATCTTAACGTAATAAAGCAGGGAGTGAGAGAACAAGGAAAATAGCCAAGACTGAAAGCAGCCGTCTCAGAACTGTGGAGAGGACAAGTGGCTGCCTGGAAACTACAACTGTTTGGCTTCATAAACTTTGTAGATCTATAACTCAGTAGACACGAAGTAAAAGCCATAGTGGAGAGGGCGCCTGGACTGGACTTCCCCTGTAATCAAATAGAGCTGATGGAAGAAGATGCAGAGACCCACAGCCATGCAGTGGGTGGAGCTCCCAGTCCAGCTGAAGACAGGGAGGAGGGATTATATGAGCAAAGTGGTCAAGATCATGATGGGGAGACCCACAGAGACAGCCGACCCGAGCTATTGGGAGCTCACTGACTCTGAACTGACAGCTGGGGAACCTGCATGGGACGAGCAAGGCCCTCTGAATGTAGACGACAGTTGTGTTGCTTGGGCAGTTTGCTGGGCCTCTGGCAGTGGGACCAGACATCCTAATGCATGAACTGGCTTTTTGGAGACCATTCCCTATAGAGGGATGCCTTGTTCAGTCTTGATACAAGGGGGTAGGGTGGTCACGTCTCAAAAACTTTGATATGTCAGACTTTGTTGATTCCCCATGGGAGGTCTTACACTTTCTGAGGAGTGGATGGAAGTTGGGGTGGGGTGGGGGAAAACTGGAGTATGAGTGGGAGGGAGAAGGGAGGGGGGACCTACTCCCTTTTATTATTTACTTTTTTATATAATATAAATTTCTTCAATGAAATTAAAGATTTTTCTACTGTGGAAAAAGATGTAAAGTAAAAACACAAACATATAGGATAAATTTTGTTATATTAAAATACAACATGATACATACCTCTTGGTGTTTATTTGGAGAGAAATGTACAAGAGAAAAGTGATGTGAAGACAGCAAGAAGCTAAGCAGGCTGCTGGACTGTGGGTCTGTGGCATAAGATTTTGCTGACTTCAGCCATGTTCGTGTCTTACTCTTGCTTTGAAGCAGTCTCCTTGACCTTCCAAACCTTAGAGTACGATTCTAAACATTTATTTATGACTTATTCTCTTAATTTTTATCTTTGTGTGTGATGTGTGTGTGTTAGTGTGTGGGTGCAGGTGTGCATGTATGCGGGTGATGTGTATTGTCTGATATATGAGTGTGTGCGGGGGTGTATATTTGTGTATGTGTGATGTGTAGTGTAGTGCCTTATGTGTATACTGTAAATGTGTGGGTGTGGGAATATATGTAAATGTATATATGATATATAGTGTATGATGTGCATACACTAATTGTGAGTGTAGGTGTATTTGCATGTGATGTGTACATTCACATGTGAGTGTGTTTGTGTATTTATAGTATATGATGTATGTGAATATGTGGGTGTATGTGTATGTAGTATATGATATATATATACTATATTTTCATTATATATTCATCTGTTGATGGATATCATTATCCATTCATGTGTGAGTATATGAGTGCAGTTGCATGTGTTTGCATGTCTGTTGTGTGTGATGTATGATGTTTGTGTATGTGTGATGTGTATATAATGTGTATATGCTCACATGTGAGTGTAAATGTGAGGATGCTATTTATGGTGTATGTGTAAAGGTCAAAACCAATCTCAGATGTTGGACCTACCTCCCACCTTGTTTGAGACAGGGTCCTTTTCTTACTTGTCACTATTCGGATTGAGAGTGTCTGGGAAGTCTCCTGCCTGTCTCCCAAGTCAGCACAGGAAGGCTGGGGATGTAAACATGAGCTACCACATTGACTCTGCATGAAAAGACCACTCTTCATGTTTGTACAGTGGGATCTTTCCCCTGAGGCATCTCCCTGGTCCTAATTTTTGTTCCTAAATTAGCTTACCAAGTAATAGGTTTCCATATAAATGTGTATACATATGTCAGTTTGGTTGGTATACACGCACAGACACTCCTCATCCCTGTACGCCTTCCCCACCATTTACCTCTGCAATTTCTCTCTCTACTTTGCTCAATTGTCTTCCCCATCTCCTTTCCAGTTTCACAATCCTTCTAGTTTTTAGGCCTTTACTCATATGCTCCCCACACACCTAGACACACATATTTAACAGAGACCAGAATCCTAAGAGAGAACATATGGTATTCGTCTTTCTGAGCTCCATTACCTCATTTAAAATACCATTTTCTAGTTCTTTTTTTTTCTGCAAATTTCACAATTTTGTTCTTCTGTACAGTTGAATAAAAGCTCCATAGTATATATGCATATATTTTTATTATTCATTCGTCTGATGATGGACATGTAGGCTAATTCTGTTTCCCCCACTACTATGAAAAGAGCACTGCTTAGCATGTCTGATTGTCTCTTTGGTAGGCCGCGGCATCCTTCGTGTGTACGTGTAGAAATGGTGGGACGGGTCAGAAGACGCCCCTGTTTTGAGTTTCTTTGGGACATTCCTACACTGACTTCCACAGTGGCTGCATAGCTTACACTCACAGCAACGGTGCTGAAGAGTTCCATCTTCTCCACACCCTCACCAACACTTGTCTCTGTCTCCTTGGTGTTAATCACTCTCACTGGAGTGAGACGGACTCTCAAAAGAAGTTTGCATTTGCATTTCCCTGACTGCGAGGTATGTTGAACACTTTTTTAAGTACTGATTGACCATTTATATTTCTTCTTTTGAAAACTGTCAAGATTGTTGGCCTGTTTATTAACTGGCAGCTTTTTTCTTTGTTGTTTAATTTGAGCAATTCTTTATTTGTTCTAGTTGTTGACCCCCTTCCTGGTTTAGCTGGCAGACTTTATGCCATTCTGTAAGCTATCTTTATTCTGTTAGTAGTGTCTTCTGCTGTGCAGAAGCTTTTTAATTTCATGTGCCACGATAGCGTAGGAAACAGCTCAAAAACTGACAAGTGGAACTATGGGATCTGTCTGCATCATATAGAGATGACTAAAGTATGGACTATTTTCTGGAGCTGAAACATCATCACCTCCTTGAAAGGCTTGTGTAGGGAGATCGTGCTGTTTCATGGTAAATAATTGTCCCACCCACTGATTTAATAAAAAGCGCTGATTGGCCAAAGGCAGGCAGGAAGTGTGGGCAGGGCTACCAGACTAAAATCTCTGAGAGCAGAATGCCAGAGAGAAGCCAGAGGAAGCAGAGGACTACTATGCTGTTCTAAAGAAAGGTACCGAGTGGCATGGCTGAACAAGAGACATGGGTTAGATGAAGGGTAGAGAGCTAGCAAGTTATATGCCTGGGCCTGAGGCTGATCAGCCTAAAACTATTGAAAGCGTCTGTGTGTCTCTGTGGGACTGCGGGACTGCAGGTCTGCGGGTCTGCGGACCTAAACTTTGAGGTTAGGCCCGAAAGTCTGGGCCAGAAACCTCTTACTACACAAGATGTCTTGTTTTATTTCCTCCATCATGCTGGTCATTAGCTAACACTCCCCACTTGCTGTGTGTTTACTTGTCAATGAACATCAGCCTTCTTCCTGCAGAATATAAGCTCCCAGAAAGCCAGGTTTCCCTGCTTCTCCACAGCCCACCCTCAAGATCTGAAACACCAGTGGCCCTTATTAGGACTCAGTACTTAAGATGATATTTCCATCTTCATTCTTTCCCATTCCATCCCTCCAAAAAAACACACAATTGTAGAGTGTGTCCATTTAAACTTGTCTAAAGCTCAGGCAACCTTTGGTAAATTTAGTATAAATTTATATAAATGTAGTAGAAATCCAGGTACCTAGAGGGATTCTTCTTCATTCTGGTATTCATACTGTGGACTGGATAAATTGCTTCACCTTTCTAGGGCTGCTCATCTCTGATACAATTTTGTTTCATATGCAGCAGCTATATCATAGTGTTATTTGGGAATCACCCACGCATTTTTTTGCTTGTTTGTTTTTGAGACAGGGTCTCACTACATAGACCCGGCCCCGGCTAACCTCAAACTCAGAGACTTAACTGCCTTGGCCTCTAACATGCTGGAATTGAAGCTACACCACCCTGCCCAGCCCATCTCATTTTTAAAGTTAAAGAAAAAGCAATCTCAAAGGAAAGAGAAAAGATAATTCATCCCTCCACTCATAATCTGCACACAGTCTGAGAAGGCCAAGTTTACCGGGGTAAGAAGACAGCCTTGAAAGTGCTCGGCAATTTCAGGGGACAAAAATAGCTTTCAGCAAACTTTTCAAAAGAGAAAGTTTGGGTTCAGGAAACCCTTTTTATGTTCTTCTATCTATTACAGATGGAATGTGTTCTGGAAGTGTCCAGGTGAGAAGTGGGTCAACTTGAATTGAGAGTTCATTCAAGGTGTGAATTACAAAAGAGGGGAAATCCAAAGGCAGGGGGAAAAAAACTAAAGAGCAAACAAAAGATGCTCCTGCATCAGGATAGACACTGTGTACCTGGACCATGTCACTGTAGGACATGTGAAGAGGAAATATGAGCCAAAGAGATGGTGACAGCAATACCCAAGAATATAGATGGCATTCTCTAATGTTCAGACATTAGAGACACCAAAGATGTATAATGGGCCGCATTATACTTAATGCTTTGTCCACAGCATGCCACCTTCAAGAGAAGAGGGTAATGGAAGGACAATGAAAAATTCACCTGGCACTTAGCTGTCCTCCCCAGACTGTTCTTGATGACGAGGGCAACAGGTGGCAGCTCTAGTTTTTAAAGTTGCCCTGGGAGTTTCCAGAATGCCACATGGTATTGAAAAAAGAACGCTTTGAACTGGGAAACAAACAATTCAAACCAATGACTTTCTCAGAAGAAAGTCTCTAATTTCCTGCAAATATCCCGAAAAGTCTACAGCCGGGGGACAACATTGCTGCCTGTGCCCCTTGTGTGCTGTGCCACCACAAATAACAAACTAATCCCCCTTAGCAGAGCAGGAGCTGCAGATGGATGTCGTAAGGAGACAAGAAAGTCATTTGCAGATACCGCAAGCTCTAAGACTCTCCAAATGTGGTTGTTTAGCTGGGATAAAATTACTTCTCATTTATTTGTAGCTCACAGGCAACTGTACATGAAAAAAAAACAAACTGCAAGAGCAACTCAATTGCTTCTGTGGTACCAGGAAAAATTACAGCTAGTAGGTCATCAATAGAGTAACCGGACTTTGATAGGTTTTGAAGAATAAAGCTGTGATTCAGCGCCTGTTAGGGCTGGCTGTTACTGAAATGAGGCTACTCTGAACATTTTGTCAGTTAGTTGTCTCTTCAAATGAACATGAAGTGGGGCAGACACAAGATGTTTGGGGGGAAGTCAATATTTACTCATCCTATAAACATTTACGGAACATTTGTCTTTTGTAGACTGTTATGCAACGTACTGGGGAATTCGCATAATAAGAAAAAGCCTTTCCTTCATGCAATATCCAGGACAGTGTGGGTAGTGGAGGAAAAGAGGCAATTATATTTGATAAAAACGTGGTCAATGCCAGGTCCTAATGAGGCCGTTGCTCATCTGACCTTTGCACAGAGGCCCAAAGACTCCATCTACTTCACACACCACTGAGCAGAATACAAGGCTGCTCAGCAAGTCAGATGAGACTTATTAGCACAAGTAAAAAAAAAAAAAAAGTCTCAGAATATATCTCCTACTGATATAGGCTCAAGGGCATCAGCACTGAATATTGAATATAATACATTATAACGGCATTAGAAATTGGTAAGACTGGACTCTTGGTTAGACACAGTTAGGCATTAATACAAGAAGAATCAGAATGACCAATCATGAGTATTCCCCAGAAAGGAGGACAGCAGACAGATGGCTTCAACTTTGCCCAGCAATACAATACCCCCATATCCTGCCTTTGCCCAACATGGACATTTCCAGTGGTAGAAAACACCAAGGGAAGTGTTCGAACATGGAAGCTCAGCAAGCTCTGCTAATGTAAATACTATAGAGGGTGTGGGGTCAGCAAGAATAAATTGTACTGTGAAGGTGTAGATGTTCAGGGTTTTCGTTTGTTTCATTATTAACTGCATTCTGTTCTGTTATATGACACTTATGTTTTGTAGACACATCTGCTAACACAGAACAAGAAACTTTAAGCACAAGATCTAAGCTAAGATGAAGAGTCTCTAGACCAGGATCTGTAGAGCTATCTGGAAAGGTTGGAGATAAATCATTTGCATTTAAGAGTCTTTTGGAAGCTCTTGAGCAATAGTGTTGGGGACCAAGTCTGATTACACCCCTACTCCCCAGAGATATGTCTGTACTGTATGAAAAATAGGTAAAATATAAAAATCTAAAGAAAGAAAGAAAAGAAATGTGCCTATAATGCTGCCTTTTAGTGCGTTCTGCATGAACTGGTAATTCAAGGTGTTCATCTGTGGCATGTGGCCTGTGGCAAAGACCAACAGCTGCCATAACTCCAGTAGAGAAGAAGAGATATGCCGCAAGCTATAACCACTTAAGACATAAAATTCATGACACTTTTAAAAGAGAGTGGACTCTCTAAAGAGAATAAGTCTTACTAGCTAAAAGACTCAGAAAGAATAATTTCTGGTAACAGAACTTATTCCCTAGAAAAAAGGAACTTGTATAATTGGTGGGACCACAGGAAGGGTAGCATAGTGCTTGACAGGAGGCCACCACTGGGCTTGCACAAGCTCTGGTCTGTTCACCACAAAAGAAAGGAGGAAACAGAAGATAAAATTCTACTTGGGATCTTTCAAGATGAACAAGAAAATGTAAAGGGTTCCACTCTCAGGCAGTACAGTTATGTACAGAGTACAGGCAACATGACGCTTCGTGTAATAAACGTAAGCAACTGCTTCTCTGCCAGACTTGATGGGCCAACATCTGCTGCTTGAGAGAGAGAGAGAGAGAGAGAGAGAGAGAGAGAGAGAGAGAGAGAGAGAGAGAGAAAGAGAGAGAGAGAGAGAGAAAGAGAGAGAGAGAGAGAGAGAGAGAGAGAGAGAGAGAGAGAGAGAGAGAGAATGTCCTGTGAGTGGTGAACCCATTCAGGAATTAAATTGTGGTGCTTACGCAAACTCATAATATACTGAAAATTCACCTAATTTTATAGTATACAAATAATATCACAATAGAAATAGGGGGTGCTGAGGTAAAAAAAAGACAAATAATGGAAAAAATAAGACACTAATGAAGCATCCCATTCGGTAACTTGTGTGGTAGTCTCATTGCACTATGTTCTGTTGTCACCTCTCCAAGGTAGGCTTGTGGCACAGTTGCTTTGTGGTTCTCTGGCTAGAGGTCAGTTATCTCAATGACATAATTCTTTTGGCCAAAGAGTAGCTAGGGGTATCAACCACCTTCCATTTTGCTATGAAGACTTATAATAGTCTCTCTACAGTAGAGCTGTTGAGTATTGAGGAAGAAGAATTAGCCAAGAAAAATGTATGTCTCACCAGAAGTATTACCTTATGGAACATATTCTTCCAGTCAAAATCAGCACTGGCCAACGAGATTGACAATACTGACCTAGTTCACTTTCAATAACTATGTGAATTTTTAGTGTCATCTTGATAGTGACTTGATGGGGCATGTGTCATCTTAGTTATGGAATGCTCAAATGCATTGTTAGATGTGTCAGTAAGGGTAACTGAAAAGTAACATTTGAATTCATTCATTTAGCAAAGTGTATCTCTTTCTTTGACTGTGTGTGTTTCATTCCATCTATTTAAGTCCCAAGTATAACATAACGGATGAGTCAAAAAGAATTATTGATAGAAACATAGTTCAGTGGAAGAGCTGGCCCCAAGTACCAAATGAGAGAGAGAGAGAGAGAGAGAGAGAGAGAGAGAGAGAGAGAGAATGAAGCTCCTCTCTTTGAGCTGATCTGTTCTCTTTGGACTCAGGCAACAGCTCACAACTCTGACTCTCCTGGTCTCAGACTCTCAGACATGGACAAGAACTGTAGTCTGACACCCCTCCACTCTCACCCTGTAATTTCTATCTTGAGACCTCTCAGCTTCTAAGAAAAAATTAGATGTAAAACTTCATACAGTTCCAGTATTTATGCTGCTTTTATCTCTAACATCTTTCTCGGCAGGGATGAGATTTTGTGTGCCTGAGTTTAGCTTCCAGGGCACAAAGACACACACACAAAGCGAAAGCTTACAGCTCTTATGCAAGATCATAGCAGTCTGGCAAGGATATATTCCTTGTCAGAGTCTGCCCCTTTCTGGACACTTTTCAATATCTTCAAACTATCTTTTATATTTTCCTGGTTTCTTTAAAAAAAAATAATGTGTGCAGAATAAATTGCACTGTATTTTGAAGGCACCATTACTGGACATTCCATTTTTTACTTAAGTTTGGAATTCATGAGAATTGGATAGTTAAATATGCTCCTTCATCCTAAACAATGACCATAGTATCTATCACCTGGGCATTTTTAGAATTTAGTGCATGGTGGAGGTGAGAAAAGACTGGGTGAGAGGGGGGCATCTCAGTTGCTCTTGCAGAAGAGATGTGGTGGTGTTCTCGCTTTAAAAAGTCACCACATCAAATAAGCAAGAGCAGAGAGCAGACTAATCATCAAGTTTCTCAAACTTTGTTCAACTTCTATGCATTTGGTCAACTTTATATCTAGTGCATTTTAAAAGTAACACTGTTTTCTTTTATCATTAAACAATATGGTTAATTCTTAAGCAGAGGATTAATTATATCCTTTGGACTTCCAAAGGGCATTCCTTGGTCATGGTAGGAAGCATGTCTGGCTTTTGAAAGGGTGTGAAATAGTCTCCCCAATGTGCTCCAGGAATATTGTTCTCCATTTCAGCCCCATAGGTAATAAAGAACTAGCTCTCTGACTAGTAATCAGGCTACCTCAGACTCAAACCCCACAGCCTGTCAGCTTTAGCTAACAAAATATCTTAAAGAACAGCTTAAAGGAGAAAGGGCTCATGGCATTGGAGATTTATATCCACCAGTCTTGGCTCCACTGAGTCCACTGATTCTCAGCCCACGGTTAGTCAGAACATTACAAGGAGGCAAACTTGTGGAAGTTAGGAAATGGGAGGTAGAGGAAGAAAGGTAGGGGAGAGAGAGAGAGAAAGAAAGCAACCACAGGACAAGATACAGCATGCCCTAATAAGACCTACTTTGTCTAGCTAGGTCCTATGTCCTAACGTTTGTAGAACCTCCCCAATCAGGCATGAATACATGAGCCTTTGTAATGGATACTTTCTATACAAACCATGATAGCAAAACACATTATATAAGTCACTGAGATTCAAAGCCTCCATTGCTCTATTTATGAAGCAGAGGGGAGAATAATAACCATTTCTTGTAATTAAGAGGCAACATCCATCTAATACTCTCAGAATGTGCCCTTGTGGCATGAAATAATAAACGCTAGTTAAAATTATAGCAAATGGAAACCAGAAGGTCACCAGTATGTATCACTCTTTGAGCAAACCAAAAGATCTTGGAGGCAGTGAAAGAAAAAAACTGGTATATTTGCTGCTGCTGCTCAAGGTGGCCTTGAGGGGGCATTGCCTGCAGCCCCTTTCTGCCACGGCCTTTGCTGCATCTTTTCTGTGCTGACCCTTAGGAACACTTCCTAGCAACTTCACAGCCTCCCTGGGATTTTGCATCTAGTTCGGAAAACAGTGACCCAGAAAACAAAATCAAAGACAGTAGCTGCAGCAGCAGGAGCATTTCCCAAAGTCTCAGGTTTTACTTCATTGCCAAAGCCATCTTGTTCATATTGCCACTGACAACCCCCCAGCATGCCATTCATTTACCAAGGGTATTGCAACACTTGTCTGTCACACTAATGATTTTTAACATGCCGAGATTTCGACAGGCTACTCTACCTTGACAAACCGTACCTTGTTACACAGCTGAAAACATTTGCCAGTGTGTAACTATTTTAGGAATGTTTTCATGGATCTAATTAAGTTTTTTTAAATTTTTAGATCTATTCTATTTTATATGTGAGTATTTATTTGTGGGGTTCTGTACCATATGTGTGCCTGGTGCCCCATGGTTCAGAAGAGAGCACCAGATCCCCTAAAACTAGAGTTAGGAATAGTTGCAAGCCATCACATGGGTGTTGGGAATTAAACATGGGTCCTCTGTCAGAGTAACAAGTGTTCTTAACTGTTGATCCATCTCTTCCGTTCTCAAATTTAAGAATTTTTAATGAGAGATTTTATGGGGAAAAATCTTTAGTTATTTAGAAAAGAAAATCAAATAATTTATTCAACAAACTTCAGACTCATTTATAAAAATGTGTTCCATGTTACCATTTCTCTATCTCCATGCTCTGACTCACAGAGAGGAAAGGATGAGTGAACTCACGACCATTCCTAAAATGTTGCTGCTTCTTCATTGCCTGAAGAGTTTGCAAAATGGGAGTCAAACCAGAAACAAAAGATTTTTCTGGGTCATCAAATACCCCCATGATAAAACTGTTAACCTCACTATAAATTTTCAGCTGCTCATGAACATAGAAGGGTCCTCCACTTCAGTTCTTATTACTGGAATTGTCGTAAACCAGCAAATCCATCAGAAAGCATAAACATGCAACTATCAAGAACTACACATCCCAGTTGAGCAAAATAAAAGTGGCTGTGTGTGAATTTTTTTTATAACAGGGCTATTTCAATTATAAAAATAATCTTTGAAGAGGTATAAAACACTTTGGAGAGAAGCACAAGGATCACGGGTTCCAGGGTCAATAAACTAAGGCCCTGTCTCCATAATAGCAATAAAAAATGTTAGCAAATCTGCAGCTCCAGTCCCATATGAACATCCCCTTATTTCATTAAAAGTATTTCATCCCTCTTTGCTATATTCTTCAAAGCTTTTCAAATAGGCTGGTTGGAGAAAGCATGTAAAGCTATGAATGTTTCAAATCTATTGTTTAACATGTGCAGAATGTATGCTCTGTATCAAGCCAACCAAGTCTTTATAACCTGTTTAATGTTTTACTACCTCAAAAACAAGGCCTAGCTATTGGTGAACATTTTCTAGACAAAAAAATTAAATTTCTTCATGAGTAAATTTTTAATTTTAAGGTATAGAGTTTCCCAGAAAGTACACATTCTTGTTTCTTTAAAACTTGCTGGGATACAAGTAGACCCCTTTCTCCATTCAGTGAGCATAGCCTGTTCCCTTTCCTCTTTGCCAGAAAGCACCTTGGTCCTAACTGCTCTACCAATCATGAAAGAGTTAATTGTGGTTTTAGAGAAAAAAAATAAATCATTTTATATTTACATATAAAATGTATTTAAAGTAGAACCTCTCATTAATAGAACAGCATGGACACGGGATGTTTAAATTGCCTTTAAAGAAACTGAGCAGAGTGTCCTTCCACCTTAACTAAAGCTCAGCAAGGAGTATAACCTTGAAATGTTGGAAAGCCGTGTGGTTCAGCTGTCCTTCACAGTGATGTAGGCCAGGCTCTAACCATAGTCACAGGATGCTGTCATCCAGGTCTTCAAGACAGAATCAGACCTGCTTTGCTCCCTGCTGTGATCATCATTTCAAGCTCAGAGCACACAATTCCCTTCAAGAATAAAAGAGCAAAAATTACCAAGAGAAATAGCAACAAAAACATGGAGTCTGATTTGTATTAGCCAACTAGTCAGGGGAGTGTTTGGGAGGCACTGGGAGAAGAGAAAGAATATGATCAAAATGTATTGTATTAAAAATTAAGACAATTAATGTAACAAAAAGGTGAAGGGGAAAAACAGCTTCAAAGATCAAAGTTTGAACAGTTTGAGTTTAGCTCATATTCAGGCAGGATCCTCAACATCTCTAAATTATTGAAAGAAGAAAACCCAAGCAGTGTTCTCAACCTGAATGAGGGGTGTGTGTGTGTAAGAATGTGTTAGTATGTGTGAGTGTAAGTATGTGTGTGTGACAGTGTGAATGAGCATGTGTTTGTGAGAGTGTATGTGACTGTGTATGTGTGTGTGACTGTGTATGTGTGTGTGATTGTGTGTGTGAGTATGTATGGGTATGTGAATGTGGATGTATGTGTGTAATTGTGTGTGTGAGTAAATGAGTGTGTATATGTATTCTTAGTCTCATAGAGCTCAGACTGGCCTCAAGCTCACTATATATCTGAAGCTGGCCTTGAGTTCCAAGTCTTCTGCCCTCTATCTACAAAACCCTGGGGTCAAGGCTGAATGTGCTATCATAGCCAACATAGAAGATTTTAACTCTGGTTATGGTGGCTACCTTTCTTCCAACAAATCCCTACAACTTCATACTCCTCTGCATCATGGGTGATAGGAACCCACCAGGTGCCTCTCACTCCCTCTGATTTTATCCATTTTCTCTCTGTAAAGAGTTACTGCCATTCCCATCCTACAAATAAATAAGACAAAGCTCCAAGAAAAGCATTCCCAAATAAACACCTACACATAAGACCCACTGCTTCCTGAAATTCTAGAAGAAATCAGGGGGGGGAATACGTATCATGACTTTGTATTTGATCATTATTTCTGGGTTATGATACCAAAAGTACAGGTCAAAGGGGAAAATAGAAAAATTATATGATGTTGAATTTAAAAGTTTCTGAGCATCTCCACTCAGAGTGTAAGGGCAATATCAAAGTATGTACTTATATCATATGCCTAAGAGGTTATTATCTAGAAGAGTAAAGAATTTCTGTGACTCAATATCAAAACAGGACAAATTATTTCTTCAAATGGATCAACATCTTTTAAAAGAGTTGCTTAAAGTTATACAAACATTAAAGAGATTCTTAGTGATGAATGAAGAGATGGTTAGGTGGTCAGAAGCACTGACTGCTTTTCCAGAGAACCGGGGTTCATATCTCAGCACCAGGGCTCACATTCTAGAACCCACACTGTAGCTCACAATCATGTCTGGTGCCTTCCTCTGGCCTCTGTAAACACCATGCACATAGTGGTACACAGGCACAGACGCATATGAAATAAGTGTGTATAAAACAATTTTTAAAGCTGTATTAAACTTCCATAATCCTCAGAAGAATTTAAAAACACACTGAGAGATCACCATAGATCCATTAGATTGTCAAATACACAGACATGGTGTAGAATGGTTTTCAGGACTTGTGGGCTAATGAAAATGAGGATCTGTTCCTCAATGGAGATAAGAAAGTCATTTCTCCTGGTTCAACTCCACTCTAAGCACTGTGAGTAAACACGACTAGGTAGGATGTGTCAGAAGACACTCAGAGGCATCACGGGGCTCATGAGGAAACAAATAAACTTGAAAATGGTCTTACATACTTTACCCAAGGCAAAAACACACAAACAAACATAAATACACATACATACATATACACAAATACACACACACACACATATATATATAGGCACATACATGCACATGAAAAAAACATAGACATGCACTCACACAAATACACACAGGCACATACCCACATAAATACACAGCACATACACATACATATTCACAGACACACATACATACACACACACCAGGAGGAACTTCATGCTCAGCCTACCATGAATTTTCCAGTGTTTATTGCACAGTAATAATGTATTTTATTTTTAAGATGATTTTCTTATTCAGATCTGCATTAATAATACATTTAGTTCTTGTTTGTTAAAGTTTGTATTTTTATCTACATACATGCACGTGATTTGGATCTCAACTAATAGTCAGAAACTGTGAACTTCTTAGAAATAGCTATAAAAGACCACTCAGGAGTGAAGTTTAGTCAGAATTCAATCACAGTCCTAAGTTCTTACAAAACTTTTTCTTATTCTCTGAACAGATGGTATACAATGAATCTTTCCAAAAAACAAGGTTTCTGTAGAAACCTTGAGAAAAGTAGCTACCACTGTCAAACACAAAGCCAAGAAGAGGAAGATGAATGTGAGGAGGATGATGTTAATGATATAGCAGACATGTGTATTGCCTACAAAGCATTGCTTTCAAGGCTGGATCTAGAATGCATTCCTGAGATGCCCTGGTACCCTGCTCAGTATCCACTCCAGCTCTGCTTTCCATGCCAGGATGGGTCCATATTATTAACTTCATTTAGACATATATAACCAAATGTCAAGATTTATTCAAAAAATATTCCTTTTCAGACAAACTTTGCAATGTTTTTGCCCTTTTATAGGTCATAATACAGTGCTTTAATATATCAAAATGTTGCATCAGTCCGAGGAGTTCCACACATGCTATAGAACCTAGTGTTCATCTTTACAGAGAAAAAAAATAAAATATTACAGCCACTTCTAAGTTTCAGCCACCTATTCTCGGTAGTCAAAGGCCATTCATGAAAGTCTAGAAAAAGGAAAGAGAGGGGGAAATGTTATAATTATATTTTAATTTCAAAATTAAGTAGAAATACACCTATGATGCCATGAATGCCATCCCTAAGGTTCAGATTTATCAAGAAAATCTAAGAACAAATTTTAATAACTTCTAATAATCTTCAGAGAGGGAAGGGATCACCAAAGGTGTTTAAGATGGGTTGATTCTCTGCTTCTTTCACCCTGAATGTGATTATTTCTCAGTCTCTCTGCTCTCAGGTAAGATAATACAAATACCAATCTTTGAAAAGGCATCTATTGCTCATCCACAGCTGAGATGAGCATCATTAGAAATGGTAAGACTACTCTAGAGACATTTATGGTCAACTATGCACATCAGTTGTGAATATTTGAAGCAAAAACACAAGCCTCTCCTCATCAGGGGCTTAGTAAGCAAAGGCACTTGTTACCAAGTCCAACACTGTGAGTTCAAGCTCCAGAACTCATGGAAGCCACATGACAGAAGAGAATCAGGTTCTAAAAATGGTTCCCCTTCTCCACATACACAGCTCGCACACTCACGCAGACATGCATGCACAAAATAAATGTTAGTTTTTTAAATAAATAAATAAATAAATAAATAAATAAATGAATGAATAAATGAATAAATGAATAAATGAATAAATAACTATCCAGACTGATATCCTAAAATGTCTTTAGTTCTGCAGACTGCTGAACTAAGAAAATTTGATGGGATTTAAAATCTCTGTGTAATGGTTCTGCTGACTCCAAGTCTTGTTTTCTCTTATGTAATTAGTTTACCCATAATTAATTACCTGTAATTAGTTTACTCATAGCCTCATACCTCAAAAACTTTTCTCTGAATTATTTTCCATGTCTATGGTGGGTGTGTTTCATTTAATTTTTTTTTTGAAGAATTTCATACATGCGTGCTGTGCCTGCATCATTACCTCCTCGTACTTTCCCCAATTTCTCTTATTTCTCTATGTCAACCACCTCTCAAATTTAAATCCTCTTCTTCATTAATTATTATTGTTACATATATGTCCTAATTTGCTTCACATTGCTGTGATAAAACATTGACCAACTTGGGAAGAAATGGGTTTGTTTGTTTATCTTACTATTTATAGTCTGTCATTGAGGGAACCCAACACACAAGGCAAATCTTGAAGCAAAAACCACACAGAAATACTACTTTCTCCCTGCTTCTGCTCAGCTAGCTTCCTGACACAGCCCAGTACTGCCACCCAGGGATGGCACAACCCATGGTAGTCTAGGCCCTCCTCTGTCAAATATCAGTCAACAAACACCACCATAAGCACCTCATAGGCCAATCTCATAGAGACTGTTTTTCAAGACTTACTCTTTCTCAGTGTATCAGGTTGACAGCCATGCATAATTGTTGAGAGGGAGAGATAGAAAGAGAGAGACAGAAAAAAGTTTTTTTAATGAGGCTTTCAGACTCAGCCTTAGTGGCACAAATTGTATGGCTCTTTTAAGAGCCCCTCCACCAAATACTTAAACGGAGTTCATGAGCAGTGGGCAGCAATACTCCACTTGGTAGTAATGTGGACCCTAAAATTCCTCAGAGTAGTAACTATAGCTCCTGCCAGACCTCTACTAAAAAACTAAACTCTCTATGAAGCTAGGCTAGGAGCTAGGTTGAGCCAGTCAGCCACCCTAGCAAAGCCTTTAATCATAGCCACATTTTGGCAGATTAAAGGTGTGATCAGAAACAGAAATAGAGGGAGCTGGGTGGAGCCAGATGCCATAGCCAAGCCTTTAATCCTAACTTCATATGGAAGACTAAAGGTGTGGTCAGAAATATTAGAAGATAAGAGATATACAGTAAAGACAGATTTTAAAAAAAAAACCTGTAAATTGTTTACAGAGTGTTTAAAAATAAATTTAGGCTTGAGAGAGAGAAGGAAAAGGGAAAAGGGTAGAGAAAGTCCTTTAAAAAGAAATAGAGTTTTTAAAAAGCCACATAAAAATGGAAATTACAAAGAGTATGTTATTATCTTTAAATTTTTTGACTGCAAAGGAAGTAGTAAGAGCTGCTAAAAGACATTTGATTATAAATGCTTCTGGATTAATCCAACCTATATATTTTATAAGTGAGCTGACTTTAAAATTAAAATCCAGAGATATGCTACTTTGAAGAAGAGGTTTTCTTTTTATTTTCACAGAAAATGAGAGGCTGTGGATTTATTCCTGGTTAAAGAAAATAAGTTTTGATCAAGGAAAACCCCCTGAAAATTTTCTGATAGGAAGAGATGGCCATATCATCTTCAAAGCTGCTGACTAAGATGATCCAAGCTCAGGACCCCCATAAAATTGCCAGTGTCCCCAGTCAGCAGGAGGTAGTTATGAAAACCTATGTCCAAATTCCAAAAATATTGTTTTTAAATGCTTGTTTTCATTATAAATAGTCAATAGTCATAGTGAATCTCTACAGAAAAAAAGAAAAAGATGATATATAATTGATAAAAAGATAGAATATTGAATCTGCTTTGATGCAAAAATATTAATCTCAAAAGATTTTACAGTGGTGTAGATTGTGATTTGTTGATACAAATTTAAGAATAATTTTGTGATATTGTATATATATATATATATCTACTTTTGTTTAAGATAATATGTTTATGTTACTCATTTAAAATTGGAATGTATAATTAAGAAATACAGTTAATAGTTATCTATGCTAATCAAACTTATAGTTATGTTAGGTTTTTTAATATATACAAAGATATATTTCAATTAGATAGGTAATCTTTAAACATTTCAAAGACCTATAGGATATGGCATTTAAAAATATTTTTAAGAACTTAGATATTTCTGGACGATGAAACATGTCTGCTTCTGGCAGCATAAATTTACTTCGAGAGGATGATGGGCATCAGAAAAACTCCATGTGAAGTTTACTTTCTTTGTAGCAAAGGTTAGCCACCGAACAAGAGACTGTTCTTGCTTCATCTGCCTGACAGTATGATTTATAAACTTGACATGCAGGACTCATGCAAGAGTGACCTCTGAATTTTGACAGAACAAACCAAGATGGTCCTTCGGGTTCCTGCTTTTCAGAGAAAACTGCCAGACATTCTTCAGAACACAGGGAGAAGCAACTGATGAACTATGCCAGTCAGTATTGGCAGAGTAGTCCTTCAAATTTCCTGCTTCAACAGGACTCTAAGCCAGAGACTCTAAGCCTGTAGGCTAAAGATGGATGTGCCAACATTACAGAGGAACTTCACGTGACTGTTCAGGCAGACAGATGTCATCTCTGTCATTTTTAGAATTTGAAAGTTGCTTGCACGTCCTCTTTACTCAGATAGTATTATATATTCCTGTGACCTTTGATGCAGTTGAAAAATAGTTATAATTATATATTTTCTTTAGTCATAATAAAAGGAAAATTATATATGATGCTTTGAACTCAACAAGGATAAGGTAGATGATAGAATATTTTCTTAAATTTGGCTAAATATAAATAGGCTAGATATTGTATCTGTAATTTTTGCTTGATAGCTATTTTGTTATATGTAATTTTGCTATGTTGAAATTGAAACCTTCCTTTTTGATTAGACACAAAAGGGAAAGTGATGTGGCATGTCTTTCTGTGTGCTGTGAATTATCATTGGATAATGAAAGAATGCTTTTGGCCTATGGCAAGCCAGATTATAGGCAGGCAAGAACTCCAAGCATAGATAAAGGGGAAGAAGGTGGAATTAGAGAGAGATGTTATGAGCAGCAGAAGCAGAGGAAAGAATAGGAAACTGCTGCTCTGAGGAAAGTTACCAAAACATGGAGCTAAAAAAAAAGATAAGAATCATGGGTTGGTTTAAGAGTAAGAGCTAGAAAGTAATATGCCATAGGCCAAATAGCTTATAATTAATATAAGCCTCTGTGTGTTTATTTGAGACTAAATGATTTCAGGACCATTTTGACATGACACATAAACTTATTACTATAGTCATCTTGTTCTATAGCTTTTACCCAGTCATAAATTATATCGGTTTACTGTCCCGCGCCAACTTCTCGCCTGCAAGAAAAGGCACGACACACGTAGGATCCTTCTGCAGCAAAGCTTTAATGCGTCTTGAGGGAGAGCATCAGCTTACGGAAATGGAGACCCCGAGGTAGGAAAAGCCCAACCCTTAGATAGACCAAAGACCTCCGCCTTGGACGTGTCACCTCTCTATAGGCTGCAGCTCATCACCCCACATGACGCCACGGGAGAGGCGGAGAGACCAGTCTCGGAAAATTACCAAAGGCATGCTCCGTGCCTTGTTTATTGACTCAGGCGGGTTGGCCAGCACCAGATATCAGCGCCATCTTGAGGGTCTGGGGCCAGCGGCTCCCAACAGTTTACTAACATGGCATTGGTAGATTCTCCTCTAGGGTCTATAACCTTTCTAGATATGGGTAGTTAGCTAGGTTGACAGTGCCTAGGCATAAATTCTATCCTACTGAGGGGGCACTTTAAATGCAATTATATAGTTGTTGGTCACCCCAAGTTGTAAGTACCAATACTGAATCATTGGGGATATCTTCCTGGGCCACTCTTTGCTGTGCTTGGTAGGATTTAAAGCTGTGAAGGACTATTGATTTATTTTCTCCATTGTCATCTTGCATGTCACCTTCTGATACTATGAGAGATAGTCTCCAGGAAGGAGACTTTCAGCTCAGCTGAAGCACAATTTCTCCAAAGCCCCTGTGCCCTAAGGTGTGGTGTCTTCAGCAATAGGTTCTTTCTTTTGAGTTCTGGGAGGCAAACAAATACAATGGCAGTAGCCTATCTTGTTTTAAGAGTCTTTTAAACTCCCCAGTCCAAAAACTTGAAAGAATGTTTCTCATGCCTGGTACTAATGTTTATGTTAGATAGTCTATAGCTCTTGAGAGGAGCATTACAATTCCAAGTGATGTTAATTTTGTTTAATATATACACATATACTTATATATGTGTTTTAAATGTGTTTATAAAATACAATATTTCCTTATGGGTTTTTCAAATATCTTTGGTGTTATTTCTCTCTACTTCCTGCCCCTCCCTCTGCTTTTTGTAACACAACACCCCACAATTAGTTTTTCAATAGGCAACATGAATGATATTATTTTTCTTCTATATCCCTGTGACCATATCTTCCTGAGAACCTCAGTGACAGTCAAAGTGTCTGAGACATACTTTCTTCAGCATGAAATTGATATCTTCCCTGAACAGTCTCTTCAGAGAACCTTCAAAGAACTGTTTTTTTTTTTAATCAACAATGTCTTCCTGAAATGTTTTGTACCATTTTCATTTTATTGATTCTATGATTCAAACTATTCTCAACAGAATGACCATAAAATCCTTATCTTGGCCTCACCTACTACCTCTTAGACATGTGGGGAGACTATGGAAGGAAGAAATAGGTCTGATATGGGATGTCTTTCTGTATGCTGTGAATTACCATTGGATAATAAAGTAATTGTCTTGTTCTATGGCAAAGCAGCTTATTAGGCAAACAGGAAATCAAAGAATAGATAAAGGGGAAGGAAGGTGAGATTAGAGATACTGTGAGCAGCTATCCAGAGAACAAGATGTAATGAATCACAATTAAAGCCACTAACCACATCAGATTAATGGAAGTGGATTGAGTTAAGTTGAAGGAGCTAGCAACTAATGAGTCTGAGCATAAGCCAAACAGTTTGTTATGAATATAAGCTTCTGGGTGATTATTTGGGACTAAGTGACTGTGGGTCTGGATCTTGGACCTAGGTTGGGTCAGAAACTTCTAGCTACATAGGTCTTTATTGAATCTGTCACTGTAAACCTTGGGATAGATGTGCCTCTCTAAATCTCAAGTCTCCACTAGATGCTTTTCTTCATTCTTTTTTGAAGATTAAATTTCTCCACATAACTTTGTTGTTTTAGTTTTTAATCTGTTTCTCTGTTTTCTTTATTTCATTCTGGCCTAATGGTTTTCTAAAGAAATAGATAAAAAAAAAAAAAAGGTTGTGGCCAGGTGATGGTAGTATGCACCTTTAGTCCCAGCACTCAGAGGCAAAGGCCCACAGATCTCCATGAGTTCAAGACCAGCCTTGTCTACAGAGTGAGTTTTCAATGCTTTCAATCACTGAGTCATCCCACTAGTACCTGTGTGTTTATCAGATAAATTTTAATTATTTGAGGAAGTACACAATATTTTAATTTTATAATGTTCACATTAGTACAGTGTATATGTGTATGCACATGAATGCATAAATGTGTGCAGCATAATTCCACATCTTCAGTTAAAAAAAAACAGAGAATATGGGACTAGAGGAGATATACCTCAACATAATAAAAACTATTTGTGAGAAACCTACAGCCAAAATCACCCAAATTGGGGAAAAACTTGAAACAATCCTAACAAAAGGAGAAAAAGCTGTCTGCTACTTATTTATGTTCCTCAATATTGTACTCAAAGTGCTAGCTATAGCAATAAAACAAGAGAAAAAATTAAATGGATACAAAATGGAAAGGGTGATGATTACTTTTGGTTGACAGCTGGACTACATCTGGAACTAACTAAAACTTCAAATGGATGGGCTCACTTGGGTGGAGGGGTGGGGCTTTGCATAATTTGAAGTGGGAAGATCCATTTCTAATCTAGATCTCTGAGGTAGGAAGACATGCCTTTATTCTGGATACTGAGGTAAGAAAATACACCTTTTAATCCAGATGTATTGAGTTGGGGAAACCAGCCTCTAATCTGAGCCATGCCTTCTTCTAGAAGCCTATATAAGCACATGGGGGAAAAAAGGTTTTGCTCATGGCCTGCTTAATCTCATCTTGCTCACTAACCCATACCTTTATTGGGATTCGAACATAGTTCTTCAGAATTTTGACATATACTGAAGATCAATTAAATCATCTAGCCTCATGGACTGAACAATTACTGGATTCTTGGACCTTCTGTCAATAGAAAGTCATTGGTGAATTAGCTGGACCATAGCCTAGAGTCATTCTAACAAACTCTTTGTGTATATGCAGAGATTCATTCTCTAAGTTCTGTTACTCTAAAGAACCCTGAAAAATACAGAAAGAAAGAAGTCAAAATATTACCTTTTTCAGACATATTATACATGGAAGATCCAAAAACTCCATCAGAAAATGTCTACAAATATTCAATAATTTTACCAATATGAAAGGGTACAGAATCAACATGTAAAATCAATAGTCTTTCTATACCAACAGCAAACACATAGAGAAAGAGTTGTGGTCACATTCATTTTCACTGTAACTTCAAAAAAATTATATTTAGAAATAAAGAAGGAGGTAAAAGACCTTAAAGCAAAAACTTTAAATCTCTGAAAAAACTAGATAGAAAAAGACACTAGACCATCACGTGATCATGGGTTGATAGAATTAATATTGTGAAAATGATTGTTCTGCCAAAATCCATTTTCAGATTCAATGCAATCTCAATCAAAATCCTCATATCATTCTTCACAAAAATTAAAAAATAAAACTGTACTGAAATACACAGGGAGCTACAAATTACCCCAGAAAATCAAAATAACCTAATCAAAAGAACAATGCTGGAGGATTACAATTCCAAATCTCAAGATACAATAAAGAGTCATAGTAACAAATATATAATGCCGAAAACAAATACACGTAACTACATCTATCCAGTACACGGAGAAAAAGAAGCATCTTCAACAAATGGAGCTGGGAAACATGCAGAAAAATGAAATCAGCGCTGTCTCTATTACTTTGCACAAAAACTGACTCCAAATGTTTCAAACACCAAAATGTGAACCCTGAAAACACTGATACTGTTATAAAAAATATAGGCAGTACCTTATAAGATATAGGTATGGAAAAGGGCTTTCTGAATAGGACTGTATTTGTCCAAAAATTCAAGCCAACAATTTACATGCTTCATAAAACTAAAAAGCTTCTGCATAGCTAAATAAACAACCAAGTGAAGAGGAAGTCCACAGAATGAGAAAGAATCTGGGACGTTGTACATCTGACAGCAGATTAATAAACAGACTATGTAAAGAATTCATCAAAGAGAAAACAAAACAAAAAACCAACAACACATTTTTTAAAAATGGGCCTGAGACCTGAACAGAGACTATTTAAAAGAAACAATAAAGTGGCCAAGAAATATATCAAAAACTGTCCAACATCCTTAGCAATTAGGGAAGTACAACTCAAAAAACTTTGGCGGTTCATCTTACCCCTGTCAAAATGGCAAAGATAACAAAACAACTAACAACAAATGCTGATGAGGATCAGGGAAAAGGAACCTTCACTCACTGTTGGTGGGATTGCAAACCGGTGCAGCCACTCTACCAACCACTGCAGAGAATTCTCGAAAGTTAAAATTAAGTCTACCATATGACCCAGCTATACCACTACTTGGTATGCCCACGTGAGTCAACCTCATACTCCAATTCTTACTAGCCGTATTCATTTTTGCCTTACTCACAGTTGTTAAGAAATGGAAACTACCTGAATGTCCCTCAACCAACAAATGGATAATGAAAATGTGTTGCAGATACACAGTGGAATGCCATTCAGCTATAAAGGAAAATGAAATCATTAACTTTGCAGGTAAAATGATGGAATTTGAAGAGATCATACTGAGTAACTTAGACCTGGAGAGACAAATGTTTGATCTCTCTTATCTGCAGTTTCTAGATCCAAATCTTCAGCTATGAGTATATGTAGGGGGATTATGTTGTTCCATTGTAAATAATTGTCCCCGCCTATGAGTTTAATAAAAAGTGCTGACTGGTCAAAGGCAGACAGGAATTGTGGGAGAGGCTACCAGACTAAGAAAACTCTGGGAACAGGAAGAACAGAGCAGAGATGCCACAGAGACCCCAGAGTTGCCAGAGAGAAGCCAGAAGATGCAGAAGACAACTATGTTGCTCTGAGAAAAGGTACTGAGCCCCATGGCTGAACAGGATAAGAGTCATGAGTTAGATTAAGGGTAAAGAGTTAGCAAGTTATATGCCTGGGCCTTAGACTGATCAGCCTAAAATTAATGAAAGCATCTGTATGTCTCTGCGGGTCTGTGGGTCTGTGGGTCTAAACCTAGAGGCTAGGCCCAAAAGTCCGGGACAGAAACCTCTTACTACAAGTACATTACCTGGAATAACAGCATGAACCAGGAAGGTCAAAGGAGTAGGAACATTAAAAAAGGGAATAGCAGAACACAAGGAACATGAAGGGGGAAATAGGAAGATGGTGAAGCTTTAATTAGGGAAATAAATATAGAAGAAATAAGAAGGAGGGGGATAAAATGACAGTAACAATGTCTGGAAAAGTTATAACAAATTATGTTATCTTATATGTAATATGTAATAAGCCTGAATATATATATTAAATATACATTTTATATAATAAATATATCTTATATATGAATACATAATAAATATATAATCGTATTATATTATAAACATAATATATGCTTATAAATATAATATATGTTAAACTATATATGTGTATATATATAATTTTCCCATCCGGGCTGACAATGCTCTCACAAGAGTCATAGACTACCTAACAAAAACCTCTATACCAAGCATGAGAAGCCTTCTCTTGAGTTGTTGGTCAGGGCTGTTCAACAGACTCCTGAAACATAGGCAATTGCTTTTGCCATTGACTGACTCTCAAACAAGGAAGGTAAGTCTCTATTGCTTAAGACACAACATACTTCAGACACAGGACTAAGGGGGCCTGATCTGGCTCTGACCTGAGGACTACTTTTCAGGGTACCAGAAGTCATAATGCAACGTTCCAAAGGGAAGAAGCAATCAATAGTCCTACTCACCAATAATCACCAGAGCAGTGGCGAATATAACACAGTAACCCTAAGAGTGCAGTGGTAGTACCCATACTTTCTTGGTAATCAACAGTTCACTAATTGAACCTAAGGATGACTCAACAGGAGGAAAACCATGCCTGGTACTGGAAACCTAGCCAACTACACAGACTAGTGAAGTCAAACATCTTAGAGGTGTATCCACAACCACTTACTTACTAAACTAGCATAATCATAGCTATATCCTAAACATTTTTTATAACCACAGATTAGCATAGTTCTAATCAACTTTGATAACACCCCTTATCAAAGAAATTTCTCTTTGAAACAGATGGAAAACATTACAGAAAATCTCAACCAATCAAAATGCAGAGAACAAAAGATTTTGTGATGTTCATTCTCAACTGACTTATCTACAATACAATTTCTACACAAAAGGCTCATGGGGTCTCAACCCTAGGCAAAGAACTACAGGAAACCAGGGGATGCTGAGACTAGGGAAATGGTCTTCTTCAGGGAAGAGACTTCAGAGTTTATAATACAAAGCTGACATAATGAACATTCAGATATCATTATACATTCTCTCTGTCTCTTTCTGTGTCTCTATCTTTGTCTCTGTCTTTCCCTCTGTCTCTCTGCGCTCTGTGTGTGTGTGTGTGTGTGTGTGTGTGTGTGTGTATGTGTATGTGTGTGTGTGCACATGTGTAGCAACAATTAAAGAAAAAGAGGCTGTGAGTTTAAAAGGATATGTATGAGATGAAATTATAACATAATTTCAAAAATAAAAAATCATCATAAAAATATGATAAGAATACAAACTTTAGTATTCATGGAAGTTATTGGTTATGCCTTTATAATTGTATGATCCTGGAAAATGACAAAAAAGCTGCCACTCAAAGAAAAAATAAATGACTATTTCTTTTTTAATGGACTTTTGCTAAGCCTTAAAAGGTTATACTTGACTCTCAGGGAAACAATAGAATAGATCTCTCAACCCTAAAAACTAGTCCCACAGAGGAAAGGTGCATCTTGACCCTAACCATACTTAAACTTCCACTGAACATTGCAAGCACCACCACTGAAACTTCACAAAGGACATAAATTTAAAAACAAAAATATGAAATAATAAAAGGAAAAAAAGTTATTTTCTTAAGTTTATAGTTCTAAGAAATTGTTTTGCTCTTGTCAGTCAGAGACTCATATGATAAGACAGTAGGAACAACAGATTGGTCATGTTACTCCATATATTATGTATTTTTTGCTATCTAGGATTATGTGGTTCATAGGAAATACATAAAATGGAAAACATAACTGAAAGATTGAATCAAATTTAAAAGTCTTTAAGACATAGAGGAAAACAGATGGATCTCTTGGAAATCTGAGAAATACAAAAATCCAGTTCAGCCATGCTGACATCTGGTAGTAGTTAGCTCTGCCTCAATTAGACACTAGAATTCAAAGTTCCTGTGATTTGAATTCGGTGTACCTGAACTGAGATTACCTCATGAGATCAGCTAACAAGAACTCATGAAAGTCAAGACTAAAATCTCTGGTTGTCATATTAAATCATATAAGAAGACATATCCAGTTCACTGAGATGAAATTATTGTTCTCTGACTGAAGAGCCATCATATAACAGTGGGAATATCAAAGTTAAGAACAGAAATATTAAAAACATTAGTACTGGAATTCTCTGTGGATATCTAAAGTTTCTGCACAACTTGCTGGCCAGTGCCTGTGCTGGGCTGTCTTTCCAATGGTGTTTTTAAACTAAACCTAGATGCTGTTCCCCTCCAAAGCACAGGGAAGAAAGACTAAATAGGACATTGTAAGAACTCAGGCTTCTTGTGCCCAGTTCTCCTCTCTGACACAACTCTCTACATGTATCAGCAATATCTGACCCTCCCTGTATCTAGCATCTACTAGGAATGGAGGATCATGAAATGTGAGGTAATAAATTTGAGGTACCACTAAAAAAATACCCAATGCCTGCCTAACAAATCACACTAAACAAAATATTGTTAATGATAATATTTACGGTGAGAGATGATGGTACACACCTTTCATCCCAGCACTCAGGAGGCAGAGGCAGGCAGATCTTTGTGAGTTCAAGGCCAGCCTGGTCTACAGAGCTAGTTCCAGGACAGCTAGGGCCTTTACACAGAGAAACTCTGTTTCAAACAAACAAATAAATGATACTGTTTATATACCTTCTTCCCAAATAGCCCACACAACTTGATAATCTTGAGTTATCATATATAACTGCAACATACTAACTATATTCCTAATAAATAATATATGCAGAATAAAATAAAGACTCTAAGGCAAATTTGCTTCTGATTGTCTAAAAGATTTGGGGTACAGTTTTCATAACCCTTAGTTGGTTAGCAATAAATGCAGAAACATCTCTCTGAACAAATGAATATGCATCATTGATCAACTTCTTTGTTTGAAACCCTTCATCCAAAAGGAAAATTAGAATTCTGGTTCTCATGTATATATAATCAGTATTAACTAATTTAAAAAGATGAAAGTTCATAGACTATAGAAAGCATAATTCTAGAAGTTTAGCACCAAAGAAGTACTTTAAGAGAAAGTGCCATGTGATTAGAACAAATATTTAGTCAAAGACAAATACTTAGGCTCTGGCCCTATTTGTGGGCAGCTCTGAGAACCCTTGGACTCTCCAAAGTGAATCTCATTTTATATGATAATAAGATGGCTGATGGCTGGGACACCTGGGAGCATCACGTTGGGAGATAAAAAGTTGTACCATTAGCTTTGCCTTTACTTTGCTTCATTAGCTAACTGCTTGTTGTAAATTTTCATTTTTAAAAGTAAGGGAAAAAAACTCATCAAAAAAATTCCCCTGACAATGAATTCATTCTGTAATCAAAATGCAAAACTGGAGCCTCACTAAACAACTGTTTGTTGAAGCATGAAGTGATGAGGGCAAATCTCGTACTTCGTGGTGTTCATGACTCCAAACTTCAAGAAACCCCAAAGCAGCTGTCCTCCTGTCCTTTCCAAAGCCCTGGCTTGATATCCTGCTGTCACTCACACTTCCGCAATTAGACAAGATTGGGCATACTCAGGGTGGCATGGCTAGAAACCACTTTTACAATTAGAAAGACTAATCTCCCTTCTCTAAAATGACTGATCATTCAATAAATATCATTTTTTCTCATCCTTTAGAATCCCTGGACAATTCTCACTGACAATCCCAAGTGTCTTTCCAGATTCATTACCACCACCTGCTACACAGCATGAAGACGTCAATCAGTCTCAGGTCAGGTGTTGCTTCCTGACTGTCACTGCAGCCTCAGTTACTATTAAATCTGCCCCTGCTGGCTTATGGCTCTTACCACAATCAGATAATGTCTCTTCTGTTTCTACTCTGTAACAGTAGCCTCTAGAACAGAACAGTAATGGATTGATTTCATAAACTTACCATGTTACATCAACACTCCAGAGGTCTCCACAGAGCACATGCTCCTTCCCTAAAATCCAGACAGAACATCAGCTGTTTATTTCCTTTGACCTAGTAACATCCTTCCCTTTTCAATGTCAGCATTTAAGAAATGTAATGTGACCCTGCAAATCTCTGTCATCCTCTACTGTTTGGAAGTAGGGAAAGTACAGGTCAGAAGGGCAAGAGGCTTCCCAGGTAACAGGATTTTCATTTAGCAGAGCCTTAAATTGATTCCTTGATTGGTATTTTTTAATTTAAACAAAATTGCAAAGTAAATTAATGATGAAGTAAATACTACAACCTCTGAATATTTGACCATGGGATGTCTGAGCTATGGCTTGCATATACATGTTCACATATGTGTGTTCGTGTGTGTGTAGGTGTACATGTATATGAAGGTATATGGCCACTTCTGTGCCATGTGCAGTCAGAGGTCCACCTCAGGAGGAGGTCACCTTGTTTTTTCAAATTTCTCACTTGACCAGAAAATTGACAATCACACTTTGGTTGGCCAGTGAGCACCAGAGATCCGCCTGCCTCTATCTCCCCAGTGCTGAGATTGCAAACATATGCTGCAGTGCCCTTCTCAAGAGGGTCCGCACTTTTCTGACTAAACCATCTTCCCAACCTGTGATGTAAACTTTGAGACATGAGTGGGAAATGAGTCTGGATATTCCTCTAATTTCTTTCCCTAAAAATATTGTATTAGCTCCTTCCTATGAACTTTCTCCACTAGCCCCGGCCCCATCCAGCTCATTTCCTGTCCTCCATTACAATTCTTCAGCCTCATCCCCAATCCTGTAGCAAACTGCTTGGAGGGCCTATCTACCCACTCTTATATCCATTCCCTGGGGACTCCTCCAACCTTGCAGTGGATCCAGTTTTCCTCCTTCCAGTGGAACACACACACACACACACACACACACACACACACACACACACACCCTTTTTCTAGCCAATCCCCATTCTTTTGTGTCTGCTACTGATAACTTAGAAATATATTGATTCGATCTGGGATCCCCAACAGCCACACAGGATCTGAACTCAGGTAGAAGGTTTCCATCTCCTTCTCTAATATCATCTTTGCAGGCACATGCTCAACCCTGTAGCAAACTGCTTACAGGGGCCTCTCCTCACACCTACCTCCTGTCCTGGTGCACTCCCATGAGCACCTTGGCAGATCCCGATATCCTCCTTCCTCCCATCCCTTTCAGCTACAGATACCTAGAAACACCCTTCCTGGGACCTCCAGTGGCTACACCAGGCTGGGACTCTCCTGTCCTCAATTACAGCCTCCCCAAACTCATCTCCAGCTCTGTAGCAGGGGCCTATCCTCTTGTCCTTCCTCCATTCCCTGGGGACTCTGCAGAACCTTAGAATGGACCAGCTTTCTGCCGTCCTGTGGAGCCTCTCAGTTCCTTTGTTAGCCATCTCATTCCTGTCTGTCAGCCTCTGATACCTAGAAACACTTTCTACCAGGGACTCCCAGTCCACCAGTGGCCACATCTAGCAGGGACTCTGGGAGATAAGTCACACTCTCCTTCCTGTCCTTTATTATAGTCTCTTCATTCTCATCCTCAACCTAGTAACACCCTACTTACAGGTGCCCCTGTTCCCACTTCAACTTCACACACTGGAGACTCCAACTCTGGACTAGGACCCCGCCTCCCCTGGCCCTTTCATCCCAATTGTCTCTCCAAATAATTATTTGCCTTACTACGACATTTCCTCTTCCTACACCATCCCCAATTCCCTATGAAGCTCACCCCCTGGTGGGAATGGGATCCCCGCAGCTGTTTTCTGAAACCTTTTTCCTCCTATTCCGTCTCTATTCCTTGTTGTCACCAATGGAACTGCAGAAGAGGTACTTATCATAGCCATCACGCATTCCTAGGTTTTGAAGAAGCCAATGGAAACAAAGGATTGGACACATACCCAACAAAAACAAGACCAACTGGAATCACCACAATCATCACAAACCCAAGTGCATTGACTTAGTGTATGGAGGGAGACACAAAATCAATAACAGCCAATATAATATGCCTCTACCAAAATCCAGTCATACCACACAGTACATCTTGAAAACTGCAATATGAAGCACAAGACAAGACTTCAAAATAGCTATCATGAACATATTTAAAGAGCTTAAAGAAGATATGGATAAGTCTCTTAATAAAGTCTGTAAAAACACAAACAGTGAAATAAAATAATAAAAAAAACTATTAACAAGATGAATCAAGAATTTAGCAAAGAAATAGAATTTGTGTTAGATGGTGGTGACACATTCCTTGATCCAAGCACTTGGGAGGCAGAGGCAGACAGATCTGTGAGTTCAAGGCCAACCTGGTCTAGAGAGCAAGTTCTATGACAGACAGGGCTACACATGAAACCCCTGACTCAAAACAAAAAGAAAAAAAGAAAAGAAAGAAAGAGAGGAAAGGTAAGACAGTGACAGAGGAAGGGAGGGGGGAGGGAGGGAGGCAGGGGGGAGGGAGGGAGGAGGGAGGGGGAGGGAGGAGGGAGGGGGAGGGAGGGGAGGGAGGGAGGGGGGAGGGAGGAGGGAGGGGGAGGGAGGGGAGGGGAGGGGAGGGGAGGGGAAGGATCACTGAATCAAGCCATAACTAAAAGAAATGGAAATGGAAAGTTTAGGAAATCAAACAAAAACCTCAGAGATAATCCTCACCAAAAGAATACAAGAAACAGAAGGCATAAAAGATAGACTCTTGGGCATTTAAAACAAGGCTGAAGAAATGATACCACAGTCAGGAAAATAAATGTTAATTCTTTTAAAAGGCAAGAATAAAACATCCAGGAAACCTGCAACACTGTAGAAATATCAAATCTACAAGTAATAAAAATAGGAAGGAGAAGAAACCCGGACCAAAGCACAGAAAAAATTTTCAACAAAATTATGTGAGAAAATTTCTCTAACCTAAAGAAAGAGGCTCCTATCAAGCAAGGTACAAGAAGCATACAGAACACAAAATATACAGGAATAAAAAAGAAATTATTCACAACACATAATAATCAAAACACTAAATGTACACCACACAGAAAGAATATTAAAATTTGTAAGTAGAAAAGACTACGTATATATAAAGGCAGACCTATCAGCAAATCCAAAATTACACACACACACACCAAAAAACAATAAATACATAATCCAACACCAGCCAATCAAAAGAGGGGAAAACCTATACCCATAAAAACAAAGTACTTCCACCCCTCATTGATAACTCTTAATATCAAAGGTCTCAATTCCCCAATAAAAAAGACACAGACTAAGAGATTTTATTAGAAAACAGCCTCCATCTTTCTCCTGCATTGAAGAAACACAACTCACTATCAAAGATAGACATCAGTTCAGGGTCAAAGGGTGGAAAAAGATATTCCAAGCAAATGGATCCAAGAATCAAGCCAGTATAGTCATTTTAATAACTGACAAAATATTCCTCAAATCAAAGCTAATCCAAAGATATAGGGAAGAAAATACTCAAAAATTAGACTATTGCAGTTCTAAACATTTATGAATCAAACACAGGGACATCCAACTTCAGAAAAGAAAGACTATGAAATCACATATTGACCCCTACACAGGGATAGTAGATGAGTTCATTACTCCATTCCCACAAAAAGATACGTCATTCAGAAAAAAAGAGAAATGTGGGAGTTAAATAATTTAAATCAAATAAAATTAAAAGGTATTTACAGAATATTTTACCCAACAAAAAGAAGTATACTTTCTTCTAATAATTTTATGAAACTTTCCCCAAAATGGATCACATACACGGAAACAAAGCAAATCTCAACAGATACAAGAAAATTGTACCTGTTGAGTGGAAAGAGTAAATAGAAAGGAGATTTAAATAGAGGAAGGATTAAGACAGGAAAGCCAAGAGAGAAAGAACACTCAGGATCATTTGAGGGGTCCAAGGAAATCTACTACAGTAGATACTTTTTTTAAATACCTACATATATGAAAGAAATATAAATGCAATAAGCAAATAATAGGAGAGACAAAGCCCCAACAAGACATTTCCTACCAAGTAAAACCTCCAGTGCCAGAAATGGGAACCTCCCTGTTGTCCAAAAGGATCCCATAAAAACCCCAAATAATGTGGGTGATTGGCAAGGCATTGGCTGCTTTCTACAACCTAATAATAAGGTCCTATTACTGAAGATAACATTTATACATCTTATTAGATGTGGAGAGGTTGAGCTGCTGTCTACTAAGAGCCATCCCCCTACTCACTAGTGTTCATGATGCTGGAAGTTACTCTGCATACTACCAGAGGAGAAAGGTAAATACCAACACAATTACAAACCCTTTAATCTACAATGATGGCATGCCTGCAAGGTATACTGGTGAGGTAATAGTGCCACAGAATTGCAGGAGTGACAAAAAAAAAAAAAAAAAAAAAACTACCAGATTTGATTAGATCCCACTCCCTAATACGGAACTTATGCCTGGCACTGCTCAAGTGGTGATGAACCTGAGACTGTATAGGCATGGACCTAAGGAAATCCCAAATGCCACAGTTCTCATAGAAGAGTATAGCAATACAATGGCATCTGATGAGATTCTGCTCTACTCATTGCTCAGCCACTATCAGAGAAACTTCTTGCAGTAAATGGAAGTGTATAACCAGAAGTCCAAAACTAGAGCGTGAGAAACCATGTAACACTCAATCCTAAATGGGATGTCTTCATAAATCTCTTCCCCTCAGGGTTCAAGGAGCTAGGCAGAAGAGGAGGGAGAAAGATTCTAAGAGCCAGTCAGGATAGAAGACACCAAGATAGAAAACCTTCCAGATACAATGGAGCTGATGCACATATGAACTCACAGGGTCTGTGGCAGCATGCATAGGGCCTGCATCAGTCTGCACCAGATGGAGTCACAGTGTTGAGATAAGACACATGCCTCCATTCCTGATCCAGAGACCATACCCATTATCAACAATTCACAAAAGAAAATTTAGTTTTGTTCCAAAGGAGTTTTTGCTGGATAATATAACCACATTTAAGGACAGAACCCATGTCCAGCAGTAAATCGTCAAATATATAACTAATTCAATGGTATTTTTGGAGAATTTTTGACTCATAATGCCTTGATTGGCATTGTTTTACTTTGCTGGTCTTTTGTTTATATTTCAGGGTATTATGGTGATGTGGGAATGCCTTTCTGTATGCTGTGAATATCAATCTTTAAATAAAGGAGCTGTTTTGGCCCATGACAGGCATCATAGAAGTAGGAGGAGAAATCAGAGCATAGGTAGGAGAAGCAGGGCGGAGTCAGGCAGATTGAGCAAGCCCCCCAAGGAGCAACATGTAAGGAACACAGGTGAGCCACGGGCCACGTGGCAGACAGATTAATAGAAATGGGTTGATTTAATATGTAAGAGCTAGCTAGCAATGTGCCTGAGCCATAGGCCAAACAGCATAAAGTTAATAAAAGCGTCTTAGTCATTTTTGGGGGGCTGAGCGGCAGTGGCAGGTGGCTAAAGGGTCTGGTGCAGCAGGTTCTGGGCCCCTGGCTACCCGGGACCAAGAAGCCCCACTGCCACATTATGGTTTCTGATTTTGTGTTATGTTATATGACATGTGTGTGTGTGTGTGTGTGTGTGTGTGTGTGTGTGTGTGTGTGTGTGTGTGTGTGTGTCTGCGTTATGTTTTTGGTGTTTTGGTTGGGGTATTTTGTCTTTTTCTCTTCATTTTATTCTGGTTTATTTGTTTATTATTTGCCCATTTTAATGATATTTTTAATTATTAATATAATTTCTTGTACATACCCTCCATTGTTTCCTCTCCTGATCACCCCCACCCCATCTTCACTACCTTCCCTCACCCTAACCATCCATTCCTCAAAGGTGGTAAGACCTCCCTTGAGCAGTCAACACAGGCTAAGATATCAAGGTTAGGCAAGGCCTATCTTCTCCTTGTACCAAGGCTGAGCAAGGCAACCCACCGTAGGAAGTGGGCTCTAAAAAGCCATTTCACGTAACCAACACTGAGATACTATCAGAATGACTAAGATCAGAAATAATAATGAGGGCCTATGTTGAAAAGTATGTAGAGAAAGGAGAACACGCTTTCATTGCTAGTGGGAATATAAACTTGTACAGCCACTTTTAAAATCAGTATGGTAGTTTCTCAAAAAATGGGGATCAGCCATCCTCAGGACCCAGCAATACCATTCTTGGGCATATGCACAAGAGATGCTCATTCACAACACAAGGACACTTGCTCATCTATGTTCATAACAGCTTTATTCATAATAGAACCTGGAAACAACCTAGACACCCTTTAACCAAAGAATGGATAAAGAAAAGGTGGTGCATTTGCACAATGGAGTATTACTCAATGGTTTAAATAAAAAATGGCATCATGAACTTACAGGCAAATGGATGGAACTAGAAAAAAAAAAAACATTACTTGCCCATTTTTAAAATAAAGAGAAAGAAGACATGAAGTTGAATGGGTAGATAGGACCTAGGAGAAAATGGAATTGGGGAAAATAATTTTCGACAAAAATACTATTATTGTTATATTTTCTTTGTATGGTTTCATATTTAGCAGAAGATCCTGGCTACTAATATTAGACAAAGGAAAGTTACCAATCCTAGGCTAGAGAGACAGCTAAATGGTAAAGAGTACATACTGCTCTTGCAATAGGTCTGAGCTCTGTACCCAGTACCTTCTTCATATGATTCATAAATCCAACTTCAGAAAGATCTGCTTGCTACTTATGGCCCCTGTGGCTGCCTGCATGTATTCATACAAAGATACACATATACATATAGTTTGATTTTTAATCTTTAAATTAAAATAGTTGCCAGTTTTACATTAATGGAACTAGGTCTTCTGATCCAAGATTCATTATAAATTCAACAGAACCTCTCTCTTGAGTATATTCTCTCCATCTGAGAAATGATGGATAAAGAGCAAACAACTAAAGAGTTAGGCTGGACAATGATGAGGGAAAACTGCTGTGAACAGAGGCAGGACACACAAAGTATTACCGACTCTACCTGCGTAGGTAAGAAAGGTGCGTGGTTCTTTTAAAAATAGTTAAGCTTGGTCTTAAAATAAGATGGAGGAGCACTGGGCAGGAAGGAGAGACAGGACGGTCACTGGACTCTGGCCATGTGCCTTGCCAAGGAAACACAAAGAGCTAGCTCCAGGTTCCATGAGAGAGCCTGTCACAACAGAACAAAGCAGACAGGGATAGAGAGGAAATGGTTTTAATAAAAAGTATAGATAAAGGGTCTCTTCAGGGCCATTTTAACTCCTATGACTTTACGTTTCTGCAGAAAGATAAGGAGGTAAAGATGTAGACACTTGCAATGAATTACATTGCTTGTGTTTATATTCATTAAATGATGAAGAGCTGAGGTTTGATTAGAGAAAGGACATAGTATTGGGTAGAAGCACAACTCTAACAAAGAAAGAAACCCCATGCCTCTTCCATATTTCGTCTCAATGGCAGTGACATGTCTGCAAAGAAAAAAAATCACACAATCACTGGGTTTTAAACACCAAAGAAAAATCAACACAAAATGTTCCCAAAATTCAAAAATCATTTCACAGAACTGTCTCCGATCTCCTCATCATCTTGTCCTGTCCATAAACTGAGAAATATCACCATCTTCTATGTCACAGTGTCAGCCTAGGAGACTTGATTTGCCTCTGCTGCTTTCTTATCTAAATCTTCATTCCTGCCTGTCTGGATGCTTACCCACAGGTGCACTCCCATACATAAAAAAGTATACATGGGGCCCTAATAAATTCAAAAAATATGTCACGGCCAAATGATTAACCTGATAGCTTCTTTGAAGACAGATCAAGGTGAAAAACTGTCTGAATAAAATGATGGTTCACAAAGTCAACAAGTAGGGATGAAATATACCCTGAGAAAAGAACACTGTGGGAGACACACGCCCATAGCAGCTACTCCATGAACGTGTGAAGTTGAGTGATGGCTAAGGAACTCAGCTGAATCATTAAATTTTTCTCAGTCTCGACCAGGCTTTATGTCAAAGCTAGAGCAATCCAAACTAGGTTTTCCTTTTCAGGACTAAACCACACTCCTCTTGGTTCTCATAAAGCTGTGGGGAGAAATAGAGGAAAGAACACAAATCTTTCTGGTAAGTGAGAAAATAGTCCCCAAATATTCCCAAGTCCTAAGCCCCCAAGCTTATGAATATGTTACCATATTTGGCTTAGAAAAAAAAAAAAAAAAGGACCTCACACATATGGTTACATTGGAGACCTTGCAACGGGATCTTCGTAAGAAAGAGCAGATATCATAGGACATAGGGATGCTGTGACAATGGAAATGGAGTGATTTTCCCTGAGACACACAAATCATGTACCCATTAAAGATGACAGGAGTGAGAGAAGTGATTATCCCCTAAATATTCCAGAAAGCAGGGCAGTTTATCTGACACTTTCATTCCAGCCAGAGAAACCAGCATTAACTCCCAACATTCACAAATGTGAGATGATAAATCTGTGTTTTGATGGTGAAGAGTATGCGGTTACTTGTTAGAGCAGCAATCGGAAGCTTATACACCCTATTGTCAAACCCGAAAGACAAGATCACCCACCCCCTATCCCGTATATTGGACCTGTAGAAAGCAGAGCCAGAATGTGCCCCGGTAAAGTTAGTAGAAAGGTTATGACTTCAAATGCCTTGAATGTTCTGCAAAACGTCAGAAGCTAAGATGGCAAATGCATAGTGAGCAATGGGCAGGAAGGCTAAGGAAGAGGCAGAGGGGAGAGGGCAGTGTGTGTAATGTTTTGCAGACAATTATTCTTAGGTTAGAAATACAAACTATGAAAGGTGGCTTTCAACAGTGAAACCATGGCCTATCATTTTAAAACACTGCAATGGTTGTGAAGTGAAGGATAAATAGTAAAGTAGAAAAGGAGACCGAGGATCTAAAGCAAGTGACTGTGGTGGCTTGGATGAAGAGAGGGAAGAAAGTAAATTCTGGAGATGAAGCATAGAGAGCTTGATGGGACATAAGTTATAAAAGATGGGAAAGTCTGTTATATGTTTAGTATGAGCAACAAAGAGACTGTTGAACACACTCAAACTGGAAGAACATGAAGAGGAAAGTTGGGATAATAAACATTGTGGTTGGGTTCAAATTAAGAAGCTCCTGGGAGACCGAAGTGAAGATGTGAAATACTGCTAAGTGTGCATGTGTGGTGTGCAAAGTGGGATCCAGAGAATCAGGCAGGTGAATGCCTTATTCCTGGCAGTTTGGAGGGAGTTGGTTCAGGAAAGCATGGACTTGTGATGCTTAGAACCCGCCTCTCTGTTCCTACTGCAAACACCTTTTATCTGTCTTTCTAAATCTTTACTAACATTTAAATATTAGGGCTGAAAACAGGTTTCATTCATCACTGGAACGTGAAAAATGTGAGAACACACTGTTAGAATTCACATAAACTCAAATTATATCACATTTTTAGAAGAAATAGAGAAAAACAATCTAGCATCTAATTACATTTTTGAAAAATAGGGACAGATGACTAATTTATTTCAATGTCTTTTCACATTTTAGTAGTTTTTCAAAAAAATTAAAGGATTTAAAGCTGTACAATCCAATAACTAAAGAACTATAAATTAATATGAAATGTATCCACTTTATTTTCTTTCCATGAGCAAGCCTCAATGTGTGACATTAGTAAAGTCTGTATAAAATTCTGGACTCTGAAACACGGAGGTTTCTGGCCCGATCAGCCCCACGGTTCAGACCTGCCTGCAGTTCCCTCACTCTCAAAAAAAAAAAAAAAATACTCACTTAGATTAATTACATTCTGTTTGGCCCATGGCTTAGACATATTGCTCAAAATGGGTTGAGTTAGGATGGTGACCTCTCTCTCATCCTAACTCAACCCATTTTCATTAATCTGTCCTGCCATGTGACCCATGGCTCACCTGTGTTCCTTACATGTTGCTTCCTTGGGCAACTGGATCGATCTCCACCCTCCTTCTCCTACCTATGCTCCGACTCCTGCCTACTGCTATGGTGCCTGTCATGGGCCAAAACAGCCATTTATTCATCACATATAGACATCCTACATACATCAGGCCTCTCCTTCTAAAGGGCTATATGATCCAGCAAGCAAAGGGATTCATTTGTGTGCCTCATCTGCTGATTTTGCAGTGTTAGTGGAGGTGGGGAATTATCAGCTAGCCTTTCTTTTAGTAACAGCAAAAGTCAGCAGTTTCTCAGTTCTGAAGTCTGTCAGCCAAGACCTTACTCATCCTTCCAAATACAATAAATTGAGAAGGCAAAGTGAATCTTCTCTGTTCAAGTTGTCACCACTCACATGTGGGAAAAGGAGAAACACAGAAAACCATCAAAACAATTACTAGGGTGAGGTTTTGGGGGTTTTTTTTCAACTAGGTATAAAATTTAAGTAAAGAATAAAGCAGTTATTCTTTCACATTTGCCAAGAAGGTTTCAATCTAATTCTTAATCTACATCAATTACAAAAAAACAAAATACTTTCTAAGCAGAATCAAGAGACGTATTGCGCACTTTCCTCCCACAATGTGGTCTCTCCTGAAGTAGGTGGGATGATTCCTGCCCACTCCATTGAATTATCCATTGTTGTTTTTACAGGGAGGACTCTCTCTTTCTTGTATAATTGAAAGCCAAAACACACAGAGAGTCATTTTAAGTATTTTAACAGATGTTAAACACTGCACACCATTATTAGGTGCATTAAAATGCTTAGTTTAAACACATATGTTTATAAATGCCAGCAAGGATTTAACAACACACTCACACATGGCATATAGTGCAAGGGACATTAAGAAGACAATTCAGGAAGCATCACAGGTTCCAGATGGATGAAAGATAATGAAAAAGGCACTAAAATAATTATTTTGCACACATAGTCATAATTCTATAACAATAATGACATGAAACCAGCAAAGATGCAACATGGGAACTAGCCTAACATATAAGTTACAAACAGTACCCTGAAAAATGAATATTTAACTGCTCATTCTTAAACTGTGACCATCATTGCCATTCTCTAGTACCTGGGGGATGTAGCATGGCCCATTAGAAGCATTTATACATATCAGTTATCAGGTTACTAGGCTTACCCTCTGGAGTTATTGATCTAATAGCTTTGAGCAGATTCTATGAATCTCCCATAATACCAAGACTACTCATTCAATAGCTGTACTGAAAATACTGTCTAGACATGTGTCTTCTATTTATAGCTGATTATAAAATCATGCAATAGCATACTCTATACTAAAATCTACCAGAAACTGTGCTCAGGCTGGGAAACCCCAAAATCTCTATTTTATTAATAACTAAGGTGAGTTTTTAGATGACATAAGACTCTAGCTATAACAGGTTTTAGGTTTCCTCCTCGATAAATTCCTGAAGTATGTTCTTCTTCCAATGCATAATTTTCTAAGTAGTGGTTGGTTTCTCCATGAAATATAGTCTTCATGGTTGCCACAAAGTAGAAGCCCTTTTAGTTTCTACATTTATTTGTTATAATCATTTTTATTTGTGATTTTATTCTCTTTCACACTAGCTAGGTCTTAACTTTTATGTGATGAGACTGTCGTGAACATTTTCACATTCATTACACATGCTTACCTTGTGTTTAATTTCCAATAATTAATTTCCAAATTCTAATTCTGAAATTGGCCCTTTGTACTTAACTCTGTCCCTTAATTGCTTATTTATCCAATGTGTTTGGAGATGATATGTGTGTATATAAGAGAGAATGACACAGACAGATAGATGCTGTAGAAGCAGGATAAATTAAATGTTTGCCTTGCAGGTTCTCCATTCCACATCAATAGAGTGAATTCTGGCTCTCAAACACTTTATTTTATTTAAAAAGTTTGTTTTCCATATACACCACTGCTCCCTCTCCCTTCCCTTCTCCAAGTCCTCCCTCAGACTCTCCCCACATTATCCCCCAAGGAGTCCCAATGTGGGTCAGTCCAGTTTGGCATATCTAGTTAAGGTAGGTCCAAGTCCCTCCCCCGCAGTATTAAGGCTGCGATAGGTGTTCCTCTGTAGGGAATGGGCTCCAAGATGTCAGTTCATGCATCAAGAACATACTCTGATCCTACCCCAAGAGGCTCCACAAACTGCCCATACAGTTTGACAGTGGTCTACCTTTAGAGTTTTTAGTTCCTTTCACTGAAGGCTCCTCAGCAATTGTTTCTAAGTCAGTGAGTTTTCAACAGCTCAGGTCAGCTGTCTCTGTGGGTTCTCCTTCTCATGATCCTGGTCCCTGTGTTCATATACTCTCCTCTCTCTTCAGCAGGACCAGGAGCTCAACCTGGTGTTTAGCTATAGATCTCTTTTTTTGCTTCTATAACGATAATTAGGGTGGTCATTCATTTGATTATAGGGGAAGTCCTGTTTAGGCACGCTCTCTACTGTTGCATCTTGTGGGTTCTTGGAGATTTCCTCAGTACCAGGATTTTTTCTAACCTCACAGTGGCTCCTTCTATCAAGATACCCATTCAGCAACACCCTGACTATTCCAAGCAGAGATCCTGGTCTTTGAGACCCAGCCCTGGGACACAGACCTTGGAACCCCAACCCCACTCAGCTCTGTCCTAAATCCAGGCCAGCAGGGAAGGCCCTGCAGGCCAGAAGCCCCAGTAAATTCCATTCTTTTCCCTCTCTGTTTCTCCTCTCACCCAACCATCTCCTTCTCTCATAATTTGTTCCCACCTCTTCTTGATCAATCCCTGTTATGATCCCAATTTACTCAGGGAATTTTCTCTATTTTCCTTTCCGGGGGGGGGGGGGGGTCCCTTAGATGCCTCTCTTAAGTTCCTTTTGTCACAAAGCCATTCAGGGGTATGGTTTACAGCCTGAATATTCTTTGCGTTGTGTCTAAAATTAACTTATGAGTGAGCACATCCCATTTCCATCTTTCTGGGCTTGTGTTTACCTCACTCAGGAGGGTGTTCTCTATGGTTTTTTGTAGTTTTCTTTCTGTTGCACCCATGTGCAGTGGCATCAATGCAATGCTGACTTCAGAGAATGGGTTGGCACCAGTCTCTCTCTTTCTGGACTAAGGAACATTTGAGATCTGGTATTCTGGTAGAATCTGGCACTCATTATCTGGTTCGAGCCTTTGTTCCCATTATACTTCAATCCCGTTGCTTGTATGGATCTCTTACTGTTGTTTATATCCTCTTGATTTAAACTTGAGAGACTATATGCATCTGTAAATCAATTGGTTCCTTCTAACATCCAGACTTTTGCATCTGCTGTGTTGGTCCCCTTTCCAAACCTACTTTTATTAATTTACATCTTCCCTCTTGCTCTGGTTAACGTGGCTAAGTGTGGTGATACATCTTATACTTAATAAAGCCAGTCTAGACTATCAGAGAACAGATCCACCCACCGTCAAGCCGTGAGGGTCAGAGAGTGGTGACTCACACCTTTGGTGGGAAAGACCAAGTGGTGACCCACGCCTTTAATCCTGTTACTCCAGAGATACAGATATTTCTGTGTTTCTGTGAGTTCAAGGCCTAACAACCAAACAGTAGTAGCTCACACCTTTAATCTTAACTCTAGCAATACGATGCAGAGTTGAACCCAGCAGTAAAACAACTGGGAGAAGGTATTTAAGGAGGCGTAGGCAGATGGTATGGGATTCAGTAGAAGTAGTGAGCCAGGCTGAGGACTCGGGAAGAGAGCTTTTACCCTGAGAAGTTGGCTGGCTGAGATTTGACTGTGCTCTGCTGCCTCTCTCTGATATTCCAGCTTTTGTCCAATATCTGGCTTTGAGTTTTCATTAAATACAAACTAGAATTTATGTTTCAGCTAAAGGTTTGTTTGATTTGCTTATGTTTTAAGACCCAATTCTTTGTTTCATTTCCAGATGACTTTGAAGTCCACTCGTGAGATATTTTAGTAATTAGCATAGCTTATATTTAGTTTTCATTTTGTTTGATAAGTAAATTGACTTTCATATTTTAGCTCCCACACTGTTGTTGTCCTTGTTATAGATTTGTGTTTCTTGGAGACAATAAACAGTTGGATCGTGTTCTTTTTGTTTCTATTTTAATCCAATCACCTAGTTTTCACCTTTTTGAGAATTAAAATAATTTATGTTTATGATTATTGCTGAGAAAAGTCTGATGATCCCTCTGGTTGTCTTCCTGGTTGTTCTATACACAGGGTCTTTGCTTGCATTTCTATACGGTCCCTGCCTCCCTTCTGTCCCTATGCACTTTTGAGTGTCAGGGATCCCTCTGTGTACTTCTCTGCTCTTCTACATTACTCTTTGGAATGGCCAGCCCAATCTTTGTAATTCTGACTCTTCTCATTTACCATTTCACATGGAGGCACATTGTAACCCACCATCACAATATCACAATAACTCCTGGTAAACCTTGAGGGTTTGGGGGGGGGTTGTTTTTTTTATTTTTTAGATGGCTCTCATTGTGTAAGCTAGGCTAGCTTTAAATTTGCAATCATTATGCTTCAGACCTCCTGAATGGAATTACAAGTGCGTGCCACCGTGCCTAATTTTTATGTAATTCTGAATACCTCTTGTAAATATACAAGTTTTATTGCCTCATCTAAAACAGAAATAAATCTTGAATAAAAATGAAACAGTCATCTATATAGGCAGAAGTGGTGTTGCACATAATAAATGCTGTTTCTGAACTTCTTAGAGAAGCAAAACATGACCACCTGAAAGAGAAGCAACAATGTAAAACAGTTACTGATAAGTGCCTGTGATAAATGATGTAGGCAGCGCATACTGTTATTCTGTGTACAATTATCGGTCTGGGAAGTGAGTTCTGTTGCTGATAAGCACCCAGTGATTAATGGTACACTTAGTAGCAACCTTTCAGAATAAGAAGGGGAACTCAGAGAGAACTAGACTGGACTTGAAAGTAGGTTTTGCGTAAACAATGGAGCTCTAAGAATGGACGTTAATTTTTTATTTCTGATTTTGTTTAATTTTTTTAAAACATACAATGAGAGTAACATTTTGATTTATAAATATAAATATTTTAACTTGGATGTAGATCTTTATAGCCACCACTCCAATTGGGATACTGAATAGTTTCAATGCTTGAAAGCATCCCTTTGTGGTCCTTAGAAGTACCATCCTCCTGATCCCTAACCACTCACTCTCTTGTCTCTACTGTCTATTCTTCTATGACTACCATACAAATGGAATTGCCCAGTGTAGTCAGTTTCTGAGCCTGGACTCCTTTATTCAACAAAATTCCCTTGATTCTTCCATGTTAATGTAATGACCATAATACCATTCCTGTATGCTGCTGAGAAGAATCTCACTGTGACCATGAAAAGGTTTATCTGTTCACATGCTGATGTCCATGGAGTGACATTCAGGTATGGACAATCTGAATAAAGTCACTATAAACATTTGTGTGCAGATCTGGAGTAAATATCTACAAGTAGAATACTATGAACTAGACCATATGATAAGTTTGCTATTGAGCCTTATTGTTTATAAAAACTGACAGTTTTCTAGAGCAGCCACACCATTTCATATTTAAAATGACAATGCATGGAAACTCCATTTCTTCTGCAAAGCTAATATTTGATATTGTCAATCTTATTTTTTAGATGTGTTAACAGTTTTAAAGCAATATAATTTCATGTTTTGTATTTTCATTTCTCTAGTGTCTAATGATTTAAAATATTTTATGTGTTTTCTTCCCAATCAGACATCTACTTTGGGGAAAAATTTATCTCTTAAATTTTTTTCTTGTGGTATTTGTTATTTATCTTCTCCTTATAATACAGGTATGTTAAATGGAAATTTTAAAGCATTTTAATAAAAAGTGATACCCTACAAGTTCTGTTAGCATCTGTTGAGGTAATGAAACCATAATGTATAATTTGTTAAATTTATTTCCAAACTTGTAGAATGTATATTTGCATGAGTACATGTTTTTAAATAAAATGGGATTCATATTGGAAAACATCATTTTCATGAGAGAGCATTCTTCATCCATCACCTTATTTATCTCCCTGAAATGTGGTGCCAGAAGTAAATTTTCAAGATCAATAAAGAGCAAAAAGATAAATAAATAAATAAATAAATAAATAAATAAATAAATAAATAAATAAGACCAATTAAGTATCGAGTTAATTTACTTCCTAGCAGAAAATTCCATTTTCCCGGACAAAGTAATGGTGAGCCTGCATATTATTCAAATAACAGTAGATTGTAATAATAAACTCTGATATCTCAACAACTCATATCACAGACTCCAGTGGATGAGATGGCTTCTTCTTCCAACTCTAGCTTGTCTTGGCTTTTCCAGAGGCCAGAAGATAGATGGGGGAGAAATGCCATAATTTCTTATCATAGTTACACATCACTTCTTTTCTTTTTCTCTGGAGAAAATCGGCCACATGTTTTCCCGGCAAAGTAGAGGAGCAAAGATCTTGGAATCCCAACTCGATCCTGCCTGACAGGTGCCAAGGGACCTGCCTTTCCTCATGAGCACAGGGACATTCCAGGGAAAGAAAGTTCTACCCGGCAGAGAAATGCGTGTGTGCTTTTATTAAGCAATAGTTTTGTGACCAGCTAAACATATTCATATAAATGAAAAAATGCAAATTTTTTAAAAATTCTGATTTTAGTGCTTGGGAGACAGGATGGCATAGCTCTCGAGACAGAAGAATCATGGTGCTTTTCTATGCTTTGGCACTTTGGCATTCTTAGTCTTTGCAAATACTTTTATTTTATTTACAGTTTCCTAAGTGTAGTAGATTTCCTTGGATATGTTGTATTGACAGCCAGCATCCTCCTTTCTCATTGTGTAAGCCATGTAACCACATGACCCAGAACAGCAACAAGAAGAATACACCATTCCTTCCCTAAAACAATGAGAGAGAATCATCCAGTCATTAGCGTGCTTTGACTCTAAAATTAATCTCACTGAAATAACTTAAATACTTACAACAGGCTTTTCTGACACCTAAAGCGGCCAATAGAATCCATGGTTATCAATCTAATGCAATCATTTTGAATACCCAGTTCATCTGTCAAATCCCATTTATAGTCTTTAAATCCCACACTTTCTAAATTGATATTCATATAACTTACTCCTTATTTACTCCTTGTATCAATTAAAATAAAAATAGATATTATCACTTCTATAATATGCCACTTTTCAGATGCCACTGTGTATATATTTGCCACAGTTCAACCATGAGCTTAACTGGAAGGAAGGACACTGTGAGCCACTGGCGTGTTGAGGTAATTAATTGAAGATACCAATTTTGACCCTCAAAATAAGAGTTCTTCCCTAAAAGAAAAAAAAATGGATGCAGTGATAAGAAGTACTCCACAGACCCTAAGATCAGATTGAAATGTTTGTAGAGAAAGCTTTAAGTAAGAAATGTAACCTAGCAACACTAGGGATGGGCACCTTGCTTTGGGTCGCTCAGCTTTGTGTTTATAGATGATGGTGGGAGTTTTAGGATCAGAGATCAGTCCTTGGTTATGAACTGTTTCCCTCTGTGCCATGTAGAGACCATCCAGACTCAAGAGTGTACTGACATATTTACATTGTGACATAATGTGAATAAAGGAAAAAGTGCAGCAATAATGAATAGGTCTAAATGGTCAGATCTTGGATGACTACATTCTTCCATTAAAAAAAGAACTTTTCTTAGAAAGGGTAATGGATGTTGATTTTTAAATATATAATGTATAGTATTAAATTCTTAAGTCACAAAATGAGATGCAGTGAAAAATACCTGAAGCTCCCTCAGCCTAAGCAATTGCAGCAGCCGGCGGGGGGGGGGGGGGGGGGGTGTTGTTTTTTGTGTTTTGTTTTTATCCATAGAGTCAATGTGTCAACAAGCAGTTTCTTCTGAAGGAATATAAAAATATATCTATTTATTTCTGCAGACTGACTTGCTTCATTTTATGTGTAGCAAAATGTGAATCCCCAGCTTCTGAGTCTACACTTGTCATTACCTAGCCACCATGTGTCTGTGTCCAGCTTTCAGATTCCCTGGAAGACACATAAATCTAGTCCTTGCATGACAGATTTATCTTATTTAGCACTATGCCCCTGTTTTCTGTGTTGTAATGCACTATCAGCATGTGGTAACTCTCAAAGCTTGGGTCAGACTCACCTGGATTTCACCAGCTTTCTCTAAGGAAATGGACTGGATGGAGCTGTATAGTGTACAGTCCTGCTATTCATGGAGGTTGTTGCTATACTGTTTTTAACATCAAAATACGGCCATAATAAGTCTATGATAGGTATGTTTCATGCCACATCTTATAAAATTTGTTGTGAGATTTGAACATTAGTTTAATAAAATAATGTAGTTGACCCTACTAAGATTTTTCAATAAAGGCTATTTATAGACAGCTTTGTTTGGATTTTGGGTTTTGGTGTCATTTGAAGCCATGAGCAACCTGGTACTTTCTACTTAAGAAATATAGCAAGCATCTACATAGCTGGAGGAAGTTCCCTATGCCTGTGAATTAGAATAAAACCAATGGTCCCCTCTCTCTTCACCTAAAACACAGTTTTTGATAATTGCTTTTCTTTTGTTCAAACAAAATTGACATTTTAAAATTCAATAATTTTAGTAGTAGGTTCTTACAGAATACATAATCCAATAGTGACAGCATAAAGCCAAGTGTGATTTTATTATCTCAGAAGTAGCTAAGAGCCCAAGTACAGACAATGGTAGCCAGGAAGGAGAGAGACAGCCCGTAACGGACAAGACATATCTTTGTCCTAATTTGATTTCTGATGCTGGGATTAAATAAATGGATAAATGATAAATTTAAAAGTTCTGAACAAAGGCAACTTGGAGGAGGAAAGCATTTATTTCAGATCACAGGCTATAGTCATCATCGAGAGAAGTAAACACAAGAACTTAAGAAAGGTCTGCTTATTATACCAGACAGCATCATCTCTGACCAAGGGACTCAAGTCCAAGAAAGAACAGGAACAATGCAAGATTGCAGCTTATTGCCTTTTTCACAACCTAATGCTTATTTGGATATTTTTACATGGCTCAGGACCACTTGCTTAGGGAATGATGTCACCTACAATGGTAGAAGCCCTCCTATATCAATTAAATCAATATATATATATATATATATATATATATATATATATATATATATATATCTCACAGACATGCCCACAGGACAGTCTGACATGAGAAATCTCTTGAGACTCCCTTCTCAGGTGACCCTAGGCTGTGCCAGTTAATAGGTAAAGGTGTCTGGGACTGTTCTCCTAATTTCTACTTTCTTCATCCAGGCACCATCTCCTAATAATCCATTTGGCTATGAACTAATGAATAAATGATAAAGTTAAAACTCTTATGATCTAATCACAGGGCCATGATCTGGCAGCCAACTCTATCACCTGTGACTTCATAGAACATTTTCAGATTTAAAGCATAGGAGTTTTTTTAAAATATTATTTCTGACACCAAGAAAATTAGATGCACTACTGCACCAGCTCTGTCTTCAGTGACCTTACAGCTTGCAACCAACCATGGTGAGAGTATTTGCACCATGAAGCCTACATATACAACAGATTAAGTCTCCATTTAGAGCTTTACTAACTGCCTATATCAGGTGTCAGCAAACTGCAGCTCACATAGTTAGCAAAATAAAGCCACTTAGTAATATACTACTTCCCATACCTACTTTTACCCTACTTGCAAATATAAACTAGCTACACACATGAATTTGGAGCATTCTGAGAGATAATAGGCTATTATTTTTGTTTATGATAAAGTATATTGTGGATTTTTCTTACTTATTTAAATCAGTAAAATCTTCTTATGGTAAAATCTCAAATAAATCTGTTATAAAATAATACCATAGTCAGCTTTAACTGCCTAGAGTCATCCGAGAAAGCAGCTTCAGTTGAGGAATTTCTCAGACTAGATTGGCCTGGGGGCATGTCAGTGAGGATTATCCTGCTTGTTAATTGAAGTAGGAGAGACCTACCAAGTGTGGCTGGCATCATTCCCTGGACAGGTAGTCATGGGCTGTATAAGAAAGCTCCCATGAGCCTGTAAGCCAGCAGATAACATTTTTCCATGGTTTCTGTTTTAAATTCATGCTTGGGTTCCAGCCCTTACTTCCCTCAAGGACAGACTATAAACTATGTACATTTGAATAAAGCCTTTGCTTCCCTGAACTGTTTCAGTCATGAGATTCTGTCATAGTGACAGAAAGAAAACTAAAATAACATGGTTTGGGTTTTGTTTGTTTGTTTTTATTGTATGGGTATTAAATCTAAGGCTTCATGCATGCTAGGCAAGCATTGTACCTCTGAGATATATAACATGCACACACTTTTCAAAATGTTTGTTATTATGCCAATTGGAAATAGACAGCTTTCTGGACAGGTACTACTTACCAAAATTAAATCAAGATCAGATAAATGACATAAATAGCCTTTATAACCCCCAAGGAAATTGAAGCTGTTATTGAAAGTCTCCAAAGCCAAAAAAAAAAAAAAAAAAAAAAAAAGGCTAAGGCCAGTTGGTTTTGCTACACCCATTGTACTCATGTCCAGGGACCTCGAAAGACCACCAGGGACCTGGATTCCATTGAAAACACATGAGGGTCAGTTTATTCTTTTGGACAGGCCTAAATCCTTTGTTCAGGCACAGCAGAGGATTTTGGCCATGAGCCCATAGGTGAGGGGTTATTAAGGAAAAGGATATATAAGCACCACGCTATACATCTTGGCATTTCAGGATTGGGAAAAGGGGAGGGGTATCAGTAACTATTGGCTACATTTCATCTCGAACTCAAGCTCTGAATCTAATGGCTGAACTTTTGGCTCAACTAAATTTTTAATCTATTGGCTGTCAGGCACATTCCTGAGATTCTTCCCAGATTCTTAGACCTGGGCCCTGCCCTCAGATGTTAAATGTTAAATGATCTTCCCTGAAGTAAAGTTTTGTAACAATAAATTCATGCCTTCACAGTTTCAGTGCAGAACTCTACCAGACCTTTAAAGAAAAACTAATACCAATACTCCTCAAATTGTTCCATATAATAGAAACTGAAGGAATAATGCCAAACTGTTTTTAAGAGGCTACAGTCACCCTGATACCCAAGCCACTCAAAGATGCAACAAAGAAAAAGAATCAAAACCCAATCTCCCTAATGAACATTGATGCAAAAATACTCAAAAAAAATACTGGCAAACCAAATTCAACAACATATCAAAAAAATCACCCACCATGATCAAGTAGGCTTCATTCCAGAGATGCAGGGATGGTTCAATATATTGTCAATGTCATTGATCATATAAACAACCTGAAAGAAAATAAACCACATGATCATCTTCTTAGATGCTGAAAAATCCTTTGACAAAATCCAACACTCCTTCATGAGAAAAGTCCTGGAGAGATCAGAAATACAGGGAAAATAGCTAAACATAATAAAGGCAATATACAGCAAACCAACAACCAACTTCAAACTAAATGAAGAGAAACTCAAAGCAATCCCTCTAAAGTCAGGAACAAGACAAAGCTGTCCTCTCTTGCCTTATCTATTCAATATAGTCCTCAAAGATTTAGCTAAAGTAATAGGAAAACAAAAGGAGATTAAGGGGATACAAATTGGAAAGGAAGATGTCAAACTATCTCTATTTGCAGATGATATGATAGTATATGTAAGTGAACTCCAAAATTCTTCCAGGGAACACCTACAGCTGATAAACACCTTCAGCAATGTAGCAGGGTACAAGATTCATTCAAAAAATTTAATAACCCTCCTATACACAAATGATAAAAGGGCTGAAAAAGAAACCAGGGAAACATCACCCTTTACAATAGCTGCAAATAGCATTAAATATCTTGGAGTAACTCTAACCAAAGAAGTAGCAGACCTGCTTGACAAGAACTTTAAGTCATTGAAGAAAGAAATTGGAAAAGATATCAGGAAATGGGAAGATCTCCCATGCTCCTGAATAGATAGAATCAACATAGTAAAAATGTCAATCTTACCAAAAGAAATCTCAGATTCGATACAATCCCCATCAAAATCCCAACACAATTTTTTACAGACCTTGAAAGAACAATACTCAATATCATATGGAAGAACAGGAAACTCAGGATTGCCCAAACCTTTTCAATAAAAGAACTTCAGGGGAAATCATCATCACTGACTTCAAACTATACTCCAGAGTTACAGTAATAAAAACAGCCTGGTACTAGAATAAAAACAGACTTGTGGATCAACAGAATTTAATCAAAAACCCATTAACCCACACACCTATGAATACCTGATTTTTGAGAAAGAGACCAAAAATATACAATGGGAAAAGTATCTTCAACAAATGGTGTTGGCATAACTGGATGGTAGTATGTAGAAGAATGCAAATAAATACAAACCTATCACCCTGCACAAAACTGAAATCCAAGTGGATCAAAGACCTGAACATAAACCCAGCTACACTGAACTTGATAGAAAAGAAAGTGGGAAATATCCTTGAATGTATTGGCAAAGGTAACCACTTCCTAAATATAACACCAGTAGCACAGACATTAAGAAAAACAATTAATAAGTGGGACCTTCTTAAATTGAGAAGCTTCTGTAAGGCAAAGAACACAGTCAATAAGACAAAACAACAGCCTACAGATTGGAAAAAGATCTTCACCAACACTACATCTAACAGAGAATTGATCTCTAAAATATATAGAATATCCAAGAAACTACAGGCCAAAAACCCAAATAATCTAATTTAAAAATGAGATTTAGAACTAAAAGGAAAATTCTCAACAGAAGAGTTACAAATGGCTAAAAGACAGTTAAAGAATTTCTCAACATCCTTAGCCATCAGAGAAATGCAAATCCAAAGAATTTTGAGCTATCATTAAAGAAGGTCTAAGATCACAAACACAGATGATAGCCTATGCTGGAGAGGATGTGGAGCAAGGGGAACACTCCTTCATTGCTGGTGGGAGTGTAAACTTGTACAGCCACTCTGGAATGCAGTATGACAGTTCCTCAGAAAACTAGGAATCAGTCTACCCAATGATCCAGCAATGCCACTATTGGGCATATACCCAAAGGATGCACATTCATACTCCAAAGTCATTAGCTCAATTATGTTCATAGCAGCATTATTTGTGATAGCAAGAACCTAGAAACAACCTAGATGCCCCTCAATTGAAGAATGGATTTTTAAAAATTACAGTACATCTACACATGGAGAAAAAAAAAATGATACCCTAAAATTTTCAGCCAAATGGATGGATTTGAAGAGTATCATTCTGAGTGAGGTAGCACAGGCCCAGAAAGATAGGCATGGTATGTACTCACTCCTAGGTGGATGTTAGACATAAAGCAAAGAATATTCAGGCTGCAAAACACAACCCCTGAACAGCTAAAAGGAGCTTAAATATTAATAAAAGGAGCTTAAAAATGATATCCAGGGATCTTCCTGAGATGGGGAGATAGAGAAGATCTGAGTAAATTGTGATCATAATGGAGAGTGAGCAAGGAGGGGTGGGAACAAATCGTGACAGAAGAACATGATTGAGTAAGAGGAGCAACAGAGGGGGGGGAAATAGAAATGGCTATCTTGATAGAAGGAGCCACTGTGGGGTTATAAAGAAACCTGGTGCTAAGGAAACCTCAAAAAACCCGCAAGATGTCCCTAGCTAGGACTCCAAGCAATAGTGGAGGGGCTTCCTAAACAGGACTTCCCCTGTAATCAAATGAATGACCACCCTAATTGTCATCATAGAACCTTCGTCTAGCAATGGATAGAAGCAAGGCAGAGATCCATAGCTAAGCGACAGGTCAAGTTCCCACTCCAGCTGATGAGAGAGAGAGAGAGAGAGAGAGAGAGAGAGAGAGAGAGAGAGAGAGAAGTATATAAGCAAAGAGATAGGATCATGAAGAGGAGACACAGAAATGGCTGACTTGAGCTCTTGGGAGCTCACTGAGTCCAAAACAACTGCTGAGGAACCTTCAGGGAAGGAACTAAACCCTCCAAAGGTAGATGACTGTCAAATGGCATGGGCAGTTTGTGGAGCCTCTTGCAGTAGGATCAGACTATGTTCCTGTGCATAAACTGACAACTTGGAGCCCATTCCCTACAGAACACCTAACTCAGCCTTAATATTGGGTTGAGGGATTTGGACCTATCTCAACTGGATATGCCAGACTGAACTGATCCACCATGGGACTCCTTGTCCTCCTAGGGATGGGGAGATGGGGTGGGGAAAGCTGAAGGAGGACTGGGAGAGACTGGGAGGAGACAAGGTGTTGGTTTCACATGTGAGAACAGACACACACTACCAGTGCTACACTAGAGTTTACTCAGGAAAGTTGCTGGTGAGTACAAGGGAAGAGAAGAGGAATAGAGAAAAGAAAGACTTTCACATGGTGTCTCTTCTTAAGAGAACAGGTGGGCACAGATTTGCATAGCCACACCTAGGGGTGGGCCCTCCATACTCGGCATGTTCTGCAGGTGCCACGTTGAGTTTACCATGTGGCTACTACATACCAGGAATTCGTATCTCACGGGGTGCCATGTTGGGTTATTGGACTAACACGTTCACCACGTAGTGGCTACATGCCAGGAATCCTTACAGAAGGGAGGGGGAAGATAATATATATGGAGAAAAAGCTTTTTAAATAAATTTAACAATTAACTAAAAAAAAAAAACTAGAATGAGTGTAAACCAAAACAGGAATAAGGGGGAAACAAAAAACCAAAGCATTTGAGCTATACACATTCAATTCAGAATACTCAATAAACCAGCTGAGTAAGTCTAGTAAGACATAGCCATTTATTCAAGAAAATAAGAACACTGGCGTTATCACTGTATGATTCCCTAAGTAGGACATTTCTTTCTGGTATTTGTCGCACAGGCACAAGGTTTGCAAAAGAACATAGCATAATATATAAGCAAATTAGCAGCCCTCAACCTAACCAATCATTATCTCCAGCATAAATTTTTAGAAGTCAAAATGGCCTGTAACTTCAGTATGGAACCACTGCATTCTAACCAAGTTCCTCATCCTGACCTCTCAAGCATTCTCCTGGGACCCCACATTCATCGTCAGGTGAACCATTTCTATCTTCAAGAGTAGCCAAAACTCCTCAGCCTCCAGCATGTTTGTTCTCTCTCCACTTTTAAGTTTTGCCTCCTCAGTGAGACATCCTAACCTTCAAATTCTCCAGGTTGTATAAGATTTTCAGACATATTTCTTCAAGTGGAAATGACACCACTACTCACTTTATCTCCTTAAAGTATGATATAGTCTGGCACACTGCAATAGCACTAAACAAGGAACAAGGTGTGTGTGCTGCTAATCTGAAACTTTCACAATGTATGAAGCAGGTATTTCCCTAATAAAATCATGTTTTAAATCTGCCTTGACCAGGTCTCTTGCCAGGGTGTGTGTAAGCATCAGAGAGAGAAACCAGCTAACAGAACCAGAGACAAGGGAAGGACCAAGCAAGGGACAAATGTGCGAGGGACTTTTTGGTCAGCACACACTCTAAAGGAAGAACCCCAACAGCCACAGATTTATTAGGCAGAAATTTGAATGATGAAGGTTCCCACTTTCTTCTAAGAATTTACCAGCGTTCACAATTTCCCAAGCAAAATTACGTTGCATGCCTATCAATAATCTGAATTCCCTATCACCCTTCCTCCCCATCAGGGAAACAGGAAAAACCTGAAATCTAGATGCTACTCTAGAAAAATAGAAAAATCTGAACTCTAGTCTGTATAGGGCAAAAAAACGTAAACCTTGTCCTTATAATGATTCAAAATTCTATTTGAATAATGAGCATTTAAGTAGAAAAGCAGAGTTGAAACAATGGGCTTATTTACAATCACAAAAATCTGGTTCCAGAGTCTGTCTCCTCCCCATCTTAGATATGCCTCACTGTTAATTTTTAAAAAACTATAATAACACTCTGACAGCATTAGGGTGTATATTAAATAAAATACTGGCTATAAACCACTTATGGCCCATGCTTAACACTCAAAAACCATTCAAATGGGAAATAGCCAATGGCCTCCTGAGCCTCTCCCACTGTGCCTGAGTTTTGTGTATTAATATTCTCATAGCTACATTATTGCCAGTAATAACATAAACTCATAGTTACATGGTTATGGCCAATAACATAAATAACTAGTATGCTGTTCAATAGAAAGGCATTGCGTAAATGCATTTCCCCCACCAGATAATCATTTTTTCCAAAATATAATTTTCATCAATTGTAGTGTGAATTAAACAGAGAAATTAAAGATAATGACTGACCAAAATCTTCCAGAAGACAGGAAATTCATCCTGTAGTAACATGGGTAAATCAGGGGAATGACACCAAAATGGCCAGTATCTGACCATTACCTGGTGTATTAGTCAGGGTTCTCTAGAAGAACAGACCCGATTAAAAAATAATAATGAATGGAATTGTCTTTGTTAGAGTTTCTATTGCTGTGCCAAAACACCATAAGCAAAAATCAAGCTGAGGAAGAAAGGGTTAAATTGACTTACACCTCTAGGTCACTGTTCATCATCGAAGGAAGTTAGGACAGTAACTCAAACAGGGCAGGATCATAGAGGAGGCGTTGACCCAGAGGCCATGGAATGGTGCTGCTTACTGGCTTGCTCTCCATGACTTGCTCAGTCGGCTTTCTTATAGAACCCAGGACCAAGAGCCCAGGGATGGCATCACGGAAACGGGCTGGGCCCTTCCCCATTGATCACTAGTTGAGAAAATGCTTTGCAGCTGGATCTCATGGAGGCATTTCCTCAACCGAGGCTCCTTCCTCTCTATTGAATAGTATGTGTCAAGTTGACACACAAAACCAGCCGGTACAACTGACCCCCTTGTGTAGGGGGATTATGTTGTTCCATTGTAAATAATTGTCCCCGCCTATGAGTTTAATAAAAAGCACTGATTGGCCAAAGGCAGACAGGAAGTTTGGGCGGGGCTACCAGACTAAGAAAACTCTGGGAACAGAAAGAACAGAGCAGAGATGCCACAGAGAAGCCAGAAGAAGCAGAGGACAACTATTCTGCTCTGAGAAAAGGTACTGGGCCGCATGGCTGAACAGGATAAGAGTCATGGGTTAGTTTAAGGGTAAAGAGCTAGCAAGTTATATGCCTGAGTCTTAGGCCAATCAGCCTAAAACTATTGCAAGCATCTGTGTGTCTCTGTGGGACTGTGGGACTGTGGGTCTAAATCTTGAGGCCAGGCCCGAAAGTCCAGGCCAGAAACCTCATACTACACCTTTGTCAACTTGACACACAAACATGTCATCATTAAGCCATAACTCTTCTTATCATCCCCAGGATCTCACATTAAAATCAAAAATAATTTTTAAAGTGCCAGCCTTTACAATGTCCAAAACATTAAAAATTCAGTCCCTTTAAAATATCCAATCTATTTTAAAAGTTCAAGTCTTTCATCTGTTGGCTCCTTTAAAAAATCAAAATCAAATTAAATAACTTATTCAAGAAGGAAGAACCAGGGCACCATCATAATCTAAACCAAGCAAAACCAAAAACTCCAACAGGATAAATAACTAAGTGTCTAATTATCTGGGATTCACACACAGTCTTTAGGACTCCTCCAAAGGGCTTGGGTCTCTTCTCTGATTCTGCCCTCTGCAGCACACATGGCTTGTCTCCTAGGCTCCAGCTGTCTCCACTGATGCTACAATTCTTGGTGGTCATCCCCTGGTATTGGCATCTCCAAATTTCTGGGGCCTTTTGCTGCAACTGGGCTTCACTTAAACCAGTAGTCTCTCATAGGCTCTCTTCATGGTGACAAGCCTCAGCTTCTTTGCATGACCCCTTCAGTCCTGGACCTTCAGCTGCCACTGAGGCTAGACCTTCATCAATGGCCTCCACTGGCCTCTCACAGTAGCCCTTCATGAATTCAAAACTAGTACCACCTGGTAACTTTTACACATTACTAAGTCCAGGTGCCAGCATGAGGCACAACCTTAGCCACCTCAGGAACACTTCTCTGTGTTCCCAGGAAACACTTCCAAGATTTCACCTCACTGATACTGGTCTCTTCTAAATCACCACTGATATCTTAGCTCCAGCTGGCCAGCATCAAGTATCCTGGAAAAGCAGTTTTGCTTCAGTAGTTCTGGTATTTTGTTAATCACAGCTGTTTCTTGAGCCCCAGCTAACCAGAACGACAGAATCTTAATTCAGAATAACAAACAGTCCCAACAGAGTTTTAAAATTCCCTCTGAAACTTCCCAAGCCAGGCCTCCATCCTCTGCACTGCTCTCAACATCTTCCAAGCACCCGCAGAGCATCCCACAGAGCTCTTAACAGCCAATGGCTCTTTTAGCCCAAAGTTCCAAAGTCCTTCCACAATCCTCCCAAATGGCCCAGTCTGTCACAGCAACACCCCACTATGCTGGTACCAATTTGTCTTAGTTAGGGTTTCTATTGTGGTGCCAAAACTCCATAACTAAAAAAGCAAGCTGGAGAGGAAAAGGTTTATTTGGCTTGCATTTCCAGATCTGAAGTCAGAACAGGAACTCAAGAAGGGCTCAAACAGGAGGCAAGAGCTGACACAGAGGCCATGGAGGGGTGCTGCTTGCCTGCTTGCTTCTTTTGGCTTGCTCAGCCTGCTTTCTTATGGACCCCAAAATCATCAGCCCAGGTATGGCACCACCCACATGGGCTGGGCCCTCCCCCACTGATCATTGATTGAGAAAACACATTACAGCTGGATCTTGTGGAGACATTTTGTCAGCTGAGGCTCCTTCCTCTCTGATGACTCTACCTTGTGTCAGTTGACACACAGAAGCAGGAATTTATTTGAAGGGCTAATAGGATGTGGTCCAGCTAGTCCAAAAATGGCTATCAATGGAAAGTCCAAGAATCTAATAGTTATTCAGTCCATGATGCTCAGTGTATCAGCTGGTCTTCAGTGTGCACCAGAATCCCAAAGAAGTAGACTCTAATGCCAGTAAAAAAAAAAAAAAAAAAAGCATCTATCTTTCTTCCATAACCCTTATATATGCTGCCACCAGAAGGTTTTGTCCAGATTAAAGGTGGGTCTTCCCACCTCAAAAGATCTAGATGAAATGCGTGTATTCACATCTCAGAAAATTCAGATTAAAATATGTCTTCCCACATCAACTGATTTAATTGGAAAAAAAAAAAATCCCTCACAGGTGTACCCAGCCTCTTGAGTTTAGTTAATTCTAGATGTAGTCAGTTTAACAAACAAAAATAGCCACCACAGCTGACTGTTTCCTCTTGTCCCCACAAAAGCCCTAGCTGATGGATACATTCTGTAGAGTCCAGATGGCCAAACAGGAATCACTGTCAACTGTGTTGCTAGTCAGGGTGGTACCAATAGCCCTCGAATGTGGGAGCAGTAACTCAGCTGTTCACTGTGAGGGAATAAAATGGTGTTCCTGACCTTCCCAAATCTGAGCCCAGACTGTGGGAAAGCAGTTCAGAGATTGGCCTGCAGCTGGGTGCTACCGGGGAACACAGTAGAGAATGAACAAAGAGGTCAGGGAGTGGGGGAGCAAAACCTGAGACCAAGAGCCGCGCTGTCCTGTCGTCAGAACGCACCCCTCATCCCTGTCCACTATAAAACTACCTGGTGCATGAACTGGCTCCTTGGAGCCCATGCCCTACAGTCCTACCTCAGCTGGATATGCCAGATGGAACTGACTCCCCTTGGGCATTCTTGTCCTCCCTGGGCAATGGATAGGGGGATGGGGTGGGGGGGGAGCCTGGGGGAGGAGGAGGGAGCAGTGGTGAGTATGGGAAAAATTAATTTAAAAAAAAAAAAAGAAGAAATAAAACTGGGCAATTCCATCTTTTAAAAAAAAAAAAAAAAAAACTGCCTAATGAATTAGCTGAACCACTGGCCCCCTACCTGGAGAGCAATGAACCCTGGAGTGGAAAGTGGTCCCACCAGATTTAACCATGCTGTACATCTTGAGCTTGGTCTAGTTGCCCAGACGCTCTGTTATCCTGGAAGGCTGGATGTAGTCTGCAACATGCATAAGAAGCATAGCATAAGAAACTCCACAAACATGACTCCAGAACCCTGAAGGATGAGGCGGGGATTTCAAGTTTGAGGCCAGCCTGGGCTACATAGCAAGAAACAAGAAGGAATAAACAGACATTTAGGAGTGTACAGAGGCAGAAAGAATGGCAGTGTGTTGACAGTCCACCAAGTTCCAAGTTTTTCTACAGATCAGTGAAAGAAGAGACTGTCTCCGAGGGCAGGGCCTGTCTTTGGAGATAATGACAAATGTCAAATCAGAACAGTTGGATGATTTTCCTCTCCCAAGACCTTATTTATAAAATATAAGAGAAAGGGTGTGGGGGGGGGACTTGCTGGGTTTAAATTAGTGTTGCTCTGGTTTGGGGTTTTCTCAGATCTGAAAAGTACATTTAATTCAAGAAACTGAACTTCAAAAGGAAAAAAGAAATCTCAAATCTCCTGTGAAGACTACATATATCTGGCAGGTCTGGCCACTTCAGTAGTCAGCCACAGGGCTCTGTTTCTTCCCAACAATCAAAACAAGGCTTCACTTTGGAGGCTCTGATCTGCTCTATTCTGGAAATCCAAAACTGAAGACATGCTTACAAAAAGGTAGATGATTCCTGCAGGCCAACACCTAAAAGAGAGACCATCTCCGCAGAATGCCACAGCTCCTGTCTGCTTTCATTTCTACTTGAGGAAACTGAAACCCTGACAGTCTATGGGAGCCACCCAGTGGTGAGCAGGTGTTTCTGGGTCCTATCTCAAAGTTGTCCAGAAAAAAACAAGGCTTCCCAAGCTCAAGCAGCTATATTTTTTTTTTCCGGCTTCCTTGCTTGCTTCTTGTGCAGGTTTCAATTTTGCAGTGAGGATTTGTCTGACATTGCCCCAGTATGTTCCACACAAATCAAAATAGAGTCTCAATCTTAATAGTTGAATGACTGTCAGCAATAAGACTGCTTTTTAAGTACTAAAGGATTTTTGAAAACACCATGGATCTCATTGTCTACACTATGGTAAGGTGACATGCAAATTTTATCCTTTTTTGTATAATCTTGCTTCTCACCTCATCAACACAACTCAAAGTTCCCAAAGCCGTGCAAAGCCTGCCCCGTCACATTTAGAGAGAATCAGAAAGCCCTGCCTTTTCAGGCAGCATTTTACCAGGCAGCATAAAATCCCATTTAAACTTACCTACCCTCTCAGAAATTAGGAATAAAGAAACCTCAATCCACCAACTCAGAACACCAAGAAATAACATGCTGGGGGTAGAGTTACTGTCCAGTTTGAAGCCTTTGTCCACTAGTGTGCTCTTTCCAGCTGATACAGCTTCATCACAGTTCCACCTCAGACTTCCTGCCTGACCCTCTAGCCCCTTCCCTGGAGGAGTGAGGCAGGGAGGTCTGCTTCCCTTTCCACTCTCCATCTGTCAGTCAGTCCTGTCATCAAAAGGATGGAGTCTGAGAATCCCAGCACCATTGCACTCCAGGCTTCTATGTTGCTTCAATAGTGAATCATACTACCTAATATGTCTACATTCTAATGGGCAACTCCGAATTCCCACTGTAGGCAAGAGATAAAACTGCTATAGGTTGATGTCTTTGGAGACCTAATCACTACTCACTACTCTTTCCGTTTCTCCAGGCATGATACAGTGAGTGGCAGATTTCTCTGAATTAAATTCTTCATCAGGACAAAGCTTTACATGAATCAAGATTAAAACTTAGGAGGTTAAAAAAAAAAAAAGGCTGATGGCATGTACATTAAAAAAAAACCTACTGAAACATTTAGAATTGTTATTATATACTGATAAAGAGACAAATCTGGTCATGGTACTTGTTTGTCCAGGAGATGCAACTAACACCATGCATACACACACACAAACACACACACTATGGTAGAGTGATATATAGTTAATTCCCTGTGTTTTAAAGCTTTTAGTATATAAATTAGGAACAAAGTTAACTAATGAATTTATCAAAGACAACAAGACTGAAATTGAAAGTCAAAAGAAAGTTTGCATAAGTGATTACATCACAATTATTAAAATTAAAATGGCAATTCAGGCCATAATGAACGAAATGGTTTGTTTCTGTTCCAGTCCATTCACATATATACATATATACACACATACACACAAAAATAAATAAATAAATAAATAAACATAAATAAATGTGATTATAAAAACTTTTGGCAAGAAGAGAGTAAGCAGGGAAATCATGGGACTGATGGAATTTTCCTCAGAGACTAGAACTTGCTCCACTAAATGCCATTTAAGCTGACAACATTAAAGCATTTTATGTAAGCTGTGTTGGGTTTATTAAATCACAGTTCAAGCCCTAGGCTTATTCAATGGACCAGTGGTATGTATAAGGTTGATTACATGCTTAAGTTCTTTTTTATCGATAAATACACTAGGCTAGACTGGCTTGTATATGCAAAGCCCTGTGTTCACAAACAAACCCAGAAAATACTGTCAATTAGTGTTCTTCTAGGAAAAGTGTGATAAAGGAATTGTTTGGCAGATGGAGGAGGGAAAGAGGATGATGTTATACCCTTAAGCTGGTGGCAGCAGCCTGCCACTCACCTGTCCTTAGAAAAGAAGTGGGTATGGGAACAGTTCCTGGAAAACAGAAGAGGTGCATAGAAAGCCTGTAAGGGAGGTTGGAGGCAGCTTTCTCCAGAGAGTCTTTCTTTCTGGGCTTCTCAGTGGCAAAAGGAAAGGAAAGGAAAGGAGAGGGGAGGGGAGGGGAGGGGAGGGGAGGGGAGGGGAGGGGAGGGGAGGGGAGGGGAGGGGAGGGGAGGGGAGGGGAGGGGAGAGGAGGGGGGAGGGGGAAAGGGGAAAGGGGAAAGGGGGAAGGGGAAAGGAAAGGGGAAAGAATACAGCAGCCCCCTTAATGTTCCCTAGAGGTCAGCCTGCCTCCTAGGAAGGTGGTGCTGAGATTCAAAGGAAGATGCCTGGCACACTGGATAACCTCAATTAATTTACAGAATTCTTATTCATACTTGAAGATGAAGATTTAGAGAGATTAAATAATTGAGTTAAGTCAAATCAAACTGGGTAAGCAAAAAAAAAAATCAAGATTAGCATCCAGCTCTGCCCACACCTATCATCAAAACTATTGGTGAAGAAATTTGCAAGTAAATGGATGAAACTGGACATAACTAAACTACGAAGTAATTTAGACCCAGAGAGACAAATATGGCATGTATTCATTTCTATATAGACATTAGCTCTGAAATCAATTATAACAAGGCACAGAGGTTGGGTAAAGTAGGAGGAACAAATAGCTCTCCCTAGGAAAGAAAAATAAAAGAGATAGGTATGAATGGATGAGGCAAACTGGAACAGAAAAAATAGAAGAAAAAGCTAAAATTAAGGACCACTTGAAGGTTATAGAAACTTAATAATATAAAGACAATCTAAATGAAATTTCCAAACAATATGGGAGACAGAGTCCCATCCAGCCATTTTTGTCAGCAAATGCTTCCAATCTTGGGAATGGATTACATCTAAATGAGTTGCTGGCCAAAGAGGCCCCATGGTAATGCCCAACTAACCCAGGCTATTTCCAAGACTGTAGGTTGCTCTCTACAAACTGATGACAAGGCCCTATTGCTGAAGGCAACATCTATACAATAGGAACAGAACCAAAAGAAGGGAAGGATATACACATGTCATACATACATCACTATCACCATCAACAACAAAATAACAGAAATCAACAGTCATTGGTCTTTGGTATCTCTCAATATCAATGTTCTTATTTCCCCAATAGAAAAGACACATACTTACAGGATGGATGCAAAAGCAGGATCCATTCTTCTGATGCATGCAAGAAATACACCTCAAAACCAAGGATAAATATTACCTAAGGGTAAAGGGTTGAAATAAGATATACCAAGCAAATGGCCTTAAGAAGCAAGCTGTTGTATCCATTTTCATGCCTAACATAGACTTCACACCAAAACTAATCAAATCAATAGGAAAGAATACAACATACCCATCAAAGTAAATTTCTACAAATATAACATGTCAATTTTTAACAACTACTTCCCAAACACAAGGGAACCAAGTGTGTAAAAGAAACTCTACTAGAGTTTAAATCACACATTGACCTTCATACACTGTTAGTGAGAGAGTTTAGCACCCCCCCCCCATCAATAGACAGTCATACAGACAAATCTAAACAGAAATTCTGGAGCTACTAGACATTATAAATCAATGGACCTAATGGTTAATTACAGAACATTTCACCCAAACACAAAAGGATATAATTCTTTTCTGCCCTCATGTAAATCTCTCCAAAAAATGGTCATATACTCACACACAAACCAAATCTCAACAGTTATAATAAAACTGGAATGATACCTGCAGATTAAAGCTGGATCCCAACAACAGAAACAATGGAAAGCTTACAAACTCATGAAAACTGAACAGCTCCTTACTGAGTGAAAAATTGTTCAAGACAGAAATAAAGAGAGAAATTAAAGACTTTTATAATTCAATTAAAATGGGTAAACAGTATACCTGGACTTAGGGAACACAAGAAAGTGGTGCTAAGAGGAATATTCATAGCTCTGAGTGCCTATATTTAAAAAAAATAATAAAGTGATCTCAAAACTTAACAGCATACCTAAAATCTCTAGAACAATAAAAAGTAAACAAACTGAAAGGAATAGACAACAATAAATATTCAAACAGGGCAGAAATCAGTAAAATAGAAACAAAGAATTAATGAAAACAAAGAGTTAGTTCTTTGAGAAAATCAACACGATAGACAAACCCTGATCCAAACAAACTAAAAGACACAGAGAAAAATCCAAATTAACAAAATTAGAAATAAAGAGGGTGCATATCAACAGATACTGAGGAAATCCAGAGAATCATATGAACAAACTTTAAAAACCTGTACTCCACCGAATTGGAAAATCTAAAAGAAAGGAAAAATTTATTGACATATACCATTTACTAAAATTAAATCAAGATCAGATAAGCAAATATAATAGACCTATAACAGCTAGAAAATAAAAGCAGTCACTAAAAGTCTTCCAACCTAAGTAAATAAACAAATACCCAGGCTCAGAAGGTTGTAGCACAGAATTTTAACAGACTTTCAAATAAGAGTAAAATAGAAGCTGTCACTAACGTCTTCCAACATAAATAAATAAATAAATAAATAAATAAATAAATAAATAAATAAATAAATAAATAAATAAATAAATAAATAAATAAAAAACAAAAGCCCAGGCTCAGATGGTTGTAGTACAGAATTTTAGCAGACTTTCAAATAAGAGCTAACCACTATGATCCTCAAATTATTTTACAAAATAGAAACAGAAGGAACATTGACTAATTCATTTTAGGAGGTCATAGTTACCCTGATACCAAAACCACATAAAGACTCAACAAAAAGGAAAATTACACACCAATTTTCCTTCTGAGAATAGATGGAAAGATAACCAATAAAATGCTTGCGAACCAAATGCAAAGATTATCAAAAAGATTATCTACCATGATCAAGTAGACTTCATGCCAGAGATGCAGAAATGAATTAAGATACAAAAAATATTAAATGTAATCTACCATATAAACAAACTGATGGGGAAAAACCACATGATCATCTCATTAGATACAGAAAAGATCTTTGACAAAAATCTAACACACCTTCATGGTAAAGGCCCTGGAGAGATTAGGGATGCAAGGCACACACCTAAACACAATAAAAAGCAAGTCTATAACCAATGTCAAATTAACTGGAGAGAAAATCAAAGCAATTCCACTAAAATCATAAATAAGACAAGGCTACTCACTCTTCCTAGGTCTTTTCAATAAAGTACTTAAAGGTCTAGCTATAGTAATAAGACAAATTAAAGGACATCAAGGGACTAAAAATTTGAAAGGAAGATGTCAAAGTACCATTATTTGCAAATGATATGATAGTGTATATTAAGTGTCTTATTTGGAGTTTCTATTGCTCTGAAAAAACACCATGACCATGACAACTCTTATAAAGGAAAACATTTAGTTTTGGTAGCTCACAGTTTCAGAGTTTAGTCTATTTATTATTATTATGGTGCATCATAGCAGCATGCAAGCAGACATGATGCTGGAGAAGGAGCTGAGAGTTCTGGATCTTGATCATAGGCAATAAGAAGTGAACTGTGTCACTGAGTGTAGCTTGAGACCTCAAAGGCTACCCCCACAGTGACACACTTCCTCCCACAAGGTCCTATCTATTCAAACAAAGCTACACCTTCTAATAGCGTCATGCCCTATGGGTCCATTTTCTGTCAAACTATCACCATAAGAAACCATAAAAATCCAACCAGAGAACTATAGCTGATAAACACTTTTATCAAAGTGGTTGAATATAAGACTCAATAAAAAACAATTGCCCACTGTCTTAGCTAAAGTTTATATTGCTGTGAAAAGACACAATAACCACAGAAACTCTTAAAAAAGAAAAACATTTAATTAGAGCTGGCTTACAGTTTCAGTGGTTTAGTTCATTATTATCATGGCTGGAAGCAAAGCAGCATGCAGGCAGACATGGTGCTGGAGAGAGAGTGGAGAGTTCAGTGTCTTTATCCTCAAGCAACAGGAAATGAACTGTGTTCCACATTGGGCACAACTTAAGCATATGAGACTTCAAAGCCTGGTTCCATAGTGTTACACCTACTCCAACAAGGCCACATCTATGCCCGCAAGGCCATACTTTCTAATAATGCCACTTCCTATAGGTCAAGCCCTCAAACACATGAGTCTATGGGGGTCATAACTATTCAAACCACCATACCTTCCAATATAAGAATAACAAACTAAGAAAGAAACCATAGAAAGAAATCTTCACAATAACCTCAAATAATATAAAATATCTTGAAGTAACTCTAAGCAAGCAAGTGAAATACTTGTAAGACAAAAACTCCAAGTGTCGGAAGAACAAATTAAAGAAGACATCGTAAGATGGAAATGTCTCCCATGCTTGTGGATTGGTAGGATTAACATAGTAAAAATGATCATCTTACCAAAGCAATCTACAGATTCAGTTAATTCCACATCAAAACCCCAATAAAACTCTTTACAGATCTTGAAAGGACAATATTTACCTTCATAAGAAAAAACAAAAAACCATAATATCTAAAACAATCTTGAACACTAAAAGAACTTCAGGGGTATCATGATCCATGATTTCAAGTTGCACTACAGAGCAACAGCAATAAAGAGGCATGGTATTGGCATAAAAATAGACACATTGGTTAATGGAATCCAATTAAGACCTAGACATAAATCCATATACATATAAATACCTAAAATGTTTACATAAAGAAGCCAGAAATACACACTGGGGAAGAAAAGGCATCCCCATCAAATGGTGCTAGTCAAACTGAGCAGCTGCACATAAAAGAATGCAAATAGATTCATACCTATCATCCTGTACAAAATTCACATCTAAGTGGATCAAAGACCTCAACATGAGTCCAGATATATTGAATCTTATAGAAGAAAAGGTGGAGAACAGCCTTGAACATATTTACACAAGAACTGACTTTCTGAACAGAACATTGATGGTGCAGGCAATAACATTAACAATTAGTAAGTGAGACCTCTTGATACTTAAGGCAAATGACAAGGGTCAAAGCTATAGCCTGCGGAATGGGAAAAGATTTTGTTGCTATTGTTGTTGGGAGTGGATTTTGTTTGCTTGTTTCTTACTAAGTCCATATCTGATAGAGGATTAATATCCAAAATATATAAAGAACTCAAGAAACTAGACATAAAAAGACAAAATTTAAAAATGGGAATGTTTAATAGAGGAATCTCAAATGGCTAATAAACACTTAAACATTCAACATTCTTAGACATCAAGTAAATGAAAATCAAAACTACTTTGAGATTATATTTTATACCTGTTGTCATAGATAAGATCAATAGCACAAGTGACAACTCATGTTGATAAGGATGTGGAGCAAGGGGAACACTCCTTCATTGTTGGTGGGAATAAAAACTTGTACCACCACTGTAGAAATCAATGTGTTGGTTCCTCAGCACATTGGGAACAATCTACTTCAGGACACAGCTATACCACTCTTGGCCATATATATGGAACCCAAAAGCCGTTCCATTCTACCACAAGGACATTTGCTCAACCATGTTCATTGCTGCTTCTTATTCATAATAGCCAGAAACTGGAAACAACCTATATTTCTCTCAACAGGAGAATAAAGAAAATGTGATATATTTACACAATGGAGTAATCCTCAACTGTTAAAAATAATAATAATAAGTTCATGTTATTATCCTGAGTGATGTAACCCAGACCCAAAGAGACAAATATTGTATATATTCCCTTATAAGTGGATATTAGCCACTAAGTAAATGATAACCATGCTATAATCCATAGACCCAGAAAGGTTATGTGAAGAGGGGAAATATATGGATCTCCATGGGAAGGGGAAATAGAATAGAATAAATTTTACAGATGAAATGGGACAGGCCAGGATGGGAGAAGGAGGGATCATGGGGGAGAGAGATGGGATGGAAGGAGAGTATGAAGAGAGATGGCTGGAATTAGGAGGCATTTGGGAGATGGTGTGAAACCTAGTGGAGTGGAAACTTCCTGAAATCTGAGCATGAACCTAGTGAGTACTCCTAATATGGAGTCTGAACTGGCCATCTCTTCTAGTCAGGTTAAGGTTTCCCATAGTGGAACTGAGTTCCATCCCATTGAGTTGTTGTCTAAGAAGTAGAGGTCCTATGAAGATCCCCAAACAACCCAGCTGGTGCTAGGACAGAGGGCTAAGTGGACAGTGGAGTCCCATTCCTAAAGACAACATCCATACAGCTCATTGAACATGTAACAAGCCCAGGACTTGCAAGAATAGCCAACCAATGTCTGATTTGTCTTAAGGCCCTCTCCAAGAGAAGGAACAAATACCCAATACTTGCTAGATAACCAAGAACACAAACACTAAATAGCCCAGAAACCTAGGGTCAAACCAAACATGACTGATCTAAACAATAAAAGTCAATTTAAAAAAAAAATGTTTCCTGATGATATTCTGCTGTACTCACAGATCAGTGCCTTACAGTCATCATCAGGGGGGCTTCCTCAGGCAGAAAATGGGAAGAAATTCAAACACCCCCAGCCAGACATTACTCAGGAAGAGAGAGAGAGTCTAAATTGGAGGTCTCCGATCAAATACTTCCCCTGGAGCTCAGAAAATCCCATGGAAGAGGATGCAGAAAGACTTTAAGAGCCGGGGGAATGGAGAGCTTCAAAGAACAAGTCCCATTGGATCAGCTAAGCACGGTGCACATGAGATCACAGAGACCGAAGCAGAAGCCAGGGCCTATATGAGTCTATACTAGGTCCTCTCTCCGTATAGATTAACTTGGTATTTTATAGGACTCCTGACTGTGAGAAGGAGCGAGCCTCTGACTCTTTGTGTGCTCTATCTGTGTCTTGTGCCTTTCCTTACCTTTGCCCTTATTTTCTTCTGCTCTTTCCTATTCTAATATGTTTGTATTTTATGTTCATTTATTTTGTGTCATTTTATTTTATTTTTACCCCTTGTAAGCCTCTTGTTTCCTAATAAGAGTCAGAAACAGAGTGGATCTGAATGGGAGGTGAGAGGTGCCGAGGGAGGGGAAGATGTAATCAAGATATATTATGTGAGAAAAATTATTTGCAATAAAATGAAAAATGCTGGTGTACTACTATAGATAGATGCCTTTTCAGTAAGAGTCTTTTTAAATGCTCCTATGTCAAAAGCTGTATGCAAGTGTATCTCTGTGAGTTCGGGCCAGCCTATTCTACATAGTGAGTTCCAGAACAGTCAGAGCTACACAGTGAGACCCTGCTATAACAACTCACTGGCATAATGGCAAGTAAAATGTAGACCACAGAATAGAAAAACTAGCAAGTCTTTGGCACAAGACTTAAAATTAAATAAAAAGACTTTATTTTAATTTTCAATTTTTAAACAAAATTCTCAAATCTGAGAACTTCACAGGTGAATGGGGGAAAAAAAAACCCAGAAGAGAAAAGACAAGACCCATTAGAGTATGATTTAGAAATAAGTCCTTCAAATTTTTCAAATCTTTCTCAGCCATTTCTTACTATTGGGCTCCCTCACGTGGCAATATTTGGAAATGCAGGAGCAGTTTTATTTTCTATCATTGAGGGATTTAATCAGCCAGGTGTTGGATGTGCTGGATATTATATCAAAACAAACAACAGAAAAGATAACCTGAATATCCCATGATGAAACATGCAGCACGGTTCACACAAAAAACCCTTTTGTGTATATCATTCAAAGCCATTCTGATGCCAAACATACACCATGTTATAATGTAGCATTTGTATACCGACTGTTTAGTCCCTGGGTAACAAGTATCTGCTTCATGAAGAAAGGCATTATAGAAAACATAAGATAAAACTGTGAGAACAAATAAAATGTCCCTCAAAGCACAACAATCTGGAAAGGGGGATGTCATTTGTGCACATACAAAACAAAAAATGAATAATAAAACAAAAGATTAATATAAGACTTACGTTCCACACAGCTAAAACAGTATACAAAAAGAAAGCTTAGAACATGGAGTTTGGAAGTGGGACTCTTAAATAATATTCATCTGCAGCACATAAGGCTTTTTGTTTGTTTATTACAAAGCAGAAACATAAACTTGCAAACATTGGAAAGTGTTATGCCAAAAACTTGGGTTTGCACTGTTGGTTGGCTTTTGCACACGCCACTCTAGAGAACATGAAAGGACATTTGTAGGATGTTCATCTTTCAAAATGCTTAAAGATACTCCAGACTCCGAGAAGTTTTGGGTTTTAGTAAACAAAACTGGGGAGGGGTGTTCTTGAAATTACAGATAGATAAAGAGAGATATCCTAAAATTGGTTGAGCTGTGTCTTCTAATTTCATAAATATGCACAGTGACAGGTTTTCTTAGCTAATGGCCAACAGTTCCAGCCACATTGATGAGTACCCACATTCATGAGAAAAGACACAGTCACTCAGATAAGCATCCTAGTTGGAGTCCACATGGTACCAGCCTACTCAATCTTGCCTACAACTATAAAAAAAAAAAAAAAATTACAAACGCACTCCATCCATGGAACTGTGACATATAAATGTATTTTTTGAGCCAACATCATCTGGAGTCATGTGCTACATGCGCAGTAGCATATAGCTGAAACATTATGTATAGCTTTTAAGTACAGCCTTCAACTGCATCAAATTGTACTTATCAAAAAAGGAAGGTTTAGTTTAACAAAGAGAATTTAGAAAGATTTGCACAAAACATGACATTTACCCATCTGATATTTAGAAGAATGTGAAATCTAGTTCCTTGGCCATTAAACAGAATTTATGAATACCCTCTGCACCAGTCACTGACACCCCATCAGCTGGCCCTCCCTGTAGGAGACCACAATGAATTTGGTCGGACAAAAACCCAGTAAGTATATTTCTCTAAGCTTTATAATAGTCATGTTGATTGAACATGCTACAATGACGAAATTGCAAGGAGCCATCAGATCTCCAACTAAAATATGCTAATGTCTTTAAGGGCTGGCACCACCAACTCTGGTATAAGAAGCAACTAATAAAGTCCCCGTTGCACAGAAAACAGGGTTAAGATACCATTACCCATGTATCAATCCAGTCATCCTTCTCACACCTATAACCTCAGCTCCAAATGAGACAAAAACAGTAGGATCCCTGAGCTCTGTGACCAACCTGGCTAATATGCAAGTCCTAGGTTCAGGTAGATAAAATGCCTCAAAAGAATAGGTCAAAACAATAGAGGATGACATGTGACACCCTACATGGCATAGACACATGAGCCCACACTCACAGACACACACAAATAAATAAATAGCTTGTTAATGTATGTTTATCTGATTTAAATATGTGGGGCAAGTGACATGCACATAAGTGCAGTGTCCTCAGAAACCTGTAGAGGGCACCAGATCCCCCAGAGATGGACTTAGGAGCTCCATGTGGGTACTTGGAATTGAACTCAGTTCCTGTGGAAGACCAGTATGTACTCTTAACCACAGGCCATCTTTCCAGCCCCAAGAAAATAATTTTTTTAAAGGCAGGAATAACTACTTCATGAATTCACATTTCCAAAATAGGATTTGTTTTGTCAGTGAAAATAAACGTGGTTAATGACTCAAGCACCAGCTAATTCATTGCAGGAGACCACGGAAGCTGGTGTCTGTTCCTGGTCCTGCTACGTTTACTGGCAAAAAGAAAGCTCACTGGACATATAGAAATTTCAAGTTGCCTCAAAAAACGAGAGCTAGCCATAAATAAATAAATAGAATTATGTAACCTCAATACTCAGGGAGCCACTCAGTAAAACCCTGACCTCACTTCTTCCCTTGGTGGTTTTGCTGCTGAGATTTGAGGAGAGAGGGGGGCAATTGCTGAAGGTCCTTCAAGAATAGTGTCACATTGCAATTTAAGGAATTGTGAGCCTTTAATGCCACAAAGAAAACTGAATAAAAAGGACCCAGTTATTTCTAAAATTGGAGGGTTGTCAGCAAGAGAGGTGCTATTAGTGGCTACCATCTCCAATCTGTGGCACCTCCCTGAGTACTTGGTTATAGAGAGGCTTGCAGAAATAACTAATTTGGGTTCCTTGACCATGGTAGGGGTTCACTATATATACAACCGTTAATTTGTAGAATTATAGGGATGTGTGTGGTTTGTCATAGTTAGTGGGTTATTATTGGCCTTGTAAGTTAACATGTTTATTTTGAAGACTTAACTAAGCATTTCCAAATGGTGTGATATTTAACTAGGAAAGTGAATGCATTTCAGCCAGTCACCCTGCATGTCCCAATAAGAGTGTGATGTTGACCATTTCACTCCCCACTCACCTTACAGAAGTGACAATTTGCCAAGAACTTACAAAACCCACATCAGTAACTTAGAGACATGTCTGGTTTTCTTTTCGACTATGAACCCTAAGAAGTGAACGAATCATCATCTGTTTAAAATTTGATGATATAGGTTTCAGAATCTATCACAGAAATGACACACTAACACAAAACAATACAGACCAGTCCAATTAGTTCTATTATTTACACATCACTTTATTATTTTATCTTAGCATTTGCTTATTGATTGTTGGGTTTCTGTATTGAATCAATGGCCTTAAATATCTAAGCAAGTCCTATATCACTGATGCACAACTCCAGCTCTCTTGTGACTGACTTTTTTTTCTCACAAGGCTTTCCAGGACGGCCATGAATTTGAGATCCTTCTGTCTCAATCTTCTGAGTGGTTGAGATAATAAGTCTGTGGCCACCAGGGCCAGCTTGACTATACTTCATGTGATATAAACATGATGTATTCCTCCTCAATGCTGTTTTTTCTAAGCAGATATTTGTTCTCAAATTGTAAATACTGAATGAAAATATTGGGTGTGGCTGTTCATATAATGTAATTTCAAGATTCCAGGTAATAAAATTCATTTATTTTCTTTTTTAAATAACAACATATGTATATCCTATATACATATACACACACATATATACTCATATATAATATGGGTATGATATACAACATGTGTTGGAAAAACATTGGATTTTTAAATGATTATTTTAAACAACTAGCTATTAAAAAAAAATACCTTCAAGAATTTCTGAGTAAATCAAACATTTAAGTGCTAAGAAATGAAATTCAAAGACACTTAGACAAAAACATGGAGGATCCTTCTAAATTTACTTTAACATAGGAGGAAGGTCTTTTTCAGGCAAAACCCAATGTCAGAAAAAATTAGTGACAGGCTTTCCTGTGCAAACATTGAGTTTTTAGTGACCAAAGAAAACCTAAAAACTGCTCTCACCTCTCTCCCAGGCTTCCCTCAATCACACAGATCCTGGATTAGCCCTCACTGGAGAGTCACCCAGAACCAAGCCTGCTACTGCAATCTCCACACTTCCAGACCTCATTCAGGATGCATAGGTTCCACACCAGCTTTGTTTAGTGAACTCCACAGAATCCACCAGCACCATCCCCACATTTCCAAGCCTAGCCCAGTCACGCAACTTCTGCTCTGTCTTTGCTTGGTGTCTCAGTTACTTTTCTATTGCCATGACAAAAATGGCATAATTAAGGTAACTTACGAAAGAAAGTATTTAATTTGGAGACTCACGGTTCCAGCAGATCAGAGTCCATGACCATCACAAAGAGGACACGGCAGCAGGAAGACAGACACATTGCTGGAGCAGTAGCTGAGAGCTCACAGCTGAGATCCACAAGCACAAGGCAGAGAGAGAGATAGCTAACTTGGGGTGCTTTGGGCTTTTGAAACCTCAAAGCCCACTTCAGTGACATAGCTCCTTCAAAGAGGCCACACCTCCTAATCCTTTCTATACAGTTCCACCAACTGGAAACCAAGCATTCAAACATAAAAACCTATTAGGATCTATCTCATTCAAACTATCACACATAGTCACTCCCCCCAGAGCCAACCCTACCTGCACCACCATAGATATACACTCCCAGGCCTACCTCAGGATATGCAGAGTAACCAGACTGTCTGGGAACGTCTATAAAATTCAAGCTATAGTGATATTCTCATTCTCACAGGCATAGTTTTGGTCACCCAGATCTTGCAGTATCCCATCTTCATGACGCAGACTATAATCTCACATTAGATACATAGCCAAGAAAAGAGGTCTGCATGCCCAGGTCATATCACTAAAGAGCAAACAATATGAAAGGCCAGGATAATATGTCCTCTCCAGACCCAGTAGTCCTAAAAAAAATGTTTTTTTAGTCAAACTCCAGAAATCAGAATTTAAGAGAACAATCTAAACGTTATCAAAAAATTAAAGGGGCTTAATGAAAATTTGAAAAAAAAACCCACTTCCGCTAACTTAAAGAGACAATAATAAATCTCTGAGTTATGGCCAAGAAAATGGAAATATATGGTTGGATGAAATGATAAAACACAATTCATGATTTGAAAACTGAACTCAGTAATAAAATGGAAATATTGAAGAGAACTCAAGCTAAAATTAAAAAGGAATTTTAAATCTCCATAACTCATTAAATGATTCAAAGGAAAGCTTCACAATTTAAATAAAACAAGTGAAAAACAGAATATCAGGACTTTAAGATAAAAATAGAAAAATGGACCACACAAGTAAAGAATATGAAAAATATAAATACATAAAAGGAGCAATCAATAACTGTGAGATGCCATAAGAGACAAAATGCAAATATGTGTGTAGAAGAAGGTAGAAAAATACAAGGTCAATGGCCTAGACCAGATCTTCAACAAGAAAAGTTATACAAATTAAGAAAAGACATACCTATAGAAATGCAGAAAGCACACAGAACACCAGACAGATGAGACCAGAAAAGAAACTCCCCACAAATTATAGTTATAAAATATTAAATAAACAGAACCAAAAGGGGATAGTAAAAGTAACAAGGGAAAAATCACAAGTTGTATATAAAGAAAAAAAAACCATTAGAACAACTTCTAATTTCTCAATGAGAACTTTAAAAGCTATAAAAACTTATGCAAGTGCTTAGTGACCATGGGTGCCAATCTAATACCCAGAAAAAGTATCTGTCGTCATTGGAAGAAGAATAAAAAACGCCATGATATAAGCAGTTCTACCAAACAAGACCTACAGAAAATACCAGAAACAATACTCTACACTGAAGAGAGAAATAAGTATAAGCAAAAGATTATAGAGTGAAGAAATGAAGCTATAATTACTGAAACACAAAATAGGCATTAGAAAACAAACCAGGAAAAAAAAAATGAAGGTAATCAATACTTTTAAATACTAATGGCCCTAACTCACCTGTCAAAAGACAGATAGGTGTGGTAAGAAACAAAATCCATCTCTCTGTTGTCAGCAAGAACTCAAATACCTTCAAAAATAGGAGCCACTGTATAGAGAGTGGATGGGGAAAAGAAAATGTGTCAAGCAAATGGAATCATGAAGTAATCAGGTCTTGCTGGCCTATTTTCTGGCAAAATAGACTTCAAACTAAAATCCCACTTAGTATGGGATGTCTTTCTGTGTACTGTGAATAATAATAAAGGAACTGTCTTGGCCTATAGCAGGCATCTTAGAAGTAGGTGGGGAAAATCAGAGCATAGATGGGAAAGGAGGGCAGAGTCAGGAGAGACACAATCCAGCTGCCCAAGAGGCAACATGTAAAGACATAGGTAGGCCACAGGCCACGTGGCAAAACAGATTAATGGAAATGGGTTGAATTAAGATGCAAGATGCCTGAGCCTTAAACCAAACAGAATGAAATTAATATAAGGATCTGAGTCATTGTTGGGGGGCTAAGCAGCAGGTCTGAGGTGTCTGAATGGGGCTCAGCTGACATAAGTGCCTTCTCCATCAGGTCACCAGTCCTCCTGTGATAAACATACCAAGCAGCACTCTAGAATGAGGCTCCAAAGACATCCTATTGAGCAAAACTTACTCACCTACAAAACTGAAGATGGTGTGCCACCAAATAAACTATAAGCAGGATGCTTGCTTGCATTACTAGTCCTGAAATAAGAAAGGAGAAGGTCACCTTGTTTAATAAAGCACATCAAGTGACTAAAATGTTTTGATAATACATGCATGTCAGCAAATGATAATGGTGAGAGCTGAGCAAATACATGGTGTACACAGTGTTCAGCAAAACCTAAATTTTAAAAGTAGATAAGTTCACAAATATGTAAATAGAAAAGGTTATATATGTGTTTAAGCTCTCAACGATGCCTATTAATTAATGTTATACAGATATGCTTATATATAGTTATAAGCTGCCCTTATAAAATCAATCATGACAACATTATACTGCAATAAAAATGGGATCTAAAGGTCAGTTCACTCTGTACATTATAATAAAATTACACACAAAGGAGTGGAGAACTGTGTAGTAATACTTGGCATGCATTAAGGGGCTTTTTATATTTTGTTTATAGAGCTATGATGAGTGTCAGATAGAACAGCCAAGTTCATCAACACAGTTTAAGAATAAGGAGTACTGGCCATTCTTACATACTACTTGAGAAAAATTGAATTTATTCACATGGCATTGCCATCACACTAAAACTCCATCCTTTCTTTGCCAGAAAAGAGAAGTAAAAAGTGCACTTTCCCAAGTTCAAAGCATTTTGAAGAAAAGGAGAAATCAGTTTATCCAACAATGCAGGAAGGAGAAGGGAGAAATTTCACATTTGCCAAAGCCAAATGAGAAATGTGTGTCAAAATAGAAAGCTGTGATTATTTCTGGCAGGTCTGCTGTGGAGTCAACTACAATACAGATTGAAAATTAATCACGGGAGTCAGCAATGTGGAAGTCACCGATGCCTTTATACATGGCACAGTTATGGAGACCTGGAAACATGGGTTAGAATGGGTTGTTAGAAAATAAAAAAAAAAAAAAAATGAATCGAAATGAAAACAGACAACCCTTTCAATTCACAAAGAGAAACAGAAGGAGGTGGTAATAGGAAGAATAACAGGTTCAAGAGAAAGAGTTTTGTTCAAACAGGAAAAATTGCATTTATAAGCTGATCAGAATGATCCATGAAAATGAAAATCATGTAGGGATTTAAAACAAATAAATAAACTCAGATAAGTTCTATAAGTTGTTAAGACAAAACAGAGGCAGAGTCTTAGGTCTCAGTCTTAAAAAGAAAAAAAAAAAAAAGCTTTATTCCACTAGTGGGACCCATTGTATTAGAAACAATGGGCCCTGATTTACAAATGAGTAAAGCTTTTATGGGGCAGGAAGTAGGGGGTCAGGAATGTGCTACCTGAAGCTGTGTGGGTAACCACAGTAACCACATAATCTGGCAAACAAAGCTTTTCCAGAGCAAACAGAGACTTAGTTAGATATCACAATAAACAAAAACTCTGTCAACATCTTAGGGGTTTTACAATACTCTGTTGATATTTATCATGTGGTGGGGGGCTGTTGTGCACTATCTGGAAAGCGCCCCCTTTACATCCCCACTTTTTTCAGCTCAGTCTCTAATCCTAGAGACCCTTATGCCCTCCTAATGCTGCATATTGCTGTCTGGCTAGCATCAGTTTCACACCCCCATCTGCCCTTGCAGGAAGTTGACAGTTCTAATTAATATACAGGGCCCAATGGTTATTATCAAGGTCAACACGATCAATGGTCCAGCTAGAGCAGATAACAGTGTTGTAAGCCAGGGAAACTTAGCAAACCAAGATTCAAACCATCCCACAATGAACACAATGTGGCCAGTGGTGCCATGTTCCTGCAGCTCTGGCTTCCCACCACAATGGCCTGCATCCTTAAGTTACTTTTGTCCAGCATTTTGTCACAGTGATCAGAAAGGTCAGTAATATAGTATTTTAGGCATTCTTAAATTACAGGGAAGACACACACAGCAGTTTAGCTTACATAGTAAAACTTTAACTACAGTGGGAAAAGATGAGGCAGACAGAAAGACAGAAAGACAGGACAGCTGGACTCTTAGAGGACTGTAGTTTCTCCATGCCATAGAAGGTCTAATGTCTTATCCAGGTTCACGGCTGTCTTGTTTAGTATTTGCACTATGACACCCCTGTGGCAGCTTTTCTCCCTCTGTCTCCGTGGATGGTTCTATCGTGTTAGGTGATCTCCATCCATTTCTTCTGTGTTTCCTTCTAGGGGTCGTTTCCACATACTCCCTTGACATCCTTTCTCTATCATCCCCTTGCCCATAGGTGTACAGCACCCACAATTCAGACTTGAAAAAGGAAATGCAATTGAGTAATCGTTTCATGACCCCCTTCAGAAAGCATGAGCATGCTCAATGCAGAGACCATACCAAGCATGTTGACTGCTGTATTAAGGCTGAGTCAAAACCTGAAGAATAAAAGAAAGAAAGACAGCTATGAACAGGGTAGTGAAGATCGCGTGTTGTTTTGACTTTGGTCAGAATTTCAGCCAGAAATTTAGACTTCATAGTTACTTACCTGCTTCTCAAGCAGTAAGCCTGCAGCTCAGACCACAGGCTGGTAGAAATTCTGTTGTTGCTGCTAAAGGTAGTTTTAGCTAAATCTCTATCATTCTACTTATAAATAAGATTCAAGATTCAAAGGTTGGAATGAAAATCTGCTAGCTCAGAGAGGCTGGGGCATAACTAGCTAATGTTCTCCCTTTGCAGCATCTCCAAAAGTACCCAGCGTCTATTCTGTCAAATGAGAAGCTGTTCCTCGCCAACTTCCTCCCTACTACTTCCTGTGTCTCTCTAGCTCTCCTGGATGTTTGGTGATGTCCTATGATGACTTTCTGCCAACTTGTTGCTAACTCAGCCTTCTAAACCAAGGTTAATTTTATTTAATCAATGCACATGCAAACTCAGGGTTCACAGTGTGATCAAGTATCCCACAATAGTCAAGTAGACAAATAAAGATAACCTATAGGTAAAAGGGTACATATAGAAGATTTCTTAAGAAAAAAATATGGTTCTGACAGGTTGGGATTTAGAAGGTTAGAGATCTGGAGAGTTGCTATTAGGAAGAGCAGGATAAGATACAGCCTGAAGTTTCTTTCACTGTGATAGACTGTGGGAGACACAATTACAAGGATCTGCCGTGTTAGAGTCCTTTAGAGGAACAGAACACAAAAAAATCATATATATTATGAGAGAGAATTTAGTAAACTTGTAAAGATAATATGAATTGACCTAGTCATAGCTGTCTTACACTAGAGAGGATGAGAACCTGATAGCTGTTCAGTACATCAAGCTGGAAGGTCTGAAAGATTCCCAGAAAGCCACTATCAAAGATGCAGGATATGCTAACCTGGGGTCATGCTGACTTTCTGTTTCCCTTCCTTAAAATGACTATATTTGTAGGAAGTGAGCATCTGTGGTGCTTGTATTTGTTTGGCAGGTTGACTACGTTAACATTTTAGTTAATTTCAGGTAGATGGGTACATTAGTGGGATAATTTTTATTAATTATATCATTTGAAGTGTGAAGCTCCACTTTAAATCTAGACCTTTTGTAGAGGGAACACCCGTGTTTAATCTGGTCCATACATTCTGCTGTCAGCTAATATAAAGGACATGGAAGAGGGCAGTTTGTGCTCTTTGCTGCTTGCTCTATCACTCGTAAGTCCATTCCTCTTCTGGCATTAGAGCTACTTCATCGGGATTCGAGAGTGTATTGGATACCAGCTGAAACATCCACCTGGATTCTCAGACCATCCACTGGTAGTCAGCTGTGGCTGGACTACTTGGCCACAGCCTGGAAGCCATTCTAACAATCTTATATAGACATCCATGTTTGGAGAATACCATCAAAAGGACAAGTGATCTGGATAGGGATGTAACCCAAAGGTTTTGTAGCCTGTGAGCCAAGACACCTTTGAGTGATAACACCCACTATGTCAGTTTATCCTGAACCTGAACTTAAGCAGGGAATGGAGAAGAAAACAGCAGTAGGAAAACCTTGGAAAAACTTAATAAAATACTATGGCATGATTTAAGAGATACTCACTCTCCAACAGAATGCTGAGAAATGACACAGTGCAGCAGCTTATCCTTAGAAATATGATCAACTTACCAAGAAGCAATACAAAATGGCAATGTTCCTAAGAGAAATAGGCAATAGCTCAGCGGAGTGAGCACCATTTCCACCTTGAGCCACTGAATGGAGTTTGAAGACTTTTCTAACTAATGAAACACAAGGAAAAATATTGTATATCTATATCTATCTATCTATTTATCTACCTAAATATCTGGGGGGAGTGGGTTTGGCTTTCAGCAGTATAACACTTAAAAATTACTTTATTTTTAGTCATGTACAAGCATTTTGGGAATTAAAGTATGTACATGTGAGTGCAGGAGCAGTCAGAGGCATCAGAAATCCTTGGAGGTAGAATGAGAGACAGTTGTGAGCCACCTGACATGGGTACCTGTAATGAAATTCGGTTGTTTTTTTGTTTTTTTTCAGTGATGTACATGCCCTTACCCACTGAGCTGTCCCTCTAGCCCAGGCATATACTGTTGAGAAAGCAGATTTCTTCATAGAAGAATTGATAAGACAGATGAGTCTGTTGATGACAGACAGTGAGGTCAATCTCTGCATCTGTCTACACCTGCTGTAAAATGGCCCTGATCTTTCTACTGTAGCATCTCAGCATACGTAAAGTTTGACAGTCCTGGACAATATATAATTATTTATGATTCCCTTCCTTGGTTTAAAGTATGTACATCAGAAACCATAGATCCTTTCTCATGACGTACTACATCTCCCCCAGTGTATTTCCACAATATTCTAACACACACTAATATCATTGTGGATACTAAAGTCCCTCCACCTTGAGACCTGGACCTATTTTGGGGCTGAAAAGTTTCTAGTCTCCCATCCTTCATCCTGAGACTTTTCTAAATGCCCAAGGCAAAGCACCCAACACCAAGAGCCCAAGGTCCTGGGTAATCAGAGAACATTCCAGCCCAGCCATATCTTCTCTCCCTCCTAAGACAATCAATCAGCCAGCAGCTGCCCCTGACAGCAAGCTATAGTAAAGAAACTTTCCCTGGGCTCCTTACCTTCCAGCCTGATAACAGAACTTTTTTGATCTTTTGTTTTAAAACCCTGCCTCAGAGAAGGGGGGATTGCTCACTCCTACACTGGCACTGCTGTGTGACAGTCAGAGGCCCTGCCTAGCTGTACAGCTGCAATAACCTTGCTTTGAATTTGCATTTGGAGAGTCGGTGTGATTCTGTGGATCTTTCTGGGGGTCCCTGAAACTGTGTGGAACATCATGTAGCTTTGTAAGTTATTCATGACGGTGTGATTCTGGGGATCTTTCTGGGGGTCCCTGAAACTGTGTGGAACATCATGTAGCTTTGTAAGTTATTCATGACAATCACTTATGCCTTGAATCAGGTGAATCACCTTTGTTTCCAACTGGTCAGTGAGGTGCAGGGCACTGTGTATCTTCTGAAACTCATTAAGGCTTTTTAGTCTCATCCAAGGGATGCTAGCTGGGAGACCACTGGGGTCATTGCATTTCTTTGTGTACAATTTAGAATTATAGTGTGAAATAGCTAATGAAGTGTTGTGTGGCCTGTGGTCAGAAACACTTTCATAATGAACTGATGTCATTTAAACCCTCCAAAAAGCTAATGAGGCAACTAATACATCAGTGTGTTGTTTTGAAAACTTAACTGCTAAGCCTATGTAAGGCAGTTAGTGTCTTTTGAGCATCCCGCAGTCCTGCAGAGGTTGTCATTGGTTCTGTTTCCAGCCTTTACTGATAAACATGCAACACTGAATTCATCTCACAAATAAGATGATTTCAAATAACTGACATCTGTAGCAAAGAATCAAGTGAGATTACTGTAGACGGTGTATGCACTGTTATTTTCCATCAGTTAGGGAAGGCTTAAGTCAGACTCCGAGAATGGGAATTGTTTTCTGCTTCCTTATGACTAGAAATAGACTTTTCCTTTTTATTATATTTTATAAAAACATTTTAGCATTTTTGGAAATTCATATTTGTTTTTTGAGTGTGTGGTGTATATTCATGTGTACATATGTGTGTGTCTGTGTGTGTGTGTACATGTGTGCACTCCACTGTGATGTACATATGGAGGCTCGGATCAATTAATGGTGTCATCTCTGTTACTCTCCACCATATTTTTTAGAACAGGGTCTTGCATTGACCCTTGTAACCATCCCTGCATAGAAGATTGCACAGTGATCCCGGTTGACTCCACATGGCTCTGTGGGTGTGGCAATCCTAAATGAGGTTCTGATGCTTGCACAGTCAGGCCTTTACAATGGAGCCATCACTCCAACCTCAATATTAAACTAGAGGTAAATGTTTCTACAGTGGTAGCACATGCCTATAAAACACTCCTCAGAGAGTAAGACCAGCCAGATCACTATGAGTTAGAGGTTAGTCTAGTCTACATACTGATTATGATATAATATGATATACTGATAGGGCAGGGTGACAAAGCATTGTTGCATGTGTGTGTGTGAATTTTTATATTTTTTTTGAAAAGTACCAAAGGGTAAGTCTGGGCATGAGATTCAGTTGGTAGAGTTCAGAAATCCCCGATTCAGCCCTCATCATCAAATCACACCTGTGTTTTTAGTGTCTGTACTACTGGTGTTGTATTAAGGAAGTGGTCGCCTGTGCCAATTTATTCAAGGCTGTTTCCCATCTTCTTTCTATCAATTTCAGTAGTGTATCTGGGTTTATGTTGAGGTCTTTGATCCACTTGGATTTAAGTTTTGTGCAGGGTAATAGATATGGATCTATTTGCATTCTTGTACATACCACTGTCCAGTTATGCCAGCACTATTTGCTGAAGATACTAGCTTATCTGCAGCTTTTACTACTTCATTTTTAGTCAAGAAGCTTAAAGATAAGACAATAGCATACAGTATCCAGACATTCTTTGTATTTTCCATCTTTCCATGGCTTGCTTATTTATTTATTCATTTATTTTACTCTATTTCTTTTTTAAGAGCTTTCTCTACCTTTTTTCTTTCTCTAAGCATATACATATACATATATATATATTCAACACACTCTAAACCATTTAGACTTTCTTTTAAAAAAAAATGTCTTTACTGTATATTTATTTCTTAACTTTTTCTGTCTCTGACCACACCTTTGCTTGGCTACGGTGACTGACTCCACCCAGATTCTTCTATTTCTTTCTGTTTCTGAACACACCTTTAATTTGCCAAGGTCCTTGGCTAGGGATTAAAGGTTGGTAGGATGGATGGATGGCTCCACCCAGCTCCTAGTCTAATTTCATAGAATTTAGCTTTTTAGCCCAGGTACTCTGGGGAATTTTAGGGTCCATATAATAACCAAGTAAAGCTTTGCCATCTGCTGTTCATTAACTCTATTTAAGTATTAGGCAGCAGGGCCTCTTAAAAGACTCACAAGTGTTTTGCCTCTAAGACTGAATCAGAAAGCTTCTCTTAAAGCCAAGCCTCAGTTTGCCTCCAGAGCTGATTCAAGGAAACATCGACACTAAGAAGCCATCTTTGATTCTGTTCTGTTTTTGTCCTTATTAACAGAAATCTGAAATCCGCCATATAGAGCTCTTTGCTTACATCTAGGCTAAGGAACTTGCCTTGTTCACTTTAAGCTGCATGTAACAAACACACCATTTTATAATTTAATCCCTTAAACCACTCAGTCTCTTTATCACTGGCAGCTTCAGAGCCACAACTCAGAAGCTGCTTTGGGATTCCTTTCTGTGCTCTAGACCTTTTTAAGCTTTCTATGGCATTATGCCAGTATATTTTACCCACATTGGGCTGCTATTTGTAGTAAGAGGTTTCTGGCCTGGACTTTCGGGCCTAGCCTCAAGGTTTAGGCCAGCAGACCCACAGACCCACAGAGACACACAGATGCTTACAATAGTCTTAGGCTGATCGGCCTAAGGCCCAGGCATATAACTTGCTAGCTCTCTACCCTTAATCTAACCCATGACACTTATCCTTCTTATCCTGTTCAGTCATGCAGCTCGGTACCTTTTCTCAGAGTAGCATAGTTGTCTTTGGGTTTTTCTGGCTTCTTTCTTGCATTCTGCTCTGTTCCTCCTGTTCCCAGAGTTTTCTTAGTCTGGTAGCCCCACCCACACTTCCTGTCTGACTTTGGCCAATCAGTGCTTTTTATTAAACCAGTGGGTGGGATAATTATTTACAATGGAACAACATAATCCCCCTACATTAAACAGCATACTGTCAAGCAGTCAATACAAGAACAGGTTCTTGTCCAGTGACTAACCATTGCCACAAAGAAAGTAAACTACATATGGAGTTTCTTTGATACCCATTTTTCTCTTGAAGAAGATTGGTGCTGCCAGGAGCAGATCTGTTTCACTGTCCAGAAAAGTCTAAGTTCTTAAAACATTTTAAATGCCATATTCTGTAGGTCTTAGAAGTGTTTGAAGATTACCTATTTAATTGAAATATATCTTTGTATACCTAAAAAATCCTAACATACATTTCTTAATTATACATTACAATTTTAAATCAGTTACATAAACATCATACCTTAAACAAGAGTAGAAAAATACATACAACATAACAAAATTGACCTTAAATTTGTATCGATAAACCAAAATCCATACCAATATAAAACATTTTGAGATTAACAGCTGATTTCCTAATCAAAGTAAATTCAATATTCTAATTTTTATAATCACTCATATACCATATCACCACTTTCTTCTTAGAAAGAGTTTAACTATGACCATTAACCATTTATAATGAAAACAAACATTTATAAACAACATTTTGGGAATTTGGGCGTAGTTTTCTTCCTACTGATTAAGGAGCATTAGCAATCTCACAGGCTCTTGAGACTGGATCATATCTGCAGCCCAGAAGCTGATATGGCCATCTCTTCACATCAGAGATTTTTTTCAGGGAGTATTGGTTGATAAAACCATATTTGCCTGGAAGCAATCTACAGGTTCTCATCTTCTGTGGAAACAAAAGCAGAACTCTTCCAAAGCAATAAATCCTTATACACAAATTTCAAAATCAAAATACCTTTAAAATATATATTCTTGTTTAACTTAGTAGCCTTTGCATTTGCAATCCATTGTCTTTCTGCAGTTAGTTCATTAACAGTTAAAAAATTAAAAGAAAACACAATAACCATAATCCCAGATTCTGTGTCTATTTTCCATCTTTACATGGCTTATGTTTTTATTACTCTATTTTTCTTTTATATGGACTTTCTCTACCTTCTTTCTTTTCTCTCTGAAGCCAATGTACCTTTTACACAAATTGTAACCCGTTTACAGGGTTTTTTTTTTAATCTCAATTTCTTTTATAGTGAATCCTTAATCATCTTGAAACCGGAAGAGGTTTTAAAATGCTACCAGTCTCTTCAAGAGCCACAGTTTTTACAGATAAAGCTGAATCAATAAGTTCTATTAAAGGGGTGCGTCTCTGTTTACCCCCAGCAAACAGAGCAGACCCAAGAAATGCTACTACTAAAAAATCATCTTTGACTGTTTCTTTTTTGTTCATAATAAACAGAAATCTAAAATCAATCACATGCTACCAAGTCTTCTGTCAGACTTAGGGAACTCGCCTGGTTGCAGCTTATGCTCCTGCAACAAGTCTGCTGCCATTTTGAATGTGGCCCAAATGCTACACTATCTCTGTACAATGACCCACTTCAGATACACAATTTAGAAGCTGCTTTGGCTCAGTTTCTGTGTTCTAGAACCGTTATTAAACTCTCTCAGGCTTTATGTGGGTATTCAGATCACGGTGGGACACCATCTGTTACAGTGAGGTTTCCTGGTCCCGGGTGGCCAGAGGTCCAGACCCACAGACCTGCAGTCAGCCTCAGACCCCAAAACTGACTCAGACACTTATATTAACTTCATGCTGTTTGGTCTACAGCTTAGGCACATTGCTAGCTTGCTCTTACATCTTAAATCAACCCATTTCCATTAATCTGTCTGTCACGTGGCCCATGGCTCACCTGTGTTCCTTATATGTTTCTTCTTTGGGCAGCTGGGTCGATCTGCCCCTGACTCCATCCTCCTTCTCCTAACTATTCTGATTCCCCTCTGACTTTTTCTATGGTGCTTGTCATGGGCTAAAACAGCTCCTTTTTAAAGATTGATATGCACAGCATACAGAAAGACACTACCACATCATTATACACAGTTTTAAGCCACCTGATTGTGGTGCTAGGAATGATACCCCAGGGTCCTCTGCAAGAACAGTAATTGCCCTTTACAGCTAAATCATCTTCTCCAGGACTCATAACATATGTTTTTATTAGTGTTAAACTAACACCCTTACTTTACTTGATATATACTCAGCAGATCTTTCTTGGGGTACACATTAGATAACAGACTAAATTGTTATTAATCACGTGTTGTTCCTCACTATATATGAGGTAAGTAAAATCACATTGGGTAAGGTTTTTACTTTCCCACTCACTCTCCATCCACAAAGAGTGCTTTGGCATATGGACAGCTTTAATTTTCAGTGCCTGAATGACAGTAATTTTTAAATTATAGAAAATTCTTCCATGTGTGTGGCTAGTTTTATGTCATTTGAGAGAAGGAAAGGACCCTCAGCTGAGAAAGCACCTCCAGGAGATCTGGCCTGTGGGGGGCATTTTATTAATTATTGACTGATTGGGGGAGCTCATTGTGAGTGAGGATACTCCTGCACTGCTGGTTCTGGTTTCAATGACAAACAGTAATGCGGAAGTATTAGCCAAAATACTCTTTCTTCCCCAAGATGCTTTGAGCCCAGGTCAATTATCAGAATTGTGTGTTTCTATGGAACTGCAAGTCTGCAGGTCAGAACCTCAGGGCTAGGCTGGAAAGGCTGGGCCAGAAACTTACTACTACAGATGGGTGGGACTGTGGGTCTCCTAGGGTGCAGTCCGGATGAGCTGCAGATCTTCAGCCATATGGGCTTCCCCATCCTGATTTTCTTCTCACCCCAAACTTCTAACCCCTGATCCAGTTACTTCAGTGGAAATAAGGTGTAAGAGAAAATGACATCATAAAGGAAGTAAAATAGGGTCACAACCAGAGGGAAAATGAGGAAATGGTGGGATTAGATTGAAATTGGCAGCTGCACGGGAATTACGCTATGTGACTTCAACTCAGGATGTGTTTGTGGAATCAGAGCTTGTCTTGGTCAAGGTTACTATTGTTGTGATGAAACATCATGACCAAAAGCAACTCGGGGAGGAAATGGTTTATTTGGCTTATACTTCTGCAGCACTGTTCATCAACAAAGGAAGTCAGGACAGGCAGGCACTCAAACGGCAGGAACCTGGAGACAGAAGCTGATGCAGAGGTCATGGAGGGATATTGCCTATTGGCTTGCTCAGTCTGATTTCTTATAGATTCTGGGACCACCAACATGAGGATGGCACTACCCACAGTGGGCTGGGCCCTCCACATCAATGACTAACTTAAAAACATATTACAGGCTTGCCTGAATCCCAATCTTATGGCGGTATTTTCTTAATTGAGATTCCCTCCTCTCATATGACTTCAGTTTGGTTCATGTTGACATAAAACAACTCAACACAATTGATCCCTTTTCATCTTGACATGCAAACACATCACTGTGAAGCCACAGCCTTTCCTTTCTTGTTCCTCTCCATTATCACACGCTAATATTATGTATTTATGATTTCTATTGCTGTAAAGAGACATCATGACCACAGCAACTCCTAGAAGGAAAGATTTAATTGGGGTGGTTTAATAGTTCAGAGGTTTAGTCCCTTATCATCATGGCAGGAAGCATGGTGGCAGCATGCAGATCTGGTGCTAGAGAGGTAACTAAGAGTTCTATATTTGGATCCTGTTCTGTATGCAGAAGGAAGGAAAAGCAATCGGCAGGGCCTGTCCTGAGCATCGTTTGTCCCAGTGACAAACTTCCTCCAACAGGACCACACCTCCTAATAGGTCCTTTCCCTGTTCCTATGGTGGCCATTTTCATTCAAATCACCAAAAATATCAGTATCACAGTATAAAACATTTTACAACTTAAAAAAGTCTCACTGTCTTTACAAACTCAAACACTTTAAAATTCAGCCTCTTTTAAAAAAAATTCCAAAGCTGTTGTCTTTTACTTCAGTCTCTCAACTGTAGTCTCCTATGAAATCAAAAATTAAATTAAAAACTTCTACTTCAAGAGCAAAGAAACAGCACTGTTATAATCAAATCAAAGCAAAACCAAATCCCTAGTGTGTAAGTTACTCAGTATCTGGGTACTGGATAACGTCTGGGAACCACTCACAGTGTTCTAGACTCCTCCAAAGGGATTGTTCCACTTCTCTGTCTCAGCCGTCTTTAGCACTGGCTCGTGTGGGATCTACCCCACTGCTATTGATGTCTTTGTTGGTAATTCCATGGTAATGGTCTCTCCAAAATTGATGGGGTCCCTCAATGCAACGAGGCTGCCACCAATAGCCACTCCTGGACTCTCTTCATGGTGCCAATCAACTTCAATTAATTTCTCTTCATGAGCCCTTCAATCCTGTGGCTTCTGCTAATACTAATGCTGCACCTTTTCCAATGGCTTATCCTGGCCTCTCGCAGTTCCAAGCCTCAACTGCTCTCTATGATTTCTTCATGCTTTCAAAAACCACTTGAGAGACTCATGTACATTGCTGAATTTGGCTACCAGTGAGAAGTAAAACCTGGGTAGCCTCTGGAACACAACTGCTGTGCACTGACTCTGAGGAAACACTGATGTGGGAATGTCTTTCTGTATGCTTTGAATATCAATCTTTAAATAAAGGAGCTGTTTTGGTCCATGACAGGTACCATAGAAAAAATAGGAGGGGAAATCACAACATAGGTAAGAGAAGCAGGGCAGAGTCAGAGCAGACTGAGACAGCCACCCAAAGAAGAAGCATGTAAGGAACACAGGTGACCCACGGGCCACGTGGCACGAAAGATTAATGGAAATGGGTTGAGTTAAGATGAAAGAGCTAGCTAGTAATGTGCCTGAGCCATAGGCCAAACAGCATGAACTTAATATAAGCGTATGAATCATTTCTGGGGGCCTGAGTAGCTGTGTGCAGCTAAGGAGTCTGGAGATGCAGGTCTGTGGTCCAGACCTCTGGCCACCCAGGACCAAGAAACCTCATTGCAACAGATGGCATCCCAACATGGGCTGAATATCCACTTAAAGCCTGAGAAAGCTTTAAAGGGGTTCTAGAGCAGAAACAGAACCAGTAAGAGATTTCAAATTGTGTATCTGAAGCGGGTCATTGTACAGAGATAGCGTGGGTTTCAGACCACATTCAAAATGGTGCCAGCGGACTAGAAGCAGGAGCATAAGCTGCAACCAAGCCGCTTCCGAAGTCACACAGAAGACACGGTTGCCTGTGATTGATTTAAGGTTTCTGTTTATATTGAATAAAAGGGAAACGAAGTCAAAGACAGTTTCTTAGTAGCAGCATTTTCTTGCATCTGCTCTGTTTGCTGGTGGCAAACAGAGACGCAGTCCCAAAGAGAACTTACTGATTCAGCTTTATCTGAAAAACTATGTGGCTCTTTAAGAGAGTGTGGGTATTGTAAAAGCACTTCTGGTTGGAAGATGATTAAGGATTCACAATTAAACAGATTGAGATGAAAAAAAAAACCTGTAAATGTGTTCCAAAGGTACATAGGCTTCAGAGAGAAAAGAAAAAAGGTAGAGAAAGTCTTTTAAAAAGAAATAGAGGAATAAAAATATAATAAGCCACGTAAAGATGGAAAATAGACACAAAATCTGGATTTTGGTTATTGTGTTTTCTTTTAATTTTGTAACTATTAATGAGTTAACTATAGAAAGACAATGGATTACAAAGGCTGCTAAGTTAAACAAAAATATATATTTTAAAGGTATTTTGATTTTGAAATTTGTGTATAAGGATTTATTGCTTTGGAAGAATTCTGTTTTTGTTTCCACAGAAGATGAGAACCTGTGGGTTGCTTCCAGGCAAATATGGTTTCATCAACCAAGACCCCCTGAAAAAAATCTCTGATGGGAGGGAAGAGATGGCCATATCAGCTTCAGGGCTGCAGACTATGATCCAGTCTCAAGAACCAATGAGATTTTCAATGTCCCATAATCAGCAGGAAGTAGTAATGAAAAACTACGCCCAAATTCCCAAAATATTGTTTATAAATGTTTGTTTTCATTATAAATGGTTAATGATCATAGTTAAACTCTTTCTAAGAAGAAAAAGGGAAAATGGTATATGAATGATTTTTTTAATTAGATTATTGAATTTACTTTGATCAGGAAATCAGCTGTTAATCTCAAAATGTTTTATATTGTTATGGAGTTTGGTTTATTGATACAAATTTAAGGTCAATTTTGTTATGCTGTATGTATTTTTCTACTCTTGTTTAAGGTATTATGTTTATGTAACTGATTTAAAATTGTAATGTATAATTAAGAAATGTATGTTAGGATTTTTTAGGTATACAAAGATACACTTCAATTAGATAAGTAATTTTCAAACACTTCTAAGGCCTACAGAATATAGCAATAAAATATTTTAAGAACTTATACTTTTCTGGACAGTGAGACAGGACTGTTCATGAAAGCACCAATCTACTTCAAGAGAAAAATGGGCATCAAATAAAACTCCATATGGAGTTTACTTTCTTTGTGGTAATGGTTAGCCACCTGACAAGGACCTGTCCTTGTACTGACTGCTTGACAGTATACTGTTTAAACTGGACTTACAGGTTCCATAGGAAGATGACCCCTGAACTTTAGCAGAACAAGCTGAGATGGTCATTCAGTTTCCTGCTTTGCAAAGAAAACTGACAGACATTCTTTAGGACTCAAGGAGAAGCGACTGATGGATGGGAAGAGTAGATTTCCTGCTTCACGGAAATGAAAAGAAACTCTGAGCCTGTAGGCTGAAGATAGAAGCCCCAACTTTATAAAGGAACTTTGGGTGACTGTCCAAGCAAATAGGTGTCATCTCTGTCATTTCTAGATTTTGGAAGTTGCTTTCACTTCCAGTTTACTTGGGTAAATATATCCTTCTGTGCTCTTTGATGTAGTTGAAGATTAGATAGTTATAGGTATAGTTTTTCTTAATCATTTGAAAGGTATATTTGATATGAAACTTTAGATTCATAAGGATAAGGTAGATGATAGAGTATTTTCTTTAATTTTGCTAAATACAAATAGACTAGATATTGTAACTGTAATTCTTGCATGATGGATATTTTGTCATATGTAAATTTTCAATGTTAAAACTGAAATCTTCCTTTTTGATTAGACAGAAAGGGGGCAACATGTGAGAATGTCTTTCAGTATGCTGTGAATATCAATCTTAAAATAAAGGAGCTGTTTTGGCCCATGACAGGCAACCTAGAAAAAGTAGGAGGGGAAATTACAACATAGGTAGAAGAAGCAGGGCAGAGTCAGAGCAGATCGAGCCAGCCACCGAAGAAAGAAGTATGCAAGGAACACATGGGCCACTTGGCACAAAAGATTAATGAAAATGGATTGAGTTAAGATCAAGAGGCAAGCTAGCAAGGTGCCTAAGCAATAGACCAAACAGCATGAACTTAATATAAGCGTCTGAAACGTTTCTGGGGGCCTGATCAGCTGGGGGCAGATAAGGGGTCTGGGGCTGCAGGTCTGTGGGTCCGGACCTCTGGCCACCCTGGGACCAAGAAAACTCACTGTAACAAAACACTCTCCAAAAGACTTTGCCTCTGTAACATTAGTCTCTTCTTAATTACCCCTAATTTTTTTGCTCCACTTGGCCAGCATCTATTGTCCCAGTCAAGCAAAGACTTACTTCAGTAGCTCTGTTCTCTTATTAATTTGCAGCTAATTCTTCAGCCTCAGTTAACCACAGATGCTCGTCTTAAGTCTTTAAGTGACTTTCAAGCTTCTCTTTGGAAATTCACAAGCCTGGCCTCAATTGCTTTACTCCCAACATTCTTCAAGCTTCCACAGAAAGTCATCAAGCTTTGAAATCTTTGTGGCTTTCTAGACCAAAATTCCAAAGACCTTTCACAATTCTTCTCAAAAGAACATCGTCAGATTTCTGATAATACCCCTGGGCTCCTGTTACCAATTTATCTTAAGGTTTCTCTTTCTGTGATGAAATACTAGGACCAAATCAAGCTGGGGAGGAAAGGGTTTATTTGGCTTACACTTCCACATCACTGTTCATCATCAAACAAAGCCCAGACTGGAACTCAAACAGGAGGAATCTGGAAGCAGATGGTGATGTAGAGGTCATAGATGGGGATCTGCTAACTGACTTGCTCTCCATGACTAACTCAACCTACTTCCTTTGAGCCCCCAAGAAAACCAACCCAAAAAAGACACCACCTACAAGGCCTGGATGTCAATCACTAATTAAAAAATGTTCTACAGGCTTGCCTGCAGCTCAGTCTTATGAAGATATTTTCTTAATTGAGGCTCCCTCCTCTCAGTTGAATATAGCTGTGTCCAGTGGACATAGACCTATCCAGCACAGGGGTTAAGAGAAAATGAGCTTTAGTGGGTCATGGAAGATCCTCTAACCTAGTCAGTAAGTGCTTCCGGAGCTCCTTTAATTTTTAAGTCCTAGGTTAAGGTGCATCTTTGTTATGGCAAGGCAATTCCACTTCCTTGAATTCTGGAATCACTAAAGAGAAACAAAGTGAGTTTAGTTTCACTTTCCTGTTCTTGTAATTGCAGGAGATTCCGGAATGAAACTAGATCTATTGTCTTCTGTGATTGGCTAGTTTATAAGACAGGACAAAAGCCAAGGGTATTCAAGTACTGGCCAACTTCTATATTTCTGTTGAAGAAGCAGAAGTGGAGTTCAAGTGAAGAGATTCCCGTGCAGCCCAAGGAAGCCAAGGACTACTCCTCTATCCAGAGCAGTGCGAGGGCTCCCTGGACTCAGGATTACTGGGTAACTTACCATTCTCATCTGATTTATCACTCTCACTGTCTCCTTCCGATGGAGCCTGTGGATAACAAGACATTTAGAGACAAATCCACAGTGCTGGGATCTGTAGTTTGAAGCTAGTGGCTTTGACTGGAGACAAGCAGAACTTATGTATAAATATTCTTAAGTAATTGTTTAAGTTTATATAGTCCTAAATTAAATGATCAAGTTATTATTTTAAATGTATCCAGTTTTTTGGTTTGGGGTTTCTTTGTTTTGAGCATCTCTACTGCCTAGATGACAATGAGTGTTTGGGGGTGTGTGTTGTGAAATAACACCATGGAATATACAAAAATTGTCTCAGTCCTGGAGCTCTTGTCTTGCCTCTTTCTACCCAGTTCAGCATATTTATTCTAAACTCCAGTGGAAGCTAGACTGGACTGGAAGATGCCACCCTCTGTAGAATGCTTCTACTGTATATAACCTTCTGGGGAACAATTTTAGGATTTGTTTGTTTTGTTTTAAAAATATTTCTATTTACTGTACGACAATTTCATACATCTGTGTAACGTGTGTGTGTGTGTGTGTCTGTGTCTGTGTCTGTGTGTGTGTGTGTCTGTGTCTGTGTGTGTGTGTGTCTGTGTGTGTGTGTGTCTGTGTGTGTGTGTGTCTGTGTGTGTGTGTCTCTGTGTGTGTGTGTGTCTGTGTGTGTGTGTCTGTGTGTGTGTCTCTGTGTGTGTGTGTCTGTGTGTGTGTGTCTCTGTGTGTGTGTGTCTCTGTGTGTGTCTGTGTGTGTCTCTGTGTGTGTCTGTGTGTGTCTCTGTGTGTGTGTGTCTCTGTGTGTGTGTGTGTCTCTGTGTGTGTGTCTGTGTGTGTGTCTGTGTGTCTCTGTGTGTGTGTCTCTGTGTGTGTCTGTGTGTGTCTCTGTGTGTGTGTGTCTGTGTGTGTGTGTGTCTGTGTCTCTGTGTGTGTGTGTGTGTCTCTGTGTGTGTGTGCCTCTGTGTGTGTCAGTGTGTGTCTCTGTGTGTGTGTGTGTGTCTGTGTGTGTGTGTGTCTGTGTCTCTGTGTGTGTGTCTGTGTCTGTGTGTGTGTGTATGTCTGTGTCTGTGTCTGTGTGTGTGTGTATGTCTGTGTCTCTGTCTGTGTGTGTGTGTCTGTGTGTGTGTCTGTGTCTCTGTCTGTGTGTCTCTGTGTGTGTGTGTCTCTGTGTGTGTGTCTCTCTCTGTGTGTGTCTGTGTCTGTGTGTGTGTGTGTGTGTGTGTCTGTGTGTGTGTGTGTGTGTGTGTGTCTGTGCCCGTGTGTGGTCCTTCTTCCTCCCAATGGTCCCCACAATGTTTCCTTTCCTTGTTGCACTACTTCACTAATTTGACAACTTTCTGGGGTCACATCTCTAAAGAACCACAACATCTCCCCTCACCAACCAGTCAATAATACCAATATCTCCTCAGCTAAGGAGAAGGCCTCCTGTGGTCCTGATCTCATCCATGCTGAAATGTGCACAGGCTAAATTTTGTGTAGCCTCCTGCAAGTATCCCATGAGTACATGAGTGCATCTGCCCCATCATTCAGAAGACATTATTTCACACCTCCCCATCCTCTGGCTCTTCCGTGATGTTTCCTGAACCTGGCTAGGGTGGAGGATTGATAAAGATGTTCCTGCTATATTTAGGAATGAGCACTCAACTGTCACTTATTCTCACCACTTTGTCCAGTTATGAGACTGTGCATTGACACACTGCCCACTGCAAAACAAAAAATGGGAAATAAGCAACAACAACAACAATAATAATAACAATAAAATCCTGTCTGAGCAAGGCTGAGGGCATCACTAATCTCTGTTAACCAGATGCTTAGAAGGAAATTTGACAGCATGCCATTTTATTAAAATAACAGTAGCTGATGCCGTAGGGCATTTTAAATTAGGGAATCCTCTTTAAATTTAAATTTGGGGTGGTAATGAAAAAATGCATCCTTTTGTAATTATTGGTATATATTGCTGTCATTTGTTGTGTTCATGTTCAATGCAAGACATTTAAAACAATTTTTGTTGTTTATTTTCCTTTTTCTCGTTTTTAGTAATTCTTTGAGAATTTTGTACAATACATTTTATGTGTGTGTTTTATTACATTCATGTATTCACTTTCTGTGTACTCGTGTACTGGGGCTAGGTGCCCACATGCCAGGGCATGCATGTGGAGGTCTAAAGACAAGTTGTGGAACACAGCTCTCTTCCACCACTATGTGAATCATGGGACTAGAACTCAGGTCATCTGGCTTAGTGACAAGTGGCCTTACCTGCTCTGTCACCTTGCTGGCCCATGCTGACCCAAGACAATTTGAAAGTGTCCATAATTAGAACAAGGAAGAGGGACCAAAGAGGGAAGGCTTTTTGAAAAGATGCCCAGCCACTTTAATCTTGATAACTTTCATGCAGGCTAAATACAGTGGATCCAGGCACATACTTGCCCTGATAGATGTAACTATTTTGATTTTCATCAAGGTCCCATTACTTTTGGGGATTGGCCAAACCTATTACCAAACAATTAATTTCAGTAGCTGTAAGAAAAGCTTAAGTCTAACCCCCTCCTCTGTTAGGTATGTGAGAGGTGAAGCTGGCTGTCTGTCCAGCTTTGGAGATAAGTAGGAAACTTTGCTATTTTAGTAGAAATTGCCTAGCCAGCAGGCCAGGAGCTGAGCAGCATCCCCACCAGCCTGTAGGGTTGGCATGTTTCTCAGGATGGGGAGCAGGGTTTGGAGTTTGTGGCCACTGTCGCTGGGTCCTCTGCTTTGTTGTTAGTGCTGGGATGGGGATCATGTCCCTGTCAGCAGTCAGGCTGTTAACAGGAAATGGAAATAGTTTCTTTAAAAAAAAATCAGAGCTTAGAAAACTTTACAAAAAAAAATTGTCATACCAATTTAGGTAGGAAAATATCTAATCACTTAACATTATATAAAAATTTATTATCTACTAGCCATAAATTGCTGTTGAATACAGCTTCTTGTAACTTACCACAACCTTTATCTTATGGTTTTGTTGAATAATTAAAGTCTACTTTTGTAAATGTTACCAAAAGCAAATCAGTATCTTAGGAAAATCTTGTCACTAAAAATAAGACTAAATTTTAATTTGTAACTGTAAATAAACTTTGACATTAGGAATTTTAATAACCTTTAACTATAGATATCTCATTCATACCCATATACTTATTTTTACTCTACATCCATCCTCTATCTTAGAACAAACCCAATTTAAATATCTTTTCTTTCAACACTTCTAAAAGTATGTATATCAGCAAACATATAACCTTTTAAACATTTTTCTCCTATTCTTGTATCTTTTATTTTACTTTTTTAATATCCTGAGATATGATGATGTGATAAACAGCTATTCATTGAAAAGTTATTTGTGGCCCTGATGACCTGGGAGGGATATGATCTGGTTGCTTTTTCATAGAGCCATAACCATAATCAGACCAATTTGTCAGAACAGGACCTAGGAGATGTTACCAAGAATGAGGCTCTGACCCCATTGCTTCAGCCAGAGCTCAGAAAGGGGACAGACAACAACAGGACACACAGATATGTTAAACTAGAGGCTGCACAGCTTGTATCTTAGGAAGACAAAACCCAATTGATGTGTGCTTCTAATTAGAATGCAGCGAAGTTTTAACTTGAACCATTTGCTGACCTTAGGAAACATGTCTGTGGATTTTATTCTGGGCTGTGGCGCTGCTCAGTTTTGTTAGCTATGCTCTTGTCTCCTGACAGGGCAGGCTCAGAGAAGAGCCTCTGTGGTCTCTGAATAGAAACTTTGTCCTATCGGGAGATAACCGTAATCATTCCAGCTGCAATTTGTCTTACCAAAATAAAGAACATGATAACTTTTAACAGACAATTATTAACAAAATTGGCAAGCAGCCAAGAGAAGAATACATATTGATTCTGAAGGCCGACTAATCTTTTACTAGCAAACCTAAGTTATTTGTAAAGATTTATTTAACTTATGTAAATAAAAAACCATTAGGACAATCTAATAGTTTTAATTTAGCTTAATGTCCTCTGCAAGGTACCGTGGAAGCAGTATATGAGCCTAGGCATACATGTAGACAAAACAAAACATGCACATTCATGTAAACATACACCAAATACATTATAAGAAAAGCAAAAGAATTTTTTGTTACATTTATCCTTTTAGGTTATTTTTAAACCTTCTGCTCTGATTCTTTTTTCTGTATCACTTCATGAGCTTTAATCTTAAATCTTGTCTTAAAGTTTTAATTTTTACTTGAAGCAAATTAGAAAACATATGTCTCAGTATGTAGTAGATGAAATAAGATGACTATACAAGATGTGTCATGAAGCTAAAAAAAATAAAGATTAGTCAACATGAGAACTATTTTCTTTATTTGCTTAAAATTTTGACTTTGATTTTTACAGGACTTTCATTTTAAGTTGCATAATAATCACACATCTGGATATTCTGGTACATAAAAATCAAACTATCCAATCAATAAGACAAACACAGACACACCTTTCCCCCTGCAATGCCTTTATGCAGATCTATAGGATGAGAAATTTCATCTCTGATCTCTGTACTGTTAGGAAAGACCCCGGGTCTGGGATTCAAGAAGCACACTGGGCAGTAAGAGATTTGTTCAAAAGGGTTGTGAAGGGTAATGGTGAACACACAGACTGCAGCATAGCAGAGGCTCTGTGATTGGGCTCACATGTCAGAATGGGGAATCCCTTCTCATGGGTCTCAGAAAGAGGAAAGTCTGTTGTGCCATGTGATTGGTGAGAAGCCTGTGGTGTGTGCTTGTATTCAGGCAGTCTATGGGCAGGAGAAGCAAGAGTCTAGGAATATAAGTGATTTTAGCTATGGAAACCAAATCACTATCATTTCTACAATAATCACAGTCCAACCAAAATAGGGTTGCCTTACAAAATGAGGAGGCCCTGGCTAATAGATTACATTCCTAAAATTAGCCCTGGATTTCTTCCAATCTCCTAAGACCTTTTGAAGAGCTAGCTCAAGGTTCCTATAACACTGGCTAGATTGGAAAAAGTTCTGAAGATTCAGAAGGGCCACAAAGCTTTCTCAGGACCACCATGCTATCCATGTCCCTGAGATGTGTCCTTATCCTACTTTATCTCTGAAAGTGAAGAGGGCTCCTTACTGACACAGACCCCTTTAGTTCAACTAGAAATAAAAAAACCAATGCACTAAGTTCACATCTTAGTAAGCTCAAAGACATAATAAACCAGTCAAATATAACACAGCAGAGAAATATTTATACCTCAGCCAGGCAGAGCTGTCTGTCACAGGAGTTATTTCCAAAGTGATGCTTTAATTCACTCCACAACAAAAGGAGAATGGAGAGTTTATTTAAGGAGTCTATATACTTATTCATATGGGGTAGGCTGACTTTTAAGCATGCTCATTTAAGGATTGCATTTCTTAAGCATGCTCATTTTCAAAGTGATGTACAGAAATGCCTCTGGGAATCCACAGCTATCACAGTAACATTTTAGCTAACAATAAACAATGGATAGTATGAAGTTATTGAATGCAGGAATCTTCCCATGAAGGTGCCTGCCTTGCCTAGTCAATAAGAGATTGACATATTCTTGTCCTATCTGAGCATCCACACATATAGTCTGATCTCACATGGCTGCACAGCATTCAGGGCACACAAATACTTTTATAGAAATGCCATTACCCTTACCTGTTTGCCATCTCATGGTATCTTCTTGTGTCTTGATTTTACATGAACCCAAGGAATAGAGTCTTGTGGCACCTAAAGATTGATAGCCCACTTTGATCATGGCATGTGCTTCCTGGTGTTCAGGACATGGAAGGCTATGGAATGATACATGAAAAACTACCATGTGTTCCTATTGCTGAAGAACTGAGTTATACATGTCCATATACACCTGTTGTCTCCACTGTAGTTGACTTAGTACCTGCCAGTTCCACCTTTCCCACTGGGTTATCCATGAAGTCAAGCTTCTGGAATATTCCAAGGGTCAACATATATTTGACAAATCCACATTTCAGTAGTTACTATTATCAGTATCAACTCAGCCTACAGACTACTCTTTCTCCTGTACCCTGCACACGTATCTGTGTTCATTTGTAATGCTATAGGTGCTCTACCTGTACATCTGTGTGCAAACATCCACTGGGATTGGTGATGCCCTAACAGTCCTTTATCTGGCTTAGACGTTGATTCAGTTATTCCGGGAGACTAAGTGTCATCAAAAAAAACTGTTCCTAGGACATATCTGTGTGGCATCGGTGACTGGACTGGTAGACACTACACCACATATAAATAAATATGTACATTACTTTGCAAAATTTGGCCCAAGTTCACTTTAGAAGGAGGACTGGCCATTGGCCTCCAATCCAACTCTTTATTGGAAAATGTTATATATTACATATCAGAAAGGATTCGTTAAAAAAAAAAAGTGTACAAATAAAGAGATCTTAGTAAAAATGGAAATTGAGAAAAATAAGGGATTGTGGGACAACCAGAGGCCAGAAACAGTGAGGGAACCTTGCCATATCTAAACAGAAGGAATAAGAGGATGGAAATATTTTCCTTAAAAATACCATAGTGAACAGTTCACAAAGGCCAAATAGCATGTAGTACAAAGAATAGTGGATACAGGCACAGTAAGACATGCAGCCCAAGCAGGGCAACAAGGAGTTCATGACCAGATCCAGCTGAATTATACTGGGAGCTAGAAGGTGAAAGACCATTGCTGATGTGGTCTCCATGGCTCAGAGGCACAGAGGAGCCTGAAAAGGTATGATGGGTCTGTGAAGAGACAATGGAGACTAAACCATTGAAGTCTCATGTGATGGTCTCAGCAGAAAGCATGGCCCTACGATGTCACTTATACCTGAAACCCAGAGTAACCACTCATAGAGGTGGGAATCCGGGTGGCAGGCAAAGCTGTGGAAGAGGAAAATAAGCTGATGTTAGTCAGAGGATACAAAGTCCCAACTGTGTGAAAAGAACCCAGTGGGAAAGCAGATGCGTAATTACACCCATTAAGGATGGCTTGAGGCAATCTAATTTGCTAAAACAGAGATTTTCATATTTCATACACACTGTCCTTCCTCTCCCTTCTTCTTTTCAGGGTCTTCATTTGCTCACAGTCATGGGTCAGCTCTTCTCCACATCTAAGAATGATGATTTGGCCTCCAGCTTTGCTGACTATTTTAAGAAGTATAAGGTAACTGACAAAATCATTTCTGAGGAAAAAATAGCTTTAATTCTGTCAAGTATGACCAAAGGAAACATGAAGGAGGCAAATGCTTTAATCAATGATACATTAAGAGAAATTGATAGTACCCCACTCAGTATTGCTGTAACCGGGGAATCTGGAGCAGGGAAATCCTGCTTCATCAATGTCCTGAGGGGAGTTGGGCATGAAGACGAAGATGCAGCTGCCATTGGAGCTGTTGAAACGACCATGGAGAGAAAGAAATACACACACCCCAATATTCCCAGTGTGGTGATTTGGGACCTCCCTGGGATCGGAACCACAAGTTTCCCACCAAAAGATTATCTGGAGAAAATGAAATTCCATGAGTATGATTTCTTCATTATTGTTTCTGCCACACGCTTTAAGAAAAATGATATAGACCTTGCCAAAGCAATCAGCATGATGAAGAAGGATTTCTATTTCCTGAGAACCAAGGTGGACTGTGACTTAAAAAGTGAAAAGGAATTCAAACCAAGAACTTTTGACGAAGCAACGGTCCTGCAGCAAATCCGGACCAGCTGTGTGAAGACCTTTCAGGAGAATAACGTGGAGGTACCACCAATCTTCTTGATATCTAACAGATATTCAACTGACTATGATTTCCCAATCCTGATGGAAAAAGTGTCAAACGATCTCCCTTTACACAAAAGACACAATTTTATGCTCTGCTTGCCTAATATTTCAGGTGCAGCCATTGAAAGGAAGCAGAAATTCCTAAAGCAGATGATTTGGCTGGAAGCCTTTGGGATTGACCTACTGAATTATATCCCTTCACTGACCGACCTCTTATTGGAAAGTGATGTGCAGAATCTTAAGAAAAGCATGAACCATTATCAAACTGTGTTTGGAGTGGATGATGCATCTTTGCAGAATTTGGCTGAGGACTGGCAGGTGTCAGTGGATCAGCTCAAGGCAAATTTAAAATCTCCTAAAGTATTCGAAAATGCAAATGAAGAAACAATACAAGAGAGGCTTTCAAGATGTTATGAGGAGTTCTGCTTGGCTAATGGGCAGTTAGTTAATAATAATGCTCATGTTAAAAAATTACATTACCTGAAGCTTTGTTTCCTTGACATGGTGACAGATGATGCCAATGCTCTTTTCAAAGAGATCTGTTCAAGAAACAACTTGGTGTTTGATTAGGCTAAAGTCCTATAGTTGTCAAAAATCAGAATCAATGACAGAAAAATAGGACCCTGATATTGCAAAACTATATATTAGGTTTATTCAGGCCATTCAGGCTTTATCCACACTTAGTGTTCATATATCCACATTAGCTGTAGCAAAGGGATCCGATATGTGAAAATAAGCTGAGAGCTAACATCTATCTACTCATTTTTAATAAAGCCTCAGATGGAGAAATTGTACTTTTATTTAAATTTGTTTAATATAAACAAGTATCCATTTTTAGGTCTAATATTTTGATAGTGTTGTCAATCTTCTCTAGAGACATACAGGAGATGAACCTCTGGGCTTGCAGAGGTTCAAAATAATTCTTTGGACAATTATTTTACTTATATTAATTGAGGTAGGAAGCCAAGCCCATCTGAGTGGCAGCTTTCCTAGCTGGTGATTCCTGACTGTGTAAGTGTTGAAAGGGGCTAAGCAGCAGCATACTTGCATTCATCCATTGCTCTCTGCTTATTAACTATGGTTGGGTGGCACTGCCTGCCTTCAGCTGCTGCTGGGACTTCAGCTGCATCTTGGTAATGATGGCCTCTATAACCTTGAATTTGATACCTGTGTTCCCTCTTGATAGCAATACCCACAGAGAAACCATATCTGGGATGGAGAGATGGCTCAGAGGATAAAGCATTTGCTTTGCAAGTATGAAGACCCAAGTTCAGATCCCCAGAGCCCACATAGAGCCAGCTAAGCATCTGTAATCCGTGCACTCCGGTGGTCAGGTAGAACAGAGAATCATGTGGCTGTGGGGCCAGCTAACCTGCCACATGCAACAGTGAACAGGAGACCCTGACACAAACATGTCAGGAAAGGAAGGAAAAACCAACAACCAAGGTTGCTCTTTGACCCCTGCATACATGCCATGTCATGTTCATGCCAGCAATCACACATGCAAATGTACACATAAAGAAAAATTGAGGGCAGTAGCTCAATGATATAATACTTGCCTCACATGCATGAGACCTCAAAATCAATCCATAGAGCTCCAAAAAAGGGTGAATGGGGGTGGGGGGAGTGAAGAGATATTCAGGTTAAGAACACTGGCTGCTCTTGCAGAAAACCCATGTTCCATTTATTAGCTCACATTAGCCTAAAACTCCTGTCCCAGGGGATATGATATGCTCTCCTGAGATCCACAGGGGCTAGACACACGTGTGGTTAACAGATATCATGCAAGGCAAGCTGTCATACAATAAAAGCAAGTAAAAAGTCAATTTGAAATATATATGTTTAAATAAAGAGCAAAACAATAACCATAGAGATCACAAAAGCCTTAAAATTAACTAAGAAATTCCTAAAAATCAAATCTAGTCAGAATCCTTGTGAAGTAAAGAAGCTTCCTATTTGTGCCATAACCAGCAAAGATGAAGAGATTTCTCTACATTGATAGGTTTGTGAATGCTGTGATTACTAAATAACTGATTTACTCCATGTCAATACCAGTAACTACCTAATAAAATCTTTTTTTTTTTTTAAACAAAAGACATTTGTTGGTGCTTGATATTCCCAAGAACCTATAATAGCTTCACAGTGACTGTCCTTACTATGACTGTTAGTGGCTGTTTATCTCATTGTCCATTCCCTGGTCTACATTTTCTCTTCCTTGAAATAAAATACAAATAAACAGTACATGTGTTAGTAAGACTGAAAGAGAGACACGGAGGAAAGGAAAAAATTGTTCACCGTGGAAGTGGTTTCTTAAAGTTTGGGCTCCTGCAATCCTATAGATTACATGGGTTAAACAGTAGAATTTTGTTCTCAACACTTGTAGTGACTGATGTCTGAGATCCAGGTGCCAGTGTGACCATTCCCTCAGTGAAAGCATTCTTCCTGGTCATGGTGTATGTGAGCAGAAAATGGTTCCTTTGTTTCTTCTACTTATGACGCTATAATTTGGGCTCCATGTTCGTGACTGAGTTTAACCATGGCTGCCCCAAAGCCTTTCCTCCTAACATGATCCCACTGAGGGATTGGGCTATTAACTTATGATTTCAGAAGGAAAAATAATCAGTCTATAACAGGTTATTCAAATTATGCTGGTGCTTCCATTGCTTTTTAAATAAAAGTTATGCCACTGACTAATATCAAATACACCAAAGGTTTTTTGTTTTTGTTTTTTTTACCATGAATTAAGACATAGACTTTCTGAAAAGATGACTAAAGAGAGGCACAAGAAAACCCATTTTCCACTTAAGAAATAAAACCAAAGAGCAAACAGTTGCTGTTTCCTGAGAATATTTGAGAATGTTGTAACATAGTGCACATAAAAGAGAATTATGAAAAATGGAGGCTTCTGATTGCCAGGTTGAGAAAGGAACAAAGTACCTTGCATAGGATGTTCTTGATTCCCAGCCTGAGCTTGTTTAAATGTGGCAAGTTCTCTTACAATTCAGAAGTTGTACATAGTGGAACGTGGATTGTTCATATTAGCTAGCACCAAGAAGTCATGAATATTTGTCAGGCAATATGCAACCATCAATAGTTTTGAGTTACACAAGGAACTGTAATGGAATACACACCATTGTGCTGTTCCACACGGGTATCTCTATTTACAAAGCTTCCTACCCTGTGTAAACCATTGGTGCATGGGGCCATTTTAAGAACAAATCCAACCACACTTCAACCCAACTTCCATGTATGGTATGCCCTCCAAGGCTTCTTTGTAGGGATTTAATAAAGTTTCAGAAGTTTTGGAGATATCAGAGGGAATCTACCCACAGTCTATGTGGGGGGTTATGAATAGCTCCAGACGTCCCAGAGCACTAACCACAGTCAGTCTAGGAGAATCAGAGTGGTGATTCAAACCTTTAATCCCAGCACAGGGAGTATTCTGGGAGTGGTGACCTACACTTTAATCCTAACTGAGTCAAGGTCAGGTCACTTCAGATTATAGAAGGAATTCCAGGCTCCCAGGCAGGTGTGGTGGGGCCACACCTTAATTACCAAAAGAATACTTAAGTCTGGATTCATACACAGAAAAGGCCATTCCAAGGGACTGGAGGCTAAGGAAGCTAGAAGACAGCTGGGTAAGATTTGACTGTGGTGTTTATTCCCTCTAGTATCTCCAACTTCTTCAGAGATCTATCCCTGAGTCTCATTCTTTTGTGAGACAATTGTTGTCCAACTTTGGGGCACGAATTTCTCTCCTCCCTAACCAAAAAACCGCACTTGCTGGCCAGAACAACACGTGGCGGAGGAATAATTACTAGCGGTTAGGCTTTCTGTTCCAGGTTAGCCTCCAACCTTAGGCAGACCGGCCACACGTGTTTCTGTTTCACCCTCATCTGGGTAAGTCTTTCAGACAGTGGCCCCTTTCTCCTGGTGGGTTGTTTCTTTTTCCTTTTTGGACCCCTCCTTGGGTTGCTATCACACTAGGTAGCTGCCTCACCTCACAATCATCAACAGACAATAACCGTAAGTAACTCAATTTTTTTTTTTTGAAAAAAGCGGGAATTTGTTTAAAGCAATGGAGGGTGATTGGTCATACTGTAACCTCTCGTTAAATGATTTGATATTAAAACCAGTAAAGGAAACATAGATAATATAGATGGAAATATCATAATGTTTATCATACTATTTACTATGAATAATTATTGTTTGATATCACAGAAAAAGTTGACTAATGTAAATCCAAAGAAAAAGGTCTTTAAAAAGCCTGTTGAGAGAGAACACAAAGATGCTCAAATTCAAACAGAGGAATATGAAGAACCAAACTCAGCAAGGTCATCTAAAATTAGACAAAAACAGGCAACATAATTATACCCAGTGACCTTTAAAAAAATGAAGGATGAAGAAGATGAAAAAGAAGCTAGCTGGGCTCCAGTAAAAATATTAGAATTACAGAGAGTAAAGGAAGCGATTGTATCATATGGGATGCATTCACCATTTGTTAAGCAAATGCTGAACTCCTGGTCATACTGTAACCAGGTCACCCCTAAAGATTAGTTAGATATGGTTCCAGCCATTCTTGAGGCAGGGACACTCATGCAATTCAAGTCATGGTGAAGGGAGGAGGCTAAAACAATAGAACAAAGAAACAGGGCCAGAGGCATAGAAGTCTCTCAAGACCAACTCCTTGGGGAAGGAGATTATGCCGATATTGAAAGGCAGTCAGTGACCATCTTCTGGATTTATGTCGCATGGCAGCTTAAATGCTTGGGATCTTATTGAAGAAATAAGAAAAAAAAAGTGAAACATTTACAAAAATAATTCAAAGTTCCAAAGAAACTTTTACAGATTTTTTGCACAAATTAACCACAGCAGTAAACAGAATGGTGCCGGACTTAGAAGCCAGGTGAATATTCATTGAATCACTGGCTTTTGAGAATGCCAATGCACAATGTAGAAAAATACTTAGACCTTTAAAAGCAAGGTCAGCACCTTTGGAGGATTGGATTTGTGAGACAATTAATATGGAGTCTTATGACAGTGATGATAACTGGGTAGGAGAGCTTATTTCAAGAGGTATGAGAAAAAATTAAATGTCAAATGTTATAATTGTGGAAGGGAAGGTCACATTAAAAGAGATTGTAAACAAGGCATTCCCAGAAACAATGCTTTTGGTAGGAATAATCCCAAGAGAACACCCCTCCCTTCTAGAATATGCAGAAGGTGTGGAAAAGGAAGATATTGGACTAATGAATGCAGGTCAACAAGAGACAGACAAGGGAACTTTCTGCCCTCGGGAAACGCCCCCAAGGGGGCTTTCAAAAGCTCCCATATCAAGTCCAATCCAGTCTTACCCTGCCATTGTGGAGGAAACACCTTCCCAGAACAATTAAAAAGGTTAAAACCTATTTTAAAAAGACACACTAACTGGAAGAATAGAAAATTTACAGAAAAAGGAAAAATTCAGGAAAAAATATAAAGCAAATATTTGGGCAAACTTCTATCAATGAGCAAAGGCCAAAATTAAAAGTACAGATAAATGATGTTATTATTGAAGGCTTATTGGACACAGGCACAGATGTATCCATAATTTCACCTGAGTCATGGCATCCAAGTTGGCCCCTATAGGAGATAAATGTTCAGTTTTTAGGTATTGTATCGATATCCCAGGTAAAACAGAGTGCAAGATGGCTTGAATGTATAGGACCAGAAGGACAGAGAGGAATATTAAAGCCATATGTGGCTGATATTGCTATAAATGTATGGGGAAGAGATTTCTAGCACATGATTCCAGAAGAAATATCAGAAGATATTATGAGAAACAGTCACAGACCATTCAGGTTATAGAGAAACAAAGCAAAACAGCTGCTGATCTTTCAAAAAAAAAAAAAAACACCCACAGCACTACCTCTAAAATGACTAACAGAGAAGCCTATATGGGTTCATCAATGGCCTCTAACAAAAGAGAAATTGCAAGCCTTAGAGCAGCTGGTACAGGAACAGTTAGATGCTCAGCATATAGAAGAATCAACCAGCCCTTGGAATTCTCCTGTATTTGTTATTAAGAAATCTGGAAAGTGGAGAATGGTAACAGACTTAAGGGCATTAAACAAGGTGATCCAGCCAATGGGCCCTCTACAATCTGCGATTCCTTTGCCTTCTCTATTACCTAAAGAATGGCCTATTATAGTTCTTGATTTAAAAGACTTTTTTTTTTTTACAATACCTTTACAAGAACAAGACAAAGAAAAAATCGCCTTTACAGTGCCCACTTATAATAATTATCAGCCTGTAAAGAGATTCCAGTGGAGGGTCCTCCCTCAAGGAATGCTGAATAGTCCTACTCTGTGCCAGTATTTTGTTCAAAAGCCAATAGAACAAATAAGCAAGAAATTCCCACAATCTATAATTTATCATTATATGGATGACATCTTGTTGGCTGATTCAAATATTGATACGTTGGAAAAACTTTTTGAAGAAGTGAAAAGAATTTTGCCTGCTTGGGGATTACAGATTGCCCCAGAAAAAAATACAAAAAGGGGATTCCATTAATTATTTAAGATATAAAATAGGTCAACAAAAAATTAGACCCCAAAAGGTACAGATCAGGAGAGATAGATTAAAGACATTTAATGATTTCCAAAGACTACTAGGAGACATTGCCAACTTACGACCAACGATTGGACTTAAAAATGATGAACTAGATAATCTGTTCAAAATGTTAAATGATGACAAGGACTTAAATAGTCCGAGAGAGTTGTCACCTGAAGCAGAGAAAGAACTGGCTTTGGTGGAAAAAAAATTACAAGAGGCACATGTGGATTGTGTGGATCCAGACCTCAATTGCATTCTAGTAATCTTGCCCTCTAAGCATTCTCCTACAGGAATTTTAATGCAAAGGGAAAATGTTATATTGGAATGGATATTTCTTCCACATAAACCAAGCAAGAAGTAAAAGACATATGTGGAAAAGACATCTGAACTTATTTTTAAAGGAAAATTAAGACTTCGTCAATTGACAGGAATGGACCCAGCAAAAATTGTTATACCTTTAACTAATGAAGAAATTGACCAATTATGGGTAGAAAGTGAACGTTGGCCAAGAGCCTGCAGTAATTTTTTGGGAGATATTAACAACAAATATCCTAAAAGCAAAAGAATTGAATCTATAAAGAAAATTGATTGGATTCTCCCTCGTATTGTACAAGATAAGCCAATTTCCGGAGCTCCTACATTTTATACCGATGCAAACAAATCAGGAAAGGCTGGTTACAAATCAGAACATCTAAGTAAAGTGATTCAAAGCCCTTATAGTTCTGTTCAAAAGTCAGAATTATATGCCATTGTGATGGTGTTAATGGACTTTACAGAACCACTTAACATAGTCACTGACTCTCAGTATGCAGAAAGAGTTGTTCTCCATATTGAAACAGCTGATTTTATTAATGATGAATCAGAATTAACTTTATTATTTATTCAGTTACAAGGAATAATCAGGACTAGAAATCATCCCTTCCATATAATACATATTCGATCCCATACAGGTCTGCCAGGTCCTTTAGCACAAGGTAATGATGAAATTGATAAATTATTAATAGGAAATGTACTGGAGGCCTCAGAATTTCATAAAAAGCATCATGTTAATTGCAAAGGATTAAAAAAAGATTTCTCTATCACTTGGGAACAAGCCAAAGAAATTGTAAAAAGGTGTCCCACTTGTTCATTCTATAACCAAACTCCATTGCCAGCAGGAACTAATCTTAAAGGTATACATAGAAATGAAATCTGGCAGATGGATGTATTTCATTATACAGAATTTGGGAAATTAAGATATGTCCATCATACAATAGATACATTCTCAGGATTTCAATGGGCAACTGCTTTGAGTTCAGAAAAGGCTGATTCTGTAATCACACATTTGCTAGAAGCCATGACCATCATGGGAATACCTGCACAAATAAAGACTGACAATGCTCCAGCATATGTCTCTGCTAAAATGAAACAATGTTTGGTTATTACAATATAAAGCATATTACAGGAATACCACACAATCCTACAGGGCAAGCAGTCATAGAGAGATCAAATCGAACTTTAAAGGATATGTTAAATAAACAGAAAGGAATAACAAAGACCCCCAGAGATAGAGTACATAGTGCTTTGTTAACTTTGAATTTTCTCAATGCTAATGACAAAGGAACAACAGCTGCTGAAAGGCATTGGACCATAGAAAAAACAGCTGACCTAAATCAGCCTATTTACTTCAAAGATGTACTAACCTCTGAATGGAAGCCAGGGTATGTGCTCCGTTGGGGAAGGGGTTTTGCATTTATTTCCACAGGTGAGGAAAAAATATGGATACCATCAAAATTATTAAAGACTCAAACCGAACCCGAGACACTTCATGAAACTAAGAATTGATAGCTCATCAACCTATATTACAATTCTTTCAGTAGTAAATAAAAACAAAGGGTCGGGACAGGTTTCTGTTCTTGTCTTTGCACGAAACTGGAAATGCCCATCTTTAAGAAGTTAAAAGACCTTGGACATCCAGACATCTAAAGCAAAAAAAGAGGCTATCCAGGAAAATTTGCAAACAAAAGAATATGGTAACTATTGGGATCAGTATACTTGATAGGGTAAAATCTCATTACTTAACCTTTACAAAATTTTTTATTAGTTAAAGTTCCAGTTTAATTATAATTTAAAGCTGGTTTTAGAATTGGATTGTGGCTCTCTCCTTCTCTAAACTCAAGCATACTTGTTAAAAAAATCTATGTATCATATCAGAAGAGCCACCTGATATGGGACAGAAGAATAACAAAAAATAAGGGACTATTCTATTGTTACTAATCCTATGCTCAATAAATTGTTATATATGTTTAGTTTCCTGTACATTGTGTTGGTTTTTAGTCTCTTATCAGTTTTCTGCAGTGATCCAGGACAAGGCCTAATTGAGAACTTGAAATATCCAAAAAGAAAATGGGGCCCCACAACAATGGTTTCACATGAACTCTGACAAAGCCACTAGGCTGACAAACACCAATCAAACATCAGATTTGGACTACAAACTGCTCACAACAATTTTGTAGCAGCTCGATGAGATGAACCCACTTCACAGACTGCTATAGCCAGGACTTGAGACAAGCTGTGTGCTTTCCTGTTATGCAGTGACTGGACAACAAATGATACAGCTATTTATTTCAGGACTTGACATTTAACAAAACTTTTATTTTCAGGATCCCCAAAAGATGCCATCGCCCCCAGTCAGCAGGAAGTAAACTTAAGAACACAGCACCCACACTCCCAAGTGGTGGTGGTGGGGGGCGGTTGGTTTTAGTTCCCAAGTGGTGGGGTAGTTTGGTGTTGGTTGTTCAATTGGTTATGGATGATTGTCATTGTTTAGGTTAATTGGTTAAAAATTGTTCATGGTTATGGTTAGAAAAAAGTTAAACAAGAATTATTAGATTCAAGATTTGTGTTTTAAAAAACAGAAAGAAAAGGGGGATACAGATATATAGGATATAAGGATAGCTTATGGAATCTTCTTTTAAAAGGATTTACAAGCTTTAAATATTTTACATTGCATTTGTTTTCTGTATACAAATTGTGAATTTTGAGATTAATTGTGTCATTGTACAAATATTTCTATGCTTGTTTCAGGTAGTATACTTAATCAGTTTATCTAACATTGTAATCCAAATTGCTAGTCCATGAAAGTTTTTATTTCCAATTAGTTAGAATATAAAGCAATGCAAGTCAGTAGTTAGACATTACATTCAGACATAGTCGTGTTAGATATGTTTTCAAGGTCAAACAAATATATTTTAGATAAACAGGTCTTCTTCAAAAATTTCAGAGATCCATAGAATATGGCATTTAAAATATTTTTAGAACTTAAAGACTTTTCTGGACAGTGAGACAGGTCTGCTCCTGACAGCCCCAATATACTTCAAGAGAAAAAAGGGCATTGAAGAAACTCCATGTGGAATCTACTTTCCTTGTGGCAACGGTTAGTCATTGGACAAGAACCTGTCCCTGTATTGACTGTTTAACAGTGTGCTATTTGAACTGGACATGCAGGTTCCCTCAGAAAGTGACCTTTGAACTTTGACAGAACAAGCTGAGATGGTCCTTCAGGTTCCTGTTTTTCATAAAAAACTGTCAGAGATGGCCTGTGGACAGTGTGAGACCAGTAGAGGACCCTGGCACTGGGCCTGGATCTTCCCAAAGTCAAGGTGCTTGGGAATGCAGTCCAAAGTGGTGGTAAACTCCATCTAAGGCTAAATACCAGCACAAGACCGATAGCCAACAGGTACCATAAGGGAAAGTTGAAAAGAACTTTAAAGTGAGTCTTCAATCTTCAGGACATAAGGAGAAATGACTGAACTACACCAAAATGGACAGAGCAGATTTTCTGCTTCATTGAGACAAAAAGAGACTCTGGGCCTGTAGGCTGAAGATGGATGCCCCAACTTTATAAAGGAACTTTGGGTGACTGTCCAGGCAGATAGGTGTCATGTCTGTCATTTCTAGTTTTTGAAAGCTGCTTGCACTTCCTAGTTATTTAGGTAAATTTTATTTCTTTTTGGGTCTCTGAGGTAGTTGAAGATGAGAGTTATAGTTACAGTTTTCTAATGACAGTTTTAAAAAAGAAACTTTGAAGTTAAAGTTTATAAGTTTAAGAGACATCAAAATAATAGGATAATTAATGAAATATTTTCTTGGACTTCTCAATTGTTAATGGACTGAACATTACTCATTTATTGTTTGTATATATTGTATATGATTATTATACCTATTGTATATTGTTTTTCTAATGTTAGCTATCACCTTCTTTTTTTTAATTTGACACAAAAGGGGATATATAGGGATTTATAAAGTTTCAGAAGTTTTGGAGATATCAGAGGGAATCTACCCACAGTCTATGTGGGGGGTTATGAATAGCTCCAGAAGTCCCAGAGCACTAACCACAGTCAGTCTAGGAAAATCATAGTGGTGATTCAAACCTTTAATCCCAGCACAGGGAGTATCCTGGGAGTGGTGACCTACACCTTTAATCCTAACTGAGTCAAGGTCACTTCAGATTATAGAAGGAATTCCAGGCTCCCAAGCAGGTGTGGTGGAGCCACACCTTAATTACCAAAAGAATACTTAAGTCTGGATTCATACACAGAAAAGGCCATTCCAAGGGAGACCAGGCTGAGGAAGCTAGAAGACAGCTGGGTAAGATTTGACTGTGGTGTTTATTCCCTCTAGTATCTCCAACTTCTTCAGAGATCTATCCCTGAGTCTCATTCTTTTGTGCAACACTTCTTGAGTGGCTCAATCACTGTATCACAAATTATATGTAGCTCTTGGCCATTAGAATACCATCACCCTAGGTGACTTGCTGCAGAACAGTGTATCTGAGGTGGGAGATGGTTGGGTGAGAAGAGCAACAAAGAGAGAAATAAAAGAAATGTATATCTTGATAGAGGTAACCACTGGGGGGGTTAGAAAGAAACCTGCTCCTAAGGAAACCTTCAGGAACCCACAAGATGTCCCTGGCTGGGATTTCAGATAATAGTATAGACGGTGCCTAAACAAGACTTCCCCTATCATCAAATGGATGACCATCCTAATTGTCATTGTAGAACCTTTATCGAGCAATGGATGGAAACAGAGGCAGAGACCCATAGCTAAGCACCTGGTCAAGCTCCTGGTCCACCTGATGAGAGGTAGAGGAAAGAATATATGAGCAAGAGGATCAATGTCCTGATGATGAGACCCAAAGAGATGGCTGACTAGTGCTATTGGGAGCTCACAGAATCAGAAACAACCACTGAGGAACCTTCCAGGAAAGAAACTAAACCCTCCAAATGTAGACAACTGTCAAATGTTGTGGGCAATTTGTGGAGTCTCTTGGAGTAGGATCAAACTATGTTCTTGTGCATGAACTGGCATCTTGAAGCCCATTCACTACAGAGTAACACCTAACTCAACCTTTATACCGGGATGAGAGATTTGAACCTACCTCAACTTGACATGCCAGACTGAGCTGACCCATCTTGGGATTCCTTGCCCTCCTTGGGGAAAGTATGGGGAGGCTGAGGGAGGACTATGAGAAGAGAAGGGAGAGAGAGCAGTTATATATATATGGAAAAAATCTTTTAAAATATATTTTTTAAGTGAAGATGAGAAAAGAACAGTGTCTCTGACTTTGATACCACATTTATCAAGTCCTCGGAGTCATCTGTTATAGTTTGTAGAGACACCATTGGTGTCTAGATGGGACCAAGGCCTGTGCAGCCTATGACATGGTACACATTACCTTCAGAGGAAAATGTTTTCCTGATCAATTCTCCTATCCTATTGACAAGACATTGACACACTAGATGTATCAATGAGGAACAAAAGGTTTAAAAATACAAAGCAAAATGATGTTGCCAAGGAAATGTAAAATCTTCTGTCAATGAACACTGCAAAGAAAGTTGAGAAAATACCAGAAAAAAAATAGTTTTAAGGAAATTCACATAGAATATACAGCATCATTAAATTAAAAGTATTAACACAGTGGATGGTATGTTACAGAAAAATTATTAATAATTTTTTAAATATTTTATAAATATAAACAAAAATAATTATATGAATGATGAGAAGTTCACTAATGAATTGGAGATCTTTATTTTTTTAAATTTGCTTTAGGCCTGGGGATATTAATGAGTAAAATGTTTGCTCTCCATGTATGGATATCGGAGTTTAGATCCTCAGATGCCAAGTAAATACACTGGGTTCTCTAGAGGAACAGAACTGATTAGATAAATAGGTAGATAGATTACAGATAGATATATGTAGATAAATAAGTAGGTAGGTGATAGATGATGGATGGATGGATAGAGGATATAGAGAGATTATAGAGACAGACAAGTAGATAGATGATAGATAGATAAATGATAGATAGATAGATAGATAGATAGATAGATAGATAGATAGATAGATAGATAGATAGATAGATGGATGGATGGATGGATGGATGGATGGATGGATGGATGGATAGATAGATAGATAGATTAGAGATGGAGATATGTATCAGAATGGTTTCAGTTTGTGGTCCAGCTAGTTTACCAATGGAAAGACAAGGAATCCAGTAGTGCTCAGTCCATGAGGCTGGAGGTCCCAGCTGGTCCTCTGTATAGGATGGAATACTGAATGGCTAGGCTCTAATGCCAGGGAGGGAATGAACTTGCCATAGACATTGAGTACAAACAGGAAAAGAATAAGAACTTCCTTCTTTCATGTCCTTTATACAGGCTGTTAGCAGAAGGTATGGTCCAGATTTAAGGTAGATCTTCCAACTTCAAGTGGTTAGTTACAAAAAGTCCCACAAAGGTAAACCTATATGCTTAAGTTTTAGTTAATTACAGATGTGATCACACTGATAACCAGAAATGGGAATCATACCAAGTAAAGTCATATGTGGTACTGCGTTTCTGCAAACCCAGTGACACAGCAGTGGGAGTGGTTGGGACAGGAGAATGTCTGGAATCTTGTGTGCCAGCTAATCTTACATATATACTACAAACAATAAGAAAACCTGCCTCAAACCAGAATGAAACCAGGGATCAGGAGCTAAGGGTGTCCTTTGCTTTCTACACCTATGCTGTGAATCCTTATCTATCAAACATTAATGCACATACTACACACACACACACACACACACACACACACACACACACACACACACACAGGCACACAAGGAAAGGAAATAATATGAAAATGCAAAACAAAATTATGCTACAAGAGAAACAAAGACCTTCTATTTACCCTTTATATATTAAAAAATGTTGGGTCTAAATAACTAAAATACTACAATTTAGATTTCAGGGATAGTATAGCAGAGAAAAACATTTCCTCAATATCTCTGTGAATGAACAGTTGGGTGTCAAGGATATACGACACTATAACAAAGAAAGAACAGAGGGCCATTAGGAATGAAAAAGCAGTTGCTGGGACCACTAATGGCAAAGAGGAACAGAGCCATAAAGCAGAGACAAATGTTGATGGGGGAGGGTAACATTAGGGTCAAAAGGCATCATGCTCTGGAACACTTAAGAAGAAAAATAAAAGAGCTTACAGTTGGGCATGGATGGCCAAAGTGACCAGAGAGAAAAAGCCAAGGCTTTGACAACCTCAGCAGGCTCTGGCTGGCTCCCATGAAACCACACACTGAGAAACACTGGCAAGGCACCACTGTCCACTCAACAATCTGCCTTTTAATTCACATAATTGTGACAAACTAATTTTGGAATAAGAACAATTTCCAAAAAACATGCACCTGCTACAGGAAGACCACCCACAGACCACCCCACAGAAGAGGAGCCGACAGTGTGGGAATTGAGGAAAACTGCAGCTGTAACAGTGACGAAAGTTAACTCCACACAGTGAAGGAAAAGGGTCCATGTTACAACTACAAGCTGATTGTGTAACCTAAAAGCAAAGTAAGCATAGTTCCAAGGACTGCCAGCATCCCCTGCTAAGGTCTGAGACCGGGGGCACTTGAGTGGCAGCATAATCTAGGCTAACAGCCCTAGAGAGCCAAGTTCAGATCGGGGTGCTTCAAACGTGTCCCCACTAACTGGACACATATCACATGGATGCCACATAATCATTTATCTAGCATGTGGCACACCCTAATAAATTATGGTTTCACTTTGTGGTTCAGCCAGGGTAAGTTCATAAAATTAGTCAATCTCGGTAAATGACCCCTGTCTTTGTCCAAAGTCCTTATAATATATAATATAATAAAACAGAATCAGATAAAAAAAACCAACCTGTAAATGAGTTATAATGTATGTAAAAGGTACATAGGATTCAGAGAGAAAAGAAAGAAGGTAGAGAAAGTCTTTAAGAAGAGAAATAGAGTAATAAAAATAAAATAAGCCACGTAAAGATCAAAAATAGACACAAAATCTGGATTTTGGCTGTTATTGTGTTTTCTTTTAATTTTTTAACTGTGAATGAGCTAACTGCAGAAAAACAATGGATTGCAAATGCAAAGGCTACTAAGTTAAACAAGAATATATATTTTAAAGGAATTTTGATTTTGGAATTAGTATCTAAGGTTTATTGCTTTGGAAGAGTTCTGCTTTTGTTTCCACGGAAGTTGAGAACCTGTGGATTGCGTCCAGGCAAATATGATTTTATCAACAGACTGTGATCCAGTCTCAAGAACCCTTGAGATTTTTACACACACACACACACACCCCTGTACTCAGCAGGAAGCAGTAATGGAAAACTACACCCAAATTCCCAAAGTATTGCATATAAATGTTTATTTTCATTATAAATGGTTAATGGTTATAGTTAATCTCTTTCTAAGAAGAAAAAGGGGACATGGTATATGAATGATTTTTTTTAAAAAAATTAGATTATTAAATTTACTTAGATCAGGAAATCAGCTGTTAATTTCAAAATGTTTAACGTTGTTATGGATTTTGGTTTATTGATACAAATTTAAGGTCAGTTCTCTTATGCTGTATGTATTTTTCTACTCTTGTTTAAGGCATGATGTTTATGGAACTGATTTAAAATTGTAATGTATAGTTAAGAAATTCATGTTAGTTAGATTTTTAGGTATACAAAGATATAATTCAATTAGGTAGGTAATCGTCAAAGACTTCTATGACCTACAGAATATGGCATTTAAAATGTTTAAGAACTTAGACTTTTCTGGACAGTGAGACAGGCCAGCTCCTGGCAGCACCAATGTACTTCAAGAGAAAAATGGGCATCGAAGAAACGCAGTATGGAGATTAATTTCTTTGTGGCATAGGTTAGCCACTGGACATGAACCAGTTCTTATATTGACTGCTTGACAGTATGCTGTTTAAACTGGACATGCAGGTTCCATGGGAAGGTGACCTCTGAACTTTGGCAGAACAAGATGAGATGGTCATTCAGGTTCCTGCTTTGTAGAGAAAACTTTCAGACATTCTTCAGGACTCGAGGAGAAGCAACTGATGAATGGGCAGAGCAGATTTCCAGGCAGATAGATGTCATCTCTGTCATTTCTAGACTTTGGAAGTTGCTTACTCTTCCAGTTTACTTGGGTAAATGTATCCTTCTGTGGTCTTTGATGTAGTTGAAGATTAGATAGTTATAGGTATAGTTTTTCTTAGCCATTTGTAAGGTATATTGGATATGAAACTTTAGATTCGTAAGAATAAGGTAGATGATAGAGTGTTTTCTTTAATTTTGCTAAATACAAATAGATTAGATATTGTAAATACAATTCTTGCTTGATGGCTATTTTGTTATAAGTAATTTTGCTATGTTAAAATCAAAACCTTCCTTTTTGATTAGACAGAAAGGAGGAGGTGATGTGGGAACATCTTTCTGCATGCTGTGAATATCAATCTTTAAATAAAGGAGCTGTTCTGGCCCGTGACAAGCACCATAGAAAAAGTAGGAGGAGAAATCAGAGCATAGGTAGGAGAAGCAGGGCAGAGCCTGGCACACAGAGCCAGAAGCCCAAAGGAGCAACATGTGAGGAACACAGGTGAGCCACGAGCCACGTGGCAGACAGATTAATGGAAATGGGTTGAGTTAAGATGTAAGAGCAAGCTAGCAATGTGCCTGAGCCATAGGCCAAACAGCATGAATTTCATATAAGTGTCTGAGTCATTTCTGGGAGCCTGAGCAGCAGCGGCAGGCTGCTAAGGGGTCTGGCATTTCAGGTCTGTGGGTCTGGGCCTCTGGCTGCCCGAGACCAAGAAACCTACAGTAACACCTCCCTTGTTCTAGGACTTAAATCTACAGAAAAGTAAGACCTCAGGAGCAAATGCTGCAAAACCTAAAATAAGTAGAAGACAACCTAGCTAGAGAGACAGCCTTTATGCTCTCTACACCCTGGACTAGACAAAGGAGGTGATGGACACTGGGAGAGCTAAGAAAATGCCCTGCAGGGGAGGTTGGAAATCCAGTGATAATTTGTCCCCAAACTGCAAAGTAAACTCCCACAGACAAAGTGAACAAAGATCTGGAAGATCACATGAACTCCAGAGGGGAACTCACCTGCTCAGGATCTCATGGAAGCAAAGATACTTGGGCAAAAATTGCAGGTTGCTGGTACAAAAGCGGCTCAGGTTAAAAGCTGGTCTTTCTGTGCAATCCCTTCAAACCTCAGACAATGAAATTCATGCCTGCAGCCAGTACCCCAAAACTAGCTGTTAAGAGCCCACATCCCACCCCTCACTCCATGCTGATGGCTGGAGAGATCCTAACAGAACAAGTTTGTTGTTGTTGGGTAGTCACCTCTTTGAGCAGGAAGATTACATTTTAGTCCGTGGAGCTGGGAAATATGTAATGTTGCATGGAAAGGAAGCCTTACATTGAGCACAGATTTAAAATTAATTTTAAAACTTTCTATTGCCATCAAGAAATACCTCACTGATAAAAATACACAGACAATGAAAACATGGTGTGAAAGGTATCTATCAAGGAAACAGAAACTGAAAATAAGCTGGCCTAGCTTATTCCACTATGTGACAAAGCTAACTTCTAACCAAAATCGGTCAAAAGGGATGATGAAAACTAGTCTACATTAATAAAGTAGCAATTTGTCAAGAACATATAATACTTGCAAGCATATTAACCAAATACTTGGTTTTTAGAGGAATAAACAAAATTGTCTCACCTTTAGACAAACCAATCAAAAGAAAAAGAGAAAACCAAAATTAATAAAATTTGAGATGAAAATGATTACATTACAACAGATACTAATGAGAGAGAGGTGAGTCACTGAAGAGAACTTATTAAACTATATTCCAAAAACCTGGAAAATTAGAAGGAAAATGGAGGAACTTCTAGATATATATGACTTCCCAAAATTAAACCAAGAGAAACTAAAACAGACCTCTAAGGAGCAAACATTTCTGGCCTGAAGTTTTACTGATGGTTTGTTTATTATTCAAATGGCTTTTTAGGTTGTCTACTTCCTCTGAAGTCATTTTCAAAATGATTGTCACTCAAAGAATTGCTGGTTTAATCAAGTTTTTCAGTACACTGTCAGATGTGACCTGGACATTTTCTCATATCTTATTGTAGTAAATACACTAAAAAGAAAGATGACTGTAAAACTAGTAAACATATAGAGTCAAATGACAAAGAACCTTTAAGGTGACCATGAAATTAAACCTGTTGATCAACTGCCTCGAAATAAGCAGAATCTTCTGAATTATCATACTATAAGCCAAGAGGCCTCACGTTAGTCAACTTAGTGTTATTATAACAAATATTGGAGATAATCATCACACACACAACAAAGGTTTTTCTTAGAGTATCAGTGCATGTGGTCTCTGATTAGATAGCCCCATTGCTACTAATCTGCAGTAGTATGCCAGAGTAGAGAACACATGAAAGAAACACATATACAACACACACACACACACACACACACACACACACCACATACACACATACACACACATACACACACACCACACACATACACACACATATACACACACCCACACACCACACACACACACACACACACACACACACACACTCAGCTCATGGTTGAGGAGCTAAGAACCGAAAGAGAAATAGGCTTAGGTCCCAGGATCCCTCCACAGCCCACTCTTAATGATCCCAAACCTTCTTACTAGGTCCCAATACTTAGAGATTCTACTATGTCCCAACAGCACCATGTTGTGAGCAATGTGCTTTACTTTGAGAATACTTTGTCCCAACCATAGTATGACCCTATTTATAGAAGGGGGACAGAAGGGGTCTGAATGGGCCCTGAATACTAAAAATGGCTGCACAGTTACAGCACTCACAGTTTGAAGATTATGACTATTTGTTAAAAAAAAAAAAAAAAAACCAAAAACCTTGATTGTAGGGGTATTGTGTTGTTTCATGGTAAATAATTGTCCCACCCACTGGTTTAATAAAAAGCACAGATTGGCCAAAGGCAGGCAGGAAGTGTGGGCAGGACTACCAGACTAAGAAAAACTCTGAGGACAGAATGCCAGAGAGAAGCTGAAAGAAGCAGAAGACAACTATGCTGCTCTAAAGAAAGGTACCGAGCCACATGGCTGAACAGGAAGAATCATGGGTTAGATGAAGGGTAGAGAGCTAGCAAGTGATATGCCTGTGTCTGAGTCTGCTCAGCCTAAAACTACTGAAAGTGTCTGTGTGTCTCTGAGGGTCTGCGGGTCTGCGGGTCTGCGGGTCAGTGGGTCAGCAGGTCTGCGGGTCAGCAGGTCTGTGGGTCAGCAGGTCTGTGGGTCTGTGGGCCTAGACCTTGAGGTTAGGCCAGAAAGTCCGGGCCAGAAACCTACTACTACAAATGGTGCCCAACATGGGGCAAATTACCCACATAAAGCCATAGAAAGCTTAAAAAACAGTTTAGAGCACAGGAACTGAAGCCCAAAGTAGCTTCTGAGTTGTGTCTCTGAAGTGACCCGTGGTAAAGAGACTGAGTGGTTTGTTTATGGGATTCATTTATAAAATGGTGTATTTGCTATATGCAACTTAAGGTGAACAAGGCCAGTTCCTGAGTCTAGAAGTAAGCAAAGATCTCTGTATGGTGGTTTAAGGTTTCTATTAACAAGGACAAAAGGAGAATAGAGTCAAAGATGGCTTCTTAGTGTCGATGATGTTTTATTGGATCAGCTCTGGTTGCTGGAGGCAAGCAGAGGCTTGGCTTTTTTAAGAGAAGCTTCCTGATTCAGCCTTAGAGGCAAAACACTTGTGAGTCATTTAAGAGGCCCTGCTGCCTAATACTTAAATGGAGTTAATGAGCAGCAGATGGCAAAGCTTTAGTTGGTGATTATATGGACCCTAAAATTCCCAGAAAAAAAAGATAACTTCTATAAAATTAGACTAGGAGCTGGGTGGAGCCATCCACCCATCCTACCAACCATGAACTTTGGTAGGTTAAAGGTGTGTTCAGAAATTGAAAGAAAAAGAAGAATCTTTGGCAGATTAAAGGTGTGTTCAGAAACAGAAAGAAATAGAAGAATCTGGGTGGAGTTAATCACCCTAGTCAAGCAAAGGTGTGGTCAGAGACAGAAAAAGTTAAGAAATAAATATACAGTAATGACAGTTTTTTGTTTAAAAAAAAGTCTAAGTGGTTTAGAGTGTGTTGAAAATATAGATACATAGGCTTAGAGAATGAAAAGAAAAGGTATAGAAAGCCTTTAAAAAAGAACTAGAGTAAAATAAATAAATAAATAAATAAGCCACGTAAAAATGGAAGATACAAAGAATGTCTGGATACTGTATGTTATTGTCTTATCTTTAAGTTTCTTGACTGAAAATCACTTAGTAAAAGCTGCTAAAAGACAGTTGACTATAAATGCTGTTGGATTAATTCAAGGTATATATTTTGTAAATGAGTTTACGTTAAAATTGAAATGCAAAGATACGCTACTTTGGAGAAGAGGTTTTCCTTTTATTTTCACAGAAAATGAGAAACTGTGGATTTATTCCTGGATAAAGAACATAAAGTTTGATAGAGGAAGACCCCCAGAAAAATCTCCAATGGAAATGGATGGACCAGATGATTCAGCATTTCAGAGCCCCTCTATTGAAGTTCCAGAGCTCTGTATCCAGAACAATTTCAAGGACGCACCCAGCAGCCTGAACCTGACCACCAGAGATACTTCCTGAATTCCTGAGACCCACCTGGTGAGCAGCTTGACCTTCTGGACTTCACTTGAGTAGGACCACCCAAGATAAATCCCTGAGACCACATTTCTGATATAGCAACCTGGGTGGGGTCACCCAGGAAAGCCCTTCCATGAGAACTGTTAACCATTAACTGTTTGAAACTTGCACAATGTGCCCATGGTGATCATTGCCCCAGGAAATGAATGTCTTCAGGTGGTCCTATTGTTTCACAAGAAATATGCCTGCCTGCCTGTCACATTCATAAACTCTGTCCTAAACTGACCTTTGGCCCCACCTGTTATCATGCCAAGCCCACCCTGCACCCTCTCCCCTTCTCAGAGTGCAGTATAAGATTTTTACTCTGAAAGCATTCGGGGCTCTTGGCTTTCACAGTGCCTCAAGCCGCTCATGAGTGTATCCATTAAACTATCTCTTTTTATTTTACAAGAAATCTGGGTCTGGGGTCTTCTTTAATTCCGCTGGTAACAACATTAACCTGATCTACACTTGTATTTGAAATCGATTTGCTGTAGACAAAGAATAGAAAGGCTTGATTTTATTATCTTTAATACATTTCAACAAAGTTGTCATTGTATTTGAATCTCTTAAAACATTTATGTTTACATATGTGTTGATAGGTCATACTTAAAACCCTGCGGGGGGGGGGGGAGGGGGGGGGCATTACTCACTCCTACCCTGGCACTACTGTGTGACACTCAGAGGCCCTGCCTAGCTGTACAGCTGCAATAAACCATGCTTTGCATTTGCATTTGGAGAGCCAGTGTGATTCTGGGGGTCCCTGAAACTGTGCAGAACATCATATAGCTTTGTAAGTTATTCATGACAATCACTTATGCCTCGAATCAGGTGAATCACCTTTGTTTCCAACTGGTCAGTGAGGTGCAGGGCACTGTGTATCTTCTGAAACTCATTAAGGCTTTTTAGTCTCATCCAAGGGATGCTAGCTGGGAGACCACTGGGGTCATTGCATTTCTTTGTGTACAATTTAGAATTATATATAGTGTGAAATAGCTAATGAAGTGTTGTGTGGCCTGTGGTCAGAAACACTTTCATAATCAACTGATGTCATTTAAACCCTCCAAAAAGCTAATGAGGCAACTAATACATCAGTGTGTTGTTTTGAAAACTTAACTGCTAAGCCTATGTAAGGCAGTTAGTGTTCTTTTGAGCATCCCGCAGTCCTGCAGAGGTTGTCATTGGTTCTGTTTCCAGCCTTTACTGATAAACATGCAACACTGAATTCATCTCACAAATAAGATGATTTCAAATAACTGACATCTGTAGCAAAGACTCAAGTGAGATTAGTGTAGATGGTGTATGCATGGTTATTTTCCATCAGTTAGGGAAGGCTTAAGTCAGACTCCGAGAATGGGGATTGTTTTCTGCTTCCTTATGACTAGAAATAGACTTTTCCCTTTCATTATATTTTATAAAAACATTTTAGCATTTTTGGAAATTCATATTTGTCTTTTGAGTGTGTGGTGTATATTCATGTGTACGTATGTGTGTGTCTCTGTGTGTGTGTACATGTATGTATTCCACTGTGTATGCACATATGGAGGCTCGGATCAATTAATGGTGTCATCTCTGTTACTCTCCACCATATTTTTTAGAACAGGGTCTCTCATTGAACCTTGTAACCATTGCTGCATAGAAGACTGCACAGTGATCCCGGTTGACTCCACATGGCTCTGTGGGTATGGCAATCCTAAATGAGGTTCTGATGCTTGCACAGTCAGGCCTTTACAATGGAGCCATCACTCCAACCTCAATATTAAACTAAAGAGGTAAATGTTTCTACAGTGGTAGCACATGCCTATAAAACACTCCTCAGAGAGTAAGACCAGGCAGATCACTATGAGTTAGAGGTTAGTCTAGTCTACATACTGATTATGATATAATATGATATACTGATAGGGCAGGGTGACAAAGCATTGTTGCGTGTGTGTGTGTGTGTGTGTGTGTGTGTGTGTGTGTGTGTGTGAGTGTATGTGAATTTTAATATATTTTTTGAAAAGTAACAGAGGGTAAGTCTGGGCATGAGATTCGTTTGGTAGAGTTCAGAAATCCCTGATTCAGCCCTCATCATCAAGTCACACCTGTGAGGCCAGCACTGGGGTGCTTGAATCAGAAATTCAAGCTCATCAATGGCTCCACTGCAACACAAGGACTGCCTGGCTGCATAAGGATGTGTTGAAGGATACAAAACACGGTGGGTGGTAAGTGTACTTTGGTGAGGCTGAAGGTTGGTGTGTTGGAGGGAAGGGGAAAGGCCTCCCTGAAAGAAGGAACAGTCAGGGATCTACACGGAGCAGGGAGGTTCAGTGACAAGCCCAGTTAGTAAGCTGCTTCTCTGTGTTCCCCTTTTCCCAGGCTCTCTGTTCTACATGTTATTTTAAGAATGTCCAGTTTTTTATGGCAGAGTATAAACTGTTGATAGAAGGGAAAACAATTGTTTGATTTCACTTTCCTTTTCTTGGAAATGCTCTGGTTCTGGAAAGCACAGTGCTCAGCATAACAGCATATTTGATCTCTTGCAACATACTTCTCTTTCTACTCTCAGTGACTTTTTTTTTTTTTATTATAGTCATGGGACAGCTCTCAGATACATCTAAGAGGGAAGACAATGGAGATTTGGAGTTCAGCTGAGCTGCATATTTTAAGAAGGTTAAGATAGAAAGTTAAATAGTTTCTCAGGATCTATTTAATAGAATTAAATCTGAACAAGGGAAATATTCCGGGAGCAAACTCTGTAATCAGTGATGTATTAAAATATTGCTTATGTCCCAATCAACATTGTTGTAACAAGAGATTCTGGAGCAGGGAAGTCTAGCTTCATCAATGCCCTGAGGAGGGTAGGGGGGACCTGAAGACCAAGGTGCAGCTGAAGTTGAGGTAGTAGAGACAAACATGGAGAGAACCCCAGAAAAAAAAAAAACAAACAAACAAATTAAAACCGACTTTATGGGACCTGCTTGGTGTTGAAACTATAAACTTTCTGCCAAAAGATTATTTGAAGAAAGTGAAATTCTAAGACTATGATTTCTTCCTTATTGTTTCTGTCACACGTTTTACAAAATTAAAACTAAACCTTACGTAAGCAATCATGTTTATGACAAAGAATTAGTGCTTTGTGAGACCCAGGGTGAACATTGATTTAGACAATGAAAAGAAATCCAAACCGCATACCCTTTACAGAGAAAATACTGTAGTAAAGCAGAAGCTACCGTGGGAATACCTTTAGTCAGAATAACATGGATGCACCACAGATTTTCTTGATTTATAGCAGACCTTTATCTGACTATGATTTTCCAGTCCTGATAGACACCCTCACTGAGGATCTTCCTTCTCAAAAGCGCCACAATTTTATGCTTTCCTTGCCTGGTATTACTGAATCAGCCATTGACAGAAAGCACAAGTCTATGCAGCTGACTCTCTAGTTGGAAGTCCTCAAGGCTGGAATTTGGGTTCCTGTCCCTCTTGTGGGCGTCGTCAGGGATGATGTAGAGAAGCTGAAGGTGAAGTTAAACCACTATTGAGTGGATGATGACTCCCTCGATCTCATGTCTAAGTATTCCCAAGTACAGTTGAACAACTGAAAACAATCATTAAATATCCTTATATGTTAGAAAACTCAGAAAGAAGGATTCAAATATGTGGAGAAGCTTGGTTCAGCTAATGGTGGACTCCTTGCTTCTAGTTTTTCCTTTGGGAAAACCTATTGCTTGTTCTTCATTTCCTTGACACAGTGACTGAAGATGCCAAAGTTCTCCTTTGAGTGACATGTTCAAAAAACTAGTACAAAGGCAACTCATTAGTAGCTCTGACTGTTAGGAGATCAAATGATAAACGCCAGGGAGTCATGGCATGAATTCCTTCTATGATATCTTTTCTTTTTTGTTGTTTAAAATTTTTATCAATTTTTAAATTTTAATTTACATACCAACCACAGTTTCCCCTTTCTTCTCTCTTCCTGTTTCCTACCAACCTTTCCTTTCTACCCCATCTGCTTCTCTGAAGGGGTAAGTCCACGCATGACATACCCAGTTGAGACGGGACCAAGCTTCTTCCTCCTCCATCAAGGCTGAGCAAGCCATCTCTCCACAGGGAACAGGATCCAAAAAGCCAGCACCTGTGCCAGGGACAAATTTTGGTCCCACTGCTAGGTGCTCCAAACATACCAAGTTACATAACTATCACTTGTATGCAGAGGGCTTATATCAGTCCCATGCAGGTTCCCTGCGGTCATACAGCCTGTGTGCATCCACAAACTTGGGTCTGCTGTGTCTGTGACTTTCACCATCATGAACTTGACCCTCTTTGCTCAAATAATCTCTCCTCTTTAACTTGATTCCCAGAAGGAGGGCCAGTACTTGTCTGTGGATCTTAGCATCATGGTAATTCTTCTTTACACTACACAATTCACTACCACTGTAGGGACACCTAACAATGAGGGTCATGTGTCGTAATATGTTAGAACATGACAATCCCCAACTTTATCTCTCTACCTTCTTCTTTACCTTTCAGCTCCACATATGCATTTGAATACACACACACACACACACACACACACACACACACTGACACTGCAAAAAGCACTTGTCTTGCCATGCTGATATAAGAAACAGAAACAATTTATAGAACCCATATAAATGTAGAGTGGGTATGCCATCCACCTGGTACTTCTACAATCAGAAGGCAAAGACAGTGAATGGAACTGAGGAACAAGATGGCTAACTAGAGTGTGCTTATCTGTAAGCTCTGGGTTCAATTGAGAAATCCTGCCTTGAAGAAAAAGACAGAAAGCAATTGAAGATGAAGCCTAACATAAGCCTAACATGCCCACATCTCTATGTGAATATGCACACCATACAGACAAACACATTTTAAATATAAAATAAGACTTATGATGTAAAAAATAAATCACAAGTGATGTGGAATGTTATTGTGTAAGCTGTGAATACCATTGGATAACAAATGAATTGTTTTAGCCTATGGCAGAGCAGCTTAGAAGTAGGTGGGAAATCCAAGAATAGATACAGGGGAGAGAGGGTAGAATCATAAGAGATGTGATCCAGCCACCCAAGTCATAATATGTAATGGAGTACAGGTAAGCCATAAGCCACATGACAAGACAGATTAATAGAGATTTATGTCTTAATATGTGAGAGCTAGCTAGCAATAAGCCTGAGCCATAGACTGAACAGCATGTAATTAACATGAGCATCTGAGTCATTATTTGGAAGCAAAGCAGCAGTGGGGCTGGTAGTGGGTACAAACCTTGGGCTAGGCCAGGCCTCGAGCAGGAGAGATTCATGTGAACTGTGGGGATAAGCCAGAATGGACAGGCCAGAAATTTCATTACAACAAATGGCATTCCAGCATGGGGGCATTGATTCAATAGACCTGAGAAAATTTTTAAAAAAATTTAAATGCACAGGAAGGGAGACATAATGGACTTCCCAGTCTCAGTCTCAAAGCCACATCTGCTGGCAGCAACCTGAGAGATGCAGCAGCCCTAGCCACCATAAACTGATCAGCATGGCCTATTTACACAGCCTCTTTCAAGGGCGGCAGTACAAAGAGGCTTCTCCCAGCTGCTGCTTCAAGATTGGGAGAGCAAATGTGGGCTTAAAAACATAGCTCCACTCTATTTAATACTGCTTCCCAGAATTGAAAAGGTAAGTATGACCCTGGTACCTCTGCCGTGCTGAAAAGCTGAGCAGATCGAAGCCAGCAGCCAAAGCAGTGGTTTACAGTTTATCATTTTCTTTTTCTTTTTTATTTATTTAGAAGGTTTTTTCCATATCTACCAATGCTCCCTCTCCCTTCCCTCCTCTCAGTCCTCCCTCAGTCTATCCCCACACCATCCCTCCATCCATTCCCCAAGGGTGGCAAGGAGTCCCAAGATGGGTCAGTTCAGTCTGGCATATCCAGTTGAGGGAGGTCTGAGTCCTTCATCTCAGTATTAAGGCTGGGTTAGGTGTTCCTCTGTAGAGAATGGGCTCTAAGATGTCAGTTTATGCAACAAAACATAGTCTGATCCTATTGCAAGAGGCTCCACAAACTGCCCACGCCATTTCACAGTCCTCCACCTTTGGAGGGTTTAGTTCCCTTCCCTGGAGTTTCCTCAGCAATTGTTTCTGATTCAGTGAGCTCTCAATAGCTCCAGTCAGCCATCTCTGTGGGTCTCACCCTCATGATCCCGATCCCTTTCCTCATATACTCTCTCCTCTCTCTCTATACTCAACTGGACCGGGAGCTCAACCTGTTGCTTAGCTATGGATCTTGGCTTCTGGCTGTATCCATTGATGGATGAAGGTTCTATAATGATAATTAGATTTGATTTAGGGGAAGTCCTGTTTAGGCACCTTCTCCACTATTGGTTGGAGTCTTAGATGGGGGCATCTTGTGAGTTTTTGGAGGTTTCCTCAGCACAGGTTGCAGTGGGATTATGTTGTTACATTGTAAGTAATTGTCCTACCTACTGGTTTAATAAAAATGCTGGTTGGCTGAAGGCAGACTGGAAGTGTGGGCAGGGCTACCAGACTAAGAAAACTGTGGGAACAGGAAGAACAGAGCAGAAATGCCGGAGAAAAGCTAGAGAGACACCAAGGTACCGAGCCACATGGCTGAATAAGAATCATGGGTTAGTTTAAGAATAAAGAGTTAGCAAGTTATATTCCTGGGACATTGGTCAATCTGTGTAAAATTAATATAAGTGTCTGTATGTTTTTGTGGGACTGTGGGTCAGAACCTCAGGGCTAGGCCAGAAACTTACTACTACACCAGGTTTCTTTCTAACCACACAATGGCTCCCTCTATCAAGATATCCATCTCCTTTTTTGCTCCCTCTTTGTTGCTCCTCTCACTCAACCATCTCCTCTCATGATTTGTTCCCACCTCTTCTTGTTCACTCCCCATTATGATCACAATTTACTCAGCAGATCTTCTCTATTTCCATTTCTCAGGGGGATCCCTGGATGTCTCTCTTAAGTTCCTCCTGTTACCAAACTGTTCAGGAATTGTGGTTTGCAGCCTATATTCTTGGCTTTATGTCTAAAATGCACTTATGAGTGAGTACATACCATGTCTATCTTTCTGGGACTGTGCTACCTCATTCAGGATGATATTCCCCAAATCCATCCATTTGCCTGAAAATTTTAGGAAGTCATTTTGTTGTACTGCTGAGTAGTACCCCACTGTGTAGATGTAACACAGTTTGTTAATTCGTTCTTCAATTGAGGGGCATCAAGGTTGTTCCCAGGTTCTTGCTAGTATGAATAATGCTGATATGAACATAGTTGAGCTAATGTTTTTAGGGTACAAATGTGCATCCTTTGATTATATGCCCAATAGTGGTGTTGCTGGATCTTTTGGAAGATTGATTCCCAGTTTTCTGAGGAACCACCATAATGCATTCCAGAGTGGCTGTACAAGTTTACACTCCCACCAGCAATAGAGGAGTGTTCCCCTTGCTTTACATCCTCTCCAGCATAGGCTATCATCTTTGTTTTTTATCTTAGCCATTCTGACAGGTGTAAAGTGGTATCACAGAGCTGTTTTGATTTGCGTTTCTCTGACAGCTAAGGATGTTGAGCATTTTTAAGTATCTTTTAGCCATTTGGAGTTCTTCTGTTGAGAATTTCTTATTTAGCTCTGTACCACATTTTTAATTGGATTATTTCAGTTTGGCCTCCAGTTTTTTGAGTTCTCTCTATATGTAGAGATCAGGCCTCTGTCAGATGTAGAGTTGGTGAAGATCTTTTCTCATTCTGTAGGTTGTCATTTTGTCTTATTGACTGTGTCCTTTGCCTTACAGAAGCTTCTCAATTTAAGAAGGTCCCATTTATTTATTGTTGTTTTTAGTGTCTATGCTACTGCTGTTGTATTAAGGAAGTGGTCACCTGTGCCAATTCATTCAAGGCTATTTCCCATCTTCTTTCTATCAAGTTCAGTAGTGTATCTGGTTTTATGTTGAGGTCTTTGATCCACTTGGATTTAAGTTTTGTGCAGGGTGATAGATATGGAGCTATTTGCATTCTTCTACATACCACCATCCAGTTATGCCAGCACTATTTGTTGAAGATACTATCTTTTTTCATTGTATATTTTGGCCTCTTTGGCAAAAATGAGTTGTTCATAGGTGTATGAATTAAGATCTGGGTCTTCAGTTCAATTCTTTTGATCCACATGTCTGTTTTTATGCCAGTACCAAGCTGTTTTTATTATTGTAGCTTTATAGTATAAGCTTGAAGTCAGGGATGGTGATGCCGCTTGAAGTTCTGCTTATTGAACAGGATCATTTTGGCAGTCTTAGGTTTATTATTAATTCCACATGAAGTTCAGTATTGTTTTTTTCAAGGTCTTTAAAAAATTGTGTTGGGTTTTTGATAGTAAGTGCATTGAATCTGTAGATTGCTTTTGGTATGATTGCCATTTTTTACTATGTTGATCCTACCTATCCAGGAACATGGGAGATCTTTCCATTTTCTGATATCATCTTCAATTTCTTTCTTTAATAACTTAAAGTTCTTGTCAAGCAGGTCTGTCACTTCTTTGGTTAGAGTTACACCAAGATATTCAATGCTATTTTCAGCTATTATAAAGAGTGGTGTTTCCCTGATTTCTTTTTCAGCCCTTTTATCATTTGTGTATAGGAGGGCTATTGATATTTTTGAATTAATCTTGTACCCTGCAACATTGCTGAAGGTGTTTATCAGTGGTAGGAGTTTCCTCATAGAGTTTTGGGAGTCACTTATGTATGCTATCATATCATCTGCAAATAAAGATAGTTTTATTTCTTCCTTTCAATTTGCATCCCCTTAATCTCCTTTTTATCTCTTATTGTTTTAGCTAAAACTTCAAGATCTCCAAAGGTGAGGGATAGAGAACAGCCTTGTCTTGTTCTTAATTTTAGTGGAATTGCTTTGTGTTTCTGTCCACTTAGTTTCATGTTGGCTGTCTGCTCGCTGTATATTGACTTTATTATGTGTAGGTATTTTCCCTGTATTTCTGATCTCTCCAGGACTTTTATCATGAAGGAGTATTGGATGTCATGAAAGGGGGTTTTTTTAGCATCTAATGAGATGATTATGTTTTTTTTTCTTCCAGGTTGTTTATATGATTGATAACATTGACAGTTTTTCACATGTTGAAACATTTCTACAACTCTGGGATGAAGCCTACTTGATCACGGTGGGTGATTTTGTTTTTGATATGTTGTTGAATTCTGTTTAGCTGCATTTTATTGATTATTTTTGCAACAATGTTCACGAGGGAGATTGGCCTGTAATTCTCTTTTTTTTCTTCTCTTCCAAAGGGCTCTCTGAGTCTGGGGAAAAGGATTTTAAGAAGAAGTCCTGTTCAGAACGGAGTGTTCCAAGGCCTCTCACTTTCTGCATAATGTGTTATGTGTTACTTGGTCTTTTACTTTGCAAGTCTTAATATTATTTCTTTGCTTTACATTTAGTATTTTGATTATTATGTGCTGTGGAGATCATATTTTCTGGTCTATTTATTTGGTATGTGTTATGTTTACTTGCTAGGGAACTTCTTTAAGTTAGGGAAATTTTCTTAGATCATTTTGTTGAAAACAATTTTTCTGTCCCTTTGAATTTCTTTTCCTTTCTCTATTATGATTGTTCCTTTAATAGTGTCCTAGATATTGTGAATGGTTCCCCAATATTGTTTTAGATTTAACACTTTCCTTGTCTGAGGTATCCATTTCTTCTATCTTGCCTTCAATGCCTGAAATCCTCTTTTCCATCTCCTGAATTCTGTTGATGAAGATTACTCCCTTGCTTCTTGTTCCAGCTCCTACATTTTTTATTTCCATTTTTTCTCTCTCAGGTTTAGTTTTCTTTAGTGATTGTATTTCTACTTTTATGACTTGAAATTCTTTATTTTATTAAAAAAAAACCAGTGTTTTCATAGAATTCATTAACGGATATCTCTTTAAGGTCCTTGCATATATTTAAAATAGACATTTTGAAGTCCTTGTCTTGTTCTTCAGTTACATTGCATTTTTTCAGGACTGCTGTAGTTGGGTTACTTGGTTCTAGTGGAGACATTGTTCTTGTCATTACTGATTTGTTTATGCGTTGTCTAGATGGCTGATTTGGGGGTGACTTTAATTCTAGGTGTTTATATCTGTTCTCATCTTTGCTGGGTTATATTCTCTTCTTTGATTTATGTTGCCCACTAAGGACCTTAGGAAAGTGTGGTAGCTGTGGGTTTCCTGTTATGGAGTGCTTCTGAGTCTCTGTTGGGTGTAGCTACTGGGGATTACTATTAGAATGGCTCTCTAGGTATTGTGGCTGTGATGGATAGTCTTGGTTGTCAACTTGAATACATCCGAAGTTAGCTGGATCTGAGGAGACTGGGTATATTTGTGAGGAATTTCTTCTTGGTTCAATCATTTGAGGTGAGAAGATGCACTTTTAGTCTGTCCAGATCTTTTGAGGTTAGGAGACATGTCTTAATGTGGGTCACACCTCTTGGTGGCAGACTACAGAGGACATGGAAGAAGGAGGCTTTTGTAGTTGCCTGCTTGCCCTCATTCTCAGTGGCAAGGCTGTTCCTTCACTGGCATTAGAGCCTGGTTCTCTGGGATTCTGGTACATAGTGAAGACCAGCTGAGACATTTTTTCTTGGGGACTGAACAACTATTGGATTATTGGACTTTCTGTTGGTAGACAACTTTTATTGGACTAGCATGACCACTGCTGGTAATCTGCTCTAATAAATCATATATGTATATAAATATATTTATTTCTCTATATATGCTATATTTCTATCTATCTGTCTATCTATCAGTTCTGTTTTTCTATGACTAATACAGGGCCTAAAATGAAGAAATGTGGAGAGGCTAGAAGTGGGGAAGGCTGAGATGGTCCAGAGGAGGGAAGAAAGCTGGGCCTTCTAAGAAATGCAGAGTCCCTGGGGAGTTGAGTCAGAGAAGAAGGACAGGCCCTTTAAGGTAGTCTACTACAGGGTTGAGATAAAACTAAAGAATTGAAAATGGAAGACAGGAAGGAAAATAAAGATTACCTAATTTATTTCTAGGCTCATGTGGCAAGTGGGTGGGTACTCAGGTTGAGAGTGCCTTTGAGTCTTGGTAGCTAAAACAAAGGGATGGTGTAAGAAAGGAAGGATATGTCTCCTCCAAGATATACAGAGTCTACGGAGAATATAGGGTTTGAGGGAAGAAAGACTCCTGTAAGTGTCACTCCAGAGGATGAGATGGAAGAATTATAAATGGAGGACTTGAAGAAGAGTGAAGTTTTCTATTTGGTTCTTAGTTGATATGACCAGTGGGTTCCAAGGTAGAGAGTCTATTTGTTGTTGTCGTTATTTTTTTAAATTTATGTGTATAAGTGTCTTACCTGCCTGTACGTATGAATTCTAGTGTTCATGGAGGCTGAAAAAGATCATTGGACCTCCTAGAATGGAAGTTACACATAGTTGTGAGTTGCCATAGAGGTGCCGAGAGTAGAACCTGGCTCCTCTGCAGGAGACAGATGTACTCTTTAACTGCTGAGCCATCCCTCCAGCTCCCAATATTTATTTCTTTGGAGGATAAGCAATTTAATGCAAAATGCATAGAGAATATTTTTAATAAAATTATACAAGAAAATTTCTCAAATCTAGAAAAAGAGAATTCCATCCAGGTACAAGAGACCTACAGAACACAAAACAGAAAGGACCAAGTAAAAAGAGTTTACATATTCTCATAATTAAAATGCTAAGTATATAGAACAAAGAAAGTATGTTAAAAGCTACAAAAGAATAGTGTCAAATCTCATACAATGCAAGTTCCTTAGAATAACTTTTAACCTTTCAAAGTTCAAACCATGAAAACAAGAAGGTCTTGTACTTCAAAGTTTGAAAGATCATATTTTCCAGCATTTACATTTATGATGCTTGTATACTAATTATGCTTTATGCATGTTAAAGTATAACTGTCTCTATTATAATTTTTGTTTCCTTCTTAACAACAATGTATATGTTTGAACACTATAGAAATCATACCTTTTTGTTGTCCTTTCTGAAGACATTTAATGATCCAAGTTTTTCTTAGGCATGTAAGAGGCTATTTTTTTTTTAATATCACTTCTAGAGGATCTGGCATTAAATTTCTCAGAAGATGCCACTGATTTGTAATACAGGCCTTAGATTACTCTTTCAGTGTCCATGCTGAACCCATCTTTGCTGTGAAATAATTTTCTTGTACACTGTAAAGATTTGTATTGGCATAATAAAATGCTGCTTGATCAGTAGCCAGGTGGGAAGTATATGCAGAGTGACCCAACTAAGGATGATGGAAAGGGGAAAGGCAGAGTTAAGAGTGGCCAGCAGATGCAGAGAGAGTAAGATGGACATGTTTTCCTGAGAAAAGGTATTAGGCAATATGGTGAAGCATACATAAGAAATATGGGTTAACTTGAGTGTAAGTGTTAGCTAGTAACAAGCCTGGGCTAACAGCCAAGCATTTATAATTAATATAAGCCTCTGTGTAATTATTTGGGGCCAGGTAGTCAGAAAAGGAAATGTTCATTTACACATCTTATATCATAATTTCTTTCTTGTAAACAAAATGTTCTGATGTAATGGCTAATCTTGGTTGTCAACTTGACTACATTTGGAATCAACTAAAATTCAAGTTGCTGAACTCACCTTTTAGCAATTTATGTGATTAGATTATTTGAGCTGGAAAGACCCATATTGTAGGTTATTTTATTTGTATTCTGACAAATAAAGCTTTCCTGGAGATCAAAGGGCAAAGCTAGCCACTTGTGAAATATAGAGGCCAGGCAGTGGTGACACACACCTTTAATCCCAGCACTTGGGAGGAGGAAGCAAGAAGATCAGGAGTTCAAGGCTACTTACCCTGGGATACTGCAGACTGAACCAGTCTAACAGAGAAACAGAGCCAGGTGGTGGTGGCTTAGACCTTTGAAATCTTGCCTTTGATTCCAGCACTTGGGAGGCTCATGACTTTAATCTCAGCACTAGGGAGATGGAGACAGGAATATAAGGTAGGTAGAGGCAGAATCTTGTCCCACCATTTGGTCTGAGATTTTCTAGAGTTAAGAAGTCTTTAGTGGCTTTTGCTCCGCTTCGCTAATCTTTCAGCTTTTATCCTAATATCTGACTCTTGTTTTTTATTGATAGAACTAATAAGGATTGTACTTCAGACCCACTCAAAAGGGCAACCCATATGGAAAGATAAGGAAGGAGGAAGCTTTGCTTTTAGTCTGCCTGTCTTCACTCTTACTGGCAAGTTCATTTATCCTGTTTCTTAGTTATTTCTTCACTTGTAATAGAACCTACTTCTTATTGCTGCTTTGGGATTTCAACATAGACTAGAAGCCAGTAGTTCTCTAGGAATTCCCCTTGGATTCCTACACCAGATCGATACTTTGGAGAGAAATGTCTGGTCTTGTGAACTGAACAACTCCCAGATTCTGGGCCTTTCTAAAGGGAGACAGCCATTGTTGGACTAGTCAGACCACAATATGTACAATATGTCAGCTGCTTTACTATACTACTCCATATGAACACACACACACACACACACACACACACACACACACACACAATCAGTTTTCTTCTTTTAGGAAACCCTGACTAATACAATAAAGACCACTTTAATGATCTGTTTGCAGAGATTTCTTTCATGTTGGAAAGAATATGATTTTTCTCTGTTAATAGCATCAAGCCTGTTGAGACAACCTATGACCTATGTAGGCCTGAGGCATTGCCATGCATAGTAGGGAAGAGTGACCTTTGCTTTTGTGAATGCTCTGTGAAGTCACAGTGACAAAGCAGAGAATGACCCACTTTCCCTCTGTATACTAACTAGTGTGATTCTGTCTTAAAAGGATGAGCCAAAACAACATAATTTTCCATTTAGTGATCTATTAGTACTATTCACCTTGAAAGGATAAGTTTTCTTTAGTAAGAGTCACTTATAAAAAGAATTTAAAGAGAAATTTTACTAAAATAAATTGGACCACGGAATAGCTTCACACTATTAAAGACCTTTCCTTCTAAATCCCCTTATCACTGAGACTAGCAGTTGTTTAAATATAGAAGCCAAGAAAAATCCCAGCAGTCTTCACTTAGTGTAAAATAATACCAACAAGAGGCCACAGGATCAAAGAGATTTTGTCAAACTCTTCTGATTTCTAAATTATTCTTCCCCTGGAAGCCTGCAGAAGTAAACGAAGGCAGTTTGGTCATTAACTATGGGAATTATTGCCCCAGATACCAACAAAGGAGAGTATAGTCTTTGGTTATTTGCTGTATCTTAGCACCTGCTTCCTCAATTCTTCTAAGTAAGAAGTGAAATAGAAAGTTCTTTAAAGTCACAATGATGTTACAGGATAAATATTTATGGAGAGCTTTTATGAAAAACAATAAAAGATGTTATGAAGTGCCAACTGCTAACATTTTAAAATCACACTATGCATCTAAAAAAAAAAAGAAAGCTTAGGTAATGTTGGCATGCCTACTCTTCTTATCACAGCAAGTGGCTTTTGTGAGGTGTTGATTGGTATGCTCTTAATACATATGCAGTTACCTATTAGTGGTTATATTGGTTTGGACAGAAAACAAAGCTCATTACATAGATATCTAGAGAAGACCCAGCTTGAAAGGATTGTTACAAAGATTTTTGCTTTCTGTAATCTAAAACTTTCTAAGTTCAATTTTATGATGTATTTACTCAGACCTTATATTACACTTCGTCCTAGTTAGGGTTACTATTGCTCTGATGGAACACCATGACCAAAAGAAAAGAGAGGAAGTGTTTATTTGGTTTACTTATTCAGAGCCAAAATCTACTGAGACATTTTAAGGCAGGAGCTCAAACCAGGCAGGGACACAGAGGCAGGAACTAGCGCAGCAGCTTTGAAGTATTCCTGCTTATTGGCTTGCTCCTTCTGGCTTGCTCATCCTATTTTCTTATGAAACCCAGGACCAGCAGCCCTGGAGTAGCACCACACACAATGGATTGGGTCTTCCTACATCAGTACTAATTAATAAAATGCCCAACAGGCTTGCTTACAGCCAAATCTTATGGAAGCATAATCTTTTCAACTGAGATGCCCTCCTTTCTTGTGACTTTTATTATCATAAAAGCTAGCTGACACACTCCTCTAGGAAGAAATATTGTTTCATGCTAATTCAATTTTTGTTTTCTATAATTTCCAATTCAGTTTGGAGGTTAAATTTAAGGTATTTGAACCTTGTAGGATTAGTTTTATTTTAAGTATCTTAAGAAATAGATAGGTTGATAGACAGACAGACAGAGTAGATGCCTTGCATGGTATGTGTATGGATGTCAGAAGGCAAATTGTAGGAGTCCATTCTCTCTGTATATCATGTGGGTTTCTGGAATTGAATTCAGGTCATCAGGGTTGACGGTAAGTTCCTTTATCCCTAGATCATCACACTGGTCCTAAATTAATTTTAGAAACAAATCATTATGAAACTACATATATATCTGCTTTAAATACTGAAAATAAGTTACTTTCCTTAATAAACCATTAATAATGCCTTGTTCCTACTCAACACACCCTGGGAACTGTGGACAATGAGCCAATTCATATTAGGCTGGTTATAGGTGTATGCACAAACAAGGTGAAATGGGTCCCCAAGTGAACCTTTAAAGAGGATCCTTTACAGTATAATGCACAAGTAGGTGTTTATATGATTAAGTCAGGTGAATAATAGAAAGGGACATGCGTAGTGAACAATAGCTTATGCAATCCAAGCTTGTCCATCAAAATAGAGACCCACCAAATTGCGTCTTCCTTAACTGTACTGGCTGTTTTTATGTCAACCTGAAACAGTCAGAGAGAAAGGAGGAGAGGAAATAGAGGAAGAAGCCTTAGTTGAGACAGAGCCTCCATAAGATCCAGCTGCCAGGCATTCTCTTAATTAGTGATCAATGGAGAAAGGAGCCCATTGTGGGTGATACCATCTCTGGGCCTCTGCATCAGTCTCTGCCCACTGATTCCTGCCCTGTCTGAGTATCAATCCTGATACTCTTCTGAAAGAGCAGCAAGTATTCTTAACCATTGAGTAGGGTCTCCATCTCCAAGGGCAAGCATTATTAGTTGAGTCCTTGCTGAAGTATGAACCACAATCATTGTAATATTTATGTTTCTCTTTTCAATTTCCCAAACTAAAATTGTCTATAAAAACACATAGAAGAAAAAAGATGTAAATAGTCATCTATAGCTTTCTTCAATTAGTTAGAATATTATGAGCTTTTTGAGACAAAGGAAATGTTATTTTTTTAATTTATTTTTTATATTTTTGAGAATTTTATACATGAGCACTGTATGTACATTATTTCCATCCCTACCTCTTCCCCTCCAACTTCTCTCATGTCCCCTTCACTCTCAAATTTATGACCACTTATTCTTTGAATTACTATTGTTTTAAACATGCAGGCTACCGAGTCTACCTAATGTTGCTCATGTGTACAGGTGTTTAGGGTTGATCATATGGGGTTGGGCAACCTATCAGGAAGCTTGTGTTCAGAAACAACTGATTCTTCTGGAACAGCCAGACTGTCTGTAGCTCTTCATTTTGGGATAGAGTCTTGTGATATTTTCCCCATTCACACTGGCATATAAACTGGTATTGTCACTATTCAGGTCTTGTCTTAATGATGACACTAGAGAAAATGCTAGTTTTAAAAGAGAAACTTATGTAACTGTTCTGTAACTGGAATTGCAGGGGTTAATCTTGATTGTTGGATTGATTGGATCTGGGTTTAACTACAAGACATACCTCTGGAAAGATATTTCCCTGAAGGATTCACTGAAGTGGAGGAAGGGTTATGGGAAGACTCTTACCCAGAGTGGATAGCACCTTACAGTGGTGGACAAATATAAAAGGCCTGCAGACAAACATCTTGCTTGGCTTGCCTTTCCTTCTTGCTGTTAAGTATTGCTGTTGCCACTGCCACTTCTACCACCATCATCGTCATTTCCTGCATTAGAACTCATCCTGTTTGGCTTTCCAATATGAACTGAAGACCAATGATGTAAGTGCATAAAAACTCTTGAACATTTTTGATTATTTCTGCGAACTCATTCCCACAAACCTCATGCCCCAGGACCAATTAGAACATGAATCAGAAGCCAAAGCATTCAAGTTCCCCATGTTTCAGGAAAAATTCAAGTGCTAACGTATCTGGATCAGAACATGAAGAGAACCTCTGGTAGCCATTACCACAGTTCACTTTAGACTATGAAAACCACACATTGAAAACATGATCGCACAGAATATTAGAGAAACATGGTGTGAATCGAACAAGGACATAAAACTGAAAACTCTGTTTGTAGCTCAATACCTCACCCATGCTTCATCGATCCTGGAGTTACAGGTTCCGTGGTCTCACCATCTGAGTTGGATGGAAGATTAAGGTAAGGATGTTTGGAGCACCTAGCAGTGGGACCAAAATTTGTCCCTGGCACAGGTGCTGGCTTTTTGGATCCTGTTCCCTGTGGAGAGATGGCTTGCTCAGCCTTGATGGAGGAGGAAGAAGCTTGGTCCCGTCTCAACTGGGTATGTCATGCGTGGACTTACCCCTTCAGAGAAGCAGATGGGGTAGAAAGGAAAGGTTGGTAGGAAACAGGAAGAGAGAAGAAAGGGGAAATTGTGGTTGGTATGTAAATTAAAATTTAAAAATTGATAAAAATTTTAAACAACAAAAAAGAAAGATATCATAGAAGGAGTTCATGCCATGACTCCCTGGCGTTTATCATTTGATCTCCTAACAGTCAGAGCTACTAATGAGTTGCCTTTGTACTAGTTTTTTGAACATGTCACACAAAGGAGAAATTTGGCATCTTCAGTCACTGTGTCAAGGAAATGAAGAACAAGCAATAGGTTTTCCCAAAGGAAAAACTAGAAGCAAGGAGTCCACCATTAGCTGAACCAAGCTTCTCCACATATTTGAATCCTTCTTTCTGAGTTTTCTAACATATAAGGATATTTAATGATTGTTTTCAGTTGTTCAACTGTACTTGGGAATACTTAGACATGAGATCGAGGGAGTCATCATCCACTCAATAGTGGTTTAACTTCACCTTCAGCTTCTCTACATCATCCCTGACGACGCCCACAAGAGGGACAGGAACCCAAATTCCAGCCTTGAGGACTTCCAACTAGAGAGTCAGCTGCATAGACTTGTGCTTTCTGTCAATGGCTGATTCAGTAATACCAGGCAAGGAAAGCATAAAATTGTGGCGCTTTTGAGAAGGAAGATCCTCAGTGAGGGTGTCTATCAGGACTGGAAAATCATAGTCAGATAAAGGTCTGCTATAAATCAAGAAAATCTGTGGTGCATCCATGTTATTCTGACTAAAGGTATTCCCACAGTAGCTTCTGGTTTACTACAGTATTTTCTCTGTAAAGGGTATGCGGTTTGGATTTCTTTTCATTGTCTAAATCAATGTTCACCCTGGGTCTCACAAAGCAGTAATTCTTTGTCATAAATCTGATTGCTTATGTAAGGTTTAGTTTTAATTTTGTAAAACGTGTGACAGAAACAATAAGGAAGAAATCATAGTCTTAGAATTTCACTTTCTTCAAATAATCTTTTGGCAGAAAGTTTATAGTTTCAACACCAAGCAGGTCCCATAAAGTCGGTTTTAATTTGGGTTTTTTTTTTCCTGGGGTTCTCTCCATGTTTGTCTCTACTACCTCAACTTCAGCTGCACCTTGGTCTTCAGGTCCCCCCTACCCCCCGTCAGGGCATTAATGAAGCTAGATTTCCCTGCTCCAGAATCTCTTGTTACAACAATGTTGATTGGGACATAAGCAATATTTTAATACATCACTGATTACAGAGTTTGCTCCCGGAATATTTCCCTTGTTCAGATTTAATTCTATTAAATAGATCCTGAAAAACTATTTTACTTTCTATCTTAATCTTCTTAAAATATGCAACTCAGCTGAACTCCAAATCTCCATTGTCTTCCCTCTTAGATGTATCTGAGAGCTGTCCCATGACTATAATAATAAAAAAAAAAGTCACTGAGAGTAGAAAGAGAAGTATGTTGCAAGAGATCAAATATGCTGTTATGCTGAGCACTGTGCTTTCCAGAACCAGAGCATTTCCAAGAAAAGGAAAGTGAAATAAAACAATTGTTTTCCCTTCTATCAACAGTTTATATTCTGCCATAAAAAACTGGACATTCTTAAAATAACATGTAGAACAGAGAGCCTGGGAAAAGGGGAACACAGAGAAGCAGCTTACTAACTGGGCTTGTCACTGAACCTCCCTGCTCCGTGAAGATCTTTGTATCATTCAACACATCCTTATGCAGCCAGGCTGTCCTTGTGTTGCAGTGGAGCCATTGATGAGCTTGAATTTCTGATTGTTTTGTCTCTAGCACCCCAGTGCTGGCCTCACAGGTGTGACTTGATGATGAGGGCTGAATCAGGGATTTCTGAACTCTACCAACTGAATCTCATGCCCAGACTTACCCTTTGTTACTTTTCAAAAAAATATATTAAAATTCACATACACTCACACACACATACACACACACACACACACACACACACACACACACACACATGCAACAATGCTTTGTCACCCTGCCCTATCAGTATATCATATTATATCATAATCAGTATGTAGACTAGACTAACCTCTAACTCATAGTGATCTGCCTGGTCTTACTCTCTGAGGAGTGTTTTATAGGCATGTGCTACCACTGTAGAAACATTTACCTCTAGTTTAATATTGAGGTTGGAGTGATGGCTCCATTGTAAAGGCCTGACTGTGCAAGCATCAGAACCTCATTAGGATTGCCACACCCACAGAGCCATGTGGAGTCAACCGGGATCACTGTGCAATCTTCTATGCAGCAATGGTTACAAGGTTCAATGAAAGACCCTGTTCTAAAAAATATGGTGGAGAGTAACAGAGATGACACCATTAATTGATCCGAGCCTCCATATGTACATCACAGTGGAGTGCACACATGTACACACACAGAGACACACACATACATACACATGAATATACACCACACACTCAAAAGACAAATATGAATTTCCAAAAATGCTAAAAATTTTTTATAAAATATAATAAAAAGGAAAAGTCTATTTCTAGTCATAAGGAAGCAGAAAACAATTCCCATTCTCGGAGTCTGACTTAAGCCTTCCCTAACTGATGGAAAATAACAGTGCATACACCGTCTACAGTAATCTCACTTGATTCTTTGCTACAGATGTCAGTTATTTGAAATCATCTTATTTGTGAGATGAATTCAGTGTTGCAAGTTTATCAGTAAATTCTGGAAACAGAACCAATGACAACCTCTGCAGGACTGCGGGATGCTCAAAAGAACACTAACTGCCTTACATAGGCTTAGCAGTTAAGTTTTCAAAACAGCACACTGATATATTAGTTACCTCATTAGCTTTTTGGAGGGTTTAAATGACATCAGTTCATTATGAAAGTGTTTCTGAACCACAGGCCACACAACACTTCATTAGCTATTTCACACTATAATTCTAAATTGTACACAAAGAAATGCAATGACCCCAGTGGTCTCCCAGCTAGCATCCCTTGGATGAGACTGCAAAGCCTTAACGAGTTTCAGAAGATACACAGTGCCCTTCACCTCACTGACCAGTTGGAAACAAAGGTGATTCACCTGATTTGAGGCATAAGTGATTGTCATGAATAACTTACAAAGCTATATGATGTTCTGCACAGTTTCAGGGACCCCCAGAATCACACTGGCTCTCCAAATGCAAATGCAAAGCAAGGTTTATTGCAGCTGTACAGCTAGGCAGGGTCTCTGACTGTCACACAGTAGTGCCAGTGTAGGAATGAGCAATCCCCCCTTCTCTGAGGCAGGGTTTTAAAACAAAAGATCAAAAAAGTTCTGTTATCAGGCTGGAAGGTAAGGAGCCCAGGGAAGCTTTCTTTACTATAGCTTGCTGTCAGGGGCAGCTGCTGGCTGATTGATTGTCTTAGGAGGGAGAGAAGATATGGCTGGTCTGGAATGTTCTCTGATTACCCAGGACCTTGGGCTCTTGGCCTTGGGTGCTCGGCCTTGGGGGTTTAGAAACTTCTCAGGATGGGAGACTAGAAACTTTTCAGCCCCCAAAATAGGTCCAGGTCTCAAGGTGGAGGGACTTTAGTATCTACAATGATATTAGTGTGTGTTAGAATATTTTGGATACACACTGGGAGAGATGTAGTACGTAATGAGAAAGCATTTATGGTTTCTGATGTATACTTTAAACCAAGGAAGGGAATCATAAATAATTATAATATGTTGTCCAGGATTGTCACACCTTACATATGCTGAGATGCTACAGTAGAAAGATCAGGGCCATTCCACAGCAGGTGTAGGCAGATGCAGAGATTGACCTCACTGTCTGTCATAAACAGACTCACCTTTCTATCAATTTTTCTATGGAGAAATTTTCTTTCTCAACAGTATATGTCTGGGCTGGAGGGACAGCTCAGTGGGTAAGGGCATGTACAGCACTGAAAAAAAAAAAAAAAGGATTTCATTACAGGCACCCATGTCAGGAGGCTCACAACTTCCTCTCATTCTTCCTCCATGGATTCTGATGCCTCTGACTGCTCCTGCACTCACATGTACATACTTTAATTCCACAATACTTGTACATGACTAAAAATAAAGTAATTTTTAAGTGTTATACTGCTGAAAGCCAAACCCACTCTCCACAGATATATAGATATATAATATAGATATACAATATTTTCCCTGGTGTTTCCTTAGTTAGAAAACTCTTCAAAACTCCATTCAGTGGCTCAAGGTGGAAATGGTGCTCACTCCTCTGAGCTATTGTCTATTTCTCTTAGGAACATTGTCATTTTGTACTGCCTCTTGGTAAGTTGATCATATTTCTAAGGATAAGCTGCTGCACTGTGTCATTTCTCAGCATTCTGTTGGAGAGTATCTCTTAAATCATGCCATAGTATTTTATTAAGTTTTTCCAAGGTTTTCCTACTGCCGTTTTCTTCTCCATCCCCTGCTTAAGTTCAGATTCAGGATAAACTGACATAGTGGGTTTTATCACTCAAAGGTATCTTGGCTCACAGGCTACAAAACCTTTGGGTTACATCCCTATCCAGATCACTTGTCCTTTTGATGGTATTCTCCAAACATGGATGTCTATAAGATTGTTAGAATGGCTTCCAGGCTGTGGCCAAGTAGTCCAGCCACAGCCGACTACCACAGAAAAGTCTGCCATTGTCAGAGTGTTTCTGAATTGGAGTTAGGCTAAATTGGAATTATAAGGCTCCAAGAAAAGCCAGTGTTAGCATATCAACTGGGAAATACTTTAAGAAGTAGATGAAATCCATGTTGTTGTACGGTATTCATCAAAGACAACCATTCAGATATGGGTTTAAGCCAGTAGAAAGTCTCTTATTGGCTGCTGGTGACTACACTGAGTGCTCAGGGCACCTTTAGAGTCCCAAGCCTTTCTCCAAGTTTTTAACCACAAAACCCACATCCTGGGCTAACATACTCAGTCAACAATAACAATTAGTCAGAAGTGGAACCACAGAAGCAGAAAAGCAAGGTTAGTACATGGAAGGACTTTTCTAGCATTATGGATTTTGGTAAATCAGGCCAATTTTTTTTCATTTTGGAACAAAATTTGTTGTGCTGCCTATGTGCTAAGTTTTGTGGCCTGAGTGATACTTCCATTATATATGGTAGTTGTGATATGGTCTGGGGGGCCTGTTACAGTGTTCAAATATAGACAAAGATAGAGGATTTTAAAGACTTGGTGAAGCAAATATAAATGACAGAAACATGAACTCTGATTGTTAACATGTACACTCTAAATCTAGCTGTAAAACATAATGCTCTAGCTAGAAATGGATTTTCCTCATATTACTTGAAAAGTACATATGAATCTATGAAGCAGTAATTTTTCGGCAATAATATTTTTCAGTCAAATTTAACAAGTAACTTTGAAATACTCCCTGAGATTTTGTGTGTGTGGGGGGGGGGGTTGTTGATGTTGTATATGTTTGTGGTATATTGTGTATGATGTATGTGCAAATATGTGTGTGTTTGTATATAAGTATGGGTATGTCTGTTCATGCATAGAAGCCAAAGGAAGATGCCAGATATCCTGTTATTACATGCTATGTCTTATTCATTTAAGAGAGGGTCTCACTAAATCTGCAGCTGTGCCTGTGGCCAGGAAGCCTTGGCATCTCCCCTATCTTCATGCTTCCCCAATGTGACCATGTCCGTCTTTTACCTCATTACAGCTACTCCTTGAACTCAGATTCTCATTATTTTGTCACAAGCACCCTAATCTACTGAGCTGTTTCTCCAGCCCAGTTTCTGAGATTCCAGAGGAACATAAAAAAGTGCTACTATTACCTCAATCATAAGAGTTACTAGTTAAAAATGACTATAATGATAAAAATGTTGACAGAAAGGGAAATGGGGGGCATGCTGAGGTGTAGTTATGATAGGAAAGTCACCACAAAGACTCAGTAGATTAAGACACTTGCCTCTATGCCTGGTGTCCTGAGCCATAATTCAAAAGCCACATGGTGGAAGAAGAAATCCAACTTGTTATGCATTCTTTTTATCAGCTGACTATGTAAATGATAAGTGTGAATGGTAAGCCTAAGGACTATTTTGTAAACATATGACTAAGAGAGATAATAAGCCAGAAATGGAAAATAGTATATTTTCATTTAATTAAAAACATGCAAGGAAATGAGTCTGACCCTCTTAAAAAAGAAAAAGAAAAAAGAAAAAAACACGGGCAAGAAAATAGAAAACAGCAAATTGGCACACATAAGTATGACCTATCAACACACATATAAATGTAAGTGTTTTAAGAGATTCAAATACAATGACAACTTTGTTGAAATGTATTAAAGAAAATAAAATCAAGCCTTTCTATTCTTTGTCTAAAACAAATCGACCTCAAATACAAGTGCAGATCAGGTTAATGTAAAGAACAAATATTCCACACAGATACAGCAAATAAGAAAGTAAATAGATACCACTGCAGGTATAGACTGTAATGGATCATAATTAATATGTGTAGAAATCACAACAAATCCCAGCATGTTGAAGAATTAATAAGTGTATTAGTTTTCACTGATCATAAACGCAGTGAGTTAAAATAATGCAGTGGATTTCTCAGCAGTTCTAGACTTAGAAATCTGACTCAAGTGTCTCTAAAGTCAAGTGTTGCCTGGATTCTATTTCTCTTTGAACATTCTCTTCCCGAAAAATCCATTTGCTTGCTTTGCAACCTTTTAAAGATCATCAAGGTTTTGTGTTTTAACAGATAGCCATCATCTTCAAACTGTGAGTGCTGTAACTGTGCAGCCATTTTTAGTATTCAGGGCCCATTCAGACCCCTTCTGTCCCCCTTCTATAAGTAGGGGCATACCATGGTTGGGACAAAGTATCCTCAAAGTAAAGCACATTGCTCACAACATGGTGCTGTTGGGACATAATAGAATCTCTAAGTATTGGGACCTAGTAAGAAGGTTTGGGATCACTAAGAGTGGGCTTTCGGGGGGATCCTGGGACCTAAGCCTATTTCTCTTTCTGTTCTTAGCTCCTCAACCATGAGCTGAGTGTGTGTGTGTGTGTGTGTGTGTGTGTGTGTGTGTGTGTGTGTGTGTGTGTGTCTGTGTGTGTGTGTGTCTGTGTGTGTCTGTGTGTGTATGTGTGTGTGTGGTGTGTAAGTGTGTGTATATGTGTGTGTATGTGTGTGGTGAGGGTATTTGTGTGTTTCTTTCATGTGTTCTCTACTCTGGCGTACTATTGCAGATTAGTAGCAATGGGGCTATCTAATCAGAGACCACATACACTGATACTCTAAGACAAACCTTTGTTGTGTGTGTGATGATTATCTCCAATATTTGTTATAATAACACTAAGTTGACTAACGTGAGGCCTCTTGGTTTATAGTATGATAATTCAGAAGATTCTGCTTATTTCGAGGCAGTTGATCAACAGATTTAATTTCATGGTCACCTTAAAGGTTCTTTGTCATTTGACTCTATATGTTTACTAGTTTTACAGTCATCTTTCTTTTTAGTGTATTTACTACAATAAGATATGAGAAAATGTCCAGGTCACATCTGACAGTGTACTGAAAAACTTGATTAAACCAGCAATTCTTTGAATGAAAATCATTTTGAAAATGACTTCAGAGGAAGTAGACAACCTAAAAAGCCATTTGAATAATAAACAAACCATCAGTAAAACTTCAGGCCAGAAATGTTTGCTTCTTAGAGGTCTGTTTTAGTTTCTCTTGGTTTAATTTTGGGAAGTCGTATATATCTAGAAGTTTTTCCATCTTCCTTCTAATTTTCCAGGTTTTTGGAATATAGTTTAATAAGTTCTCTTCAGTGACTCACCTCTCTCTCATTAGTATCTGTTGTAATGTAATCATTTTCATCTCAAATTTTATTAATTTTGGTTTTCTCTTTTTCTTTTGATTAGTTTGTCTAAAGGTGAGACAATTTTGTTTATTCCTCTAAAAACCAAGTATTTGGTTAATATGCTTGCAAGTATTATATGTTCTTGACAAATTGCTACTTTATTAATGTAGACTAGTTTTCATCATCCTTTTTGACCGATTTTGGTTAGAAGTTAGCTTTGTCACATAGTGGAATAAGCTAGGCCAGCTTATTTTCAGTTTCTGTTTCCTTGATAGATACCTTTCACACCATGTTTTCATTGTCTGTGTATTTTTATCAGTGAGGTATTTCTTGATGGCAATAGAAAGTTTTAAAATTAATTTTAAATCTGTGCTCAATGTAAGGCTTCCTTTCCATGCAACATTACATATTTCCCAGCTCCACGGACTAAAATGTAATCTTCCTGCTCAAAGAGGTGACTACCCAACAACAACAAACTTGTTCTGTTAGGATCTCTCCAGCCATCAGCATGGAGTGAGGGGTGGGATGTGGGCTCTTAACAGCTAGTTTTGGGGTACTGGCTGCAGGCATGAATTTCATTGTCTGAGGTTTGAAGGGATTGCACAGAAAGACCAGCTTTTAACCTGAGCCGCTTTTGTACCAGCAACCTACAATTTTTGCCCAAGTATCTTTGCTTCCATGAGATCCTGAGCAGGTGAGTTCCCCTCTGGAGTTCATGTGATCTTCCAGATCTTTGTTCACTTTGTCTGCGGGAGTGTACTTTGCAGTTTGGAGACAAATTATCACTGGATTTCCACCCTCCCCTACAGGGCATTTTCTTAGCTCTCCCAGTGTCCATCACCTCCTTTGTCTAGTCCAGGTCATAGAGAGCATAAAGGCTGTCTCTCTAGCTAGGTTGTCTTCTATTTATTTTGGGTTTTGCAGCATTTGCTCCTGAGGTCTTACTTTTCTGTAGATTTAAGTCCTAGAACAAGGGAGGTGTTACTGTAGGTTTCTTGGTCTCGGGCAGCCAGAGGCCCAGACACACAGACCTGAAATGCCAGACCCCTTAGCAGCCTGCCGCTGCTGCTCAGGCTCCCAGAAATGACTCAGACACTTATATGAAATTCATGCTGTTTGGCCTATGGCTCAGGCACATTGCTAGCTTGCTCTTACATCTTAACTCAACCCATCTCCATTAATCTTTCTGCCACGTGGCTCGTGGCCCACCTGTGTTCCTCACATGTTGCTCCTTTGGGCTTCTGGCTCTGTGTGCCTGACTCTGCCCTGATTCTCCTTACCTATGCTCTGATTTCTCCTCCTACTTTTTCTATGGTGCTTGTCATGGGCCAAAACAGCTCCTTTATTTAAAGATTGATATTCACAGCATGCAGAAAGATATTCCCACATCACCTCCTCCTTTCTGTCTAATAAAAAAAGAAGCTTTTGATTTTAACATAGCAAAATTACTTATAACAAAATAGCCATCAAGCAAGAATTGTACTTACAATATCTAATCTAATTGTATTTAGCAAAATTAAAGAGAACACTCTATCATCTACCTTAGTCTTATGAATCTAAAGTTTCATATCCAATATACTTTACAAATGGCTAAGAAAAACTATACCTATAACTATCTAATCTTCAACTACATCAAAGACCACAGAAGGATACATTTACCCAAGTAAACCGGAAGAGCAAGCAACTTCCAAAGTCTAAAAATGACAGAGATGACATCTATCTGCCTGGACAGTCACCCAAAGTTCCTTTATAAAGGAACTACAGGCCTACAGGCCCAGAGTCTCTTTTCATTTCAGTGAAGCAGGAAATCTGCTCTGCCCATTCATCAGTTGCTTCTCCTCGAGTCCTGAAGAATGTCTGAAAGTTTTCTCTACAAAGCAGGAACCTGAATGACCATCTCGTCTTGTTCTGCCAAAGTTCAGAGGTCACTTTCCCATGGAACCTGCATGTCCAGTTTAAACAGCATACTGTCAAGCAGTCAATATAAGAACTGGTTCATGTCCAGTGGCTAACCTATGCCACAAAGAAACTAATCTCCATACTGTGTTTCTTCGATTCCCATTCTTCTCTTGAAGTACATTGGTGCTGCCAGGAGCTGGCCTGTCTCACTGTCCAGAAAAGTCTAAGTTCTTAAACATTTTAAATGCCATATTCTGTAGGTTTTAGAAGTCTTTGACGATTACCTATCTAATTGAATTATATCTTTGTATACCTAAAAATCTAACTAACATGAATTTCTTAACTATACATTACAATTTTAAATCAGTTCTGAAGGGAGAGCTAGCAAGCTATATGCCTGGGCCTGAGGCTGATCAGCCAAAAACTAATGAAAGTATCTGTGTGTCACTGTGGGACTGCGCGTCTGCGGGTCTGCAGGTCTGTGGGCCTAGACCTTGAGGTTAGGCCCGAAAGTCTGGGCCAGAAACTTCATACTACACAGTTCCATAAACATCATACCTTAAACAAGAGTAGAAAAATACATACAGCATAAGAGAATTGACCTTAAATTTGTATCAATAAACCAAAATCCATAACAATGTAAAACATTTTGAGATTAACAGCTGATTTCCTGATCTAAGTAAATGTAATAATCTAATTTTTTTAAAATCATTCATATACCGCATCCCCCTTTTCTTCTTAGAAAGAGATTGACTATGACCATTAACCATTTATAATGAAAATAAACATTTATAAGCAATACTTTGGGAATTTGGGCATAGTTTTCAATTACTGCTTCCTGCTGAGTATGGGGGGGGGGAGTAAAAATCTCAAGGATTGTTGAGACTGGATCACAGTCTTCAGTCCTGGAGCTGATACGGCCATCTCTTCCCATCAAGTTTTTTCAGGGGGTCTTGGTTGATGAAACCATATTTGCCTGGAAGCAATTCACAGGTTCTCAACTTCTGTGGAAACAAAAGCAGAACTCTTCCAAAGCAATAAATCCTTAGACACAAATTTCAAAATCAAAATACCTTTAAAATATATATTCATGTTTAACTTAGTAGCCTTTGCATTTGCAATCCATTGTCTTTCTGCAGTTAGCTCATTAACAGTTAAAAATTAAAAGAAAACACAATAGCAACCAAAATCCAGATTTTGTGTCTATTTTCGATCTTTACATGACTTATTATATTTTTATTACTCTATTTTTCTTTTTAAAGACTTTCTCTACCTTCTTTCTTTTCTCTCTGAAGCCTATGTACCTTTAACACACATTGTAACCCGTTTACAGGTTGATTTTTTTTATCTGATTCTGTTTTATTGTAAATCCTTAATCATCTTTCAACCAGAAGAGCTTTTAAAATACACTCTCTTAAAGAGCTGCATAGTTTTTGCAGATAAAGCTGAATCAGTAAGTTCTCTTAAAGGGACCGCATCTCTGTTCATGGCCAGCAAACAGAGCCGACCCAAGAAAATGCTGTTACTAAGAAGCCGTCTTTGTTTCCATTTTGTTCAAAATAAACAGAAACCTTAAATCAATCACATGCTACTGAGTCTTCTGTGAGATTTCAGGAACTGGCCTGATTGTAGCTTACACTGCCTGCAGCCTATCTGCCGGCACCGTTTTTAATATGACCCTGACACCATGCTTTCTTTGTACAATGACCCACTTCAGATAGACAATTTGGAAGCTTCTTTGGCTCACTCTCTGTGCTAAAACACTTTTAAAAACCTTCTCAGGATTTAAGTGGATATTTTGCCCACCAAGGGATGCCATCTGTTACAATGTAGTAGTTCCTTGGTCCCTGGCAGCCAGAGGCCCAGAGACCCAAAGACCTGCTGCCCCAGACTCCTTAGCCACCCACTGCTCCTGCTCAGGCCCCCAGAAATGACTCAGATACTTATATTAACTTCATGCTGTTTGGTCTATGGCTCAAGCACAATTGTTAGCTTGCTCTTACATCTTAACTCATCCCATTCTCATTAATCTGTCTGCCACGTGGCCTGTGGCCCACCTGTATTCCTTACATGTTGCTCCATTGGGCTTCTGGCTTGGTCTCCCTGACTCCACCCTGCTGCTCCTAGATATGCTCTGATTTCTCCTCCTACTTTTTTCTATGGTGCCTGTCATGGGCCAAAACAGCTCCTTTATTTAAAGATTGATATTCACAGCATACAGAAAAACATTCCCACATCAGGGAGGAAGGGAGTGAGGGGGCTCTTTTCCCTGTAACTTTCTTCAGAATTCTGAACTGACATCTTTATTTCATCATTAAACTAAACAGTGGTTTCCAGAAAGGTTGGATTCTCTCCTGTGTGAGAGGGAGACTGTAGAGGGAAGAATTTCTAGAACTATATTATAAGGACTTTGGACAAAGACAGGGGTCATTTACTGAGATTGACTAATTTTATGAACTTACCCTGGCTGAACCACAAAGTGAAACCATAATTTATTAGGGTGTGCCACATGCTAGATAAATGATTATGTGGCGTCCATGTGATATGTGTCCAGTTAGTGGGGACACGTTTGAAGCACCCCGATCTGAACTTGGCTCTCTAGGGCTGTTAGCCTAGATTATGCTGCCACTCAAGTGCCCCCGGTCTCAGACCTTAGCAGGGGATGCTGGCAGTCCTTGGAACTATGCTTACTTTGCTTTTAGGTTACACAATCAGCTTGTAGTTGTAGCATGGACCCTTTTCCTTCACTGTGTGGAGTTAACTTTCATCACTGTTATAGCTGCAGTTTTCCTCAGTTCCCACACTGTCGGCTCCTCTTCTGTGGGGTGGTCTGTGGGTGGTCTTCCTGTAGCAGGTGCATGTTTTTTGGAAATTGTTCTTATTCCAAAATTAGTTTGTCACAATTATGTGAATTAAAAGGCAGACTTGTTGAGTGGACAGTGGTGCCTTGCCAGTGTTTCTCAGTGTGTGTGGCTTCATGGGAGCCAGCCAGAGCCTGCTGAGGTTGTCAAAGCCTTGCCTTTTTCTCTCTGGTCACTTTGGCCATCCATGCCCAACTGTAAGCTCTTTTATTTTTCTTCTTAAGTGTTCCAGAACATGATGCCTTTTGACCCTAATGTTACTTCCTCCCCCATCAACATTTGTCTCTGCTTTATGGCTCTGTTCCTCTTTGCCATTAGTGGTCCCAGCAACTGCTTTTTCATTCCTAATGGCCCTCTGTTCTTTCTTTGTTATAGTGTCGCATATCCTTGACACCCAACTGTTCATTCACAGAGATATTGAGGAAATGTTTTTCTCTGCTATACTATCCCTGAAATCTAAATTGTAGTATTTTAGTTATTTAGACCCAACATTTTTTAATATATAAAGGGTAAATAGAAGGTCTTTGTTTCTCTTGTAGCATAATTTTGTTTTGCATTTTCATATTATTTCCTTTCCTTGTGTGCCTGTGTGTGTGTGTGTGTGTGTATGTGTGTGTGTGTGTAGTTTGTGCATTAATGTTTGATAGATAAGGATTCACAGCATAGGTGTAGAAAGCAAAGGACACCCTTAGCTCCTGATCCCTGGTTTCATTCTGGTTTGAGGCAGGTTTTCTTATTGTTTGTAGTATATATGTAAGATTAGCTGGCACACAAGATTCCAGACATTCTCCTGTCCCAACCACTCCCACTGCTGTGTCACTGGGTTTGCAGAAACGCAGTACCACATATGACTTTACTTGGTATGATTCCCATTTTTGGTTGTCAGTGTGATCACATCTGTAATTAACTAAAACTCAAGCATATAGGTTTACCTTTGTGGGACTTTTTGTAACCAACCACTTGAAGTTGGAAGATCTACCTTAAATCTGGACCATACCTTCTGCTAACAGCCTGTATAAAGGACATGGAAGAAGGAAGTTCTTATTCTTTTCCTGTTTGTACTCAATGTCTATGGCAAGTTCATTCCCTCCCTGGCATTAGAGCCTAGCCATTCAGTATTCCATCCTATACAGAGGACCAGCTGAGACCTCCAGCCTCATGGACTGCGCATTACGGGATTCCTTGTCTTTCCATTGGTAAACTAGCTGGACCACAAACTGAAACCATTCTGATACATACATATCTACATCTGTAATCTACCTACCTACCTACCTACCTATCTATCTATCTATCTATCTATCTATCTATCTATCGATCTATCTACCTACCTACCTATCTATCTATCTATCTATCTATCCATCTATCTATCATCTATCTATCTATCATCTATCTATCTATCATCTATCTATCTATCTATCTATCATCTATCTATCTATCCATCTATCTATCATCTATCTACTTGTCTATCTTTTTGTCTCTATAATCTCTCTATATCCTCTATCCATCCATCATCTATCACCTACCTACTTATTTATCTACATATATCTATCTGTAATCTATCTACCTATTTATCTAATCAGTTCTGTTCCTCTAGAGAACCCAGTGTATTTACTTGGCATCTGAGGATCTAAACTCCGATATCCATACATGCAGAGCAAACATTTTACTCATTAATATCCCCAGGCCTAAAGCAAATTAAAAAATAAAGATCTCTAATTCATTCATGAACTTCTCATCATTCATATAATTATTTTTGTTTATATTTTTAAAACATTTTTAAAATTATTAATAATTTTTCTGTAACATACCATCCACTGTGTTAATACTTTTGATTTCATGATGCTGTATATTCTATGTGAATTTCCTTAGAACTATTTTTTTTTTCTGGTATTTTCTCAACTTTTTTTGCAGTGTTCATTGACAGAAGATTTTACATTTCCTTGGCAACATCATTTTGCTTTGTATTTTTAAACCTTTTGTTCCTCATTGATACATCTAGTGTGTCAATGTCTTGTCAATAGGATAGGAGAATTGATCAGGAAAACATTTTCCTCTGAAGGTAATGTGTACCATGTCATAGGCTGCACAGGCTTTGGTCCCATCTAGACACCAATGGTGTCTCTACAAACTATAACAGATGACTCCGAGGACTTGATGAATGTGGTATCAAAGTCAGAGACACTGTTCTTTTCTCATCTTCACTTAAAAATTTTATTTTAAAAGATTTTTTCCATATATATATAACTGCTCTCTCTCCCTTCTCTTCTCATAGTCCTCCCTCAGCCTCCCCATACTTTCCCCCAAGGAGGGCAAGGAATCCCAAGATGGGTCAGCTCAGTCTGGCATGTCAAGTTGAGGTAGGTTCAAATCTCTCATCCCGGTATAAAGGTTGAGTTAGGTGTTACTCTGTAGTGAATGGGCTTCAAGATGCCAGTTCATGCACAGGAACATAGTTTGATCCTACTCCAAGAGGCTCCACAAATTGCCCACACCATTTGACAGTTGTCTACGTTGAAGGGTTTAGCTCCTTTCCTGGAAGGTTCCTCAGTGGTTGTTTCTGATTCAGTGAGCTCCTAATAGCACCAGTCAGCTATCTCTGTGGGTCTCATCATCAGGACCTTGATCCTCTTGCTCATATAATCTCCCTTCTATCTCTTATCAGGTGAACCAGGAGCTTGACCAGGTGCTTAGCTATGGGTCTCTGCCTCTGTTTCCATCAATTGCTCGATAAAGGTTCTACAATGACAATTAGGATGGTCATCCATTTGATGATAGGGGAAGTCTTGTTTAGGCACTGTCTATACTATTACCTGAAATCCCAGCCAGGGACATCTTGTGGGTTCCTGAAGGTTTCCTTAGGAGCAGTTTTCTTTCTAACCCCCCAGTGGCTCCCTCTATCAAGATATGCATATCTTTTATCTCTCTCTTTGTTGCTCTTCTCACCCAACCATCTCCCACCTCAGATACACTGTTCTGCAGCAAGTCACCCAGGGTGATGGTATTCTAATGGCCAAGAGGTACATATAATTTGTGATACAGTGAGTGAGCCACTCAAGAAGCCTTGGAGGGCATACCATACATGGAAGTTGGGTTGAAGTGTGGTTAGATTTGTTCTTAAAATGGCCCCATGCACCAATGTTTTACACAGGGTAGGAAGCTCTGTAAATAGAGGTAGCCATGTGGAACAGCACAATGGTGTGTATTCTTTTACAACTCCTTGTGGAACTCAAAACCACTGATGGTTGCCTATTGCCTGAAAAATATTCATGACTTCTTGGTGCTAATATGAACAATCCACGTTCCACTATATACAACTTCTGAATTGTAAGAGGACTTGCCACATTTAAACAAGCTAAGGCTGGGAATCAAGAACATCCTATGCAAGGTACTTTGTTCCTTTCTCAACCTGGCAATCAGAAGCCTCCATTTTTCATAATTCTCTTTTATGTGCACCATGTTACAACATTCTCCAATATTCTCAGGAAACAGCAACTGTTTGCTCTTTGGTTTTATTTCTTAAGTGGAAAATGGGTTTTCTCGTGCCTCTCAATCATTTTTTCGCAAATCCGTGTCTTAATTTATGGTTAAAAAAACTTTGGTGTATTTGATATTAGTCAGTGGCATAACTTTTATTTAAAAAGCAATGAAAGCACCAGCATAATTTGAATAACCTGTTATAGGCTGATTATTTTTCCTTCTGAAGTCATATGTTAATAACCCAATCCCTCAGTGGGATCATGTTAGGAGGAAAGGCTTTGGGGCAGCCATGGTTAAACTCAGTCACGAACATGGAGCCCAAATTATAGCATCATAAGTAGAAGAAACAAAGGAACCATTTTCTGCTCACATACACCATGACCAGGAAGAATGCTTTCACTGAGGGAATGGTCACACTGGCACCTGGATCTCAGACATCAGTCACTACAAGTGTGAGAACAAAATTCTACTGTTTAACCCATGCAATCTATAGGATTGCAGGAGCCCAAACTTTAAGAAACCACTTCCACGGTGAACAATTTTCCCTTTCCTCCGTGTCTGTCTTTCAGTCTTACTAACACATGTACTGTTTATTTGTATTTTATTTCAAGGAAGAGAAAATGTAGGCCAGGGAATGGACAATGAGATAAACAGCCACTAATAGTCATAGTAAGGACAGTCACTGTGAAGCTGTTATAGGTTCTTGGGAATATCAAGCACCAACAAATGTCTTTTTTTGAAAAAAAAAAAAAGATTTTATTAGGTAATTACTGGTATTGACATGGAGTTAATCAGTTATTTAGTAATCACAGCATTCACAAACCTATCAATGTAGAGAAATCTCTTCATCTTCGCTGGTTATGGCACAAATAGGAAGCTTCTTTAGTATTTTCACAAGGATTTTGACTAGATTTGATTTTTAGGAATTTCTTAGTTAATTTTAAGGTTTATGTGATCTCTATGGTTATTGTTTTGCTCTTTATTTAAACATATATATTTCAAATTGATTTTTACTTGCTTTTATTGTATGACAGATTGCCTTGCATGATATCTGCTAACGACACGTGTGTCTAGCCCCTGTGGATCTCAGGAGAGCATATCATATCCCCTGGGACAGGAGTTTTAGACTAATGTGAGCTAATAAACAGGTTATTTTACTTGAAAATGGAATATGGGTTTTCTGCAAGAGCAGCCAGTATTCTTAACCTGAATATCTCTTCACCCCCCCCCATTCACCCTTTTTGGAGCTCTCTGGATTGATTTTGAGGTCTCATGCATGTGAGGCAAGTATTATGTCATTGAGTTACTGCCCTCAATTTTTCTTTATGTGTACATTTGCATGTGTGATTGCAGGCATGAACATGACATGGCATGTATGCAGGGGTCAAAGAGCAACCTTGGTTGTTGGTTTTTCCTTCCTTTCCTGACATGTTTGTGTCAGGGTCTCCTGTTCACTGTTGCATGTGGCAGGTTAGCTGGCCCCACAGCCACAGGATTCTCTGTTCTACCTGACCACAGGAGTGCATGGATTACAGATGCTTAGCTGGCTCTATGTGGGCTCTGGGGATCTGAACTTGGGTCTTCAGACTTGCAAAGCAAATGCTTTATCCTCTGAGCCATCTCTCCATCCCAGATATGGTTTCTCTGTGGGTATTGCTATCAAGAGGGAACACAGGTATCAAATTCAAGGTTATAGAGGCCATCATTACCAAGATGCAGCTGAAGTCCCAGCAGCAGCTGAAGGCAGGTAGTGCCACCTAACCATAGTTAATAAGCAGAGAGCAATGGATGAATGCAAGTATGCTGCTGCTTAGCCCCTTTCAACACTTACACAGTCAAGAATCACCAGCTAGGAAAGCTGCCACTCAGATGGGCTTGGCTTCCTACCTCAATTAATATAAGTAAAATAATTGTCCAAAGAATTATTTTGAACCTCTGCAAGCCCAGAGGTTCATCTCCTGTATGTCTCTAGAGAAGACTGACAACACTATCAAAATATTAGACCTAAAAATGGATACTTGTTTATATTAAACAAATTTAAATAAAAGTACAATTTCTCCATCTGAGGCTTTATTAAAAATGAGTAGATAGATGTTAGCTCTCAGCTTATTTTCACATATCGGATCCCTTTGCTACAGCTAATGTGGATATATGAACACTAAGTGTGGATAAAGCCTAAATGGCCTGAATAAACCTAATATGTAGTTTTGCAATATCAGGGTCCTATTTTTCTGTCATTGATTCTGATTTTGACAACTATAGGACTTTAGCCTAATCAAACACCAAGTTGTTTCTTGAACAGATCTCTTTGAAAAGAGCATTGGCATCATCTGTCACCATGTCAAGGAAACAAAGTTTCAGGTAATATAATTCTTTAACATAAAAATTCTTATTAACTAACTGCCCATTAGCCAAGCAGAACTCCTCATAACATCTTGAAAGCCTCTCTTGTATTGTTTCTTCATTTTCGAATACTTTAGGAGATTTTAAATTTGCCTTGAGCTGATCCACTGACACCTGCCAGTCCTCAGCCAAACTCTGCAAAGATACATCATCCACTCCAAACACAGTTTGATAATGGTTCATGCTTTTCTTAAGATTCTGCACATCACTTTCCATTAAGAGGTTGGTCAGTAAAGGGATCACATTCAGTAGGTTAATCCTAAAGGCTTCCAGCCAAATCTTCAACTTTAGGAATTTCTGCTTCCTTTCAATGACTGCACCTGAAATATTAGGCAAGCAGAGGAAAGAATTGTGTCTTTTATGTAAAGGGAGATCGTTTGACACTTTTTCCATCAGGATTGGGAAATCATAGTCAGATGAATATTTGTTAGATATCAAGAAGATTGGTGGTACCTCCACGTTATTCTCCTGAAAGGTCTTCACACAGCTGGTCCGGATTTGCTGCAGGACCTGTTCTCTGTCAAAGGTTCGTGGTTTGATTTCCTCTTCATTTTGTAAGTCAGAGTCCACCTTGGTTCTTACAAAATAGAAATCCTTCTTCATCATGCTGATTGCTTTGGCAAGGTCTATATCATTTTTCTTAAAGCGTGTGGCAGAAACAATAATGAAGAAATCATACTCATGGAATTTTGTTTTTTCCAGATAATCTTTTGGTGGGAAACTTGTGGTTCCGATCCCAGGGAGGTCCCAAATCACCACACTGGGAATATTGGGGTGTGTGTATTTCTTTCTCTCCTTGGTCATTTCTTCCACTCCAACTTCAGCTGCATCTTCGTCTTCATGCCCAACTCCCCTCAGGACATTGATGAAGCAGGATTTCCCTGCTCCAGATTCCCCGGTTACAGCAATACTGAGTGGGGTACTATCAATTTCTCTTAATGTATCATTGATTAAAGCATTTGCCTCCTTCATGTTTCCTTTGGTCATACTTGACAGAATTAAAGTTATTTTTTCCTCAGAAATGATTTTGTCAGTTACCTTATACTTCTTAAAATAGTCAGCAAAGCTGGAGGCCAAATCATCATTCTTAGATGTGGAGAAGAGCTGACCCATGACTGTGAGCAAATGAAGACCCTGAAAAGAAGAAGGGAGAGGAAGGACAGTGTGTATGAAATATGAAAATCTCTGTTTTAGCAAATTAAAGTAGGTTGCCACAAGCCATCCTTAATGGGTATAATTACTGCTTTCCCACTGGGTTCTTTTTACACAGTTGGGACTTTGTATCCTCTGACTAACATCAGCTTATTTTCCTCTTCCACAGCTTTGCCTGCCACCCGGCTTCCCACCTCTATGAGTGGTTACTCTAGGTTTCAGGTATAAGTGACATCGTAGGGCCATGCTTTCTGCTGAGACCATCACATGAGACTTCAATGGTTTAGTCTCCATTGTCTCTTCACAGACCCATCATACCTTTTCAGGCTCCTCTGTGCCTCTGAGCCATGGAGACCACATCAGCAATGGTCTTTCACCTTCTAGCTCCCAGTATAATTCAGCTGGATCTGGTCATGAACTCCTTGTTGCCCTGCTTGGGCTGCATGTCTTACTGTGCCTGTATCCACTATTCTTTGTACTACATGCTATTTGGCCTTTGTGAACTGTTCACTATGGTATTTTTAAGGAAAATATTTCCATCCTCTTATTCCTTCTGTTTAGATATGGCAAGGGTCCCTTAATTTTTTTGACCTCTGGTTGTTGACATATATTTTAAAGGTATTTTGATTTTGAAATTTGTGTCTAAGGATTTATTGCTTTGGAAGAGTTCTGCTTTTGTTTCCACAGAAGATGAGAACCTGTGGATTGCTTCCAAGCAAATATGGTTTCATCAACCAAGACCACCTGAAAAAACCTGATGGGAAGAGATGGCCGTATCAGCTTCAGAGCTGCAAACTGATCCAGTCTCAACAACCATGAGATTTTCAACGCCCCTTAATCAGCAGGAAGTAGTAATGGAAAACAATGCCCAAATTCCCCAAATATTGTTTCTAGATGTTTGTTTTCATTATAAATGATTAATGGTCATAGTTAATCTCTTTCTAAGAAGAAAAAGGGGATATGGTATATAAATGATTTTTTTAAAAAATTAGATTATTGAATTTACTTAGATTAGGAAATCAACTGTTAATCTCAAAATTTTTTACATTGGTATAGATTTTGGTTTATTGATACAAATTTAAGGTCAATTTTATTATGCTGTATATATTTTTCTATTCTAGTTTAAGGTATGATGTTCATGTAACTGATTTAAAATTGTAATGTATAATTAAGAAATGAAGGTTAAAAGGCACCTTTGATAATCAAACTTATAGTTAGGTTAGTTAAGATTTTTAGGTATACAAAGATATGTTTCAATTAGGTAGGTAATCTTCAAATACTTCTAAGACCTACAGAATATGGCATTTGAAATGTTTTAAGAACTTAGACTTTTCTGGACAGTGAAACAGATCTGCTCCTGGCAGCACCAATCTTCTTCAAGAGAAAAATGGGCATCGAAGAAACTCCATATAGAGTCTACTCTATTTGTGGTAATGGTTAGCCACTGGAGAAGAACCTGTTCTTATATTGACTGCTTGACAGTATACTGTTTAAACTAGACATGCAGGTTCCATAAGAAGATGACCTCTGAACTTTGGCAGAATAAGCCGAGATGGTCATTCAGGTCCCTGCTTTACAGAGAAAACTGTCAGACATTCTTCAGGACTCAAGGAGAAGCAACGGATGAACTGTGCCAAAATGGACAGAGCAGATTTCCTGCTTCACTGAAATGATAAAAGACTCTGGGCCTGTAGGCTAAAGATGGATACCCCAACTTTATAAAAGAACTTTGAGTGACTGTCCAGGCAGATAGGTGTCATCTCTGTCCTTTTTAGATTTTAAAAGTCGCTTGCACTTCTAGTTTGCTTGGGTAAATATATCCTTCTGTGGTCTTTGATGTAGTTGAAGATTAGATAGTTATAGGTACAGTTTTTCTTAGTCATTTGAAAGATATATTAAATATAAAACTTTGGATTCATAAAGATAAGATAGATGATACAGTATTTTCTTTAATTTTGCTAAATACAAATAGACTAGATATTATAACTATAATTCTTGCTTGATAGCTATTTTGTTATATGTAATTTTGCTATGTTAAAATTGAAACCTTCCTTTTTGATTAGACAAGAAGGGTGAAGTGATGTGGGAATGCGTTTATGTATGCTGTGAATCTCAATCTTTAAATAAAGGAGCTGTTTTGGGCCATGACAGGCACCATAGAAGAAGTAGGAGGAGGAATCAGAATAGGTAGGAAAGGAAGGGTGGAGTCAGAGGCAGATCTAGCTGAAGCTACCAAAGGAGCAACATGTAAGGAGCACAGGTGAGCCCCGGGCCACGTGACAGACAGGTTAATAGAAATGGGTTGATTAAGATGTAAGAGCTAGCTAGCAATGTGCCTGACCCATAGGCCAAACAGCATTAAGTGAATATAAGAATCTGAGTCATTTCTGGAGTCCTGAGCGGGCGGCTGGGTGGCTAAGCAGTCTCGGGCAGCAGGTCTGTGAGTCTCAGACCTCTGGCCACCTGGGACCTAGAAACCCACCTACTACAGGTTGTCACACCGTCCCTTATTTTTCTCAATTTGCTTTTTTACTGAGATCTCTTTATTTGTACACTTTTTTATGAATCCTTTCTAATCTGTAATATATAACATTTTCCAATAAGGAGTTGGATTGGAGGCCAATGGCCAACCCTCCTTCTAAAGTGAACGTGGACCAAATTTTGCAAAGTATACTGCATATTTATTTATAGGTGGTGTAGTGTCTACCAGTCCAGTCACCGATGCCACACAGATATGTCCTAGGACCAGTTTTCTTTGATGGCACTTAGTCTCCCCAAATAACTGAATCAGCAGCCAAGTCAGATAAAGGACTGTTAGGGCATCACCAATCCCAGTGGATGTTTGCACACAGATGTACAGGTGGAGCACCTATAGCATTACAAATGAACACAGATACATGTGCAGGGCACAAGAGAAAGAGTAGTCAGTAGGCTGAGTTGATATTGATAACAGTAACTACTGAAACGTGGATTTGTCAATATGTGTTGACCCTTAGAATATTCCAGAAGCTTGACTTCATGGATAGCCCAGTGGGAAAGGTGGAACTGGCAGGTAGTAGGTCAACTACAGTGGAGACAACAGGTGTATATGAACATGTATAACTCAAGTCTTCAGCAATAGGAACACATGGTAGTTTTTCATGTGTTAATCCATAGCCTGCCGTGTCCTGAAAACCAAGAAGCACATGCCATGAGCAAAGTAGGCTATCAATCTTTAGGTGCCACAAGACTCTATTCCTTGGGTTCATGTAAAATCAAGACACAAGAAGATATCATGAAATGGCAAACAGGTAAAGCCAGTGGCATTTCTATAAAAGTGTTTGTGTGCCCTGAATGCTGTGCAGCCATGTGAGATCAGCCTATATGTGTGGATGCTCAGACAGGACAAGAATATGTCAATTTGTTATTGACTAGGCAAGGCAGGCATCTTCATGGACAGATTCCTGCATTCAATAACTTCATACTATCTATTGTTTATTGTTAGCTAAAATGTTACTGTGAAAGCTGTGGGTTCCCAGAGGCATGTTCTGTACATCACTTTGAAAATGAGCATGCTTAAGAAATGCAGTCCTTAAATGAGCATGCTTAAAAGTCAGCCTACCCCTATATGAATAAGTATATAGACTCCTTAAATAAACTCTCCATTCTCCTTTTGTTGGGGAGTGAATTAAAGCATCACTTTGGAAATAACTCCTGTGACAGACAGCTCTGCCTGGCTGAGGTATAAATATTTCTCTGCTGTGTTATATTTGACTGGTTTATTATGTCTTTGAGCTTACTAAGATGTGAACTTAGTGCATTGGTTTTTTATTGCTAGTTGAACTAAAGGGGTCTGTGTCAGGAAGGAGCCCTCTTCACTGCCAGAGATAAAGCAGGATAAGGACACATCTCAGGGACATGGATAGCATGGTGGTCCTGAGAAAGATTTCTGGCCCTTCTGAATCTTCAGAACTTTTTCCAATCTAGCCAGTGTTATAAGACCCTTGAGCTAGCTCTTCAAAAAGTCTTAGGAGATTGGAAGAAATCCAGGGCTAATTTTAGGAATGTAATCTATTAGCCAGGGCCTCCTCATTTTGTAAGGCAACTCCATTTTGGTTGGACTGTGATTATTGTAGAAATGATAGTGATTTGGTTTCCATAGCTAAAATCACTTATATTCCTAGACTCTTGCTTCTCCTGCCCATAGACTGCCTGAATACAAGCACACACTACAGGCTTCTCACCAATCACATGGCACAACAGACTTTCCTCTCTCTGAGACCCATGAGAAGGGATTCCCCATTCTGACATGTGAGCCCAATCACAGAGCCTCTGCTATGCTGCAGTCTGTGTGTTCACCATTACCCTTCACAATCCTTTTGAACAAATCTCTTACTGCCCAGTGTGCTTCTTGAATCCCAGACCCGGGGTCTTTCCTAACAGTACAGAGATCAGAGAGGGAGTTTCTCATCCTATAGATCTGCATAAAGGCATTGCAGAGGGAAAGATGTGACTATGTTTGTTTTATTGATTGGATAGTTTGCTTTTCATGTTCCAGAATATTCAGATGTGTGATTATTATGCAACTTAGTCCTGTAAAACTCAAAGTCAAAATTTTAATCAAATAAAGAAAATAGTTCTCATGTTAACTAATCTTTATTTTTTTTAGCTTCATGACACATCTTGTATAGTCATCTTATTTCATCTACTACATACTGAGATATATGTTTTCTAATGTGCTTCAAGTAAAAATTAAAACTTTAAGACAAAATTTAAGATTGAAGCTCGTGTAATGATACAGAATAAAGAATCAGAGCAGAAGACTTTAAGAATAGCCTAACAGAATAAATATAACAATTCTTTTGCTTTCTTATAATGTATTTGGTGTATGTTTACACGAATGTGCATATAATGTTTTGTCTACATGTATGCCTATGCTCATATACTGCTTTCATGGTACCAAAGCGCCCTGCAGAGAGCATTAAGCTAAATTAAAACTATTAGATTGACCTAATGCTTTTTGGTTTACATAAATTAAATAAATCTTTACAAATAACTTATATTTGCTAGTAAAAGATTAGTCGGCCTTCAGAATCAATATGTATTCTTCTCTTGGCTGCTTGCCAATTTAGTTAATAATTGTCTGTTAAAAGTTATCATGTTCTTTACTTTGCTAAGACAAATTGCAGCTGGCATGATTACGGTTATCTCCCAATAGGACAAAGTTTCTATTCAGAGACCACAGAGGCTCTTCTCTGAGCCTGCCCTGTCAGGAAACAAGAGCATAGCTAACAAAACTGAGCAGCGCCACTGCCCAGAATAAAATCCACAGACATGTTTCCTAAGGTCAGCAAATGGTTCGAGTTAAAACTTCGCTGCATTCTAATTAGAAGCACACATCGATTGGGTTTTGTCTTCCTAAGATACAAGCTGTGCAGCCTCTAGTTTAACATATCTGTGTGTCCTGTTGTTGTCTGTCCCCTTTCTGAGCTCTGGCTGCAGCAATGGGGTCAGAGCCTCATTCTTGGTAACATCTCCTAGGTCCTGTTCTGACAAATTGGTCTGATTATGGTTATGGCTCTATGAAAAAGCAACCAGATTATATCCCTCCCAGGTCATCAGGGCCACAAATAACTTTTCATTGCATAGTTGTTTATCACATCATTATATCTCAGGATATTAAAAAAGTAAAAAAAAAAAAAAAAGATTAAAAAAAGCAGGAGAAAAATGTTTAAAAGGTTATATGTTTGCTGATATACATACTTTTAGAAGTGTTGAAAGAAAAGATATTTAAATTGGGTTTGTTCTAAGATAGAGGATGGATGTAGAGTAAAAATAAGTATATGGGTATGATTGAGATATCTATAGTTAAAGGTTATTAAAATTTCTAATGTCAAAATTTATTACACAGTTACAAATTAAAATTTAGTCTTATTTTTAGCGACAAGATTTTCCTAAGATACTGATTTGCTTTTGGTAACATTTACAAAAGTAGACTTTAATTATTCAACAAAACCATAAGATAAAGGTTGTGGTAAGTTACAAAAAGCTTTATCCAACATCAATTTATGGTTAGTAGATAATAAATTTTTATATAATGTTAAGTGATTAGATATTTTCCTACCTAAATTGGTATGTACAATTTTTTTTGTAAAGTTTTCTAAGCTCTGATTTTTTTTTAAAGAAACTATTTCCATTTCCTGTTAACAGCCTGACTGCTGACAGGGACATGATCCCCATCCCAGCACTAACAACAAAGCAGAGGACCCAGCGACAGTGGCCACAAACTCCAAACCCTGCTCCCCATCCTGAGAAACATACCAACCCTACAGGCTGGTGGGGATGCTGCTCAGCTCCTGGCCTGCTGGCTAGGCAATTTCTACTAAAATAGCAAAGTTTCCTACTTATCTCCAAAGCTGGACAGACAGCCAGCTTCACCTCTCATATACCTAACAGAGGAGGTGGTTAGACTTAAGCTTTTCTTACAGCTACTGAAATTAATTGTTTGGTAATAGGTTTGGCCAATCCCCAAAAGTAATGGGACCTTGATGAAAATCAAAATAGTTACATCTATCAGGGCAAGTATGTGCCTGGATCCACTGTATTTAGCCTGCATGAAAGTTATCAAGATTAAAGTGGCTGGGCATCTTTTCAAAAAGCCTTCCCTCTTTGGTCCCTCTTCCTTGTTCTAATTATGGACACTTTCAAATTGTCTTGGGTCAGCAGGTAAGGCCACTTGTCACTAAGCCAGATGACCTGAGTTCTAGTCCCATGATTCACATAGTGGTGGAAGAGAGCTGTGTTCCACAACTTGTCTTTAGACCTCCACATGCATGCCCTGGCATGTGGGCACCTAGCCCCAGTACATGAGTACACAGAAAGTGAATACATGAATGTAATAAAACACACACATAAAATGTATTGTACAAAATTCTCAAAGAATTACTAAAAACGAGAAAAAGGAAAATAAACAACAAAAATTGTTTTAAATGTCTTGCATTGAACATGAACACAACAAATGACAGCAATATATACCAATAATTACAAAAGGATGCATTTTTTCATTACCACCCCAAATTTAAATTTAAAGAGGATTCCCTAATTTAAAATGCCCTACAGCATCAGCTACTGTTATTTTAATAAAATGGCATGCTGTCAAATTTCCTTCTAAGCATTTCTGGTTAACAGAGATTAGTGATGCCCTCAGCCTTGCTCAGACAGGATTTTATTGTTATTATTGTTGTTGTTGTTGCTTATTTCCCATTTTTTGTTTTGCAGTGGGCAGTGTGTCAATGCACAGTCTCATAACTGGACAAAGTGGTGAGAATAAGTGACAGTTGAGTGCTCATTCCTAAATATAACAAGAACATCTTTATCAATCCTCCACCCTAGCCAGGTTCAGGAAACATCATGGAAGAGCCAGAGGATGGGGAGGTGTGAAATAATGTCTTCTCAATGATGGGGCAGATGCACTCATGTACTCATGGGATACTTGCAGGAGGCTACACAAAATTTAGCCTGTCCACATTTCAGCATGGATGAGATCAGGACCACAAGAGACCTTCTCCTTAGCTGAGGAGATATTGGTATTATTGACTGGTTGGTGAGGGGAGATGTTGTGGTTCTTTAGAGATGTGACCCCCAGAAAGTTGTAAAATTAGTGAAGTAGTACAAAAAGGAAAGGAAACATTGTGGCAACCATTGGGAAGAAGAAGGATCACACACAGGCACAGACACACACACACACACACACACACACACACACACACACACACACACACACGTTACACAGATGTATGAAATTGTCGTACAGTAAATAGAAATATTTTTAAAACAAAACAAACAAATCCTAAAATTGTTCCCTAGCAGGTTATATACAGTAGAAGCATTCTACAGAGGGTGGCATCTTCCAGTCCAGTCTAGCTTCCACTGGAGTTTAGAATAAATATGCTGAACTGGGTAGAAAGAGGCAAGACAAGAGCTCCAGGACTGAGACAATTTTTGTATATTCCATGGTGTTATTTCACAACACACACCCCCAAACACTCATTGTCATCTAGGCAGTAGAGATGCTCAAAACAAAGAAACCCCAAACCAAAACAACTGGGTACATTTAAAAATAATAACTTGATCACTTAATTTAGGTCTATATAAACTTAAATGATTACTTAAGAATATTTATACATAAGTTCTGCTTGTCTCCAGTCAAAGCCACTAGCTTCAAACTGCAGATCCCAGCACTGTGGATTTGTCTCTAAATGTCTTGTTATCCACAGGCTCCATCGGAAGGAGACAGTGAGAGTGATAAGCCAGATGAGAGTGGTAAGTTACCCAGTAATCCTGAGTCCAGGGAGCTCTCGCACTGCTCTGGATAGAGGAGTAGTCCTTGGCTTCCTTGGGCTGCACGGGAATCTCTTCACTTGAACTCCACTTCTGCTACTTCAGCAGAAATATAGAAGTTGGCCAGTACTTGAATACCCTTGGCTTTTGTCCTGTCTTCTAAACTAACCAATCACAGAGGAGGGTGGATCTAGTTTCATCCCAGAAACTAGAAATTAACAAGAACAGGAAAATATAAGTAAACTCACTTTGTTTTTCTTTAGTGATTCCAGAATTCCAGGAAGTGGAATTGCCTTGCCATAACAAAGATGCACCTTAACCTAGGACTTAAAAATTAAAGGAGCTCCAGAAGCACTTACTGACTAGGTTAGAGGATCTTCCATGACCCATTAAAGCTCATTTTCTCTTAACCCCTGTGCTGGATAGGTCTATGTCCACTGGACACAGCTATATTCAACTGAGAGGAGGAGCCTCAATTAAGAAAATATCTTCATAAGACTGAGCTGCAGGCAAGCCTGTAGAACATTTTTTAATTAGTGATTGACATCCAGGCCTTGTAGGTGGTGTCTTTTTTGGGTTGGTTTTCTTGGGGGCTCAAAGGAAGTAGGTTGAGTTAGTCATGGAGAGCAAGTCAGTTAGCAGAACCCCATCTATGACCTCTACATCACCAACTGCTTCCAGATTCCTCCTGTTTGAGTTCCAGTCTGGGCTTTGTTTGATGATGAACAGTGATGTGGAAGTGTAAGCCAAATAAACCCTTTCCTCCCCAGCTTGATTTGGTCATAGTATTTCATCACAGCAAGAAAAACCTTAAAATAAATTGGTAACAGGAGCCCGGGGGTATTGTCAGAAATCTGACGATGTTGTTTTGAGGATTGTGAAAGGTCTTTGGAACTTTGGTCTAGAAAGCTACAAAAAGTTCAAAGCTTGATGACCTTTTCTGTGGAAGCTTGAAGAATGTTGGGAGTAAAGCCATTGAGGCCAGGCTTGTGAATTTCCAAAGAGAAGCTTGAGAGTCACTTAAAGACTAAAGATGAGCATCTGTGGTTAACTGAGGCTGAAGAATTAGCTGTAAATTAATAATTAACAGAGCTACTGAAGTAAGTCTTTGCTTGACTGGGACAATAGATGCTGGCCAAATGGAACTAGGAATTTAGGGGTGATTTAAAAGACCAACGTCACGGAGGCAAAATTTTTGTAAAGTGTTTCCTCAGTGCACAGCAGTTGTGTTCCAGAGGCCACCCAGGTTTTACTTCTCACTGGTAGCCAAATTCAGCAATGTACATGAGTCTCTCAGGTAGTTTTTGAAAGCATGAAGAAATCATAGAGAGCAGCTGAGGCTTGGAACTGTGAGAGGCCAGGATAAGCCATTGGAAAAGGTGCAGCGTTAGTATTAGCAGAAGCCACAGGATTGAAGGGCTCCTGAAGAGAAATTAATTGAAGTTGATTGGCACCATAAAGAGAGTCCAGGAGTGGCTATTGGTGGCAGCCTCGTTGCATTGAGGGACCCCATCGATTTTGGAGAGACCATTACCATGGAATTACCAACAAAGACATCAATAGCAGTGGAGTGGATCCCACACAAGGCAGTGCTAAAGATGGCTGAGACAGAGAAGTGGAACAATCCCTTTGGAGGAGTCTAGAAGACTGTGAGTGGTTCCCAGACATTACCCAGTACCCAGATACTGAGTAATTTACACACTAGGGATTTGGTTTTGCTTTGATTTGATTATAACAGTGCTGTTTCTTTGCTCTTGAAGTAGAAGTTTTTAATTTAATTTTTGATTTCATAGGAGACTACAGTTGAGAGACTGAAGTAAAAGACAACAGCTTTGGAATTTTTTTTAAAAGAGGCTGAATTTTAAAGTGTTTGAGTTAGTAAAGACATTGAGACTTTAAGTTGTAAAATGTTTTATACTGTGATACTGATATTTTTGGTGATTTGAATGAAAATGGCCACCATAGGAACATAGGGAAAGGACCTATTAGGAGGTGTGGTCCTGTTGGAGGAAGTTTGTCACTGGGAGGGGGCTTTGAGCTCTACGATGCTCAGGACAGGCCCTGCCGATTGCTTTTTCTTCCTTCTGCATACAGAACAGGATCCAAATATAGAACTCTTAGCTACCTCTCTAGCACCAGATCTGCATGCTGCCACCATGCTTCCTGCCATGATGATAAGGGACTAAACCTCTGAACTATTAAACCACCCCAATTAAATCTTTCCTTCTAGGAGTTGCTGTGGTCATGATGTCTCTTTACAGCAATAGAAATCATAAATACATAATATTAGCGTGTGATAATGGAGAGGAACAAGAAAGGAAAGGCTGTGGCTTCACAGTGATGTTTTTGCATGTCAAGATGAAAAGGGATCAATTATGTTGAGTGGTTTTATGTCAACATGAACCAAACTGAAGTCATATGAGAGGAGGGAATCTCAATTAAGAAAATACCGCCATAAGATTGGGATTCAGGCAAGCCTGTAATATGTTTTTAAGTTAGTCATTGATGTGGAGGGCCCAGCCCACTGTGGGTAGTGCCATCCTCATGTTGGTGGTCCCAGAATCTATAAGAAATCAGACTGAGCAAGCCAATAGGCAATATCCCTCCATGACCTCTGCATCAGCTTCTGTCTCCAGGTTCCTGCCGTTTGAGTGCCTGCCTGTCCTGACTTCCTTTGTTGATGAACAGTGCTGCAGAAGTATAAGCCAAATAAACCATTTCCTCCCCGAGTTGCTTTTGGTCTTGATGTTTCATCACAACAATAATAACCTTGACCAAGACAAGCTCTGATTCCACAAACACATCCTGAGTTGAAGTCACATAGCGTAATTCCCGTGCAGCTGCCAATTTCAGTCTAATCCCACCATTTCCTCATTTTCCCTCTGGTTGTGATCCTATTTTACTTCCTTTATGATGTCATTTTCTTTTAGTCCTTATTTCCACTGAAGTAACTAGATCAGGGGTTAGAAGTTTGGGGTGAGAAGAAAATCAGGATGGGGAAGCCCATATGGCTGAAGATCTGCAGCTCATCCGGACTGCACCCTAGGAGACCCACAGTCCCACCCATCTGTAGTAGTAAGTTTCTGGCCCAGCCTTTTCAGCCTAGCCCTGAGGTTCTGACCTGCAGACTTGCAGTTCCATAGAAACACACAGACACTTATATTAATTTTCTGCTAATTGACCTGGGCTCAGGCATATAACTTGCTAACTTTTTACTTTTAAACTAACCCATGATTCTTATCTTGTTCAGCCATGTGACTCAGTAACTTTTCTCAGAGCAGCATAGTTGTCCTCTGCATCTGCTGGCTTCTCAGTAGGTCTTTCTGCTCTACTCTTCCTGTTCCCAGAGTTTCCTTAGTCTGGCAGCCCCACCCACACTTCCTGTCTGCCTTCTGGCCAATCAGTTTTTTTTATTAAACCAGCAGGAGGGACAAATATTGACAATGTAATGACATAATCCTACTACATCCATCCTTCACATTTCTCCATAAATCCAGGAGTGGGTGGTGTTTTTACACAGTTCAGCCAAAGAAATTGAGACTAACAATTGAGTCATTTGGCCCAAATCAGATAGGATAGTGTCTTATAGTTATTGCTGTGATGAAACACTATGACCAAAGCATCTTGGGGAAGAAAGAGTATTTTGGCTAATACTTCCGCATTACTGTTTGTCATTGAAACCAGAACCAGCAGTGCAGGAGTATCCTCACTCATCATGAGCCCCCCCATTCAGTCAATAATTAATAAAATGCCCCCACAGGCTAGTCTGCTTACAGCCAGATCTCCTGGAGGTGCTTTCTCAGCTGAGGGTCCTTTCCTTCTCTCAAATGACATAAAACTAGCCACACACATGGAAGAATTTTCTATAATTTAAAAATTACTGTCATTCAGGCACTGAAAATTAAAGTTGTCCATATGCCAAAGCACCCTTGGGGATGGAGAGTGAGTGGGAAAGTGAAACCCTTACCCAATGTGATTTTACTTACCTCATATATAGTGAGGAACAACACGTGATTAATAACAATTTAGTCTGTTATCTAATGTGTACCCCAAGAAAGATCTGCAGAGTATATATCAAGTAAAGTAAGGGTGTTAGTCTAACACTAATAAAAACATATGTTGTGAGTGCTGGAGAGATGGTTCAGCCATAAAGGGCAACTACTGTTCTTGTAGAGGAGCCTGGGGTGTAGTTCCTAGTACCACAATCAGGAGACTTAGTTTCAGTTTCACAGAATCTGATGCTCCATCTTCTCTGTAGTCACCTGCATCCACATGGTGGATATAAACTCACAAAGGCACATGTATACCCATGCACACATATACACACATGCACACATATACACATGCACACACAGACACATACACACATGAAAATAAATGAATCTCTAAATATGTTATGTATAGCATATATACCTATATAAATACATACATATGTCACTTTTTTTCTCTTGGGAGCCACTGAAACTCACTCAGTATCTGTAATTGGGGTTGTTCTTTTAACTCAGATGTACTAGATCCTGTAGTATTGTCTACCCCCAGGACTTGGATAAAAGTGAAGGTTGTTCTGATAGTATGAAGAACTCAGTGGTCTCCTTTTTTCTCCTCCTCTTCCTTACTTTTCTACTGATGGTGGCAAGGAATAAAATTCCCAACCTGGTCCCTACTGGGCAAAATATCCCACTGGTTGGTTATACATAACTCCAAGCCTCAGTTATCTCTCAGTCTTGCCATAGCCAATATAAGAAAGACAGCTATATCTCAGGAATCTATGATACTAATTCAAATGCAAAAGTGAAGATAATTCACTATACTGTTTACAGATCAGGAAAGAAGTACAGAAATACGGAAGCTTGGAAAAACTGAAAAGAATTGAGAGAAGGCTTGTGGACAGTGGAAGAGACTGAGTTTGACCTCTATGCTTTTTTCTTTTTGTGATCTCCTTATTTTAAACAAGTACCTACTTACCATTCTCACCACAAATATTAACTGACATTTTTTCAATAAAACGAAAAGAATATATATGTATATATGTGTGTGCATATATAACAGAAAGTAGTAAGTTTCACTATGACAGTTCATTGATGTGAAGCTTAGAGGACTATGGAGGAAATCTTGAATAATTAATTTAGTAGGCATGCTTGTTAACATAATGATTTTGTGGACATATAATCAAAGAAATAAACCATTTCTCCAAATTAGTTATACAAAAATGATTCCCAGTCTTTTGACAAAGTAATCCCAAACATATATCCAAGAGCAAACATATAAACAATGACCTCAATGATCTCCCCATTATCATTTTATTCATTCCAGAAGACACACACTCTCTATATACCTCAGCTGCTTGGAGGGATGGGATGGGATCCTTCTGCAGGATGCACAAATCATTTACCTGGTCCTAGGTATCAATGACTGCAGTAAAACTGTGTTTATTAGTCAACATGGTTTTGTTATTAGTTTTGTTGCTGTGAGAAATGACTTATGGTGAAACAGTTTATTTTGGCTTATGCTTCCAAAGGGAGAGTCTATAATGTGGTGGGTAGGCTTGGCAGCAGGTGGCCAGAGCGGGAAGCTCAGAGATGACACCTTCAATTGTAAAACAAAGCCTCTGCAATCTGGAAGTGGGGTAAGGCTATAAACTCAAAGCCTGCCTCCAGTGATGTACTTCCTCTAGCAGGGTTCCACCTCCTAAAGATTCCATAAACTCTCCCAGTAGCACCAGCAACCAGGACCAAGTGTTCAAATACACGAGCTTCTGGGGAATTTTCCCATTCAAACCATCACTCCATGCAAATGTTAGGTTTTCACCACACTATGGATATATATTGGAGACACTTTTGTACTCTATGTAAAAATACATATGTGATGGTCCATTTAAATCGAGAGCATCATTATTTATTCTATTTTAAGGCATTGTCATTCTCCCATCCCTTAGACAAGGTAATGCTTTATTCTGGAGACTATAACACTACTCCTAAGATAGGTATGGATGGGTATTCTACTATGCTTACCTGTATCTGCATTTCTCTACATAACCAATTATCTCTGAAAAATCTGGATTCAGTACAGAAGCAATTTCCTTCTCAAGATTATGTGCCTAGCCAAGCGCGATGACTGATGCTTGTAACCCCTGAACTTGGGAGGCTGAGGGAGGGACTGTCTTGATTTTGAGGACAGCCTGAGTGACATAGTGGGCTTAAGCATCTGCAGTGGTCTGTTGTTTGACTTTTTTTCTTTCATGCATTATTTTACTCTTGTCCATTCTTTTTTTCATCCCTTTCTTTTTTTCTAGAAAAAAAAAAGATTTTTTTCTTATCTTCCTTCCCCTTCCTCCAAATCTTCACACATACTCCTCCTCCTCATTCAAATTCATGGCCTCTTTATCATTATCATTATATGCATATGTGTATATAAATTTAGATACTTAAATATAACCTCCTCGGTCTGTATAGTGTTACTATGTTTTCAGGTATGATCATTGAATAACTAATTGATGTGCTCTTCAATGAGGCGAACTATTTCATTCACTCTCAGCATTTCTTAGTGGCCTGTAGTTTTTTTTTCTTTTTATGGGGTTGAGGCCTGTCTGTTTTTCCCCATTCACTAACAAGCCTGTTGTCCTTGTTCAGCTCATTTGGTTTATGGGTGTACCTTCTGGCTACTAGAAGACTGGCTCGACAGCAAACTCCCTGATCCGCTGGCTCTTAGAACCTTTCCATTATCTCTCCCACAATTTAGTTCCCTGAAACTCAGCTGTGGAAGTATTTTGTAGGAACTAGGCTCCATAACTGCATTTTGATAGGTTATGGTTTGGGTAGAAAAGGGGGTTTTGTGTTGTTGTTGTTGTTGAGAGGTGAGGACAACACCTATCTGTGGATAAAAGGACAAATATTTATAGTCCATTGTTAGAGATGATGCTGTTTTAATGGTCTTATAGATTCTCCTCCAAGATCCATGACTTCACTAGGCCTGGATTGTTCACTAGGTTTCTAGTATCAGGAATGATTTTTTTTTTCTTGTTGAGAAGGCTTTAAGTCCAGTTAGAGGGCTGTTGGTTACTACCAAAATATGGGTGCTGCTACTGCACCCTTAAGGTTATCATGCCATGCTGGTCATTGTGATTCATAATCATCAGATCTGGGTAGGACTGTTGGTTGTTTTACTAACTTTGGAAGACTGTGTGATCCTTTTTGGTAGACCATAAAAGGTAGTCCTCAGGGAGGAAAAATTCAGGTCAGCTCCACTCAAGAGTATCTGGGCCTTGTGTCTGATAGAGTCTAACTTTCTACCTCTTAGGGACAACAAAGGCCAAAAACAATAGCCTCTGAGTTTTAGAAGTCTCTGGGATAACACTGAGCAATAATTCAAAAGAAAACTCGTGTCTGCAATTGGAGTTTTTCTTCGGTGGTATTTGACTCTTGCAGGGAGCATTGGTATTCAAGATGAAAATTTTTCATTTAAACTATATATGTATATTTATAGAGACTTACAGGTATTAGAACTTTTTAGCTTGATTCCTTATGACTTTTTCAGACATTCTTACTGTTACTTGACCCTTGTATGTATCTACCTCGCCCCCATCTCCTTGGTTTGATCACTTGTACCCTGATAGTTCCTTCTCTATTACTCTCCAACCCCACTAAACTGTCAGTGGTCCCCAAATAAGAGAGAGAAAGAGAGATTTTATTTCCTTTAATAAATTTCAACAAAGTTGACATTGTAATTGGATCTCTTAAAACATTTACGTTTATATATGTGTTGACAGGTCATACTTATGTGTGCCAACTTGCTGTTTTCTTGCCCTTTTTTTTTTCTTTTTTAAGAGGGTCAGAATCAGTCCCTTGCATATTTTTAATTAAATGAAGATATACTACTTTCCATTTCTGGACTATTATTTCTCTTAGTCATATGTTTACAAAATAGTCCTTAGGCTTACCGTTCACACTCATCACTTACATAGTCAGCTGATAAAAAGAATGCATAACAAGTTGGATTTCTTCTTCCACCATGTGGCTTTTGAATTATGGCTCAGGACATCAGACATAGAGACAAGTGTCTTAATCTACTGAATCTTTGTGGTGACTTTCCTATCATAACTACACCTCAGCATGCCCCCCATTTTCCTTTCTGTCAACATTTTTATCATTATAGTCATTTTTCAACTAATAACTCAAATGGCTCAGCAGGTGAGTGTGCTTGTGACAAAATATTAAGGATCTGAGTTCAAATGCTCTCAATTGAATAAGGCACAGCATGAAATAATGAGATACCTTTGACTTCTATGCATGAGCAGATATACCCACACACCTCTGTAACCTCTCTAGTTCTTTCTCTCCCACAAATACACACACACACATTTGCTCCTACATCATACACAATATATCACAAACACATCTACACACACCACCCTCAAAGAACATCTCAGGGAGTGTTTCAAACTTATAAAATTTTGTTGAAAAATTAATGCCTAAAATTACTGCTTCATAGATTAATATGTATTTTACAATTATGTAGGAAATCCTTTTCTAATTAGAGCATCATGGTTTACAGCTAGATTTTAAGTGTACATGTTAAGAATTGGAGTTTACATTTCTATAATTTATATTTGCTTCACCAAGTCTTTAAAGGCCTCTATCTTTGTCTATATTTTAACACTGCAACAGCCCCCCTCCCGACCTTATCACAACTGATACAGTAATGGAAGTACCACTCAGGCCACAAAACTTAGCACATATGCAACACACAAAACTTTGTCCCAAAATGAAAACAAATTTTGGCTTGATTTACCAAAATCCATAATGCTGGGAAAGCCCTTACATGTACTAACCTTTCTTATATGCTTCTGTGGTTCTATTTCTGACTAATTGTTCTTGTTAACTGAGTATGTTAACACAGGATGTGAGTGCTGTGCTTAAAATCTTGGGGAAAGGCTTGAGAATGTACTGGGATCCTGAACATCCAGTGTAGTCACTATACACTAATAAGAGAATTTCTCCTGGCTTAACCTCAGATCTGAATGGTTGTCTCATGAACACTCCACAAAAACATGAATTTCATCTACCCATTAAAACATTTCTAAGTCAATATGCTGATACTGGCTTGTCTTTAAGCCTTGGAATTCCACTCTAGTCTACCTCCAGTCCAGAAACACTCTGACAGTGGCAGATTTTGCTATGGCTTTGGTAATCTTTGATTATCAATGCAGGTTTGGGGGATGCATGGGTGTCGAATTGTCTTATTGAGTGAAATCTTCCATCCAACTCTTCTGTTTCTGCAGATAGTGAGACCACGGAACCTTTAACTCCAGGATCAATGAAGCCTGGGTGAAGTACTGAGCTACAAATAGAGTTTCCAGTTTTATTTCCTTGTTCAATTCACACCATGTTTCTCTAATATTCTGTGTGATCATGTTTTCAGTGTGTGGTTTTCATAGTCTAAAGTGAACCATGGTAATGGCTACCAGAGGTTCTCTTCATGATCAGATCTAGCATTTGATTTTTCCTGAAACATGGGGAACTTGTGTACTTTGGCTTCTGATTCGGGTTCTAATTGGTTTGGGACATAAGATTTGTGGGGATAAGTTCCCAGAAGCAATCAATAATGTTCAAGGATCTTTATGCACTTACATCAGAGATGCAGGATATGCTAACCTGGGGTCATGCTGACTTTCTGTTTCCCTTCCTTAAAATGACTATATTTGTAGGAAGTGAGCATCTGTGGTGGTTGTTTTCAGTTGGCAGGTTGACTACATTAACATTTTAGTTAATTCCAAGTAGCTGGGTACACTAGTGGGGGATTTTTTTTATTAATTATATCATTTAAAGTGTGAATCTAGACCTTTTGTAGAGGGAACACACGCGTTTAATCTGGTCCATACATTCTGCTGTCAGCTAATATAAAGGACATGGAAGAAGGCAGTTTGTGCTCTTTGCTGCTTGCTCTATCACTCGTAAGTCCATTCCTCTTCTGGCATTAGAGCTACTTCATCGGGATTCGAGAGTGTATTGGAGACCAGCTGAAACATCCACCTGGATTTTCGGACCATCCACTGGTAGTCGGCTGTGGCTGGACTACTTGGCCACAGCCTGGAAGCCATTCTAACAATCTTATATAGACATCCATGTTTGGAGAATACCATCAAAAGGACAAGTGATCTGGATAGGGATGTAACCCAAAGGTTTTGTAGCCTGTGAGCCAAGACACCTTTGAGTGATAACACCCACTATGTCAGTTTATCCTGAACCTGAACTTAAGCAGGGAATGGAGAAGAAAACGGCAGTAGGAAAACCTCGGAAAAACTTAATAAAATACTATGGCATGATTTAAGAGATACTCATTCTCCAACAGAATGCTGAGAAATGACACAGTGCGGCAGCTTATCCTTAGAAATATGATCATCTTACCAAGAGGCAATACAAAATGGCAATGTTCCTAAGAGAAATAGGCAATAGCTCAGAGGAGTGAGCACCATTTCCACCTTGAGCCACTGAATGGAGTTTTGAAGACTTTTCTAATGAAACACCAGGGAAAATTAAAAAATAAATACCTGTGGAGAGTGGGTTTGACATTCATCAGTATAGCATTTTTAAAGATTTACTTGATTTTTTAGTCATGTACATATACTGTGGGATTTAAGTATGTGCGTGTGAGTTCAGGAGCAGTCAGAGGCATCAGAATCCTTGGAGGAAGAATGAGAGGCAGTTGTGAGCCTCCTGATAAGGGTGCCTGTAATGAATTCTGGTTCTCTTTCAGTGCTGTACATGCTCTAATCACTGAGCCATCTCTCCAGCCCAGGCATATAATGTTGGGAAAACAGATTTCTCCATAGAAGAATTGTTAGAGAGGTGAGTCTGTTTATGACAGACAGTGAGGTCAATCTCTGTATCTGTCTACACCTGCTGTGGAATGGCCCTGATCTTTCTACTGTAGCATCTCAGCATATGTAAGGTGTGACAATCATGGACAATAAATTATAATTATTTATGATTCCCTTCCTCGGATTAAAGTACGTACATCAGAAACCACTAGTTAGTTTTCTTTTGAGTACCCCGCAGTCCTGCAGAGGTTGTCACTGGTTCTGTTTCCAGTTCTTACTGATAAACATGCAACACTGATTTTATCATATGAAGAAGAAGCATTTCAAATAACTGACATCTGCAGCAAACCATAAAATAAGATTAGTGTAAACACTACATGCATCATTGTTTTACACGAGTTAGACACGGCTTAAATCAGAGTCAGAGGATGAAAATCATTTTCTGCTCATGTCATAGACTACAAATGGCTTTTCACTTTTTAATATGCTTTACAAAAACTTTTTAGCATATTTAGAAAGAAACTCAAATATGACATTTGACTATGTCTCTCTCTTGCACCCTCTGTGTGTGTGTGTGTGTGTGTGTGTGTGTGTGTGTGTGTGTGTGTGTGTATGTTGTATGTGTGTATGTGTGTGTACTCAACTGTATGTGTACATATGGAGGCTGGGGTCAATTAACAGTGTCTTTATCATAACTCTCCACCATATTTTTTAGGACAAGGTCTTTTATTGAACCTAGAAACCATTGATGGGTAGAAGACTGCACAGTGATCCCAGCTCACCACACTTGACTTTACATGGAGGGGCAACCCAAAATGAGGTCCTCATGCTTGCACACCACGTACTTTACCACTGAGCCATCACTCCAAACCTGAATACTTCACTTTTAGTGATAAATGTTTCTACATATGCCTGTAATCTACCCCTCAGTGAACCAAGCATATCTCTGTGAGTTAGAGGTTAGTCTACATATTAATTATGATATGACATACTAAAAGGCCAGGGTAACATAGTGAGGTGCTGTCTCATACACATTTATATATTAAAGAAACAAAAGGTAAGACTGGATGCAGTTCAGTTGGTAGAGTTCAGAAATCCCCGATTCAGTCCTCATCATCAAGTCACACCTGTGAGGCCAGCACTGGGGTGCTAGAGACAAAACAATCAGAAATTCAAACTCATCAATGGCTCCACTGCAACACAAGGACAGCCTGGCTGCATAAGGATGTGTTGAATGATGCAAAACACGGTGGTGAGCGTACTGTGGTGAGGCTGAAGGTTGGTGTGTTGGAGGGAAGGGGAAAGGCCTCCCTGAAAGAAGGAACAGTCAGGGATCTACACGGAGCAGGGAGGCTCAACCGAAGCTTCCTCTCTGCTATCTCCCTGTCTTCCCACATTTCCCCATGCACTGTCTGTGATAAGCAAGCAGCACAGTGAAGTAGTTTCTGTTTCTCATTCCCGGAAATGACTGACGTGCTGATATCTTTGTTCTTCTGGTCAAGAGTCCCCTGGGAGTCCTCATTCCTTCCACTGGCAAAACAGCTCTCATTTTTCTTTAGGAACTGAGAATAGACAGTGCTCCCGGGCCTGACGCAGCCTGAGAGAAAGTAACATCAGTAACAACAAAAGTCACCTAAATGACAACTCTGGGGATGAGTTCCAGTGTCTGTATGAAATTGATCATAGCAGGTGTCCATTGGTGTGGGCTGATCTCTGCCACTTGTGACCAGATGCTACTCAGTGCTCACCTAATCGAGTTGCTTAGGGTGAACTTGAGTTCACAAAAGAAACTGCTGTGAGTTATTTCTCACAGGAACGTAAAGAAATTGAAATTCGTTGGGCTGGGCACTTTTCACCCTCATCCACACAGGGCTGTTTGATGTACACACAATGTCTATACACTGTAGACTGGCTCACAAAATCAAAAGGATGTTTCTGAGCCAGGCAAGTCACAGTGGTCCATAGCCTTAATCTCAGCAGTCAGGAGGCCGAGGCAGGAGAACCACTTGGACCTCAAATTGAGTTTGGACTTCATAGTTATAAAGGGGTCTACACAGTGTACAAAGGAAGATGCTATCTCACAATATTTTTAAAAAATACCATCACTTGAGCGAAGAGGCATCTTACAGAATGGAAAACATCTTTATCAGCTATGGACAGAACGGGGGGGGGGGGGGTGGTTATCTCTAAGCAATAAAAAAAAGTAAGCATCAAGAAAACAAGCAATCCAGTGTAAAAACTGGAACATAAGTTAAATGGAGGGTTTCCAAAGATAACATGCAAACGGCTGAAAAATATTTTCTAATAGTCAGCATTCACATTCATCAGGGAAACTCAAGATAAAGCTAATTTTGAATTAGACCTCCCCACGCCCCAGTCAGAGTGTCTAGAAACAAAATTATAGATAACAGAAAATTCTGTTGTGAATGAGGTGAACAGAAAACACTCAGTCCCCACTGGTGGGAGGGAAAACTGGGGCAGCCACGGAGGCAATGTGTGTGGGAAGCTCCACAAAAAGGAAAATAGATTTACTACGTGATCCAGCTGCACTGCTTCTGGGAATATTCCCAGATGACTTTACGTCCTACTATTGAGCTACTTCCTCATTGGTAATTCAGGCTGACATCTCAGAGTCCATTCCCTACAGAGGAACTGTGGTGATATATTTTATATTTAATAAAACCAGTCTGGAATATCAGAGAACAGATCCACCCACAGTCAAGCCAAAGGCTAGAGAGTGGTGACTCATGCCTTTAATCTGAGCACAGGAAAGTCAGAGTGGTGACTTATGCCATAACCCCGGAGACAGAGATCTTTCTGTGTTTCTGTGAGTTCAAGGCTTTACTACCAAACAGTAGTGGTTCACACCTTTATTCCTAACTCTAGGATTATGACACAGAGTTGAACCCAGAAGTGAAACAACTGGGTGAAGAAGATATTTAAGGAGGGTAAGAAACATTGAGTCATGCTGTAGAAGTGATGAGCCAGGCTGAGGACTTTTACCCTGAGAAGCTGGCTGTGTGAGATTTGACTATGGTCTGTTTTCTCTCTCTGATATTCCAGCTTTTCCCCAATATTTTTCTCTGAGTTTTCATTAATAACAACTAAAATTTGCATTATAAGAAACACCTAACTCAGTCTTAATACTGGGATGATGGGCTTGGACCTATCTCACCTGGAGATGCCCGACTGAACTGACTCACCATGGGACTCCTTGCTCTCACTGGGGAATGGATGGGGGGGATGGAGTGAGGGGAGGCTGAGGAAGGACTGGGAGGGACTGGGAGAAGGGAAGGGATGGGGAGTAGAGGCAGATATGGAAAAAAATTTAAATAAAAACAAGAATTGGAAACAATTTAGATGCCCATCAACTGATGAGAATGATAAATGTACACATTTACAGAAATGGTATATTACTCAAAAGTTAAGCAAAATGCAACTGTGGTGAGAAAATGGAGAGAACTGAAATGAATCATTTTGAGTGAGAAAAAGTGGTCCAGAGAGACAAACACCATTTAATACCTCTCATGTAGAATTAGCTTCCACCCTTCAGAAACGTGCGTTCCTCTTGAAATACCCACAGAGTTTTTGAAATTCCTATGGAGTCACGGGGTGAAACTTGAGAGGTAAGATTGGACTAAAGAGAGAATTATGGGCAAAGAATGGTTAAATTGAGTTGAAAGGGGAAACAGGGGAGGGAGGAAAAGTATGAAGGAGAAGTGAAACCAAAGGATTTTCAAAATGTCATATGTGACCATCTAAATAGAGCCTTCATAAAATGCATCTATGCACATATAACAAAGAAGATGAAGTTTCCCTCTACTGGGGCAACAATGTCCCTGCTGGATACCACAGAGTAACAAATAAATAACCCAAACTGAGGAATTACTTAGCTTTTTTGGACTTGTTGGCCATTGATGATCCTGGTCATTGCAGGCCATTGGCAGTGCTCTTGGCTACCTTCCAGAACATGGTGGTAAGATCCTATTAGTGAAGATGCCATATTCCTGAGTTACAGAACATGGAGAAATGAAGCTGATATTGACCCATAAGATCCATCTCTACTATGTAGCTTTCATAGTGCTAGAAGGTTCTAGCAATACTGGCAGAGGAGAAAATGAAATATTAATCATATCCAGCTATGAGTCTGTAAGTAAAATAATTACTCTCCAGGTAAGACACAAACACTAAATGTAATAGGGACAAGAATGTCATAGTTGTAACCAGTTCCTTCCTGATTGTACTTAAAATTACTTCACAAGTGGAAACACGGATTTGGTTGAAGGTAAACCTAATCCCTAATTTGCTGAAAATGATAAGAATTAAGAAACATGAATCTACAATTGTGTAGAAATAAGGTTGTAGTCAGAGGGAGTCTATTGGGTTGTGTCTTGGGTAATACTAAAGTGGAATCTGCACAGGATCCCAGACAGTATGTTTTGTGACTTAGGTTCAGACTGCATTTGCAGAATCAAGGATCAGGAAAATTATCTGTCTAAGATTTCTGTCCAGCCTAGCTAGTAAGCTCCTTTCTGTATCCCCCTTCTTTTTCCAAGCCCCAGTTCAACGTTGTTATTTTAGGAATGTCCAAATTTTTCGGCCAAGAAATGAATTGTTGATAGAAGGAACAGCTGTTCATTTTATTTCACTTTCCTCTTCTTGGAAATACAGTTGATTCCAAAAAGAAATGAGATCCATGCTCCTCCATGATTGTCCAAAATACCCTGAGATGAAAGGGGCAGAATCTAGAAGGCTATATACGTCCTGCAGAGGAAGCAGGGGTAGGTTTCATGGGAAGAGACTGGAGTATTACAGAGGATTATTCCTGTAGCTGAACTACAGTGAGTGTATACACTGGACTAAGGATTGTCTGGTAGGTGGGCAGGAGAATTCAGATCTCTAAACCTAGCCATCTCTTTTCACTAAGAAACTAATAGGAAAGAAGACACTTAGGAGCATACCTGAACATAGGGATCCTCAGTTTGAAAGCTAGGATGCTTTAGGACAAGATCCCTTATTGATGGTCTTAGCCAATCCTACAAGTTTAATTAGATCGAAAATTATCAGGATATTGTTTTTGGTAAAACATACTCAATTGTTCTAGCTTCTTCTTTATTTCTCTCCTTATTAATATTTTGCTGTAAATATCTGAAAAGGCCTGTCTTAGGTGGCATAGGACAACAAATTGTATCTTACCTGTCATCAGAGATTTCTACAGAATGGGGCAGAACCTCCTGTTTTAGGTTGAATACAATCCCCCCATACCTTACCCATCATTGACTCACTAGCCAGTTTTAGGCACATTAATCCATAACTCACTAGGAGGTATATTGTGGGTAAGTGCACAAAGGATTTGTCGTGTGGCAAAATTAACTTGTTATTGTTAGTGGTACTGCCTTCTGAGTATAATAATTAAAACAAACATTCCTCCTACAAGCAAAGTCACCAACAAGGTGGTGCCTGCCCAGTCTTTAAGGACCTTAAGGCCTTTATATATTCCAACTACTAACTGATTAAAATCATTCCTAGGAATCTTAGTCTCATTAATAGCTCTGACCTCTCTGGCCAGAGAAAGTAATTGAGAAACTGCACATCTCATGGACCCTTAAGCCTCTTATTAAGCTCCTTAAGTTGAGTGGACAAATTGTATCTAGGAGATCAGGTGGGCAAATGGGCTTCCCATAAAAGATCCCACTGCTCTTGCAGGAGGACAGTTTGTAAATTGAGTTAGGGTACTCCTTGTCTAATATACTCATTAATGCTATTCTGGGTTTCTAAGGCTGAAGCCACTTTTCCTGACAATGTATCCAGGGCACTGACGGTGGCTGCTGACTGACTATGAGTTATCCCAGCTGCTGCTGCACTCACTGAGGTTGCAACTATGGCAGTAACTATAGCTGCAGTAATGCCAAAACCTCTTTTAGGCCTAAGAAGAATCAGCTGATCATCATGCATGATAATCACTGGCTTCAGAACAATGCAAGTCCTGTGGAGAAACCGATACATAGTGAAAGGTTGGTGAATGGTAAAGCCAGGAACAATTTAATATTCCAATGAGATGTCAATGCTAAATCCTGCCTAATCAAAGCACAACCTAGAGGAAGGTGATTAAGTTAATGGTCATGTGGCTGTTGGAGAGAGTGGCTAGGGAAGCAAGCAGTGTCACTAAGTACAAAGTCCTGATAAGAAGACAGACTGAGATACCAAGGGGGCTGGAATTCAGACACCAAAGGCTCCTGAAGTATAACAGTTCTATTCAAAGATATGTCGTGTGTTGCATGTACACTATTTACCTAATAAACTTTCCCTCAGGGAAATGGGAACCATGTGTTGTCTCTCAGGATTTACTTGACATGCAAGACTTCAGTGTCAATAGGATATCTCTGCCTGTTTGATCACCTATGTTATTGCAAGAAAAACCACAGCATAGATAGTAATGCCAAGGGCATAATCAAAGCTGGAATTGAGAAGGTCTTGAAGAAGATAATTTAAAAGGAATAATCAATTGTGACTGGACAGAGTTTTAGTCTGAAAACTGATCTGATGTGCATGAGACAGAAAAAGGAGGCTCCGGAGTGAGAATAGGGGTTTGCTCTTTCTTTAACTGATGGTGAGGTGCATTGTGCTGCCATGGGAGGTCTAGAACACAGGTTTGTGGAGAACAAAGAGCAGAAATATGAGATCTAAGCTAAGTTCTTCAGCCATTAAACTCGGGTCTTTAAGACTGACACAAATGGTTTTACCTGCTGAGTCAACTTGCTGAATTTGATATTTAGAGGTTTTTTGGGGGGTTTTTTTTGTTTTTTTTTTGTTTTGTTTTTTTTTTTGAGACAGGATCTCAAGTATCCCAGGCTAGCCTCTAACTCAATATATTCCAAGAAATATCTGGATGTACTGACCTTCTTACCTCTGCTTCTTGAGTACCAAAATTACAGGGATTCAAAAGCACCTGCATTTGCCTAGGTGCTAGGGATTAAGCTCAAGGCCTTAATCAAGCTGAGAAATCTCTCTACCAGTTGACCTGTATCTCCAGTGCACAGTTAGATGGCTTTCCTAAAATAAAAGTTTTTTAGAAAACAATGAATCTAAATGATGACTTGAGAACTCCAAAATATTGTATTGAATAAATGAATTTTGACATGGACTTTAGGGTAAAAAAAAAATTCATATTATTGAAAGTTTTGATTCCACATAGAGATGAGCTCCAAATCATGAAAAGAACCAAAGGAAAGTAAACCTAGGAAAATTAAAAATTATTACAACCAAATACAACAGCTAGGCATACTGATATTTTTTGGAAACATCCACAAAACACACAAAATAGTCATGTGATCATTAGAGATTTGACATTAATTAAAAACTGACAGCAATTATCATTCATTATTATTTATTTTGCAACTTCAGAAACTACACATTTGTTGATTTAGTTTCCATACATGTGAAGGCACACACTGAAGGAAGAATATATCTTGATTTCTTGATGGAGAAGAGATCTTGGGTTTGATATCGAATACTCTAGTCGGGTTAGATGCAACACAGTAGTTCATATTTTTATAGTTGTTGCTACTAGTTAAAGGACTGGTACATATTTTTTATATTTTTTTCTTGTGGCAATATATTATATATTGAATAAAAACCACCTTTAATCTTAACCTGGATGTGAAACAACTAGGTGAGAAAGATATTTTAGACAGGTGCAGGAAGACAGATTATGCAGTAGAAATGTCAAGGAGCAAGGCTGAGGAAGCTGGAAGACAGCTGGCTGAGATGGACTGTGCTGTTTCCTCTCTTTGATATTCCAGCCTTTCCCTGAGTGGGGGGGGGGAGACTGGAGTGATGGATCTCTTCTCTGACATTCCAGACTGGTTTTTATTAAATATATAACATATCACCATGTATTCTTACGTTATTTATATTTAATTATTTATAAATAAGGGTTTAATTGAGAATGTAACAAAGCTTTTCTTGTAGAACTTCTTTGGAATGCCAGCCACTAGTAATGGCATGATGACTTCTCACTAACTATAAAAAGCTTGGACTTAGCTTAGGCTTGTTCTCAAGTAGCTCTTGTAATTTAAGTTAACCTTTTTATATTAATCTATGTTCAGCTACATGACTCTTAAGCTCTTTTCCATTTTTTACATTCCAATACCTCAGAGTCTTGCTGGTATCTCCTGAACTCCTATATTTATCTCTGAGTTTCTTTCTTTTTTCACCAGAGAATTTTCAAGTGGTCTTGGTTGATGAAACCATATTTGCCTGGAAGCAATCCACAGGTTCTCATCTTCTGTGGAAACAGAAGCAGAACCTCTTATCCAAAGCAACATATCCTTAGATACAAATTTCAAAGTCAAGATACCTTTAAAATATATATTCTTGTTTAACTTAGCAGCCTTTGCAATCACTTATCTTTCTGCAGTTAGCTCATTAATAGTTAAAAAATCAAAATAAAACACAATAATAACCATAATCCAGGCCCTTTGTGTATTCTCCATCAGCTACTGACCAGGACAACATCAATTGGTTAATACTAGGAAGTCTTTAGACTGTTGCACTAATAAAGGAAACTCGGGGCCAGATCTCAGGGAAAGGCAGAGAGATATTAGAGAGAGTAAACACCACAGTCAGATCTTACCCAGCTGTCTTCCAGCTTCCTCAGCCTGGCTCCTCCTGGCTTCTTCTGCCCCTCTGTCTTTATATGCCTGCCTTAAATACTCTCTTTGCTCAGGTAAGGCATGGCACCACCACTGCCTGCCTGGGAGCCTGAAACTCCTTCTGTAAACTAAGATGACCTCGAACTCAGTTTGGATTAAGGGTGTAGGTCACCACTCCCGGGATAGTCCCTGTACTGGGATTAAAGGTGTGAATCACCACTCTCTGATCCTCCTAGACTGACTGTGGATAGATCCCTCTGGTAATTTCTGAATGTTTTATTATATCCCCACGGTGTACAAGAGAATTATTCCATATCAGAGAATTATTGTTATTATTCTGTTAAATTGGCATAATAGCAAGCCACTTCCTAATGAGCTGTCAATAATCCCATAGAATAAGGTATCTCTATACCCTTATCATGGAATCTTGTGTTTGCAATAGATGACCAGAGACCCACAATTGGCCAAAATTCAGAGAATAAAGCACTGAGAAATATCCATCCCTTAATGGAAGATGTTAATTCTACCTCCAAAAGTACAGGAATGGTTTTGGAAGGAGGGCTAAAAGGATTGTAAAAGCCAGAGGTGGTGGATAATGACAGGGAAACAGTGTCTTCTGAACATAGCAGGGAAATTCTACATATCAACTCACATGGTTGTGACAGCATGTATAAAATCTGTCAAGCCCAAGATGGACTAAATACCAGCATAGACAGGGGAGTAGAGAGTGACAAGAATTAATGACCATGAATTTACATTTATTAGAAAGTAAGATGGTAGTCAGGGGGGTAAAATGAGTTGTATCTTACATGGTACTAAAATTGGCATTCGCACAGGACTCCAGACAATGTTTACTGTGATCATCTCAGGCTTCATTTGTGGGGTCAGACACAGAAAAAATATCTTCCGAGGACTGTGTTCCTGCCTGTTTAGTAAGCTGCTTCAACATGCCCCCCTGTTTCCAAAGCCCATGTACCACACTTTTATTAATTTAGGACTGTCCAGCAAACGCTGCCAAAAGAAGAAGTTTCACTTTCTTTTTCTTTTTCTTGGAAATGAAGGGGGTTCCTAAAAACAACATGAGACATCAGCTATGATGACTGGCCAAAACACACCAAGAGGAAAGAGGCAGAGGTCAAAAGAATGTATAAATACTGCCCGACTGCCTTGAACTTGCTGCTTTCCACAGAGGAAGCAGAAGTGTGTTGCAAGTAAAAAGACCAGGAAGTGGAGTGTAATTCTTCCTGCAGCTGAACTACAGTGGGCAAACCTCTGGACTCAGGATAATCGGGTAAATACATAGCAACATTCAGATCTAACTGCAAACTCTGACCAACTCTTTTCTCATAAGAGCTGGTAGGCAAGAAGCCATTTAGGAACATGTTTGAAAGGGAGAGGCCTCAGTTTGGAAGCTGAGCAATTTGGGGGCAGGCCAGCAAGACAGGCTTGTGATTTTAGCCGTTCGTTCAAGCTGATACTGACCTAAAGCCAGTGAATCCCTATTGGTCTTGGTAAAAAAAAAAAAAAAAAATACATCCAGCTATATTTGTGTGTTTTTCTTGTCTTTCTCTCCCTAAAATCACTGTGAATGGTCCAGATAATGGCATACCTCTACAGTGTGTGTGAGTTTTGTTGTATTTCATCTTAAATTGCTTCCTAGTTGAGGGTCAGCTCTTTAATTCCTTACACCCCAAGGTCTCTGGGCTGAGGAAAAGGGGGTCTCTGTGCATGCTACTGCTGCCATAGGTGACTGTGAAAATCTGTGCCTAAAGAGTCTTCTTCACTGTGGTTTTCTTAATTGTAAAGCATGAGTGTCAAGCGTCTTGTGCCCATCTGAGAGGAACATAAACTGTCAGGAGGTAGTGGCAGCTGTCATTTTGGCAGGCTTCCTGTTGTAATGCTTGCTGTGTCGCAGCCCTCTCATTCCCCGTGATCATAGTCAGTGGAAAAAATCTTGCAGACAACTATCACACTGGAGTCTGCATCACAAATCCAGGAGCTAGAACTGGAAGAACAAGGGGAAACTGGAAGGTGAGAACAGCTTGTGTGCTTCAGGGACATCCTGTCTGTGCCCAGTGGTGAATGTCCCCTTCAACAGTAAATCTGGCTCTGGTGTTCATTTGAGCTTCTCTTTGGGGCATTCTCTTTACCCACCTCTTCCTGTCCTGTGTCTGTAGTCAGGTTGACCAGAGTTCTGCACCTCTAGTTTTCTGCACAGCTGTTCCCATGTGTCTTCTAGATTGGACACCGCCTGTGCAGTGAGTCTGTATGTGCTTGTACCCATACACAGTAGGATTCTAAAGACAACCCTGTTTTGTATTAGACTGTTTTGTGACCTCACCTGACATTAGCTGCTCACTGTTTATGAATGTAATAAGACTTCAGTTCCCCCACTGAGCCGTTAGAACAACAGAACAGACGCAAATGCTCACAGTAAAGTCCAGGTATGTTCCTCATGTTCCCTGTTCACGCCCTGATGATACACCACCATATCCTGTGTGCTGATGGGGAAGGAGTGAGCAAGACAAAAGCACATCTGCTACCTGAGGTTCATTATGTACTGTGGGAGGGTGACAGGGAGTGAACCCAGGTATACATCATCTTCCATCAGTTGCTAGACAACAGTTCTAATATAACAATTAAGGTAGTCATCAGTCTGATTACAGGGGAAGGCCAGTTCAGGCAGCCTCTCTGCTATTGCTTGGAGTCTTGGCTGGGGTCATCCTTATGGATTCCTGAAAATTTCCCTAGCACCAGGTTTCTCTCTAACTCCATAATGGCTCCCGCTATCAAGATCTCTTTTCTCACTCTCCTCTCTGTCCCTCCCCCAATTCAACCATCTTGTTCCCTCGCATTCTCCTCCCACCTTCCCTTCTCTTTTCCCCTCACCCCATGATCTAAATTTACTCAGGAGATCTTATCTAGGTCCCCATCCTAGGGGGATCTATGCATGTCTTTTTTAGGGTCCTCCTTGTTACCTAGCTTCTCTGGGGTTGTGGATTGCAGTCTGGTTGTCCTTTGCTTTATATCTAAAGTGAGTACTAGCACAGCCCTATCTGAATGGGACGGCAAACGTCAGAAAGCCACCACAGCCTCTTGACAATGATCCAGCAAAGCTGGGCTGCGTGATGGCTGCTCTGCCACCTTTGGTTTTTATCTCCACCTGCTGTATACTTGAGACACTTTTGATAGTTGTACAATTTGGGCATATTGGATTGGTAGAAATTTTCTTATGAGTCACTTAAGCCTTTTCCCAGGAATGCTCCTTCTAAGCTTCCCCAGAACATTCCTGAACATGCTGTTCTCCCCAATTTTAGGGAGATACTCTTATCTATTTGAAGGTCCTCTTTATGCCTTAGAAGTTGTGACACACATAAAGAAGCTGGAGGTCTCTTTATGAGGCTGTGAAACACTCCTGAAACATCTGTCCCTGTGCTTACTCATGAACAAGCTAATCAAAACAAAGTAAAACCTGAAAGAGTCAACAAGATGTGGTGGGCTAGAGGAGTTGGCCACAGATCAGATTGCAAGCCTCTTCCCAGTACACACTCAGACAATTACATGGCCTATACCTCTTCTCTACACAGAGACTTATGTTGATGAGCAAAGAACGAAGTGGAAAAATGATTTTAAGTAAAAAAGAGTGAGGTGTCAAAACCTGGCTTTCTTAGAAAAGTTGGCACACAAAGAGCCACAATGGTGTCTTATGACCAAGGAACAACATAATGCCAGAATTGAACTAATAGACACATTTTATAAAGTTATAAGTGTAAACATTATATTATGCAGAATTTGAATAAATAACTGCAGTGGCTTTAAACTAAAATTTTTCCTGGCACTCTGACCATTAAGAGTTAATACATTGCTTGAGACGTATGCCTGAAAATTTTATTTTGACATAATGTTCTTGTAACCACAAAAGCTACTGGTCTGAGAATAGGCTGTCATTTGCCTATAGATCCTTTAAAATTGTGTTAGGAATTAATAAGTAAAAATGAGATTTCTCCAAATTCTTTATGTAATTATTTAGTGCTATGAATTTTCCTCTTAGCATTGCTTTCATTGTGTCCCATAAGTTTGGGTGTGTTTTGGATTCATTTTCATTGAATTCTAGGGAGTCTTTAATTTCTTTATTTCTTCCTTGTCCCAGAGGTGATTCCATTGAGAGTTTTTTGGTTTTCATGAATTTGTAGGTTTTCTATGGTTTTTGTTGTTGACCATGGTGGTCCTATAGAGTACATGGGGTTATTCTATCTTTTGTATCTATTGATATTTGTTTATGACCAAATATGTGGTCAATTTTAGAGACTATTCCATGAGGTGCTGAGAAGAAGTTGTATGCTCTTGTGTTTGGGTAAAATGTTCCATAGATGTCTGTTAGATCCATTTGAATCATAAAATCTGTTAGTCTCCTTAATTCTCTACTAAGTTTTTGTTTTATGGAGCTATACCATGGTAAGAGTGGGGCACTGAAGTCTCCCAGTATTAATGTGTATGGTGTTTGACTTGTAACTTAAGCTTTAGTGATGCTTCTTTCACAAGTATGGGTGTCCTTGTATTTAAAGCATAGATGTTTAGAATTGTGACTTCATCTTGATGGATTTTACCTTTAATGCATATGAAATGTTCTTCTCCATATCCTTTGATTAATTTTAGTTTGAAGTCTATTTTGTTAGATATAAGGATAGATACATTGGCTTGCTTCTTAGGTCTATTTAATTGGAAAATCTTTTTCCAATCCTTTATTCAGGAATAATGTCTATCTTTGGTGTATTTCTTGTAAGCAGCAGAAAGGTGGATCCTGTTTTCATATTAATTCTGTCAGCCTATATTTTTATTGGCAAATTGAGTGATTGATATTAAGAGATGCTATTGACCAGTGATTGTTAATTCCTGTTATTTTTGTTTGCGTGGTGGTGATGGTAGGGCATGTGTTTCCTTTTTTGGGTGATGCTGTTTGAGATTATCTATTGCTTGTGTTTTCATGGATGTAACTGAGTTTCTCGGGCTGGAGTTGTCCTTCTAGTACTCTCTGGAGGCCTTGGTTTGTAGATAGGTATTGTTCAAATCTGATTCTGTCATGAAATATCTTGTTTTCTCCATCTATGGTGATTGAAAGTTTTTCTGGGTATAGTAGTTTGGGCTAGTATTCACGATCCTTTATTATCTGTAAAATTTGTCCAAGACATCCTAGCTTTTAAAGTAACCACTGAGAAGTCAGAAGTGATTCTTATAGGTCTGCCATTAGACATTACTTTGTCTTTTCCCCTTGCAGTTCTTAAAATTACTTCTTTATTCTGTATTTTAGTGTTTTGGTTGATATGTATAGAGGGGACTTTTTTGGTCCAGCCTATGTAGTGTTCTGTAAGCTTCTTGTATCTTTATAGGCATGTCCTTATTTAGGTCGAAATTTTTTGTTGAATATTTTTGCTGGAATTCTCCTTCTTCTGTCCCTATTATTCTGAGGTTTTATCTTTTTGTAGTGTCCTGGATTTCCTGGATATTTTGTCTTAGAAATTAAACATTATCTTTGACTGGTAAATCTATTTCCTCTGTCATATTTTCATTGCCTGAGATCATCTCTTCCATCTCTTGTATTCTGTTGGTGATGCTTCCATCTGTGCTTCCTATTCACTTCTCCAGTTCTTCTATTTCCAGAATTTCCTTGATGTGTGTTTTCCTTTTGTTGTCATTTCAGTTCAGTTCTCAAGACTTGAACTGTTTTCTTCAACTGTTTGGTGGAGGTTTTTTTTTTTTCTTGGCTTTCTTTGGTTTTTTAAGGAATTTATTGATTTCTTTCGATTTCTGTTTGTTTTCCTCAACTTATTTAAGAGAATTTTTCACTTCCTTTTTCAGAGCCTTTAGTATCTTCATAAAGTAAGTTTATTTTCTTGTGTTTTAGCTACACTAGAATGTTCAGGTTATGCTGTTGAAGGATTACTGGCTTCTGTTGGTGTCATATTGTGCTGACATACTGTATTTTTAATAAAATTAGCCTGGAATATCAGAGCATAGAATCACCCACAGTCACGCCATGAAGATCAGAGAGTGGTGACTTACACCTTTAATCCCATCACTCAGAAGACAGAGATCTGGATTGTTCTTTGGGTGTACCCCAGTGTTTACTCAACTTTTCTTCCACTGGTTGGCTTGTGCCTGCCTGTACCTATTCTTACAAATGTTGTGGTTTGTGCCTGTGCCTAGGTAGTCTGTTGGGGTTATGTGGAGGGCTGGCCATGGAGAGGATGTTGAGGTGCTTGTAAATGAGAAGTAAAATGGGTTTTGGTAGGACAGCATCCAGTGGGTGATAGGGGAGGTGACACAGCCTGTAGCAGAGCAGTCTTTTTTTGTCTCCTTAACTGACAATGAGGTCCATTGTGCTGCCATGGGATGTTTCGTATACAGGTTTGTGGAGAGTAAAAGGCAGAAATATGAGATCGTAGCTAACTAAATACCCAACAATTAAGCTCAGGTCCTTAGGCCTACCAGCAAGTGTATTTACCTACTGAGTCATCTTTCTGGACCTGATTTTTTTTTTTTTTTTTTTTTAGACAAAGACTTAAGAAATCCAGGATAGCATCTAACTCACTATGTACCAAGGATGATCTGGAAATACTGACTCTTATACCTCAACTTCCTGAACACCAAAATTATAGGGATCCAAAAACACATGCATTTGATGGGCTGTTGAAGATGGATCCCAAGGCCTAAGTCATGCTAGGAAAGCATTCTACCAATTGACCAATATCTCCAATGCACAGTTAGATTGCTTTTATTGAATAGAAGGTTTAAAAGAAAATAGTGAATCTAAATGATGGCTTGAGGATATTGAAATGTTGTATTGAATAAATGGATTTTAAGAGAGACTTTCAGGGTAAAGAAGTTATACAAGTTCATATTTGTCGTGGAGATGAATTCCATGTCATGAAAAAAAACATAAGAATTATTAAGGCAAATTAAGAATTATTTCAACAAGATACAGTAGCTGAACTTACTGAAGCCTTTGAAAATAAAAATAACGCAGACAAAAACAAATTTATGTGATCATTAGAGAGAATTGGCATTGATTAAACACTGATGTCAATTATCATTTATTATTATGTATGTGTGCAAAACTAGATGTACATTAAGATTTTACTCATTTTAAAGCACATGAGGAAGGAACTGTGCACAGATGGAGAAGATATTTTGGATTTTATATACAATACTGCAGTCAGAATTGATGCAACATGGTTGCTCATGTTTTTATAGTGTTGATGCTGGCCAAAGTACCCAGGCAGATTTTATATTATTTTCCCTTACTTTACTTAGGCTTTAATTTTTCATAAATAAGGGTTTAAATAAGAGCTAGTGGAGATTTGTTCTAGTTTCCTTTCTAATGCTGTTATAAACACTGTGACCAAAGTAATTTTGAAAAGAAAATGATTTTGAGGGCTTACACATTCTGCTTACAGTCCATCCCTGGGGAAAGTCAGGGCATAAACTTTGCAGAAATAGAAACAGAAACAACAGGAAAATATTGTTTACTGGCCTGCTCTCCATGGTTTTATAACTCATTCTTAAATCATCCAGAATCACCAGGCCTGGGGTGGTACAACCAACAGTGGTCTGGGACCTTCCACACCAATGCTCAATCAAGGAAATAGCCCATAGGCATCCACCCAGTCCAATCTAATGGAAGCAGTTCCTCAAATGAGGTCTTTTCCCTCCAAAAGGACTATAACTTGTATCTTGTTGAATAAAACTAACCAACATAATTTAAATGGGAACTAGTCAATATCAGAATGAAACTGAGCTGCGGCATAGAGAATGAGGCGCACAAAGACATCTTCAGTCTCTTGCAACTTATTCTCCTACCTTCTTTCAGGGCCCTTTCTTTGGCACAGTCATGGGACAGTCCTCCTCTGATACATCTAAGCTGGAAGACCACGGGGATTTGTTGTCCAGCTTCACTGAATATTGGAAGAACCCTAAGACAAAAAGCAAAATCATTTCTCAGGAAACCGCCCATTTAATAGAGTATCATCTGAAAAGGGGAAACATTAAGGAAGCTTACTCTGTAATCGATGATGCATTAAAAACTATTGACAGCGCCCCAATAAACATTGCTGTGACAGGTGAGTCTGGAGCAGGGAAGTCCAGCTTCATCAATGCCCTGAGAGGGGTTAGTTCTGAAGACAAAGATGCAGCTAAAGAAGGGGTGGTAGAGACAACTAAGAAGAGAGCTCCATATGAACACCCCAAAATTAAAAATTTGACTTTATGGGATCTGCCTGGTATTGGAACTATGGAATTTGCACCAAAAGATTATCTGAAGGAAGTGAAATTTCAAGAGTATGATTTCTTCATTATTCTTTCTGCCACACGTTTCACAAAACTTGAACTAGACCTTGCCAAAGCAATCATATTTATGAAAAAGAATTACTACTTTGTGAGAACCAAGGTAGACAGTGATTTACAAAATGAAAAGGAAACCAAACCACGTACCTTTGACAGGGAAGAGGTCCTGCGACAGATAAAACAATACTGTGAGGATTCCTTTATTAGGAATAACATGGATGTACCAAAGATTTTCTTGATTTCTAACAGACATTTAAATGACTATGATTTTCAAGACCTGACAGACACCCTGAATAAAGATCTTCCTGCTGAAAAGCGCCGCAATTTTACACTTTGCTTGCCTAATATTACTGAATCAGCCATTGACAATAAGCGCGAGTCTATGCAGCAGACTATCTGGTTTGAAGCCTTCAAGGCTGGAGCTTTGGCTACGGTCCCTCTTGTGGGCATCATCAGGGATGATGTGGAGAAGCTGAAGGTGAAGTTAAACAATTATCGAGTCCTCTTTGGAGTAGATGATGAATCCCTGAAATTCACGGCTGAGGTTTCCCAAGTGCCTATTGAACAACTGAAAAGAATGATTAAATCACCTTATTTGTTGGAAATAAATCAGGAAACATTAGGAGAAATGTTTTTGAAATGTTTGGAGAAATTTGCCTCAGCTAATGGTGGGCTCCTTGCTACAGGTCTTTACTTTAGGAAAACCTATTACTTACAACTTCTTTTCCTTGATACGGTGACTGAAGATGCCAAAGTTCTTCTTAGAGAGACATGTTTAAGAAAGTAGCTCAAACTCAGCTCACCCTCAACCATGACAGCATCAAATGCTTAATAGCAAGAACTCATTAGATAAATTCCCCCTTCAGACATGTTTTCTATACACTAGTCAATCCAGTATGACTGTGGGATCACCTAAAGATAAAGACCATGCTTCTGAATATGTCAGAGTCTGCCAACTCCCAACCCCCCTTCACCTCTCTATCCTTCTCTCAGTCTTTTAGGCAGGCAAAGATGTATTACATTTGTTTATGCTGCATAATATTACTTTAACTGTAAAGTAAAAAGCCCGGTACCTTTTGTCATCCAAACGTGAGGCTCATATTTTCTCAGAGAAAACTGAGAAAGAGAAGGGAAAAAAAAAGCCAATATGCTAAGTAGAAATGGCAAGCAACTAAAAACACTGCCATAGTGGGCAAGGCATTCCATGGTGGGGAATTAAATGCAGTGCTGGGTTATATACCTGCAGGTCAGGATTGGGTTTGGCTCTCACAGACCTGAGGTGTAGGGTGGAGCCATCCGCCAAAGCAGCAGTGGAGGACCCAGCAGTAGCTCAGCAGTATGAGAGTTTGCTCACTCAGACAGAAAAGACTAGAGATATGAAACAGAAAAACCCTCTAAACAGATTACAGTGTGTTTAAAAATGTGCATGGCTTAAGAAGGAAAAGAAAATGGATTAAGATAGCCATAGAATAAAGGTAAATAGTTTATAAATAATAAAAAAAAGAATAAGATATGTAAAGATGATAAATGCACAGGGAGTTTAGATCCTGTATGTTTCTGTGTTAATTTTAAATTTTTTGAATGTTGATGGGCAAAGCAATACCACAGCTTCTGAGAGATTTGAGATTGAAACGGGTACTGCTAAGTTAACTTCAGGGATACCTTAACTTTAGATAGAAGTCAGAAAATGTATTGCTTTGGGGAAGAGATTATGCTTTTGTTTCCATGAGCGATGAAAGCTATGAATATATTCAAGATTAATAATGATCAAGTTTGATTGGGGAAGATCTTCTAAAAATTCCTGCCCTGAAACAAAAAGAAATAAATCTAGACTAAAGACAAGACATGTGTTTTACTTGCTTAAACATAAAATAGAAAATCATCTTTGGTTGGCTTATGTACAAAACAGGCTATTCTTGTGTTAATGCAGATATGTATGTTGCCTTTGAAAATTTGTGTGTTTTCAGAGCAAGGGGAACAAATGAAAATGGGGTGGCCTGGGTGATTCAGCCCCTCAGAGTGCCTCTTTTGCAGATTCCTCAATGTTCTACATTCATGGCTGCTAGCTGAGATAATCCAGATGCACAGTTTATTCTAACGAGGGCTACAGACAATTCTTGTACTTTTCCATTGCACAGACTTGAAAACAAATGTTACCACCTGTTTTTTAAGGACTTTAACAATATTTCAATTTTTTTGATGTTTCCTAAAAATGTTGACAACAAGAAACAGTAGAAAATATGATATCCACATTCCCAAAAGATGGGGTGGGTGATTTTATGTTATTTGATGAGTTATGGATGTTTGTCATCATTTAGTAAGAATATAGGATAAAAGATAACCATTAACTTCAAATAGTTTACATTGGTATGGACTTTGGTTTGTTGATACAAATTTCAAGTTATTTCCAACTGCCAAAACAAGGTGAGACAGTTCTTTAAAATCCCTGCTTCAGAAATAGAAGACTCTGCCAGATATTCTAGGTCAGTAAGCTGAAGATTGGATGTCCCAACATTGCAGAGGAGTTTGGAGGTGACTGTCCAGGCAGCCAGACAACTGCACTGAACTTTCTGTTTACTCAGGTAATATTATATCCTTCTAGAATCTTTGATGATGTTGAAAACTAAGTAGTTATAATTTTCCTTAGTTGCAATAGAAGGTAAATTAGGTAATGAGCTCTGGACTCACCAAAATAGAGTAAGTGATAGAGTATTTTCTCTGAATTTGACATATACAAATGGACTGGATATTGTAAATTTATTGCACAAACTCCATATGGCTTGTAATAAAAAACCTGGAGCGAGATATCAGGGGAAAACTGGAATATCAGAGAAACAGAGAAAGAAACCACAGCCATGTCTCACCCATCAACTCCTAGACCTGTCTTCACAAAATCCTCTAATTCCAACTTCCTTCCCCTTGTATGGGAAAGCTGAAAACCCTCTTCTCTTCCTCTGCCCAGCTCTCTTTCACTTCCTCTTTCCACATTCCTAAAGCTAGGATTAAAGATTCTCTAATGGGAAGACATGTCCGTATAAGCTTCAGGACTGCAGACTATGATCCAGCCTCAAGAACCCATAAGATTTTCAATGCCCCTCAATCAGCAGGAAGTAGTAATGGAAAACTATGCCCAAATTCCCAAAATATTGCTTATAAATGTTTGTTTTCATTATGAATGGTTAATGGTCATAGTTAATCTCTTTCTAAGAAGAAAAAGGGGATATGGTATATGAATGATTTTTTAAAACTTAGATTATTGAATTTACTTAAATCAGGAAATCAGCTGTTAATCTCAAAATGTTTCACATTGGTATGGATTTTGGTTTATTGATACAAATTTAAGGTCAATTTTTGTTATGTTGTATGTATTTTTCTACTCTTCTTTAAGGTACGTTTATGTAACTGATTTAAAATTGTAGTGTATAATTAAAAACGCATGTTAGATAGATTTTTATGTATACAAAGATATAATTCAATTAGATGGGTAACTTTCAAATACTTCTATGACCTACAGAATATGGCATTTAAAATTATTTTAATAATTTAGATTTTTCTGTACAGTGAGACAGGTCTGCTCCTGGCATCACCAATTTACTTCAAGAGAAAAATGGGCACCGAAGAAACTCCATATGGAAATTAGTTTCTTTGTGGCAAAAGTTAGCCACCGTCAGACATTCTTCAGGACTCAAGGAGAAGCAACTGATGAATGGGCAGAGCAGATTTCCTGCTTCACTGAAATGAAAAGAGATTCTGGGCCTGTAGGCTGAAGATGGATGCCCAACTTTATAAAGAAACTTTGGGTGACTGTACAGACAGATAGGTGTCATCTCTGTCATTTCTAGATTTGGAAGTTGCTTACACTTCCAGTTTACTTGGATAAATATATCTTTCTGTGGTCTTTGATGTAGTTGAATATTAGATAGTTATAAGTATAATTTTTCTTGGTTATTTTATGGTATAAAGGATATGAAACTTTAGATTCACAATGATAAGGTAGATGATAGAGTATTTTCTTTAATTTTGCTAAATACAAATAGACTAGATATTATAACTGCAATTCTTGCTTAATAACTATTTTGTTATATGTAATTTTGTAATTTTGCTATGTTAAAATTGAAACCTTCCTTTTTGGTTAGACAGAAAGGGGGAGGTGATGTGGGAATGTCTTTCTGTATGCTGTGAATATCAATCTTTAAATAAAGGTGCTGTTTTGGCCCATGACAGGCACCATAGAAAAGTAGGAGGGGAAATCACAACATAGGTAGGAGAAGCAGGGCGGAGTCAGGCACACAGAGCCAGAAGCCCAAAGGAGCAACATGTAAGGAACACAGGTGAGCCACGGGCCACGTGGCAGATTAATGAGAATGGGTTGAGTTAAGATGTAAGAGTTAGCTAGCAATGTGCCTGAGCCATAGGCTAAACAGCATGAAGTTAATATATGTATCTGAATCATTTCTGGGGCCTGAGCAGCAGCAAGCGGCTAAGGGGTCTGGGGCTGCAAGTCTGTGGGTCTGGATCTCTGGTCGCCCAGGACCAAGAAACCTCACTGCTGCATCTTATAAATTCTGATAGAAAAATTTATACATCATAAGATTATTTAACGATAAAGTAACCCCTTATTTTTAGTTTTTTTTCTGTCCTATATCAGGAGGCTCTTCTGATATGATACAGAGATTTTGTATTTTCCATTATCAGCCAAGCTTAGATTTAGAGAAGAAAAGAGCCAAACTCCAATGCTAGCTTTAATTTATAATTGAACTGGGACTTCAACTTTTCTTAGAAATAAAGAGATATAGATGTTAGGCAGTAAAATATTACCCTGTAGAGTAATAGGTCCTTTACTTGTAAAATTTTTTCTGGATAGACTTCCCTTCTGCTTTAGATGTCTAAATGTCTAAGATCTTTTGACTTGTTGAAGATGGGTATTTCTAGTTTTCTGTAAGGACAAAAACAAAATCCTACCCAATATTTGTTTGGTGCGTTTTTCTTAAACTTAAAGAATTGTCACATCTGTGAATGAGTCATCATTTCTCCTTATCAAGAAGTTTCTCCTGTTAAAATCAAGTCTTTATTAATTTTGATGGTATTCATACTTTTTCTTCACCTGTGAAATCAAAAGTGAAACCCCTTTCCCAATGTAGTACATATCCTGGTTTCCATTCTGAGGTCAACACATCTTTGAAATAGACAGGCTCATTTAGCTTGGCCATTTTTTCTATAGTCCAATGCCTTTCAGCAGCTATTGTTCCATTATCATTAGCATTGAAAAAATTCAAAGCTAATAAAGCATTACGTAGTCTATTTCTGGGGGTCTTTGTTACTCCTTTTTGTTATGGAGCATATCCTTTAAAGTTCAATTTGATCTGTCTATGACTGCTTGCCCTTGTAGGATTGTGTGGTATATCTGTAATATGCTTTGTATTATAATAAGTAAAAAAAAAAAAAAAAAAAAAAAAGTTTCAGTTTACTAGAGACATATGCTGGAGCATTGTCAGTCTTAATTTGTACAGGAATCCCTATGCAAATAAGTTATATAGCCATAACTTCTAGCGAATGTGTGATTACAGAATCAGCCTTTTCTGAACTTAAAGCAGTTACCCATTGCAATCCTGAAAGTGTGTCTATTTTGTGATGTATATACTTTAGTTCTCCAAATTCTATAAAATAAAACACATCCATCTGTCAAATTTCATTTCCATGTATACCTTTCATGTTACTTTCTTCTAGTAATGGAATTTGGCTATAAGAGAAACGAGTAGAACATAGTTTTACAATTTCTTTGGGTTGTTGCCAAGTGATAGAGAAATCATTTTTTAAACCTTTGCTATTGACATGTGGTTTTTTTGATAAAACTCTGAGGCCTCTAGCATATTCCCTATTAATTATCTATCAATTTTATTAGTACCTTATGCTAGAGGACCTGGCAGAACCATATGGGATTAAATGTGTGTTATATAGAAGAGAAAATTCCTATTCCTGATTATTTCTTATAACAGAATAAATAATGAAGTTAGTTCTGATTCATCAGCAATAAAGTGGGCAGTTTCAATGTGTGAAACAACTCTTTCTGCAAATTGAGAGTCAGTGACTGTGTTAAGAGGTTATGTAAAATTCATTAATACCATCATAATAGCACATAATTCTGACTTTTGGACAGAATTATAAGGTTTTTAAGCCATTTTCTTAAATTTTCTGATTTGTAACCTGCCTTTCCTGATGTGTTTGCATCAGTATAAAATGTAGGAGCTTCAAAATTGATGTTCCCCATTCAACATGGGGAGGATCCAGTTAGTTCCCTTTATAAATTGAATTCTTTTGCTTTGGGGGTATCTATTGTTAATCTCTCCCAAAAATTACTGCAGGCTCTTTGCCAAGGTTCACTCTCTGCCCATAATTGATCAATTTCTTCATTAGTTAGAGATACAACAATTTCGGCTGGGTCCATTTCTGTCAATTGATGAAGTCTTAATTTTCCTTTAAAAATCAAATCAGAAATCTTTTCCACATATGTCTTTAATTTCTTACTCATTTTATGTGATATCCATCCTTGATAATTGTTCTTGTTGTCTATATTTTTACTGTGTTAAAGTTTAAACTCATTTTATTTAGGCAAGAAGGGAAAATGTTGCGGAATATTATTTTAATCAGGAAAAGATGTGTTATACTTGTTTATGCTACAGATTTAACTCTATGAAGGAGGTGTGTTACTTTTATTTATGCCACATTTGTTTAGTGATGTAAGACCGTGTATTTAATTATGTTAAGATAATTTGCATTTCTTATTGGTCTAATAAAAAAGCCAAACTATCAATACAGGGAAAGAGTAAGTGAGGCAGGTGGGCAGGGAGAACACATAGGAGAAACCTAGGCTAGGAAAAGAAAAGAAGAGCAGAGAGAACAAAGACACCAGGGGCCAGACACAAGAAAGGGTGAGAGGAAGAAACCCAGAAGGAAAGAAAAGTTAAAAGCTCTGAGGCAAAAGGTAGATAAAGAGAAACAGGTTCATTTAAAAGAGCTAAACTAGGCTGAACATTCAAAACTAATAATTCTGTGTCATAGCTGAAGCTACACACACACACACACACTTGAATGGACACATACAACACACAAACATACACAATGACATACATAAAAGATATGAATAGGTATTTTGTACCTAATTCCTCCTAATCAGCTCATCAAAACATTCTTGTAACTTATGTCTCCCCATAATGTGGATTTTTTTCTTGGAATGTAATATCATGCCCTCCCAGGTGTAGTAAATAGGAATTGGTTCACTTTAGATTTCCCACCATCTGACCCATTATTAATCAGAATGATGTTTCCAAACACAGGTTATCCTCCTGACTGTATAAAGCCAGACACATGTGACATTGACCTTTGTGACTGTATATAACTTGAACTCAAGTGAACTTTACTCACATGACCTTTCCTAACCCACAAAATGCCCTCAGAATATAAATTGTCTGATGCCCTGAATAAAATGGCTATTGTATGGGACTTTAAACCATCACATTTTTTAGGCCCCACTATCCCAGGTTCATGCCACCAAATACAGCAGAAATACCAACCAAAACTACATGGAGGAAGAAAAGATTTATTTTTCTGGCAAGTAACAGTCTGCCATCAAGGGAAGCCACAGCAGAAACTGAAGTAGGCTGTGAAGCAATACTGCTTACTGATTTGCTCTCCACGGTTTGCTCACCCTGCTTTCTCACAGAACCCAGACACCATTCCTAGGCATGAGTCTCATCATACTGAGCTGGATCCTCATACATCATTTATCAATCAAGAAAATGTCTCAGAGACATTTGTACAAGCCAGTGTGCTGAGAGAAATTCCTCAGTTGAGAGTCTCTCTTCCAAGTGAGGTATTGTAATTCATGCCTCTAATCACAGCACTCTGGTGCTTCCAGAACACTGGGTATGATTATGTTCATGTCAAAGCTTACCTGGCCAAAGCCACCATCATAAAGATTAAATTAATAAAGTTCCCCGTATATCACCACACTCTTCTCTTCCCCTTTTCAATCTTAGAGTAATGAAAGTCCCTGGGAAGGAACCTGAAACGAGACTTCCTTTGGGATTGTTTGCTTGTAATTAAGACCATAGCTAGTACACTTCAGGGGAAAAAGGAGAAACTAAGCTCTTACAAAACTTTCTGAGGAGTGTGCCAGGAGCCATGTGACATCTTTGGGACACGAGACCTGGGAAGAGCACCAACGAATTCTCATTGTGGCCAATGGATAGTTCACTGCATAATCCTGGGCATGACCCAGGAGCGGATGTGCTACCTGCTCTCCTTGCTTTCATTATACAAATCATATTGCTGGCTGCCTCTAGCTTCACTTTCTCTGAGCTACCGCTAAAATAACTATTACAAGAGTAAACCCAATAACTCAAATGGAGTCTCTCCGTCCTCACATTCTGTGCCACAGATATGCCTCACCCCACACTAAATATATTCTAAAAATGCCCCCACGGCCTGGGATATTGCTTTGAAGCATTTTTTTTTCATTTAAACAAGTTTATTTGAATAAGATGATTGACTCAAAGGGAAAAGCATTTTGTTCAAGAGTAATTTAACCCTACTAAAAGACAGACTGCCTTACATGTAATAACTATACAAAAAGAAACTATAAAAGTGTCCTCAGTTTTACAATGATAAAAACAATAAAATCCTCCAGTCAAACAAGGAAAAAACAAAAAACAAAAGGAAATATTCCCCCTGATGACTCTCCTCCCCGTGAGCCAGAGGGGATGTTGTTTCAAATATACAGTGAATCTGATTCAGCCTCTAAAGCCTTTGGTGTTTCAAATGTGATCATGAATTCAAGCTTCTTAAGAACAGGATCTTGTCTTTCCAACACACCCTGTGACTAGCGTGAAAGACTCACAATAGTTCATGACATTACAAATTTGTATAACTGTTATGGAAAGAACGATTTAGCCACAATAGTTCGAGGAGAAATACAAATCGGTACATGATATCAGGTGTTAAAGAGAACAGTCTAGAAACAGAGAAATGAAGCAGAAGCATAGAAATTCAAGATGTCATCCTTTCTAAAAGCTGTGACAATATTGTAGAAAGTTGAGAGGAAGGAGACATGAGAAAAGAAATAGGCAAGGCCAACTACTAAGATTATAATTTTATGGTGTGTAGTTTACAAGGTTACAGTAAAATATACATATACGTGTGTGTGCGCGCGCATCTCCCTCCGCGCATCTCCCTCCCGTAGGAGACAGAGTAGTGCCAAATAAAGAATGAATTGATTCAGCGTTGGCTGATGAGTTCATTGTGAGAACTTAGATCTGACTAGAGGTGAACATTAACGACCAGAGGCAAAACTCTTTCACTTTGCATGAAGCTGAATCGAAAGTGCTGCCAGCTGGGCACACTGTTCTACCTGGAGGTGTACCTACTTAAAAACCTTCCATTGTTGCTTGCAACACTGCTCATGCCTCTGACATCAGAGTATGAGTCAAGTAGGTAATGATTACTGATGGGAAAGCTGGGGGACAGAAGTGGAATGAGATAAAGTAACAAACTAGAAACTATTGTAACAATTATTAGAAGCTTAAGGAAACAAAGGTGATTGTAAAACTGTGCATAAAAATCATTACAATGCTGTAAATAAAAAATGGCCCAGGCTACCAGGTAGTCATAGTTTCTTCCCTGTGCCGACTTCACACATCTCTCCCAGGTCATTAGACCCATTTGGAGAAAGGCTCCCTGCAAGGGAGGGGATGAGTGTGAACTTTATGTGCAATATAATTAAGCTTTTGAAGACTCAGTGTAAGTCAGGGCTATTTGGAAAGGGTACAGGACTAACGTGGCCCATGGGAAACCACCACATTTTAGCCTGTTTGGAGGCGGATGTTTTTTGAACTGCAGTGATGGTCCTGAGCTCAGGGTCTATAGAACCTAAGACTTAGGCTCATATTCACTCTTAAGGCTTGGGAGTCTATAGATCATATACAAACAGGTCTGTGACTGAGACATATGCCTCCATAGCTTATATACAGTAGAAGGAATGTGACAATAACTTTGTCCCTAGGGAAGAGAGCACAGCACCGTCATGGCTCTAACAGGAAATGCATGCTCCAGAGACTCATATTTGGTAAAACAGGACTCTATTCCCACATGAGTGACAGTTGCCAACAAGATAGCATTTAAGACCTCCAGTGATGATTCATGCTGCAGTGGTGACTCTGGACCTTGGGATAAAGGAACAGGGCAGTCGGTAGGCTCTTTAAATACCATTGATAAAGTGGAAGAAAACAAGATGGAAGTAGCAGGGCATAGCTGGGTTATGAGTCTTGAGGTCATGGGATAGTAGTCAAGGTGCAGATGCCAAGATTTCTGCAGAAGAAGAGGCAAATGTTCTTCCCATGGGGACTAGTCTTTGACCAAATCCTCAGTCATGTAAACTGTTCTTCCTAAGCAGCCTGAGTAGCATCCTCCAATACTGTGATTGCTAGCCACAAAGCAGGAAGCTTTCTGGTTGGTGCCAACATATCTCTATACACCCTGTGACCAAAATATATGGTGTCTTCAGCAACGGAATTTACCATCAGTTCTGGTGAAGATACAAGAATAACAGCAGTAGGCTGTGTTGATTGGGGGTCTTTGGTATCTTCTTGATCAGCAGCTCAGGTATCACACACTTGGTACCGAGTTAATTATTCTTGGTTGTCAATTTGACTCTATCTGTAATGAACTACAATCCACAAAAGGAGAGCGCATCTGTGAGAGATTTTTTTTGCTGGGGTTAAAGCAGCTGAATTTGCTTTGAGTCTGGACCTTTGAGGTAGAAAACAAGCATGTTTAATCTAGCCCATACTTTCTGCGGAAAGCGTATGTAAGGGCAGAGCAGAAGGAAGCTTTTGTTCTTTGCCTGCTTTCCCTCCCCTTACCAGCACGTCCATTTCTTCACCGCCATTGAAGTGAAGTCTATTTTGTCGGGATTCCAGCATATACTGAAGGCCAACTGAGACATCCTGCCTTGTGGGACTGAGCAACTACTATATTCTTAGATTTCCATTCGCATCAAGTCATTTTTGGATTAGCTGGACTGCAGCCCGTAATTCCAATAGATCTCATTTATATAGGGAAAGATTTGTCCCATGAGTTCTGCACCTCGAGAGTACCCTGTCTAATGCAATAAGCCTTATCATCTTGAGTGACATTACCCCATCATTGATACATACAATAACTGCAGCTAAATTTCTTCGGCACACATAATGGCTGCACCAGTTTACACGTCCACTAACCATGAATTAGAGCTTCCATTGCCCCACATCCTGGCCACAATGGATTGCTGTTTGCTTCTCCGTCCTCTCTACCCACCCACCCCTTTTTTGAAAATATATCTTCTCACATACTAAATCATGATTACAATTGCCCCTCCTGCTACTCACAATTCCCTATGTCCCATACAGTTCCATTCCCTTTCTGTCTCATGTTGGAAAAAAGAAAAAAAAACAGACTTCTAATAGACAACGACAAATAAAATATATAAGAAAATATGATAAGGTAAAACAAAAAAACGAATTCATTGTAATAGAACAAAACAAACAAATAAGCAGATGGAAAACAGACCCTTCTGCCCCATACTCAGGAATCGCATAAAAACACCAAACTGGAAGCCATATGATGTACAAAATAGGTCTTGTGTAGACATGTGCACAGCCTGTGTGTGCTGCCTCAGGTTCTATGTGTTCACACGAGTGTCAATCCTGTTGGTTTAGAGGACCCGTTTCTGTGGTGGCCTTCATCCCCTTCTGGGTCTCATCATCTTCCCTTCTACTCTCTGAAGGGTACCCAGATTCTTGAGGGAAGGAAATGATGGAGACACCCCTTATAGTGATGAGTGCTTCAAGGTCTCTCCCTCTCTTCAAAATGTCTGGCTTTGGGTGTCTGCACTTCTTCCCATCTGCTGCAGGAAGAAATTTCCCTGAAGGTAGCTGAGCAGGGTACAGATCCTTGTGAACAGTAGACTGTCCTTAAAAATCATTTTATTGCTACTTGTTTAGAACAGTGGTATTTAGGTTTACCCTATGTCCCCGGGCTATCCAGTCTCTTCGGTCTCTGATTCTTGGTCACACAAAAAGTGTCAGATATGGGTTTCTACTTGTGGAGTGGGTCTAATGCCAAGTCCCAGACTGGCCAGTTACTCCCACAAGCTTCGTGCCTCCATTGCCCTGGCACATCTTACAGGCAGAACACCACTGTAGATCGAAGAGTCTGCCCCTGTGTCAGTGGTCACATTTCTCTTATTTCTCTGGGTTCTTACGGGGTCTTTGCTACAACCCGCTCTCATTTCTAATTCTGTTCATTTGGATGTTCTCTCCCCACCTATTAGTTCATTTTAATAAGAGTTTGACAATCTTTCTGATTTCCTTAAAGAATCACCTTTATATTGTATTGATTCTTTATATTTTTGTTTGTTTCTATTTAATTGATTTCAAGTATGTCTTTCTGTGTGCTCCTTTTCCTGTGATTTATTCTTTCTGTTCTAGAGATATCAGCTATGGCATTAGTTAGTAATATGAACGCTCTCCTGGACTTTTTATTTTTGTTTTTGTTTTTATATTTTAATGTATACACTTGGTACTGTGAAGTTGCCTCTTAGAACTACTTTATTATTTCTCATTAGTTTGAGTATGTTGTGAATTCATCTCCATTTAATTCTACACAATCTATAGTTCTTTCTTAACTTCTGTCTCATTCCATTTATCACTCAGCAAAGAGTTATTCAGTTTTCATGAGTTTGAATGCTGACTGTTGACATCCAGCTTTAAACCATGGTCATCATATATAATGCATGATGTTATTTCAATTTGATTGTAGTCAATTTTTGGGGAAGTTTCATGAATTTCTGAGAAGAAATATAATTTTTTTCCTTTGGGTAGCATGTTCAGTGAATATGTGGTAGGTCCCTCTCTTAGTTAGGGTTTTTATTTCTGATAAAAGACACCAGGTCCATGAAAACACTTATAACAAAACGTTTAATTGTGGTGGCTCACTTACAGTTTCAGAAGTTCAATCTATTATCATCATAGTGAGGAACATGGTGACCTGTAGGTAGACATGGTACTGAGGAGGTAGCTGAGAGTCCTACATCTTGCAAACAACAGGAAGTTGACTGAAACACTGGGTGATATCCTGAGCATAGGAAACCTTAATGCCCACCTCCACAATGACACACTTCCTCAAACAGGACCATACCCACTCCAACAAAGCCATGCCTCCTAATAATCTCCCTGTGAGATTAGGAAGACCAATTACATTGAACTACCACAGTCCTTTTGATTCATAATGTCTGTTAGCTCCAGCTTTTCTCTGTTAAGTTTTTGTCTGAATGACCTGTCTTTTGTCAAGGATGAGATGTTAAAGTTTCTCACTATCATGTTTTAGTGTCAATACATGATTTGAGCCTTAGTAGTAATTCTTTTGAAAACTTTGGTGCCATTGTGTTTGGTGCATAGATGTTAAGAATGGTAGTCTTCTCTTCGTAGATTTTCCTTTGGTGAGCATATAGTGTCCTTCACAATCTCATATGGTTACTTTTGGTTTGAAGTCTGAAGTTTGTTAGTTATTAAAATAGCTATAATTTTTTTAAAGAATTTAAAAACTTTCTAGAATTCAGTGAAAATGAACCCACAAAAGACCCAAATTTATGAGGCACAATGAAAATGGTGCTGTGGAAAGCCATACTACGAAGAGCCTTCATAATTAAATCAGATCTCGTGCAAGCAGCTAAACATCACACCCGAAAGCTCCAGAACAGAAAGAAGCAAGCATGCCCAAGATGGGTAGACAGCAGGAAATAATCAAACTAATAACTGAAATCAATAAAATAGAAACAATGAGAACAATACAAAGAGTCAATAAAACAATGAGTTGGTTCTTTAAGAGAATCAACAAGTTAGGCAAACCCTTATCCAAACTACTGAAGGACAAAGAGAGAATATCTAAACTGGGTTAGAAATGAAAATTTGGACATAACAACAGACACCAGGGAAATCCAAAGAATCATTAGGTCATACATACTTCGGTAAACTGTGTTCCCAAAAATTAGATAACCTAAAAGAAAGGCACAGTTTTCTTGATAGATACTACTTAAAAAAATAAAGATCAGGTAAGTAATTTAAATACACATATAATGCATAAAGAAATAGAAGCAGTCATTAAAGGTCTCAAAAACAAAAAACCACCAGGACCAGACAGTTTTAGCAAAAAATTCTACCAGACCTTCAAATCAGTGCTAATACCAATACACCTCAAATTATTCCACAAAATAGAAACAGAGAGAACACTTGCAAATTTATTTTAAGAGGCTACAGTCATGCTGGTACCCAAATCACACAAAAATTTAACAAAGAAAACAATTACAGACCAAATTCCCTCATGAACATTGATGTAAAACTATTCCATAAAATACTCACAAGCAGAGTCCAAGAGCACATCAAAAAGACAATTTACTGTGGTCAAATAAGACTCATCCTAGAGATGCAGAAATGGTTTAATATACATAAATCTGCTGATAAAAACCACTATATAAAAACTGAAATATAATAATCATATGATTATCTCATTAGATGCTAAAAAAGCACTTGACAAAATCGAAATTTCCTCTATGATAAAAGTCTTGGAGAGATCAGGAATAAAATGAACATACCTAAATATAATAAAAGCAATATATAGCAAGCTTACAGTCAACATAAAATTGGATGGAGATTAACTCAAACAAATTTCACTAAAATCATGTAAAGACAAGGCTGGACACATTCTTCATACCTAACCATGATAGTATTTGAAGCTATATCTAGAGCAATAAGGAAACAAAAGGAGACTAAATTGGAAAAGAAGAAGTAAAATTATCCCTATTCACAAATGATAAGATATTATACCTAAGCAATGCCAAAAATTCTACCAGGGAACTCCTACAGCTGATAAACACCTTCAGTGAAGTAGTTGGATACTAGATAAATTTTTAAAATTAGTATCCCTTCTATATATGAGCTGAAAAAGAAATCAAGGGGAAAAAATCTTCATAATAGCCAAATAATATAAAATATCTTTCAATAATTCTAACCAAGCAAGTGCAAGACCTGTATGACAAGAGCTTCAAGTCTTTGAAGAAAGAAACTGAAGAAGATATCAGAATATGGAAACATCTTGCTCGCAGATAAGTAGAATCAACATAGTAAAAATGGCTATTTTACCTAAAGTAATCTACAGATTCAATGCAATCTCCATAAAAATTCCAACACACTTCTTTACAGACCTATAGAGAACAATACTCAACCTAATGTAGAAACACAAGATAGCTAAAGCAATCCTGTACAATAAAAGAACATCTGGGAGTTATCACATCCCTGATTTCACACTGTACTACAGAACAATAGTGATAATAACAACATGATATTGGCATAAAAACAGACAGGTTGATCAATGGAATCAAACTGAAGACCCAAATGTAAATCCATGTATCTATAGATACCTCATTTTTTATAAAGAACCCAGAATTATACAATGCAAAAATAAAAAGCATCTTCAACAAATGCTGAACTAGTGCTGGTCTAACTTGATGTCAGCATATAGAAGAAAGCAAACATATTCAAATGGACCATGCTGCACAAAACTCAAGTCCAAATGGGTTAAAGTCCTCAACATAAAACCACTAAACCTGATAGAAGAGAAAGTTGGGAATAGCCTTGAACACACTGTCACAAAGGCAAAGGACACCATCAATAGGACAAAATGGCATCCTACAGAATGGGAAAAGATTTTCACAAACACCACATTTGACAGAGGGCGAATACCCAAAATATATAAAGAATTTGAGAAACTACACATAAGCAAATGAAATAATCCAATTTACAAATGAGGAACAGATCTAAACAGAATTCTCAACAGAGAAATCCCAAATGGATGAGAAACAAAGAAATATTCAACATTCTTAACCATCAGGAAAATGCAAATCAAAACAACCCTGAGATTCCATCTTACACCTGTGAGAATGACTAAGATCAAAAGCACAAGCGACAGCTCATGCTGGAGAGGATGTGGAGCAAGGGGAACATTCCTTCAGTGCTTGTGAGAGTGGAAATTTGTACAACCATTCAATATGGCGGTTCCTCAGAAAACTGGGAATCAATCTACTCCAAGACCCAGATATACCATTCCTAAGGATATACCCAAAGGACACTCCATTCTGTCACAAAGACATCTGCTCAACTATGTCCACTTCAGACTTACACATAATAGGAAGAAACTGGAAACAACCTAGATGTTTTTCAATCTGAGAATGAATAAAGAAAATGTGGTACCTATACATAATGAATAGTACTCATCTGTTAAAAAAAAAAAAAAAAAGAATAGTAATAACATCATGAAATTTGAAGACAAATAAATTTAACTAGAAAAATTCCCAAATAAGGTAGTCCAGATCCAGAAAGACAAACATGGTATGCATTTACTTATAAGTGAGTATTAGCTGTAAAGTAAAGGATAATCATGCTACAATCCCAGAAAGGCTAAGTACAAGGAGGAGTCAAGTCAGGAAGCATAAATCTCTCTGGGAAGGGGAAATAAAACAGATATTGCACATGGATTGGGGGCATTTGGGGACAGTAACAAGAGGGATCAGGTGTGAGAATGATGGATGGAGAGAGTACTAGGAGAGATAACTGGTATTTTAGAGGTAAGGTATAAACCTAGTACCATGAAAACTCTCAAAATTCTATGAGGGTGACTCTAGGAAAAATTCCAGTAATAGGGTATGTGGAGCCGAACCAATCATCGTCTGTAACTAGGCAAAGCCTCCAGTGGAGGCACTGGGACATCAACCCAGCCACAAAACCTTTGTCCTACAATTTCCCCTGCCTACAAGATGTGCTGAGGTAAATGTGACTCAGAAATTGTGGAAGTAATAAACCACTGACTATTCTAACTTGAAACTCATACCATGAGAAGGATCCCAGCCCTGATACTGCCTGGAGGGTCAGGAACCTGAGGCTACAGATGAACAGAAATCTGGGATAGAACCAAGCACACCTGGAAAAAATAAAAGTCAATGAAATGATTCCTGATGATATTTTGCTATACTCATAGATTGGCACCTAGCCCAATCATCATCAGAAAGGCTTAACCCAGCAACTTATGGGAATAGATGTAACAACCCACAGTTTTAACATTAGGCAGAGCTTACGTCATTTTGTAGAAAAGAAAGAATAATTATAGAAGCCAAGGTCACCACAAGAAAACCCACAGAAATAATCTGGGCTCATAGAGTCTCCATAGAGATTGAACCACCAGTCAGGGACCAGCATGAGTCTGACCTAGACCTCTGTATATATGATATGGTTGTGTGGCTTGGAGTTCTTGTGGGACTCCTAACCGTGGGAGCAGGGGCTGTCTCTGATTCTTTTTGTCTGCTTCTGGGACCCATTCCTCCTACTGGATTAGCTTGTGCAGCCTTGATATGAGGATATGTGTGCCTGGTATTACTGTAACTTGTTATGCCATCTTTGGCTTATATCCCTGGGAGGGCTGCTGTTTACTGAAGGGAAACAGAGGAGGGGTGGATATGAAGGAGATAGAACATGGGGAGAGAGGGGCTGGGAGGAGATAATGGAGGGGAAACTGTGGTCGGGATGTGATATAGAAGATAAGGAGAAAGGCAGAAGGAGAGAGAGGGGGGAGGAGGAAGGAAGGAAAGAACTTGCTCTTTTAGTGCAGAGGAGGAGAAATTCTATGATTCAGCAGACAACTGGGGACCATAAGAATAGCCCAGCCCAGGACAGGAAACCACGATAATCAAGGAGCATCGGGAACTGAATTGCGTAGGTTGGGAATTTTAAACAAACAATAAAAGACACTCTTGCAGCCTAGTTCATGGGGCTGAGGGATGTGGGGACAAGTGAACAAGGCTGAGTACACTAGGAGTGTACAGAATAATAGGACTGCCTTAAAGGAGAGTTTACATAAGCCAAGGCAACACCAGGGGCATGGATATCTTGTTGCACAAATCCTAATTGCTCTTATACTAAAACCAGAGCCACACTATGGGGCAAATGCTAAAGGAGCAGAAAGATAAAGGAACACTTCTCATCTTGACAACTCCTCAGCTGAAAGGGGGAATCCTGTCTCCATGAATCCTCAGACTGAATGCCAAAACCCTGTCTCCTCCTGCCCCAGAACTTTCTCTGCCCCAGCTACATCCCTTCTGGACTCCACCTTCCCAAGGCTAGAATTAAAGGCTTGTGACTTCCAAGTACAGGGATTAAAGGTGTGAGCCATCACCACCTGATTCTGATTCTCTTTCAGACTGGATTAATCCAGGGTGGTCTTGAACTCACAGAGATCCATCTGCCTCTGGCTCCAGAGTGTTAAGATAATGGTGTGAGATTCCAAGAGCTTAAATTAAAGATGCATGATACCACTGCCTGGTCTCTATGGCTGACTTTGTGGCTATCTCTGCCCTCTGATCTTCAGACAGCTTTATTTGTTCGAGAATATACAAAATATGACCACGATCTCTGATGAAATGGCCCATTGGAGCCATTAGGGAGCCTTGGTCACCACAGGATGAGGTCCCATGGATATCAGGAAGACCACAAAGAACAGACATGACAGAGAACTGGGCACAAGAGAGCCAGTATTCAGTGTCCAGCTTCTTAAGGCCAGACAGAACTGTAATCACAGAGAGCTAGGAGAGCATCGTCAGCTATGTACTTGCTGTGCAAGCATGAAATCTTTATTGGGATCCATAACACTCACATAAAACTCCAGATGTTGTGGCACGCGCCTCATACTCAGCACTGGAAACATGGAGAGAGGAAGAACCCTGAGGACTCCTAGTGAGCCCATTTAGCTAAGTCAAAGGGCTCCAAATTCAGGGTGAGACCGTGTCTCCAAAAAAAAGATGGAGGAGCAACCGGCAAAGACCACAATTGTTTTCTCCACTGTTCCCTATTTCTATGTTTTATGCTTACACTTTTGATAAAAATATTTACTTGGTTTTAATGTTTTAATTCCATGTCTCCTCATCTGTTATTTTAAAGTGGACTTTATCATTTTAATCACGTGCATGTTTGTTTATCTATGTGGTATATACCATATGTGGGGGTTTCATAGGCCAGAAGCATCAGATCCTGCAGAGCTGAACTACAGGAGGTGTGATGTACCTCATGTGAGTGCTCGGAAGCAAACCCTGCTCCGTGGAAAGAGCAATATGTAATCCTAAACCCTGAGCCATCTTTCTAGTCTCACCCCCTCAAATGTTTATTTAATTTTGTTTATATTTCTTTTTTATTATCGGGCTTTTTCTTTACTCTTGTGCCCCCCCATCTTTTCTTTCTGCTTTATATTTAACTTTATCTGTTTTTTTTTCTTTTAAAAAATGATATTATAGGCCTGAAAAGATGGTGCAGTGGGTAAAACGTATGGTGTGCAAGCTGAGTTCAAATCCTAGCACTCACATAAAAGCCAGGAACAGCGGAATGCATCAGTGCTCGGTGGCTTGCTGGATACCCAGTCTATCCAAAACAGGAAGATCAAGATTTGTGAGACACCCTGTCTCAAGACAAGGTGAAGAGCAATAAAAGGCAAAATCTGACACTGACTTCTGGCCTCCACACATGCACACACAAGTGAGCACGCACACAGAGACACAAGAAAAAACACTTTATGCACAGTACACTATATATTTAAATAATAATGTCCTTTTGTAACCTTATGTAACAAAAAGATCTGGGGGTTAGTGAAAAGGCATGTGCTTTAAGGAAAGATTAAAAGAAATAAAAGGAACTCGGCAAACACGAGTCTCACCTGTTTACCGTAGTTCCTGTGAGCAACCTAAAGCAACAACAATAGTTTTGAAGTCTGATGGTTTCATTGTCCAGATATGCACAGTGTTTATGTTCAAACTCCTATTTTTTAATTGTCTTTAATTGTCTTACAAGTAGTGGGATTTCATGGAGCAGTGTAGGCGGAGTCTACTTAGAAGGCACCAGTACCATATAGATATTTATTAAAATATAAATCAGAACTCACGGTACAGTTAACAGATTACAGTAGCACCTGAACAGGGACTGGAGTCTGGAACGGTGAGGACAGTCGGTGGAGTCGATCCTATCCCCAATCATCCAGGAACCAGGAAGAGAGCGTCTCGTGTTCCAGAAGCCCCTTTTCAATGGGCTTTTTCCCCCGCCCCCTTCAGGGGGCCCGGTGCCCTGTATAAGTGTCTTTTGACCTTATCAGCTGACACCTGAATCCCACAACAGAGCAGCAGTTCTCAACCTGGGGGTTCAACGACCCTTACACAGGGGTCACATATCAGATATCCTGCATATCAGGGTATTTACATTATTATTCATAACAGTAGCTAAATTGCAGTTATGAAGTAGCAATGAAAATTACTTTATGGTTGGGGTCACCACAACATGAGGAACCCTATTAAAGGGCCATAGCATTATGAAGGCTGAGAACCACTATCATAGAGGTTTTTCACCTATAGTTTTGGTCAACCCATCTCCATACCTTCTTCTCCCCTTACCCCAGCCCCCATCCCATCTTAAATCCTATATAAACCTGTTATAAGCACGGGCTGGTCTTCCAGAAGACCTGGGTTTGGTTCCCAGAACCCACATCACAGCTGATAGCCATCTGTAACTCTGGTTCCAGGAAGATTTGACGCTCCCTTCTGACCTCTCCAAGCACTGCATGCAAATGGTGCACAAACTTGGAGCAAAACACATTCGTGCACATTAAATGAAAATAAAATTCTGGTAGGACCACTGAGCAAGCACCACTATGAGGAACAAATACGTGGTGGAAAGATGGATGAAAAAGAGAGACAGAATGGTTCACATGCTGTGGAGGGAGTAGAGCTGGCGATGAGACACTAGTAAGAAACAGGCTGTGAGTGGCCTGCACTACCACCTCAGGCTGTGTGCTGTCTGGGCCATGTTGCCACAGAGGGCCATGTCTGGGTCCATGACCCTGCCATAGCAGGGTTCTGTGTTGATGTTCATGGCTAGTGTTGCCACCAAGAGCCATGCAGATGCCAGCAGTCTGGGCTGCAACCTGAGGCCATGTTGATGTCTGAGGAGCACACTGATCTGGGTGGTTTCTGCTGCCACCTGGGGCAGTGGTGATGTCCAGGCCGGTGCTGAGGACCATGTCAGGGTCTATGGTCTTAATATAGCAGCCATGAGGATACCTTCAGTCTGGGCTTTTGCTACCTGAAGCTATCTTGCTATCCAAGGGTGGTGCTGAGCTGGCCCTGCCCCTCACATGCCACTACACAGAGAAGCGGCAGCAATGGCATAGGCCTGGGAGATCTGACCCTGGTGGTGCAGGAGAGTTTGCGTTGATGGTGTGGATGCAGGGGAGATGGCAGAACCATAGCCACAGGATCTCCATGACTCAGGGCAACAGCAGAATATCCCAGAGGAGTCTCAGTGAGGGTCCAATATTGCTAACGTAGCAGCTGTCTGGGGCCTTGAACCAGACCAATGACTCCCTGCAATGAACATCTGCAAGTATGGCTGTTTGGACAGAAGGTTATATTTTGCGACACACCTTTGTTCTGTTTTGGAGGAAAGATCACAAGGGTTGAGGGCTCCCAGTGCCACTAAGATAAATGAGTTTGTGACGGAGAGGCTGGAATGACGGAGGTGTGGAGTGGTATGTACGTGGCAAAACTGGAGACTCAGCTGTGTTGGGTGTGAGAAAAAGCTGTAGCTAACAGAGAAGCAGAGCATGGTCCAAAGGGGTTTCTGATTTGTTCTGTTTGGGGAGAGAGATCACAAGGGTGCAGGGCAGACATGGAAGGCCTGGGAAATTAGTAGGATTGGGGTACATGATGTCAAATTCCCAAGGCATCAATTCAAAAATGTATATATGTTTTAAAGAGAACAAAATAGTTGCAGGATGTGGAATTGTGAACAGATGTGAAGACTAAAAAACCCCACGGAGAGAAGCCCATCTCTCCAGCTTTACCCTGCTATTCAAATAAATATGGATTTTCCTAAAATGATGATAATGGATAAAAAAAATTCTAGTGCATTTATTTTTATGTTTATTCTCCTTACATTCCCGATTTGGTTATGAGGTTTTTCCATGGTTAGGATTTTTTTAATTTCTAATCTGTTGCTCTACTCTCTTCCCCTACATGACTTCTCCATTCATTCCTTTGTCCCTTCATCTATTTAACTTTATTTTCCCTACCCCTTTCCTTTGTCACAGAAGAAAAGAAAGAATAATAAAAGCTTCTTTTTGGGTTTTTGTTTGTTTTCCTGAGGTTTGGAGGGGGAGTGGCTGGCAGTGTTCCAACGGAAGCCTTTTATTTCACTCATAAAAGAAGTGGCCAGGCACCAAAGCTGGGGAAGCAGCATTTGTTCCTGACCACAGAACTGAATGCAAGCATCAGGAAGCCCCGTTGTTTTTGTTTTTTGGAGTCCGTACCCCCCCCCGCCCCCCCGCCCCCCCCCCCCCGCGCGCGCCTCCTGTGTCCCCAGTGCCTGATGTCCCCAGAGGTGGGTGCATAAGCCTTTGTTTCTATTTCCAGAACCAGGAAACGGGCACCACGCAAAAGAAGGTATTTGGGAATCAGCTATGAAAAGGACGCTGAAGGAAACTATCCAAAGTTGTCCAGGGACAGCGGGGCTCAGCCCTGAGTTAAGAAGAACAGATTGCTCCGGAAACAGGATGCACACAGCCGAAAGCTTTGAAAAATGTGGACTAGGCACCTGGCCGCACTGCTAATAACGCTGTCCACTAGATGGAGCAACTTTGAATCAGCTCCAACTAGCGCCGAAAGGCTTAGGAGATTGTGTTTCACCTAAGGGGGCCAAATAGCAGCTATCAGGCTATCTAAGTGTATAAAATGCATACACATAAATAAATATGTAAAAAAATAAGAAAAACTGAAATATTGTATTCGTATAAAAATTTGATAAAAGGGGCTGGAGAGATGGCTCAGTGGATAAGAGCATTCTGTGCAAGCATGAGGACCTGCATTCAAATCTCAAGTGTGTGACGGTAACCCCATATCGGGGATTGGGGGAAAGAGAAAGGTAGAGCCCAGAATCTTGCTGGCCAGCCAGCCTGTCTAAAATGGAAAACAAAACATTGAGAGGTGCTGTCTCAGGGCAATGAGACATAGAATGACAGAGGACTATTTACCTCAAGTCTTCTTTGCCTTCTAAATGCTCACACAAGGGCACACACACTCACATGCATGCACCACACATACCTACACACACACTCACAAAATTCTAAAACCTCTGCACACATAATGGTTATGGTTGCTTAATTCAGAAGAAGAATTTGAAAGCAATCCAAACGCTCATCTGTTGATGGGTAAGCACGATAAGGTACAAGCCTGTGATAAAACAGAACCAAGTAGATACACAGAATAAAGTACATCTGAAAGCATACGCTTTCAAAGAAACAAGCCTCCAAGATACACACACACTCCATGGTTTCATTGATCTGGCATTCCAGAAAAGGCAAAACTACACTGTCTGTGACTCTAAATCAGGAAGAGTGACAATTCTATTAAAAGAAAGAGCAGTGTCTTGGTGTTGCAGAATCATTTGTGATGCAGGCTGTGGTCTCCACTTCCTCATCCAAGTCACGAAAACAGCTCTCCCTGATGGTCCCTCTACAGTGTTTGGAACCAACTCTCCCATGCGTTCCCTGATGAACTGAAACTAAGCCACAAAAAATAAAAAATAAAAAAAAACCACTTTTGTGACAATGGTGCATCTGTACCCAACACCCAGCCCAAATGGACCAAAATACCTTCTGACAGCCCCCTCCCAGTGTGTACCCATGCGCGTGTGTATGTATACACACACACACACACACACACACAAACACACACACAAACACACACACCCTTTAACCTTTGCCTCTTTACTGCATACAATGCTATCCCTAGGAGGCTTATTTATTCTCTACTTCGGCTTCCTGATAGCCTGTTCACTCCTTAGCCCATGTGACTAGACCCTTCCTTCATACTGCATGGGCCTTTCAATCTCCTTGCTTCTCTGTCTTTCCCTTTTGTGCCCCTTACACTCCCTACCCAGCATCCTCTGGGCTCTGGACTTGGTGCCTCACTCCACACTGTGTAGAGTTATCCTGTCCACTACACTGGGAACCAGAAGAGTTTGAATTTCATCGATGATAACTGTAGTGGCCCGGCACAGAAACAGGGAGGTCATGATGACAATTGTAGCAGGATGATGAGGACAGGATCATACTTCACATCTTCCAAACCATAACTGCAACTGTGAAATCCTTCCAGAGGAACTGAGGGAGACTGCCAACTGCATCCTGAAGGAAGAGCCCAGAACTCTGTGGTAAAGCCATTGCCTGGCATGAACAAAGCCCTGAACTGATGCCAGAACTGAAAAAAGCAAAACACAGTTGAGTTGAATCCTCTTATCTAAATTATGAGCTCAGGAAGGTGCTCTTCAAAAAAACACTTCAGACATGCTCAGTGCGGCACTTTATTGGAAACTAGAGGCATACATCAATGAAGTAAGATCAAAGTTAGCATCATTTGACACAGTGCTATCCCTGTATCTATGCTATCGTCTTACATAACAATAAACCCCATGTTGCCCCTGACTTGGGGAGCAAAGGGCAAGCTTTAATGGTCTAGAAATATCTCTATATAAATATAAACCATAGCATCTAAAATAACCATCATTGCTTTGAGTCAGGTTCAAGAGTCCTGAGAAATCTCTTAAAATAATAAGCACTTTAAATGGATGCTAGAGCCTGAACGGCTGAGCTCGGAGGCAGAATATGGCCCTATCTTCTCCTGTGCCACAAAAAACTAATAACAAAAACATGAAGCTTAATGACAACAAAGTTCAGACAGAGGGAAATTCTCTGCTGTGGGGTACATAAAGGGCCTGGAATGCTGGGCACAAATCTCAGCCAACCCTGCATTTCCAACATTGCTTGTGTGAGACTCAGCGCAGAAAGCAGGTCCTCACATCACCTCCTCTGGCACTGTTAAATTATGGCAAACCTCTCCCTCAGGTTACACAGGGCAGAGAAGTTTTTGAAAGTTGTGCTCATCCCTCTCTCCTTTCCACATTAGCTCCTTCTCCCCAACAGAGAAGAACGGAAGAAGTTTCAGTAAACAAAGAAAAAAGTTTGACTTGCTGAAGATGGGGTAGACTTTCACGGTTTGATGTGAGGGGCCCTGGCCAAAGCTGCTCCTTCTCAGTGTCCCCCACCTCCTTTACCATCAGTGGCTTCAAGGGTCTTTGGTTCTTCAAAGCTTCTCATCTCATGGCACAACATTCGTGTGGCTTCACGGCTCACACACAGCTTTCACTTCGGCTAAGTCACATGATTCTACACCCTGCAAAGTAGGAGGAAGGGATCACCAACCCTCGTTGAAAGCTAAGGACCTCGGTACCCACAGAGTTAGGTCCTTTGATCAAATCCCCACTATTGGCCAGCAGCAGAATCAAAGCTAAAATGCATATCCCGAGTCTTCCCTGTCTTTCTGAGAACAGTCTAGGGCAGAGCGTGTCCTTATCACATGCCATTCCACATTCAAGGGTCTCAGACAGCCCCACTGAGAACCGGATGAGTCCGCATTCGATAAATGATGACTGCAGTGGCCGGGCACAGAAATAAGGAGGTCATGATAACAATGGTAGCCAGGATGATGAGGACAATGGCCCAGATATCCAGGATGTGCTTGGGAAGTAGGACATCCACAGGTGACTGGCTGATAGCATCCATGTTGGCCCTGGAATGGACAGAAAATGAAAGTCAGTTTTGTGCACCCTCTCCCCGCCTAGGAAGGAAATCTCCAGGAGTCAGAGTTGCTGTGATCACTAGTGGTGGTAATGGCATTATTTGTTGAGATGTCCTATTAACAAGAACATGCAAAAACGCTCTTTTTAATATTTATTTTTATTACATGTGTATGTACACAAGTATACATATCTGCAGTCATACATGTGTCTGTAAAGATCAAAAGAAGATGTCAGGTCCCTTGTAGCTGGCGTTATAAGTGGTTATGGGCCACCTGACCTGTGTGTTGCGTCCTCTGTAAGAGCAACAAGTGCTCTTAACCACAGAGCTACCTCTCCTGGCCCTTATGCAAGGCACTCTATATCTGTTAACTCGTTCTATACTCTATCAACCACCAATCCAATGGGGAGGGGCTCAACTATTCATGTTATACTTCTTAGCCTCTATCTTCAGTTATTCCCATAATGCCCATATTCCATTGATTTATAATGGAAATCAAAGCCATGTAGATGTCATGAACTTGGACTAGAAAATAAAACCAGATAGATGGAACTTTACATGCTTATTGTTCAAACTACCCATCTGTTTCCCTCATCCATAAAATGATAATTCACTGTTTTTGCTCTTTGTCTCCCTCTATTTGAGGGCGGAGGGGTGATGTATATACGAAGGCACATGAACAAGTATATTCTGTGTATAGAGGATACAAGACAACCTCTGCTATGGGGCTAGGCTTTTGTACACTGTAAATATTTTTCACTTGTATTTGTTTAATAAGATGCTGATTGGCCAGAAGGCAGGCAGGAAATAGAGACGGAGCAATCTGACAAGGAGAATTCTGGGAAGAGGAAAAGCAGAGATATCAGCCAGACACAGAGGAAGCAAGGCCAGAATGCTGCATTGAGAAAAACATAGCAAGCCATGTGCCTAAACATAAATAGAATCATGAGTTAATTTAAGCATTTGCTATCCTCTGGAACCCTGGAGGAGGAAAAACATCACTTTTGTTCCTTCTGCTTAAAACTGTTCACAGCTATGTGGGAATACTCCACGCATGGTGGTACAGATGGCAAAGTGCACATCTGTAATCATCCTAAGCAGCTCACTTAGCTCCAGCTACCAGTCAGTGCACAATGTGGTTTCTGAGTCAGGGTCTCTCACTGGGACTTAGGGCTTACAGATGCAGCTTGGCAGACTGGCAGCAACTCCAGGAATCTGCCTGCTTCTGACTCTCTGGCCCTGGAGTTATAAATGTGCACCACCACTCCCAGCATTTACACAGACATTAAGGATTAAACACAGGCCCTATTGTTTGTAGTAAGCATTCTACCAAATGAGTTAACTCCCTTTTTTCCACAGAAAGCCTACCTACTTATTCTTTGTGGATTCCTTGAGACATTGACCAAGCACAAAAATAGAGATTTGACTTGGGCATAGCATGGTGAATCTCAATAGTCCCATTTGGGGATATGCAAGAGACCCAGATTGATCCACCAAAGTCTTCTCCAGTACTGGGGAAAGGTGGGGGTGGCTAAATTGAGAGGCTGTACATCTGGAAAGGGTGGGGCTGTTTTATTCAAAGGTAGAGCCTTGAGAGTTATCACCTGATATCACTTGATAGCGAGCACATGAACCCAGCCAAGTTGGATATCATTTGCAGCCCTGGACAATATATGCCAATGATTTCTAGGTTCTGCTAAACTAATGTCCATTTGGTATCTCTCCTTTGCAACTTTAAAAAAAAAATAGTTTAATATGCCTGTAATACAAGTGCTTGAAAAGGTAAGATAAAAAAGATCAGGAGTTTGAGGCTAGCCTGGGCTACATTAACAAAACCCTGTCAAAAAAATTCGGATGGGTAAGAGATTCTAGTTCACAATGTGTCTTGGTTTCAAAGCACCGTAGGCCAAAAAGGTATCTTATAGTTACATGCACTAAGTAGTTCACAATTCAACCAGTATTTTTCTTCTAAAAAGTTACTATGCAGGGGCCTGTTGAGCACTGCTTCATGTGTCTGTGTCAATATGTGCATACTAGTTCAGGTGCTCTAAGATGCTAGAGGTGTGGGTTCCTCCTGGATGTTTGGGGAATCAAACTCCGGTCCTTTGGAAGATCAATATGTGCTATTAACTGCCCCTGTGCAACGTATTAAACTTTGGGATAAAACTAGACAATGTCATCTTCTTTTCCTAGTCCACATTAATTTTTGTGTAGGACTAACATATCCTAGCAACTATCAGAAACAGTTGCCTGAGATACCACCTCCAAAAACAAAGTTCAGTGTCAAACTTGATCCAGCAGTTAAGCAGTCTGGGAGATTTCTGACATCACTATTTCTATCAAAAACGTTACTGATAAATGAAATGAGCCAACAACTGGCAAATGAGACCTCATGAAACGTCAAAATTTAGGATGGCGGTGAAAACTGAATGAAGAGACAGCCTACAGAATGGGAGGGAATCCTTGCCAGCTATAAATTTGACAAAGGATTAATACCTAGAATGCACAAAGAACTCAAGGAAAAAAGTAAACAAGAAAACACTTATCAGTCAAAAATGGCCTGTGGAGCCAAGCAGAGTTCTCAAAAAAGAAATATGAATGACTAATAAATACTTTGATATTCCATCTCTCCCTGGATAGAATGGCTAACATCTAAAAAAAAGATGTTGAGAGATGAGGATGTATGGAAAAGAGAGTCCTTGAGTCCTTATTCACTGTTGGAGGGAGATGTGGTCACCATGGAAATCGACCTGGAGGGAGGCTTCTAAAAAATAAATACATAAATATAAGGTAAGCAAATCTCTGTAAATTAGATACCAGCCTGGCCTACATAATGAATGCCAGGCCAGCCACGGATACATAGTGAGAGCCTGTCTCCAAAACAAACAAACATGTGACTCAACTATACCACCCCTGGGCATACATAGGAAGAACTGTGTATTCAACCACAGAGACCCTTGCACATCATCCATAGCAATGAAATAGAGCCAGCCTAAATGTCCACCAGCTGATGAATGGATAGTGACTATACAGTACATATTCACAATGGAATTGCATTCAGTGATAAAGAAAAATAAAACTATGGTATTTTCAGGGATATTATGAAACCAAAAGAATATAGATTCTCTTAACAAGAGGATCCTAGCTTCCAATTTTTACACATTTACCCTTATATAGAGGCCAGAACACTAGAAAGCGACCTGTGGGAAGTGGGAGGAGGCTTTGGGGGGGTAAGGAAATAGAATACATGTGATATGGAAGTGGAAGAAGGAATGGGGGGGTAGGCAAGGAGGAGCCAGAGAATGAGGCAGATGGGATCTGGGAAGACTTAATTAAAGATCAAATTAAGGAGACATGAAAGGGTGGGAAGGAAAGCCGATAGTGAATAGAATCATTTAAAAATATTATTTAAGCATGTGAGGAGAGGGAGCCTTCATGGGAGAACAAGGCTGCTCTCAGAAGTCAGCAACTTATCAAATGAAGTCTCAATGCCCGAGTGGGCTACATCCCTAGCTGTCAGTCACAAAGTCTCTCTCCCAAAACATGCAAGCGAAGTGCCCCCACTGTTAGTTGTCCACCAGAACTAGATATTAAGACCCCACTTCTAGGGGCTGGAGAGATGCCTCAGAGGTTAAGAGCACTGGCTGCTTTTCCAGAGGTCCTGAGTTCAATTCCCAGCCACCACATGGTGGCCCACAGCCATCTATAATGAGATCTAGCGCCCTCTACTGGCTTTCAGGCATACATGGAGGCAGAATATCATACGCACAATACATAAATCTTAAAAAATAAATATATAAAAGGACCCCACTGCTAAAGACACACACAATCTAGTCATGAGACAAAAGGAAACCAAGACAGAACCAGAATGAAGCTCTCTCCCTTCTCTCTAGCCCTCATAGTGCTGGAAGGAAGGCTCTGTGCTGGGAGAATTGTCTTACTAAACTGTAGATCTGAGTGCAAGCATTACCACCAACCAGCCAAGCAAGATGTGACCACTTGTGCGGTCGTGGCAAATCCGGTATAGGAATAACTTAGGGCCCACTCTACAGGAAAGAATTCACATCTGAGACTATAAACTCAGTCAAAAGTTCATGGGAATGGGGAGCTCACGGGACCAGTGGGAAAGCTACTGCTGTTGTGCTACATTAGCATGATGTGTCCATCAAACTGCCTTCTAAATAAGTATGTTTATACCCATAAATCACTGCTGCTCTCAGAAAAGCTTCTTTTTACAGAGGACAATATGAACTGCAGTGACTATTGAATGTCAGCCATAAGTAAAACATTTATACCACCTCCCTACAAAGATCCAGAAAACACTGTGGAAGAGGAGGCAGAAGACTGTGGTGGGATGCTGTCCTCTGCATCTAATGCGGCCATTGAACTATTAATATCGAAGCAGCTGTCATTACCTGCACAAGACCTGCAGGACACTGGGCCCTTCAACATCCTGCCATGGATGGGTGGGACTTCAGGAAGTCTCCCCCCTTCCCAGAAAATCTATAGGCAGTCAATGATTGTGGGAAAGACATTTTTTCCGTGGTATGGCTATTAATAAGATACACACACTCCTGAGAATAACTTCCCATAAACAGCAGCAATGAAACTTGCTGGGTCACTAAAAACTACAGGGGTGTGGTGAGGTAAAGAGACTTGCCCTCAACCCTGACTCCTGAGTTCAGTCCTTGAGATTCACACAGTAGAAGGAGAGAAATGAATGGTCCAAGTTGTCCTCTGACCACCCCCCACACACACACACACATATGGAAATAAGTAATCGTCATATTTTTATTTTTTCTTAAAGACATGAAAGTAGGAGTAGGGGTTAGTTACGAAGAGGATCAAAGGAAGCAAGAGGGAAATAAGAGGGTAATAATTTGATCAAAATAGATTATACATAATATGAAAACATCATAATTAACCCTATTATTATATATGATTACATATCTTAATAAAAACAAAACGAAGTCTAGCATGTGCACAGAAAAATCTATGAAGGAACCTACAGCACCCCTGTTTTTCCTTCGGTGAGTTAGTTGACTATGGCTCCCCAGGTCACCTCCCTGCATAGCCGGAGAAGAACAATATGGTACATTCTCTGTCCAGAGGGCATGAGGCTGCCACAACCTCCTGCAGCCCATCTTCAAGACCGATAATTCTATGACCCCAGGTCCCAGCAAAATTCCCAATTCCATTCTTATTGGCTTTCCCCGGCCAACAGCTCTTCTTTCCTAAAGCCTTTGATCCAGTGCCCCTGTTACCACTCTAAGGTAGTACCCAACATAGACATACAAGCACGTTTATGCATTATCTGTTACAGCAATGGATACAATTAAAGTGTCTACTAATAACAAGATTAAATGAGGGACAGCCATATGCTATGGTTTAGATATAGATTGGGTGTGTCCGCCATGAATCCCTGGGTTAATCTAATCTCCATTTCAAGGTATTTAGTTAAGTCAGTGCTGGTGTTTTGAAGTGGAGCCCTTGAGAGCTGGGCATGCTAGCAATGCCCTGTAACTCAGTACAAGAGGAACTCAAGTTTGAAGCCAGTCTAAGCTACACAGAGAAATTATCTGAAAGACAGGATGGGAGAGAGGGAAAGAGAGAGATAATAAAGAGGGGGCAATAACCTGACATTAGTGAACTCCAAAATATTTTTTTAAGAATTTTTTAAAATTTTATGTGTATGAGCATTTTGGTTGCCTGGATGTCTGTGTACCACCTGTGTAAGTGCCCATGGAGGCCAAAAGATGAAGTGGGATCCCCTGGAACTGGAGTTACAGGCAGTTGTGAGCCACCATGTGGGTGCTGGGGAAATCACTTAGGTCCTCTGCAAGAGCAGCAAGTACTCTTAACTGCTGAGCCATCTCTTCAACTCCACCCACACCCACCTGTGACCAATAGTTCCTTAAAACAAGGTCTCAGGTGACTTAGCCTGGCCTTGAACCTACTATGTAGCCAAAGGTGACTATGAACTTCTGATTCTCTTGCCTCCACGACCTAAGGTTGGACTCACAGGTTGTGCCCTATACTCAATTCATTCAGTGGCAAAGAACAAACCCAGGGCTTGGGGCTTGCTAAACAAACACTTGCTGAGCTATATCTTCAGCCCCACCAAAACAATTGAAGTAGGGAAAAAGGACAAATAAAGTACAAGATAAATGTATAGGATGATTCCTTCTGCTTAGATCTTATAAATTGAGTAAATAGGAAGATAAGGACACAACCATGAAAAATACTTGCAGGAGTAATCCATCCAAATGAAGGGTTAATAGTGGTCACTTCCTGGTAGAGTTCACCAACAATACAAGATACTTTTGTTTTTCATTTTTTTTTGTGTATTAGGTCACTAGAATTTTCTAAGCATTAGCATGTATTGTAATCTTTTTATCTTGACTGAAGAGAGGTAAAGATAGAATTGGAGAGGAAGCTCTTTATGGTTTTCTCGTTGAAAAGGATAGCTACATGCATAATTTTTAAATAAAATTAAGACTTGAGACTAGATCAAGAGTCACCAAACATTAGACCGTGTGGGAAGTAAGAATCACCTTGGGATACAACAACAGTAAAAACACTGCTCCTGGGCCTCAACCTTGACTGACGGAAAGATTAATGATGGGAGACACAGTTTGCCCTGTCACCCGGGTGATCTGAATACACAGCCAAGTTTGGGAGGCTCTGGACTCAAGAGTCTTTGGGGTCTCAGGTCTTTTCCAGCACTAAGATTTGAGAATCAGTGACTGTGTGCCCTGCAGCCAGACTGCTCAAACTTGATGGGGACTCTGGCAAAGGGCCAGCACCAGGACTGTCAGGCTGGGGCCTGCAGAGAAGGGAGAGGCACAGGCTGCTTGACTCAGCTGTAGAGATGGAGTCACTTTCTCCAAAGTCGATGGCACAGAAGCCTGAGTCACAGGAGACACAAACTGTTCAAGACCCATGGGGGTGGAAGAAATCACTCTGTGATCTCCTGATTGCATCAACAGTTAGCCTGCCTTCGGCCAGAGGAACCCCACAAAGTCTTCCAGGAAGCCCATTAACATCAGTCTCTGGAACTTCAAATGCTGGGAACACAACTTCCCTGACAGATCTTTCATAAGCAAAACCTGTCATTTACAGTGAAGCAGGCTTCAGGGCTCATAATATAAATTAAGTGTTACTAGCTGGGCAGTATTGGAGCATGACTTTAATCCCAGCACTTGGGAGGAAGAGGGAGGTGGATCTCTGTGAGCTTGATGCCTGATCTGCAGAGCAAGTTCCAGGACAGCCAGGGCTACACAAAGAAATTCTGCCTCAAAAAAACAAAAAAAAAAAAAAAAAAAAAAAAAAAAGAGAAGTGGGGGGGGAGGGGAAGGGAGGGAGGGAGGGAGGGAAAAAGAGAAAAAAAGCGATGCTAAAACAAAGCACAGTATTTTCATGTTTACAATTAAAGGTTTGTCATCTGAGAAAAACTCTGCCATGTTGAGGGACTCCAGAGCAGGAGCAGGGGTTAGCTCTATCTACACTTCGCTGTTCTCTGTCCTCTGTCCTTCAGCAGGCTACTTCTCTCCAGGTAACAGTCTCCCAATCCAATGAAAGAAAACATTTGTCCCCTGAATAAGAACTAAACAAATCATGTTCAGCATCTTTAATTGCATGTTACAAAAACTTGAAGAAAAGCAGGGCTCTCAGCCTCTGTGGCTGGCTTCTGTTTGACCTCATTTTAACATCCGGGTGCATCGGTCCCCTATCACTGCATAAAAATGTGTATCTTGGCACATCTAATAAATAGCAATAGATCAACTTCCTTATCACTTACTTCAGACAAACTGCTTGTAGTTTCTGATTAATGGTTCATGTTGGGATTTAGCCCAATCCATTTACGTCATAAATTTAATCCTACCATTGATAAAAATACCAAGTTTCTATGACGACAGGTACTAAACAGCAGTTGGTCATTTTGAACTAGCAGGTTTGATTTATCTCATGAGTGAACAATAAACTTCAACATGCATTCCAGAGATGTGCACTCAAGTAACACCATTAACAGCCAGGCTTGGTAGCACACAACTACAATGCCAGCACTTCATAGACAGAGGCTGGAGGATTAGAAGTTCAAAGTCAGTCTAGGATATGTGAAACTCTATTTCAGAAACTCAGACGGAGGTGAAACAGGCAAGTACGGGGATTAGTACTGTTCGGGACTCTACACACACCACTCTTCCAATGACATACTTGGGAGCCTGAGACCCGTGCCTGCACTTACTATGTTCACACACCCCTCTCAAACAATACGCCCGGCAACCTGTTTTCAACCTAGGACTCCGACCTGCATCAAGCTATACACACACTGGACAATGGAATACGTTTCTCCTTGAGAGACCATCAAATTTGGGACAATTTGCATTTAAACGTATTCCCAATACATGAGGTAAGAAGGCAGGACAGATGATCCAGCCTGAACGGGTTTGGGTACATGTGCAATAAAGTTAAACTGTGTCCTCTAAGAGAATCTTTAGGGAGAATTCCCCATTTACCACCTTATGCCGACACATAAATAGTTAAAATTAAACGCACTGTAAGAAGGAACATGTAGAGCAAAGAAATTGGTTTAAAACATATGAAGACATCTACAACACATCCCCACACCCGAGGCTCAAGAAACATGTAGAAGAGGGGGAGAAGACTGTAAGCACCAGGGGAGCAGGAGTCCGCTGTGAGGCTGTGCCTCCTAGTAACATCAGAAGCTACCACATCCATTGAGTCTCACCAACATGACTGCCCAAATGAGCTCAACGGGGGGGACACCAATGGGCATGCCAAACTGGACGGGAAAGTCTCACAAAAGCCTCGACCCCACACAGAGGACTGCAGGCAACTGAAGAAATCTGGAAAGGAAGAGAACACCAGTTGGTTGTCCAGTACCAGACGCTCAGCCCTGAAAACATACGTACAGATAGCATTAGTAGAATTATATGTACTCAACAGGTTTAGGAAATTTATACACACACACACAGACACACGCATGCACGCACGCACGCACACATGAACAATTTTAGTAAAAAGAGACCACGAATTTAAAAGAGATCCAGGAGGAGAATATGGATCTGGAGGGAGGAAAGAGAAGGGAGAAATGTTATAATTAAAATCTCAGAAATAAAAATAAAAGGTAAAAAAAAAAACTGTCAATCAAAATAGAGAATTTCTTGCACCTTAGCAGCAAAACCCTCTTGAACCCCATAAAAGGAAGCCAACCTCACTCACACGGTCATCATCAGCCTTGACAGCATATTTGATCTGCTCTCTGGTTTTGCTTTAAACAAAGCTTACTTGATCCTTTTACAAAAGTTTTCCTTATTTTATTTCAATTCTTTGAATAAGAGTCCAGGAACCTGAAAACACCTGGCAACGTGCACACCTATGATGCCAGCACTGTGAGAAGCAGACACGGGAACTGTGGGGACTGGCTGTCGTCCTAACACTAAAGTCAACCAGAGACCCTGTCACAGGGGAATAAGTTGCAGAGTAATGGAGCAGAAGACCCAGCACCCTCCTCTGGCCTCACACATGCATGTACATGTACATCACACAGACATAGACACACTGAGAGAAGGAGGGAGGGGGAGAGAGAGGGGGGAAGGGAGGAGGAAATGGGTGACATTAACTCCTCCCTAGACCTTGGATCTGCTGCTCCTGGGTGGCGGAATGGTAGGAGGGCCTTAGTTGATTTAGCCAATTTACTGAAAGTCAATAATCTCAAAATAACTACTGAATTACGTATTCAATAACAAGAGTAAGTGTACAGCTTTTCTAAAAATGTAGTTTCTCCTGTTTATTTTATATGGAGCTGGATGGGTGGAGAGGATCTGGGAGAAAACAGTGGTCAAAATATATGAGGGGAAAAAAGTTTTCCTTTTTTGGGGGGAGGGGGTGGGCCTTGGTTTTTCAAGGCAGGATTTCACTGTGTAGCCTTGACTGTTCTGGAACTCACTCTGTAGACCAGGCTGGCCTCAAAGTCACAGAAATCCACCTGTCTCTGTAGAGTGCTTGGATTAAAGGTGTTGCCACCACCACCCAATGAAACTATTTTCTTAAGCAAACAAGTTTTTTGACAAAAGACAAAATCAATATGTTCAACTAATATCATCAGATAGCATATTTAAATATCCTAATTTTCATAAATTAAAATTTCTCATTTGTTGGTTTTTTTTCCTTTAGTTTACAACTGACAAGATTAAAACATTTTTTAAAAATGGCTTCGGGAATTCAAGGGCGGCCTGATCAAGAATCAGGACAGCCAAAGCTACACAAAGAAACCCTGGGGAAGGGCTGGAGAGATGGCTCAGCTGTTAAGAGAACTGGCTGCTCTTGTCAAGGACTCTGGTTCCCAGCACCCAACATGGCATCACACAACCAGTTTCAAGAGATCTGATGCCCTCTTCTGGCCTCCACAGGCACCAAGCACAAATATGGTGCACAGGCAAAACACAAAAAAATAAAGTTTATTTTGAAATGCTGCCTCTGAAATGTCATAATTACCCATTGCGATTCTTTCACCTCCAAGAAGCATGGAGAAGTGAGGTTTATGCTGTTTGGCCTATGGCTCAGGCACATTGCTAGCTAGTTCCTTCATCTTAACTCAATCCATTCTCATTAATCTGTCTGCCACGTGGCCCATGGCTCACCTGTGTTCATTACATGTTTCTTCTTTGGCTGGGTCGATCTCTCTTTGACTCCACCTTTCCTTTCCACCCTATTCTGATTCCCCACCTACTTTTTCTATGGTGCCTGTGATAGGCCAAAACAGTTTTTTTATTTAAAGATTGATATTCAGTGCTTAAGGCATGGGATGGGCTAGCCAGCCCAATATATTGACGGGCTAGATGCCTACTTAGGGATGCTAGTTATTGTAATAAATGTTATTTGCAATATATCAAATATAGGATTAATATTTATTGGAGGGTATTGTAACACTCACGATTCTAAGTTAAATTTTAGGATGATTTTTTGGCAATAGGATGATCTAGGCGTTGGATGTTGATTTAATCTCTAAGAAAGCAGGAACAAAACAGGGCGGCTCAAGATCTCAGCAGCCCCTTTTGAACAGGGCGGGCCATACTCTGTTTGGGCTCTCAGGATGTTAGAGACATGTCTTTTAACTTTATCAGCTAACACTTGAATTTTATCATATTTCTTTTTTTGTCTAATTAGGAAGGTTTTAAACTAAGACTATATATAATAGTCTTATATATAACATATATAATAATAATATATAATAGACTATATATATTAATTATAAGGTAATGTCTGGGGGAGGAAGAGACCAAGCACAAGCATGGTCAAACTATAACTAAAACCCAACACATATACATCATATATTTTTAAAATATTGGTAGATGGTGGGGTGTATAAATTATTTTAAAACTGTTTATCTGGGACAGTGAAAATTTAACATTTGAATGTTTTTTGTTAAGAGATGATAGGATAGTAACTTTAACTATCTACTTTTTAACCTCATTAAGTCTTGAGAAGGAAAATATATTACTTGAAAGTCAGAAGCACATGAGAGCAGTAGTTTTTGAAATTTGGGAGAGGACAGCGACATTTAGCTACCTGGACAATCATCTATGTTTTTTTGTGCCGTTGGAGCATCTGTTATTTTGGCTACAGGACTATGACATCTGACAGCTCTTTTTATAAGCAGGGCATTTTTGGAGGGACTGTCTTATCTTGTCGAGGCAGGTTTTGTCAGTCTCTATCTGTCATCTTGTTTATCTGGATTGGACATTATGTGTGTACTGTCAGCAGTCGAGGTAAGGGTAGTTTTTTACTCAATGGCCATTTTTTGTCAAAAGGACAAATTCTAAAGGAGTGTCCTTGATGCTCAACACCATCTTGGGAGAGGAACATTGGCGACAGGCATCGTTGTATCTCTTACGGCCGAATTTTGAATGATAAAATGTTTAATGTAATATTTTTGGGGTCTATGAAATGGTTGAAGGCTCTTGTCTATCTATGGTATTCTAGCCTGTATCTGGGGTGACTGTGACATGGCAACTTAAGTAATGTTGACTGAAGTTCTTATCATCCTAAGGACTGAAGTCTGTATTGTAAAATTAGGTTGCCTAGAAAGGGGTATATAATCTCTGAACAATGACTTTTAGTATGACTATCAAACATTAGCCAGAGGGATATAAACTGTGTAAAGTGGTAACAGTATTCTAGACATGTATATATATACATCTTGTGCACATATCAAAACTAGCACAATTATATATTATGTCTAGTATAGTTAAATGGAGGTAGCAATTGTATAGTGGAAATGACAATAAGGTGCAATATTTTAAACAGAGGTAGAAGCATATGGAAAGTATAACAGTTACAGATTTAATTTTACATAAGTTATAGATTTAATTTTATATCAATGTATAAGTTGCTTTGGACATATAAAACAATTTCTGATTTAAATTTGTACCAATATACAAATTATCTCAATCAAACATATAAAATGATTTCACATTTGTATCAATATACAAATATTTATACCAGTGCAAATTGTCTTTGGCTTATCCCATATATTTGACTAATAATTGTTTACAGGTAGGTAGAACAATCTACCTTTATCTATTCTATGGAATGTCTTTCTGTATGCTGTGCATATCAATCTTTAAATAAAGGACTGTTTTGGCCATGACAGGCACCATAGAAAAAGTAGGTAGAAAATCAAAATTTAAAAAGGGGGGGGGGGGCAGAGTCAGAGACAGATTGACCCAGCTGCCCAAGAAAAAAACATCTAAAAAACAAGTGAACCACGGGCCACGTGGCAGACAGATTAATAAAAATAAGTTAAGTTAAGATAAAAGAGCTAGCTAGCAATGTGCCTGAGCCATAGACCAAACAGCATGAACTTAGTATAAGTGTCTGAGTCATTTTGGGGGCCAAAGCAACTACGGGCAGCTAAGGGGTCTGGCGCCTGGACCCCTGGCCACCCGGGGCCAGGAAACCTTATTATAACACATACAATCATAAAACTTGTGCTTGTGTTAACAAATTGTATTTGTTTAAAAAAAAAAAAAAAAAAAAAAAAAAAAAAAAAAAAAAAAAAAACAACATAGTTTATATAGTGTTTGTATTTGCTTAGTAAATGCAAATACTGAGTTTTATCTAGCCTTGCCCCGTATGTTCACAAAAACTTCACAACAATCCTACATGGGTTGTATTTGTTTCCTGCTGTGGAAACAAAAGAAGTTAACCAGGCAGGGACCTTAAAGCTCTCAAGTATGATGAAGGACTTTGCCAAAATACCCACAAGTTTTACTGTTAGCCTTTCTCCAGTCCTTCTCCATAAAAACTTGCAGCCTTTAACAAGGATAACCGTATACTGAGGAAAAAGAAACAATCAGACTTTCTGGGATCAGAATCCACATTGATTCCAGGAGACCCCAAGAAGCACTGTGGCCTTCCATTTAAAGTTGGGGCTTATGGAGGTCAGGTGACTATTGGAGTTTTGGCTGATCCCACTCACAGTAGGTTCAGTGGGTCCCCAGATGCATCCTGTGTTTATTTCCTCAGTTTCAGAGTGTACAACTGGGATAAATACACTTAGAAGACAGCAGAATCCCCACATTGGTTCCCACTCCTGTACTCTCCCCTGAAGCTCCTTCCCGAATCCACACAGCCCAGCACACATGCTAGTGTGGTTCAGCAGCAGAAGCCAGCATTTCCAGGCTTACAAGCTGACCCACCTTAGTCTCAGACCAGGGCAAATTCCTACTGTTTCTGGCCAAAGGCCTTTTCAGATGTCGAGAATTGGGACATGTGCAGCCTAAAGCTATCAAGAGTTCCAGTTTTGATGATGGTGAAGTAACAAGGGACCAATCCTTTTTCTAAACACAAAGAGAAAGACAGGGAGACACCAGCTCAAAGGTGTTAAAAACTAACACAATAAAGAAAAGTCACCAGGAGACAATCTGGGAGAGGACAGAAAATAAAGGAGGTGAGCTCGGCAGTCATCGACATTTTCCCTCATGGAAAACAGAGACTGAGCAATGTTTCTGGTAGACTCGGGAGGGTGAAATGAGAGCCAAGACTGCCTAGATGGACAGAGGGATGGCCCTGGAGCTGGAACTAGAGTACTCAGTGCTACACCGGGCCTGCCAGAAATCAAATTCCTCTTCATCTGTATTTCAAGCATCTCCAGGTACCTGACCCAAGTAAATGTGCCTCCTTGGACGCAAGAACATTAAACATGCTAAGCTTCAGGTTGTCATTAACGTATAATGTCCAGCATAAAACCAATATGACCAGGAAGGGAAAACAGACAGTACAGCAAGAAGAAAACTATCCAAACTCAGAAAATAAAGAGCCGGGGCAAGCATGGTGGCTTGCCTGTAACTCATTACTTGAGAGGCAAAGGCAGGAAGGTCAAGTATTCAAAAGTGGTTTGGTCTACATGTATTCAGGCCAGCCTGGGCTCCATGAGATACACTAATACTACTCATTACTATTTTAAAAATTCTATGTTTGTCAGAATCTATAAAAGATAAAGAACACACTAGATTTTTCTTAAAGCAAAACAAAAACAAAATACCATAACTAATACATTGTTAGTAATAAAAAAAAAAAAGCAAGGCTTAGGAGTACACATAATCGAACACACATAGTTGAAGAGGTAACTGAAAGATTCACCACCAAGAAAATTATTTAAAATAAAGCAGAGCTAAACCAAAGGATGGGCAACACCAAGCCTAAGGGATTCAGGACACAATGGCAAGATATAATGGATGCAATGCAAAGGTAACCAAAGAGGGAGATGCAGAACCGAGGCTGGAATAAACACAGCTGAGGAAAGACATCAGTCCACACACTAAAGCCTTAGAGACCCATGAAAATAAGTAAAATGCAGTGTGTTATAAAGAATCTGTTGAAATTCAAAATCAAAGAAAAATAAGTTATCTTCAAATGAGAAACAACTGACTGCCAACTTTGTAACAAAAACAGAATGAGTGTTTAAATAGGTGAGAAGAAGTAACTCCTGTGACTTATGGTGAAGCAGGATATTTCCAGACAAAAATACAGAAATATAATATTCAACAGCAATAATGAACAGCAAAAGAAACCAAAGTCATGTACTTTAGATTTTCTGACACTGTCTGGGAAAGAAAAAAAGAAAAACAATAGTAGACTTGGTTTAACCAAAGACAAATGTAGCCATTTGAGGAAATTTAAGTATATGGGTGGGGGGAGTACTTCATTTTTCTCCTTCCCAAACAGCGTCAGAAATTCAAAATACATATGTATTATCTGACAAAGTAGACTTCCAGGCAAAAAGTAGGATGGCAAGCAAAAAAAAAAAAAAAAAAAAAAAAAGGATTTTTCATTTCTTTGTACATAATCTCAGAATTATAAGGAGAAATAGCCAAATTTATAGAGTGGGAGGTTACAACACAGCTCTCTCGGTCAACGTAAAGTGAAGGAATTTTTAACTAACTATGGGACACAGATGTCTTAAGCTAATGGCTTTCTGTAATTTATTATTTGATACAGGAAAATAAAACCGGGGTACCGCTCAGCGGGAGAGTGTTTGGTTGGCTGCATGGAGCCTAGGTTCTATAGGGAGGGGACAGGAAGGGAAAGGGGAGAAGAGGAAAGGCAGGAAAGAGGGAAGGAAAAACAACTGAATAATTGCATTAGGATGCAAGAAAATATAATATGTATAACTATAAATAAACTGTTGCTACAAGGCAATCATCCCATAGAGAATTCTAAGTTGATCTGCACAAATTCTATCTCCTAAGAGTATCCCAGTTACGCAGCAATGTGACCTAAGATTCCGTCAGCATCACGGATGTATGCAATCCTGTCTTTGCTATTTCAGCCCTTTGGCTTTACTCCCAGATGCAAATAAAGTTAATGAAGACAATAAATAGGTAAAGCTTGAAGGTTATTCATCCTCATTTAAGTAAGACTCTAGAGGACTCATGGCCAATAAGATTATCACAGTGTGCCCAACATAGTCAATAGGAAGCCCTTTAAAATGAGGGCTTAGGAAAATGGCCAGGAGGAGGCTCTCCTCTAGGGTCCAAGGCCTCTCTGGCATGGACAGTTGGCTAAGTTTACAGTATTTGGCACAAATTCCTTCCTAATAAGTAAGGATATATTCTTTCCTAGATTCATTTAATTTGGTATGTATGTATGAGTCCCATGTTCATGCCAGGTACCCATAGAGACCAGAAGAGGGCATCAGATCTCCTGAAACCGGAGTTGTAGGCGGTTATAAGCTACCATGGAAGTGCTGGAGAACTGAACTCAGGTCCTCTGAAGAGCAGCAAGAACCATTAACTGCTGAGCCACGTCTGCAGCACACACCCCCCCTTGGGGTACTGTACCATTGCTAGTCAGTGGTGCAGTTCATTAACTTGTTTTCTCTTGGCATCTTGCATAGCACCTTCAGATCCTACGAGAGCTAGTCCTCAGGAAAAAGACTTCCAGGTCAGTTCCGGATCAGTTTCTCAAAGTTCTGTGTCCAAAGCATGTGGTGTTTTCAGTAACAGGGTCTCATCTTCAAGTTCTGGGAGGCAACCAAGGACAATGACCATAGCCAATATTGTTTGGGGAGTCTGCTGAATTCCCCTGACCAACAGCTCTGCCGTTTTCCTAATCAATGTAATGACTAACTGTATTCTAAATATTAATCCTTATGCTCACAGATAAGTCTAACTCTCACCCTCATCGAAACAGCTGCTTTGGGGGAGAAGAGAAAGAGAGAGAGTGGCCATGTGTCCCCAGCTTCCATTGATAGCATCTATAGTGCAACCTCTACCCCTAAACTCAGGGACGAGTACTGAGGAGGTAGAAAGATTGTAAGAAGGTTCAGGATTTCTGAGGCAAGGCACTATGAATTTCTACAGCAGAAAGCCACCAAAGACAGCTTGGATTCCTGACTGATTGAAGCTAAGATAATAAACGTGTTATTTTTCAACACCAAGTTTGCGATAATCTGTTCAAAAAAAAAAAAAAAAGACCAATGTGGTAACACCATGTCCCAGACTGTTCTCTAGAAATGAAATGAGTGGCTTCTAGACGTGTGAGTGCACAGACTTTAGAAACCACACAGGGTAAAATATGTAACCTACCATCCATTTCATACAAGGGCAAATGATGGCCAAAGAAATGGGCCAAGCCTGGTTGTTCATGCCTGTAATTCTAGCACTCAGCAGCCAAAGCAAGAAGGTTACAGAAAGTCCAAGCGAGCCTAGTATATTTAACAAATTCCAGTTCCAAGACAGCCAGGGCTACATAGCAAAACAATCTTTTTAAAAAAAAAAAAAAAAAAAAAAAAAAAAAAAAAAAAAAAAAAGTCAGGTGTGGTTATGTGGTTACACAGACCTTTATTCCAGCACTCAGGAGGCAGAGGCAGGCAGATTTGTGAGTTGAAGGCCAGCCTGGTCTACAGAGTACATTCTAGGATAGCTAGAGCTACACAGAGAGACTCTGTCTCAAAACAAGAAAAGGAGGGGAGGAAGGCTAGAGAGATGGCTCAGTGGTTAAAAACACTGGCTCTTCTTCCAGGGGGCCTGGGTTCAATTCCCAGCTCTTATATGGGGATCCAAGACCCTCACACAGACATACTTGCAGGCAAAACATCAATGAACATAAAAATAAATAATATATATATATATATATATATATATATATATATATATATATATATATAATAAGACAATTTTTTAAAAAGGAAAGGACTTGCCCTGGTTACACATGAGTTAGTGGGAACTGAGACAACCCTGACCTTCCAGTTTCCAGTAGTGTTTTGAATTCTTTTGCCATCTTTTTTTAAGATGGGAGCTGGGGAACCTCTAGAGCAGAACCTGTTATAGAATGTGTATAACCACCTGAGAGAACAAGGAAAGCTACCTAGACGGTCTCACACTCACAGAAACCCACCAGCCTCCTGAATGCTAGGATTGATGGTGTGTGACTTCATGACCTTCACAGTTCTTTCCGTTGTTGTCTTTGGGGGGTGTAAATAAACACTTTTAACTGAAATAGATTCGCTTTCCCCTTCATTTTCTTCCACCCAGCCTCTGCCAGCTACATGCCCTTGAACCTCTTCCATGCCCCCTACTTTTATTTTGATCACTTTTTCTTTATTATTGTTATATCTTTATTATTGTTGCATATATGTATGAATATGTATGTACCAATATGCATAAATGTAACCTGCTGAATCTGGTTTTGGTGGTGGTGTACATATGGTTTTAAGGATGGCCACTCTGCATTGGATAACCAATAATGGGGTTCATCCCTAGGAGAGACCGATTCTTCTCCCAACAGTCAATAATTGCCTTTATCTAGAGGTGGGAACCCTCAAGTCTTTCTGCCTTCCACATTAACAAACTCATTGATATTGCCATTGTTCTCATCTTGTTTGTGAAGCCATTTTTAGGAGAGACTGTGTGGTGGTTTATATGATGACAGTTCTTGGTATCTGAATGTATGGTTCCCAGTTGGGTGGACTGTTTAGGATTAGGAGGTGTGGCTTTGTTGGAGGAGGTGTGTCACTAGGGGGTGGTCTTTGAGGTTTCAAAATCCCATGCTGGTCTTGCTCTCTCTGCCTCCATCTTGCAGGTAAGATGTAAGCTCTCAGCAAGTGCTACAGCACCAGGCCTGCCGGCTGCCATGCTCCCACCATGATAATCATGAACTTACCCTCTGAAACTGTAAGCAAACCCCCAGTTAGATGTTTTTATATACATAAGTTGCCTTGGTCTTGGTAGCTCTTCACAGCGAGCGACAGAACAGTGACTAAGACAGATGGTTTCACACACAGACACTTCTGGCCCTTAGACTAGTCCTTCCCAGCCTTCCCTGCGGATAACCAGTACTGCAATGCAGACATATCCAGCAAGTTTCTTAGCCTCCCTTTCCAGCTGTAAAAGCACTTGGGAGTTGACTGGAGCAAGCTTCCCAAGGCACAGAGCCCCAGCAACTTCAGAGACGGGTAGGAAGGTGCTTACTAGGATCAAATGTGCATATACCACAGACAAAATAAGAGAATGCTGGGTCAGAATCCCTGATGTTTGCAGTCCCACACAGAGCTCGGCCCTGTGGCCTAAGGCCCGAATACAAATGTACCAGAGTTATTTATTCCTTGGTGAGGATTAAAAACATCAGAAAAGAGAGGAAGAGACAAGAGAATCTGGCTGAGAGTGAGAGATTCCTCCAAGGGCATAGGGAGAGATGGGAGAGTCCGTAAGGAGGGAGCCACAGCACTGACAGGTTTGCTCTGGCTAGCACAGCTTCCCCTCTGCATCCCTCAGCTCAGTAGATGCTGAATAAACACTTTGAAACAACAAAAGCCACAAGATCTTCTATTTACATGAAGCTGGGGAAGCCCTTCCAAGAATAGGGAATACTTTAAAAACCACAGGGAATATATTAGGACCCTTTTCTTTACTTTTACACTACAGATGAAGGTTAAGAGCCCAGACTCTGAGACCAGGAAGCTTGTGTGGAAATGTGGGCACACCACCTTTTGGCTAAGCAACCTTAAGTAGGCTAATTGAACTTCCTCATGCTTCTGTTCACTCAGCTGAAAACAAAACCAAATATGGGAAGAAAGTATCTGCCTCAGGATTAGGAGAATTATCTGAGATAATCACACACAGCACATAACACTGTTTTCACAGAGTAAGAGCTCTACAAATATTAATTCTTATCATGATTGGAAATTCTTGTCTGTAAAGAACCATTAGCCTAAGCAAACATCCTTCCCTCCTTCAGCTAACGTCTGTTAGCATCCCAGACTTGGAAAGAACTTGTGCTTTATTAATGAAGACACTGTGGTTCAGATACAGTCTGCCTTCCAGCAGACTGAGACACAGTACAGCCTGGGGGCAGGTTATAAATAAGGTCAAGGGACATCACCTTTGAGTGATTAGGCCAACCTTACAAAGTGGGCTCATTGCCATGAAGCCAGGTTATTACACAGCAAGGTCATAACACATGCATATTAGTCTTTTGGTACATACATCTCCTTTATCATGATGTGTACCACCACGAGTCCTCATCAGAAGCAGTGTCATGCTCTCACACCTCCAGGACAGGAATCCAAATAAACCTCGTTTACAACCCATGCCTCCTCAAATATTCTGTCACAAAGAATATTAAATCCAACTAAGACAGATAATAATCCAAACCAAATAATCCAAATCCAAATCGACCAACACAGCAAATAAACTGACCTATTTCTCTGGTCCAAGTATGAAACTGATGTAGTCAGCAAATCAATCTAATTGGTAAATAGTGATGGCATTATGACTAATATTATAGATCAAAAAGTAGTATTATAAATATAAATAAACAAAATAATTTTTGCAATTAAGGAGGCAAGTTGTCAAGTTGGGAATAGTTGACACACACCTTTAATCCCCAGTTATAAGGAAGAGATGGGTGAACTTCTGTGAGTCTCAAGCTAGACTTTGTCTCAAAAAACAGAAGTTCACTGTCAGATTGGTGGTGTAGGTCAGTGGTAGAGCACTTGCTTCACATGTGTGAGACACTGGATTCAATCCCAGTACTACAATGAAGAAAGAAGGCAGGCTGAGAGACAGTGAAGTAGCTAAAGTGCTTGCCTCATAAGCATGAAGACCCAAGTTCAATCCCCACTACTCACAGAAAAATAAACTAGGTACGGTAGCACATGCCTGTAATCCCAGTGACAAGAAGATCCTGTGGCTGGGTCGAGTCAGCCTAGCCTACTGGATGAGTTCTAGGCCACTGAGAGATGCTGTCTTAACAAAATAAGATGGGGGTGGCAAGATGGCTCATCAGGTAAAGTCATTTGCCACACAAACCTGGTAACGCACACACACTGTAATAAAATTAAATAACAAGGGACACGCTACATTACATCATCCTTTCATGAGGATACAGTGGGGCTACACAGACTCCTAGAACTTAAAAAAAAAGGGGGGGGGGACTACAAGGCAAAGAATTTTTATATGTGCCTAGAAGGACAAGTGGGGATTCCAGAGGAAGGAAAGGAGACAGGTGGTTTGAGTAGACCAGACCACAAAGCCAGAAGAGATGAGCTCCAGGCTGTGCTGAGATATGTGGAGTCCTGCAGAAGAGGATGTGGCACGCCACCTTTGGAAGTCAAATAAACTAGTGGCCATAAAATGCCACTGTAGTTTGTTATGAGATGTTTGGTCACACTGGGTGAAAGGTGCCTTTTGATTGGTTTAATAAAGAGCTGAATGGCCAATAGCTATGCAGGAGAGATTAAGTGGGACTTCCAAGCAAAGAGAGAAACTCAGAACGAATCTAGGTGCCCAAGAGATGCCAGCAAGAAACAGAGCAAGTTGGACATAGGAATTAAAGATTTTTTAAAATGGCAGAACATAGATTAATAGAGACAGGTTAACTTAAGTTATAAGAGCTAGCTGAGGACAAACTTAACATGGGGCACCACCATCCAGCTCTTCCTCCCTTTCTTAAAATGTCTCCCACCTGCCAATGAGTGAGCACAATCCCTGCCATCGCACAATCCCTGCCACCACACAATCCCTGCCACCGCACAATCCCTGCCACCGCACAATCCCTGCCACCACACAATCCCTGCCACACCGTGTTGCCTTGTCATGGAGAGCTGACCATGATATAGAACTCAAAAAACATGAGCCAAAAATAATCTTTCCTTTTTATAAATTGATTATCTCAGGTGTGACCGTCACGGAAAACTGATGGACAGAAGCACTTAGGGTGATGAGCAGGGCTTTAGAATTGAACTGATCAGATGAACACCATGACCATAAAGTAAATTGGGAGGGCTTTTTAAGAGCCTCCTTAATTACAAGAGGCTCTAAGAAGGAGGTCAGAAGCCCTAACAGTAGCTAGGAGACAAAGGTGGTCTAACTGGTCTGAATTCAGTGGTGCAACCACAGCCACGGTAATAAATTTGGTAGCCTTTCATGGTCTGTCCCAAGCTTTGCCCTTCCTCAGAAGCAACTTCTTCAACATGGGAACTGAAGGAAAGACATGGTGGGATTATGTTGTTACACTATAAATAATTGTCCTACATACTGGTTTAATAAAAATACTGATTGGCTGAAGCCAGACAGGAAGCATGGGCAGGGCTACCAGACTAAGAAAACTCTGGGAACAGGAAGAACAGGGCAGAGATGCCAGAGAGATGCCAGAGAAGCCAGTAGATGCAGAGGACACCTATGCTGCTCTGAGAAAGGTACCGAGCCACATGACTGAACAGGATAAGAATCATAAGTTAGTTTAAGAGCAAGACTTGCTAGCAATATGCCAGAGCCATAGGCTGATCAGCATAAAATTAATACAAGCGCCAGTGTGTCTCTGTGGGACTGCGGGTCTGTGGGTCTACAGGCCTGGACAACAGGCCAGACAGGCCAGAAACTTAATACAACAGAAAGAGTTAACATTTGAGAGGTAGCCAGTGGCCATCCAACTGGTTCTGCCACAAGGACCTACTGAAGAAGGTGGTAATAAAAGAAATTACTTCCTGCTGGCAGGCAAGCTTAATTACCCCACAGCAAGAGAAAAGGCAGATAGAGGCAGGTGGCATCCTGCAGGTGTGGCCCTCATCCAGCTCTGCCAGAAGACTTAGCAGACAGCAGGGCAGCTGTTTCCTTTCCACCAGACACAGGGCGGAGAGGAGATAACTCTGAGTCACTGACACTGCGAGTGTCTGAAAATGTGGAACTCCAAATATCTTTCAGAAAGTGAATAATGACTAGGCATGGTGATGCGTGCCTTTAATCCCAGCACTTGAGAGTCAGAGGCAGGTGGACCTCTGTGTTTGAGGCTAACCTGGTCTATAACAGTGAGTTCTAGGACAGCAAAGTCTATGTAGAGGTCATATCTCAAAAGAAAAAAAAAGCAACAAAAACAAAAGTGAGCCATAAAGTTGGGATCCAGGAAACCACTATAAGGATTTGCCAGTACCGCGCCCCTTACAGGACCACTAAGGCTATATCCTCCATTAAAGTTGAGACTGTCACAGAAGAAAGCAGCCCAACTATTAAGAAGGGTTACCACCGATACCTTCAGCCTGAGTCATCAAATGCCTGAAACCGACCAGCTTATCCCACTTTCGGATCTAGATTGCTCTTAGAATGCTCAATCCTGGTTTCTATTGAAATGTCACAGTTTTTCTAGACATACTTTTACTAAAATACCACTGACACCCTCCAGCCATTCTTCTACCTCATCATGTTTTTAGTGTTTTCACGCAGCTTCTGGAGAGGTTGTTTGGCTGGTTGGTTGTTTTGTGTGTACGCGCACATACAAACACACATAATGGGGTATGTATAGCAAGGCAATCACATGGAGATCAACAAATTTGGTGACATCTGTTTTCTCCTTCCACCTTATGCAGGATCCAGGAATTAAACTCAGATAGCAAAGCTTACCCAACAAGCTCTTTTAACCAATGAACCATCCCAGCAACCTAGTTTTGTTCTTGTGAGACAGGGTGTCTGGTAGCCTGATCTTAAACTCACTGGCCTTTTTCAAGATCATCCTCCTACTTCCACGTCCTTAGTGCTAAGATTACATGCATGTGCTGCTATACCTAGTTTATGTGTTACTGTGATGCCTTAGTTAGGGTTTCTATTGCTGCCCTATACACCATGACCATAAAGTAAGTTGGGGGGGCTTATACTTCCACATTGCTCCTCACCATTGAAGTCAGGACAGTAGCTCAAACAGCAGGACCCTGGAGGCAGGAACTGATGCAGAGGCCATGAAAGGGCACTGCTTACTGACTTGCTTCCCCTTCCTGTCTTATAGAAGCCAGGACCACCGGCCTGGATGGCACTACACACAATGGGCTGGGCCCACCCCCTTTGATCCCAAATTGAGAAAATGCCTCACAGCTGGATTTCACAGAGGCATTTCCTCAGCTGAGGCTCCTTCCTCTCTGATGACTCTAATTGTGTCAAATTGACGCACAAAACCAACCAGTCCATGGGAATTGAACCCAGGGTTGGTGTACGGTACTCAGGCCTTCTACCTATATACATTCCCAGACCCTGCATACATGTTCCATGGTCTAAATGAAGCTCACTCAGCACTTGTTGGTTTTGTTTTTTTACTATTGTCTTTTACACCTAACTGGCTTCTCAAATGAAATCCTGTGATAATGGAAGCCCTGTGGTCAATAGCTGTCACAGTACAATAATGGAAGACCAAGGAGAGACTAGAACGAGAAGGCTAACGTTTGGCCTCAGTCGGGGGAACTAGCATAGGAGGTCGGGAAAGAACCCTGACTCCTACAGAAGTCTCAGTAGCCCTCACAGTTGGATTGAATCTCCAAAACAAAACTCTGAGTTCACCACTTTCTGGCCTCTGTACACTCAAGGATTACAAGGCTTCCTTTCTATCCCAGTCTACTCTGTGCCCAACACAGGACTTTGAGAATCAAGTCCTCCGGAACTTCCTCTTGTTGACATGCTTGGATCAATGAACATAAGTTCTAGTTTAACCCCATTTACAACAGTAGGTAGGCATAGCTGGAGAACACTCACAGTGTGAGCCTTTCTCTGTGCTCAGAAAAGGACAGGGAGGCTGGTTAGAGAAGAGGGGTTTCTGATGCCATGTCCAGCAGGAGAGCATCCTACCACCCATTAAGTCTTAGAAACGGCAGCTTCCTTCTCAGTGTATAACAGTTAGCTTCCAACATCTGCCTACCTGGCATAATCATTTCACCAGGAAAACCCGTTCCAAAAAATGGGCCAAAAGAAGAAATGAACAGCGCACACAAAATATCAAAAATGACATGAATCAAATCAGAAACCTCTCTCTAATGTCCCAAGAGCCTAAAGACACTCTGTTCTCATCTCACGCTGAATGATCTTACTTCTCCAAAATTCCTAATGGACTACAGACTTGTTCATTGCTTGAGCTTCTGTTCCTCTGTGACTAGAAAGTGGAAAAACACAGGCTATTTATTTCAGACATCAGAAGAACAGCCAGAACCCTTTGAGGTTGCATGTTGACTACATTTGACCAGCTAATCACAGAGTTTCAGAAACCAACAGCAAGCCAGCAGAAGAGAAAACACAAGCCCTATAGCATCCTGTTTAAGGCAGTACCATCCATCATTACTCACCACTGACTGGAGTACTGCTGTGTGCTGGCTGACAGAGGAGACTTCCCATAGATAGGTGCAAGTACTCTGTGACAGAGGCAGAGCATAGAGTAAAGGCGCCAAGCCTCCCCATCTTAAACCAGCCACTCTCTCAAAGATTACTTCACATGTATGGCATGCAGAAAAAATGGCCCCAATGATATCCATGTCTTGGTCCCCTTAGAAAGAGATCATGACTTATGGCCCCAATGATATCCATGTCTTGGTCCCCTTAGAAAGAGATCGTGACTTACAGGATGAGGCAAAGAGAACACAGGTTAAAGCGTTTGTGAATGTGATTCATGTTGAGGGTGCTGCTACAGAGAGAGCACCCTGGAATATCAGCTAGACTCAACCTATCACAGGAACCTCTAAAAGTCAAGTGGACGAATACATTTGACCAGCTCAAATCATCAGGCTTTCATGGCTAATGGCTAGTGTTTTTACCAGCAGAACCATTTGGCCAGCCCCAGTTTCTCTTCCTTTTTCTTTTCTTTCCTTTGTGTGTGTGTGTGTGTGTGTGTGTGTGTGTGTGTGTGTGTGTGTGTGTGTGTGTGTGTGTGAGAGAGAGAGAGAGAGAGAGAGAGAGAAGATACATATGGAGAGAGAGAGAGAGAGAGAGAGAGAGAGAGAGAGAGAGAGAGAGAATGTACACAGGTTTGTAACTGTTCGTGCAAGTGTGTATACATGCCAGCAAGCCTTGGGGATCTGCCTGTCTCCACCTCCCCTTCCTTACCCACTGCACCCCCCAGTGCTGGAATCACATACCATCATTCCTGAGTTTTTTCACATGGATTCTGGAAATTGAACTCAAGTCCTCAAGCATGCACAACAAACATTTTATCTGTGAGCTCTCTCCCTAAGTATGGCAAGTTATTAATGGTGTACGATTAGCTCCTGAGTAAATTTCTCTTTCTGATGATACCTCAGTCTTGATATATCAGTCAACAGCTAGACATAAAAGACAAGAGGGTCTGGCCTGCTCTGGGAAATTAGGTGTGCCTGCTGCTGCCACCCTACCACCTGCACAGCTCAGCTCCATCCCATTCCAGAATGGTTTGTGGTTGAAGAACATTAATAAAAATGCCGAAAAGAAAGAACTAAAGGATAAAGTATAGATGTAACTGGAGATAATCATATTAAGCGAACTAATCCAGTCTCAGACCAATATAAGGAGCTGGAGTCACAGTTCAGCAGTTGAGGGCACTTGCTGCTCTTGCAGAGGACCTGAGTTCAGTTCCCAGTACCCACACCAGGCTGCTCAAAACTACCTAAACTCCAGCTCCAAGGTACTCATATGCCTGTGCACAGACACAGATACAAATAAAAATAAAATATTTTAAAGACAAAATTGCATGCTTTCTCTCATTTGTGGATCCTAGACTTTATACATTATATATGCACAAGATGGTATGAAAGCAGAAGTGAATGTACCTAAGAAGACAAAGGAAATGGGGTGGGGATGGGGAGGTAAAGAGAGGACAGTGTGGGAGAGGAAGTGCTTATAATTAATATACACTTCCATAAAAATAGCCTTATTTTAAATTTTAAAAATAAAATTAAAAAACAAAGGGTAATCATTTCAAAAGCCCCATGATATCTTCAAAGGTGACAAACAGACCAGGACCCTTATTCTGCCTCTTCCAACGTCCTCCACCATACCTCAGAGCAATTAAATGAGGGTTCTGAGGACATGCTGATTAGCAATGTGTGGCTGCCAGACACTCCTTATTGAGTCAAACTAAGCCAGGAAATAGTTTTATTTTCTCCTTTCTCTCCCTCTCTCTGCTGTCCATTTACCTTGACCTTGTCATCTCCAGTGAGCCAATCAGAATCCAAATGAATGAATAATGAAACTATATTTATATACAACATAAAATGTAAGCATACAGTTTGAATCAGGCTCGCCATTATCTAATGTGCAGGCAGTTCTAATTCTGATCTGTTCCCCCTCCCAGCTCCCTTGCATTTAGCCTTTAATATCTTGGTCCTTCTTACAGTTCAGCTTCTGCTTCCAAAAAGAACTCTCTAAGGGATCTGGGGTCCCTGGTGATCTACAAGTACCCTGGCCTGTCTTTCTGCGACCTCAAAGTCCACTCCCAGTGACACACCCAACAAGGCCACACCTACTCCAGTCTTCTTAATCCTTCACAAACAGGTCCACTCCCTGGTGACTAAGTACTCAAATATATGAGCCTATAGGGGCCATTCTCATTTTAAACACCACACTCCTATAATGTGTGGGGATGGAGCCTTTACTGGCGTCTATCTATATAATGCAATAGAAATAAAAAACAGTGTGAGGCCAAGCAAAACAAAGATCCTGTTTCCTTGGAGACATCCAGTTCCTTTGTACATTTTAATCCATATAGAAAAAAACAGAAGCATGTTTTTAACATGAGATCAGAGTACGGCTCGGAAAGCACCTGAAGTTGCCATGTCGCCCTCTGGGGTTCTGCATCTGGTTCCAGCCACAGAGTTTGCACTTTGGCTTCTGTTTCTGACACCTGTCACAGGTTTTCAAGGAGTTCTCTAGCTACACCAAGGGAAGGAGAAGGGGAAATCCCCAGACATTTTGTACAACAGAGCCCACAGTTCTGAGGTTCTGAGTGGTCTGCTTCAGGGATTCTGGAGAGCATCACTTGTCACCCTACAGTGTGACTCATGACCCCAGGATGACTGAAACAGAGAAACATTTAGGCTTTTTCAGTTCTCACCACAAAAGTCTGTGTTAGCCTAAAACTCAGCTGGGCTTTCTTGTGCGCATTCAGACTGTGGTGAGTGTCTTACACAACCCAAAGAACACAAGCTATGGTTACCACAGACAAACAGGCATCTGTCCGACTCTACTTCCTCATTTTACATATGAGGAAGACTGGGTACAGCGAAGGGAAATGCTCCCTCCGCTCGCATTAACTTTAATGAGATCTCCTGCTCCACAGAAAACTCTTCCCATTCCTCCCTCAGACTATTTACCCACTGAGTGGCTCAGCAGATCACAGCGGATACTTCAGCGATCTTTCATAGGTGAACCTCAGCAGCTCTACCACAGCAGCCCTGGGCTCTGACTAATTCAGTATGCACTGTCTGCCCACACACCAGAGAACTGCCAGGCGCAGGATTCTGCTAGTCACGAAACAAAAATCAAACAGGGCTGCATAAAAGCCTATCCAGACTGCTCGATTAGAAAACGCCCTGATATTTCAACAGATTTTGATGGTTCATCCTTTACTCAGTGAACTGTCCGGGGCACCTATCTAACAGACCCTGTGCCAGGTCTTGGACATGTCTCAGGAAAGAGGACAGACGGGCTGTCCCTACACTCAAAGAACTCGAGAGGAGGGTGAAAGGTACAGAGCACCCAGTAAGGCAGAGTAAGTTCTAACTAGCGGAGCAGATAACATGGAGAAGGGGGCTTGGAAGGAAAGTCCCTCTCCAAGATACTTTCACCACGTTTCCATCTGTTCCTACTCTGAAGGGACTGAACAGTTCACTGAGACGATGATGCAGTTAACTAGAGGCAGTACCGAGGTTAGACCCAGCAGTCCTTAGATATTCCAGACTCTGATGACCTGTTGTTTCCTGGGCTGCCCAAACCCTGCGCTGTGCTCAGGCGCACCCGGGCTCGGGAGCTGAGCTGGGACGCCCAGCCCAGGCTGGTAGGAGCCGCGGACTCTGAGGGAGAGAAAGAGGCAGAAGCAAGGAAACCCTAGAGAAGTCCATCTGCGAGTGGGTGGGGTCCACCTACCTAAGCCAGGGCCTGCTAAGAGGCCCAAGACTGTGGACAGAAGGTGGCTGGAATTTAGGGCTGACAGCGGGGGGCAAGGGACAAGGGTGGGGAAAAGAAACTCGGAAGCAGCAAGGCAGAAGGGCAATCTCCAATCGGGAGAGCCACGCTCAGCTGGAGACCCACAAAAGACACCTTTAGGTCCTACTCACCCTGGATCCGATCCCGATCCCTGCTTAGGCTTTCCAAGCAGCAACCGGCGCTTTTCCGGGTCCCCAGGACAGCTTCAAGCTAACCCGGCTCTGGAACCTCAGCTCGCTGGCGCCGGGAACGTGCTCAGACTCCAAGTCCGGGAGCGCGCAAAAGCAGCTGGGATGCGTGCTCAGAACCCCGCCGGCAGCCACTCGGATGACTCTGGAATGCACTGCCGCTAGGGACCGCCCCGGAAAGACTGAGCCCCCAGCCTCAGAGCAAAGCTGCTCTGCTCCTCCCAGCCTCCCCAGGACTGCCGTGAAGAAAGGAACCTGGAGAAACTCGGAACTGTGCACCACCCCCCGCCACACACACACACACCCCACGCAGTACACTCAGCCTGTAGCCTTCAACAAGTCACTTCGTTCTTAGGGATGGGAGGTGGGGGAAAGGAGGCCTCCGGCCTCTGTGTAGTAAACAGCATGTTCCCAAGATCCTTTCCAACAGTAGTATACTTTTGGATTCAGGCCTTATCATGTCCTGCGTGTAAGATTTTAAGATCCCTTGCTGGCTTCTGCTCTGTTAAGCTGGGATAGCAGCACTAGCTCTCTTGTGGAGACAGACTTAAAAGGACCACCGTGAAGCTAGTTGGTGGCCTGCTGTAACACACCTTATGTATCGTTTATTTTATGATAACATCAAAGTCCAAGATGATCGACACCCCATTAGAATTCAGACCCGAGAGGCTGCCACCCCCTTTGTTAGTGACTCACTTTCTACAAAGGGCAGTGCCAACTCTGAAGTCTCCTGCCCCACTCTATGGCCATGTGATCCATGGAATGAAGGGGACTTCCATTGTCTTTTTATTTATTGGTTTATTTTTGAGACAGGGTCTCTCTACACTGGCTGTCCTGGAACTTGTTATGTATAGCAGCTGGCCTCAAACTAACACAGATCTGACTGCTTCTGCCAGGTTTAAAGGCACATCAGATTCCATTCATCTTCTAACTCCAGAGCATTTCCTCCCATCTGACTCTTATGGAAAGTGGAGCACATAGGCAGAGGCTACCAATGGCTTAAAAAGTTGTTTCTTCCGGGCTGACATTTGATCTGGTTTAAGCCTTGACTTTTATCTCCCCCCCCCCCACACACACACACATACACACAGTTTCCTTCAACTCAGAGATGAGGTCAGCACAAATGACGAGTCATTACCAGAAGCTTTAGAGGGAGAGCCTCAAGGATGATAGGAATTAGCGTGGAAAGTAAAACTAGAGGACAATTCTAAGAGTCATCATTATTTCATCAACAGGGAAAATGTGTGGTCCTCAGATCAAGCACAACCCCATTCTAAGTGTTAAGGGGAATCATAATACAGAATGTTCCTTTATTACTGGAACAGGATGGCATGATCCTTCAGGTGGCCAACTACTAATTGAATGTGTTTTGCCATGGCTGTTGGCTTCACCCAGTGCTGGAACCAGCAATCAGATTGTAGGGAAAGTGAGTAGCCAAAGAAACCTACCCTGGCTCTGAAACCATAGCAAGTGAAAGAAAACCCACCCTGGCTCCAGACCTGAGCCAGTGAAAGAAACACACCCTGGGTCTAAGACCTGAGCCAGTGAAATACTTTATCCCCAAACCCAGACCCAAAAAGAAATGTGCCCTGACTCTGAAATCAGCACCAAGGAAACACACTTTGGCCCTAGAATCAGAGTCAGTGGAAGAAATGTGCCCTGCCCTGAAATTAGAGCCCAAAAGCCCAAAAGAGACAGTGAAAGAAACATTTTGGCCCTGAAACCAAAACCAAATCAGGGTTAAAAATCTGACCAATCCCCACCTTAGAAGTCTCCTCCCTAGAAAGATCCACCCCCAAGAAGCCCTATATACACCTTGTAGTATGAGGTTTCTGACCCGGACTTTCCGGCCTAACCTCAAGGTTTAGACCCACAGACGCACAGACCCACAGAGACACACAGATGCTTACAATAGTTTTAGGCTGATTGGCTTAAGACCCAGGCATATAACGTGCTAACTCTCTACCCTTAATCTAACCCATGAATCTTATCTTGTTCAGCCATGCAGCTCAGTACCTTTTCTCAGAGCAGCATAGTTGTCCTATTTCTTCTGGCTTCTCTCTCTGGCATTCTGCTCTGTTCCGCCTGTTCCTAGAGTCTCCTTAGTATGGTAGCCCCACCCACACTTCCTGTCTGCCTTTGGCCAATCAGCACTTTTTATTAAACTCATAGGCAGGGACAATTATTTACAATGGAACAACCGAATCCCCAACTGCAACACCCTGCACCCACAGCCTTTTCCCTGCTGCCTTCTCCCACCCTGGCTGAGGCAGACACTCTCCTGGACCTTCCCTCACAATAAATCTCTTGAATGAGGTTTGAGTGACAATCTTCTTCTTTCACTGCAGCAAGATCTTTACCGGAGAGCAGCAGGGGAACATGGACAGAGAACAGCAGGGAGCAGAACTCTTAACACTCTCGTCCAAAGGACTTTCCCTGGCAGGGCTGAGTTGTTACACTCCCTGAACAGAGAGCAGCAGAGGGGAAGCCTTCCCCCAATAGAGCAGAGTTGTTACACTCTGGGAATTTGGAGCAGGACTGTAACAACTTTGCTGGGGAAGCCTCCCCTGCAGGAGCAGAGCTATTAACATTGGGGAAGCCTTTCCCTGAAGCAGGACTGTAAACCATTACTGTGGCTTGTGGTGTTCCTTGGCTTTCGTCTGCCAGGATCTCTTTCCATCTGAGATGCACAAACACCTACACAGGTAGTGTCTTTTCCATTTAGCAAGGTATGGAGATCTGTAATATTTGTTTGCTCTGAGACCCAAACATGAGGTCAAAAAAGAAAAAGTCTTGAATTACCTACCAGAAGCATATGACATCATTGTCTGTTGCCCAGCTGGACTGGCCTTGAATCATATCTACATAACACTTTGCCTTTTCACTTATACACACCTGAATATTCAACTGTGGGGATAACAAGGTATATTAGGTTAGAAATTGAAAAACTTGATTCCTGAGTCTGACATTCATTAGCTAAAAGATCATAAATGTAGCACTTTTTCACTTATAAAGTAGTAAAATGAGAACTACCCATCCATCCTGTCTGATACAATTATGAATAAAGATTCCATTCATTTATCTCTTTACTTAAAGCTCAACTATCACAACATTCTAGGCATAAATAAGACAAACACTTTACATGTATCTTGCTAACACCTAAGAAATAGGTCAAACACAATCCCACAATGGAATACTGCCCATAACTCTGTCACATCACTTGGTTTTATGTTCTTTGTGGTTTCATAAACTGATATAATCTCATTCATTTATTTCTTAGGAACTAAAATACAAAAACATTGTTCCACAAGCGTAGCACACACACAGTCTCTGTATACTGTTTTTGTACGCTTGATAAACCTTTGGGTTTTGTTCTTGTTTTGATGTATCTGTTCTATTTACCACTCTATAAAATGCAGAAGGAACATGTCCCCTTAGAAAGTTTTATTGCAGTTGCTTTTAACTTTTGCTGGCCAGCTAAATGCTTCCATATTTCATACACACTGCTTGCCCAGAGTTAGCTCTGTGAGGGAACAAGAGCTAGAAGCACTAGGGCATTTGTTTTTGGTTTTCTGTTTGTTTGTTTTCTGCTTTATATGATCATTGAGCCAAAATAAGGACAGAAACATGAGTATTACATTTGTAAATGGGACGAGTATGGTTCGATTAATCAATGAAACTATCAGCAATTTTGTCTGTGAATATGCCAGAATGTGAACAATAAGTAAAACACAAATCTGAATGAGTTACTTTTAGCAACTTGAGGAAAAAGGAAATTCTATTCATGCTGGCCTACAGTCCCTGTAGATGCTGCATCTGCAATGAAACAATGAAATACGTTAGTATTTCTACTAATTAGCTTTATAAAAATGTTTAGTTGGGCCTAGTGGTGCACACCTTTAATGCCAACAGATTTAGAAAGATTTCTGTGTGTTCAAGGCGAACCTGGTCCCTGGACAGCCAAGGCCATACACACACACATACGCACACAAAACTTTAAAGGAAGAGAATTCTTCATTGCCAACTGCTATATTACTGTAAGATTGGGATTTTTTTTTAATCTGCTTTAAAAATGACAAAACCTGGCATGGCAATACATGCTCTATAATCCTAGCACTTGGGAAGTTGAGGCAGGAGGATTGCCAAGAACTTGGTGCCAGCCTGGGCTACTATTAAGTTCCAGGCAGTCTGGACCACAGAATGAGACTTTGTACCCAAAAATTAAATAAGGGAGACCCCGAAGCCTTCTTCCTGGTCCACATCTGACTAAGACCCAACTAAGAACGACCCCTATGACAACTGGAGACACACAGCTCCTTGGCCTACAGCCAACTAAGAGCCGACAAAGAGCAACTCCTGCAATTACTGGAGACATGCAGCCCTAAGGCCCACAACTGACAATGAGCCGACCAAGAACTGACTAAGAGTGAACCGAGGAAGCAATGGGCATATGCCAGTGCAAGAATACATATAACAATATAAAGAATGACAAAACACCACCAGAAGAAGTTGGTGATTCTACAACATCAAGACCTGAGCATAACCATAAAGAGGAAACAATAAAATGACCTTTAAAACAACTTTATAAAGATAATAGAAGCAATAAGGAAGGCACAAATCAAGGCAAAGCTGGAAATAGAAAACCTGAAGAAATGAACCAAAATGACAGACGACAGATTCAAGCATAACCAACAGAATGCAAAAGATGGAAAAGAGAAGATTCAATAGTGAAATAGATACATCAGTCAAAGAAAACACTAAAAACCAAAAATGTCATAACACAAAATGTCCAGGAAATCTGGGACACCTTGACCAAACCTGAGAATAATTGGAATTGAAGACGGATAAGAACACCAGCTCAAGGCACGGAAAATAGATTCAACAAAATCATAGAAGAAAACTTTCCCAACCCAAAGAAGGAAATGCCTATAAAGATACAAGAAGCTTACAGAACACCAAATAGACTGGACCCCCTCAAAAAGTCTCTTCACCACATAATAATCAAGCCACTAAACCTACAGAACAAAGAAAAAATACTAAGAGCTGCAAAGGAAAAAGGCCAAATTACCTATAAAGGCAGACCCACCAGAATAACACCAGACTATTCAAGGGAAACAATGAAAGCAAGAAGGTCCTGGTCAGAAGTTATACAGACACTAAAAGACCATGGCTGCCAACCCAGACTACTATACCCCGCGAAACTATCAATCATCATAAATGGAGTAAACAAGATAATTCATGTCAAAACCAGACTTAAACAAATCCACAAATCCGGCCCTACAGAAAGCACTAGAGGGAAAGCTCCAACCTAATAAAACCGATACACTCATGAAATCACAAACAATTGAGAATCCCACAAAAGAAAAACCCAAAGAAGGGAAATACACACAAGCTACTACCAAATAACAAGAAATGACAATCATTGGTCATTAATATCCCTTAATATCAATGAACTCAATTCACCTATTAAAAAAAACATACCCTAACATGATGGATACAAAACCAGAAGCCATCTTTCTGCTGCATACAAGAAACACACTTCAATTTCAAAGACTGGCACAGGCTCAGAGAATTATCAGGTCATACTTTGAAAATCTATACTCCACTAAAATGGAAAACCTAAAAGAAATGGACAGCTTTCTATACAGATACAACTTACCAAAATTAAATCAAGATGAAATTAAAGACCTAAACAGACCTATAACCCCAAAGGAAACTGAAGCTGTTATTAAAAGTCTCTCAAGTAAAAAATCCCAGGACCAGACAGTTTTAGTGCAGAATTCTACCAGACATTCAAAGAAGAACTAATACCAATACTCCTCAAACTTTCTATACAGTACAAACTGAAGGAACATTGCCGAACTCTTTTTATGAGGCCACAATCACCCTGATTACCAAGCCATTCAAAGATGTAACAAAGAAAGAGAATTACAGACCAATCTCCCTCATGAACATTGATGCAAAAAAATTCAATAAAATTCTGGCAAGCTGAATCCAACAACATAGCAAAAAAAAAAAAAAAAAAACCATCCACCATGATCAGGTAGGCTTCATCCCAGAAATGCAGAGATTGTTGAACATACAAAAAACTGTGAGTGTCCTCTATCATATAAACAAACTGAAAGAAAAAAGACACATGATCATCTCATTAGATGCTGAAAAAGCCTTTGACAAAATCCAACAAACCTTCATGATAAAAGTCCTGGAGAGATCAGCAATACAGGGAAAATACCTAAATATAATAAAGGCAATATACAGCAAGCTGACAGCCAACATCAAACTAAATGGAGAAACACTCAAAACAATCCCACTAAACTCAGGAACAAGACAGTGATGGTCTCTCTCTCTCCTTATCTAATCAATATAGTTCTAGAAGTTTTAGCTAAAGCAATAAGAGAACAAAAGGAGATTAAGGGGATACAAATTGGAAAGAAAGAAGTCAAACTACCCTTTTTTGCAGATGATATGATTGTATACATAAGTGACCCCCCAAAATTCTACCAGGAAACCCCTACAGCTGATAAACAACTTCAGCAATGTAGCAGGGTACAAGACTGACTCAAAAAAACTAATAGCCTTCCTATACACTAAGGATAAAAGGGCAGAAATAGAAATAAGGGAAACATCACCCTTTACAATAGCTGCAAATAGCATTAAATATCTTGGTGTAATTCTAACGAAAGAAGTAGCAGACCTGTTAGACAAAAAATTTAAGTCACTGAAGAAAGAAATTGAAGAGGATATCAGAAAATGTAAAGACCTCCCATGCTCCCATGCTGGATAGGTAGAATCAACATAGTAAAAATGGCAATCTTACCAAAAAGCAATATAGAGATTCAATGCACTTCCCATCAAAATCCCAACACAATTTTTTATAGACCTTGAAAGAACAATACTCAACTTCAAATGGAATAACAGGAAACACAGGACTGCCAAAACAATCCTGCTCAATAAAAGAACTTCAGGGGAAGTTACCATCCCTGACTTCAAGTGCTATGACTATAGCTCTTCAGTAATAAAAACAGCCTGGTACTGGCATAAAAACAGACTTGTGGATGAATGGAATAGAATCAAAGACCCCGACATTAACCCACACACCTATGAATGCCTGATTTTTGGCAAAGAGGCCAAAAATATTCAGTGGGGAAAAGATAGTATCTTCAACAAATGGTTTTGGCATATCTGGATGGTAGTATGTAGAAGAATGCAAATAGATCCAAATCTATCATCCTGCACAAAACTCAATCCAGGTGGATCAAAGACCTCAACATAAACCCAGCTACACTGAATTTGATAGAAAAGAAAGTAGGAAATATCCTCCAACACATTGGCACAGGTGACCACTTCCTAAATATAACACCAATAGCTCAGACACTAAGAACAACAATCAGTAAGTGGGACCTCCTGAAACTGAGAAGCTTCTGTAAGGCAAAGACACAGTCAATAAGACAAAACGACAGCCTACAGAATGGGAAAATATCTTCACCAACCCTACATCTGACAGAGGACTGATCTCTGAAATATATAGAGAACTCAAGAAACTAGAGCCCAAAAACCTAAATAATCCAATTAAAAAATGGGGTTCCGATCTAAAAAAGGAATCCTCAACAGACGAATTACAAATGTCTGAAAGGCACTTTAAAAATTGCGCAACATCTTTAGCCACCAGAGAAATGCAAATCAAAACAACTTTGAGGTGCCACCTTACACCTGTCAGAATGGCTTAGATCAAAAGCACAGATGACAGCCTGTGCTGGAGAGGATGTGGAGTAAGGGGAGCACTCCTCCATTGTTGGTGGGAGTGTAAACTTTACAGCCACTCTGAAATGCAGTATGGCAGTTCCTCAGAAAACTGGGAATCAATCTCTCTAAGGATCCAGCAACACCACTGTTGAGCAGACACCCAAAGGATGCACATTTGTACCCCAAAGGCATTAGCTCAACTACGTTCACAGCAGCAATATTCATAAAAGCAAGAACCTGGAAACAACCTAGATGCCCTTCATCTCAAGAATGGGTTAACAAACTGTGGTACATCTACACAATGGAGTACTACTCAGCAGTAAAAAAAAAAATGACATTCTAAAATTTTTAGGCAAATGAATAGATTTGGAGAATATCCTCCTGAGCAAGGTATCACAAGCCCAGAAAGATAGGCATGTGATAGGCATTACTCACTCATAAGTGCATTTTAGACATAAAGCTAAGAATATAGGCTGCAAACCACAATTCCTGAACAGTTTGGTAAAAGGAGGAACTTAAGAGAGACATCCAGGGATCCCCCTGAGAAAGGGAAATAGAGAAGATCTGCTGAGTAAATTGTGATCATAATGGGGAGTGAGCAAGGAGAGGTGAAAACAAATCGTGAGAGGAGATGGTTGAGTAAGAGGAGCAACAAAGAGGGAGCAAAAAGAAATGGATATCTTGATAGGAGCCACTGTGTGGTTAGAAAGAAAGCTGGTGTAGTAGTAAGTTTCTGGCCCAGCCCTGAGGTTCTGACCCACAGACTAGAAACAAGTCAAGTTAAGGCCAGGTATTTATAAGCAAGAATAAGTCTCTGTGTGTGTATTTATTTAGGAGATGGGTGGCAAGCCCCCCAAAGAGCAAAGAACCAAAAGAAAAAAAATCAACTACAACTATAGGGCTTGATATTTTAGTCTTTAACATATAATGTACAACTGATGAGCAGAAGAAATGCTGGAATTAACAGGCATATTTGATATATTCCATATTCCTTTATTAGCTTAACAATATCAGAATGGCATTATGTATTAATCACATGAAATGATACAAGATGTTCAACTAAAGAAGTAAATTTGCTCTCCCTTATGTTATTTTTGTGCATGTGTATATAGTAAGGGACTGAATGAACACAGGACCTCACACATGTTAGGCAAGTATTCTATTACTAAGCTACATATCTTGGAGCTCTGTGTTATTCTTTGAGGTAGACTTATCATTGCCCTCAACTCTGTCATATGTTCTTGACCTTGAGGAAACACTGTCATCCCAATAGAGAATGTTATCTTCTTCTAATCTAGTATATTGTTTCCTGACATAAACTATCAAACTTTTAGTTTAATCGAACCAGATGGCATTTGCTCTCTTACCCTACTATCCTGAATACTGATGCTATAAACTAAATAATCTTCAACATTGAAAAGCAACCTCAGTGTCTATAACAGACTTAAGAGTCAAGTTTCTCAGCATTATGACCAAAGCAGACATCTATAAACTAAAAAGTAGGACTACATAAGGATTGCTAAGTCACTTTCTAGTCAGAAGCAAATGAACACTGAAGCATACTGCTGACATATGAAGCAAGAATAAATTACATAAACCTAGTAAGCCAATGAGGGAAATCAAATAATAGCTATCTGTTTTGAAATACTGCTGGATTTGTTTTGGAATGTGTTTCCATGTACATAGGGTACTGTTTGTTGTTTTCATCCATTCTAATTATTTACACTATGACTATTCAAACTGAAATGAGACATTTTAAGTTTTTAGCTATTTCCTGTACAATTATACATTTGATACAATGAAGTAAACATTGATACATTGGAGCTTAGTTAACAGTAGTATGAAATATGCATCGTCACATTATTTTAAACAACAAACCACAATGAAAAGTCTATGCTGATTACATTTTTGGTCAAGATATTAAACATACAAATTTAAAATATGGTTCTTTTAAAATCTGAAAACAGAGCTAGTGAAATGACTTAGCAGGTAAGGGTTCTTGCTTCACAAAACCTGATGGCCTGAGCTCGGTCACAAGAGTCAAAAGAATCAACTCCCAAGTTGTCCTCTGATTTCTGCACAATCTCAAGTCACAGGTGCACCAAAACTCAGAGAGAGAGAGAGAGAGAGAGAGAGAGAGAGAGAGAGAGAGAGAGAGAGAGAGAGAGAGAGAGAGAGAGAATAATGATAAATAAAAATTAATTTTTTAATGAAATAAAATTTGAAAATGAAAGTAAGCTCATTTGGACAGAGGCGGGCATTAATGTAATTTGAAAGGGAGGGAGCTGTGAACCAAACGCCATCACTCAGATTAGCAGAGGGAAAGAAGACTTTCCTGGTGGAGTTCCGTGCCCATCCTTCCCACCCCTACTGCCATCCCTTACAGAAGCATCACACTAGCACTGGGCTCCGACAGTCCTCCCTTTATGCGCAGCAACCGCTGTCTTCTTTGAGTATGTTTTTAGCAGAGGATTCCAAAACAGCAGCATTTCCAGATTCTGCCAAAGTTTTCCCTTCTTCATAACCAATCACCCTTTCCATACACGAGTCTTTAAGAAAACAATTTATTGAGCTTTCCCCACCACATCCAACAGTTTGTCACAGGTAAGGTTAATCACTTCAACAATCCACACTAATCTCTCAGTGGACACCTACCCAGTCTGTCTGAGGAGATGGGGTGGGTGTTCATCCTGTCCAGCTGTGCCTCCAAGTTGAGGATGGTCGCCTTGGTCCCTTTAGGGAAGTGCTTTCTATGAATGGATCATATGAGTCAACAATCGCATTCCACAAACTGAACTATGATGATATCCCTAACCTTGTTTCTTACAAAGAAAAAGGACACTGATTTTCTTCACTACACTGGTCACCAGAAGTTGCCTAGAGGGCTTCTCAACAGGCCTCTGCTGAATAGGCACTCACCTAGTGTCTTCATTGCTTTTCTGTTGCTATGCTAAACACCATGACCAAAAGCAACTTTGGGGGGTAAGGGTTTATTTGGCTTCCACGACCCAGTCACAGTCCATCATTCGAGCCAAGACAGAAACTCAAGCAGGGCTGGAACCTAGAAGCAGAAACAGAAGCAGAAAAGACATGGAGAAATGCTGTTTACTGACTTTCTCTATGGCTCACTCAGTTTGCTTTCTTACACAGCCTAGAACCAACTGCCGGAGGCTGGCACCTTCTACAAGTATGCTGGACCCTCCCATATCAATCATCAACAAAGATAATACCCCCACACAGAGACTTGCCTACAGGCCAATCTGGTGGAGGCACTTTCTCAATTAAATTCTCTCTTCCATATGTCTGGGTTTGTGTCAAGTTGACTTTGTAAGTAACTAACAAACCTACAAAAGTTTCTCTCGTGGGAAACTTGACCTGCCAAACCTTCCACAGACAGGTAGCCAGGACTGCAGTCTTCCAGAACAGAAGGACAGCTTCTTGACAGCCTCTTCAGCCTTGGCTCAAACATATCAGAGACAGCAGGGCACCTCCTGCTGTGTGTAGGAGAGTAGCACACAAAGTATCGGGGTGGCACCTGAAAATAGATGTTTTTAATGACCTTGCTCACTAATGATCCCTCAGGATTGAGGAGTAAATGTGTCTAATGAGTCCCTGGATATATTGCTGTCTAAATAAACTCAAAGATTCTGTTCTCTTTATATCAGGATCTAATGGGCAAATTTATTTTGTAATCAAAGCTTCCACAGACTTTTATACCCTGAATAAATGTCATCTCACTGGGTATTATCACTTAATCCCTAGGGAATCATAGTACTTTGAGTGCAGAAGCAAGTCTGCAAAGCCCTCCGGGGAAATAACTCCAGTATCTATTCTGAGGCGTATATGAGTTCCCAACAGGCACTAACAGACAGTTGTGAAGTTCATTTGCTGAAGAGCCAGCAAATGGTGAGAACCCAGAGTAAAGAGGAATCCACTCACTTTTAGAGACTTAATATAAGACTTAGTGGAGATCAGTTTCTTGGCTTTGATTTCCTGGTATTAGACTAGACATCAAAGAACCATTTCGAGGGCGAGAAAAGGAGCTCAGTTGGTAGAGTGCTTGCTAGCACGCGCGAGGCCCTAGGTTCAATCTCCAGTACTGCAATGATAATAATAATAATAATGAGATAATCAAGCATTACAGGGAAAAATATTCACCAGATACTATAGAAATTGCCATGAGAGGAACAGAAAGGCAATAGCAACGGAAAAAAAGCTAAGAAAAACAGAGGGCTGAGAAGACGACCCGGCTGTTACGGTGGTTCATGTACAGACCTGGGCACATGAGTTTGGTCTTCAAAACCCTCACCGAAAAACAAATAAAAGGCACGCATCATGCCATACACTTATAATCCCATGTGCAATACTATAGGGGTGCAGCACCATCCTCTGCTTACACATGTGAAAACTGTAATCTTTTCTAACAGTGTTAAATAAAACAAAACTCCATTTTAAATAATTTTCTAAAGAAGCTACTTGATAAAATTCAAATTCTTCCAGGGCTTGCACTTCTTAAAATCAACTATATGTTCAGAGTTTTACTTTCTCCTAAAATTTACATTCCACGTATGAACTATATCTCTTTAAATCAGCCAGTTGCATAGGAATGGATGCCAAGGTCTAACCACATAACATGAGGCCCAGGATCCCTTTGTATTTAAATAAAAGCCCAGTAGAACCCCTACTGTTTGTGCTCATCTGCTTGATTTGGCATGGCCTACCCTTTTGGGAAAGTAAATAACTTTTTTTTTTTGAAACAGTCCCATTTCTTAAGGAAAAAATGTTGATTTATTTCATTTGTACATGTATGGGTGTTTTGCCTGTATGTATGTATGCCTGGGGCAGGGCCCTAGAAGGTCAGAAGAGACGTCAGATTCCCAGGAACTTGGAAAGTGAACCATCATCTAGATGCTGTGAACCAAACCCAGGTCCCCTGCAAAAGCAACAAGCACTCTGAGCCACAGGGCCATCTCTCCAGCCCTCCAGACACATATTGTACATGCAATGCAAGAACTGAACGAAGACTTCACACATGCGTAGGGGGGGGGTTACAACTGAGCTATCACCAAAGCCCAGAGGACATTTCCTTAAAACAAAATTGGCTAGCCTTTACTGGCATCTAACAAGAAAGCCTCACGCTGCTAAACATGCTTATGAAACCAAATTGAGAAACAGAGGATAGAACCATATCATGGACCTTTAAGAAATAAAAAGAATTACAGGGGAAACTACTGTGACTTTTTTCTTCTAACTTAGATAAATGGGCAAATTCCTAGGAAAAAAAAAAAGCAGTAATTGCCAAACCCAACTGTGGTGGTCTGAACAAGAATGCCCATCCCTAACAAGCTCCTACATTTGAAAGCTTATACTACTTGAGAAGGGTTAGGAGGTGTGACCTTATTAGAGGAACTGTGTCACTGTGGGTGGGTTTGAGGTTTCAAAAGCCCAGGATAGGTCCAGTGGCTCTCTCTCTTCCAGCTGCCTGAGGATCTGGATGTAGAACTCTCAGCTACTTCTCCAGGACCATGCCTGCCTGCATTCTGCCATACACCCCTCCATGATGATAATGGACCAAACCTCTGAAACTGTAAGCCAGTCCCAATTAATTGCTTTATTATAAAGCATTGACATGGCCATGGTGTCTCTTTACAGCAATAAAACAGTGACTAAGACACTGACTAAAGAAGAAAATAAATCTTAATAAACCCCAATAAAGAGACTAGAATAATAATTTAAAATGAAAGACATAACCCATAAAAATCCTCCCTAGAAAAACTGATAAAATGAATGGCTATGTGTAACATATATGAAAAATATTAAATGGTATATGGAAGCTATTACAGTAGTATTCTGTGGTCAAGCTAGTCCAACAATGGCTACCTACCAACAGTAGCTGTTCAGTCTATGAGGCTGGATGTCTCAGCTGGTCTTGAGTATACTCCAGAATCCTGAAGAAGTATGCTCTAGTGCCAGGGAGGAAATGAACTTGTCATCGAGAGTAAAGGCAAGCAAAGAGCAAGTACTTCCTTCTCCAGCATGATTTATATAGGCAGTTACTAGAAGATGTGCCCCCAATTTGAGGCAAATCATCCCACCTCAAAATATCCAGATGTAGGGTGGATATTCCCACTCCAAATAACTCAATTAAGAAAAAACCCTCACGGGTGTACCCAGTCTTTTGGGTTTTAGCTAATTCTAGACACAGTAAAGTTGACAACCAAGAATAGTCATCACAGTGGTTAAGAGCACTTACTACCTTGGCAAGGACCCAAGTTCAGTCCCCAGCATCTAGATGGTGGCCCACAACCACCTGTGGCTCCAGTTCTAGGAACTCCCTCTTCTGATCTCCTCAGGCTCCTACACACACTTGGCTAAATACATCACTCAGGCACACATATTCAAACAAGCATAAATATAAAAATAAATAAACTTTTTAAAAACCCAGGACCATATGACTATAGGCCAATATACTAAACATTTGAAAAATTAGCATGCTAAGTGACTATTGGACATGCTGCACTGTTCCCTCTGCCCTCTTTAATCCCATTAACCCCTCTGTCTAAGACTATATTGAAACGTCCCCCAGTAAACCTAATTAACTTTGATTCATACAAAATTTTATGGTATATTAGTTTTTCCAAAAAACAGAGATGAGTAGTTATCTGATTTGGTTGCTTTTCCTGTTGCTCCTTAGGGTTCATTCCTGAAGGGATCGATCGTCCAGCCCTGTATGAAGCATGGTACAAAGAGCAGCCCCGGCTATGGCAGCAGGACCACAGGCAGCTCACCACACTGCATCCACAGCCAGAAAGCAGAGGGAAATACAGGTGGCCATCGGGCTTTCTTTTATTCAGTTCTGAGTTTGGCCATTTAACCTGAAAACGAATGAGGAGGGGTCCATTATTTCCACTGTAGGGTTCAAGTTCATTGTACTTTAAAGTTCATTCTGTGTGCGTGTGGTTTGTGGATGGGAGCGACCATGGAAAGGCAGAGGTGGGTCAGAGGACTACGTTCAGGAATCAGTTCTCTCATTCACTCTATGGGTCCTGGGGATGGAACTTTGCTTGTCAGACTCGACTGCAGGTGCCTTTATATCCTGAGCCATCTCAAAGGCCCTCTGCGATCCTATTTTTAAAGATTTGAGACAGGATCTTTGAGACCAAGACTGTCCTTGAACTCTCTGATCCTCCTACCACCACCTGCCAAATATGAGAATTACAGGCATGCACTCCCAGGCCTGGCTCACAAATAACATTTGAAGTTTGTCATTAAAGAAGTATACTGATAAGAGAAAGCATTCAGAAACAAGCCAGAGGACAACCAGCTGTCCCATCTAAGTCACCATCTATACTAAAGCATTTCATAAAGACCATCTGACTCTCAGGAAACAGCTTTTGCTTGATTTACCATTTACTATCAATTAAGAGTTAATTTGCAACACCATAAAGTTAACTGCTAACTTGTTTGTAAACAACCAAGTACACCACAAGTGGATTTTTGTGTATTCTTTCCAGTAAAGATACAGATGATTTCTGCCAGATAGCAAAAACAACCACAGATCATGTTTCTGTTGTTCTGAAATAAGTCCATTTTTCACAAATGTCTAAGTAAATGCAAAATGAGGATGTGGCTCAGAATTTTTGAAAAGTGTTTCTGAATGCCTCTTCTCCATTTATCCCACTGCCATGAACACATACTTGATGTCTGTGAGCCTCAGCTTTTCCTTCTGTAAAATGTGAATGTCAATGCCTATCTCGGGGGGGGGGGGGGGGGGGAGGTTGAGATAGGACAAAAGAATATCAGTGAAACCATAAAGCTTAAAGAGTGTGTGACTACAGAGCATTACTTACAGGTTGACATGGTATATATATGAATAACAGCCCAGATGTAGATCTTTTTACTATGTACAATTCTTCTCATTCTAAGTTTTCACTGAATTGAAACCCTGCTTGTCCAAAACTAAAGGTAAAACTAAAGTCTAATCCAAAACTCTCTTTTTATCCAGGCATAGTGATGCCTGCCTCTAATCTCAACTCTAGGGAAGCTAGGGCAAGAGATTGAAAGTTCAAGGCCAGCCTTGGCTTCATAGAAAATTCCAGGTCAGACTGGCTATAGAGAGAGACACTTTCTCCAACACATTTACACAAAATTAATTACATTTCCTCTTGAAACATCAGCATTGAGAAACAGAATAAGCTCTAGCCTACTAATTAATTAATCAAAAGTCACCTAGGACTTCTCTTTCTAACTTTGAGTTTATGTCTGAGAGTAAGTTACATATTATATTAAATCAGAGTTCTTCAGGAAATCAATGAGGCAGAAGTGTGCTTAGGAAGGGAGAGAGAGGGGAGAGGAGTTGGGGGTTGGTGTTAAGGAACTGAAGAACTACTCCCATGAGTGTGGGGCCTGGCAGGGTAGACCAAGCCGACTAGAAACAGAAAAAGAGCTAGTGTTCCGTTGGAATCCAAAGGCAATCTGTTGGCACAATCTCCTGATCCTTTTTAATTAAGGCCTGGAGCTGAATTGCCAGATTTAGAAGGGTAATCTAGATTACCTAAAATCTATTAAAATCTTAATTTCATCCCAGAAATAACTTTCATAGCAATATCTGGACATGCCTAACAAGTACATTGAGTAATGTGGAATGTGGTCTAGTAAAATTAACACAAAGTTAACTAAAGCACTCTCTGTCCTCTGTCTGCCCGTCTGAAGAAAACCAGAACTAGATAATGGCATGTCTAGAACACAAAGTGCCTCTACAACAAGAAGAAACAAGACAGAATTAATTTTGAACTGCAAGAAAATGGGATCCTGAGTCTAAAGATGGGGGCAGGAATCATGTCAGCTTTTGAATGCTAAGCAACTCCGTGTAGTATGTTCTGAGCAGAAAGAGACAACCAGAACCAGAATCAGAAAGGGGCAGATCACTGGAAGAAAAACCTATAGGACTGTCCCTTGAAATGCACAGAGTGGGCTTTCCTGGGCTGCCAGAGATTCCCTGCCAAGGAAGTCATGCAAGCTGGAGAGACTGCAGAAGGACTCTGTTATGACCAAGAAGTGCTGGGGACAACACTGGCACAATATATGACACCACAGTACTAACCACGGGTGCACTGTCCTAGTTTGACTACATCACTTCCCTTTGCTAAGTCTTTAGGCTCTACCGATGAACAGAATGTGAAGCTGAAGTAGATGATATTCTCTGGAGGAACTTGCAACTTGACAATTCCTTTAAAGTGAGTTGACCTTTTTAAAAAAATATGTTTTAGTATACAGTGTGGGGCTGCATGTGTGTTGGTGTATCATGTGACTGCAAGACCAAAAGAGAGCATCAGATCCCCTGGGACTAGGGTTATATATGGTTGTGAGCTACCATTTAGGTGCTGGGGAGAAGGCCCAGGTCCTCTGGAAGAGAAGCCTGTATGCTAAGCCATCGCCCCAGGCCTGAGTTTATCTTTTAAGGAACATCTGTGAGAGGTGATCCACCCTGTCTCACTAACCCACTGTATTAGTTATTTTTCAATTGCTGTGATTAAAATGACCAAAGCAACTTAATTGGACTTAAGAGTTTGAGAGGGTTAGCATCCATGATGGAGGGGCATCAGGATCGGGACACCGAGGACTCAGAGACTAAACTCCAAGCAGGAACGAGAGAGCTCAAACTAGAACTGGTAAGTCTTCCAACTCTCAAAGCCCTTCCCCAATGGCACACTTCTTCCAGCACGGACATAATTTATAAGCCTACATAAACAGTGGTGCCAGTGGGGGACCTAGCATCCAAACACCTGAACCTATAGGGGTCATTCTCATTCCGACCACCACAGCCAATGACTGTTCCACCCTGGTTCAGACATCGGCTTCTCCCTTATAGGCCTTGAACAGCTTTTTCCAACATTGTTCTTCCAACAGAGCCAGATAGCAGGTCCTGGAATTCCCAAGAGTCTTCTTCCTTACGTCCCACTTCATTCTTGACTTCCTCTACTCCACAGACCCTTGGGCAAAATGTCCTCTTCTACAAAGCAACTCAGACTTGCTAATTCTTAAAAGACATACATAGCCTCTTGCCTGAAAGCTGCATGCAGAGATTTTTACTTTAACTACAACTTTTTATTGGCTAAAATGCTATATCCAATTATCAATTAGGAAGGGAGGTAAAAGTGAATTTGAGAGGAAACAGGATACTGAAAAGGAAATGGAAGATTCCATCTTCTGGGTTGGAAGGAGAGATGGTCACATGGCCTCATTAGTCTAATTATATGAATGCACTCTCATTGCTTAGTTTCAAAGTGTTCAGTTACACAGATGTAGAGCTAGGAAGTAGAAAGACTATTACTGGTACATTGTTTGCCTTTCTAATGTTTCAAGAAAACTATAACACTAAAATAAAAACACTTCTATTTATTTTTCATAAAATATTCATTATTAGTGTTATGGGGTTTTGGTTTTTTTGTTTTTTAGGGCTGGGGGGTTGTTTGGTTTTTTTGTTTGAGACTGGGTTTCACTGTGTAGTCCTGGCTGTCCTGGAACTCAGTGTAAACCAGGCTGGCCTCGAACTCATGGAGAGCCACTTGCCTCTTGATGGGATTACAGACCTGTGCCACTATGCCTGCCTTTAAGGATACTTCTTAATAGCACATGGTAGCTCATGCCTTAATCCTACCAATCAAGAAACTGAACAAAATGTAGTATTTGTTTATTTTTTAATTTAACTTGTCCAGGATCACCAAGCTTACAGGGACAGCACTTTTACTAGTTGGCTGGTTGGTTGGTTGGCTGGCTGGCTGGCAGTAATAGGAGTTGAACCCAGAGCCTTCCACATGATAAACAAGCACTCTACCACTGATCTACACCCAGTCTTTTGACATTTTTAAGAAAGGGCCTCCCTGAGCTGCTTGGGCAGCTCTTGAACTTGGAAACTTTCTGTTTAACTCTCCCAAGTAGCTGGATTTACAGGCTTTAGAGCTGATCCCAAGTATCCTGTGCCCATCTGGCTTCTGCTGAGTCAGCTCTTCTCTTTGTGCCTCTGCCTTCTGCTCTATGAAATGGGCTCTTTCCTGCTTGGCTAATGCACAGCAGAGAAACACAATCACAGCGTGCAGCAAACAAGTACAATGTAGCTTCAGACAGTTCAGATCCTGGCTGTGGGAAAAGGCAGAGGCATGTCAGTGTGGGAATGAAGAGGAACAGATAGGAAGCCTATCTAATGTACAGTTGTCAATTTTATTGTTTCCTTAAAATGCAAATACCTAAGTTATATCTGTATTTCCTTCTTGTTTTGAGGATGGAAGTACTTCTGTGTTTACTACACCACTAGGCCCCAAAGAAGACTATCAGTGCCCCCTTTTGGTGACTCACAGACTTCCAGTTGCCAGCACCTTCGTATCTATGGGTTTTCCCAGAAACATAGAAAAGCAGTCTGACGGTCCAAGTACCCAGTAATTAACACTGTCTCCAAGTCGTCAGGAGTATAAACATCCCCAACGCTCTACCAATTACAATTGGCAGGATAATTTCTGAGAAGCGTGTTATGTTGTTTCCCAGAGTCTCTGTGGACCTAGGTCACAGACTGATCAGCTCACTCCCTTTCCAGGAACACTCTCTACTGGCAGACCCTGAGCCCCTCAGCTCCTCTCTGTCTTGTCTCATATTCTGCTTCAGACCAACATCTCCTTGATGTCTAGCTTCTGTCAGGTTCAGCTCACAGAGGAGCTGAGGGGTTTTCATTCTACCTACACTCTCCCACCATCCCCAATTGATTCTTCCCCTGCAACTTCAGGTCTCAGGCTTCAAAAAGCACTACGCCTTTACTAACTATGGAGCCAAAATATTCCTTTAGATTCACAGACAGACAGACAGACACACACACATATTCCCACAAGCAGCTTTTCTCAAGTTATCAACTCTGGTTAGGTAACTAGTCAGATAGTAGAGGTTGAAGGAGAAGCCTTCCCCCTTCAGAATCAGCAGCTTGTAAAACCAGAAACTGAAACTACAAGACCCTGAGTGCTAGCCAAAAAGATTGAGATCCGAGTTGTATTCTGGGCCCTGGGTAGAGACATGCCATTCTGAACTGCCCAAAAGATACTAAGATTCCTATTTACAGGGAGGCTTTTGGGTAAAAAATGAAAGCACACATTATCCTTTTCTTAAGAGTTAATCCAAACAGGTCTGTCAATGACCTGGACAGGAAAATACCCAATTGGAGAAGCTGTCTACTCTAGAGACTTGAGAAACAGCAAAAACCTTAAAGAGCTGAGGGCACAATTGTCCCTTTAGCCATTGGCCATCCTCACTCTTTGAAAGTGTCTCACGTCATCCTGTAATAAACATGATCTATTTTCTACATCATGCTACATTATATTTTGCCTGAATTCTCTCAATGAACATCACAGGAACACTGGCCTCAGAGAGGATAAGCTGAGAGGACATGAGGCAAAGATAGTTGGATAAGTAGGAGCACATGGTAAAGTAGACAGAGCAACAGAAGTGAGGTGCACCAGTGGTGGGAAAGGTGTTGTGTTGGCTACAGGCTGCTTGTGAAACATCCTAAAGGAAGTTCTTGCCTGGGTGGGTCCAGACAGTATCTACCAGGCAGTCAAATGGAACCACTGTGCCCACATACATTTCAGGTAGGCTCTTTGCTGTTTCTCAAGTCTCTAGACTAAGACAGTTTCCTCAATGCTGCATTTCCCTGACCAGGTGACTGACAAGCCCATTTGCATTAACTCAATACTGAAGTAGGGCTGGAGACTCCATTTGTAGCTTACTTGATAGCTACCAGCCAAAGACACCAGCTTCTTTCCACATAGGCCTCATCATATAGCTAGCTACTCATAAAATCCAGCTTACAGGGGATGGGGATATGTTTATGTTTTGTTTTGTAGGTTACTGCCTTGTAGTATAGACAATAATATATAGCCAAAGCTGGTCTGAAACTCAAGGCAATTTCTTGTGCCTCAGCCTCACAAGTACTAGGATTACAGGCAGGGAACATAAAAGTAACTTTAATTTTTTTCATTTCAAACTTTACTATTAAAAAAAAGTCACATATCAAAATTAACCTGATCTAAAAACTATAGAATTAAATGAACTTCTATATAGTTAGACTAATAGCCTTTTGGAACAGAAGCTGTAGAACTTTCCATTAGATTTTGTACTTTCACCATGAAATAGATTTTTATGCATTTACCAATTATCAAAAACAAAAAGAAATTATGGGTTAGAACTAGAAAACAATTATATCCTATGTCATCATTCATGTTCGTTACTGAATTCAATCCTTCTTCATCCCCTAATACTCAGCTATTTTTGTTATCTCCATGTTTCTTCATGTTATACTATACCCCATGTATATTTGCTTACAGCTATACGTGTATTATATTATTGGCTAGATGCCATGAGGCAACACATGGGTCTCACTTAATATTAAACATTTTAAGTCCATCCAATTTCTTGCAAATTAACATGTCATGTTCATAATCACTTTTAGATAACCACTTTTATCATAAGCTCCCAATTACTAGGCTATGAGTAGTTCTGAGGATTGACCACCAAAGAAAACTTAGAGACTGGTTTCACAGACTAGCTCAGTAGTAACCAAACATCAGGCTCAACTTCTGTGAGGGCAAAACATTTTTCAGACATGAAGGGATTCTGAGCAGCCCAAGCATGGGTGACGGCAAAGTTGGTTCTGGCAGTCTTGCGCTTCTCCCCCATTCCCTCTGACCTGCCAAAAACCGTTAGATTATATTCCTAAAGCTAGCCATCAAGGTCTATTCCCTTATTTGGTCACTTCCCCCTCCCAAAGTTGACTACCAAGGTCCAGCTCTCAAAGTATTGAAGTCCAGCAATCAAAAGCCCCCTTTGGCTCACCTAATTAACATGCCCAATTACAATTGACATCTCATCCTACCACGGGTTTTCCCCTGAAACATTATAAACTGCCATTTGCCTATGGGCCACATCTGTCTCCTCTCTATCTAGAGGCTGTCCTCCTACAAGGACAAATACCCCACCCCCTCCCTTGTTCTCTCCTTCATCCTCTATTTCCTGTCTTGGTCTGTTATTCCCTGCCCTCTGACCTTCTGGGGTAAATAAACCTCCTTGGTACTAAGAACTTGGGTCTTGGGAGTCCTGGGCCAATATATTCAAGACAACATAGTTCAGAGTCCAAAAGAACTCTATAAAAATGAACAGTAAGAGACACTGTTATAATAAGGTTTCCTGGCCCCGTGGTAGCCAGAGGTCCAGACCCACAGACCTGCTGCCCCAGACCGTTTAGCTGCCCGCCCACTGCTTAGTCCCCCAAAAATGATTAAGATGCTTATATTAATTTCATGTTCTTTGGTCTATGGCTTAGGCACCTTGCTAGCTTGCTCTTTCATTTTAACTCAACCCATTTCCATTAATCTGTCTTGCCACGTAGTCTGTGGCTCACCTGTGTTCCTTACATGTTGCTCCTTTGGGCATCTGGCTCAATCTGCCTCTGCCTCCACCCTTCCTTTCCAACCTATTCTGATTCCCCACCTATTTCTTCTATGGTGCCTGTCATGGGCCAAAACAGCTCCTTTATTTAAAGATTGATATTCACAGCATATAGAAAGACATTCCCACATCATCTCCAACCAGGGATGCCAGCTATTGCAATAAATCTCACTTGCAATATACCAAATACAGGATTAATATTTATTGGAGGGTATATTAAACACGATTACAAGTTAAACCTTAGGACGATTCCTTGGTGATAGGATGATCCAGGCAATGGATGCTGATCAGTCTCCAAGAAAGCAGGAACAAAACGGGGCGCTCAAGATCCCCACAGCCCATTTTCAACCGGGCTGGCCCCACCCCGTTCAGGCTCCCAGGATGCTAGAGACAGGCCTTCCAACCTTATCAGCTAACACCTGAATCCCACCACAGGACACCAAACTGAACAAATGGTAATACAGACACTTGAGAGATGCCAATGTCCAAAGTAACCAGAGAAGTGAACACAGTGTCCAAGAAGAAAATTGGAGATGAGTCTAACTCCAGACAAAGCACTTCCTCCTCTCAACCTCCTTCTCTGCCAGCAAATGAGGAATCTGGAGCACACTGGTAGCACAGACAGTGTTCTTCCCTGAACTCATCTTGCTGACATAGCAAGGAGCAAAGCTTATTTGGAAGAGCCTTTGGCAACATTATAAATGGACTGGGTTTTCACAGAGGCAAATTTCTCAGCCCAAGTTGGAACTCTGAAGATCTGTTAATGTGTTTAACAAGTGACTAGCTCTTTCCTGGGGCCTCTTGTGAAATATGCTTTCCTGTCTGGTAACCATCATGCTTTGTGAGTTGGAACAAAGTAAACCTGAGACTGCACAAGTCAGCTTCAACCCATTCTTTTACACAATAAAAAAAAAAAAAACCCTCCCATCCTTTCCTATCTTTCTGTTTGGACCTTCTGACAGTATTAACAGTGGTTTCTGAGCTCCCAGTGAGTGAATTCAATAAAGTCACTAAACAAATTATCCCCTGGCCTAACCAAGCCTCACTGCATGTTTTCAAGCTACACCCTTATGTGACACACATACTGCTTAAAGCTAACTCAAAAAACTCCACAGGCTCAACTTTCAAAATACATCAGGACCACTACCCCTGGCAATATCACCTCTGCCCTAGATCACTGTAGCGTTCTATTGGCTACCTTCTGCTTCTCTCCTTTTCTGCCCTCATCCTAAAAATTCCGCATACACAGTGACACTTATAAAATGTAGATCATCACTGCTCCTTTTGAAAAAATGCTGTCCTAGTAAGTTTTCTGTCAACTTGACACAAGGTAGAGTCATCAGGGGAAAGGAGCCTCACTTGAGAAAATGGCTCCAACAGACTGGCCTGTAGGACATTTTCTAGATTGATGGTTGATGTGGGAGGGCCTAGTACACTGTGAATGATGCCACCCCTGGACAGGTGGTCCTGGGTTATATAAGAAAGCAGTCTGAGCAAGCCCATAAAGCAGCAGTCCACTCCATGGACTCTTTTTCAGTTCCTGCCCCGGGGTTCCCGCCCTGCCAGAGTTCCTGTCTGGGCTTCCTCTGATGATGGACTGTCACCTGTAAGTCAAATCAGTCTTTTCCTCCCCAAATTGCTTTTGGCCGTGGTGTTTATCACAGAAAGAGAAAGCAAATGAAGACACATGCACTGGCCTCAATGCCCCATAGCGTGAAATCTGATATCTTAAATACTTTTCAAGATCGCACAAAAGCTGTCCTCATCACTTCCGGCGCCCCATTCTCAAGGGCTCTCCCCCCATCTAACCTTTAATAGTTCTCTTACCTCTTTGCTTCTTTGGACCTTTGAGGTTTAGACCCTTCTGCCTAGAACACCCTTTCTCTATTATCTACTTGTCTCAACCCCCAATTTTCTTCCATCTTTGCTCAGATTTAACCTTTCCAGAAGATGTCTTGTCACTCCGTGTAAAAGCATGAGGTTCCTTCCTTCCATTCTTGCTCTACCTTCTACAAGAAGGAGAAGCAGGAGGAGGAGGAAGAAGAAAAAAAATTGCTTAAAGATAAAAAGTAATTATTTTTGGCTGGGTCAGAGTCCACGTGAAGTCACAGGTTGAACAGAACAGAGAATGCGTGTCAATGGGATGACATCTGATAGCCATCATTGGAGAAGTCAGACCCTATCCTAAATGTAAGTAGCTGTTAGATAACAACTACCTTGGTTAGCCTGAGGTCATGCTGTGTCCTCTACTGAAAGAGGGTACCGAGCCCATATCCCTGCAACCTTGACAGAACACAGAACAAAGGATGCATTCTCCAAAGTGCCAGAATTGGTAAGAGGTTAATGTTAAGTCTAGCAAGGAGGAACATGAGGGGGAAACATTTGGTGAGGCTGGAAGTGTGCTTGAGAAATTCCTTTTGAAGACAAGGTGAGGGCACTCTAGACATGTGAAACTTGTGTTTAGAGTGGGAATGAGATCACTCGACAACTTTCCATGACATAATAAACAGGCTCTCTGCTATCACTGGCTTTTCTTTTTAAGTGTTAAAAGAGAAGGTAGGTTTTCACTGCCTTGCAGACATCAATTAGCTAATTGCTATTAACTGGGAAGCCGTGTTTATAGGGATTAGAAGCAGAAACAACAAACTGAAACAAGAAAGCCTATGGGAAGCAAGTATGTGTTGCATAATTCCTAATTTACATTATAATAAAAACCTGGAGCCAAATATTGGAGAAAAGTTGAAAGATCTGAGAGACAAAGGGACAAGCCATAGCCACTTCTCATCACTCTGAAACTCAGACCAAATGGAGTAAATCCTGTCTTCATAAATCCTCATAGTGAATAGGTGAATGGAAGGGAAGCACAGGCCAAAACAGAAGGAGCAAACTCTGTCTCCTTCCATCTTATATACCTTACTCTGCCAAGCCATACCACTTCCTGTTTCAATGTTGCTAGCTAGGATTAAAGGCATTTGTGTTCCCCATATACTGGGAGCAGAGGCATGGGATCCCAAGTGCTGGGATTAAAGGTGTGTGCCACCACAGCCTGGCTCTGTTTGGCCTTGAACTCAGTATCCAGACAGATCTTTGCCTCTGCCTCCCAAGTGCTAGGATTGAAGGTGTGTATCACTGCTCCCTGACCTCTGTGGCTAACTCAGTGACTGGCTCTGTCCTCTGATCATCAGGCAAGATGTATTAGATATGCAATATATCAACACAAGTGTTTCACACAGCTCTAATACCAGCACTCCAGGGACAAAAAGATTAAGTTTGAGGCCAGCCTGGACTACAAGGAAAGACTCTCAAAAACAAACTCATGGAAATGTCCTTTGCTCTGAGTCTTATTTTCCATATGAAAATTATAAGAATGTGAATTATAATCTTGGTAGTTCATGCTGACTCTTGGTCACATTTATCCAAAAAGACTAGAGTGGGCATCTACCAACTCTAACTCCAACTCCAGAGACAATGCAACAACTGACTTTGTGTGGCCTGAAAATACCACTGAGGAAGCTGGCCCCGTAGAGCCTCACACACCAGGCCAGGTGTCTTCCAGGTCTGTTTCTCCCTCTGCTTCTTTGCCTGGGCCTGTGATTCTCTGATGACTAGGGCTTGTGCTAGTTGCCACCTAGTCTTAGGGAATTGCACAGCTGGCAGCTGCAATGGAAACCCAGCCTGTCAAAATGGAATCAGCCATGCACTATAGGCAAAGAGAAGAAAGCTGAGCTGACTCTTCATTGTGGGGTTTTGGGTAAACACACCTGTCAGACAATGTTAGCAAATTTAGTAACATGATACGTTCAGGTGCAAAAGTCATCAAACACAATTAACTGTATACCTGCTCTGGATCAAGCCTTTGTCAAACCTCGACAGACCTCATGCTTTAGGAATAAGACATCTTTGTTTTAAAAATAAAGGCAATGCAATATGTAAGTTGCTCTAACAGGTCACAGCTGTAGGGGAAGGGAAAACATGGTCAGTTTCTCTATTTTAATGTTTGGCAAATTTCCACAGAGGAAAATACCCTGGAACTAACAAGCAGACAGAAAGTTCCTAGCTGAAGGAACAACTGCATTTACAAAGTCCCAGAGAGATAAAGGGACCCAGAAGATCCTCAATCCTAGGTCAGAGCTAGAGTCACACAGGATTGAAAGCAGGATGAGGCTACGGGAGATAAAGCCAAAAAGGCAGCTAGGTCCCAGATCCTGAAAGGTTTATCTATTATCCTAAGAATCTGGGATTTTTTTCTTGTAGGTGACAGAGAGCCAGTGTGGGAAGATGAACAATAGAACAGAAATAAACAAATAGGATTTAAATGTTTAGACTAGTCTAGCTCAAGGTTTATTTTGTTTTTGTTGTTTTGAGACAAGGTTGTTGTGGGCTATATGTACAGTGTGTGAAAATGTATTGCTGTGATTGGTATAATAAGAAGGTAAATAGCCAATTCCTGAGCAGGAGGTATAGGTGAGAAAGTAGGAAGAAATAATCATGGCACAGAGAGATGACAATTGAGACATGGAAGGAGTTGGACCTACAGAAAGTAAGGAAGATAAAAAGGCATGAGGCAAGGGTAGATGGATATAAATGGGTTAATTTAAGTTATAAGAGCTAGTGGGACAAGCCTAAGCCAAGGCCAAGCTTTCATAATTAATAAAGCATTTCCTGTGATGTTATTTGTGAACTAGCACCGACAGCAAAACTTGCTATGCAAAGTCTTACGGTTCAGTTCTGGCTGGGTTGGAACTGAAAATACTGTCTAACTCAGAGAGATCCACCTGTCTCTGCCTCCCCAGTGCATCGCCGTGCTACTCCAATATAGCTGAGTGCAAAGGACAGATCGGGTGGCTGCTGGGAGAAAACAGTGAACCCAGAAGGAAAACAATACAACTCTGAATTAAGGTGGTCACAGAGAGAATGAAGAGGGACACAAGTTAGAACTGTTCAGAAAGTAAAATCAACAAAGGAGGAGCCATCCAGGAAACGCCCAGATAGGTGCAAGTAAAGATGCTATTACAATGGAGGGGCAAGTGTGTGAGGAACACAAGTTCTGAAAGAAACATTCACAGGTCGGGCTATGGAGGTTTGCCAGGAGGGCAGCCACCTGCAGCCCTTTCCATGTTTAGGGGTTTCAGAAATAGGGTTAGGGCAGCAGCAACACACTTCCTGGAGGGGCTCGCAGGAATGAGTAGCTCTCATAACTTTTTTTCTTTCCCTTCAGTGTACTTGCTGTGATGATTTGATGAAACTGCAGACTCTAAGAAGGAAAGCCTGTGATTAATGTAGTGTTCAAACAGGAAACCCAAATTTGGGAAAGCAGCCATGGCAAATAGCCATCCGTGGTTGGCACAGTTCCTGGGGTCTCAGACGCTGCTTGGGAGCTTGCTGGACCAAAGCTTCACTCCAAATTCTTTCTGTTGTTTGTTCTGAAGGATTTCTAGAGGAAATCATAATAGAATTTTCACACTTGGGGTTTGGGAATGTTTCTTTTATGTGCCTAACACTTCAGTTTACAAAATGCTTTTACACTCATGGTAAATTCCCTACCTCTGTCAAAACATGTAGTATTTTTCCAACCTATGTGTTTTCAACAACACTTGGGAGTTTATACTTGGAATTTTTTTTTCCAGAAGTGCATAGCTAGAAAGTGCCAAAACCACTGACCTAGATTAGACGTTTTATGTTGACAGAACAATAGGGAAGTGGATGTCTCACTCTGGGTGAGAATATAAATTTAGCTGCTTTTCACCAACACATTATCATAATCTTTTAAATGTGTAAGCCTTTCATCTGGCAACTCTAATTCTGAGTCCCTGTGTCAGCTTATGCTCACCCTAAAAAGCAAAGCTCAAGTGAATCCGGCATTAATATGTGAGCCCGGTGGCCTTGGGAACAGTGGAAAAACAAGACAAGGGCAGATTACCAGGCTTGTCACCACCGCCTGCAAAGAGGACCTGACCTAATAGGTTTCCGGAACTATCCCAAAATGAATTCTCATATCAGCTATGTAATTAAAAATAAAGTTAGTGGTGACCTGGGGCCTATGCTGGTGCTCTCAGTACAACACAGAGCTCTGAAAAGTCCAAATTTCGGAATGTGGAAGCCAGAGTTCAATAAAATTGGAGCTAACAGGGGTGGCCTTGAACTCCTCCCTTCCTCCTCCCAAATGCTGGGATTAAAGGTGTGAGCCACCACTGCCTGGCCTCTGTGGTAACTAGAGGCTAGCTCCCCACTCTGATCTCCAGGCAGCTTTATTTGTTAGAACACGAATATTACCACACCAAAGAATTTATTAATATGTAAAAACAACTACAAATTATTTGGATAGTAATAATTTTTTTCTCCTAAGAACAAAACCCATCTCTGAAACTAACCTAAATCCAGGCTATTTGCCTAAAAAGAAGAATAAAGAGCCTGTTAAGCATCAGCATATCTACTCTCTACTTTTGCTTTCTAGATAAAATCCCTCCCTACCTTTAAAGGAAGAAAAAAGAATTAGTATAATTTAATTTTAGACTTAACCTATTAACAAGACATAATTTAAGATTATATACATTAAGTACTGTATAACTAAAAAACACTATATAAGTAAGTTATTTAATGAGAAATAAATATGCTGAAGACGTTTCAGTGGGGGTAATGTGTGCAAGATCTGGAGTCAAACACAAGAGAAAATGGGAAGCAAATCGCCGTGCACAGGTTTTCTGCTCTCTAAAACAGAAATGATGCTAGTATGTATCTACCTTTAACGTTTTGTGAGAGTTAAGTCAGTATGTTTTCCATTTACTCTTCTGTTTCAGTGTTAACAGATCGGTTCCCTTTCTGCCCCTCACTGGCTCTAAAGTCAAACACTTAATATAGTAGTACAAACATATGATGGCAGGCAACATGGGCCTGTCAAAGTGTTCTGGGGCCCATTTTTGTCACCTTACACATCTAAGCCTTGGCGTACACACAGAAAAACACAGACGGGCCTTGCCTACTTGGTTCACTGATCTCCTGTCTTCAACCACTGATACTAAATGTTCAGCATATAGACCTATCACCTAACTCTCCAAACTTAGAAATGAATAGTATGGCCAATGCACGGATCTTACTAACAAGTTTCAAATAATGTGGATGTTTCCTGAGGTCTGTAACATGACCGTCAGACGAATGTGCTGCTGTAACTCTGCTTTCCAACTGGCCTGGAAGGTGGAGTAGGAAGAGCCTGTTGTGAGAAAACGAAAACAGCAGCCCTACTTTCTGGAAGAAGCAAAGAACACTGAGACCCGACTGAACTTGAATTACGTCAGACTGTCTGGAGGGTCTCAGCAGCCAAGGCTCCGGAAATGGGCGGGTCCAAACCAGAGAGGCGCATGCGCACTTAAGTCTCAAAGCCCCTCTGGGTCGGGTATCTTACGTCAACGTAAGACGTAGGGAACACGGGGAGGGAACGGCCGGGTTGAGTCACGTGACGGGTGCGCCGGGCGTTGGCTCCTCCCTCCCCAAGATGGCGTCCCTGCTGCAGTCGGAGAGGGTTCTCTATCTCGTCCAAGGAGAAAAGAAGGTTCGGGCCCCGCTCTCTCAGCTCTACTTCTGCCGCTACTGCAGCGAGCTGCGATCTCTGGAATGTGTGTCGCACGAGGTAACGGCTCAGGAACCGCGCGCCGGGGCGGGGGTGCTCTTCCCAGTCACTGCGGCTGGCGGAAAGTTCCGCCGGGAGGGGCGGGGAAATCGTGTGTCTAGCTTTCTGATTGGACGAGTGCCCCGTCATTCATCTGAGCTTGGGATTTCATTTGTTTGTAAGTAGTCACTTGGAAAAGGGGCGGCCCCGGGTGGGGCTGAGGGATCCCCTTGTTCTGGAGCTGCCTGTAGCTGGAGGGTTTTGCCCTGGATCCTGCAGTCTTCTAAGGGACTTGCGAGTTGAAGGCAGGGAGATAGGTCGGGGTTGTCTAGCCCAAGTCTCTGAAAGGCAGAGGAAACTGTTTTCTCATCGTTAGTGAAGCAGTGGGCAGCCATTCTCGCTCATGGCCCTCCTTTCTGCGAAGTCCTGACCCTCCTTTAACCAGAACCGGGACCCTGTCCAAACAGCTTACCGGGTTTCCTAAGCATGGCAGAAGCATGAAGACGGATAGGTTGATTTGAGTAGCAAACACATACAGTAGTCTGTGGTTAAAAGAACCTGAGTTCTATTCACGAGCCCACATGGTCATCGGAATAGCATGGTTCCGTCTAAAAATAAAAAGGTACCTAATAGGAAAGTCCCCAACCTTTTGCAGCTTTTGGCAGAACTGGTTTATCTACGGCACTGCTGCTGTAAATCCTACGTTCTAGTGAAAAAAGCTCATAGAAACAAGGACTGAGTTTATTCTATATGTGACTGTGTGACAAAGGCTTTGCATAATCTTTCCAGCTAGTGAAGGTGGAGGCCTGGGTTTGGGAGATTTTGGCTGAGGGTGGGGGTTGTTCAGTCAGGGTCTCTACTGTGTAGTCAGTGCTGGCCTTTAGCACCTGGTTGTCCTGCCTCCACCTCCCAATTGCCAAAATTATTACTATACTCCACTATGTCCAGCTGTTGAAGGTGCATGTTGTTGCAAAAAGAAAAAGAAAAAACCAGTATTTCGATGACTCAAGCTTATAACCTAAACACCCAGAGTAGCTGAAGCAATCATTGGCTGCATAGTTAATTTCTAGGACAGTCAGGCTATCAGGCTACAATGTAAAACGCCTTCTCAAGGCTCACACTCCACCCCCACATGTACAGGTTAAGAAGTAAATACAGAGTCCTTTAGAGATAAGGAGGAAGTTCTGAATTAAGAGACTAAGATTCCTGGGAAAATGCGTGTGAAAACATATTCTGTAGTGTTGACCATTTTACACATTATACTTAACTTATTGGGGATATATTCTGAAATATTAAGGATGGCTAAACCAGAGATGATAAGAAATCCAAATCCAGTCCTATTTATACAATGCACCATGTATGATGTGGGAGTGTCTTTCTATATGCTAGAAATAAAGGACTGTTTTGGCCCATGACAGGCACTGTAGCAATAGGCAGGAATCGCATAGGTAGGAGAAGGAGGGTGGAGTCAGAGATCGATCCAACTTCCCAAGGAAGCAACATGTAAGGATCACAGGTGAGCCACAGGCCACGTGGCAGGACAGATTAATGGGTACAGGTAGAATTAAGATGAAAGAGCTAGCTAACAATATGCCTGAGACATAGGCCAGACAGGATGTAATTCATATAAATTCTCAGTCATTTTGGGGGGAAAAGCGGCTACAGGTGGGTCCAAACTGTGCAGAAGTCTAGGCCAAAAGCCTTATGTTAAACATGTACATACCTGCTGCCTGTGGAGGTCAGAAGAAAGCCACCATGAGCCACCATGTGGGTGCTGAGAATCTAACCCCGATCCTGCAAGAGCAGCAGCAAATGCCCTTAGTCAAGCCATCTGTTCAGACATAACCTAATGTCTCTTAACAAAGGTATTACTGAGTTATTGTTGTGTAGTCAAACTAGATGAGAGGCTGTAATCAGTGTTACATTTACATTTTCAATTTACATTTACATTTTCAATTGATTCATTAAACCATACAGCTATTCATTTGGAAGCTTGAAGTATCATATAGGTAAGTCTTGACATATTGACATGTAAAGCTTGATGATGAGGAACAGAAAATATGAGAAAAAAATTAAGCACCAACAACAGGTAATTACTTAGCTAAAAACAGTCCAGGTGTCTGTTTTTTTCCAAAATCAGTAATTTCTTACCTTCTGGTAAAGTATAGCATATTTTAATAATTTCTTTTTCTCTGACTTTTTAAAATTTATTTCCTCATAGGTGGACTCACATTATTGTCCCAGCTGCTTAGAAAACATGCCATCAGCTGAAGCCAAGTTAAAAAAGAATAGGTAAGAACTGAACAAATTTTTCTGTTTTTCCATTTGCTGTTGGTTTTGTAGGCACTGAGATTGAAACAGGGTCTTATTTTATAGACCAGACCTCAAATTTTGATTCCTCTGCCTAAGTACTGGGATTACACCACAATTGTGTTCAATTAGGAATAGGAAAATACAGGATTAAATTCTTTCCTGTTTGAGCATCATCATTGCCAAAGATACCTTTTATTATATAGATGACATCTGATTAGGGATTTTGTTGTTTCTCAAGACAGGGTTTCTCTGTGTCGCCCTGGCTGTAGACCAGGGTGGCCTCAAATGTAGTCAGAAGTTTCTCTGTCCTGCCTGGCTGGTCCCACAGCCATTTAGTACAATGGTCACACAAAGGCTTTTATTAAAGTATATTAAACTGTTATGCCTGTGGCTCAGGCTTATTAACTTGCTTACTCTTAGTTTTAAACTAACCCATGATTCTTATTCATGTTTAGCCACATGGCTTGGTACCTTTTCTCAGTGCAGCATTCTCATCTTGCTTCCTCTGAGTCTTGATGGTATGTGCTCTGCTCTTCCTCTTCCCAGAATTCTCCTTGTCTGGTTGCCCTGCTTATACTCCCTATCTGCATTGCGTCTGGCCAATCAGCATTTTATTAAACCTATATTTACAGTGTACACTGAGAACTCAGGTGGTCCACCTATGTCTCCATCCCTAGTGCTGTGATTAAAGGCAGGTGACACCATGGCCTGGCTTTGGTTGTATTTTGTAAGAAAGTGTCTTTGTTAGAAAACTTCTAAAGATTATTTTGAAAATAGTGCAGTCTCCTCTCCCTTTGTTAAGAAACGGTATTTAGTTATGTTACCATAGGCTCCTTGTGGCTGGGGCTGTTTCTTGGGCTTTCTCTGGTCTTGAGTTGAAGAATGCCGAGGGATGCTGGTACAGTGTCATACAGACTGCCCTTTGGGATCTGTGATGTTTTTCTCACTAGGAGGAGAATAGGTTAGAGAGGGGAATTAGACGCCCCTCGCAAAGTCAACCTGCATAAATAGCTTAGGGCTTTTTCCATGTTCTGTTTCTTCTCTATGTAATCATGACTGTGAGTACTTGCTTTTTCCATTAGGCTGTGATACGTCTTTATTTTATTGGTTTCTCCCTTGTGTTCCTGTCTTTGGCCCCTGGGAACTCTTTTACTTTTCTGCGGAACCCTGTAACCTCTGTCATTGGAAAACAGAGATTGTTGTCTTGTTCCATTTATTGGAGCCATTTCTTACCAGTGTAGTGCTGTAAGATATCTTAAGCTTAGCTTGTATATTTTCTGCCTCTAACTTAGAATTTGTTATTTCTCAAAGAAGCTTGGATCTTTTTTTACTGGAGGACATTAAGAACCAAGACCTGACTGCTAGATGTGTTCTTTGCTACTGCTTAGAGCCAGGGGCAGAAGGATCACAAGTCCAAGACCAATCTAAGCTAAATAGACCTTGTTTCAAACAAACAGCCGAAGGTACCAGGTCCAGAGCTCCCAAAGGGAAATGTTATCTGATGCATCTTGGGAGAGAACAAAAGGCCCTGTAAGTTCACTGCTCTGACCACGCCTCCTCCACGGTTCTGTGTTTCAGATCTCTGGCACAGCTGTCAAACAGTAATTTTTCCAAATCCAGTTTTACAGTTGCTTATCCACAAATTCTATTTAGCATATAATAAATCCTGAAGCCAGATATTGGGGAAAAGTTGAAATACCAGAAAGACAGGGAACAAACCACACATAGCCAATTCTCGCCTAGCCAAGTCTTCAGGCTGAACAAAGTAGGTCCTATCTCCAGAGTCTTCAGACTGACTGGGTGCAAAGGCTAAAGGGTTGAACTTCTGCCTTCTCCTGCCTTATATTTCTTTCCCCACCCAGCTATTCAACTTTCCTAGAGTTAGGATTTAAAGGTGTGAGCTACCACTGCTTGGCTCTATTCAACCTTGAATTCACCAAGATCCAGAGGATCTCTGCCTCCCAAGTGCTAGGGTTAAAGGCCTGGGTCACCACTCCCTGACCTTCATGGCTTGGCTGTGGGTGACTCTGTCCTCTGATATTCCAGTTATTTTTATTAAATATAATATATTACCACACTTATATTGTTGACTGAATTTTCCGTCACACAGTATGCTTATCCTCTCTAACAGTATAAACTATGGCATTTGTCTTTTTCCCTCAAAATTTCTGTGTTGGGGCTGGAGAGATGGCTCATTGGTTAAAGCACTGGCTGCTCCTACAAAGGATCTGAGTTCAGTTCCCAGCAACCACATAGTGGCTCACAGCCATCTATAGTGAGATCTGATGCCCTCTTCTGGTGTGCAGGTATACATACAGGCAGAACACTATATATAATAAATTAAAAAAAAAAAGTCTCTGGTCTGTATAGGCATTTAAAAAAAAAAAAAAGTGAGATAGTAAACTCCACCTAGAAACATCGGTGTTTCTCTGCAGAAGAGATGGAGTTGGGCTCTAATTTGTCACATGCTTTGGTGATAATTGTTTTGTTTTGTTTTTAAGTGAGCATCTATAATACTTCTGAAATGTTAAACTTGGTAAAATTACCTAGAAAAAAAAATTCCCTTTGAGAGTCTTTGAATTCCTAACATGTGGACCACAGTTTCCTAAATTGTGAATTGTGACCATGTATAGATTCGTGTAACTAGATGTGAAGACTTTAAAAAGTTAACAGAGGTGAAAGGTTTCTGAAAGAAAATCTAATCAGAGTTAAATATGTAGTTACTGAGGTGTTTATGACAGGACGTGTCCGTCTTACATTGGGCTACTTCATTATAGCCTTGTCTCTGAACACAGCCTGGGCTTGGCGCTCCTGCTGCTGCCGTGAGAACATCTAAAACACCTCAGCTCCCAGTTGAGAGACTATTACAGCTTATGGATTGCAGGGATTTGGGCACGTGCCAAGTTCTTTGCTATAGTACAAACACGCTAGCTTGACCATAAGCAAAAACAACACTTTCTACCGTCATTCTTCAACATGTATCAAATTGCAGTTCTGTGGTTTGTATTGTATAAGAATGCTTGATTTTAAAATTTGACTTGAGTTTCTGACTTAAGCATCATCATTATTATTTTAATTATTAAATAGGGTTGGAAAAGAGTAAACAAAAATTAAGTGACAAAAGTAGACAAGGTTTAAAAGAGATGTTGAACTAAACCGATGTCTAGCACATAGTAGGTGCCTGATATGTTATTGGTTGAATTGGGGTGTTTGTCATGTCACAGATGTGCCAACTGCTTTGACTGCCCTGGATGCATGCACACCCTTTCCACTCGGGCAACAAGCATCTCCACGCAGCTCCCAGATGACCCGGCCAAAACCACCATGAAGAAAGCCTACTACTTGGCCTGTGGATTTTGTCGATGGACTTCTAGAGATGTGGGCATGGCAGACAAATCTGTAGGTGAGTAAGGTGTAATTGAACCTGAGATTTTATTCTGCCATCATGCCATGATTCCCATAGACTCTCAGCTCTGTATCTGTTGGGCTGTAGAGCCCAAGTTCAGAGCGGTGGTCAGCAAGTCATCTGTGTACCCAAATTCTCACATTTATGAATCATAGTTTTTTATCTCCAATACTAATACTATTCAGTCTTCAGTTGGTAACATAGCTTTTATGAATCTAATACTAGCATCAAACATAATACTATTTATTTTTAAAAAATATTTCTTGAACTAGGGATATAGTTTATGAAGCCCTGGGTTCAATTCCTAGCACTGCAGAAACAGGTGTAATCCCAGCATCTCCCAAGTAGAGGCAAGAAGATCAAAAATCCAGGGTTATTCTCAACTGCACGTGGAGCTCAAAACCATCCTGGGCTATATAAAACCCTGCCTCAAAAAAAAATTTTTTTAATCTATAATTTAAATATCATGAATAAAATTAAAAGTGATAAACTTAGAAAAGCTAATCTGTAATTTAAATATGGACAGAATTAAAAATGATAAACTTAGAAAAGCAGGACTCAATAATAACAGACTAAAGATGACTAACCGAAATTGAAGGACCCTTAGTCAGTCATTTTCAAGAAGAGTCAAAGGACCACAGCAAAGGATTTAAACAGTGGGTCTCATAACTGAACATAAAAGTGATCCTTTAAAAGGTGGCCATCTAACTACAAATTAGGAAAATGCTATTTCTCAAGTATTTTTTAAATTTATTATATCATGTTAGTCACACACAGGATCATTCTTATGGTAATCTTGGAGAACAGTTTGATAACCCCCATTTACTTATTTTTATTTTTTTGTTTGTGTGTGCATACCTCTTTGGATGCCACAGGACAACTCTGAGGAGTTGATACTCTCCACTGGGTTCTGGGTATGGAACTCAGGTCTTCGGCTTGGTGGCAAGTGCCTTTAGTTGCTGAGCCATTCCGCCAGCCTTATTTCTTGACTTTGAGTCATGTCTCAGTCTTGTCGCCTGGAACTGAAGTACAGAATATCGTGAGCCACCATGTGGGTGCTGGGAATCAGACCTGGGTGCTCTGGAAGAGAAGCCAGTCTCCTAACTGATGAGCCATCTCTCCAGTCCCTATTTATTTATATGACATGCATTTGGGTATTGTGCATGTGTAAAAGAGGATGTTAGCTCTTGTAGAATTGGAGTGACAGTTGCAAGCCTCCACATGGGTGCTGGGAACTGAACCCAGGTCATCTGCAAGAGAAACAAATGTTCTCCACTGCTGAGCTCCTTTAGTTTGTATTTTATCTTGTTTTTGTAACAGTTTCACTTTGTAGCCCAGACTGGTCTTGAAATGGTGAGTCTTGGGTCTGCACCAGACTACCACCTATGTATTTATGGAGTCCAGCTTAGTTTTTTTATGAGATTCCTGCATGTGCAAAGAAGTAGATCACTGTACTTTTACTATAATATAATAGACATTATACTGTACTTTTTCTTGGGCTCTTTTCATTCTGTTTATTTGTTTTGTCCAATTCTGATATGTTAGTTTTTGTCTTATTATACTTTGCTTTTTATATAAAAAAAATTTTTTTAGATGGTGATTATTGTACGTAAACCTCCAGTATTCTAGGATTACAGGCATGAGCCACCACACCTGGCTAGTTTCTATTTTCTTTATTACATGTCACACATATAGCATCTTTAGCAAAGTGTCTACAAATCTTTTGTCCCTATTTTGGAGACAGTCTCCTGGCCAGGTTGGTCTTGAACTCGTGTTCATCTCACCCTCAGCTCTTAAGTGCTGGTATTAGAGACACATACAACCAGATCTGGTTCCTTTTGCCTACTTACTTATTGTTCCTTGTGTGTATGTTTATAGTTTGTACTTTGTTTCTTACTGAAGAGACTTTAGCCTAATCCAGTTTTGCTAAAACTTACTCTGTATATTTGTAGAAATGCGAGTTTTAACCCTTAGGTTTCAGCCTATTGTCTATTTCTCAGGTAAGTTCTGTACATTTTTTAATAGTCAAAGGTTCTGAGGTTTGCGTGGGTCTTGAGTTTGGGGATTTTGTTTTGCATGTGCAGATCTAGTTGCTACAGTACCACTTGTTAAGAATTTGGATCCTGCTACAAATGAGAGGGGGGTTTCTGATCCTGCTTACTTCCTGCCTTGGATTCCTGGCTCTACCACTTACTGTGCCTGTAACTTTAGATCTGTTAACCATTCTGAGCTTTGGATTTCTCATCTATAAAATGGGACCAATCAGAGTACCTTACTTCAGAATGTATTATGAGAACAGGAAAAAATGTGTTACATTTCAGCTGCAGAAACTGTGCATACATTGTTGATGCTGTTGTGCTTAGTGGCCTAGGCCTGTGATCCTAGCTATTTGGGAAGCTGAAGCAGGAGGATTACAAATTCTAAGTTTGCCTGGGATACAGAACAAGGCCAGCTCTGGCAATTTAATGAGATTGTTCTCAAACATTTTAGAAACAACATTGGTGAGCTGGCTCAGTGGGTAAAGGTTCTTGCTGTACAAGCTTGACTGAGTTGTTTAAAGGTCTTAGAATGTAGCTCAATGGTAGACTATGGGCAGAGCCTCCGGTTCAGTCCCTATTACTGGAGAGAAAGAGGGAAGGAGAAGGGGGAAGGGGTTGCTCTTTTGGGCAATGCTGGTCCATAGATTTCTAGTTTTCTTTCTTGGAAATTCTATGCTTCTGTGCTTTTAATGTCCTACAGGTAATATTTTATGAAAATATAAAGGTAAAATTGCTGTTTAATGTTTATTTTCTAGCTAGTGGTGGTTGGCAAGAACCAGAAAATCCTCATACACAGCGGGTAAGTACAAAAACCTAGGCTACAGAGGATGAAATGCAGAAAGACAGTGGGTGTGGCCCATGCTGAGAAATGCCTGTATTTGTGCTGTGGGGTCAGTTACTCACAGAGAGGCATTAAGTCAGTGCTACTTCTTTGTGAATTTAAATTCATGGAAAATCATTGTAGTTTTGATTCTGTTCGTTATATTTCAAAAGAGGAATAAAATAGCTTCTGTTGTTTTCTTTATATGCCCAGCATTGACTAAAAATTGTGTTTGCTATCAAATATTCTTGGAAATACAAGCATGTAAACCTTTTAGCCCTAGAGACACTAGTAATTTTGAAGGTACCCTTGGACCAGTAGTGACTGCCTACAGAAACATGGTAGAGTATCATTTGTGCAGTATTGACATTTGGCCTTTTAAACCCCTGCATTAGAACAGTGTGAAGAACTGATAAGCTGCTATCAACACACACACACACACACACATACACACACTATACTATCAAAGTGAAAACTAAATAAAAATTTACAGTTTTTTACCTATAGCATTAACAAAAATTAAAAATACTGAAGGTATCCAGGGTGCGAGTGTAGGAAAATTGTTTTCTCACATGTACTAGTGTGTAGTCTAGGTTGGTAGAAATTTCTTGAATTCTTTGATGTGTGTACTTCATAGATGCTCACCTACAGAAATGCATGCATGTATGAGCAAATACTTACATAGTCATATGTGTTTGTGTGGGGGGAAATCCTCAGCATGTCTGATGGGGCATATATAAACAAGAGCCTGCGTGGATATATAAAATCTTCAGCTAGAAAAGAGAAATTTTTTCTCCAGGTAAAATAGAAAGTATGGTGAGTAATATGAGGGAGAAATTGTGTCTTGTCAGCTTTTTTTTTTTTTTTGAAAATTTCAACTTATGAGGCCAACATGCAAGCATTGTGCTGCTGTCTGAAGATTCTAGGCACAGCAAGGGAAAGAATTCAAGCAGGCAAGGCTGGTTATGGAAGGCAGTGAAGTATGGAGCACATCATCTCAACTCTTCCATTGCCTTTGCATTCTCTGGTTATATGTTAGATTTCATTTCAATTCTGAAAACACTGTAATGAGAAAAAAAATGATGTGGACCCTCCCACATTATTCATTAATCAAGAAAATGCACTACAGTCTTGCCCACAGGCAGTCTGGTGGAGACAGTTCCTCATTTGACATTTCTCTTCCAAGGTTGACATCTTCCAAGATTGTATCAAGTTGACAAAAAATATCCCAACCAGGATATAGAGGATCCACCACCCTCTTCTGGCCACCACAGGCACTACACATATGGTACACAGACATATATGTAGTCAAAACAACCATATACATAGTCTCCTTTTAAAAAATTTTTTGCTGCTTAATTGAGAGGTCAGGAATAACATCAGAAGACCCCTTTATGTACTGTTGTAAGAAATGCTTAAATACCTTCTAGAACATTTGTTCTCTGCAGTGAGGTCCAGCCTTTGCAAAGAACAAGGTAGATGTGTCAGTAATAGAGAGGTAGACCAGATGTACGGGAAGTCCATTATACTTAGATTGAAAAAGGGAACGTGTTTATTCCCTTTTCAATGAAAAATAAAGTGCTTTGTGGTATGGAGCAAGTTTTAAAGTGTATCATATGCTTGTGTTCCTGAAGTGTGTCAGAAAGACATAACTGGTAATGGCAGATACCTAATTAAAGGAAAGTTACTGTTGACACAGGATGAGGCAGAGTTTTGTTTTATTCTTTGTTTTGTGTGTTTGAATTTAAGTATAGTTAACATCCTGCTTTATGATGAAAAAGAGTTAGTTGAAAAGTGACGGAGGACTGGGTGTGGTGGGTAGTGAAGTTTGCATCCCCTCATCTTGACTCCTCCATAGTCCATGTATCCTGTTGTTGGGTGTGAAGATTTCATTTCAATCTCAAAAACACTATAATGAGGAAATTTTCTCTTTACAGAAAAAAGGGAGAAAACAACTTGCCCACCTCATAGCTTCCCCTGTTTCTTTATTCACTTTATTTCTAGTTAGTGCAGCTGATTGGTTTTTTTTTAGTCCTTTCATGAAACAAATAGAGTCTTTTATTTCTTACAGATGAATAAGTTGATTGAATATTACCAGCAACTTGCTCAGAAAGAAAAGGTTGAACGAGATCGCAAGAAACTGGCACGGCGTAGAAACTATATGCCTTTGGCTTTTTCGGTGAGAATCTGGCGAGGCCTGTAGGACATCAGAATAGTGGCCCTATCAGAAAATGCCCAGGGTTCCACATTTCTGTAGTTGGTACCAAAAGCATTTTCTCAAGTGCAGGCTTGGAAGCCTACATCTTACTTTTGTGTGTCATTAATTGTATTTAAATTCCTTGTGTTTTAATAGGAGCATTTATCTTTCTTCCTTCATCGCTACATTTCATTTTGATTCCTCCCAAAAGTTACTGCTTAAGTTTTTAGGCTATACAGAACTGCTTATTGCTTTTGCATATTACAGAAAAACTGAAAGGGAGGGGGCAGGTGGTAGATTTTATTCTGCCTGTCATCGGAACATAGCTCTGGCTCCCTGGTTTCCCAGCTCTAGTCTTTTGTTTTTACTTTGATACCTTCCCGTGCTCATCTTTTTTCAAGATGGAAATCACTGACACATGCACAGTATGACACTGTTGCTGGGGATTGAATTTATGACTTCAGCTCTATAGGCAAGCATTCTTTCAATGTACATCCTGAGCCTTGCACACTCTATGTGTATAGCTAAATAAGCAGAGATATGCACAAGTGAAGTTGCTTGTAGAAATGATTTGTGGATGCCATTTTCTGCTAGTTTGAGCTTTTCTTGTTGTCCCCCAACTTTCACAGAGCAGTTTTTCTTTGTACTTGTTTGAGCCCTGTCATGTTGACATTGAATAAATAACATTTATTGAATGGGGTGACATGTTAAGCACTGTGCTAAATACATAATATATATCATTTTATTTGATCCCTACAACAGTCCTGTGAGGCTGATAGTATTCCCCCATGGTATACTTGAGGAAATGAGATCTGGAATGTTAAATAATTTGTCATACTACATCTACTGGACAATTAAGCCACTAAAGATATAATGATTGTTAAGGTCCATATAGAAAAAGATAGATTTGAGTTTCGTTAAACATTAACCAAAGCACCTACACTTAGCAAAGAAGTAAGTGGTTGTTTCCAAATAGTCCAGTGGCCTGACCAGCATATTCACGCCTACATATTAGGATAGGACCTGGAACTAAATGCTCTATCCTTCCAACCTTCCCATATACCTGCTGGCTGTGTGCATTTGCTTTTATCTTATGCTTCATTTTTTTTTTTTTTTTTTTGTCTCTGTTGTAACCTGCTGCTATATGGGGGCTCTTCAGCAACACACTATTCATGTAGTGGTAAGTTCTCTTTTATAATTCTTGCTAACTGTGAAGTTAGCAAATGGTCTTTATGTGTCTTAGATACTCCACATAGTTCTTGCCTGACCCATAGCTTGGATGTTCTTAGGCTAGTGTTAAAAGCTTACGTGTGGTCAGTCCACTTACACTGTAGTTCTGGTCTCTGTCGCTTACTCTAGGAATAGAGTAATAATTTGGGTTAGAAATAAGGTAGATTTTGAGTAGCTTTTGGTTTTTGTGGTTTTGTTTTTGTTTTTGTTTTTGCTTATTTCCTGAGCTTCTCATGCTGTCCTCTCCCGTTTTTTAATAAATAAGATGTATAAACTGGCCTTTCTAATAAGAACTTCTGAACTTTGTTTAGGACAAGTACAGTCTTGGAACCAGGCTTCAACGACCACGAGCTGGCGCATCCATCAGTACACTCGCTGGACTTTCGTAAGTTTGGACATTAAGTGACTGAGAACAGCAAATAACAAAATGCAGGTTTAAGGGAAAACTTTTTTTGAACCACCAATAGGAAAAAGATTCTTAGAAAAGACCCAAACTGTCTCAAACTATAAGATACTGTTAGAGGAATACTTCAGTCCTGATAAGGACTTTTGAGTACAATCCAATGGACCCTTGAGAAGTTATTGTCTCTCATTTTAGCCTTAGAGAAGGAGAAGACCAGAAAGAGGTAAAGATTGAGCCAGCTCAAGCCGTTTCTGAAGTGGAACCTCTGCCTGAAGACTATTACACACGACCAGTGAACTTAACAGAGGGTAATTTCATACATTCTTCTGTCCTGCTCTGTTCTCCAGCTGTGTGTGTTTGGGCTTCTTGTAAGCCTCTGGACTTGAGATTCTTAATGGAACTGTTAGTAAAATGATGTATTGAAAATAAAGTGGATGGGGCTGGAGAAATGGCTTGGAGGTTAAGAGTACTGGCTGCTCTTTACCAAGGTTCTGAGTTCAATTGAATTCAGTAATCACATGGTTGCTATAATGAGATCTTGTGCCCTCTTCTGTCATGTAGTCATACATGCAGGGAGAATACTGTGTCTTAAATAAACATAAATAGATAAATGTTTAAGAAAAAAGATTGTCTTTTTAAAAAAGAAAGAAAATAAAGTAGATGTACTCATTTAAAGAATTTAAAATGTCAGTCTATACTGTTGATTTTGACATAATGCTCCAGGTAGCATATTTCATTACCCACATAGAATCTGGCTTTTTGAAAATGACTGAGCTAAGCCTGCTTTCTGACTTTGTTTTTAGTGACCACCCTTCAGCAGCGCCTCTTACAGCCTGACTTCCAACCAGTCTCTGCTTCACAGCTGTATCCTCGACACAAGCACCTTCTGATCAAACGGTCCTTGCGCTGTCGGGTAAGCACACTTTCCTGCAGGGCCGCCCTTTGTACACAAGAGAGAGAAGCAGACAGAGTAGACATGATCACTACCTGGCCATTGTAGTAAAAACAGAAAGCTCAGAGAACACACCAGACATTTGCACTTATTTTAAAAGGTTTCAATATAGATTCAATCCTAATGACTCTGGAAGTGGCTTCTGTTATCATTCTCGTCTTACAGATATGGAGACAGGTATCTGAGGCTGAATGTGTAATGTAAGCCCATGAAAGAGTAGCAGAAGAATGTTGGGCTTTTAGGCTAATACAAGTAGAACACTGATACAGATCAAACAGTTTAAGAAAAAGCAAGAAAGAAGAAAAACCACAATTTAACCTCTAAGAATGTACAGAAGAAACAATAAGTTTTATGAGTAAATTGTAAAGCCAGAGTAAACAAAATAGAAGGAGGAAGTCTTTTAGATTCATCCTGTGAGGCCGTGGACTCTATGATGATGAAATCTGCCATGCTTGGATGATGCAGTGTGGTACTCATTGGTCACAGTGTGGCTGCCTAGTGCTGAAAATGTGAAGTTAGCTGAGATACTAACTCCTAATTTATTGAAATAACTACATAATGTTATCAAATAATGCATCTCAAGATTGAAGTAATTTAAAGGTATACCAGCCAAGCACAATTTATACACTTAATGCAAATCCCGATTCAGACAAACCATAGATGTAGAACTTAGATACAAAAAGAGCCTAGGCAGTGAGTCAGGACCTATCCCTGGTGTGTTACCTATGCCGGGACTCCTTGTACAGCTTTGATGCAGAGGAAAGGGGCCTGGACCTGCCTCAACTGAATGTACCAGGCTTTGCTGACTCCCATGGGAGGCCTTACCTTTTCAGAGGAGGGAATGTGAGTTGGGCAGGAAGAGGGGTGAGAGTGGTTCTGTGATTGGTATCTAAAATGAATAATTTAAAAAAAAAAAAAAAAGATCCTAGGGAGAGAAGAGAAAAGAGGAAAACAAAAATTTATATAATCTAAGAAGTTTAAACACTAGCAGGATTTCTTTATGTTATAAAAATATTAGTCTGGTTTAGGCAGGAGACAGGGGCAGGTAGATCTCTGCATCTAGTACAGCCAGGGCTATACTGCGAAGCTCTGTCTCAAAAAGAGTTAAATTTAAAAAAAAAAAAAAAAAAAAAAAAAGTTGATGTTTGCTAATTATGGCATTGCAAATTATTGGGGAAAGACTAGACTATTAAATTTGTTAGGGGTGAGAAGACGTGTTTCAGTTGATGGGTTCAGTTCCCAGTGCCTCATAATATTGGATGTGGGCCACATGCCTGTAATTCCAGCATTTGGGAAGTAGAAACAGAAGGATAAGTTCACCCTCAGCCACATACACAGTCAAGGCCATCTTAGGCACATGGGACTTTATTTCAAGATTTTTTTGGCTAGGAAAATAGAAAATCTAAAAGGCAAATAGGAGAAAGAATAGAATTATTTATATATGATTTCTGAGTGAGGGATCATTTCACAAATAAGACAAACAATAAACATAAAAGTACAATTGGATATTTTACTACAGCAATAGTGAAACTTCTGTTCCTGTCTTGCAGAAAATCGGTCTACAAGTAAAAAGATGGACACAGACTGAGAGGAGTAGTTTATAAGGTGTATAGTGATGAAGGATCTATATAGAACGCAGCAAGGGGAAGTACAGTATGAAGCAGGACACAGGGCACATTCCTAGATTCTGGCATTCTGGACAAAAACAGAGAGTTGTATATTCCAAGACCCTCTGTCCAAAACCAAACAAACACAAGGTAACCTAATAAAAATAACTAGTGAATGTGGCAGAGAAAATTCCTGTAGTTAGCATAAAAGATACTCGAACTTACATAGTGATCACAGAAATGTTATCAGATGGCTTCAGGATGCCATTTGATAGTTACCAGGTAGCAGAAATTAGAGGTTTGGGAATATCAAAGTAGTAAATGGCCTTCCCACTGATTCTTTTAGGAAATTGTCTTACACATTTATGCATTGGAAAGTGATTCATGTCCAAAACTCATTTGCTACTTTGCTTATAATCACAAAGTGGTGGAAATATTCTAAATGTTTCAGTTGTCTGTTTAAAAGTTGCAGAAGTTATTACAGTGGAATATTGGAGGTGAGGTTCCTTTGTGCTTGGATAGAGTTCCAAAATTAATGTAAAGTGGAAAGGACAAGAGAATGTGTAGATTTGTCTTTTTTATAATTATGAAAGCCTATGCATTAATGTGTCTAGCCTGCCCTGTGCAGACTGGCCCTGCAAAGAGAAACAAGGGCACACTATCTTCTGTATAGGATACTAATACCCGTATACTATATTTTGTATAGTAGAAACAGCTTTTACTACTTAAACATTTTTTTAACCTTTTTGTATAGGTCATTGAACTTATATTCTTGATTCATACAGATCTCTGAGATTACATAGGTTATTTCTCCTTGGGTCTCACGTTAATGTTGAGAGAACAGCTGTGTACCTTCTTTATCTAGTGAAGTCAGTGTAGTGCTTAAGTTGGGGTGTGCATTGTTCACACAGTGAGTGCTTTCTGTGTGCTAGCTATTTGGGTAAGCACTACACGCTGTGATGTTTGTGATGATCCAAATGTATTCTCTGAATTTGGTTATCAGTACCATAAATTCTGTTGTAAAATTTATAGACTTTGGACAGGATACAACATAGAATTCTAGTAACTACTTTCTTTCTTCATTTAATGGTTCTGTAGATCCCCAGAATATAATCTTCTTTTCCTCTGACATGTGTATGTGTTTTTTGTTTGTTTGTTTTTTTAGAAATGTGAACATAATTTGAGCAAGCCAGAATTTAATCCAACATCTATTAAATTCAAAATCCAGTTGGTTGCTGTGTAAGTATTGAGTTGAGGGTTTATGAATCTTTTTCAGTGTGGAAAAGAAAAATTACATCAGGATAGTCCTGTTCCTATTCTGGTTGTGAATTTAGTTAAATAGCATGAAGTCTCAGTACATTTATAAATGAAGAATGAAGGCTGTGTGGCCTGAAACTGGCCCGTCCAGTAATCCCAGTTTCTGGGAAGACAGAGGCAAGAATGTGTTTGTATCGTGACAAAGTGTTGTGACATGGTTTCTGATAGTATGGAATTATAAAATATCTAAGTTAAGACTTTTTTAAATTAAATATAAAGTATAAGAAATTGAAGAGTACTCCGAAACAGTGTTCATTTTACTTCCTGGTCCTGAGAACATTTCACTGGATGGAATAAAGGTGATTAAGTTAGAGTTAACTCACTGAGGGTGTCAGTGGTTGTGTATTGAAGAAAGATTATTAGGCAAGCATGTTGAGGGAGCAAGCAAAGTGGCTCAGTGGGTAAAGCTAAGGTGACAGCCTGAGTCTGATCCCTGGGACCATGTGAACGTAGAAAAAGAACCACTCCCTAAGTTGATATCTAATCCCCACACACAGGCATACACAATAATAGTGTTGTGTTGTCTTTTTAATTTAGCTGGGCTTGATGGTAAGTGCCCTTAATCTCAACACTCGGAAAGTAGAAGCAGATGGATCTCTGAGGACAGCTTTGTCTACATGGCAAGTGTCAGGCTAGCCAGAGCTATATGATAGGTTTTTTAATTTAAAAACTGCCATGTTGGTGCACACCTGTAATCTCAACACTTGGGGGAATAGAAGTGGATTCTATTCTTTTGACCTCCCACCTTCCCCCCACCAAAAAAATCACCTATCAAATAAAATACTTTGAAAATTAAGGGTAAGTCTAACTTTGATATAAAAGAGCCATTTGTAGCAAGATAAGAATTCACTAAAGAAAATGAACACCCTTAACCTTGGCAGAAGGAATCATAGTTGTAAAGGATACAGTTACCAATGTCCTGAGGCAGGTGGTAAAACAGGTAGAAAAATGCTTGGCATTTATGCCAACCCATAATGATCTGTATAGAGCATAACAACTGGAAAACAATGTGAATAGGCTGTAGGACAAAGGATTTAGACAGGTAACTTATTTAAGAGAAGTTTCAAGTGGCCAACGTGTATGTGAAAAGACTGAGGGAAAAGAAGCAGCAGGACTGGTGAGAGCATCAGTCAGGCGTGTATCTACACATTGTTAATAGGATTGGGATTTGCTAGGGTCTTCGTGGAGAGCAAGCTGGGAATAGCAAGACAAATTGCCTCCATGCTTTGCTTGCTTGTTGTTTTTGAGAGAACTCACTATGTAGAGAGAGATAACTCCCCATTTTCCCTCTTACCTGCTGAGATTACGGATGTGTGACACCACTCCATACTATGTAGACCTTTGACTCGGCAATACTATGCTAGGAATCTACTCTATAGGAACAAGAGAAACCAATAAAAATAGATTTATGAGGATGTGCATTATAGCATTTTCATGGAAAAGCTAAAAGCAACTCTTTAACTGGCTATTAACAAGGAAATTTCTGATTAAATTGACAGTCATTTCTACTGTAGAATATTATACAGCTGTTTAAAAAGAAGCCATTTAAGTCAGAGGGTTGAAAGTGCTGGTCTGACAAGTTAGTATCTGGGACAGGGCCAGGTGCCACTCGGCTGAGTTTTTCTAAGTTTATTTTCATCTCTAAAATTACTTTCTTCTTATGATTATTGAGAGAAAAAACTCCATAAATTATGATGTTTGTTATTGCTGTATAACAATAAATCACCATAAAATATGTCCACTTTGCTAACTACCATTATACAGCAATAGCTGGCTGTTGGAACAAAGAAAACTATTACAGTGAACTATAGGATAAATTCCTCTTTTTTAAGTTCTTATATTATATTTTCCAGATAGTGGTAGCACATGCCTTTAAGCTCAGCGTTCAGGAGGCAGAGACAGGCAGTTCCCTGAATTCGAGGCCAGCCTGGTTTACAGAGCATTTCAGGATAGCCAAGGCTACACAAAGAACCCTGTCTGGAAACATAAAAATCAAAGCAAAAAAAAAAAAAAAAAATGACTGAGCTGGAGAGATGGCTCAGCAGTTAAGAGTACTGGCTGTTCTTCTAGAGGACCCAGGTTCAGTTCCCAGCACCCACATGGCAGCTCACAGCTGTCTGTAAACTCCAGTTCCAGAGGAGCCAACACCCTCACACAGACACATGCAGACAGACACCAATATACACAAAAATAATTTTTCTTCTAAGAATTATGTTCATAAGAGGTAGAAATTAGCTAGCAATTCAGAGGAGGAAGACCCCAAAGAAAAGTAAAATAAGTTGACGGAAATATCCTTGGACCTCTTGGCAGCCTCATCCTTGTTAAGAGGCCGGCCAGAAATAACAGTGATGTTTGAAGGCTCTGGATCCTTGATCTGGTTCCTAGATGACTTTAGTGTTGGCTCTTCAGAATGGGGGGAGAGGAGGTTAGGGGAGCTGTAAAGGTGCATTAAGGAAAAAAAAACTGGTCAGAGAACAATCTCGGTTGAGCCAAGGGACCCCCTTAAGGCAGGCTTACCTTAAATCATGCTAAAGAGGTGGGCGGGGTAACTAGTCCTTTAATGAAGTGTTGTTTTCCTTCCCAAATCTCTAACCCTAGTGCAGCAAGCAGAGCAGCCAGGAGGTTCTATACCTTTCCCTTCTCTGTATCTTTTTCAGGGGCTGGTGAAAGTCTAAATATACTTTTTCTATATTTTGGGCTTCCTCACTCTGTAAAGCTGCCCTCCTTACCATGTGTCTGCCCTCCATTCCATCCTAAACAGCACAACTGTTTTTTCCTTCTCTTCCTTTTCCAATCTTCTACTGAGACAGCTTACTGACCTGGGGTGTTTTCTCTTAAACTCTGGTAATGAGGGTATCCTCAAGCTTAAAACTATATGTGCATGTTTGTTACAGACAACTGAGGATATAGCTGCTCAATACTTGCTAGAGCACTCACCTAGCATTCGTGAGGTTTTAGATCCAATATGTAGTACAAGGTTTAAAAAAAAAAAAAAAAAAAAAAAAAAGAATGTATTCACTAAAGAAACCCTATATGTTCAGTGTAGTTTTCTTTAAGCTTTACTCTGATGGACGATTTTTCTGACATGGAGTTTCTGGACTTGAACCCTGGCAACACACCTGCCCATGCCCAGCATCTCCTTTTTTGTAATGAGACGGCAGTACTCATTCCTGTCACAGAGTTGAAGTGAACACTATGGTGACCACGCTTACAATGTTTAGAATATTGATTGGTACACAGGAAGCACTGTGTGTATGGTAGGAATGGATTAGTGTTTACAGCCATATAGAATGTTAGTGAGATTAGATCTTGTAACCAGCTACTTTGTAAGTGAAATAGTGAGATTCCCTCAAAATAAATTTAGAAGGAAAACTACAGCTAATCCAGCTCTGTATACGTACAGGCTGAAATCTTACCATTTCAGGCAGAACTCATTGCTACTCTGGTTTCATGTTCTTCTCTCACTGTAGTGTGTTACACAAATAAAAGAAACTCAGAGCCAGATCTTAGGGAAAGGCTGAGATATCACAGTCAAATCTCACCCAGCTGTCTTCCAGCTTCCTCAGCCTCACTCCTCATGGCTTATCCTGTCTCCTCCTGTCTTTCTACGTCTGCCTTAAATACTTTCTTGCCCAGTTGTTTCACATCCAGGTTAAGATTAAAGGCATGGGATATTATTACTATTTGGTAGTTAGCCTTGAACTCACAGAAACACAGAAAGATCTCTGTCTCTGGAGTTATATGGGATTAAAGGCCTGGCACCACCACTGCCTGCCTGGGAGCCTGGAACTCCCTCTGTAAACCAAGCTGGCCTCAAACTCAGATCTGATGGGATTAAAGGTGTAGGTAGGTCACTGTTCCTTCTTTCCCTGTGCTGGGATTAAAGGTGTAAATCACCACTTTCTGATTCTCCTAGACTGACTGTGAGTGGATCCCTCTGATATCTTAAACTGGTTTTTATTATATTTGAAACATATCCCCACAGTGGTACTACAGGTCTTCATTATCTCCTAATATATTCTAGGTAACACTGTTTGTAGCACTAGTTTATGTGTGTGGGTGTTTTATAAGGCAAATAATAATTCCAAGACACTTCAGTGAACATTTATACATGTTTTTATTTATTGGTAGCAACTACATTCCAGAAGTAAGAATCATGTCAATCCCCAACCTTCGCTACATGAAGGTTAGTACCGTGCTCATTGACACACAGACTTGATTGGTCAGTGGCCGATGCATGTCTGTATATGGGTGGCTCTGTGTGTAGAGTGGGTGCTGTAGGGAAGGTTTGGGGAAGGGGCAGTTTGAAATGATAGAGACATGGAGACTTTGTCTCTTTAAACTGGGATTCTTGCCAATAGCATATTTGATGTGTAAGAAGCAGAGTGCACCCTCTGTAAAAGTAGAAGAGTGGGAAAGAGAAAGATAGTGATGCTGGGTACCAAGGCAACTTTCTCTTGTTGCCAGTAGGAGCTTCTCCATTGATTCAGATATGAGCACATCCGTACCAGGAGTTGGCTAGGTCCTTATTTATACTCCTTCTTCACAGAGTCCTCTTCTGTGCGCTGAATGACTTACTGTTCTGCAGCAGCCTCTTTGCCTTTTTACCTTCATGATGCTTACGAAAAGATTTACAGTATCCCTTTATTTTATCAATCTCAAAAATAGCAAATGGCCATATTTTCAGGTTTTGGAAATCTTTAAAAAGATTTTTTAGTTTTAATGTGTCATTTTCCCCCTGCCCTGGGTAATACAGCTAGCCTATGGCTACAGTGTTTTATTTCAGGTTTTTTGGTTGGTTTTTTTTTTTTCCTTTTCATTCCTTAAGCAGCAACTAGAGTGGGACAAGAACTGCAAACTGTAAAATAACCATTTAAATAATGAACATTTCTCAGAGTTTCTAAGCCTAGTAACTATAGAATCTGCCCAGCTTCTTTAGTGAGATAGCCACTCCAGAGGGTATATTGCTAACACAAAAATAGAAAGATCAGTAGACATTCTTAGGATGCTCTGGTATAGAGGAGGAATAAGAGGTGTTGTTGCTCTGGAGAAAAGGGGGTGAATTTGTGAATCCTTTGTGTAACACTTAAAGTAGACCTCAGTGGGAGAATGAAACATGTCTAAAAGATGCTTCTTATTTTCAGGAGAGCCAGGTCCTCTTGACTCTTACAAATCCAGTAGAGAACCTCACCCATGTGACTCTGTTGGAGTGTGAAGAGGGGGACCCTGATAACATCAACAGCACTGCTAAGGTAAGGTAGTTGTCACCTTGGACAGGCCCTGACATTGCCTGAAGTGGCTTCATTATACATGGCTTAAAACAGTCCACACTGTCTCATTTCTACATGTGACCTAGGGTCCTGACTCCACACCCTAGTTTATCTGGTCCTCAGACACAGCCACTGCCTTCTAAGTCTCACTGTCTCACTGGTCTCAGATGGGAGCTTCCTGCCTGACCTCACCCGCTTTAGAGTTTCAGTACTTTGCTGTCACCTCACCCGTCACCCTGTGCCACCAGGACGAAGGCCACCTTCTTTGGCACAGCTTCTCCATTTCTCAGTGTGACCTTCCTCCAGATCCTCAGGTTCAGCATTTCCAGGTGCTGCTGTGGGGATGGCTGCACTGATGGGTGTAAATGTTCCTGCTGGGGTGCTGCATGTACTGCTCATTTTGACCTGAGCTGAGCGGCTCCTCCCCGTTCAGATTATCCTAAGGACTCGGGGTACATCATCTCCTTTCCAAAGCTGGTCTCTCCTACATTCCACTGTTACATACAGCACAAACAGCAGTGACGGGATAGTAAGATAATTTTGACTGGATGAGTAAAATGCAGCTTTTTATATTTTGCTATTTAGAGATTGATGGAACTTTTTCTATGTCTGTATTTGTATGTGTGCACACTGTGTACACATGGGCACATGCTTCAAGGTTAGAGTCAGTTCTCTGCTCTACCATTAGGTTTAGAGAAACTAACTCAGGTTGTTGGGCTTGGTGGTAAGCACTTTAACCCACTGAGCATCCCACCAATCAGGTTGATGGAGATTTAAAGAGAACTTTATGTAGTTCTGACTCATAAGTCAGTGTGATGCTCATAGCAAGTATTTATAGAAGGAATGCCTGTGTATCTCCAGTTGTCATTCAAAGATTATCACTAGAGAATTTCCTAGTGGGTTTTTCTTCTGCCTTTTCATGATTTCATTCACTAGCATCACCTCTAGAAAGAGATGACACATATCCTTACATTTGTTTTTAAAAATAACAGTAAGTAGGTCTAGCTGGGCTAAAAACAAAAGTCTGGAGTGTGGATCAGGCTTTAATGTGTCTCCGTGCCCCCTCCCCCCATATGCACACACATACATCAGCACTGCTGCACATTCTTAGCGGTGCTCGGCTTGCTTTCTCTTTATATTCACCAACGAGGTGCCTACAGTTAGGGTGGTCTTCGCCCTACTCAGCCATGCCAGTGCGTTGTCTATCAGGTAAGCGTCAGCCATCCCACAGTCCTCGTGACATGATGCTCACCTGACTTGTCATTGCTCTTCTTCATTCTCATACCCAATGCGTCCAGAAACATGATGCTCACCTCTGTGTAGGTGGTGCTGCTGCAGTCTGTCTCTTTTACCCTCAGGTGGTGGTGCCTCCCAAAGAGCTCATTTTAGCCGGCAAGGATGCAGCAGCAGAATATGATGAGCTGGCAGAGCCACAGGACTTTCAGGACGACCCTGAGTAAGTGATCTTTCTGTGAACTTCAGACCACAGTCAGCCGATCCAGATGTTACAGGAACAGCCTAGGAAGAAAAGGTTATTTAGCTCCAGTTTCAGAGGGATTTTATAGTGCATCGTGGCAGGAGAGGCCTTTGACAGTGGATGCATGAGCTGAGGCCACAAGCTAGTCACATAGTGCAGAGAATGCTCAAAACAGCTCAACAGAAATGGCTGGGTAACCTTCAATGTGTGCCTTTATGTGGGTTGCTTCCTCAGCTGGGCCCCACTACCTCTTGTTCATAGACTCCAAAATAGCACCACATGCTAGGAACTGAGAGACATGAGCTATTTTTTCCCTTTTTATTTATGAAACGATTACTATATAGGGCTGGGGTGGTGGCTCCACAGTTAAGAATTTCCTTTGTTCTTCCAGAAGACCCAGGTTCAGTTCCCAGCACCCAAATGGTAGCTCACAGCCATCTGTAACTGCAGTTCCAGGGGATCAATTTTGGCCACTGCATGTACATGATGCACAGACTTAAAAGCAGACAAAACACCTATACTTGTTAAATAAATAAAAGTTTTAAAAGAAAGCCAAAACTCAGCTTTTTCTGAAGAAATTCTTCTTTGCTGGTCAGTAGAGTGGTGACCACAGCAGAGGTTCCCACTGTACCGTGAAATGACCAGGAGACCTGATGATCCATCCCATCGCCTTCTCCTCTGCCTGATACTGTTTTTCTTTCCATAGCATTGTAGCTTTCAGGAAAGCCAACAAAGTGGGCATCTTCATCAAAGTCACCCCGCAGCGTGAGGAAGGTGAAGTGACCGTGTGCTTCAAGATGAAACACGATTTTAAAAACCTGGCTGCCCCCATCCGCCCTATGGAAGAAAGTGACCAGGGCACAGAGGTCATCTGGCTCACTCAGCATGTGGAACTGAGCTTTGGCCCTCTTCTTCCTTAAAACAACATCACCCGGTGGGTAGATGCCACCACAGCTGTGTCACCACAACTCTGTAATGGTGTGGGAGCTGCTGCTTCATTAGACGTGTTTATAAAGATGTACCCATAACTACTGAATCCTGTTCCCAGGAGTGGAGCCGAGGCAGGATTGGGAGCACAGGGTAACTGCTGTTCCACTTGCTCTCTCTGTTGACACCATTAAGTCTGTGTCTCCCCAGCTGAGCCCTGCACTTTGAGTGACAGCCTAACTCCACCCTTAGTAAAATGGGTGTTACTCAGAAGGGCATTAGATTTACTCCCTGAGAAATGGGCCATGTACCTGTCAGTCTGGCTGAGGAAACTTAGAGTGGTAATCTAGAGACGACCTGCTCTTGGTGCCCTAGCATGGTCTCAGCTCCAACTGCTTCCTGCATTCTGTTAAGGACAACCTAGGAATTAGAACCCTTCCCTTGCCGCGGCTCTCACTTTGCCCTTGATTTCCATCCAACAGAGAGATGGGGTTGTCACAGTGTCTTTATCTTTGCGATGACAGGACATGACTGTATTTGTCTCTTGCAAACGACTGCAGTAACCTCCTACCAGTTACTCTTCATTTTCCTCAGTAGTAAATGGAACTAAGTATTTGAGTTGCAAGCAATTACATGCCATGAAGGTCCATTTGTTTGAATATTACCACAGTATCCAGGGGCTAATGCTGCCACAGGGAGACAGCCTTTATAGATCTCACTTTCTGCCTTTCTCTACTCTCTTTTTTTTTTGGGGGGGGGGGGGGCGGAAGGGTAGTGGAAGATTTTTTTTTGTTGTTTTGTTTGTTTGTTTGTTTGTTTTTCTTTTGGGAGTTTGGGGTGGTTTTGTTCCCCCCCTCCCATTTAATTGTTAACATAGTTCTTCATGTAACTGTGGCCTGGAACTCACCTGCTAGGATTAAAAGCACTTGCCACTATGCCCAGCTGTCTGCTCTGTTCTGTAATTTGAGGAATTGTTCTGATGTTGGGGGGTTAGAAAGAGAGTCAAGACAGTTTAAATGGACATACTTACTTCTGGGATTCAGAGAACATTTTAAACTTTGGATTTTTAGCATGACACTAACGTTTTTTCCACTGAGTTGAAGGGAAAATTAACTGTCGGTCTCTTAAGTCCAGAACTTGATGCTAAAAAGAGCCTTTCCCTTTAAACTGTAGCAGATCATCAAATAGCCAGAATGCCGGTCTAACCCCAGACACACTGTTCTCAAATACTAATGCTGAGTTGCAAACCTTAATTTCTGTGTTTTCTAAAGTGAGTTGACAGAGTAGACCAGCTGCACCCTTTCCCCTAAAGTTTTCCTAGCACATGACCAACAGACCTTAGAAGAAAAAGTTCCTGCTTACAAACCCTGCTTTTATTTTCATTTTATGTCTTTAAGAGTTTTGGTTTGGTTTTAAGGGATATAGAATCTGAACTACAGATAGATAATAGTCTTTGTTAGTTCCCCTTAAAAGAGGAAACTATTTAGGAAGCTCTTGAAAAGACACTATGTTCTTTAAGATCACGTCAATTTTATGAAACAATATTCCCCAGAGTAATATATTTACTACAATCTAAGAAGAAAATACTGATCTCTGATATGATGAGCACAGTAACTAACGCTTAGCCTCATAGAAGCTGTAGCAGAGAGCTGGGTAATTAATTAGAAGTTTCAAACTACAGAAAGTGGTTTTTCATAACTTCACAAAGCCTCAAGTTAGAGCCATCTTGAAACCACTACTCAGTGTCTGCCTGGGGTTGGGGAGCTCAGAGTGCAGAAGGCTTTATAAGTCCACAGCTTTCGAGACAGGCACAGCTGTTCTAGCCTTTATGCAGTGAAACTGACACTCCCTATGAAAATGTCAAAGTGATGGGTCTACTCCCTGGTGATAGAGACACAACACTTGATCATGTAATTTCTGTTTAAGAAGTCAACTTACAAATAATGGCTGTTGGCTGTTTCAAGGTGAGTTTAGTGCAAGCTGGTCTTGTGTTCTTAGAAAAGGTTCAACTCCTGCAGCTGGAGAATTAGTAGCCTAATGCCCTAGTTTTTATCACTCGTCAGTGTGTACCAGGACACAAGAGATGAGTGTCCTTAGCACTTGAAACTAATTTGGAAATTTAAAACTATGTTACTTTGGGTTTGTGAATTGATTTACACACCAAAATTTTCTTTTGTTCCAAGAATATGCTATAGGCATACTGCACCAAATGCCATTGCATCTTTGTAATAAGCATCTTTCTTGGCCCCCTTTGGAGAGGAAAGGCACTCCTTGACTTCTGAATAACAAGTTACTGTTTTGCCTTATTGCCTAATGTAGTGAAATAAAGCATACAAAGCTTGAGTGTGTCTTCTGTTTGGTTTTTTACAGATACTGGTTAGTACAGCTCAGGGCCTAAACGTCATTTGATAGGTGAGACTCAGTGGTAGGCGCTCTTCTATTTCTCTTTATTATTTTATCTGGGTGAACATGGGCCAGAAGAGGGTAGCAGATCCTCCGGAGCTGGAGCTAGTTACAGGTGGTTCTGAACCTGCTGGGAACTCAACTGTCCTCTGCAAATGCTCTCTCCTGCCCCTCTCTCCATTTCTTTATGTGAATTAACTTCATAGAGTAATTGGCCAAGCCCTGCTTCATGGAGGTGCATGTCTTTAATTCCAGCGGCACTTAGGAGGCAGAGTCGGGCGACTCTCTTATGAGATCACCTAGTCTATATAGTGAATTCTGGGACTCTGTATAAAGACCCTATCTCAAAAAAAAAGATAAAGATAAAAAATAATTCCCTAGAACATACAGGTGGATGTTGCTTGAACTTATGTACATGCTTTCAGATGCATTGATTGTGTGTTAGAAATGTACCAACCAGCTTTTGTCTCCTGGTTCATTATTTGCAAAGGACTCCTTTAAAATATACAAAATAGGGATGACCATTGGATCTTCTATCCCAACTTTCCATGCTTTGAGTAACCCTGCCTTAAAGAACCTGATTACTCAAATCTTTTTTTTCATTGCATTTCCACTGAACCCGGAAAGGATCGCTGTTATTTAAAACATGATGCGAACAATTCCTAGTGCTTGAGAGGTGAGCTAACATGGATTCCTTTATGGAGAGTTCTTTCTATCCACTCAGCATCTTTCCACCAACTCCTGACTAGTGTCCTGCTGGCCCCAACAGCAGCTTGGAAAACCAAGGACCTGGAGGCTGAGGTATGGTTAAAGGAGATCCACATGACATGTTTTGAACATAGGGAACATAGGATCCAGGTGGTTTCTTAGTGTTGAGTTTATTTGGCTTATGCTTCCAAATCCCTGTTCATAACTGCAGGAAGCTAGGACAGGGGCTCAAACAGCAGGAACCTGAAGGCAGGAGCTGATGCAGAGGCCATAGAGGAGCACTACTTGGCTTGTTCCCCATGGCTTGTTCAGCTTTCTTACAGAACCCAAGACCACCAAGCAGTGTTCCCACCCACAAAGAGTTGAGTCCTCCCACATGAATCACTAAGAATATGCCCTACAGGCTTGCCTACAGCACAATCTTGTGGCATTTTCTCCATTGAGAATCCCTCCTCTCTGATGATGCTAGCTTGTATCAAATTGATGTAAAAGTAGGCGGCACAATTGTTTGTTTTGAGACCATCTTACTTTATATCAAAATAAACTAGCTATGTTGACCAGGCTGGCCTCAAATTCAGATGTCAGCCTCATGTGCCTTCCGAGTGCTGAAATTGAAGGTGCCACTATGCCTAGACAAAGTCTGTGCGTGCACATGTGCAAAAAAAAGCTGGACTGTTAGGCCACAGGGAGGGGCAGCCCCTGTAGAGGGCCCAGCCACACTTCATATATTCTACTTCCTTAAGCTGCTAAACTTCTAACAATGAAGCAGCCCAGGGATGGGGTCGAACAATAGGATTAACTCCCTGAATTATATATATCCTTAAATCCTATCTAGTACTGTCACTGATCTGCTAAACTGAGAGAGCCCTGCCCCCTAAAGTCTATAAATGTAAGAAATTCCTTTGTTCTGCAGGTTGCTGTTGGCTGTATCTGATTCCTGCACTACCAGTGACCAACATTATCATAGGGCCTGACAGCCTGAAATAATAATATGAAACGTTGCAGCTTCTAAAGTGGCTCCCCATCCAGTGCCTCTTTACTGTACCCACAGCTGTTCTTTTCCTCCTGTTGCTGTAGATGAACTGTTTGTTACCATCTCAAACCAGCAGTCCCACCTCTTAACCATCCAAGGATATCAGTTCATCAGTCCCCTCACCTGCACCCTTTCTGTCAGAAATCCCGACACCACCTAATAGGAGCCTGTCAGGTCTCCTGGTGTTTCTGAGTCACCATCTCAATCAGGCTTCCTCTCAGAACCTTTATATTGGCTGTTCTGTGCTTGGAATGCTCTCTCAAAGCTAACCATGGCTCACACCCTCATCACAGTTGCGTCTTTGCTCAAATGTTCCCTGACTATTTAATGTCCGCTGCCTTCTCCTAAACACATTCCCTATGTCCCTGTATCTCCCCCCAACCACCCTCCAACAGTAGTCGCCACAGACTACTGGCTTGTTCATTCTCTGACTCACTATCCCAGAACCATTAAAATAGAGATTATTTTTAGATTTGTATTTGCAAAGCCTACAATAAAGTTTGACAGATAGTAGACCTCCCTGTCTGCTGAGTTAATGTGTATGGATGTTCTGCCTGCATGTATGTCTATGGACAGTGCCCATGGAGGCCAAAAGAGGATGTCAGATCCTATGAAAGCAGCCAGTGCTCTAACTACTGAGCCATCTCGGTCTTCTTTGTCATATTGCATTCTATCAGGTATTTTTGCCAATGTTTTGTCTCTTTTTTGTGTGTGTCTTCTCATTATAGAATATTCTTCCCTCTTTCTGCATATCAGGATTCCTTCTCCCATCTAAATGTAATTTTAGCTGGCAGTGGTATCACACACCTTTAATTCCAGCACTTGGGAGGCAGAGGCAAATGGATCTCTGAGTTCCAGGACAGCCAATCAGGTGCCTTAGGCATGCAAGGCAATACAGCAACACATCTTTACATAGTTAAACAAATATTCTGCAACAGACGAAGCCAGCATTCCTCAGGAACTTATGAAGCTGGTTCCCCTCTACCAAAGGAGCCATTTCCTTACCACTAGCAGAAGGGACCAACTGCTATCTGTGGTGCCTGTTCTCATACCAAAGTGCATTCTGGCCTCTAGCCTCCCTCAGTATTACAAGTTCCTGTTACACAGTCCCTGCTGGCATCCTGGCTCTTCTCACCCTTTACCCGAAACTTCTCCAGTTCACGGGCTTTCCTCCCCCCAGCTACTCACTTCCCCCAGCTGCTCCTTTCTCCTTATAAACATGCTATTTTGGCTATGTGCTGTCTTGATCTTCTTGTACCCTCTTGGTTCTCACTTTCTTGCTCTCTCCCTCTCTCCTCTCTTGGTCAGGTAGAGTCTAATGTCCATTTTCAGTCTACTACTTTCTCTCCTCTGGACTCTTACAAATGCCTCTGGCTGTTCCCTCCCTCATATCTACAACTAAAACCAGCCTAAGGGAGCAGTCACATCTTCCATCTATAAAACAAGTGTAATTCCAGTTACAAAGGAACTAACACCTTCTGACCTCCATGGGTACTGCATACACATGGTGCACAAACATACTTTCAGGCAAAACACCTATACACGTTTTAAAGGTAAGTCCAGTATCAATTTAATGCGTAGAAGTCGGCATTCTATACTTCCCCCTCCCTTAGCTCTTGTGTTCTATTGTTGTGTGTGTGTGTGTATTTTGATTTTAAGGCATGACCATGTGACCCTAGGGAAGCATTCTCATTCAAACCACCAAATATAGCAGTTAGGATAGCAGTGAGGAAATCAACCAAAATATTAAGGAATTGCTAAAGGCCAACAGGAGCTAATTTGATACTATGTAACCCTGCAATCCTAAGACTTGAAGAGAACTAACCTGAGTGCACTCAAGCTCTAAAATCTCCAGAGGGGGTTAAGTTTGAGAGAGTGTTGCTTGGTTTAGGGGAATATAGCAAGCATGCTTTAGGAGACATAAAACTCTCTCCTTCCCCAGGCTCTCATAAAGAACAGAAATCCTGTGAGCCACTAAGAAAAGAAAAGGAAACATCTGTCTCCCTAGATAAAGGCACATTACTGCTGAAGCAAGGTATAAATAACTAAATAGTGTCCCTGGGAAAGACAAGATTCAGTTCTGAGACAACTCTATACCAGCATCCTCTGCCCACCACTGTAGGAAGGGCAGAGACTTCCGCCTGCTTTAGGAGGAGACAATGTAGGTTCCCTATAAATAAGCCAAAGTGAGTTGTGAGATATGAAACCTAAAGCCAAACAGTCCCAACATAGAAGATGTCATGACCAAGCAAAAGAACTGTGTCCTGGATAATTAACATCTTCACTAGCATCAGACTAGCTACTTTGAGCATCATTTTTCCACATTGAAGAAATGTCTATCTTGGTTGTCGGCTATTACAAAGTTTCAATTATCTTTCTAACTTCTAGGAATTAAGAGCAGTAAATATTCAGAAACTGTTCACTGGGGTGAAATAAATATAGGAAGGAAGGAAAGAAGTAAAGGGAGAAGGGGATGAAGCTGAGAAAGGATTTCTAAGCCCCAGGCACAAAGCTACTAAATATAAACTGGACTGTAAAAGAGACAGAACTCCTTTATCTGTACTGCTAAGCTAGCAGACAGGAACATACTTTAGTTTCTGGAACACTGGCAAGGATACAAAAGAGCATCTCTACTGTGTAGACATGCAGTACAACTATTTGCTTAAGAATGGAACACGGACATTTACGAAGCATCAAGAATAATGATAGAGGCTAGGAGAGCCATGATACACTGAAGGGAACCATCAAAAACAAGACAATCCAGACCCAGTTCAGTCAACTAGATCATTCAACTCCACATAATGGGGCTCCACAGAACACAATCCATGAGGGACATCTTAAATCCTGTATAGGGACAGAACATAAATCAGTCATTACTTTAAGCTGAATGTGGGGCTGAGTTAACTATCTACAAACACATCAAAACTTTGGGATGATGAAACTGTGGTGAGTGTATGTTTTAAAAAATCATAATTATACAAGAAAATCTTTGAGCAATTTGGAGACTGATTAGGTCAAATATTAAAATGATCAGTCCTGGCAGCACAAACCTATAATGGGAAACTCAGAAAAGATATTTACAAATTCAGACGGGAACTTCCTGGGACAGAGGTAGTTAGTTCAAGGCCAGAGAACAACTTAGTGAGACCCAGCCCCGAGATAAAAATATAGAGACGTGATAGTGTACGACTTTTAATCTCAGCACTCAGGAGGCAGAAGGTTGATATGTAGTTCCAAGCCAGCCTAGCCTACATAGTGAGTTCAAGAATTGTGACCCCGTCTCAAAACATTGGTAGAATGGTTGGCAGTTTAAAAGCACGAAAGCTCTGACTTGTAGGACCCCTTTCATGTCAGAAGTTAGAAAAACTAATTTTTTGGAATCTGTAGCTTCATCGTTTTTATTTTAGCTCCGTCCCCCAGGAGGTTAATTCAACCTAATCTCAATTTCTTTTTCTATAAAAGAGGAATCAACATCCTAGCCCTAACGGTAAGGTGGCAACAAAGGGATATCTAGTTAAATGAGATTTCCTGCATCCGCCTCTAGCACAAAGAATGCCCAGATTTCATGCCGAAGTGAATCGCTGTCTTCTACAGCCAACTTACTAGACGACTAGTATTTTTGTGCGCGAAAAATAACAACGGAAATGCCACTTGGGGTACGAGAGACGCAGGTAGCAACACCCAGTAGCCAGCCCGTCCCAGCCCCGAGCTCCGATCCTTGCCTCTTTGGCAGGAAGGAGGCGCGCAAGGCGGAAGCCGCGAACCGCGGCGCTTTGACGCGAGGCCCCGCCCCCCGCGCGGGCGCCCTGTGCGCACACATTAGACGTAGCGCTGCGCCCGCCCAGAGCCTGCCGGGATTGTGGCGGTCGGCCTCCCGAATCGGAAGCCGGCGCTGCCTCGGGACTCCCGATATGGCGACCTCTCTGGGTTCCAACACCTACAACAGGCAGAACTGGGAGGACGCGGTGAGTGCGCGCCGGAGAAGGACGCGGGGGCGGCGAGGCCGGACGGGATAAGAGGCTATGCCCCGGGCTGCGGCGGGATCGACCAAAGCCGCGCTGCGGCCTAGCTCGGCGGGGCAGCGGGAGGAGAGCCCTCGTGCGGCGGACCAGGGTCCCGGGACTAGCTCGGCGACTCCACACTTCCCAGATGCTTTCTTTTTTCCGCTTGCCGGAAGTGCAGACAGCGCCCCTTCCCGCTCCGCGGCCAGTGCGGGAGCTGGGGCTCTTGCCAACCTTGCACCCTTCCCCGCCCCAGAAAGTGACTGAGGGAACAGGGTCTTTGGGACTTTGATCTTCAACCAGATTTCCCATTTTCTCCAGGACTTCCCTATCCTGTGTCAGACGTGTCTTGGAGAAAACCCTTATATACGAATGGTGAGTGCTTGCCTGTGCAGCGGGAGTTGACTACGTTATATTATGGTCTTTGCACACTGTAAAGTGTTTCCCTTGGCCGTTAGAAGAATTGATGCTCTTTTACTAACCCAAAGTACAGGACAACTTGCAAGGTAATGCCATGCGTATTTCCTCTCCTAGACACTGAGCAATAATCCTGTAATGTAGGAACCGTAACGTAACAGCAATATTTGTTGAGCATTTACCTAGACAGTAGATCTGTTTTGATGGGAGAACATACATATCTTTACGTGACTGTACTCCCTGACTCCTGGTCATGTGCCTTTCAGCCTCTGCACCTAGTAGTCTCTGTAGTTTAAGATACACACTTGTCCTTTTCAAAAAGAGTAAAAAGCCACTATCAATATGATTATTTTAGGATTATATGTTGTGATCAGCTGCAGAGATGCTGTCTGGTTCCATGGGAACAGAATATTTGATATATTCAGTGCATCGACACAGGAGAGTCCAGAGCAGTTACCTGCTGAGCAAATTGTAGAAACTTGGCTATGGCTTCATCCTACTTGATTTAGGTACTGGAGAAACCGTTAGGAATTTTTGGTTTTCACCCCAAAAGAATTTGATATGCATCCCATCAGTTAATACATATATTATGAGAGATTAAATGTTGCATTCCACATTCGAATGTAAAATCAGTTCTTGTATTGACACTAATTTTATTGATAGGCATAACTGGCTGTAAAACAAAGATTCCTAAGCCAGCCGTGAATGGTGATTCTTGCCTTTAATTCTAGCATTTAGGCAAACTCTTGGTCTTTGTGAGTTCAAGGCCATTTTTCAGACCATCCAGGGCTATGCTATGTAGTGAGACCTTGTCTTTTTCCTACACCTAGATACTATTCTCCCCCAGTGTCTACCTCCTCCAAACCAGTGGCCTAGATAAATATGCTGGAAAAAAAACTGCCAACCAAATCAAGAGTAGATGCTTTGGAAAGCCATTCCAGCTTCAGCTGCCATCATCTCCAAGCTTGGTTCTCCTAGACCAATTATCAGCTTGGTGGCCAGCCCCACTAAGCACATAAAGTTAGCTAGCTAGGTGGTTGGGTTGGTGTTTAAATCAATTTCCTCAAAGAGTAGTCAAGGAGAAACATGCTGCAAAGTGAAAGTTTGCACCCTTGAAATAGCCACCTCTCATTTCTCTTGCTGTGATAAAACACCCTGACAAAAGCAACTGGGGAGAGAGAGGCTTATTTGCCTTACCGTCCATCATTGGGGCAGTCAGAGCAACAGGAACTTGAAGCAGCTGGTCACAGCACATTAAAATCAAGACAGTGAATGCATGTGTGCTTGCTAGTGCTGAGACCCTTCTTCACTTACAGGGTGCAAACTGTGCAGCCCACAATCAGGTTACATCTTCTCACATCAACTGTAGAAACCAAAACAAACTCCCATAGACATGCCCACAGGCTGATGTGGTCTAGACGATCCGCCATCAAGACTCTCTTCTCAGCTTATTCTAGGTTATGTCAAGTTGAGAGTTAGATACCTTTACAGTATACCTTACCATAACCCCAGCTAAAAGATGGTTTAGATTACTTTGATTATTGTCTTTATTTACAATACCAGTGATCTCCAGACACATGTGTTTTGTACTTGGTTTCTTTCATTTGTTTGTCTGTTTTCTCTGCTGTAATTCCAGTTCTTTCCTATTTCAGACCAAGGAAAAATATGGAAAAGAATGCAAAGTAAGTACATCTGTTAAGTAACTATTTCATTTTCCTTATCCCCTTTCTTCCCTTTATTCTATTAAGTTGGCGAGTTTTGAAGTCTCTCAATCCCTGCTGCCAGCTTTCATGTGTCATTGATGTATTCAGTGGCTGACCGCTAGTATGGGAAATAAGAAAAGGACCCTTCTAATGTAGATTCCTGAACAGGTGTCTGCATCTGCACTGATCACGGCCAGTTTGTGTCCTGGTGTTGTTTGACCACTACCTAGGAGCGTTTTAACTGAGGAGGAGATTGGGGCTATCACAGTGTTCTCAAAGAGATAGTATTCACTGCTTCGCTTCCCCTCTTCCCCACCAAAAAGATAAAGAGTCAGATTTTTAATGTTTTGTTCTTAAGTGGGAGGGCTTTGACTTTCCAAATATTTATTTCAGTATTTTGTAAGCTTTTTTTAACTACTAGAAAAGAGAAAATAAATAGAATTTAGGTTAGCTGGCATATACGTTAGGTGGTTGCTAAGGTCAGCTCCCCATACTTTGTAAATCTGGATTGAGTCCAGGTCAGGACCATTAACATTCTATGGCTCTTGGTGTGTGTTCAGATCTGTGCCAGACCATTCACAGTGTTTCGCTGGTGCCCTGGGGTCCGCATGCGCTTCAAGAAGACTGAAGTGTGCCAAACCTGCAGTAAATTGAAGAATGTTTGCCAGACCTGCCTGTTAGACCTAGAATATGGTATGTTTACCACATCCACTGTACCTGAAAGTGTACAAGTACCCTAAACAAGACACCAGCCTGATGCCTCCCACTTCTCCCCATCTCTGGTTCTGATCCCACTATAGAATGTCTACTTTGAACTGCTTTTCCCAAGCATAAACTCAGAATTAAGCTTCTGTGGAGTCCTCGTGGGCAATATTAGGAGCTTCAGGGGCAACTGGGGTTAAATGAGAACTGACCTACACCTGCATCTCTGTAGCAGTTGGGGTAAAAGACAGTGCTCCTGAGATGGCCATTTCTTTACTTAAAATTCTTCCCACAGTCCCAAACAGAAGTTCCTGGACTAACTGTCCCGAGGACTTTCGTTTCAGCCATATTATTGGGACCAACTATTGCTACTATTTCAAAACATCCCCTTCTTATTTTTTTTTAATGCAAATGACACTGCTCTTTTCCAAAAAGAGCCATTTACCTGCCAAAGAAAAGTGTGTGTGTGTGTGTGTGTGTGTGTGTCTGTGTGAGTGTGTGTGTGTGTGTGTGTGAGTGAGTGAGTGTGTGTGCGCGCGCATGCTAGTGTATGTGATACAATTTTTATGTGTGCAGATCAGTTCTGGCTACATATTTTTTAATATTATTCATGTTCATCAGAAGCATTCGAGCCTAGAGTACAGTGACTTAACATGACTGGCTGTCCATAGGGACTTCAAGACCTATTTAGCAATAAACCACTGTACTTTATGTATTTTAAGTAAATTTGCTAACATTAGATACATCATTAATTTGGCCATGGCCAAAGTGTGTTCTTTCAAACAATTTTCTAAAGCGTTCACCTCACCAAATTCATGACATTTGGACAGTTCTTAGGATACTCTATAGCAGTTGTTAGCCTGATGGTGCTAAACAATTTGATTTTAAAGTATTATAAACTGTCACCAGGTATATGATCTTTTTATTTTAAAAAGTTTATTTTTGTTTTTAATTATGTGTGTATGTGGAGGTGGGATGCACATGTGAGTGTAGGGCAGAGTTCAGAAAAGTCTTCTGGAGCTGGAGTTCCAGTGAGCTACCCTGCACCGTTATAAGGAGCTACACTCTGGCCCTCTGCAAGAACAGTATGCTCTCTTAACTGCTAGACCATCTCCAGCCCCCACCAAGTCGGAAAGAGAAGGGAAGGATGATGTTATGGTTTATGTACATATTTAGTGTGAATGTGTTTTCAAATCTATATGATGTTTCCCTCTATTTCTTTGTACCAGGCCTACCCATCCAAGTTCGTGATGCGGGATTATCATTTAAAGATGACATGCCCAAATCAGATGTCAATAAAGAATATTACACACAAAATATGGAAAGAGAAGTATGTTTTTTATTTTATCTAAAAATCTAATTATGTCACTTTCTCTAGTCCCTTTCAACATCTGCATTGATAGCCTCTTTTTCTTTGATTATTATTGATTTTGTCTATATGTGTGCACACACAAACATATAAATACAACTCATTGAGTCTGTCTAATGGGGCTTACATGGAAATAATTTACATGGAAATGATTTCAAGGCTATTTTGTATTGGATAAATAATTAAGGGGCTCATCCCAGAAGAGACTAATTCTCTTTTAGCAGACATTAGTTGCCTGTAGTTCTTTGTCTAGGGATGGGACCCATGAGATTTCCCTTTTTGAATTAGGGTTTTTGGGGGGTGTTTTGTTGTTGTTGTTGTTTTGTTTTGTTTTGGTTGGGTTTTTTGAGATAGAGTTTCTCTGTACTGGGGTTAAAGGCATTTGACATCATGCCCTCAGATTAGTATATCTGTTGTTGATGTCTTTATTTAGGCAGCTGTATTGTTGGCTATCATGGGTGTAGCTTTCCTGTCATTTCTCACAATCTCACAGCAGACTTCCTTGATGTCATTGTCTGGGGAGACAGATAGATTATACAATATATATATTATATATGTGGTACTGGGAATTGAATCCAGGGCCTTGTGATTGATGTAAGTCCTAATGAGCTGACAGCCTGTAAAGTTGTCTTCTTCGTGCAGATTTCTAACTCTGATGGAACAAGACCAGTTGGCATGCTGGGAAAAGCCACATCCACCAGTGACATGCTGCTCAAATTGGCCCGGACCACGCCGTACTATAAAAGGAATCGGCCCCACATCTGTTCCTTCTGGGTGAAAGGAGAATGTAAGAGAGGAGAGGAGTGTCCCTATAGGTGAGGCCTTACCTTGTGTATTTGTTCTCAGCTGATTAGTGGGAGACTCCTTAAACTCATGCTTTAGCATCTAATGCTCTTAGGATCTGTTTTCATGAAGAATGTCTTATGTCACAAAAGAGCCTAGCTAAATTATATTTTCTACTTAATGACTAAGAGAAACTAAATTGCTATGTCATGTAATGTACCTTAAAGTCTCTAAGATAATTTAGTGTCATCTGAATGGTTTGAATAGTAAAATATAGTTGAAGTCAAAATAAGATCAGACTTCTGCAGGCTACTTCAGTTTCAGTCAAGATCGCCAAGCACCAGAGTTAGGAATTCTAGCTAATGATTTGTCAACTCTAACACACTGCCCCCAAATATATGCCTATAGCTTTACTCAGATTCTATTGCAGCAGTTTAAGTGGATTACTGAGGTATAGTAATCCCTTGGTATTTGCTCTGTTTGCTAACAGTGTTTTGTATGGACATGGTTTCTAGTTGGAAAGGCATTTGAGGGACTTTATTATGTAGCTACTGTAGAGTGAACATTGTTCTCTTCATTTGTGCTTTTTTTCGTTTGTGAATATTAGACATGAGAAGCCTACTGATCCAGATGATCCTCTTGCTGATCAGAATATAAAAGATCGGTACTATGGAATTAATGACCCTGTAGCCGATAAGCTTCTAAAGCGGGCTTCAACAATGCCTCGTCTAGACCCACCAGAAGATAAGACCATCACCACATTATATGTGGGTGGTCTGGGAGACACCATTACTGAAACAGACCTCAGGTTTGTGGTGTTATTTCAGAACACTGTTTGCTTTTAACTGTGTTAGAATTGTTTGCAAAACACACCATCAAACATGATTATTCTAGTTCAACTTCGTTTTTTTTAAGCCAGCCTATCATTGATATGACTGAAAGTTTTAGTTTTTTTATGATGCCAATGTAGTTGCATTTCTCGAGTGCTTTTTCATGTTTGCATCAAAAAATAAATACGGGTCTAGTGGTTAATTTGGATTTTTTTTTTTTTATTACTGTTTATGTGTGTGGTGTATTATAGACTTGTGCAAGTGGCTGCAGGTACCCAAAGAAGCCTCCTAGAGCTGGAGTAGTGGGCCACTTGACATGGGTGCTGGAAATCAAACTTCGTCCTTTGCAAGAGCAGCATATGCTCTTTACCTCCGAGCCATCTCTACAGGCCCTAGTTTGAATTCTTAAAGGAACACACACACACCCAATTATTATGGAGAGTAGAAAACTCTAAAACGTTTTCTATTTAAATTGTTGCTTTTGTAGTAGAGATTCGGCTTTGTGGTTTATTCTGTGCTTGAGTAGAGATATGCAGTGAGATGAAGTGGAGAAGAAACTCCTGCCCTTGGGAGCCTCTACCCTTCAAACCCTGTCTGGTTGCATCACCTCCAGGGGCTAGCTCACTTTTCTAAGAAGGGCTAAAGAAAAGACTTTAGGCTCGCCGAGCACATGTGATATCTTCCAGGTGGTGCTCTTTTGTTTTGGGATTTCCATAGAGTTTCCTACAGCTCAGGCCTGGAGAACTTTGGTGCCCTTACACTCCTGTCTTCTTACCTCCTCATCCTGGGTACTGCAGTGATAGCTGTTAGCACCAGGTTTGACTTGTCTGTTTGATTCATTCGTTTATTTACCCATTTATCTATTTATTTATTTATTTATGGTTGTTTTGAGGCAGAGTCTTGTGTAGTTTAGCTTGGACTGAAACTCAAGATTTCCCTTCTCTCTGGTGCTAGGGACAGTGCATAGGCCATCACGCCTGCCCCTCTCCTTCGCCTTCCACCTCCTTTTCCTTTCAGTTTTAAGCATTTTTAATTGTATTTATTATTTTGTGTGTATTTGTTTTTCAGTGCTAGGAATTGAACTGAGGGCCTCACATACTAAACAAGTGTTCTCTGCATTGAGCCACTGTCTTCAGCCCTTGAACATTTTTGAAGCACTCTTGGTTCATGCCTGGGTTGGGTAGCATTTGCTTGCCGTACCAGCTGAGGCAGGAAGATCACATGACCTGTGAGCTCAGAATTCACCTGATAAAATAGCAAGGCTCAACCTCAAATGAAAACAGTCTTGGCCCATGGACCGTAAAAGCTGTAGTTTGCCAGTGCCTTATACTAGGATAGGAAAGTAGGTAACCAAGTAAAGCCTTTCCCTTCTCCCACAAGACAAATCCAGAGATAGCATGAGAACTCTTACTTAATTTTCCTTTTATCTCCAATAAATAGCATGTACATTAGGGCCAGCTTTGAGGAAAGCCTAAAGACAGGCATATGCCCATGGAGCCACCTGTCTAGTGGTGACTCAGAACATTCTAAGTTTGCAGTCCATTTTTGTTTTTTAAGGCAGTGTCCGGGTTACTAACATGTTTTCCTTGGCCTGTGTTCCTTCAGAAATCACTTCTACCAGTTTGGAGAGATCCGCACAATCACAGTTGTGCAGAGGCAACAGTGTGCCTTTATCCAGTTTGCCACCAGGCAGGCTGCTGAGGTGGCTGCTGAGAAGTCCTTTAATAAGCTGATTGTGAACGGCCGCAGACTCAATGTAAAATGGGGAAGGTATGAACAAGACTTCTAAACTCTTTTCATCTGGAGACTGAAAGCCTTGGTAAAGAGGTTTGACAGGGCCTTTAAAATCTTTAGATCCTTCTCTAGTATTTTTTATTTTGGTGACTATTTTATGTGTATGGATGCTTTGCATACATGTATGTCTGTGTACCACTTGTGTGCTTGGTGCCAGAGAGGTGTTGGATCCCCTGGGACTGGAGTTACAGATAGTTGATGAGCCATCATGTGGGTGCTGCGAATTGAACCAGTATCCTTTGAAAGGTACCCTGTGCTCTTAACAGCTGAGCCATCCCTCCAGCCGTCTTGCTTAGTATTTGATTTCTATGGCTGTTGGAAGCATCTTACTTTAGAAATGTATTCAAGGTCCTGCTCTGATAACCTGCTCCTTTGAAGTTCATCATGTTTTACCAGCTACTACCAAGCATAATACCAGGTTGCCAAAGGTAGATGTCAAGGGATTCGGTAGAACTGGACCTCTATTCTCCTCTCAGAAAGTGGGGAGAGGGATAAACAAAAGAATATCTGTTTTAAGTGGAAATTGACTGCATTAGAGATAAATAAAATTCCCTAAGTTTCTAATGGGATTCTGTCTCTATGTTGGAAACAGAGGAACAGGCTGACAGTAGCTTTCCTGGTGGACTGATTTCTGTGCTGAGCAGTTGCTGCACACATGAATGTTGTCTTCTCTAGCAATGACAGTGGGTTTGGTTTGGATTTTTTGAGACAGGGTCTCTGTAGCCCTGGCTCTTCTGGAATATATTATGTAGGCCAGGCTGTCCTGGAACTCGTGGAGATCTGCCTGGGATTAAAGGCAAGGGCCACCATGTCTGGTCAATGACAGTAGTTTTGAACCCAGACCTTTCCACCTTCAAAACCCTTGCTTTTAATCACTCTACACTTTGTCATCAGTGGGAAAAGGGTAAGAAGTGACGGAACTCCACTTTATGGGCTGAGTTAAGCAGTGGTATGAAGGCGGCTGGACAGGGTGCTGATGTCCTGTGCATGTGTCTCCAGATCCCAAGCAGCCCGAGGAAAAGAAAAAGACAAGGATGGAACCACAGACTCTGGGATCAAGCTAGAACCTGTACCAGGACTTCCTGGAGGTAAGTGCGGACTCCTTGCTGATGGAAACTCAGTCACCTGGGGTTTCTCTCTTAGAAGAGACTGATCTTGACTGTCAGTTGTGCAGCCAGGATGTAAAATGGTACAAATGTGGTATTGATTGTCTTCCTGCTAAGTGTCTGTTTCCTCTCCAGCTCTACCTCCTCCTCCTGCCGCAGAAGAGGAGGCATCTGCCAACTACTTCAACCTGCCCCCAAGTGGCCCTCCAGCAGTGGTGAACATTGCCCTGCCCCCACCCCCTGGGATCGCCCCACCACCACCCCCAGGTAACTACTCTCTTCCTTCCTGGCCCAGATAAGTCCTTGTAAAGTCCTGCACCTGAGTTGAGTCTGAGACAGCTAGGTTCTTATTGCTTGTTTTGTGGAAGTCTTCAGGCAAAGCTGGTAGTGGAGAGTCCTGATTCTTTCCTCTTTTCCTGATACTTGTAGAAGGGGAAAAGCACCACTCTGTAAATCTGAGCATAGGTACCATAGGATAAGAGTTACTGCATGACAGCCTTCTGCCACCTGTGTTTCTCATTTTAAAGTTTGTCCTGACTGACACTCTAGAGCACTGTTACCTATGCACAGCAAGATGTGGGTCTTGTGTGAGGATGGGAATCAGTAATCCACTGCTTTTGTTAGAAAGGTGAGAGAGACTTTCGTGTGAATGACATGGAGCTGGTTATGGAAGTGAGTTACATTTGAGCTCATATTCCTTCCTTATCATGTCATTGGCCACTAATAAACAGTTCAAGCAATAGCACCCTGTGTGAATGTCCATGAAACTGAACAGTGTAGGAAATAGTGGGTGGCTAGTGTTCTTTTGATGGTGCACCTGTATGTATGTTTGAAGAAAGCATTGAGGCTAATAATGATAGAAAGGATCGACCTGGTTTCTTTCTGGTCTCCTACATCCTAATTGACTCCTGTCTGGTAGGATTTGCTATGTTTGATTAGAAGCAGACATTCGGATGACATACTAATAGGTGTACAAGTCTGAAATTTTGGGGCTGAGGGAAAAACCGAGGAATATAGGTAAATATTCCTAAGCAGGTCTTGTGCTCTGACATTTACTTAACATTATGTCAGCCTGATTTATGTGTAGGTGGTTTTGATCTTAGAAAGATTCAGAGGTTTGGGAGGTTGTCAAGGGAACTGCAGCCTAATTTTTTTCTCTTCCACATCAGGTTTTGGACCACATATGTTCCACCCAATGGGACCGCCCCCTCCTTTCATGAGGGCTCCAGGACCAATCCACTACCCTTCTCAGGACCCTCAGAGGATGGGAGCTCATGCTGGAAAACACAGCAGCCCCTAGCACAGCATCACCACTCAGGGGCTCTGAGGAAGAACGGGCGCTCTAAAATCCCAGTAAATGAGTCCTGGGATCAGTATAATTTTCCTTGCTTTGTAGTTTCCATGGTAGCTGAATGTGTTCAGATGTGGGCAGTCAGAGAACACAGCTATGTTTCCCCACATGTATCAGAGGATCAGTGGGCCCAAAACAAGCTGTCGTGAACACAACTGCTTACCACTGTGCAGTACTAAAACAGCCTTATGTCTGTTCCCTTGCCACCTTGTGGGGAACATGGACATGGGTGAATCAGAATGACCAATGGAGTTACTACCCAATATGTTCATTTTGTATTGTTTTGGGCGGGAGGCAAAAATTGAATTGACCTGCGGTTTGAAAAAGAACCTTTTGACCATTTTTAATGTCTATTTGGTATTTTATATCATCTAAAAAACTTAGGACTAATCATTGTAGTGGCATAAATGTGATTTAACGAATTTGAAGTCACACCCTCAGAGAGACAAGCAGAGACCAGAACTTAGCACAGCCAATATTTCTTTGCTTTTAAAACTTCATATGTTACTAAAGGAGTCAACTGATAATTTTATTTCTTCACACTCTCAGAAAAGACAAAAGTTAAAACTTGCTTTTTATTCCTGTTGGGTGGAAACCCAAATTTTATGGCGCTGCATATCATTGATGAAACCTGGTACCTGAAATGAAATGATTAATGAACTTCCTGTGAAACCCTTTAACAAACTGAAAGGAAGAGCCTTGTGCATTTTCCCAGAAGACTGGCGCCTGCAGCTGGACCGTGGATCTTCAGCATTCACCTGTGTGTCTTCAGCAGCTCACCATTCGCTGCCTCTGGGCAGGAGACTGTTCAGTCTTAGGATGTTTGCATTTAACTGAGTTGTAGGTGGTAAGGGAAATTTGTTGTATTGTATTTTTTGTTTTTAAATAATTAAAACGGGTCAATTTTCCAAATGTTTCTGGATTTCTGTTTCATTTACTCTTTAGTATTGAATTTGAAATTGGTAAAAGAGATAAGTTATATACATGTGAATTTTTAGATCTTTAGACTTGTAGGATTTTTGTTTTGGGGGGTGGCGGGGGGGTTAGATGGCATGCAGTTTGAGATAAAATCTCCACATATAGTTCACAAACCCCTTGTATACTGGAATTACAGGACTGTAACACAGCATCTAATTTTTTTTCATGCCATGATGGTAAAAATACTGAGCCTTTTAGTACTAAGAAGTTTGTTGTACAGAAAGCTGAATGTGGTGGTGCACACCTTTAATCCCAGCAAGCAGATCTCCATAAGTTTGAGGCCAGCCAGGGCTACACAGTGAGTTCCAAGACATAGTGAGACCCTGTCTAAAAAAGAACAAAACAGTATTTCTAGACTCATGGCTGTGGCCTTTGACAAACTCTTAAGTGTTCTTAGAATTGTTCAGCCATTGGAAAGGAAACAACAAAATCTAAAGTTTGTGCAGTGCTGTTTTTATCTAAAATCTCCATGTACTTCAGAGCTTACACAATAACTAGGCAGTTTCCCCCCTTTTCCAGTTAGTTACCCAGGTTCTCAGCTAGTTGGACAGTGTCACCCACATTACAGACAGGCCTCAGTTTACTGACCTGCACCCGAGGCTTCTCTGGAAACCTCACAGGCACACCCAGAAGCATCAGCCCCTTTCTGTGTGGTTCTGTGTGTTTTCCTCTTCCATCAATGCTAGAAAGTGTTGCTAGTTCTGAGCTGCTTTTCTTTTCTCAGACTTTCCATCTTTTTACCTCGGGGATGCATGTGGAAACGTGGGGTTCTGTTTTTTCATGTGTAATGTAATGAATTTATAATAAGGTATTTAGCTTTTTCAAATTTTTTCATGGTTCTGGGGACTGAAAGTAACTCTGAAAGTATACAGAAATGTACATAAAACACAGATGTACCCAACTTAAACTATTTTAAGGTAGACATCTGTGTAGCAGTCAGCCAGAAATAGAACGTCAATCATCCCGTGTTTGTGTCCAATCACTCACGTCCACAAACCGCTATTTTCTGTTGGTCCTTTTCAGAGTAGGCCATACGGGTGTGTGTTTGGCTTGCTCACCTGCTGCTCAGAGGTGGCCAAGTGGCTCCATCTGACTAGTTCATGATCATTGCTGCCAACCCCTCAGGCTTCTCAGTGTTCTGTTGGCTAGTCTTGGTACTTTGTATAAAGGAGACAAAATTAAAGGTTTGTATGAAGTACTTGCTAGGTTACCAAATTACATGAAATGTTTATTTGCTTTTTCAGGATCCAAAATGTCCTTGTTGAATAACTTAACAGCACATGTAGTATGGTTCCATTAAAGACCAGTAGTTTACCTGTGCTCTGCAGGAATGGAGCAGAATACAGGGGGAGGAAGATACATGGGTGTGGGGGGAGGGGTCATGCTCAACAGACAATGCTCATATTAAGTAGCAGAAACCACATCAGAAGAAGGAATCAGGACCCACTTTAGGGTACAGGATCCCACCCTCTCAGGGTCTCTTCTGCACTGTCAGTAGCTTTTCTTCCAGAATGTCACAAACAACCAAGTCCTCCTTTCCAGATGATGTGGTCTACAGATTATGGCAACTTGGCTTTGAATCCCAAATCCAAGAGAAGCATCAAATGTAGGGAATCCCAAGATTCGGGCTACTGGTTCCTTGGAACCAGGAAGCAGGGAAAACTCCACAGAGCAAAAGAAACATACAATCACTGTGTGTCATCCAGCCTGGCTAGGGATTCCTGTCACACTGACCTGCTTTATAAATGGCACCCGCTGTAGATCTATTCCAACGAGAGGGGCAGGGCCCTGGAGCTGTCCTGTACTGTGCTCTCAAGCCCTGCAGAAGACCTATATGTGTCTGCACCTAACAGGCAGAAAAGCAGTGGCCCAGTGGAAAATGGCTTCCCCAAGTTTACACCACTCAGAGTAAACCAAATTCCATCTAGTCCCACCCCAGTCCCCACAATCAGTTAAACTAAATCACAAGACATGGCACTGCTGCCCAATTCCAGAATAAGTAGGCATCGACTCAGCCAGTGAAATGGTTCTGTTTTTGACAGGAGTCCTTGATGGACTCTGATTCATTCTGACTCTGCACCGGACAATTCATTTCCTTTTAGAGACTGGATATCCACATCTGTAGAACAGGGTATGGAGAAAACCACCAAGACACTGTCACACTTCCCTATGAGCAATGGCATCCTCATCACTTGGACTAGGATCTGTTCAGAATGGAGGATGGGAAGGTGTAAGTGTTCTACAAAGGGCATCACAGTCTGACCCCCTTTTATCCCTAACCGGTTCCAGGCTTTGTCCCTGTGGACTTCCTGGTCTCCAGCATTGCTCCTGGGCCCCACACAGCAACCAATGAGGCCATCGCTAACCTCTTCTCTACCCAGTAGAGCCTCTGTCTCACCAAAACACCTCACCTCTTCAAGTCCCACCTCAACACATGCCAAAAATATCCTCATCACCACCTCTTTCCTTGATGGGCTCCCATTTCTTCTCAAAGGTCTGGTTCAGGTCCTCTGGCAAGTTTCTGAAATCCCACCTAACCACCCAAGATTCCTCTGTTCCATGTCAATGTGCTCCTAGCTGTCAGTATTCAACTGCCACAGCTCTCTTCCCTATCAGTTCCTCTTGGGACCTTGGCCTGGCACTGTCTAGCACAGAAGAAATGTTCTAAAACATTGAATGTGCAGCTGAGAGCCAGATGTGTCTCAGTAAGTGGGAAGTCATGAGGTGCACATCTGTTAATCAGCACTTGGGAGAGGGAGACAGAAGTTTCGGGAGTTAGCATTGTCCTCAGCCACAGTTCACAGCCTGAGTTACAAGCTTTTGTTTTCTTTCTGTAAAGATAGAGTTGTATGTAGACCAGGCTTGCTTAAATTCACTATCTAGTCAAGGCTGATCTCAGACGTTCAGTCCTTCAGCCTCTTACCTCCCCAGTGCTGGGATTTTAGGCAATACCCACTATGCTTGGTTTGCATGGTGCATGTTAGGCACATTAGGCAAACATGCTACAAACAGCTACATGCCCAAGTTACTCCTTCCTAATAATCAGAACAACCCACAAATATAGATGGATGACTACTGAGCATTCTGTCACCAGGTAAGTGACAGCTGCTGGAGCCAGGTAAAGCCAGGCGTGGTATAGCTTCCTAGAGATACAACATTAGCAACTTACACAGGCCATCTGGAGTACTTAATACTAACACCTATCACAGGCAGATCTGAGGCTGTGAGTCTAGAGCGGGTCCAAATCCACATCAATGTTTGATACACATCTGCTGTGAGGATTAATGCACCCAGTGACCTTTGAACTGCTATATTTAATAATGTTTACTGCATGGATGAAATCAGCCTGGCAGGCTCACTTTGTAATCCTGGTGCTTGGAAAGGTGAGGCAAGATCAGCCTGGGCTACATATTAAATTCCAGGCCAATCTATGGTACAGGTCAAGATCCTGTCTCAGGGACGGGGATGACTAAGGGAAAGGAAAGAAAGAGAAGCTGGCAAGCAGAGTCAAGATAAATGTGATGTTTCTTGAGCCCTGAGCCTAGGGAATTGGTGCTTCAGGTTGAGGCTACAGCTCCTCAGATTCAGGGAGCTTCCGGACCCACCCCTGAGCAACCCTGTTGAAACTGGGTCTGAGGCGGAGAAGTTCCAAGCCACTGAAAGGCTCCATAACAAAGGGAGTGCCTGCTTGGAAGATGTTCTCCCCGACACGGGGTCCTCCAAATGGCACTGGGGTCCTAGAAAAGAGAAACAGGAGAGATGGGCTGTGTGAAAGAGCAGTAACATGCAGGCACATGAGTGGTCACACCCAGCCAGCCTCTCTTGAGGCGTCAGTTACCCCTAGAGGCAGCCAAGGTCTATACTATCATTAGCTGGGCCTTTATCCTGCCTTGTCCAAATCTTTTCCCTGTTGGAGTCAAAGGGTGGTTTCTAGTTAGAAGTGGCCTAGGCAAACTTCTAGGCTCTCCTCTAGTCGGTGCCAGAAGAAAACAACACTGGAAGGTGAATTTCTCTTTCTGACTTTCCCTCACAGCAAAATACCCACAACCCAGTGGACAGAGGTCATCAGGGAGTACCAAGAAGGAGCAACAGGTAGGTACAAGCAGAGCCCAACACTTCTCCCTAGCATAAGACATGCTAAAGTTAGCGAGGAGGCGGGAACAAAGCTTCGCTTAGCATCTGCTGCTTTCGTTTGTGGGTAAATTGATGCTTTTACCTCAGAGGACAAATTAGCAGAATAGGATTTAACCTGAAGATCTGTAAACTGTTACCCAGCAACTCTGTTTCTAAGCATATGGCTGGGGGAGGCTCCTGCGTGACTGTGTGATGAAGCAGACAGTAAGGCATTGACAAACAGGAAGTCGCCCCCCACCCCCAAATGTAGGAGTAGACAAGCCAGAGACACACACTGAAACTCGTGGGAAAGGGAATCATCTGTATGAGAGCAGTAGGTTTCAAAAGCACGAAGCTGAGTAAAGAAAAAAAAAGCCAGTTACAAAATAAAACAAGGTATTCCTACACACACAGCAATGCATCCTCTGGTAAGCAGTGGCCAGTGCAAAGGTTCTGGAGTCATAGGGCATCCCGATACCGTGACAAAGGAAACAAAGTGGCCAGCAAACAGATCCTGTCTTTACTTCAGAGTCATGCTCACTCTGGATTCACCCAGACGCCCCTGCCTCTGGCTAAGTTCCCCCACATATTTGCAATAAACTCTCCACCATACCCAGGAGTGGTCATGACCCCGCCTTTCCTTTTTATTTCTTTTTTTTTACTCATCTGGTGCCAAAACTCAGGATACTCATGTTTTCTTTTCCTTATTTCTTTTTTTCATTCACAGTCAAGTAATGCTATATGTAGTTTTTAAGCCATTTGCTGCAAGAGAATAGTGCGGGGCATTGAACTTGGGGCTTCATGCATGCTACACAAGTGCTCAATCCCTCAGCTGCACCCACAGAATTTGTACTTTTTATTTTAGGAAATACATGCCAGGCAATGGTGGCACATGCCTTTAATCTCAGCACTCGGGAGGCAGAGACAGGGGAATCTATGCGTTTGAGGCCACCACCACCCACAGATGGAGTTCCAGCAGCACAGCCAGGGCTACACAGAGAAACCTTGTCTCCAAAAACAAAAAAGGAAGAAAGAATACAGAAAACAATATTCCCGTAGTTGTCCTGCTCTGGGGACTAGTGGAAAGGGGTTTGCCTCTGGATAGAATTGCAAACCTTGACCAGAGTCTGGGGATCCTGCCAAGGGAATACCACTGTTGGGCTACCCCAGCTTTGCCAGCAACAGATAAATCTTTCAGGAGCAGGCTGGTCAGTGTCTGAGCCCTGTAGCCAAGAAAGACAGTGACTGCTGTGGAGTTGAATAAGTGGTCAGACAGAGAGTGAGAACCTAGGAGGCACAGCAATTCTGACTGGTGGGAACTTAAGGCTCTCCTGCTCTTCCGACCTTCCTACCAGTGCCCTTCTTGCCCGGTCAACAGTTCCTCTCTGTTGTGTATTCTCAAGGACCCCATCCTTCCTTTCTTTCTCTGAGGGCCTGACCAGCACCCCCACACACAGTGCCTGCCTCTCAGTCTTCCTGTGTGGTCTCAGCAGGTACCAAGACAGCTGGCTGGCAGCCTTCTCTCTCAAGTCTTATTCTCATCTCTGCAGCCCAAACCAGAGGAACAGCCTCAGGCAGCAGTGGAAACACCCCAACTGGCGCCCCTCTGCAAGTCCACTTCCATCTGGAACTCGGGCTCTGCTTCCAGGCTCCCCGAGCAGTGTTACCCCGTTTCTGCTCCATTTGCCCATCGCTTTCCCCATTATTTCTGCCCATAAGCAGCAATCGCAGTAACCGCTAAAAGCAGCTAGCTTATTGTCTGACAAAAACTTCGCCTAGGATGTCTCATCTCCATATCAGCATTGTGTACTTTGGAATTCTGCATTTTACAGGTGGGTTAGCAAAGATGCAGAGAGGTAAAGTTACTTGTCTAAGGCCACACAGCCAGATCTGGAGTCTACATTTAAGCCTGCATTAAGGTCATGCCCTAAAGCCAGTACAGGCCACTCCTTCAGCAGCCCCCAGCTTTGGTTTATTTCCTATTCTCCACAGCCTCAAAGGCCACCCTTCAGGCCCTTTTCATACTACTGGTGAAAAAAAGAAAGCAGGTTGAGCCTAGAACTGGTGAGATCTAGAAGTATCTCCAGAGAAGAACAGTTTTGATGTCCATCCCAGAGCTGAATGGAAAGCAAGACAACCCCAGTCTTCTGGGACTTGAAGTCCAGGGCTGCCCCTTTCTCCGGGTTCTATGACTGACCAGAGGGGCAAGAGGTGGGGGAGTGTTCATGTGCCGGAGCGTGGTCTCATCCTTTATAGAATGAGGGGAATCTGGTACTTGAATCAACATGTGATGGAGATGTGGCATGTTCACCTTACACACACACACACACACACACACACACACACACACACACACACACACACACACACACACACACACACACACACTGGACACCTAATAGGTGCGAGACACTGCTCTAGCAAGATCTCAGTAAACATCTACAAAGCGCTAGGGCTACAGCCAGTAAGCAGAAAGCACGCAGGCCTCCCCACCAACCCAGGCTGGCTTTACTTGTTGAAGTTGCGATAGTCGCGGAGGAGAATGGGGGTACCACTTCCGCCGCCACTCGGGTAGTCTCGGTAGCTGGTGAACTCCTGCCACGGGCAACGGTAGCCTTTGGGGATGGCGGTGTGGTTGAACTTCTCCGGCGGGATGCCCTTCAGCGGCTCCGCATAGCCTAGGGGTGGGGTGGCGCTGGTGACAGGCACTGCCTGGGCTCTGGGCTCTGCCATCACTCCCACCCGCGGGCAGGAATAGCCAGGGTGAGCGAGAGGAGTCAAGAGAGCGGAGGATGTAGCCCAAGGCAGCCTTCCGATCCCAAGACCTCTGCAGCAGGGAGTTCCAGCCTGAGCTGAAATTCTCCGTGTGGCCAACCTGGGGCACTTGCTGCGACTCTTTGAGCCATCAGTGTGCGGTCGGACACAGGACAAGTTTCTCACCTGGCGCCAGGGCGCTTGGACTACGGACCGACTCAACCCCTGCCATTCCGGCGTGGGCCATCCTGGGGTCCCCCGGTGACCCCTGGAACACGTGGAGCTCGGAGCGGTGGTTCTTCTCCTCCGGGCCATCGGGGACCTGAGCACGGGGGGCGAGCACTCAGAGGCGATGGCCAGTCGCTCCTTAGCGTCCCTTTCCTTTCCCGTAGCCACCCCTGAGGAAAGGAGTCCCTCCTCCTCACCGTCCCCAGGTCCGCTCTACCAGCCACTTTCCCTCGGGCAGTTCCCGCCAGGATCTGTGAAGGGAAATAAAGAGGCAGGGACGCTCAACAAAGCAAGAAGCCAGGATTTCACCGCCATCACCGAGGGGATGTGGAGGGAGAATATAAGGGGTGGGGGAGATTGGGAAAGTAGATAGTTCACAGGGACGAGCCAGTGTCTGTGATGGAGAAATGTCAACAGCACTCATTGCTATTGTAAATCTAATCGGAATAAGCCACTTCATCGCTTCTTGAGCCTCAGTTCCCTTCTGGAGGAGGAGGTACTGCCGGTATGATAATGGTGACATAGCCACCTCATACATGTGTAGCCCTTAGCAAGCACTGTCTCAGGCATCTGGCAAAGGTGGGCATTTTGCTACCTCTCTCCACCCCGCTCTTCCGCACTACAATAAGGTCCGGAAATTGAGTGGTAAAGGAAAAAAGGCCCGGACTTTGTTAGTATTTTCCCGAAGTACCTGCCACCAGCAAACCATTATTTTGTCGTATTTTGGGACAGGATTACTTACATAGCCCAGGCTGGGTTTGAACTTGCTCTGTAGCCAAGAACTGATCCCCCTGCTTTCTACCTCCCAGATGCTAGGATTGCAAGTGTGTAGCACCACAATGATTTTGTGTGTGCTAGGGATCAAACCCAGGGCTTCTTGCATGCTAGGCAAGCACTCAACCAACTGAGCAACATTGTGTATCCCCAACCTTTTTCTCTCAGCCAATTCTGCCACAGCCATCTCCCATCTACATATCCTACCTAAGATGAAATGAAGTCTGAACTGCACCTTACATGAAGGAAACAGCCCAATCCATAATCTAACGAGGGCATGCAGGACACCCCACTCTACCCATCCCCCCACCATCCACCATCCACCATCCACAGAGGTCCTAAGTCATGGCCTTGATTTGGCCAAGAGCACATGATGGCTTACTCACACCCTGCAAACTTTCTGAAAGCTCATAGGTAAACTTCTGCACCCGGCGCTGCCTCTTTTGAAAGAGAAGGGATCCCGGGTTGTTTCGAAGAGACAGCTCCTCTATCATCAGGTCCTGAGGCACACTCAGTTTCTTCCCCAGGTCCAGCGAAGGGACTACGGGATAAGGTCAGAGAGGACTCTTTACTATCTGACCTCAAGGCAGCCCTGCCACTACTCACTCCTAGAGACCACCAAGCCTCACACCTGCCAGCACCAGGCACCATCATTCTTTTTAGAATGTTTGGCATCTGAGGGTTAGAAGGGCACTTTACAGAGGGGTGGGCATATGTTCAGGGATGCTGAATACTCTTTCAGATGTTCTTGGCCGTTTATACACTCCACAAATTTCCTTTGCACCTCTTTACCTATATTGATAGGAAAGAGGATCAGACTCTAAGGTTTCTGATTTGCTTTGTTGTTGCTTAAGGGACGCCACAATAAGAGATCATAAGAAAAAAGGAGACTTCTGACCAGAGCCACTGGGGAGGCGGAGCAGCCATTCAACCAGGATGGGGAAATGAAGGAGGAGATGGTTGAGGGGGAAGATAAGGAGTTTGGCTTGAGACACATTCTTTAATTTTTATGTATTTATTTATATTTATTTTAGTTTTTGAGACAGGGTCTCATGTAGCCCAGGTTGGTTTCAGACTTGCCATTTAGGTGAAGATAACCTTGACTGATCATCTCTTGAGTGCTGACATCACAAATATCTACCAGCAATCTCAACTTCGTCTTTCTTATTTTAAATACTGTCTTTTAACATTATTGAAACAGCGTAAGTGTTCAAGAAAGTTATAAAGTACAGACATAAGGAAAGAAGAAAAATACCATTATCTTCTACCCAGAGATGTCCACCTCCAACAAACACCCTTTTCTAACCTTTCAGTCACTGTATATTTTTATAAGATTTAATGAAATCATAGCAAAGATGCTTCGTGACATGATTTATCAAACAGTTCCCTTTTTCCAAATGAATATATTTGTGCTGCTGGGTAGTTTTGTCAACCTGACACAAAATGGGAAAACTGAGAAAAATTTACATCAGATTAGACCACAGGAAAATCTGTAGGACATTTTCTTGGTTGATGTGGGAGGGCCCAGCACACTGTGGGGGATCCTAACCCTGGGCAGGAGGACCTGGTGATATAAGAAAGCAGGCTTAGCAAGCTATGGAGAGCAGGCCAGTAAACAGCCTTCCACCGAGTCTCCACTTCAGTTCCTGCCTCCACGTTCCTGCCCTGGTTTCCCTCCATGATGAACTGTGGTGAGGACATATAAACAAATAAACCCTTCTCTCTCTGAGTTGCTTTTGGTCAGGGTATCTTTATCACAGTAGGAGAAAGTAAACTAAGACAACATGTTTGCTTTACCTAGTTTTATGCAAACTCTCCCAACTATCTGAAAGCCTGGGAGCTAAAGAGGAAGGACTGTGTTCAGGGCAGGCTGGGTTGCACTGTACACACCTGTAGAAACAAGCAACAGAAGTAACATGGAAGGCTCCTTTTAAGTCTGAGGAGTCTTCTAGACACTGGAAATGTCAGGGAGGCACCTGAGAGTCTAATACTACTGTTCAAAGGAAGAAAACTAGAGATCAAAAATTTGGGGCATTATGATCTATAAACAATACTTTTCATTGCTGCTGTTTCCATTTTCTCTCCCTTCCCCCCCTTTTTGTTGTTTTTATTACATTCATCTGTTTATTTAGTGAGTTATTGGGGGGGGGGGGGGGAGTGTGCCGTAGCACTTTGAGGCAGCCAAAAAGCAACGTGCAGAAGTTGGCTCTCTCACTTCACCTTGTGGGTCCCAAGGATAGAATTCAGGTTGTCAGGCTCAGCAGCAAGTGTCCTCACCCACTGTGTTTTGACACAGTCTTGTGTGGTCCAGACTGTCATTGAACTTACTATGTAGCTGAGGATTACCATGAACAAGTGTGCACCTATATAGGCCTGTCTCATGCTGCTTTTGAATGAAGAACATTATATTTATCTCTCTTCTCATGGTTTATCTCAATCAGTCACTGTCCCCACTTAGAGGATTTTCAGGGCTGCTGATGGTCCTTAAGTGTTTGGGTCCCATCCTGTTGCCTATGCTTCCCTGAAAGCAAGAGGCATAAATATCTATTTAACTAGCAAAGGAAGCTTCCTGGAAGACACAGGGATGAAATGCTAAGGATGATGGTGGAGCAGGTTCTATATGGGCAACTTAGCTAAATTGCCAGTCTTCGACATCTGATTCAGGGCAGGGTGTGTGTGTGTGTGTGTGTGTGTGTGTGTGTGTGTGTGTGTGTGTAAATACGATAAAATCAGACACAGAGCCCCTCCCTGTGAGGTGAATAAATGACATTTTAAACTGGGAGGCTGGATGACGGCAGGGAGAACACAGAACAGATCCAGAGAGCCAATGGCTTCGCCCAATTTTAGTGGTGTAGAAAAATGCCCTTGAAACCTGGAGTGGGGGAGGGGTAGCAAAGAGGAAACACAGAGAAGGGGCGCCTGAAAGCCAAGTCTTGAAAGACTTCTGAGACAAACAACCCAAGGAGTCAAATTCTGCTGACGTGTGAAACCAGATGAGACCCAAAGACTGACCATCGGAATTACCATGTTGGTTGGGGTCAATGGTAATCTCCACTAAAGCATGTCCATGGAGCATTTGACTGTAGAACGCTCAAGAGAAAACCGACAGTAGAACAAGGGGCCAATGAGCCAGAAACAGGATGTAGGATGTTTGGGGCGTGCAGCTGTGCAGCTGTCTAGTTTCTTCAAACAAGAGAAGGAGATGGAAAAAGAAAGGAAAAGGACTGTTTTAGATTACACGATATTTAAATAGACATTGCAACCAAATAAGAACCATGCACCTCGCTTGGGTTCTGATTAAAACACAAATGGAGGTTGGAGAGATGGTCCGGCATTTAAGAACACTAGCTGCTCTTCAGAGGACCCGGGTTCAATTCCCAGCATCCTAAAGCAGCTCACAACTGTCTGTAATTCCAGTTCCAGGGTAGAGGATGAGGTCATCTGACACCTTCTGGCTATGCAAGAACTGCATGAATGTGCTACATATATCTGCAGGCAGAAGCATCCATACACATAAAATACAAATACATAAACCTTAAAAACATTTTTTTTTTGAGACAGAGTTTTTCTGTGTAGCCGTGGCTGTCCTGAAACTCAATCTGTAGACCATCCTGGCCTCAAACTCAGAGATCTGTCTATCTCTGCCTCCCAGGTACTAGGATTAAAGGCATATGCCATCACTGCCCAGCTTATAAACTTTAAAAACTATTAAATGTAAGAAATATGAATACAGACTAGTTCTTAGATGCTACAAAATCATTACTGCTGATTCTGTTCAATGTGCTAATATTTTGTTACTTTTCTTCCTCTGGTTGAAGGAACTGGAGATGGAGGAGGCGACATGCTCTTCAGGGGAAGACCCTCCTGTCTTTGCCTCCCAGTGCTATATGGACCCTTCCATCTCTGACTCCCGATGCTGGGTTGCAGGCCCTTGCAGCCATGCTCAGTGAATTTCACATGGGTGCTAGGGATTGGGCTTCAGGTCTCCATGTTTTCATGGCAAATGCTTTTTATCCACTGAACCATAATACCCCTGATACTATTGTCACTGTCAACAAGGGGTCAGGACTACAGCTAAGACAGATCCTCAGTCCTTTGTCCAAGAGCAGCCATGCTCTACTTCAAGGATCCCACCTAAGGCAAGCTTTGGGACCACCGTCATAAATTGGTTGAATAAATATGACATGTCCAAAACAATGATGTGCCAAAAACGCAGGTGGAGGAGCCGCAGCAAGCTAAATCATACCAGGATGGGAAGAAACCTGTGGTAATCTGCTAAGTGAAAAAGAAAGCCAGATATACATGCATTCATATAAAAACATTATGCGGATGAACCCACACCAGTATGCTGACAGTGGTTAGCATATTCAAATTGTTTCATTATGAAGAACTTCCAAAGCCATTCATGTCTATTTTGTTTGAATTTTTCAAAAATAATTATCTTGTATTTGGATGTTTTTTCTTGAGTATGTCTGTGCACCATATGCACATAAAGCCAGAAGAGTGGCAGCGCGCGCGCACATACACACACACACACACACACACACACACACACACCCCTCTCTGCTTCTGCTCGTACCCACCACATTATACCCTCAAATGTCATTATCAGCTACATAGCAAGCTTGATACCATCCAGAGATATAAGGGACGCTGTCTCAAACAATTATTTCTAAAAGTAAATTTTAAACCACACAATACAGTTGTTAAGTCCTGCAGTCTCTGACCAAGACTAAGTAGCAAAGGAAGTTGGGAGCATTTATCAGTGTCTCTGTTGCCATCCGTGCCTGTCATCTGGACATTAGTCCAAAAGACAATGGTGTGGGCCCAACCCCAACTGTACCAAACCATAGTCCCAGGAGGCCAATACTGTGGGCATGACTTTTAGCCAGCAACACAGAGCCATTGAGGTCACATGAAGGCTTGAAACTCCCAACTTAGCTGAGTTAATTTTTAGAATATTTAAAGTGCTCTAACAAATTCCAAGATTATAATGGGAGTTCTCAAAGGGGCTTATAAAATTGTCAAGCATGGAATTTGGGTGATTTGTTCATAAAATTGAGCCACATTTTAGTAAAACGGTTTGAGGCCAGCTGAGCAACCTTCCCTCTGGTCCCCTCATGCCCTACCGCGCGCGCGCACACACACACACACACACACACACACACACACACACACACCCCACACTTCTTCTATTCCCAGAAACAAGGCTGGGCTAACTGTCCTGGCCCCAGGCCTCAGTGAGACCCACAGTTGGGCTTAATCTGAAACCAGAAGAAGTCCTTGGAGCTCAGTTTGGCCTTAGAACTAGGAACAGGTTGGTCTTAGACCCAAGGACCAGTCTTGGGTACTCAGCTGTAGTGAAGAAGGAGAAGTTCCCACAATGCCTCAGAAAGTATCCTAGCCTGAGGGTGTACTCCACAGACCCATCTAGAGCCAGCTGTGGAACCTGTACTTGCTTGCTAACCCTGGGGCCAGCAGGCCTGAATGGCCATAACCTGAGATCAAGAGGAGTTTGTTGAATGTAGAGGGCTGGGTCTGCCTTACCTGGTTCAGCAAAATCTCCCGTAACAGCCATCACTGGCTCCTTCTGCTCCTTGTGCTCCTTGGGGATCATCCTGTGAAGGAGAAACTCCCACAAATAGCCCAGGAAGTTTCCTTTTTGCCCCCAAACCTCCTCTAAGTTCTTGCCACCCAGTCACCGCCCTGAGCTGACCATAGTCTTCCAGAGGAGTTGAAGGGCCTCTGAGGTCTCTATAGGAAAGAGGAGACTGTGGGCCCAGGGGGCAACCAGTCTACTGGGAAATCACCCTCTTTAAAGGCTTCTCTATGGGGTCCTGTCCTTGGGCCTGGGGCTTCAGGGATGGAGAAGTTAAGGCATCAGACACAATTGTCAGCTTCAGGGATGGAGAAGTTAAGGCATCAGACACAATTGTCAGCTACTGACCTAGAGCTGTAATTGAAGGCTGGAAGAGGTTGAGGGATCGTGAAACAGGCCAGTGCTCCCCTGGGGTCTACACACTGGTACTTGATCCTGAGGCTAGTCCAATAATACGGGCAAAATCATCACACCTTCCTCTATCTCTCAGCCTCTGAGCTTCTTCCGTGGCAGCAGAGTTATCTCTGGTAAATGCCAGTACAGCCACCCAACTCTACCAGCTCCCTCTCTTTAGTCCCCTTTGAAACATTCTCCTTTTGGAAATCTGGCCCCTGCCCAACTGTCCTAACTCAGGTCCCAGCACCACCTCAAGGCCCCAGCCCTCAGCTGTCCCTACCTGTCATCTCTTCCTTCATCCCTCTCTTGCTTTCCAGGAATCTTGGGGCACATTCACAAATACAAGCCCCAGAGAACCTATGTGAGTTCCCGGCCTAGTTTCCATAACATGGGTCAGAAAAGGAAACCCAACCTGTGTCCCTTATCTCTGCCTGCCCCGGCCAGTGCCTCTCTTCTTGGCTTCCAGGTCTTTCCATGCTCCATCTATGTCCCCATACATAACGGGATAATGGTAGATACAGACTGAGCTGACTTTGTCTGCAAGTATGAGCAAGTAATTCACCAGCTCTGTGCCTCAGTTTCCCCCTTTGTCATTTAATAGCACTGATTGGACTAATTCATGGGAATGGGCTTCAGGGTATTCATTGACCTCTAAAACTGAATACAAATCTGAGTGTGTCTGCACACAGCTGAGGGTTAGGGTCATAAGATAATTGACAAGCGCCAACTGTGACTTATCTGAGTTAGAACACCTCCTCAGATGAACAATCACAGGATCTGAGCAGCGTCCCTAATTTACTCAGGGAGTTGTCTCTCTTCAGTGCCTAACAATCCTGAAGACTGAGCAGTGCCATCACCTCTCCCTCACCTTTAACCCAAGCCTTCTCATTGATGTACAGGACCCTGGAGCTTACAGTTCCCTTCCTCCTAATGCAGACCCTAGGCCTCTGTGAGGCCGGCTCCCCAGATCCTCTGCAAGGCCCTGAAAATTACCTCATCTCCTCTGCCCACACACCCTAGGTCCCAAGAGCTCCCAAAATGAGAGAATAATGCCTGTACCTGATGGGGCCACAGTAGGTGGGAAGGAATGTCAGGCACTCAAGACTTAACACCTCAGTCGGGGAGCTGGAGCTGTATGGTCAGAGTCTAGTGAAGTCTCCCTGGTCAGCAGTCAGTGAGCAGGGTGTGCCCTAAAGCCAGAGCTGGCTTCAGCTGACAAGAATCACTCTTGCCTCGTCCGTGGGTCAGCCTTATTTCGGGCTGCAACAGGAGCCGGGGCCAGATGCTAAAAGCACTGGGCTCTGGGGAAGACAGGTGCCCCGGCAGCAGGCCCTTGCAAACAGAAGGGCTTGCACCCCTTGGCTACACACACATTCACATTAGAACTCTTCAGTCACCTGGGAATGCTGGAGATTGGCTGCATTCGCTGAAGCTTGGTAACTGCCATATCCCTAGTATCTAGAGTAACGCCTCATAGAAAGTCAACAGATTTTTTTTGGGGGGGGGGGGTGAATGGAGGAATACATGAATGAATTGTTCCTCACTACCTTTTCTTGAGTTTTTCTTCCTTCCTTCCTCCCTCCTTCCCCCTCTATCCCTCCCTCTTGCCTTTCCTTTCTCCTTCTCTCCCTCCCTATGATCTTCTCATATTTCTGAGCTTCTATCCATGGGCTAAAAACAAATATGCCAGGATTCTATCTTCAAGGAGCTCAACTAGCTCAGACTTGACCAGTAAAACAGCTGTTGTGCCTCTATCTCTAGCACTGCCTTGAGTGAGCTCAAGGGGCAGCAAGTTCCAGTTCAGAGTGGAGCCCCGGAAGGCCTCCCAGAGGAGGAGATGTTAGCACTGGGTCTTAGAGGATGCAGGATTCTCAGGAGCTCACCGGGCAGAGGGGCCAGAGACCCTGCAGATGGAGGACAGATCTGTTAAGATTGGAGGGTTGGCTGGCAAGTGGGGCCAGAGATAGGGGCTAAGGAGGGTAGTGGGGGATTGAAGCCAAACAGGTGGGCAGGGGCGAGATTTCCAAAGGGAATGGAGAGATTAAGCTGGTGGAGCTTGGTGATGAGATTGATATTTTCCAGAGACAAGAGTTGTTGTACATGTATAGAGTTGAAGGGGAGCAGACTACAGGCTGGGAGATTGTGTGGGAACCAAGAGAGAGATAGGGGGGTAGCTGGCTTAGGGTGGAAATAGAAGGGGTCAAGAGGAGGAAAGAGCATTGAGAAGCACTTGGATGATGTCCACATCTTGGAGATGGTCTGGAAATGGGAGGTGTGGGAAGGGAGGAGCTGGCGGGGCTGGAGGTGGGGTCAGATGGTTAGCTCATTTAATCATGGATGAATTCATTTGAAGTATTGAGTACTGGATAGGAGATAAGAGAGTGAAGCCACCAGCAGGCAGTTAGATACTGACTGTACTAAAGACAGGTTCCAGCAGAAGCTATGAGTCATTAGAGGCACACAACTCAATCCCAGGGAAAGGCAGGCACAGCAAGAGCTTCCTGGAAATAGGCTAGCAAGCACCCAAGTCTGTCACTGCAGATGGCCCCAGTGGGCTTTTCTGACACCCATTTGGGGCAGCATCCTGGACTCTGCTCTGAACTCAGCTTTCTGTTCCTTGGGTTGCTCAGCAGTCTCTGCTGGGCCTGAATTTAGAGGGTAGAGCTAAGGGATGTCCTCATCTAGAAGTAGAAACCACTCTGTGCTAAGGCTGGCCCATGAGACTAGGCCCCTGATAACCCTGGTTTCTTTAGAGTTACTTGCCTGAACTCACATGGAACCTCTTCTGGAGATTCTTGCCCCATCCTGAAATCCTGATTTCAATGAAGAAGTAACAGAGCACTGGACTCTGCCTCAGCTCTACCCACTCCAACAACAGCATCCTGTAGCAAGCAGTACTACTTACTCTAAGACACTACATCACTCTGATGGGGGAATCTGAGGCATGGGAAAGGAATGGCATACTCATAAACACCCAGCTAATCAATGATAGGACCTAGGCTTCAATCCATGGACTTCTATGCTCCTAAGTTTTTCCAGCTGTTCTTATGACTTCCAAACTCCAAGACCATGTGTCCCAGTTATTCTGTGGACTGATGTATATTTGGGAAGAAGAGAAAAGCTTCTTGAAAGGCAAAAATGACACAGGAGGCTGAAGAATGCAGAAAGCATTTATTGCTCTGGATTCTACAAGAGGCACGAGGCAGGATACAGGCAAGCTCTAGTGTACTAGAGGAGACCATAAGGAAGAAGGCAGTCACTATACAGAACAGTGCCTCCTGTTGGTTCTCTGAGGAAATGCAGGTAGAAGCTGATACATGCCACAGCATCTCCTAGATGTCTAAAAGTGTCTTTTCTCTAGGAGGTAGCCTTTGCCTGAAATTCCTTAGCTACAAGGGATGCTGCAGTAGGTGGGAGCTTTGGTAAATACGTTCATTTATTATTGGCTGAGCAGTACCCTCCTATCTTCCCAGTAGGGCCTGATTCCAACCCATTGGCATCACGAATGTGCCAAGATCACCCCTTTATTCCAACATACTCTATCCCAACTCTGTCTTTACTCCATCCTGACCCTAGCTTCCCCTAACCTTAATCAGGTGCTCTAGATCATCCTGATGTGCAGGTAAATCTACTAATTACCCCCAAATCATATCATTCCTAGACTTTAACAACATCCTGGTATTTTTTCACCTACATATATTTGTACTTCATTTAACTCCCCGCCACACCTACCCCCCAGGTTCTGAATTCTGAAGCTGATATTCTGAACCTCAAGGTATGCCATCAGCCAATGATGAAAACCACAAAGCCAGGCTACATCCTTCCCAGTGTCATTCTTGGGGGCTGGAATCAGAGTCACTGAAGTTTTGGGGACAGGTTCCTCAAGGCCACTGGGTACAGGCATGATCTAGGCCAGAGTGAGATGTAACAAAAATGAATGCCCACTCTTCTAGGCATGGTATAGGCACTAGGCCCAGGCCTGCAACTGAAGGAAGGAGACATTTACTTGGTGACCGGAAATACAGGTGCATACTGGCATAGCCTCTTAACTTCCCACCCAGGTTTGTCTCTGAATTCCAGCCCTGTGGTCCTCCATCCTCATCCCCATTTTCTAATACTATGGGGTGTATTTCAGGGTGAGAATCCTCAGAGGTCAGGACCCAACTCTACCCAATACTGGAGTCTCTATGCATCCTGGCCATGGCTTACTTGTTCTGTAACAAGGACCTCTTTCCAAATAGCTAAGGCTAGTCTGGGGGCAGCCACGTAAGGCTGAAATCTCCTCTCCCTAGCTTTGAACAACCCCAAATTTGCCATGAACAGGCTGAGAAGGGCAGAGGTCTGGGATGCCTGAGACCCATATAGTTCGAGGGAACTCTGAGCTTTACACACTGCTCTGCCCTGGCCACAAGGATACCGGGGACGCCCTGAGCTGGGGTAGAGAAGGCAGCATGGCAGAGACCGGGGAGAATCTTCTCGCTCTGTCTTCCCAGAGGGGCCCAGAAGGCACCTTGAGCTTGCCTGGGAGATCTCTCTAAAGGTCATCAGATAAAAATAGAGCTTGTCTGACAAGAGATGGAAAACAGCTGCTCTTACCTAGGACTTGGTGCCAGGAGCTGGTGGTCAAGCCAGGGCTCGGGCATGGGTCATGGCCTAGGCTCTTTTCAACACACATTTGAAATCAAATCACCAGGTTCCAGAGAACAGAATAAGGGAAGAACATGGAAGGCCAGCATGCTGCAGGCCCTGGGGGTAGGAAAAATAGTTGCCTTCCTCAAGGCATGAGTGTGGGATCAAAGGGGAAGATGTCTGGAGACTGCATCGGCCAAAGCTGAGGGTCAGGGACAGGAGGCTCTTGTTCAGGGCCACACAAATGAATGACAGAGCCAAGAGCTGGGCATCAAGTTTGAGTGACTAGCCACTGGGTCCCCAGGCCCAGAGCTCTTCTCTGACCCCTTTCTCTGGAGCTGCCCAGACCCTTTGGGGACCCGGTGCTGGGGTTCCCCAAGCTTGGTGCCTTTCCTGGCTCAGCCCTCCCAGGGTGGGAAACTTTAGGTGGTGCAGGAGGCCTCGGTGGGGAGACTACCACGCTTGAGCCTCAGGCTGCCATTCCAGCCTCGGGGACAGATATTATAGCCAAGGATGCCAGGCGACTTGAGCCCGGAGTCCTCAGAGTCGAGGGACACGTCGGAGTCTGTGGGCGAGCGGCGGTAGGGAAAAGGCCTGGACGGCGTGGCCTGAGGACTCCGGGGACTAGCGAAGGGCGGAGGCCCGACGGGCAACGGGCTCCGCGGGATGGGGGAGAAGGCTGCTGCGCGGAAGGTGCCTGCTGGGCGGGCGGGCTGCGGTGAGCGCATGCGCGGCGGCGGCGGCGGCGGTCCCCGCGGTGGGGAAAAGGGCCGCAGGGGTTCGGTGGCCGCTGGCCGCGGGGAGGCGCTCTTGCGCCGGGCCGCGTTGATGATGTTGCGCGCCAGAAGCGCCTGCAGCTGGCGGCTCGGGGGCCGCACTTCGACCTCGGGTCGCAGCGGGGAGACGGAGCGCTCGCTCCACGAGGGGGACATTGGCGGCGGCGGTGGCAGCGGCGGGGGGCTGCTCATGCTGCTCCCGCGACCCGGCTCCCACGGCCCCGGGCTGACCCAGCCATCCAGGCTGCTGGAGGGCCGGGAAGCGCCCGGTGTCCAGGATGGGGACGCGGGCAGGCTCTCAGGGCGGTCCTGGGGAGAGAGCAGAGAGGGCCGGGGGACGGTTTAGTGCCAGGTCTTCCAGAGTCAGGGTTTTGGAAAAGATCCGGTATGGTTGTCCATCATTCGGAGATAGGAAGGATGCCCAACCAAGTCAGGCAGTGCTGGAAGTTAAAACGCAGGTACCTCAACTCGGTACAGCTTTAAAAGCTTTGCTACCTGGGGTTAGTCAGCCCTTGCTCGCTTGGGAGACAGGCTCCATCCATCATTTGGTGGGAGGGAATGGGAAAACAATCGTCCATCCCTCTTGCCTTCAGCTTCCTCCTCTGTATAATGGGGTGGCCATGAAATCGTGAGGAAAAAACTCACGTGAAGGGATATAGCATGTCTTAGCACGTTCCCTGGAGGAAACTGCTAAGCAGAAACTACCATAAGGAGAGATAGAAAAGACACACATAGAAAAGGTTAAGGAATGGGTCTGGCAGGTGCATTGCACACAGCCACAGTGTGTGGGAACAAGTCTTTCTAAGTTACTATTTTCTATGTGTGTTTAGTTTTGAACCATACCGTTGTTTTATCGACTCAGAAATGTAACTTAAAATTTCCATTTTTATATATAGAAATGTTTTTGAGAGAAGGTTTTATGTGGCCCAGGCTGGCCTCAAACCCAATATGTCACTGAGGATGACTTAAAACTTCTGATCCTGCCTCCACCTCTTTGGAATGCTGGGATAATTACAGGCATGTGCCCCAAGGCCCACCTTATAATTTAAAAATACTAACTACCACTATTAAGCCTGGGCCTCATGAAGGATCCTTTCAGCCCTTATTACGTTTTGAAGTCACCTTCACCTTCTTTTCCTTGGGTGTTTGGAAGGAGGAGGTCCCTACTGGTAGATGGAAACACAAAAGGAAATGGAGCCACTCATCCTTGGTCAGCGTTCTCCCTCCCTGCACTTCTTGCCAATAGGGACAGTGAGACTTGGGTTTGTGCAAACCTGGTGGGGAACATCTCTGAAGTTAAAGTGCACTGCACTGCTATGGTGCAAACCCGTTTCCTAGCTATTATAGGACCTATCTATCCATCTACATGCTTCATCCTCATCCATCATCTCTCATATCCTCCAGTTTGGTTAGGAAGTTGGCATTATCACATTCATTTTACTAGTGATGAAAATGAAGCCAAGAGGTGTAACTAACAGCCCACTGTGTTCTCCCCCACTGTTGTGTGTATGTGCGTGTTTCAAAGGCTACACCATACATACTTAAACAGTGTTAAGGGGGCTGAAACTGCAGGGCTTGGGAATATAGGCTTAACACACCTACCTTAAACTATCCAGTTGTTCACCCATGTTCCAGAAATAAGTAGTCCACTTGGGCTTTTAGTCAAGTCTACATTCCCTAACAATCAACCATCCATCTCAGGCCTAAGCTATTGGGTTCAGTAAGTGACTTCATCCCAAAGTCTGTAATCACCCACACAATCCATTCTTTCATCCAGTCAGTAATCTGCCAATCATCCTTTGAACTAATGGAGAATTTAGTCCCTCCCAATCCAAAGAAACCAGTCAAGACAGATGGTATATATCCTCCAATCACATAGCAGCAGCTGTCAGATGAGTCCAACCTCAGTGCCCTTTCACTAAAAAGAACCCTTAGGAAGAGGCAGAGGAGGACATTTTGGGTGGGGTGTAATGCTGCAGTGATCTGTGGAGGCTTTTCCAAAGTCAGGGCTGTATGTACATATGCAAGCCAGAGTTCCTGAGAGCTGTTCTGCATGTGACACATCCCAGCTGGCAGCCAGGTCACCTGTGGGAGGCCTCTGCCCCTAGTGAGACAGGAGAACTAGAGGCTGAGACAGAGAATCTTAGAGCCAAAAGCCAATCAGAGAGGCTCAGGCAAGTCCCATTATCTAAATGAGGACTACTCTGAGCTCATGACCTAAGCCAGTCAGCAAACATCTTGTTTTAGACAGGATCTCTCTATGTGGCCCTGCTGTCCTAGATCTCCCAATGTAGACCATGCTGGCCGCAACTCACAGAGATCCACCTGCCTCTGCCTCCTGGGTGCTGGGATCAAAGACGTGTGCCACCTGTGAGAACTGTCTAAAAATCTCTAAAACTTTGGTTTCTGCCTTTCCTGGTCAAGGGGAATTGCTGGATCCAACAAGCAGGAGTCAACAAATTCAGCCAGGACTAGGAAGTGACATGGTTCAGACACAGGCTGAAATGTGGAAATGAGCCAGGCCTTACACCATGTTAACTGCCGTGTCTCAGGACTGACCATGTGGGAGCAAAGGGGGCACAATATGGAAAGGAAGGAGCAAGCAGAGCTGTTCATTTTTGCCCAAGAGCCCAGTGCACAGTGTCTACCAAACTCCTTGAAAATGTGATAGATGGAAATTCAGAAAGTAGCAGCCTGTCACTCTAGCTTCTCAGCAGGGAAGGAGGAGGACTGTGCATAGAGGTGGGGGGGGGCGGGGGAGGGAACAGGACAAAAACTGAGCAGTCAGCACAGTACTGTCAGACACCATGGAACTCCCAGGCCACCTCCTGCAGTCCAGTCATTGCACTGGGAAGAGCCAGGTACAGGGAAACCAGGGCCAAGACAGGTTGTGCAAAGTTACATAGGAATCAGGTACTGATCCCACAGCTTCATCTCCACCAGGGGAGTCGTGCAGGATTGACCATAAATGTGGGAAACAGTCCAATTTACATAAAAAGGAGAGGGGGAGGGAACTGGAGGGTGAATTGTCTGGTGGAAGACATTTCAATACTTCACCCACCTACTCCCCACACAAAACCACCTCAATCATCCCAGTCCTTGGGAGACATAAGCAGGTGAGTCTCGGTGAGTTCAAGGCTGGCCTGGTCTATCTAGCAAGTTCTAGGCCTTGTCTCAAAAAACAAAACAACCACACACACAAAAAAACTCCAAAACAAAAACAGTAAACAATAACAAAAATAAGCACAGAAGCTCATGATTATAATCCTAGTACTCAGAAGGCTGAGGCAGGAGGATCATCATGAATTCAAGGCCAGCCTCTGCTACAGACCTTATCTGAGGGGGCAAAAAGGGGGCAGTGTGTTTCCTTTATCCGCAGCACAATCTGAGCTAGCCTCGGAGTAAAGGGAAGAAAGTGCCTTCCTTTCCTAGGCAGTACAGGGCTGACACCAGCAGATCCAGACACACTGCAGGCACAGAGGCACACAGGGTCACAACCTTACTTCCATACACACACAGCAGCCGAGCAGTTCCACATCACTTCAGGAGGAGAGAGGGAGCCCCGGCCGGCTATGGCAGCAGCAGTTCAGAAGGAAGAAGCAAAGGCAGATTTGAGACAGAGTGTATTGAGAACAGAAGTCAGAACCAAGTGGCAAAGAACTCAGCCCTGTTGTCAAAAGAGCTACAGGATGGAGGATTGGCTCCTCCACCGCCACCCCCACCCCCATGCCTGGGGGAAACAGAGCAGGATCTCCTCGAGGCTCACTCTCTTTTAAGAAGACCTGGCCTGAAGGAGCCAAGCTCACCCACAGCTCCACATGCATCCCCCCTCTTTTGTGTGGATGAGCTCACTGACAAGGCACCCCTGTTCCCATGGAGACAAGCTCAAAGCTCATGAAAACTGCACACTCAGCCCAGCATGGGCATCGCCTCCTCCACCACCCCTGCCCCTCTGGGATCCCAGAAATAGGGTTGGGAAAAAGGAAGTGGGTGGTCCTAGCTCCCCATCTTGGAAAGATTCCGTCTAAATGTGTCCTCTTATGTCTGTATTCTCTCGCCCCCAGCAAAGACTAGTTCTAGGGGGGCTGTACCACATCAAAGGGGGGCAGGGAGTGGAGATTTCAGACTACCTGACTTTATACCCTCTGTATGAATGGGGAGGCTGAGATCCAAGGTGTACAGTCAGTCTGTCAGAACTCACGTTTAAGTCCAAGGCTTTTCACCAAAGCTCTAGGGTCTATTCTGTGCTTCTCTTCTCAGTTACTGGGCCATGTCCCCACTGTCACCAGCTGATCCCAAGCTTAAGCTGGCTCAGCCCAGGCTTCTGCAGCAGCTCATTCCATACTGCATCACATCACTCTCCCGTGTCCCTTAGCAACAGTTCATCTTTTCTACTTTTTCTATTTGGCAGTCCCCTTGCCTTTGAGACCTTTATCCCACCGCACCAGCCTATTCTCTCAATCTTCGATGATCATCTGAACTAGAAGACCCTGCATGTACATGCCCAGAAAGCAAAAGTGAATTTCAAAAGTCACCCAGAAAATGGGAGGTGTGAGTGCTCCTTCAATCCCTCTACCTGGACCGGTGCGGTTGCACTGAGGTGGCTTATTTTGGTCAGGGAGACCTTGCCTGAGGCCACTGTATCACTAAAGGGTACTCTCCTAACAACATACCCAAATCTGCATAGCCCTCTAAAGGGCATTCTTCTCAGGGATACCCTGGGATGTCCCCTCACCCCAGAACAGTGTGGGCAAGGCAGTTAGCAGGACCGAGGTTTGGGCCCAGGAATTTCTGTCCCTGTTACAGAGTCAGGTCCTGGAGAGGGCATGGAGGCAGCAGAGTCTCAGAGAGCAGGAAGACAAGCATCAGAAAAAGTGATGTACTAAGTCCACAGGCAGCAGAGGACTAGGAGAGGAGGTGGAGCCGGGCAAAGCTCTCTGAGGCAGTAGAAGGAAAATGTCCAGAAGGCAGAGGGAAAGAAACACCCTGTGAAGGTGAGAATCCAGAAGCAGGAAGCCAGATGCCAGGAGCCTGAGCCCTTTGAGTAAGGCACACCCAGTACTTGCAGATTCATAGGTGCCAGGAAGGCTTTGTCTGTTCCAGAAGTCCCCATGAGGACCCCTCTGGGCCTTCTCCCAGGAAGACACTGTCATCAGACTCCCATCCCTGAAGCTTGCAAGGCCAGGGAAAAGCCACTCTACTTATCAGGACCCTCTGGGAGTATTCTTCCCCCATGACCCTCCTCACCACCCAGACATGGAGTCTAAACCCCTTTGTCTATAGCCTGGAGAGGGGAGATGGTCCGCCCACGGTCACATAGCTAGCTGTTGGCAATGACAGACCTAGATCCATGGATGCCTATTTTCCTCACTAAGCCCTGAGCCACATCTTCTCTCTGGCCCTCTGAGAACGGGGCAACACAGGCACTGGGATGCATTACTTGAAGCAGAAAGAAGGCTTCCACACCTGGGCCTCGATTCCAGCATTCCGGGTGGAGAAGGAAGGCCTGGGGGCCTGCTTGGCTCTGGGAGACCACGCCCTGGAGGGAGACACCGGGGAGATGTCACTGCTATAGGTGGGGCTCACGGCAGTGGGCTGGAGGCTGTCCTGGATTGGGGCAGTGTAAAGGCCTGGGGAGGAGCGGGAATGCCGAGGCAGAGCAGGAGACGGTGGGAGGCCTGCCCTAGGCAGGTTGGGCACCAGGTCCAGGGAGCTAGGCTTGGCAGGGGAAGCAGCCCGAGGTGAGATGATACGTGAAGGACTGCGAGATGAGGTGGTGCGTGAGGAGGCCTTGGCAGGTTCCTTGACAGGAGACAGAGCGTAGAGTGAAGGCCTCATCTGGTATGGCTGCTGCTTGGTAGGCTCTGGGCGCAGGACCCCATTCTCTGGCAGATAGCCATGGTAAAGAGATGCAGGCGGAGTCCGCGCTGGGCTCAGGGATGCCACTCGGAAGCCCCCAGGGGCAGTAGTGGTGTACTTCCAGGATGAGGGCAGGGACATTGTAGGTGAAGGACAGCGGGCCAGTTCAGTATGGCCTGACGACTCAATGACATATTTCTCCATGCGTGACTGGCGACGAGCATAGAGCTCAGCCCCCTTCCCTGAGGCCTCTGAGAGGTTCTGATTGGGTTTGGGTTTCGGCTTGGCCTGGATACGGGGTGACTTGAGGCAGGAGGCCCACTCGGGGACAGTCTCCTCAGCGGCTGCAGGGCTGGCCCTGTCCCGAGCTACTGGCTCCTGCTGGAAGTTGGAGGCCTCAGCTCCCAGGGCAAAGGGCTCTTCTTCCATGCCCATCTCCCCATGGTCTCTCTGCCTCCGTTTCTCGTCAGCTGTCTGCACTAGGTCTAGCAAGTCTGGATTTGGGGTAACTTTGGGCTTCTCCACAAAAGTGAACATTGATTTCCTGCTGCCTCTGCGGGCCATAGACTCTTCCAAAATGCCTGTCTTGTTGGCAGGCACTACCTGGTTCTTCAGATGAGGCGGCTTGGGGTCAGAGCTGGGGTACAGAGTAGAGTAAGAGGGGGGAGACCTAACCCGAGAAGCCGCAGGGGCTGTTGACAAAGTCTCAGCATAGGTGGGGGGTGGGGTGAAGCTTCCTAAGGGGCGTCTCTCCAGGACTGGACTTCTCTGTCCAACCAACCTCCTTTCTACCATGGGGCTGCGGGACATTATGTGCCTTTGTGGCTGTGGACTCCTATCCACCATGGTGGTAGCCGGTGGAGCCCAGGCTTTCTCTCCAAAATGTCGTCTTCCCATCATGGGGCTCTGCTCCATCATCTGGCTGGTACTCCCTGGTGACTGGATCCCAAAGGGCCTGGCTGTCCTGTTGACCACTGATGCAGGCTTGGCTAGTGTGAGATGTACTTCACTGTACACCTTAGTGGGTGTGGTGACAGCGGCATGTCCAGACATCTCTTGCTCTGCTGATGTCACTAGGTTGCTAGGCTGCATGTCAATGAGCAGAGAGCTGGACATGATATCTGCTGCCGGTGGCTCAGAGCTGGAGAAGGGAGTGGCTTCTCTAGAGAAGGTGCTGGTGCTAGATGATGGAGCTGACACCTTATCGATCAGGAGAATGCTGGATCTCACCTCCTCTGCTGGCACCTGGGGCTGCCCATCAGCACATGGAGTGCTGGGTTTGGAATCAGGCGTGCCATTTGGAGGACCCTGTGCCTCAGATGAATTCTGTTGGGCTGGGGTGTCAGTAGCCGGAGGATTCTGATTCACATCGGCGATGGACTGTTTGTGGTGGCTGTTGGATGCTGGTGTAGTGAGTGTGGTATCGTGTGAGGAAGGGTTCTGGTTGATATCTGCAGCTGGACTGTGTACCTCAGTTGCTGGAGGGTTTGGTGAGGACTGTTGGGTCTCTCGGCTCTGGGACAGGTGTAGCCCATTAGCTGTTAGCAAGGCTGCATTTTCCTTTAAATAGACCACCAATGGCACCTCTTCCTCCTCACTGGCAACCTTCTCCAGGTGCCGCAGGAGACTGGCTTCCTCTGAGTACCCCTCCATGTTGTGGCCAGGGACCCCTCTGCCGGGGCTTTGGGAGCTGGGGTGCTTTGGAGGGCCTGGCTTGGATGGAGATGTAGGACTCAGACTAAGCCCTGGGGCATGGCCTGTAGGACTTGAAGGATGCCCTGATTGGAGGACCTCTTGGCTGAGCTTTGGTGGCCTCTGGCCACGGCTCTCCAAGGTGAACTCGTTCACTCTCTGTCGGCGCCTGTTAAAGAGCTGAACTCCTCGGGAGTTGGAGCTGGGAGGCGTGGTCAGCTGGGCTGCAATCTGCTGGCTCCAGGCCTTGGCCTCCTTCAGATCCTTTTCAGTGAAGCTGGTGCTCCGGCCTAATGCTGCGGAGAGTACACAGGCCCAGTTAGCAAATGGGTGTACAGTCACCATGTCCTCCTACATCTGACCATTTCTTTGAAATCTGATCTTTACTCAGTTTCCTAAAATCAGTGGTGCAGATTCAAGGGTGAAGCTGACCAGCTGTTGAGGATGGCCTGCCCGTTCCAATGGACTGTCCCAGAAGGTTGCAAGAAGGACACAGCTCTTCTCCAAACTGAGAACTACATTTCCCATGATCCCCCTGGCCACTGGCCACTCTCGCCCCTTGAGAGTGCTTCATATCAACTCTGCCTCGCTTCTACACTAAAGAAGGGGAGAAGGAAGAAAGACAAGCAAGGCCCAGTAAGGCCTTGTATGTGCTGGGAATATCCTTTCCTTGACAGCACACTCTCCCTGAGACACCTTTCTATCTCCTGTCTTATCTCTGCTTTTCCTCAGTAGCATCCACCACTGTTTGAAATGAAAGTGTTTGCATACCTCCTGATTTATTTTCTCACCTCAAACACATCTCTGAGGGCTTTGATTGACATGTTTACCTTTCTGTCCCCAACCCCAAGAATAGTGTTCGGCCTAAAGATTCCCAAATGTGCAAAGCAACCCCAGGACACCTTGCATACTCTTTTTCTATGGTTCTTTATACTTTAAAATTTGCTTGATAGTTTATAGAAAGATGCTACTAAGATTCTTTTTTTAAAGTTATTTTAAGTTTATCATTGTGGGGGAAGAAGCATGTACCACGTTTCATGTGTGGAGGTCAGAAGATAATGTGTGTAGTCAACTCTCTTCTACCTTTACATGGGTTCTGGGAATCAAACTTAGTCAGCAGGCTTGCACAGCAAGTCCCTCTATCTGAGACATTTTGCCGATAACCTTCTTTTTAAAAAATAAATTAACACGCCAGGCATTGTGGTGCACTCAGAAGACAGAGGCAGGTCGATCTCTGAGTTCAAAAACAGCCTGGTCTACATAGTAAGTTCCAGGACAGCCAGGGCTACACAAAGAAAACTTGTCTTTAAAAAAAAAAAAAAAAAAAAAAAAAAGGAGCACATTCACATAAAAAAATAACCAGAGCAGTGTCCCTACCCCTGATTATACCACATCAAATCAAGAACTCATTCTGCCAGTTTCTCCTACGTCTTCCCCAATTTTTTCTCATTTTTATTAAGATAATTATTTAAAAATCCATACATTCTAAAATAAGCCCAGGGATACCCTGGGCTAATGTCAACAGAGGCCACACTGGCTATATTCATTTATTCTGCTCTCCCAAGTGCACTGGGTGATAGCCATTGTGTGCCTGTAGTGAAGAAGAGAAACACTTTTATGAGGAGGTTCAGAGATTCCTGACAGAGCAAGGGCACACAGCTACAGGTGGCAAAGACTGAGTCAGTCCATAGCTGTGTCAAGGTCTTTCTGGAAAGGAGGGGGGTAAATGGCAAAGGCATGGAGGTCATGGGTTGACCCCCTACTAAGTGAGGTCATTTCTCTTTCTGTCCACTGTGCCCAGCTGGCATGCACTCGGTGCTCAAGGCTACCGAACAATGAACAAACAAAGATGCCTGGACAGATGAGTCACAGGCAGCTGGAGGGATCAGCTTATGACCAGGGTCATAGCTTTACCCAGTGGCTGAGAAAACCCCTCCCCCACTGTGGGAAGCTAATTAGCTCTTGAGGAATCTGACCCTGCCCTCCCTCCTAACTCACCCTAATTAGCCCTGGCCCTGACAGGCTGATGGGTCTCCAGGGACAGTCTTTCTAGGCATCTTGCCAGCCTGGCTCAGAGTTTGGAGAGATGGAAGTGTGTTGATACAGGAGATAGGTAGTTCACCGCTATCCTACTTGATAGATCTAGAAAGTATCCCAGGGCAAAGTTCCCTCCTGCCCTATGCTGAAGTCAGCAGAGAGGTCCATGAAAGCCAGGTACAATCTGTGCTTCATGGCTTTCTGGGTCCACCCTCTTGTCTGTCTACTACACCTGTAGCCCCCCTGAATGCCACAATGACAGCACAGAGCCTATCCCAGTTGTGGTATTCCTATTCTGTCCCAGTTATCCACTCTGTAAAACATCAAGGGCTTAGCCAGACCATCCTCTAGGACAGCTAAAGATGAGGTTTTCACATACGGAAAAGTCTTAAGAGATGTTTAGACCATGCAGTGTCTACCTCCTCTGCTCTGCTTAGAAACAGGTTCTCTGGCCCAAAGCCAAGTTCTTTGGCTGGGTTATCCCTATGATCTTGGCAAGCTCTTACCTCCTCCCAGAGCCATGGGCTCCTTAGCTAAGAAATATTTGGGGACCACCCTGAGATCACAAGTACAAGGGGTCTGTCATCATCAAATCCAGGCCAAAAGGCAAATAAGTTTCATGCTACCCCAAGAATAGCTGGCCACTGTGACTCCACTTTGCTCATGAGGACAGACAGTATCTGATCTTTTTCCAGCAAAGCACATTCATAGCATACATTAGGATCCTGAAGGATACACACCAGGGACTCTGGAGTCGTGGAGAAGTACCACAGAGTCTCCGCAGTGCCTGTCACAGCACAATCTCCACACAATCCTAAAGCCACATCCATGCATGTGCAAAACTTGTTTACACACCCAGTTAGCATGGGCTAATGACTCCATGTTGTGCCTCTCCCTGGTGTACGCCTCTAACCATAAATGCTTTCAATGAATTCCACATCTTGGTGTGTTTGTGCCCACCAACGTCACCACCACACCAGTGAACAGCTTTTCTTTGTGGCCTGACAGTCCTGCAGCAATTCACAGGTGCAAACCCATCCCATATGACCCAGCATAAATTAGGTACACACTACATGCAAGTTGTACGTATTGTTGGATTCTCACAGCAAACCTATATGGCACAAAGTGCTATTGTGTGTTTTGTGTTGCTGAGAAAAGCCAAAGACCAGAAAGGTAAGGTGAGCTCTCCAACATTACAGAGCTATGTTTACACCCGGCTCCTATCACTGCAGAGCACCGGGATCCTGGCTGGCAGAATCCCACAGTGTAAGGCACACAGAAAGTGATCTGGTGTTTGAACATCCAGGCCACACCACATCCCTGAACACTGCCAATCACTTCTTCCTTTCCTGCTTCAGGACAAGTCCTGTATTCCCCTGCCCCCCACAACCTCTCACATACACACAGTACTTTCCAAACCCTGTCTTCCAATGTCAGTGTAAAAGCCCTTGGGGAGAGGCCAGCTTGGGAGGCTCAGGAAAGGAAGGGCCACAAAGAGGAGGTGACCTAGGAGGCTGCTGACTTTCAGCCGGGCTCGTCATAGCCTGCCCTGCCCTGAATGACCCTCCCCTCCTGTGAGTTTGAAACTGCCCCTAAACTCCAAGAGAAATAGCAGAAGGAGTCAGAGGGGACTGAGCCTCTCTCCTAGTGAAGCTCTGTCCCCAAGGCCAGCTGCATTGACTCCACAAAAAAGGAATTTGACAGGAGGTTGGAGCCAACCCAGCCAACAAGTCTGGCAATTTTTTGTCACCCTGCACAAACATGGGGGTGGGGTAGGGCAGGATGCGACCAACCAAAGGTACCCTGGAGTCCCTTGTTACAAGCAACAGGTAATATGCCAACTAAAGTATCCTAGGGTGATGTTCTCTCTGGCAATAGCCAATTTGTATAAGATTGTGCTCCTTGGTTTTAGAGAGATCAGAGATGAGACCTGGCCAGGGGGACCAGCAGTCCTCACTGCCAGGTGTGGCACTGGCCATGATGCCCTTTCTTCTAGCCTAGATCTCTGAAGGCCTATGTAGAGCTCTGGGCAGGCAGTAAGCCTCAATACAGGCCTTCAGTAGAAGAGGTGAGGTCTAGAGTGGAGGAGAGGCTCAAAGGCAGAGCATTGCCTCAGGGAGGCGAGGATGCCATCACACAGGCCTCCATGGTCCTTGTACAGTACTCCATGCTCATCGCTTTGTTTGTCTGTAAGGCAGCAATCCCCAGAGTTAATACTGTTGCTACCCCCATTTTGTAGCAGACAGCCAGGCTCAGGGATGCCCACTCAGTGTCAAACACTGTTAAGTGGAAAAGCTGGGATTCGGAACTCAGAAAGTCTGACTGGCTTTCTAGCTCAGAGCTTCAGTGCAAGGGGCATCAAGAAAGCTTTAAGGTACCTGGAGGAGAGTCTACAGACCCGTCTCCCCATCCCAGATCCCTGTCTCCTATCCCATCAATGCCCCTTGACTACTTCCTACAACCTCTTCCTTTCAGGAGAATAGTTAATGAACTTATTCACAATAAGATAGAAATGAAAGATAGGGTATAAAATGCCGCTGGAGTGTGTGGGGGGGGGGGCGGGTCATAGGGCTAGGAGTCAATTCTTCTTTTGCTCTATCAGGAAGAAACCCTCTCTCCGACTCCTGCTCTTCATCACTTTCTATAGGCAGCCCGGTATTCTGAGGCAGGGGAAGAGAGGCCAGAGCAGAAGGTCAGGACACTGAGAATTCAAGGAAATGCTTCTCCACACTACTGCCGTCAATGGGAGTGTCCAGACAAGGCCAATGGGTGGGATGGGAGCCAGAGGTGGGAACAGAGGTTGGCGTGAGGCAGCCCATTGTAGCAGCCTGGGAGCCTTGGTAACAGGACCGGTAAACAGGCTTGGTAAACTGCCCCCCTGTTGGGGTCAGGAAGGACCCAATGTCCCAGCCACAATACAACCTCTGGCTTGGCTGGGTCAGGAAGATGAGGAGATCTGAGTAATAAGCTAGCCATGTTGCCAGCCCAGCCTCACATTCTCCCTGCAAAGAGGGAAGTGACACAGACACCAAAGGATGCATCCAGGCCAGAAGCATGGTGGGTGCATCTGACAGTGGACACAGATTGCCATGTCTCCCTGTAGAATGACCCACACTTGGGGGAGAAGGGTATCAGCTAAGGGGTGTACAAGGATGAGTGGGGATTCCCAGGGCCATCTTTAGCCTTGTTACTAACGGAACAGCAGAAGTCTCCATTTGCCTCTTTCCTGGTACTGGGAGGGAAAATAGGCTAGACAAGGGATGCCACACACCCTGAGTCACACCCCAAACCCCAAAGGTCCCTCTGAGTGCTCAGCTTACTCACTCTGACTGGGTCCTCCCTGCAGCCCAGCTTCCCCAGGATGCTCTGCCACTGGCCTCGGTTCTCAGAGCCTCTGTCTCCTGGCTGATGAAGAGAGGAAAAATCCCACCTTGACAGTACCCGGAGGAGCTAGATATGACTTCTCTCCTCCACAGATGACTCAGCCCAGCTCTTTATCAGGAAAACGATTCTGCAACCGCCTTTTAAATGGCCTCTCCACCCCCGGCCTCTCCCCCGCCAATCAATCCACCCCACGCAGCTTGCTTCACCAGATTCACAGAAGCCCTATGCTTCTTTTCTGCTCAGAACCCCAGAACTCTAGATGGGAGATCTAGAAGGGTCCTCCTCATGCCAGAATTCAGGGGTTTTGAGAGCAAAGCTTGCCTGAGCAAGCACTCAATTTCTCTGTGTGTCCTTGGCAATAGCTGAGAGAACCCAATTTGAATGTGATTAGTCCCTTTCAGAAGCCTTCTCTGTCAGTCATCACTTATGGAGTGGTCTCACTTCAGGGAGAGCTTGCTGTTTGCCAGAAACTATGTCTGACAGGACCTTGCTCCACTCTCATCATAGCAGCCCTGAGGCTAGCAGCGACCTCACCTCTACCTCAGAGAAGAAGACATGCCTTGCAGAGGTGCTGTGACTTGGAACAAGTCATGTGGCTAGTTGGAGCTGTGAATCACACGCAGGGTGTACCTCCCAATGTTTTTTCCAAGACATCCAGAGTCTGGGTCTTCTGGCCCCCATAGACTGAAGGAGGCTAAGGGCAGGGCCACACATGTTCCACACCTTACCCTTCCCTACGCATATCCTTGGTGAGGATGACAACTATCGGATCTTTGCCTGCTTAGTTCCAGATGCTGCCAACAAAGGCTCAGATCCTCACAGCAGTTCTCAAAGGATGGCTTCTGATGGCTAGTTTAGAAATGAGGAGAAAGAGGCACTGAAGGCTAGCTAATGCATCCCAGTTCTCACTCTTGGTAAGGAATAGAGCGGAATATATGCAGAGCAGCAAAGCTGATCCCCAAACCTGGAATACTTTCCTCAGTGGAGCTCCATTTGCAGAGGGTACTCACATACACCTCTGAATCAGCTATAGCTTCATCCAGGAAGCCCTGCTCACTCCTCCCTAGCTTCCAAGCTCAGTTGCATTCTCTGCTCAGCCAGGCCCAGTGGCCTCACAGCAGGTAGAACAGGACTCATAGCAAGTATCATGAGGATGCCGGCTCTACCAGAACTCCTGGTCCCCGTCCCCTCCCCACACCCCGCTCCCTGTCAACAGGGCATCAGATAGGACAGGCACAGACTTAAGAGAGAAGACAGGCTTGACTCAGCTGGTAGCTAGCCCTGCAGGTAAAAGACAGACTGCTGGCTGACCAGGGCCTTGCTAAAATAGCTTCTTTCTTGCCTGTTCTGCTGACCAAATCACTAACGCATAATGAATGGGTAGATTTCTGAATCTCAGAAATGGTAGTCGGTGGGCCTGAGGTCAGATCAATATGGAACACTGGCCTATCATGCACAAAAGCCTTACATTCATTCCTCAGCCCTGTGAAAAACAGAGACTGGTGGTTTATATGCCTTAATCTCAGTCAGCATCAGGGATGGAGGCAGGAGGCTAAGTTCAATGTTTGGCTACACAGCAGGTTTGAGGCCTGCTGGCTACAGAAGATTCTGTCTAAAACACAAACCAAACAACAGCAAAAGACCAGCCAGCCTGGTGGCACACTCCTTTGATCCCAGATTAGAGAGGCAGAGACAGGTGGGTCTTTGTGAGTTCAAGGCCAATGAAGGCTATAAAGTAAGACCTTGTATATCCAAAAATAAAAAATAAAAAATAAAAAAATTGACCAATTATTAGGAAACAAAGCAAAAAGCAGGGTCTGGAGAGTGGCTCAGAAGCCACAGGGCTTACTGTTCTTGCAGACTCAGCTCCTAGCACCTACATGGGGGCTCACAACCATCTATAGCTCCAATTTCAGAAGATCCAACACCCTCTTCTAACCTCCATGGGCACGGTACACACACACATACATGTGGGCAAAAACACCCACACATATAAAATAAAAATTAATAAATTAAAATAAAACAGGGCAGCCATGGTGGCACACACCTTTAATCCTACCCCCACAGAGGCTAAAAAGTGAGATCTCTGGGAGTTCCCCTAGCTAGGGTGACACAGCAGAGACCCTAAGAAAGAGAAAAAAGACTGATGTGGAAATGTCTTTCTGTATGCTGTGAATATCAATCTTTAAATAAAGGAGCTGTTTTGGCCCTTGGTGAACACTGGTAGAAGTAAGCGGAGAATCAGAATAGGTAGGAAAGGAAGGGCGGAGTCAGGGACAGAGCGACCCAGTCACCCAAGAAGAAACCCGTAAGGAACACAGGTGAGCCACAGGCCAGGTGGCAGACAAATTAATGGAACTGGGTTGAATTAAGATGAAGAAGCTAGCTACCAATGTGCTTGAGACATAGGCCAAACAGCATGAAGTTAATATAAGTGTTTGAGTCATTTCTGGGGGCCTGAGCAGCAGCGGGCAGCTAAGCGGTTGGGACTGTAGGTCTGTGGGTCTAGACCTCCGGCCAGATGGGACCAGAAACCATTTTGTAACCAAAAGACAAACCCCAAAAAGGTAACCAAAGACAGGTAAGTCCAGGCCTACTGAGACAAAAGCCAATGAGACACAAAGCTGGTCTGCAGGCTATGAGGTCCCTTGGAAGCCAGCGCACAAGACAGACCACACATATAACCCTGGAGACACAAAGGTGGCAAGCCAGGACAGAAAAGAGAACTTCCCCTCATCTGTGCTCATCAGGGCCTGCCACACTCTGGGCCCTCCACAAAGACGGGGCTTTCCCCTGAGCTCTGCGCCAAGGCCTGCCTCTAGTGTCTCTAAATACCTCAGTCTAGGCAGAACTATCAGCAGGAGAACTAAAGTGTGATCTCAAGGATCAGCACCCCCATTTCCAAGGCATCTGTGTCTTCACATTTGCTCCATCGCTCGGTCCTGGAGCCAAATTCCAGATTCATCTGGATTCTAGACTGGAGAGTGGTTCTTAGTGGGTGAGGGGAGACCAAAAAAAGAGAAAGAACAGCAAGCCTGTGGGTGGAATGGGAGGTGAACCCCAAGTCGCTGTGTCAAACTGGAGAAGAAGAATATTTCATGAAGTGCCAGGAGAACACAGAGCCTGGGAGAGAAAAAAGTCAGGGTAAAGCCATCCAAAAGCTTCCCTAGGGAGAACAGCATTTGCCTTAGGTTTTTGTAAGTGAAGATGAGGGATGTTCCAAGCAACAGGGACAGTTTTCACAGACTAAAAGACTCAAGGCACTATGGCTCCATCCACCCCCATGGCCTAAAGCAAGATGAAGAGAAGAAATCTTTGACAGCAAGCTTGCCTGGAGTCCAGTTTGCATGGAGTGAGCCAGGTAGCATTTCACAGGAGCCCAGGAACTTCAGAGGGTCTGCCCTGGGCTATGTGCACCGTGGGATCTGCCCTGGGCCTCTGGGTGGTTATATAACACACACCACAGCACAGTCCCACAGTCAGCCAGGACCCTCTGCCTCCTCCACTCTGCCATCTGTCTGCTGTTTCCTTCATATAGAAGAAGCTGCTGTGCAGCCGCAAAAAATGAAGGCCAGCCCTGTGGTAAATTCCCCACATTCCTTCCTCTCAGAAAAATAAATAACCCAGGAGAAAAAAAAAACACAGAAGGAATGATAAAACACACTGGCACGCGGGCCTTCTCACTGGGGTAGACAGCATGGGAACCCAGCACTGCCTCATGTCTTTCCTGGGATGGAGCCTGCTGCTGCCTCTCACAGAAGGTATAAGACCAAACTGGGTCTCAGGCTTGCTCACAGCTGCCAGAGTGCTGGGAGACCCTGTGGGGTGGCAGGGGCTAGGTACCCCTGGTCCTCAACTAGCCGCCCACGCACCACATCCATTGACCAGGTCTTTCTTTCTCGTTTACGTGGAATCACTCTTTGAATATCTTACTTTATCCTCATGAGCTTTAAGTCGGTCTCAGCTCCATTCTAAAGGCAAAGAAACTGAGGCTCTGAAAGATCTAAGATTCCTTACAGCATTAGGTTAGAGAGTCAACTGTAGATCTCCAACACCTGCCTACATTCCCATCCGGTCAGCTGTCGCCTCCCCCAAGTAGCCCCACCCTTCCACCTACTATGCAACAGGTCACCCCTCACACACCAATGAGTAAATCACTGCATTCTCTGAGTCTCAACTTCCTCCTTAATAAAACAAAGTAGCCACGAGTGGTAGTGGTATATGCATGCCTCAAATCCCAACAGTCAGGAGGCCAAGGCAGGTGGATCTCTGTGAGTTAGATGTCAACCAGGGCTACATAGTGAGACCCTGTCTCAATAAACAAACAAACATATAACATAGACAAATGGCCTACTGCATAGTCACCACCCAGCCAGTGAGGTGCAGAGATGGTTGCATTGATCGCCCCTGCAAGGGTTAACTCCAGCTATGGCCACCTCTGGAGAGCCTTGCAAGGCTGAGGCTCTTAGTCTCTCAGGCCCTCTGCCTCTTTTCCTCAGCCAGCCTCTGCTCTCTATAGCCAAGGCTAGCCCCATTCCATTCCTACTGCCCAGGGTACCCCAGGGGCAACCACCAGTCAAATGCTGTAAGAGAAAAGAACAGTTCACTTGCCAGGCCCACCAGAGGCTTGCTCCAGGTCCAAAATCTCAGTAGGAAAGGAGCAGCCTATATAGGTTCTAGCTGGACATGCACCTAAGGGAGCACCAGAACTCTAGGGAGCTAGAAGATGCCGGTCCTACCACACCCATTTCAATGCCACTTATAATTTCCAGGCCTAACTGTACCCTGGACCCAACTAGAATGCTGCCAGAGAGGCCAATGAACCAGCCCTGCCTCCCCACTTTCCTAAAACTACAAAAAGACACAGGAGGTCAGGACATTTGATTCCGGTGTCTGTCCTGTTGCATTTGAGTGGCCTTGAGCTATTTCCTAAACCCCTTTGGACCTAGTTTATCTCTCTCCTCAAAGTCGTGGAGGGATTGCACTGGGACCAATGCTTGCCAGAGAATGGTGCCTCCCATCCAAGGGTTTTTGGGTGCTACTCTGGTCCTTAACATCTTAAGAGCTATGCGAGTTTCAAAAGTGTCCCAGAAAACGCACATCTTAAGGAGAGGATACCCAGACAATTTAAAGAAAATAAGCATAAATAATAGAACACAGTCCTGAATTCAACCGATAAGGATTAACAAACGCAGGACCAAGCAATGTTCTCGGCCATAAAGAAAAGTAACACAAAAATGTGCAAATGTTACTAAGGGAGTAAGATAATAAATATACATGTAATTCTGAGTCTGTGAAGAGCAACTTGCAAAGTTAACTATAGCAATCAAGGTCTTCACAGAGAAAGTGCTTCTGAGTGAGGCCATGAAAAGGGGGAAGGAACATGGGCAGAGAAAGAGTGGCTTAGCAGGGAGACAGCTAGTTCTAAGGTCCTGAGGCAGGCTACACCACACACAAGGAAAGTGTCTTTTCCAACAGCCTTCCACTTTCTTCTCTCTGGGATCTCTTTCCCCAATGCTGGACATACTCCACTGGGTAGCAACGCATCTTCCTTTGCCCCCACACAAAGGCTCTGCCTGCTTCAAATCTGCATGACACACAACAGAGCCCTCCCAGGTGTGCACACACTAATCAGAGTGGACGGGACAGACATGTGAGCACCTGCAGGCAAATACATGGAAGTACATTGTGCTCATACACCGGCACACTTGAAACAGATACACACTTTGTGGGAGGGCATGTGTCCCTTCCGGCTAACTACTCTCCAGGTAACGGAGTTACTAAACCATTCTTGCCAGAGGGACATGCTGCTGGAGAGGAACCAGTGACCCAATGGCATGCTTTGAAATCCAGGATGTTGCACCTCAGTCAGAGCTTAAAGCGTCTTTTCAGGAATGCATTAAAATCTACCACCTGAGCTGAGGTAATAGGGATGCAAGCCTTTGATTCCAGCACTCTAGAGGCAGAGGCAGGAGAATTTCTGTGAGTTCAAGGCCAGCATGGCCTACAGATTGAGTTTCAGGACAGCCAGAGCTACACAGAGAAACCCTGCCAAATAGATAGATAGATAGATAGATAGATAGATAGATAGATAGATAGATAGATAGATAGATAAACCACCTGATACTTGAGTGTCCCAGGAGACACTGTTCCAAGAGAAAGTCCCCTTATCTATCTCTACAACAACTAAGCCCTGTAAAGTACTCACAGAACACTGAGTATGTCAGCAGCCATGACCAACATCATCAGCTGTCGCCAGAGATGCCCCAGCTCTTCCGTGTGCGCTGATCAGGGCAGCTGGGGATCAGGAGAAAAAGACCATCCCCAGCCCGAGACCTCAGCAAGTTCCCTTCTCTCTGTTAATCAGATCAGAATTTGCAGGTGCCAATTCCTGGGTCCATCTGAGGGACTCCAGTGCATAGCTAGGCTAGAGACTTTATGGGCCTTATCAACCCATAAGTTAAGCTGGCAAACACATAGACAGACGCCCAGACTACAGTCCTATGCAGTCAGATGCATAACATGACTCCTTAATGTTCACTAAAACACATTTAAAAACATGAACTATGTGATAAAAAATTATGTGGGATGGGTATGTACAATGTTTATTGACATGTAACTGTACATAGTGCTGTGCATGATAATGCCATGATGAAACCTACCTATTTTGTATGCAAAGTAGAAAACTTAATAAAAAAGAATAGTGAATATAAATCATCCTTTAAGTACTCATAACATTTTGGTGGTTTACATTGCATTTTTCATTTATATCAGAAATACAGGCAGAGCAGGGATTGGTACTTCATTCTACAGACTGGGAAACTGACACAGAGGCTGGGTGTAGTGGTACATGTTTATGCACACAGCATTTGGAAAGTAGAAATAGAAGGATTTCCATACATTAGAAGCCAGTCAGAGCTACATAACAAGTCCCTGTCTCAACAAACAAAATATTAAAAAGCAAGAGGTGGGGAAGAGACCCAGAGACCACTCTACCTCCTAGGATTTCATAGCATGCAGCCTTTGGCTTCTAGCCAGAGGCTCTGTCACCTCAGGCCTGATCCATTCATTCTTTATAATTTTGTTTTAGCCATGGGATAACCGGCCTTTATTCCAGTTTCCTAAAGACTCTGACACATGTGACTTTCTTAGTAACTCAAGGTTCCCTAGCAATGGGACAACCTCAACTAGTTAATCTTTCAGCATGGCAGTGTCTCTCTCACTGGGCCATGCACAGTGTCCCCAAAGCCCTCACACTACTTGCTAGCAGTTGAGCTAAAACAATCATTTTGCCCCCACAAGGGTTGTTAACACACATGTAAAGTACCCATCAACAATCCTTGGTTCATGCACCAGTAATGGTGGTGTGTGTGAGCTCTGGCTAACACACTAACTTTCAGTAGCAGAGGTCTTGTTCCGTCTGTCAGGGCACATACACACTGCATATGTATAACTGCATACATGTCTTTTGTATCTCAAGACAACCTCAAACTTGCTGTGTAATGGAGGATGACTTTGAACTCTGATCTTCCTACATCTACTTCACAAGTGCAGGGATTATAGATGTGTACACCACACCCAGGTTTATGTGGTGCTGAGAACTGAACCCAGGGCTTCAGACATGTTTGGCCAGCATTCTACCCACTGAGCCACATCCTGGATTCATTACCATTGTTATTTCACATTCCATTTACCAGCATGAGGTTTACAGACCTCAGTAAGATGGCAAGGAGATGTCAAAGCCTTCACCTCTGTGGTACCATGCAATGTCACACAACTGGAGTAATTATTTGGGAATGGGATTTTTAAGATGGTCAAGGTCAAGTCTCTACTTAGATGCTTCTTGGGGGCTTAGTGACCTTTGAAGATCATGTCCCTTCTAGGTGTGGGTTTCCCAAAACTGTTTGCCAAGTTTGGGGCCCTGGAAAACTGCTTTTCTCTATACCTGGTGCCAAGTACTTTCTCATCTCAGAGCTACATAGTAAATAAGTTCATCACAACAGTGATGAAGGCCATGCTGGAAAGGCCATGTCCTGGGAGCCCTGAATGTAATCCTGTTGACGAAGAGTCATAAATAATGTTCCAGTATGTTCTCTCCTCCCCTCCCTGGCCTGCTAAGAATAGTACCAGCTACCCTTTCAGGGATCCCAAAGGGAAAGGGCAGGACACCAAATGAGAACAAGCAGGAAAAATGTCACAGGGCCATGGACTGCCAGCCCTCCCTCCCTGCTAGCCCACATCTCCAGACTCTCAAGACAGAGAACCTCAGCGAATTAAGGGTGCTTAGAGGCCAGTGACCAAGTTCTTAAGGAGTAAAAGAAAGGCCAGGAGAGGTTATATGTAAAACCTTGGAGAGGGAGGAAGCATCTATGGACTTTACCTCTCCAAATTTAAAAATGGCTAGCCTAGAACAGTTCCCATGCCCCGAACACAGAGAAACTATGCAGGGCTCTTGTTAGAATGCACACTGTAACTTGGGATGTGGGGGTGGGGACAGGCTACGGAGGGTGAGGTACAAGAACCTGCATTTCCAGTGATGCTGCCACTTCAACTATATGCCCCACTTGAGAGCAGGAAAAAAAACCAAAAAAACAAAACCCTATTTTCTAGAACAATGAGACCGAAGACCAAAGAAAAGGGCTTCAGCAAAGCATAAGCAACTGAACCACCATCCCAGAGCTTTGGTTTCAGGGGACTCTAAGCTACCTGCCTAAGGACACACTCTGACTTGTGGCTGCTGGACCACCATACCCTGCCCAGAGCAGTCCATTCAGATACGCACCACCTTCCATTCAGGCAGAGAGGGGTGGCTCCAGACACTCTGTGAGCAACCGTTTATGAAGTCACTGAGTTTGGGACCCACTGACAGCACCTATCACAAGAAAGAGGATGCAGAGAGCCTTGGCACAGCTCAAGAGAGACATCTTTCCAGTATCCCTCCTCAAATACTCCTGGGGCTCCAGTCCTGAATGACTATCTCCACTGCCCCATGATGCATCGCTCTTTGGGAAGCCCTATCCTCTCCCAACACTCCTACCTCACTGGCCTTTTTTAAGGGCTCATTGGAGGTGCCACACCTCACCTCAGGGTCTTTGCCCGGCTGCCGCTGCTCTCGCTATCTAAGGCCCTTTCTGCCCTTGTCCCATTTCTGACCACACTTTTCCTTCTTTGGGGTGCTTGCACGTCATGAGTTTCTCTACCCCTGGGAGTGACATTCTCACCATAGCATCCTGAGAATATTCTCTGAACTCATCAGATTCCACCACTGTTTGTTTTAATATCCATCAGCTCCCTCCCTAACGTTGGGGCCGGACAAGCATCTGTCCCCTTAGAGAAAAGAGCAGAGAAGTGAATTGTTTACACCCTTACTGCAAAGTCTCTACCTCCCAGACACCGTGCAATCTCACTCAGCTAGAGAAGTTGTTAAAAAACAGTATTCTCAAGAGGACTGGGGGTGAGACCTCTGCCCTTAGGCCTTGCTGCTCTCTGAGGCACAGAGGCCTTTACAGATTATGTCCCTTCTTGGAGTGGGGTCCCCAGCACTATTTGCCAGGCTTTTGTGGAAGACAGAACCTGGTTAAGACTTCCAAAGCTGCAAAGAAAAGGTTTTCATTAATTTCATTCCTATATCATTGCTTAATGTCCCAAAAGGGACAGGGTCTCATGGTAAGCCACACAACCAGTGCATGGTGACACCAGACATTTTTGGCACAGCTAGAAGCCAACAGCTGAGCTTTGGGCCCACCCAAGCTCGGTGAGAGCACCATCTGCCTGGATGCTTGGAGTGCAGCAGGGAGAAGAGAGGAAAGTAGCCTTGGCTGACTGCAAGTGGATTCAGGCCCAGAGCCAGAGGAGGCGGATGGAGCTCTCAGCAGGAGGCCCGAGAACAACCTGGACGCTGGGTCCCAGGGAGCCAAATGGCCAGAGCCCGGGTGATGGCATGTCTGGCCTTATGCACCTGACAGTCTATTTTTTAATCAGTGCAATCCTCACCCCCACCCCCAATTCCATATAGGCTCTCAAAAGGGCCCTGTGCCCTATCTCTCCATGGCACCCAAAAGTCCTAAGTAACCCAGAAGGTAGTACAAGAAGTCAAGGATGAAGAGTGTCCAGCTGTCTGGGTGGTGTGGGACCTGTCTCCGGTCTCTTTGATCCCCGCTTCCTTCCCTGTACCGACTTGGGACATGGCAGGCTGCAGGCGCTGTGACAGCTCAGACACTGACGTCTTTGCAAGCTCTTCAGCATTGACCACTCACTCCGGTAGGGCCACCCCCGCCTGTTGTACCCACAGTGCACACATAACCATCCTTTACCCACAGGAAAGGAGAAGAGAAGGAAGTGGCTCATATGCCAGTGTCTGAGGTTTGGGCCCCAAATCCCACGAGGCTTCTCTTGTCAGGGCCTAAGGGTTAGAGATAGCAGCAATCAGGTGACTTTCTGTGTCATTTGTGTGATGGTGTCTTGGCCTCTCTGGACTATGTTATACAGTAGTAAAGCTTGAGGTCTTTGGGGTCAGTCTTTGGAGCTTACTGAATGAGCCACTCCGTGCCTCAAGTTCCCATTCATAAAACAGCGAGTCTAGCTTCATAGGGTTCTTGGAACACAGTAACAAAAATAAATACTTTTCAAAAACTGTTTTTTGAAAAAAATTATTATTTATGAAGCATGCTAGTTCCAGGAGATCTTTATTCTAGACTGGACACAAGGGTATCAGGTCAGCCTGCTGTCTGAACCCTGGTCTCATCAAACTGTTCCTTCCCTACTGCAGGTCAATGCTTTTGGGTTCTACAAGGCAATTCCCTCCCATCCTTCCTGCTCATTCCTTATAGCTGAAACCTGATGCTTGAATGAAGCAAAGAGTTGCCCAAGTCTATAAGCTACCCCTAAAGCTCAGTCCAGGCCCTATCCACTATGCTGGCTCATCCTGCCACCTCCAAACACCCTGGCCAAACACCAAAAAGAAATGTACACGGTGATATGAGGAGCCTTGGGCAAGAGCTCAAGAGCTTGCTATTTTAATGGAGATCAAAACATAGAAGTACTATTAATAAGTAGTAGCTCATTTTTTTTTTTTTAGCATTCATCATCAACTCCCTTCATTTTCCTAATTCTACAAGGCCTAGTATTGTCTCTGTAGAAAAGGAAACAAGAATCCAGAGGGGTTACATAATGTGCTTATGAGCTCTCAGGCAGCCAGGAATAAAACTCCAAAGTTTGACCACAACATTCATGTGCCAGCCATTCGGGAAGCAGGTGACACAGAGATAGACTGTGGAATCCAGGGAGCTGGACAGAGCAGGGCAGGACAGAGCAGGGCAGGGCAGGGTCATCACAGACCTACAGTGGGCTGCCTTACTGAATGGAAAAGATGAACCGAGGGTGATGGAATGCCATCAGCAGGCAGTCAGTGAAGAGCTCATTCCAGAAAAAGGACTTTGGGTAAGCCTCTGGAATTATAGGGCCTGGGGGCTGTTGTTATAGACTCCTCCTCCAGTCACACTGTGTAGCAACCAAGCTCCAGTATCCAGGGATAGTTCACAAAGGGCTTTATACACACACTGGCCTAGCTTACAGAGCCTCCCCAGAATGCACATCAGCCCTTCATCTGGCCAGATCTCAAGCCCAACTCCTATGACCTGCATCTTAAAGGCCAGGGGGCAGCGATGGGGGCTGAGGGGGCAAGTACAACCTGCAGCCAACACACACCACCCATACTCAGTTCTGAGGGTGAACTGTTCCTACCATCCTCTGCAGGACCTTCCCAGACTTAGACTAGTACCTTCAAAGACTTTAGATCCCCTTATGGAAATGCTTCCTCCGAGACGCCCTGGCTACCTTTCAAATACCATTCAGACCTCCATGCCACAGTGGTCCCTGATAAGCCTTCCATGGCCACAAAGGAGCTTCCCATCTGCTTGCTCTCCAACTCAACAGTGAGCATCTTGCCATGCTATACCCCCTCTAAAATTATCTTGCTGCTTTACTGATTCCTTTTTTTCCTTGTCTTATCTCAATTAAAATGAAAACATCTATGGTGAGATTGTACATCAGATAAAGGTGCTTGTCACCAAGCCTGATGACTGAGACCACATGGTAGAGAGAACCAACTACCATTGACCTCCATACACGTAACATGTGCGTGTGCACATACATACATATGTCTCCCCCACTCCCATCACACACTCACATAAGTAAATAAGTGGAATTTTAAAATTTAGAAAAAGCTTCTAGTTTCTAGCCAGGTAAGGCAGCACATACCTACTGTAATCTCAGCACTCAGAACACAGAAACAGATCGATCATGAGTTCGGTGCCAGTCTGAGATATATAGTAAGTTCCAAACCAGCATATAAAAGCCCAACCTTATATATGTGAGTACACATATGTATACTCTGTATATATGTAAGTATATATATATATATATATATATATATATATATATATATATACACATATACACACACGTAGGTGCAAATACAAATATATAGCAAGCTCCCTGAGGGCAGAGTCTGACTGCCCTGTTTCCTACTTAGTTTCTAAGCACCCTTCCCCCCCTCATTACTAGCCAGGGCTACTGTCCCAGGAAAGCAAGGGATTTAACCAAGGTCACTTGACAAGTCAGCAGGTAGGTAGGTAGCAGAGGTCAGCCTGGGGTGCTATAGCTGGAGTACTCTGGTTCCCATCCTCTCCCCGATAACCTCCCCTGGTCTGTTCTGACCCTGCTTCCTCATCACAATGGGACAGAGCTGGAAAGTCTTTGACAACAGTGCCCACTCTACTTCTTAGAGCCCATGGTATCCTGATCTGGGCAGCCCTGGTTGCTTCCCCTCAGTCCCTCCCTTCCTGGCATCAGCTGCTCCGATGAGCTCATGTCTGGAAGCCTAGGAGCTGCCCTGAAGGAAAAGGTGCCTCCCAGGCCAGGCCCCTGGGCTGGAGGTGTGTTCAGCCTTGTGGGAAGGCAGCCTTAGTAGAAGCCTGAGGAGTGTGAACTTCACCTAGCAGGCCTCTGGGAATCAGCACTGAAGACTGCAGAGAAGGGGAGAGAAAGGCCCCCAGTGTTTCTTCCCTCTCTCCAGATGCCCTAAGGCTGCTATGCCCCTCCCATTTATTAAAGTGCCATCCCCCACCGGCCAGAGAGAGAGGGCTCTGCTGCCTTTACCTTCTGACAAACTCTTCCCCTCTCTGGACTCAGTATCCCCAACTTAGAGGATGGAGGCTAAGTTGTCCATTAAAAGGAGCCTGTAGGCTTGATTTATTGTGGCAAGGAGGCAGGGGCAAAGTTGGCTAGCCCCCCCCCCATTCCCCCACTCCCACCATCTTCCTATCCTTCCAGAGAGTATAGAAGGACCACAGCGGGCAGGGAAGGGAAAGAGTTAAAGGCTTTTTTTCTTTTTCCACTGTGCAAATACTGACTCAGTCCTAACTTAGTTAAAAGGGGTGCAGGAAGTAGGGTGTGGCTTGCAAAGTGAGGGCAGGCTAAAAATTGGGGACTGAAAGCCTTGGTGGCCCAGCAGCAAATATTTGCTGTTGTTCATCCAACATCAAATTTGAAGGATGCTAGAACTATCCAAAAGCAGGTCAGCTCCAAACAGGGATTTTGGTCTCCTGCTGGGGGACAGTCCTCGGCTCCACTCTCCCAATATGGCTAGGGGCCAAGTCTGGGTCAGTGACAGGGCAGGCTGGCAGCAGGCAAGGCACCCCACTGTACCCTCTTCCTCGTGACAAGCATCAAATTTCATCCCCCCACTTTCCAAAGCAACAAGGGTGGGACATCCTGACTGTCCCTAGGGCCACCGTGATACTTGTTTTTTTTGTTGTTGTTTTGTTTTGTTTTTTTAGCACAGTTGCCCCCTCAAGGCCCACCTACCTACCTCTTCGGGATATGGAAAAGGGAGGGGTTTACTGCAGGGCCACCTGCCACTCAGGACCAGTGGGAGTGGGGATAAAATACACACCACCTGCGGCTTCTCACTCAGCTATTACCCAACTTCTAAAGGACCCAGATGTGGAGCACCGGGTCTCTATCTCCACCTAGACTTGGGCCTAGAACTTGGGGTTGCGGGAGGAGTGGAGACTTTTCCCCCAGATTCCTCAGAGGTCTTTGCAAGGCCCCAGGCGAGATTTTCCCCCTCCCCTCATTCCACAGTGTAGTGTCAGAAAAGAGACGGCCCTTTCTGGTAACTAAGCGAAGGGGGGGAATAGTATACCAGTGCTGCGAGTCTCAGACAAGAAAGACTCAGGAGTCCCTTGGGGCACTTTAGAAAGGTCTTGATCTCCCCAGACGGAATTGGGCCCTCGAGGTCCTAGTTGTGTAGCGGTGTGGCCACCCTGCGCACCAGAACTACTGCAGCTCCCTCTGCCCACCGCTCCACCCGAGGGAAATGGAGGTGGCCGCCGGCACAGTTGGCTCTGCGGCCCCCGCAGACGCCCACGACCGTCCGTCCGTTCAGCCGCAGGCTCCTGGGTCTTGCACCCTATCAGAGATAGGGCTGGTGCCCATGCCTAAGTCTGGGGGCTACATGCCCCCCCCCTCCCGCCACAATGACAGACTTGCAGAGAGGGACCCACAGCTGAAGCTCACACAGCCTGGGAAGGTAGCACCGGAGACTGGGCATCCTACGGTTTCCAATCCGCTGGAAAGCCCTGAGATCTCTCCAGCCTGCACTACACAAATGGGGAAACTGAGGCTCTGTGTAGAAGTAACTCGGCAAAGCTCGCTCTGAATGCTGAACTGGAGCCCAGATGTGCCACCTCCTCCGGGGAGGTACGAGCAGCTGCGCAGGTGGCAAGGGCAAGGCTCACTGGGCGCCTAGCCAGCCCGGAGCCCCCCCTCCACCCCGCACTCACCTCCAGCAGCGGTGCGCTGTCCCTGAGCTCCCGGGCGCCGCCGCCTTGGCTCACCTGGCTACGTCCAGGCGTGAGCCCCGCCCCAAGATCCCTGCACCCCGCCCAGCGGCGGCGCCCGCTCAGCGCCCAAAGCAAGGTCCGGGCCGCTGATCGCCGAAGGGGACCCGAGCGGGAGCCGCGGGCGCTGGGCGGGAGCAGCTCTCCTGCTGTGCGCTCCCCCGGGCCCTAGCGCCGCCCCTCCCGCGCCCCGCCCAGCCCCTGGGGTGCGACACCCCATCCCCTTGTGGCAGAGGCCTCATTTCCCGGCCGATCTCGCTCTCTCTTCCAGTCCTCACTACGCTTTTTTGGCTGCTCCTGTCCCTCCATTTCCTCATCTTACCGTGTTATCTCTAGGTCTGCAGTTCTGCCCTTAAATTCTTTTTAACTCGGTTTCTCCATGCGTTTCTTCCCCCCCCCTCCACCCCCTCCCCCGCTTTAAAATCTGTTTTTGAGATTCTGTCCCTTCAAGTGATAACTACGACACCCTCACCCCACTTATCTCAACCCAGTAACTAGGGTAAAGTGTCTTCCTTGGTAGGGCTTAAGCAAAGGGGCCAAAGAGGGCTGTCATCAGCCTGTTGTCTTCCCCTGACTTAACTAGCTATCAGCAAAAAGGGCAGAGATGCTGCTGTGTGGCTTTGATTTCCCCAACTTTTGCAGAACACCATTTAGGCTGAGCTCAAGCAGAGACCATGGCAATTGTCACTGTGCTTCGGTGGGAACACCACACACACAGCCATTAAAAGTCCATATTCTCACATTCCAGTGTAGCTCCCATGGGGAGTCGTTGTTGGTGGGCTTGGAAACAACTGGTTAACAAGCACCTCCATATCCCCAGCAATTCTGAAGGAAGACCACACTTGGTCACTCCTTCAACTGGAATGGATCACGTCACTTGTTTCCAAGAACTGTGTTTAGGTTTCTGATAAAGGAACTTAGAAATCTGTAGATATACACCCACCCACCCAGTGTCCCCTAAAACATAGACCCAAAGATGTTCATGTTTAAAGCTGTCCCTGTCCCCAGTGGATAGGGTTCTGGGTGCAGGAGATCAGGTGACTCAAGATACAAATCTACTGTGGTCTTTTCCCTCTGTCTGCCTTTGCAGACTTCAGGGCATTCCCTGGACCTGTGGTCACTCTTGTCCTGTTGTGTTGGGAGGGGGACATGAAGATATGCTGGAGATGGCACCAAGCAAGAGATCGCTTTCTCCGAGGGCATGCACTGGGGAGGTGGCTGCAGCCTAGCCTGTGGAAATCCAGGAAACAGTGCGTGGGTGATAGGAAGAGAGAGAGGCTAGGATTACTGTGTGGGTGGCTGTGAAACAGACAGAGATGGGAAAAAGAGAGAAGAGAAAGTGGTTCCTTCTGCATGTGGGTGTGTGACAGGGATGTGCAAGGATGACTGTGCCTGGAGGACAGACCATGAGTGTGTTTAGCAAAGGAAAGGGAGGAAGGGACACCGGTTAACCCTTGTCTACAGGAAACTGTGTACTTGTGTGAGAACACTTTCATGTGTTTGCGTGACTTCAAGTGGGGTGGGAGCTATACAAAAAAACCTGAGACACTTGTCCACATGTACCACGATATGATGGATAAGGGGTTGCTTGGGAGGGTGTGTGCCAGTGTCTGCCCATTGTACATATATATGCCAGGGTTTGATGGCATTCACAAATGTATAAGCTTTAAAAGGTTATATAAAGGAGAATGGTTGTCTGAGAATGTGGCATGTCTACATTGTGGTGTACATACACATGTGATTATGGATGTATATGGTATGTAGGTTTGATCAAACAGCACAGGAAGGTATATGTGAACCTGTGAGTAGGGCTCTTCACTGACATCTTCCTGTTAAAGTCACCAGGGTGTGGCTCCCTGTCCAGCCTCCTGTGACATCTGCTCTTTCCCAGAAGCCTAAAGAACCCAAAAGCCTTGACCTTGATCCTTGACCTTGGCCAGACTGTCAGCTCTCTGCCTAATAAAATAGATGTAGTCCATTTTCTTCTTCTTTACCAAGATGGATGTGGCCAAGACAGACTTACCTTACAATCGATACCATACCCCTATCTATACCCATATCCCTTTCTATACCCATATCCTCCTATCTATCTGAAGCTCAAGGCAGCGTCTATTAGAGTGGCGAAGGCCCCAGAATCCTCTAGATAACCCTCACCATCAAATGGCCACTGGCAAAGGAAAAGATAGGTCAGCAGTGGCTCACAGGCCTCCCGGTTACATCTGAAGAAGTGGAATATGGCTTGGCTGGGTCTGCCACCCACTCTCAGAGCCTGAACAATCATTTTCCAGCCCCAGGTGGGTGGAAGAACACAGCCTGCTTCCTTGTCTCCATGGAAACAAAGCAGCAGAAAGATTATTTAGAAGCATGGGCCCAAGACCTCTCAGGGTTCAAATCTCAACTCCTTCACCTACAGGCCATTAGACTTCAACTTGACAGTTCTCTTAAATTCTGTATGCCTAGTTTCCTCATCTGTAAAACAGAGCTAAGAAAGGGTTGGCATAGGCTCCTCAGCAAATTTCAGGCCATCAAGGCTGCATAGCAAGACTACCTCAAAATAAAAAGAAGGAAAAAAGGGGAAGAGGAGACAGCAGTGGCAAGTATAAACTTTGTAAGGCTACTCAGAGGATGCAATGAAGTAATTTTTATAAAACGTTCAACATGGAGCCTAGCATCTGAGAAGAGAAACCTGGGGTTCAATTTTGCCACCAATTTGCTGGGTGTCTTTTTATGCTTGTCGTTCTCTGTTTCTCCATCAGCCCAGCAGACCCGGTCCTCTGCCAGGTACAACCAGCTGAGACTCTATGGGGAGAACAGCCACCCAGCAAAGCCATTTCTCGGTGAACTGTGGACCATCTAGTGTTTGGCAGAGGCTGTATCACATCGCTATATCAGATTTCTCTCCACCACTGATGACACAGAATTTGAACCTGAGACCGCAGTCCCTTCTTGCCCATCAAAGGCCCTGTTCTGTCCAACTCAGCTGGTACCAGCATCCACTAATCCCAAATAAAGGTCTGTAAGGTTCCCAAGACAGAAGATGAATGACTTGGGCTTCAGTCTGCCAGGCAGCCTTCCAGAAAGTCAGGTTTAATAGCGGAAGGATGGGTGTGATTGTCTGAAGATGCTATGATCCTCTCTGTAATGAGAGGAAGCCCTAAACCACTAATAACCTGGCAACTCCCCAGACTTCTTTCCTTTGGTTTTCCAGGCAGAGGGAAGGGACCTGCCACTCCCCAGGGAGCAGAAAGGCCTGGAGACTTAGACCCAAGACCACCCAGATGTCCAATTCTTAGCAAGACCCAGTTTTCTTTTTGAGAAATCTTAACTTCCCCTTCTCTCCTCCTGAAGCTGCCCCTGCCTCTCCCTAGAATGCTCAGACCAACTGGGTGGACAGTAAAGAGACAAATGAGCTGGGCTGTTCGTGAAAAGGACACACTGAGTCTCAGAGCTGATAATGACTGTGTATCTTGGACAGGTGACTGAATCTCTGAGTCTTCATTGTATCACCTGTCCTTCCTTGGAAAGCTACAGTAAGAGAGTGAGATTTCTGTCAAACGATCCAGCAGGTGTGAGATGTCAACTAGGTTATTAAAGGTGACCTTTCCTCCTCGCCACCCCACCCATAGTTGCTACCATTCCAGGACATCTGCAGAGAGCATAATTTTAGAATAGATTCACAGCTAAAAGCACAAGGCCCATAGTCAACAACCATGGCTGAACATACTAGTCACAGCCGGGACAAGCCTCCACCTTTCATCTGTGTAATAGGCTCTGCTATGAGACTGCATGAAGCCATACATAGAAGCCATTAGCACAGCGGATTCTGCACACAGCTTAATCAACACCAGTTACGCTGTCCCGCCGGTAATGATGCTTTCCATTTCACGTTACATGGCTACCTAGAGTATTGTAAATTTTCCAAAACATCGCTGCAGCTCAGATCATGGCACCCTTTCAACAGCTCCTGTTCTTATTATATTTTCACAGAAAAAAAAAAAAAAAAAAGAGCTCACCAAAGGGACTTGTTAGGGTTTGCCTAATGAGGACTGGACCCATACCCAGCATCCCTGCCTCCTGACCTAGCTAGAGAGAAAGTCACAATGGTCCTCAGGTTCCCAAAGACCCACATTCAGGCTGACTTCTCCCTGCTTAGAGCCTCTGAAGGCCCCTCACTGCTCCTGTCCAGCCCTCTGTATAATCAACACCTGGGCAGGGACTGTGACCAAAGGAGATGATCAGATCCTGGAGAGAATTACTGCAGAGAGCAGAGTGGGTGAGAAGGTTGGTGAGGTGCCAGCTCTGGCGTCAGCAACGCCTGCAGAGAAATGAAGTGTTCCTTCACTCTCTTGACGTACAAGTCCCCTCCCAGGACCGTTCCCCACACACTCTGCACCCTGGGGACCTGCTGGCAGCTGCTCTCCTGCCTGTGCAGATGGTAGCTCAGCTCACAGCCAACCCCACCCCCAGGGTAAACCCACTGCAGCATTTCCATTAACACTGGCCAGCAGTGGAGGCTATTCAGAGTAGATTCCCTTGCGCCTCATCCCGCCTGCTCTACAGACCCCACTACTTTGGGGTCCCAGGAGAAAACAACCCTCCTCCCTCCACAAGCTGTCATTGGATCTTGCTGCAATGCAGGTGACAAGGCTCCTGCCTTTGTCATTCATCTCTGACAGATGGAGAACCAAGGCCTGAGTGAGGACCCTTTGCCTAGCTCAGCAATCAATATGCTAAGGGATGGGATGCACACTCTTATTCTTGAGTCTCGGTTTCCCCGCTGAGGTCAGCTTACATAAAAAGCTTCAGTCTCAGCCTTGTCAGCACCTGTGAGGCAGGTGGCCTCTCTGTCAGGGTGTTTGTTTGTCTAGAGCTGCCACTGAGCTCTGTAGGTTTAATGAGGGAGTTCTGCCCAGGTCAGTTGCTTGGGACTTCACAGCTACTTGCTACCACTAGTGGTTAGGGCAGGTGAGACAAGGAGTGAGTTTTTTGTCAATCAAGTGATATATATATATATGTCTTTTACTGATGCCTTCTCCTTGACAAACAGCTGGAACTGCACATACTGTCCAGGTACCCAACATACTGTTCAGGGCTCAACATAATGGTCCTCTCTCAGAGCTAGAGATCTGGACTTGCTGGAAGACTTGTGATTATTATTAATCATCCCAGGAAAACATGCTTTAAAGATGCCCGATTAAGAGCCTGTGGGGTTTTCTATGACCCTAGGGAGAAGGGATAAAAGCTTACCTGGTTTCTGGGCTACCCTTGGCACTGGGTCGGTGCTGCCACTGGTTGTCATTACTTTCCGGGCCTGTACCACATCCCATTCATGGCCGGTCCCGTCATTGTGCTGGAACCCGCCTCGTGCCTCCGTGGAACAGCTGGATGGCTGGATTACCCCCGAGGCTCTGGGTAGCTCTGATGTCCTATGGTTGACTCTGCTTCTGCTAGCCACCTCTTCTTCCAGGTCCACCAGCCTCACCTCTCCCTGCAGGCCATCTTCACTGCTGCTTTCCTCAGCTTCCAGAGCCAGGCACCTGTAGCTCCCATCTGGGATCTGGAAGGTGCAAGGGGCAGGCCTCCCTTCACTGGGTCCAAGGGGTGGGGGTGGGAAGTGAGGGCTCAGCATAATGGTCCTCTCCTTGGTAGTACAAAGCAGCAGCCTCCCGGGACAGGGTGCGTGTCACGCGTGAATGTTGTTCCTCGCTGTTTTCGGGGCCTTCTTAGGTTCTATTCAGGGTCACTTTCTTTTGCTGATGTGCAGGGCTGGAGTGAGGTCTGGATAGGAGTGAGACAAGTCCTTTCTGGGCTGGGTGAAGATGGAGTTCTCCAACACTTCTCCTTACCCTCCTGAGCTATGCTATGTGGGGTCCTTCAGAGTGATCTGTGTAGAAAGAGAAGATACCATACATCAGGGCGCTCCCTGAGTGTTCTAAGGGACTCACTGAGGCCTGTCCACCCCGGGGTAGCCTTAAGAGCTAGCTGAGATCTGGGGTACAGTTCCCACTCTTCCGGAAGCCCAGCCTTGTAGCATGCTATTCATACCCTATCCTTAAGCTACCTGACACTTATTTACTTAATGTTTCCCTTCAACCCACTTTAAATAACATAACTCCTATTACTTTAGATTTATCTTGAGCAATAATTGCAGGAAAACCACAAGCATATCATGCCAAGTCATCCCCTTTCCTGTACACATTAAATAAATATCTAGTTATTTTAAAACACTCATGAGTACCATGTAAAAAGAATTCTTTCACATCCCACCAAAGGTATACACATCACAAGAACCATGGGGACAGTGGGGTGGGACTGGGAGCATACGACCAGGGTACACAGCTGGTTATAAGAGCCAACACAATGGTGTGTTTACATGTGCCCAGACTTTGAGCCAGAATCCAACTCTGCCACTTTTGTGTTGGCCTGAAGTCTCTCCTGCCCTATTTGTAAGACAGACATTGTAATCTAGCTTGAGCACCCCAGAATCTGAAGATCCCAAACCCAAAACTTTGTAAGCACCACCATGTAGCCACCAATCCAAATCCTATCCCTGGACTTAGGGACCAAGTCACAGTAAACATAAGGTAAAGTTAAAAAAAAAAAAAAAAAAGCATCATGTAAAATGGCTTTCAGGCTGGGTATAAAATATGTACGAAACAGAAATTAAGCTTAATTTTAGACTTGGCTTCCTAAATCTATCTATCTTGGCATCCCTAAAGCTATCTCATTATGCATGTGCAAATTTTCCAAAAATCTAAAAAAGTCGAAAATCTGAAACACTTCTGGTCCTAAGCACTTTAGATGAAGAACCAACTCCAATTTAATTGTGTAAAGGGCTCTGTGAAAAAAAAAATGCATGTAGAAGGTTGAGCATACTTTCTTAGCCATCACTCAACTTCTATGGGCTATTCTTTCATTCCACAAAAATTTAGCAGGCCCCACTCCAGATATTGTAAGAGACATGGAGTGTAGAGGTATGGTGCTATAGCTCATGAAGTTTTGACGTCTGTTAAAATAGCAGTTCTCAGCCTTAAAGGCTGTAACCCTTTAATACAGCTCCTCATGTTGTGCTGACCCCCAAACATAAAATTATTTTCATTGCTGCTTTATAACTGTAATTTTGCTACTATAATGAATAGGACTCTGCAAGAGTCCTTTCGCCACCAAGAGGTCATGACATACAGGTTGAGACCCACTGTGTTAGGGAATGATGATGAAAAAATAGTGATGATAATACAATTATTTGTAAATGTTACAAATGATGAGGGTACTGAGGAGAGGGGATGGATGGAGGGTACTGGGGCGGAGAAGCTTGGCAGATGGAGAGGGAGTGTGGAGAGGGGGAAGGAGTATGGGGTACCACACAGGTTCCTAGCTCTGAGGACACATGACTGCATATATGGAGGTTGGAAACAAACAGGAAAGTGCAAGTATTCATTGGAACAGGGAGGTAGGTGTCTTATGTTTAGATTTCCAGTGGGCAGTTAGTTCCATGTGGGGTCCCAGAAAGCAGGAGATAATCTCACAGTGGAGACAAAAGTTTGGAAATCATTTGAGGCAGCACAGAATCAGACATGAACAAGACCTTTTCCGTTGAGCAGGTAGCCTGAAGGCAGGGCACACTGCCAGTTATGCTTGGAGGCACTCATGTAGTGAATGGGTCTTGTTGAAAGACTTCATTCTGCCCTGCTTAGCCTTGTAAACTCTCTATTAGGAGGCAGATACAGGACTCGTGCGTGCACATATTCATGTACTGGCTGCGCTTGGCTGGTGAGAATTTATTGATGCCCACTGGCTTGATGATAGTGAGGCCTTTAGGCCTCTAGCCTAGGCATGGGCCAATCATCCCAACTGCAGTAGTCTGGGTTGAGGTGCTGGCTTCTGGCTGGGGCTGTGTCAAGAGAGACTGGAAGGTAAACTGGGAGATAAATGTATTACTAGACCCTCTGGTAGATCAGAGCCAACCAGGGGAAGGTAAACCTGAGTCCTTATCAGAGAGAAAACCAAGCACCTACTAGCGGGGCCAAGAAAGAAGGGAGTCCCTAGCACTGACACCCAGTCCCTCCTGAGTATTCACTTAGGCGAGTACCACGAGATGCCTTCATAAGTCATCCTAGAGCTGGGGAAAGTGAGAATCCACTAAATGAAGTGACCCAGCTAGGAATCACACTTCCTCTGATACCTTGACCATGAGGCTGGACCTCAAACCTGATGAAGATGGCCTCAGGTCTTCACTCCTTTCCAGGACCTTGCTTGCTTAGGAGCAGCTTACCAGACTCCTGCTCCTGGAGCCTCATAGACCTTAGACTCTCATGAAGAGGAACTATAGCTTCTGCATGAGCCTGGCCAGGTCCCTCCTCCTGCCCTCTGTAGTCAGTTTCCCCAAGGGTTCGATGCAACCCAGGCAGCCAGTGCTAGGAGGCCCTCAGGACTCTGGAATCACAGATCCATGATTTTCAGTACTCAGAGCCACCCACCCCTAGCCTGTCACAGAACCAGATGGCAGGAGGCAGCAGAGTGGGTGAAGGGCGGGGGTAGAGCTCTCTGACTCCCTGTGGGGGCCTCGCCTGCTCCATCTCTGCTTCTGTTTTGCTGTATTTGACAGTGGCCACGGTTTCCAGGAAAGAAGAAAGAGGCGGAAAAGTTAACTTTCCGCCACCCACACAAATATTTTTGGCCAGCTTTGTCTTCAGGCTGCCAAGCCAGGAGGGAGGGGTTGGCAGGAGCACTCCAATCCAAAAATCCCTCCCAAGGAGGCAGGATTTCCAACCCAGGCAGGGACTCAGCAGGGGTACTAGCAGGCCCGGGACCTGAAAAACCCATGGGTGCTCCAGAGCCATAGAGACTCATAATCACAATAGCAGACACTGCCTCCAACTAGGTGCTGGTCTGAGACTTTTACCCATAATTCTCCAGGAAGGTGGTGGGGAGTGTGGTCTAGGGATGAAGACCCTGAAGTTTGATACCATGTCTAGAGTTTTGGGCAAGAGAGTGGGGACCAAGGCTGTCAGGGTCAGTGTTCTTAGCTGATGCTTTCAGCAGCTGCAGGCTGTGGCTTCAGGAACTACACAGGCCCTGGAGATGCTGAGCCCATGGGGCAGCACATCTGTGTGGGCAGGAGAAGCCAGTCCAGCTTAGCAGAGATGAAAAAGGTCCCTGCCAAGCTTGAAGTGCGTTTTCATGCACACACTGCCCCTGTTTTGCTACTAGCTCTAAGCTCTGGCAGGAGGAGCTATCAGGGCCTACAGACCCCCCCCACACACACACACACAGGATCTAGGAGTCCAGGCTAGGTGGCCCAGGCACCTGAATGTACAGGCTCAGCTCCACAGCCTGGTTGGACATCATATGTCCTACAGTCCCAGCACCTGACCAGACATCCCAGATTCTTTCTGCCACCAGCTTCTGAAAATAGAGTATAGCATTAGCGACCCAGGGGTCCCAGGGGTCTCAGATCCTTTGTGATTTTCTCTGCATAGTGAAGGAAGGGATACTGGCTTGGAGTCAGATCCTGGTTCAAGTTCTGTCTCTATCTCTTTGTCTCTGTTTCTGTCTCTCCTTGTTTGACTCTGTCTGTCTCTGTCTCTCTGTCTCTGTCTCTGTCTCTCGCACACACATGCTGAGCTGCTTGGCTTGAGTTGGCCTCCTGTGCCTCCCAGGGTGGTTGTAAGGATTGGTAGACAGAGTGCAAGATCACTGATATCAACCACCAGCTGCTGTCCAGGCTCTGTGGATGCTTGCAGGCCAGACATTCAGGGCTAGTAACTGCCATTCACAGACTACATGACCGGAAGACCAAAAGAGCCTGCTATGGGGCTATCAAGGAAGCAAGGAAGTGAGGGCTGCCAGGGGCACACAGCAGGACACACCGAGAGGTACACAACAGTGTTCAGGCATAGAGCCCTTGCCATACCTCTCTATCTATCATAACAGGACCTGAGCTTCTCTTTTTGACTTTCTCTCTCTCTTTTTTCTTCTTTTTTCTATTTCTATTTTCTCCCCCCCCCCTTTCTTTTGACAGTCTCTAGCCCACATGGGCCTCAAGCTGGTTATGTAGCCAAGGATAACTTGGATCTTATGATTCTCCTGCCTCTACCTCCTAGGTTTGTACCACCAAGCCTGGTTTGTATGGTGCTAGAGGAGATACAAAGGCCTTGTACATGGCAGGCAAGCACTCCACCAACTGAGCCACGTCTTTGACCCCCCACCTTCCCTTTTAAAAAAATCTTAAATTTTTAATTTTATCTGTATGAGTGTTTTACTGCATGTATATATGTGCACCAAGGTTCATGCCTGATGCCCACAGACGCCGGAAGAAGGTGCTGGATCCCCTGTAATAGGAGTTATGGATGGCTGTGACCCATCATGTAGGTGCTAGGAACTGAACCTGGGTCCTCTACAAAAGTGGCAAATGCTTTTAACCACTGAGCTATCTCTCAGCCACCTTCGCCCTTCTCATTTTCTTTTTGGCTTAGTCTTACTATGTAGCCTTGATTAGCCTACAGCTCATACCCTCTTGCCTCTTCCCTGCCCCCACCCAAATGCTGAGAATCTAGGCATACTTGGATCACAGGGTCAGATTCTATGGGTAGAGAACAAAATTAGGCTAAGAAGGAATTAGTAGCCTAGGAAAAGAAGACCCTCATTCCCCCAAACATCCTTCTCCCTATATGACCCCATGTTCTGCTTCAGTCTGTTTCTACCTTTATACTGTACATGGTCCGATCCATGGCTTCCTAAGGAAGATGATCCATCTTGCCCAATGAAGGCAAAAAGGCGAGACCACTGAGATAGATCTGGAAACCCATGTGCGTTTGGATAGGCCCAGGCTGAGCATGTTGGGAAGGGCATAGACAGGGGAGGCTGGAAGAGAGAGGGCCAGAATATGACAGGATTCAATTGCCAAGATACTTTCTGCTAACATCGTAGATGCAACCCAGTAGAACTGCCACTGGGAAAGTTCTGTGAAATTGGGCAGAGGGCAGCGAAGCTGGAGCAGAAAGAAGGCCAGAGGCTGGACCAGGGCCTACATTCAGGGGTCCCTGGAACAGAAATGTTCTGGAGTGGTTTCCTCAGCTTGTGGCATAGTGCCAGGCAAATAAAAAATATGGGCGATAAGAGTATAGTGTCTGTGTCAGGTTCTATTCCAAACACCTCACTCATTTGGCTCTCCACGGGAGAAGGGGGAGGGCTATTATTAACCCCATTCCATAGATAAGGAAATTGGCCTGCCAAGTTCACACAGCCAGCAAGTAGCTAAATCAGGTTCTGATCCCAAAAGTCTCACTCTAGACATCATGGCTCATCCAAAAGGCTGCACTCCATCAACAGTGTAAATAGTTACTGAATAAAGTAATGCGTGAATGAAGGAAAATGATAGGTTGGGAGATTCCCTCCAATGCCTGCTACATCGCCTGGCACACTGTAGTCCCTTAACACATGAATATGGGGTAATCAGGGATTAACTGTATCTGTGGCTGATGCTAAAAATTGGGTAGACCTGGGAAAGGGGTAACTTGGAATCTGCATAACCCACTCCTATCTGGCAATACCCTCAGCTTCAGAGCAAATAAACAGGTATCTGCCTGTTCAGAGCTGGTCTTTCTTCCATAAAGCAGAGGGTCGGTGTTGTCCCCAAGCATCTGATCTAGGAAGATGCTCTATCTGTCTTTCTCCTGGAGCAGGAATGGGCACCAAGGCAGGGACATCAAAGCAGTCTCATGCTTTTGCAAACTCCAGACTGGCTGGGGCACTTGTCACTGCTCTGTGTTCTGCACTCTTGGAGAAATTACTTTTTTTCCCTGGGCTTCAATTTCTCCAGTTGAAAAAAAAAAGGTCTTGGGTAGTGTGGTTGGTGGAGCAGAATCAGTAGGGTGACATGGACCCCTTCATTGAACTTCCCTGTCCTGTTGTCTTTGGGTGGGGGGTGGAATATGGCTGCCCATCTCCCAGCCCTTTTCTGAGGCCCTGGAGAAAGGACAAAAGGATCCTGGCCTCCTCCATCTCTGTTCCAAGCCATGTCAAGAAATCCAGCCCTCTATGGCTTCTCCTTCTTTGATATTCTTCTCCTTCCTTCCATTCCCACTTGTCTCTTGAGGAGAAGGAGCCCAGGCTGAATGGGCATAGCCTGAGGTTAGGAGAAGCCAGAAGCATCAGGAAAGCCCTAGCATGAGAAGGCAATGAGGGACGGGGTGGGGGTGGGGGTCTTCAGGGAGGTGAGGCTAGGCACGCCTCAAGACTGCAAATAGCCTACATGAGTCATGTTGCCTCTCTGAATCCCTGGTGCCCTCCTGGCAGAGCAGAGGCTCAGTCATTCATTCCTCTTCTTTCAACACACATTCACGAATGCCTGCTATTTTAAGCTCTGGTGCCACAGGGTGAACGAGAGGAAAAGAAACCCTACCCACGTGGAGCTCACATGTTGGTTGGGGTGGACATATATAATAAATAAATAATAAATAAGTGAATCAGATGGTGCTAAATGGGATGGGAACATAATTAAGCAGGAAAGAGAGCCAGGGAGTGTTGTGTAGAGTCGAGAGAGAGCAAGCAGAGAGAAACCTCCACAGATGCTATTCTGGGTTTTGGGTGGCGTATGTATTTCAAGTTCACGATGGTGTTAGATTTTCATATGCAATTATTTTTTAAAAAGCACAAAAAAATCAACACGAAATGGCAGAAGCCCTGCAGTTCTCACGATATTCTAATGACTCCGTTAGTCACTGTTTTAGAACCTGCTCATCCCCCATGACTATGAACTACTGGTTAGAACAGATTTTTTTTTTTTTTTTTTTTTTTTGGCAATCTGTCTCTAAAACCTTTGATTTCATATATCAGCATTATTTCATTTGAGAACACAGTGTTTTGAGGTTATGAAATTGCTCCTCCTCCTCCTCCTGGAAAAACAGATACTGTGCAATAAGTCTGGGAATAGTGGTGGTGATTCTAGATAGCCCTTGGAAGGATTAAATAAGGCAACCTGCGAAAGAGCTCTCTAAGGTGCTGCTCTTGCCACTCTAAGTATTGTTCTGTGAGAGGATGCCTGAGGGTGTCATAAGAACCAGAGCCACCATCTGCTGAGCACTGACTCGGTGCGGGGCCTATCCAGCCCACTGTGTCCATTGAGGCCAGCACCTGCTACTCCTTCCAGGACCTGCTACTCCTTCTTCCCAGTTAATAGAAGAAAACAGCAGCCAAGCAATGAGGAGCCTCTGCCCATGGCCCAAGAGCAGGGGAATGATCAAGCTGGAACCTGACAGGTCCCTAGGGCATGAAATGGTCACTAGGGTCCTCTGAGGACTCCAAGAAGGGAGGAATGTGCTATACAGCATAAAAGGTATTTATTCTGCTCCTGACTTAACCACAGCCCTCCATTCTGGTCCTCCGTGACCCCTAAATTGAAAGTTAAAGCCCATTTCCAGCTCTGGATTACCTGTGGCACCTGGCACTCAGGGCCCTAGGCGCCAAGTCTCTTCTAAATGGACTTGCAAATCCAGGCTGCACGAAATCAGCTAAGCCTTCTGCGCGTCACACTTATTCCTGCCATGCTGGGTTGACAAGTACGTGGGCCAAGGAATCAGATATGACGAAACTGGAGAGACTGAAGTCATGGCTATAAATATAGGACTATTGATGGCCGGATCAGACCAGCCCGGGAAGCCACAAACCCCCTTCTGGCCACAAGAGGAGATGAGGACCAAGAAGGGAGGGGACTTTCACAAGGCATGTGGTCTTGGAGGGTCCAGAGTAGGACAGCACCAGGGGCTTGGCCCTAAAGCTGTTCTTTCTGGCCATCCTTGCCCAGCTCTGGGGACCCAACAGGACAAGTCCAGACCAATCAAAAATAGGGTGGTATGATCTGAGTTTGTAAAAGACGCTAACAATTTAACACATTCTTATTTCTCTCCCATTTATGGGCTCTCTTCACCCAGAGGGTTTTTTTTTTTGGTTTTGTTTTTCCCAGCATGGAAGAATCTAGCCATATATACTCTACAGACAAATGTACACCTCTCTTTTGTTTTATCTGTGTGTGTGTGAGCATGTGCACGTGGAATATGTGCATGTGGAAAGGGCACACTAACAGAGGCCAGAGGAGGACATCAGGTGGTCTATATCACTTCTCCATTTTATTCCTTTGAGGCAGGGTCTCTCATTGAACCTGGCACTAGGCTGAGGAAAAAGAAAAAAGGAAAGAAAGAAGGAAGGAAGGAAGGAAGGAAGGGAGGGAGGGAGGGAGGGAGGGAGGGAGGGAGGAAGGAAGGAAGGAAGAAAGAAAGAAAGAAAGAAAGAAAGAAAGAAAGGAAGGAAGGAAGGAAGGAAGGAAGAGGGAGGGAGGGAGGGAGGGAGGGAAGGAAGGAAGGAAGGAAGGAAGGAAGGAAGGAAGGAAGGAAGGAAGGAAGGAAGGAAGGAAGGAAGAGGAACAAAATCCCACTGATCCTTCGATCCTTCTGTCTCTGCCTCCACAACGTCGTGTTTAAGCAGTAAGCACTCTTACCCACCAACCCATCTCCTCTGCCAGACTGTGTACATTTCTTGCCACCCCTATAGACCCTTAGAGAGGAGAACTGATAGCTTGAAATGGACTGTGGTGGGAGTAACCACAACATGGAAACGGGAAGATGTTCCAAACCATGGTCTTTCCCCCATAGAGCCCACTGTTCAGTACTGACCACCCCAAAACTGGTTAAAGCCACAGCCGATGAATTCTACTATACCACATTTCCTCAATTGTGGTGAGCCTCCGATTTTCCTGAAACCTGTGTCATGACCACTTTGCGGGCTGCTTGGGCACGTTCCCTGAACACCGGCCTCTGAGAGGAAGTACCTGGTTTCCAAGCTTGCCCATCCATTAGAACCACCTGAGAATGTCTCTCACATTCCAAATCCCTGGCTGGAGCCCTGACGGATGACATATGTGCTTGTGAGTAAGGCTGGAGCATCTGAAAGTTTTTATCTTGCCCAGTGATTCCTTGTGTACAGAGAGTTTGAGAATACTGCTCTTTGTGAACACTCATTTGGCTGTTCTTAGACAATAGCAGAAAGAGGGTAGTGCGGACCCCTATTCCTGTTCCACTAAATAATTCATAGGGTTTCGTGAAAAGTGTGTGAAGGATAATGAGTTTTATCTGTTGGCCTTACAACCCTCACAGCTGAAAGCACACAGGAACCTGGGAGGTAGAATTTCCGCTGACGTCTCTCTTGCGACCCAGCCACTTACAACATCCTGAGCAGATGGGCTATAGGCTTATCAACCCTCAGGAGGCCTCACTTCATGTGGTACTCAGCTGGTCAGCCAGGAAGATGGAGGGTTCTCAGACAGCCCCTCCTCCTCTCCAAGCTGCCACTTCCTAACCTAAAGGCCAAAGGTTCACAAAGGTGGCTCCTCCTGGGGGACATAAAGCTTCAGGCTCAGAAGATTAGAAATAGAGATACCAGGGTACAGCTTAATGTCAAAAGCTGTGGCCTCATCCTAGCCTCTTCTTGGACAAACAATGGTTAATTATAAAAATGATCACACTAGAGTCTAAAATTTATGTTTGTTTTTTTCCTGTGACCCAGAGATACTACTGTAAGCCCTTGCAAAGCTGTACTAACCAAATTGGTTACCACTAGCCACTTATGCTTCTGAGTAGTCCCAGAACAGCCTGTGCTACATAGAGAAACTGTGTGTGTGTGTGTGTGTGTGTGTGTGTGTGTGTGTGTGTGTGTGTGTGTGTGTGTAAGGGGTGAGGGTAGTAGGTGCTTCTCACAGCCATGGTAAGGGTTTGAGTAAGTCTTACACAGAGAAATTTCCCAGTGAGGAATAGCCAAGCTGGGAAAATTCAGTATTGGGCTAAGTGGCTTTTTGGATATCGTATACTTCAGTAGATGCGGTGATTCCTGCCAGTGGTAGGGAGCCAGGGGACCTGGAAAGCTCTTTAGCAGCCCTCTCCAGAAGGAGTATAAACAACTGCAGAAGAGGGAGTCTCCGGAAGAGGTCTGAGAGGTGTGCATCTTTTCCCGCCCCCAATTTTCAGTCAGCTCAGCTGGATACAGAGGCCCCTGAACTTGGTTCTGTGGACACGGAGGGAAGGGCAGCAGATGTCAAGAGTGTGAAGCAGGAGCTTGAGGGTCACACAGGCGGGAGATGCTGAGGGACAGGAGAAGCTTCTGAGCCTCTTAGCCTCAATTGGATGACTTGTAAAACAAAGCCAAGAACAGGGCCTCCTGGGTACTGTGGGGTGGAAATGAGGTGACGCAGGAGGAGTTCTCTGCCCCATGCCAGCTCAGGAAGTCCTTACTCCAGAGTCCTGTCAGCCTCTCTAACTGTTTACTTCCTCTACATAGTTTGTTTGTTCCCTTAGGGGGATAAATTATTCTATTTTCTTTTTTGTTCTTTCTCTTTCTCCTTTTTCTTTCTTTCTTTCTTTCTTTCTTTTTTTTTTTTTGAGACAAATGCTCATTGTATAGTCAATAATTATGGCTAGCCTTCAAATTACTGTGTAGCCCAGGCTAGCCTAACAACAATCTAACTGCCTCAGACTCTTAAATGTTATGGTTATAAGTATTAGCTACCACCTAATCTCCCCCATACCCGTACCTCATTTTGTTGTGACAGCCTTTCTATATAGCTCTGACTGGTCTGGAACTGACTATGTAGATCAGGCCCCCTAGTAACGATCCCCCTGCCTCTGTGTCCAGTGGAGATTGCAGGTATGTGCTGATTTGAATGAAAATGCCCCCCATGGGCTCAGAGAGTGGCACTATTAGGAGATGTGGCCTTGCTGGAGTGGGCGTGGCCTTGTTGGAGAAAGCGTATCACTGGGGGTCCGCTTTAAGGTTTCAGATGTTCAAGCCAGGTCCAGTGTTATTCTTTCTTTCTGCTACCTGTTGATCTGGATGTAGAACTCTCAGCTACCTCTCCAGCACCATGTCTGCCTGCATGCCACCATGTTTCCTGCCATGACAATAAAGGATGAAATCTCTGAAACTATAAGGCAACCTCAACTAAACGTTTTCCTTTACAAGAGTTGCTGTGGCCATGGTGTCTCTTCACAGTGATAGAAACCCTAATACAGCCACCATATCCACCTCTGACATGTAGCTGTACATCACTGCACACACGCTGTCTATCAAGCTTACTCTGAGGACTAGGAGCCAAGTAGGGACTCTTCTAGATTTGAGAGTGAGGTCAGAAGGGCAGAGAAAGCATGCTGGTTAATTTCAGGAAATGGAAAGTGCTCAATAAGGGACAACTTGGGAGGAGATTGTCATTTCTTCTCTTTGTCTAATGGCCATCAAATCTCTTGACCTACTGCAATGGATGACACCTACAGGGCCTAAGTAAGTACACACAAACATATCTCAAGCCAGAAGTGCCATAGGTTGTGGTGAAGGGTATGCAGGCTCCTCCAGGAAGCCTTTTCTGATGGGCATGTTTTTAGTCTATCACTGGCCCAGCAGGCTGGGGACATAGGAGCATAGGGTTGGAAACACTTTAGAGCTAGCACTATGACCTGCCACCTTCTGGAGCCCGCTGATTTCAGACAAGATAAGGTACATTCAGATTGGTGTAGTTGTAGACAGCCCACTGACTTCAAACAAGCTGTTCTTGTTTGCCTCAGTTTACCTCTCTACTAAGTGAGAAGGTTGCTCCAGACGTTCCCCAATGGTTCCTTCAACTCTGGTAGGTCTGTGCCCCTCCCCTTAAGATACCATGTCCTGGAAAGAGTGAGTTGAAGGTAAGGCTGTACCAGAATGCAATGCCCAAAGCATGTAGGGCATGTCTAGGTCTCCCCTTGGGGACTTTCATCTTTAGCATCTAGCATAGAAACAGCAGTGATGGGGACATTAATTTGAATAATCAAATGTTGGCTCTAAGGGGGCTAACCTCTCTGTGATTTCTGGAGTCCCTAAGTATGTTTGATTGTACTTACTTTCTTTTTATGTGTATGGGTGTCTGCCTGCATGTATGTTTGTGAACCACAATCCCTGCCTGGAACCTATAGAGGTCAGAAAAAGACATCAGATTATTGGGACTGAAGTGACAGATGACTGTGAGCCATATGAGTGTTGGGAATTGAACCCAGGACCTCCGGAAAAGTAGTCAGTGTTCATAACCAATGAACCATCTCTCCAGCCCATCTCTATGATTCTCAAATTCCCCTTCAGTAAGCACTCAGCCTCAGCTGATACCTCCAAGGTGTCAGGATGTGTTTTCCTCCAAAGACACTGAATTCTTAATTTTGAGAACCCCTTTCTTGTAAATCTCAGACCTCTTCAGGTACCTCAGTCTGTTGATCTCTGTCCCTGGGGATGCCCACCTTTCCTATGCAGCTAAGAACACACAGACCCTTTACCATCTTGCCCACTCTATCATTTCTCAGAAGTGGAAAACCAGATCTAGACCCATAGGAAACACGGGAAGTCCAGGCCTCGCCATTCTAGACATTCTACCTACATCAATAAAGAACATCAGACCTGTGTGGGGATGTTCTGCCTTCAACAGTCACTTGATCTTATGCTCACTGTCCACAAAGACCTCCACATGTCCTCCATTCTGTACCTGTACAGTTCTTAACTCTAAACCCAACAGACAAAATGATAAATATTTTAGTTAGTTACACACACATACACACACACTCAGAGACAGGATAGAGCCAAGACTTGAGCCTGTTAAAAGGAGATAATGGCCTCCTCCCCCATCATACGTGCAGGCTGACATAAAATAATAGAAGGAAGATACGAATAACTGCCCAAAGCTGTTATTCAGGAAGCTTGCTGAGGCAGTGGCTGGATGGGTGGGAGAAAGAGGTGTGGGGTGGGCCAAGGAAAAGGGGATGATGGAAGATGCTCAAGGATAAGGAATGTGCTGGTCCAGCCTGTAACTGCTTCTGCCCTTCATCAAAGCCTGAGCTAGGCACACACAGGGAGGGACCCAGCCTGTTTCTTCCACCCTGTGACAGGAGCATGGCATTCCTTGCCTAGGCTTGAAAAGGAGCCAAATCCTATTGCTGCTGACCTGGGCTTGGCCGTGGTGGTGATGCAGGGCTGAGCCCCCATTCCCGGGTCATGAGCGGCTCAGATATGGTTGAGGAACTGACAACCAAGGCCTTACACTCTGGTAGTCTGCTCTGGAGTAACTACCACACATACTGCAAGCTGTTCTTCCTCTCTGAGACTTGACTTCCATATGCAAATCAGGGCCAATAACAGGGCTATCCCACAGGGCTCTGTGAGACCTGAACAAGGTCATGTAGACGTTTAGAACAGAGCCTGGCTACACATGGCAAGAGTTATTACATTGCAGTGAGGGCAGAAGAAAGGCAGGAGGTTGACCCAGCACCTGCCCTCCAGCTTGGAGTTTCCCTGCTTGGTGTGTGTGTGTCTGTGTGTGTGTGTCTGTGTGTCTGCCTGCCTGCCTGCCTGTGTGTCTGTCTGACTCTGTGTGTTTGTATACTACTATGTAACTGTATGTGAGGTCCATGCCCATTGATGTATGAATCTCTGTGTGTGCTCATTTGCTCATGTGCATGTGGTGGTGGGGTTGCCTGCAGACCCTGGGAGTCATCCAGGAGGCTGCTCATCCAGACCGAACAATCCCATCTTACTGCTCCGGGTTTTCTCCTGAATATGTATCCCTCTGCTTTCTGGTTCTTTTCACCCTTTCCTGTTTCCAGGGGACCTCAAAGGCAGCCTGTTTCTTTCTTCTTTCCTGCACTTTCCCCGGTCCACACCAGCTCTTTCCTCCTCTAAGCCTCTGTTTCCCAAGTGTGCCCCACTTAGTATTCTTCAGGTGTGAAACCACCCTACTGTTCTTGCCACACCAATGACCACACCCATCCTGTGAGCCTGGAGTGTGTCATTCCAAGAGCTATTAAGGGCATTGTTCATGGCAAAGTCTAAGATGAACCCTGGGGCAAGGTACCTAAGGCCACTGGCCAGTGAGTCAACTGACTATGAGGGTTGTAACCTGACAGAGCAGGAGAGGACTGTAGGAGGGGATTCATCTGAGGCGCAAGGCCTCTAGGCCTCCATTATCTGAGTACTTACTATGTACCAGGAGCCTGGAGAGCTGATGGAGCCCTACAGCCACCATGAAAAGGACACTGTTCCTGTATCTGTTTCATATGAGGAAATGAGACCCAGCAGACTTTAATGACCTGCTTGAAGCCCCAAAGCCACAGGCTAGGACTAGAACCCAGCGTGAGGAAGAATTGGTGCTGGTCCTACACCTCAGGACCCACACTCTGTGTCTTATCTTCTCTGTCACAGGATAATGATGCCCCTTCCTGGGTCAGCAGAGTTATGAGACTATAATGCCCTTAGTGCCCCCACTGTGGTGTGTGCCATGTATGGCAGTCTGTCCTGGTTCATGTGTCACTCTCTGATGACCCATCTTACAGATCAAGAAATAAATTCCAGATTCTCACAAAGATCTAGCAACCCCAGCAGGAGTTGAAGGAATGACGTATGCGGGCTGCCTGGCTTACCTTTTGTTTCCTAATTCATCTACAGCCCTCAGTTTCCCTTTGCCTGAGGCTGAAATTGCCACTAGCAGCTTGGGTGCAATAGGACAGACGAACTGCTTTGTCCACTTCCACTCTGCTTCTAACAAACCCAGAAAAAGGATTCAAGGAAGCCAAAGGAGGTGGTGAGCCCAGGCATGGCTGGAACAGGAAGCTCAGTGGAGCATTAATCCTATGCCTCCGTCACTGACCACCCTAACAGAAGCAAGTCTGTTCTCTAAATGAGGACATTTCTTTGGGGGGAAAGCTGGTCTTGTGCAGCTCACATCCTGCCTGCCGAGCAGAACCTCAGTCAAGCTGATCCCCATGACTCCCAGGAGCAGCCCAGGGCAGGCCTACTTGACCTTGGCATTAGAGTAGCTATGAGTATTCAGCAGGCCTCACAAGGCCACTGCAGGCCTGCTAGATGTGCTGAGTTCCACAGGCAAGAACAGTGCCCCTGACCCTAGCCAGCTGCTTTCCTGGAGCTTGAGAAAGCTACCACCAGCACCAAAGAAACCTGTGCCTGCAGAAAAAGGTGGATGACTCTACCCAGCCAACCTGCTTGAGGGAACCATCCATATCCTGAGGGGGAAGTGCCCTTCCAGAGGAACAAGAACCCAGCTCCTTCCTCTACCTGCTGCCTCCTCAAGAAGGGGTCATGAGTTCCTCCCTACCCAAGGATGCTCTCCACCACTGTGAACCAAACGTCAGTGCCCTCCTCTGGGTACAGGATGAGATAAGAAAGAATGGTCCCAGAAGTTGCTATTTACAACAGAGCAGAGTAAGGTTTTGCCAAGAGCTGGTGATAAGAAAGTGCCCAGTACAGTGCCACGTATGACCACACTGAACTCATGTAAGAAGGGGCATGTCCCCAAGGATGTCATCTTAGACCAGCTCAGCCTGGAAAAGTGACTAGGATGCCTCTAAGGCTCCCTCAAGCCCCTGTAAGTCGTGTCTTCCCCCTCCCCTCTTCCTACCTGGGGTAAGTCCTGGTTCAGCATATTAATCACAGCCAAGTGGTTGGGAGCTAGGACTGAATGGCAGGAAAGGCGGGAGCCATGGCAGCTTCAGGACAGCTCCACCCGGCCCTCTCCACAATTCAAAGGAAGGCTGAGACCAGAGGAAGCACTTGAAATGCCACTCAGGGGACATTCTTTTTCCCAAGACCCTGCCTTTGACCTTGAACACCAAACCCACATTAAGAATGAGCTGGTCTTTTCACCTCTGCCAATGTTGCCCTTTGCTTTCCCAAACAGCACCTTCCACACACACACACATACACACACACACACACACACACACACACACACACACACATACACACACACACACACACACACACACACACACACACACACACACACACACACACACAAAGCATAGCAACTGGGCTTTCTCCTCTGAACTCATGGAATTGTAGTACTGCTAATTTGTGGAACCAAAAGACGGTCTCCACAGCAAGTCACATCTAGCTCTCAACAGCTAGAATGAGACTCTTTTTCTATATGTAAGGCAGGGTCTCCTGTATGCCATACTGGCCTCAAATGATATATATTGGATATGACCTCCACCTCATGGCCACTGGGATTACAGGCACACACCACCATTCCTGGCTTATTCAGTAATAAGAATCAAACCCAGGGCTTTATATATACATGTAGACAAGCACTCTATATATTCAGTTATATACTTAGTCCAAGAACCAACACTCTTGAGAGCAGTTTCAATGCTATAAAGCATAAAAAGATACAAAGCCCAAAATGACAGGGCCTAAAGAATTTTCTAGTTTTCATTCATTTTAGAAGAGTAAATCTCCTCACAGCTTAGAGATGCCGTTTATATATTTTCCCCAGTATAAGTAAAACTAACACATGCTCCTTGTTAAGATGAAAATTGGCAGTGTACAGGGCACTGTGACATGTGCTGCCAGTGGTATGCAGGACAGGCTTTGGAAGCACCGCCCTGACCCAACCATGTCATTGTAGGCAAGAAGACAAGAGACCAGGTGATGGGCAGGGCCCTGCATAGCAAGGCCTGGCAGGGCCACCACCTGAATAAGAAGCTAGTTCCTAAGAGGCTCATTCTTCAGGGAGAAATGGCCTTGGACTCAGGTTACCTAGCCCTCAGAAATGATCCTATTGGCCAAAGAATGGAGAAGGGAGGCCTTGTCTTTCCCCAGGCCTCCATTCTCATCCCAGCCAACCCATGCCATCTGCCTGAGTCTGGACAGCCCATACCCTAGTTCTCCTGATGGCCATGGACAAGCTATCTCATGGCTCAGCCTTGGTTTCCTTACATTGCAGGGCTATGGTGGCAATGTCAAGCTCCTAAAGGTGAGGGAACAGATGGAAATGGGGGCAGCAATTATCCTCCCTGTCTTCTGCTGCTCCATCTGGGAAATGGGAAGAGGACCCCACAAGTAAGGGAAGATAAAATGCGGCTGCAGGAAATGCATAGTAGAGGGCATCGAGCAGAATGGAGCCCAGTAAAGTAAGGACCCCCACGGGGCCAGGAGGGAGGTTGTGTGAGCCCTGTGAGTCAACACACTCTAACTTGGAGATGAGCACACACCCATTCATGCATGCATAGGACACACACGCAGAATCTTGACATCCTTTTGCACTCTGATGGCTCCTAGCACACACACACGCACACGCATACACACCGAGCACACCTTTGTGCATAGCTCTTCACCTACCCTGGAGCGCACAGGTCAGCCTACATCTTTTTTCTCCCAGTCCCAAGCCTCAGGCCAGGCGGTGTCCTTGTCCTGCTGCCTGGGAGGCACATATGGTTTCAGTTAGCAGCAGAGCGGGCATTTCCGTCCCAGACAGTGGGACCCTGCCAGGGCCCCAGCTCCATAGGAGCCCACAGAAAGGTCCACCTCAGCTCCCATTCCTCACTGGACATCCCAGGGACCTTTCTCCTCTGGAAAACTCCACAGTCCTTTCCTGCTGTTACCACCTCACCTGGAACTGGACTCTGCACACACTCTGGAGAGGAAGCCGGCTGTGCCCAATCTCTGTCCACAGCAGCTCGCTGCCCACCGCCTGCCCGCCTGCCTCCTCTCTCTGCTGTCTCTAGCAGGCTGAACGGGATGGGAGGAGGGCAGGGTGTCAGGGGGCGGGCGGGAGGGAGGGGAGGGGGCGTGTGGAAATGAAACTTTAATAACAGAGCCCCTTTTGTTTCCAAGCATATGGGATATTTCATACATGCTGAAGACATTAGCCGTCTATATTTTTAAGGGCTCAGGCAAAAGGATGAATAAATACAGCCCATGTTCTGCTCAACAAACACACACATGCAGAGTGCTGACTTCTGGAGCATTTCAAACCCCAAAGAAACAGCCCCAGTGACACCAGACACTTCAGAATAAACATGTTTCCAAGTCTTTGGCTTTGCCTGACCCTCTCTTGGAACCACCTGAAGCCTTGGGGCTCCGCTACTCCTGTACCACCTATCCTTGGGTCTCTCTATCTTCTCTATAGGGGGAGGCGAGTTCCTGGAATTCAGCCCATCCTATCCCCTTTCCCAGGACCCCCAGCTCTCAGCCAGATCTCAAGTGTCAGAGTTCCAAAAGAACTTGGAAATCTCTGCCTTCCTCACTGTACAAACCGGGGCCAAGGCCCAGAAATGGGCAGGGACTTGCCTGAGGTCACACAGCAAACACATCAGGATCCTGGGCCAAGGGGCAGTGATGCTTCCTTCAACAGGCAGATGCCCTATTTACTCACCTCAAGGTTAAAGGTGGGAGACCCCAGAACCTGGAGGCAGGACCAGTGTGTGGACCGGGAGCATGCCCGCCTCTTTTTCCCACTGGAACGCTGCTCTGAGCACTGCCCCCCGACACACACACCAATTCTGGGCACCCATCCAAGGGCACCGTCAGCAGCGCTAGGAACAGGGCCCGCCCCAGGAAATCCCCTTCAGGCCGGCAGATCCCAACAGGCCTGGAGGCTTCAGGTGTGAGAAAGCCTCCCTCTATGGTAGCTCAGCTCCCACTCATGTGCCTTCATTCTATCCTCCAGGAAGAGAAATGGGCCCAGAGAGGGCTAGGCCTTGGAGCAGGTAAAGCAAGATGGTGGCAAGCCAGGAAATAGAAGCTTGACTTCTGGAGCCTGTGTGTGCTGCATGACTGTGCAATTGAATAGCCTTCAGCTCCCTTCAGGCGAGTCCTTGCATGGTGCCACACAGAGGTTCATCTCCCGGTGTTCAGTTGCCTCTATGCCTATTGGAACCCAGTCTCTTCTTGCCAGCTGTCTACTCATCCATTATCTAAGTAGTTAGCATAAGGCATGACACTAAGAACCCATAATGAACACAAGTAATTAAGAGGTTGCTTGAATCCTTCAGTGGGTTCCATTTATGACCATGCCTCTGCAGCAGTCATACGCACTCAGTACAGAGAGGTCTCAGCCTCCATCTGCTCAGAGAACCTTCCAAGATATGCTTTGCAGTAGCCTCCACTATTCATCTATGTTGGTAAATTACTCAGGCTCAGGGATTCTTCTTCCCCAGCTCACGTGAGTTTTCAGTGCAAGCCTGGGCCTCCAGCTACAGTCTCTTGACTTCAGACCTGGCTCCTATGACCCTAATGTCACTCACTCATCACTTATCCCCAGCTCTGATCCAGAGACTGCAGAATCATTACCACCCTACTGAGAATCTCTTGATTTAATAAAGCCTGTGTGGGCCCGTCTGCCTAACCTATTGTTAGGCAGCACCGCTAAGGTGTCTGTGGAAAATGACACTGGGCTCAGAGGGGAAGATCTGAAATTTTAGCCTCACCCTGCCATCAGTGACCTGCAAGAATCCTTCTAAGAACATCTTTTCTTTCCTCATGAACAAAGTAGACAGAACCATCTGAGTGATAAAAGACCCTATGTAGAGGGTATGAGACGTACTCTCACCTCCGTGGTGGTTTCCTTCTCTGGAATTTCATGCTGTACCTGGATCCTGGCATTAAATTTTGTCTGGGTTCCAACAGGTCCTAACTGGTCTCTTTGCACCTGGGTGGTCCTCAATGTAACCTTCAGCCATCACAGAGTCAGGCTCCTGAGGGAGTCATTCCATCTTTTATACCCCAACAGCAAGCAGACATCAGCTCTCATCACCCTAGATGAACGGATGTATGGAGGGAGATGCATTTGAGAGCCCACCTTTCCCACTCAGATCCTCTGGTCTCCAGGATGCCAACCATCACACAATCCATTCCACTTCTGTCCACAGCTCTGTGATGAGAGGTGTCCATGAGCTCTAGACACAGGCATAGAATTCTGTTCTATGAGTTCAGAGCCTTTTTGAAAGAGGCTTCCTGTGAGTTCTGGGGCTGTGCTCTGCATTAGGACATTTTCCAGGTGAGGAGCAATTGTCTTGATTATGATCATTTCATACAATGATAATAACCCTGCCTTGCTGGCACCGTGGAATGTGTTTTGTGAGCACTGTCCTTTCCTGGCAGTTTTTTCACACTGGGAGGAGGCTAAGCTTCACGCCTAATGGCCCCAGCTTGTCCCTTTCAGAGCAGGTATACAAGCATGGCCACCAGCTTCAGCCTTGGCTCTCCACTATGGCACCACCTTCCTCTAGTTCCTCTGTCATGCAAGACCCTTGGGGAGGGAGGTGTGGCCTCAGACTATTCTTTCTCTAGGCAACAGAACTGATCACAAGACTTTGATCTGAACTGGCATCGTGGGCATCTGCCTAGCTCTCCACTCAACTGGTGTTGAGTAGGTAGGTCCTCAGGGGGAATGCAGACTGCAGTCAGTGTGGCCCATGTGCAACCTGTAATAAGCCTGTCGCCTATCTCACCAGAGGGTTGTGATCTTCACAGGCATGGTGCCACTACTGATGAGCATGTGATCTTTTCTCTCTCTCTCTCTCTCTCTCTCTCTCTCTCTCTCTCTCTCTCTCTCTCGACAAATTTTTTAAAAATGTATTTATTTATTTATTTAAAGTATATGAATGCCCTATCTGCAGGGGGCATTCGATCCCTCTATAGATGGCTGTGAGCCACCATGTGGGTGCCGGGAATAGAACTCAGGACCTCTGGAAGAGCAGCCAGTGCTTTTAACCACTGAGTCTCTAAACATGCCTGCTGTTTCTAATTCAAGCCTGTTCATCTTTCCTTAGGCTACCTGGTGGTCCCTTACTAGGAAGTCTTGACAGTGGTGACAGACTGATGTGCATGGTGCACTGTGCCCAGAACTCCTAAGCTCTGATCTTGTTGGATATGTTGGGAGAGGTGGAGAAAGAGGTGGGGGTGAGGTGGTGGGAAGGCCTTAGGCTCAGAACAAGGTGTCCAGTGGAGAGTTTGAACAGGAAGATCCAGAGCCCTCTGACCCCACAGGAAAATGGCAGGAAGTATCTTGATTTCCCAAAGGAGGATCCTGAGACATACCCCAGTGTCCTCAAATCTTCACCGTCACAGCTTTGCAAACACCAGCTTCACCATCAAGGTCTCCTATCAGGGTTCAGGATGTGAATGAGACAAGGAGAATTCCATTTGCACTGGTTTGTGGGCACGATCCATGGACCAACTTCCATTTTCCTACAGCTTCTGTGCCTGTGCATGAATACATAGAGGCTAGAGGTGGAGTGTCTTCCTCAGGTATCCTCCACATTATTTCTTGTGACAGGGTTTCTCACTGAACCTGGGACTCACTGATTGACAGGGCTGGCTGGCCAATAAGCTCCAGCGGTCTAGCTTACTTATCTGGTTTGAGGATGGGGTACTTGTGTCAGTACAGAAAGTATGAGCCTTACTGGGCCTTTGTTCTTTACTAAGCTGGACACTGCTCTCCAGACCTCATCTACCCAGAGAACTCAAGAGCTGTGAGAGGAGGCAGGAGCTCTCACCCCCGAGGAACAGCCTGCACCAGGGCCCCCTCTGACACATGAGCTGTCCTGATCACATCACAGCAATGGAGTTTGCTTTGGGGATAAATTCCATCCAGATGTGTGGAGGGTGGGGTGACTTCCTGAGCAGAGTGGGCTGGTGCACTGATATGTGGGGCCACACAGCCAGTTTGCCAGTGCCCAGGAAGCCCAAGGTAGTGCATTGTTTTCTGGAAAAGCCAAAGGAGGGATTTCAAGGTCAAGTTCTCTGTGTCTAACCTTGGTAGGCACAGGAAACTGAGGCCCAGAGCAGCAAGGGACTGATCCAGGTGACGAGTGGATTTGGTGGGTCAGGACCCCAGATCTTTCTGGCAGGAGCTCTTATGTCTGGAGAGTTTTACATGAAAACTGGCTGGGTAGTCTCCTCCCTGCCAAAGTCCCCAAGGAGCCTTGGATTAGGAAGGCAGAAGTGGGGGTCATGAAGTAGACACTCTGTGGTTTGGGGAGCTCTAATCACCTCCAGCTTGGACCTCTAAACCAGAGAATACTCTGTATTCCATCTGCAGGGGTCATGGGAATAGCATGAAGGACAAGGCGTCAGGAGCAGGCCTGTAAATGACATACCTCTCCCTTTATCTGCTACCTTGGACAGTTGAGGGGAGCCTGTGGCCTAGGCCTCTTTCTTCAGGGGGGACTCACTATGCGTCTCTCCTTTGACTTCCACCAGGCCACATACCTTCCTGACTCCTTTGGGCCAACTTACTGGAAGACAGGAAGAAGCCAGTCAGCTTGCGGGGGGGGGGGGGGGGGGGGGGGGGGGGGGGGGGGGCATGAGAACTTAGAATGAAAGGAAACAAGGGGGGATGGGTAAAGGGGGATTGGGAAGGGAATTTTTGCCTCCTGCCTCATGTTTTGGCTGACTTAGTGTGAACATGTCTAGGCGTCTTATCGTGAAGGCCGGCACAGTCTGCCCAAGGATGAAAATAGTGTCTGCAGCAGGGGAAAAAATACATCTTGATTAAACATCCCTTTGGAATAGCACTGGGGGTCTCTTATCAGCAGGCAGCTGGGCCCCACATACCTCTGCCTGCCTGCCTGTCCCAAGGCTCCCACCCTCACTCTGCCCTACTCCCCCCCCCCCATCATGCCTCCCCAGCAAGCAACCTCTGTAGAAGCAAAGCAAAGACTCACCTAGTCCCTGCCACTGTCCTTGAAGCTGTATGGCCCAGGCCAAATTCTTTCCCCTGTCTGGGTCTCAGTTTTTCTTCATTAAAAGTCAGGAAGGGAGGGGATGGAGCAGATGGTGTCTAGAGACCTTTCCAGTATTAACACTTTGTGATTCTGACATTTTTATAGTTTGTCATTCTGTGGAAATTTTTTTTTGAAGTTTACCAGCCTCCACCCCACTCTGGATGGACTAAATGTCTACAATCTAGAACTTCCGAGTCCCTATCTCTCCCATGAGACCCTTGAAGCACTTGCCTAAGCTCTGGTCAAGGCACTGAGCCCTGAGCTGCCAAGACTCACCAAAGGGTCCTTCTGGGCTGTATATGAAGCAGCGAAGACCAGCAACATTTTTAAGGCACAAATGTTTTTCTCCCTCATGATACATTTTCCATGAAAATCCATACAGAAAGTAAGCAGTTGAAACACAGTGTCTACTCTGCCTAGCCCCCTCCAGTACATTCTGTCTTCTAGGCCCCTGACCCTCTTCTGTAGCCTCCAGGAACCCACTGATATCCCTTGAAGACTTTAGGCAAAGTGGACAGAGATGAGGCCAGAAGGCATCTACAAACTAAGTACCTTTTTCTCTGAGCTGTGATGCTATCACCCGAGGGCTGAGCTCGCTGGGCTCCCCTCCCCAAGTTGCTGGGGGATCAGCAGGAAAAGTCTCTAGGGATGTACTTAGAGGATAGAGTTGCTGATAGCAATAAACTTCAAACCCCACATAGCTGGAAGAGAGGCTAACACAATGCAATGATAAATGTTTGAGACATGGATAAGCTAATTACCCTGTCTGATCATATCTACCCACTGAAATACTGTCCTTTACCTTATAAATACATGTAATTATTGTGTCAATTAAAGGGAGAAAATAAGAAAGTAGTCTACAATCCAAAGAACACAATGGTGATGTTTATGGGGAGTTTGGAGTCTGTAAATATGAGACTAAGGAGGGTCTCTACTGGCCATCTGTCAAATTCTTCTTTTTATAATTAGGAAAACTCAGGCTGAAGGTGAGTGAGGGGTACTTGGCAAAGGTCAAAAGCAGAAGTATGGTCAGAGCAAAAGCCTTCTGTCAGAAAAGCCTATCCACAGGTGTGGGGGGGGAGTGGGGGCTGGCATTTAGCAGTTTAGAGGTTCAATATGACTCTCTTGAGATATTTAGAATCTCGGCTCCCCTTGCCCAGGCTCCTAGTCCTGAGACACCGGATTGAGGAGAAAACCTCTTTATGAGGCAGCTAGGTACAGCTCTGAGCCATGATAAACACCTTTCTGTCCCAGCTGCCCCAGCCCTGCCAGCCAGCCATCTGCTGCAGGCCACAAGTCTCAGCCTGTGAACAGGACTCCACAGAGCACCTCTGTTCTCTATCTGTCTCAGTGGCACACGTGTGATGGTGTGCAGGAAGGCCAAAGGCAAGGCCAGGAGCAGCTGAGGCAGAATCTGCCTCACATCTGACTTGAGCAACACCTCCCTATCTTGCCAACGCTGGAGCTTCCTCTCCTGCCCCCCTCCGGGCACCTATTTAGTCCCCAGCTACCATTTACTAACAACTCTGCCTGTTACTATCTGAACTCAGACACTGCTTAGGCCTCAGACACTTTCCTATCCCTGAACTTCAAGCAGTGCTAACTAATTAGAGCTGACAAATTCAGAGAGATAAGCCAGGACACTCAGAAAACATTTAAAAAGATGCAAAAAAGTGAGAAACCAGGAACTGAGCAACCACAGGGCCCAGGACTCCATGGCTCTGCCTGCAATCACCACATACTGAGCCTCACAAGAAGGGTGGCTCCCTCCCTGCCATGACCCCTTCTAGAAGCAAACCCATCTCTTCTTGCTCCGGTATCATACTTGTAGTGCTGCTCCGGGCAAATGCCCCAGATCCCATCCCAAGACTGAGCTATAAAGTCAACTCAAAGAACTGAGTCTCTTCAAACTCCCAGCAGGCCTCCAGCCCAGATGGCAACTAAGGATAGTGGTTAGTACCGGGGCTGAATGAATGCAGTGCTCAGTAAGTGACTTCTATTAAGTCCAAGAAAACCTTTCCTACAGTAAAGATGCTCCATGCAAAGAGAAGCCTCCAGAGATAATGAGCTCCATTGCTAGCAAGACCCCAATGCCAAAGGGGTGCACAGGGGAGGGTGAAGATGTTCAAGGAGATAGCCTCAAAGGTCTTTCCTGTCTTGGGAGGCGCTGTGGGGGACAAATATTTAACACTCATGCTTTCAAACCGAACATTCAGACACAAGCCCTCTGTCCTCTGAAAGCTGAGTCAAACCATCTCCCCTGAGGCTGTCCTCTATCTATAGGCCAGCCAACCTCCAGAGCCAGCCCCAGTGACGCCTTGTCCCCAACATGCCTTTCAAAAACTCCCCCCAGCTGAAATGCTCTTTCCTACCTTCAACTCCTCAAAGCTGCATTCAATGGTCCTAACGCAACCTTGAGTCAGAACAGACTTTCTCAAAATTATTTTTGATGACACAAAAATACCACATGGAAACATCTAACTTCTTAGCCATGAGAAAGTTGTTCCTTTAAACAATTTATTCTTGGGCTAGAGAGATGGATCCGTGGTTTAGAGCATGTGTTGCTCTTCCAAAGGACCCTGGTTTAATTCCCACGTGGTGGTTCACAATCATTTCTAACTCCAGTTCCAGGAGATCCCTCTTCTGACCTCTGAAGGCATCAGGCACAGACATGGCACACATACATATATGCATGCAGAACACTCAGATACATAAAATAAATCTAAAAAATAATTTTTAAAATTTTATTGTATTCACAGAGGGTAGGGTCACCAGATTTAGCAAGTAAAAATGCAGCTGCCCCATTAAGTCTAAACTGGAACATTTTTTTTTTCAGTGTAGGTATAAGTATGCACTATTCAAAATGTACTTATACAATAAAATTGTTATTATTGGGCTTGGAGTATAGTTCGGTGATAAAACAGCTTGCCTAGAAGGCAAGAGATCCAGGTAAAGTTCGATATCCAGCACCATCAACAAAATAATTAGCCACTGTCCATTAGTGATGGGGTCTTGTCTACAACAATAGAGCTCACCATCTCTGGAGGCTTCTCTTCACATGATTAATAAAAATTTCATCATGTTCTAATATTCAAGTTTAACTACAGCTCTTGCATTTTACCTGGCAGGTATAATGGAGAGAATTCTTGATCTCTAACAGCCCACATATGTGTTCATTTCCCTGTTTTAAATCGTAGTGAAAGGAATCTCAGGCACTAAGCAACATTTAACATTGTCCTGTTTTTATTACATCTTACCTATATAGTTGTGAGGTGCTGGCAGCCTAGAGTCTTCCATTTACAGCCTCAATCTCACGTTTCTTTTGAAATAAGTGTATTCAAGGTGTTTAAAGTGACTCAGTCTAAGGGAAAACGTTACAAGCTAAACAAGGATAAGGTAAAGCAGGATGCTAGTGCCCAAGAGACCAAGGCTTGGGCTCATCTGTAAAGGTGCTTCTCTTTTTTTCTCCTCTGGGAAGCAAGAGCCCTGGTCCTCTGGCTCCAGCGAACATTCAGGCTATAGGTCTGGGAGGCCTTCAGGAAGTGCCAGAGCCTGCACTCTAAGATTGCAGGGGCGAGGTCCCAGCCTACTCTCCATCACCAAGTCCCTGGAGCCCCTTTATACAAAACAGCCTCCCTGGCCAGCTCGACTTCAGAGACTGTTTTTGGAGAAGGCAGCCGCCAGGCACTTCTCACAGTGTTTCCAAGTCAAATCCAAATCTTTCAGCTTTGCCAGGAAACCCCCCACCCCACCCCCTTTCGACTCTGGCTGCCTCCAAGAGTCAGTTGCGGGCTTCCAGATGCTGCCCCCACCTACCAGGCCCCTTCCGGCCCAGACAGAGCCAGCCCCACCCCCCCACCCCTGCCTGGCACCTTCTATTTATCCTCCCTAACCCCCTCCAAGCCTGGGGCTCTGAGCAGGGAACTGAAAGCTGTGGAATTAGAGGCAGGCAGTTAGGGATAGGGCCAGAGCAGGAGTTAATTCTTTTGCACCAAGAGCCCAGTGAGTCCTCAGACCATGCTAGTGGGGAGGCAGTTAGGTAGCTTTTTCTCAGAAACCCCTTCACCACACCTTTGTCATCAATGGTCACAAGCCGTTCTTTCTGAGTCTTTAACACACTAGAGACTTGTGCAATAAACCTCATGATCTCCCTCTCTCTCCATGGCAGAAATGCTCAAGGTGCATTGCCATTTAAAAAAAAACCAAAAAAACTCAAGGCTGATCCACTGTGTTAATTATCTTCCCTGTTCCATACACAAGGGACAGAATTCAGGGTTTGGGCCTAGGTAGGGTGACTGCTGATACCCACAGATAACCACCGCCCTCGGCTTCAGGGCATCAGTGCTCAGAGTTCCAGGAAGTGACATAAAAAGGTGACATATTACAAAAGCTGCTAGGCTTGTATGATACTGGTAGCTTCATGCTCTTCCCTTTCAAAATGGGGCCTGGGACAACGGCCCCTTGCCCTGACTGGGCTCCACTTCTCATTCTGGGTTCTCTCACAGGGCATTTCAACTCAACCGGGAACCCACAGTTTCAGCTGGAGTGGATCCTGGAGAAGACATGGGAGAAAGGCCTGGGACCGTCTCTAGCTGCCTACCCTTCTTGATCCTCAGCAAGATGTGTCTCCCCCAGGCGGAGGCAGGCTCGGCCCAGACATCAAAGAGTCTATGCGGCTGGGGCTTTGAAGGGAGCCTTGGAGAGTAATAGGAAACATGAGGATGACACTGTGACCCAGCCCAAAACGCAAGACTTGGAAAAATGAAAAGAAGGAACTTCTGGCAGCCCTCCGTGTGGGCTTTGGCTGAACTCGGCCCCTCGCAGCTGCTGGCAGCCTTTCCTCTCCCCCTGGATGATGTGGGTCCTTGCATAGCCCAGGGGCGGGGACTTCTCCAGCTCTATTCACCACACTCCTCTCTTGCTCTGCAGAAAGTGTCACAGACAGCACCAGAGCTCAGGACTTGGAATGAGTTCATGGAGACTCAGAATAAACTCACTTGAAGATCCTTTAGCCCATTGAGACTCCATGGCTCACAACTCCCTGCCAAAGGTACCAGCAGCAATTAACTAGCCTGTGCAGCTGAGACTCTGCTGGCATCTACTGAAGCTGATGCACATGCCTCCTGGACTGCAATAGCAGCTTTAGGAAGTTATCAGGCATATGGGCCGAACCATATGCTCAAAGATGCTTGTACCAGCAGGTATCTACTGCATCCATGGAAAGAAGCAAAAGACCAACAATATTATCAATTCACTTGCATGTTGCCCATGCTAGGCATGCACCCTACCACTGAGCTCCACCCTTCCATTTTACAAGCAGGGGTATATTATACATTTTGTCTAATGTGTGCTTCGGCAATTATTCCTAACCAGCACCTACAATCAGTGTTTCGCCTTCATACACTCAGCTGTACCATTTGGGTTTATTTTCCTTTTACAGTGGTTATGCAACGTGAAATTGTTAATGTCAGAAGCACATGGAAGCTTTTTATAGAAACATCATTCTCTCTTTATAAAGTCCAGAGGTCAGCCTGGCTTTATGGCCTTGCGAGCACTGCCCCACCTCTCCCTGCCTGCACCCCAGTCTAGCACAGCTGTCATGTGACTCCCCAGCCCAACATACATGGTCAACAGAAAATCCCCTCTTTCCATCCAGACTCCATAGCCCTCTGTATTTGGGGGTCAGAAATATTTCCCCCACCTCCCTCCAGCCCCAAGACAGGGTTTCTCTGTGTAACAGCCCTAGATGTCCTGGAACTTGCTTTGCTGGCCTCAAACTCACGGAGATCTGCTTCTGCCTCCTGAGTGCTGGGATTAAAAGCACATGTCATCATGCTCCCTCTCAGAAATATCTTAAGACCTACTTATTAAGACCACAGCCACCACAGAGACCCCTTCCTTTCCCCCACCCTGGCTGAGAGAAGCATCCTCCAGCTAAAGAGTGGCAGGAGTCCTGGGCACTGTGCACATTCTAAGCAAGGCATGTGGAACCACAAACCTAAGGGGCTTTTCACAACACACCATCTAGGATGTTCCTAAGATGGAGATATGGGAGGTGACCAGGCTGGCTCCAGAGAGAGATTACAGCTGGTCCTCACACCTAGACTTCACTTCACCCCAGGATTTGGATCCACTTTGTTAGCTCTGTGGGTCTTTGGGAAAGGGGTGAGAAAGGGTAGCTAAAATAGGTCTGGCACACGCAACAGGACTTCTCAAGAAGCAAAAGGGATGCTAGATTTGTGCCCAGTAGAGTTCTAATCTTTTCTTTCAAAGGAAAAGTAGAATTCCAATAGCTTGTCCCAGGTCACCCAGAAACCCAGAAGATACCGGCTGAGACTAGAACTTTGACCATATTCTAGAGGAGGCCTTTTTGTAGCTGGTGGAGAAGCATTAGGGTCACCTAATTTTCTGTGTGAACTTGGACTAAGATATGTTACCTCTCAAAGCATAAGGGAGTTGAGGTTCATAAATGTCTCTTCTGATTATAATGCTGACTTGAGCTTCATTTCAGCAAATCAGTAAAGAAGCACCCGGTTCTCACAGTTTAGAATTTCATGCTTACTAACCGGCTCCTAGTCTAATGCCCTTGGGCTCCTCTCTCACAGTTCTCTGTTACCTTCCCATTTTCCCATCCACCTTCCCAACATCCATGGTGTGTGTCCATCTTTTTACTTAATCAGCCACTGTCCTCCCACACATTCAGCTTCCCACTCACTTCTTTATCTATCCATCTACCCACATTCATCTACACATCAATCGGCCCTTTGTTCGGCAAGTATTTCTTGGGTTCTTATCATACTCTGAGGCCTGAGGATACTTTGAGGAACATAACAGACACATCTGCCTTCTCAGAACTTTTAACAACAAGGCACATAGGATTAGTCTAAGCATACCACAGCTCAGGGTATAGTCAGAAACTGAGGCAGAAGATGCTCAACTGTGGAAACATTGTTGAGAAGGTGACCTGTGTCTGTGCAGAAGGAGATACCTAAGTATGACAAAAGGCTTGCTAGAGCTGGTGGTCATGGATTGGACACTTTAAGGAAGAGGTTCAGGATGCTTCTGTCAAAATCACCTACTGATTCCTGGGGTTTAAGTGAGCATATCACAGTACCAGACTCTCAGGCTCCACCCTGTGAAGCCAGCTGGTAATAGTAGGTTTCTCTCCACCCATATCATTCTCCAGCCCACAATCCCCTCTGCCCACCATAGTCAAGGGCAATCTTGCATAAACTCACCTCAGCAGGCCTGGAGCACTGGCCAGCAGCCATCACACATGCCAAAGACCATGATGCTGAGTACCGAGGACCTTCGGGTGGTACAATCCCTAGGACTCTCATGGCTCCTCCTTCCATGTGGGCTGGTTTATGATGCCAAAGAAACCTTTGCCCAGCTTAGAGCCTCTGAAGCTACTGGCAGACTCTAATGAGATCCCAGACCTGGGGACATGGAACTAGACTGACTCGCTGGAATCTCTTAAGAAGGAAGGGATTGGAGGATGCCCTATCCCTTGGCTGGTACCAGAATTCCCCAGGCATTTTCACCCTCTCTACACCGGCTCAAACAATGTCCACCATCCAGAACCAACCCCTCTTCTCCCATGATCTTCAAGCCCTTCTTACTCCCCGCAACTTGTCCAAGCCCTCCTCAGACAAGGCAGCCCAGCCTAGAGGGAGAGTTCCGATTTTGATAGCACAGACTCCACTTTCAGTGGCTGAACCTTCTGTGGTGACAAAATAGCAGAAGAGAGTCATCATCGTCAAAGAAGGTGCCTGAGGCTTTGGAGCCTTGGCCAGTGTCAGAGCTGCTTTGAACTCAGACTTCAGTGTCTCAGCCTGAACTAGAAGACAACATATGCCACCTTGGCTTGCTGGTTCTCCTGCTGAGCTGCCAGACAAAAGCCCTGACCTGGCAGAGGGAGCTTTCACGGTTTTGTCTGGCTCTGTCACTTGGTCCTTGTATGACCTTGAACAAACCCCTTCCTCCTGCACCTATGTGTGTGGTGTGTCGTTTCTGTACGGTGTATGGTGTGTGTGGTGTGTGTGCCAGTATGTGTGTTGTTTGTATGAGTATGTGTATGTGTTGCTTGTGTATGTATGTGTGGTGTGTGTGTATGTGTGTGTGTATCTCTGTGTGTGGTGTGTGTTTGTGTGTGTGTATGTGTATATTGTTTGTGTGTATGTGAATGTCTGTGTTTGTGTTTCTGTGTGTGTGTGTGGTATGAGTGTGGTGTGTGTGTGTGTGTGTGTGAATATTTGTGTGGATGAGTTATTGGGTTCCCGGGACCAGGAGACTGGTTCCCATCCTCTCCAGAGCCCAGTGCCAAGCCTAGTGCCAGGCACACAGCAAACAGGTTCTGAGGTCGGTTTGAAAGGGCAAAGAAGGACAGAGGAGAGAGAGTTGGGAAAAGAACGGACTCAGTAGTTTGTGGTGACCTCCACCTCCTTCCAGTTAAGTTCAGAGCTGGGAAATAAACACAAGAAACTAAGAAGGTGGTGTATAGCCTGGATTTACTGTGTCTCCAGCTGCCTGGATGTGGACAAGCTAGGTCTGTTCAGCTGTGTACCAAGGGCCGGGTGAGGCATGAGGGGTGGTGTGTGGCAAGTATTCAGCCTGAACGGAGGCAAGTAAGGAGACCAAGAGAGCAGGGTGTGTCTGAGTGGATGAGAGGTGGTGTATATAGGGTGGGGCTCCCTTGTTGCACACCTCTGTGACCTTAGTCAGGTGAGTTCGGCAGCTTTGTGTAACAGAGCTAGCTAACAATGGGGGGCGCAAACAAAGCCCAGGGAAAGACCAGCACTCAGTGGCGTGTGAGCAAACAGTAAGCCAAGGAATGCGTTATTCAGTGTTATTCTTATTGCGCTGTCTGAGTGTGGTGACGTGTGCAATGAGGCAATGGAAGTACAAGTGCATGCGTAGGGCAGAGAAGTTGCTGACAATGGTTGATTTGTGTGCAGATAAAGGAAAGAGTGTGTGCAGGCGAATGCCATCATGAAGGAGCTGGTTCTGCTCAGTTCTTAGGATTCTTGAGTTCCATGGAACTTTGAACTATCATCTCCCAGTTCAAATCCCCCCCACCCCCAACTTCCTCTCAGTGGTACAGCTCATGCTGCTTTGTTAGACATCCATCTCCCCAGAGAGGGGCTTCCTTAGTTACCCACTCCTAAGCTAAGCTGGGTTGCTCTCACCTTGGCCAAGTCTATGGCAGAAAGTACAATCCCTGAGTGCTTTCAGAGTGAGAACAGGCCAGATTGTCAAGGAACTCCTGTCATCCAGGCTGTGTAAACAGAAGACAACAGTGATACTGGTTTCCCAGCTCCCCAAAGGGAAAGTGTAAGCCAACACAACCCATAGTGTCTTCAGTCCCCAGCACTTCCCCGCCCTGTGGGAGGCATGTGTTTTGGGACCTCCAGGAAGGTTTTTGCCACCTAAGTCACAAGCCACCCTCCTTCAGAGGTGGAGCTGGGACATGGTGGGCATTACACTAAGAAGCACCAGAGCTGAGGAGGGAGGTCTGCACAATGAGCTCAGCTGGTTTGGTTTGGCAGCTTTGCTTTGTGGAATCTATCATAAGAAAGCAATGCTTGTATGTTCAAAGACGCATGTTCAGAGTCAGTGCTGCCTGTCTCTATCGGCACGGCTTTGAAGGCACAGGTGCCCAGGCACACAGGAAAGCCCTGAACCGAGTGGTACAGATTTGCATCTCGTATGCCAGCAGAAGTTCACAGCATTCTGTGGAGTGGGCAAGAGTTTACAAGGATAGGCAGCAATGATAAACCCATTTTTATGCACACCTAAATATTTACACATATAGACCTTAATATAAGAATTTATACTGGCCTGCTGGCAGTAAATTACACCGCACAGCGCATTTTGTTATGTTGATTTTTATTTTGTTATTTGTCTGAAACAGAGTGTCATATAGCTCAGTTGACCGTGAATTTACTAGGTAGTCAATGATGACTTTGAACTACTGATTTTTCTTTCTCCCAAACGCTGGGGTTACAGATATGAGGCTTTCCATCTGGTTTATATGGTGCTGAGGACACTGAAAATTCTAGACAATCCACTCTACCTACTAAGCCACATCCTTAGCCCTGAATTTTGCTTTTAGTTGGGTTAGTGGAAGTTGAGCCTTAGTCCTCAAAAATGCTAGGCACGTTACTACTGAGCTATATTCTCAGGCATATGTGATAACTCCGGGTGATACTTAGTTTTTATGTTCTCTCTGTCTCTCTGTGTGTGTCTGTATATACACAAATGCTTTCTTCTAACTATTGTTTGTTCAATACTAAAATCACAGGAAAGCACAGAGATGAATCTTGGTGCTTGAGACTAGCTCATGGAACCATACACTCTGGGTCTTTCATGGTACATTCTAGAATCCGCCTTTAGATTTATACTCCAACTAACAAATCCAGGGGCCTCAGATGGGTCAGCCCATTCCCAAAGGTCTCAAGTCCTGGAGCCCCTGTGGCTCCAGCCAGAACAACTCAAGAATTTGGGGCAGTCAGATTCTCTCTAGTACTGAGATCACTTTGCTGGGCAGCTATGCACCTTGACGGGGTAAAGACTACCACCCCCAGGGTAACATAGTAACCGATCACAACCAGCCACAGAACCAAAGCTCCCTCAGCCCAGTTGCAGAAAAGATAGAGAAACCCAACATCTGGGCAGCTGCCCTCTGGCTCACTGTTAGCCTGCCCTACCCCCACCTAAGTTCCCAAAAGGCTGGGAACATCTGGCTGCTGGCCTTGGGGGCTCCAGGAGGGGTGAGCAAGGGGCTTCCTTCCACCAGGCCCGGAGGCTGCCGTGGTGTAAGGCACATCAATCAAAGGCTGCAGAGCTAGCTGGTGCTGGAAGAGAAGCCGACTCCTTTCCCACCCCCTCCCTAGACATTCCTATGTAATGGACTCTCCTTTCCTGTTCATTTATTATCAGCCTACAGAGCTCTGCCAAGCCCAGTCTGCAGACTCAAACTCTATCAGTCCTGCCTTCTTCCCCTGGGGGACTGGGAAGAGCATCAGACCCTAATGCTCACTTGTATGTGACAGTGCTTCCCTGCTCTACTCACAGACCTGCCTCAGGGGCCAGCTCTGTTAAACAGTTTACAGAGGCATCTTGCGTGTCCCTGCTCGTGAACTGAATGTCTTCTCACTGCCTGTGCTAACAGATGAGAAACTCAGTTCAGAAATACTGGGTCACTGGTTTGGGAAGTACGGTCATTTTAACTGGGGTAATGTGTCTTCCAGGCCATGCACAGATGGTATTTTCCATCTAAATATAGGTATTTCTAGAAATACCTTTATAGCTTCATAAGTTCTGTGCTTCTTCTGCTATGCCTATGGATTTTGTTCTTTAATTTCACTGTGGTTATAATTGTTTTCTTAATCTTGGATTGTTCTTTATGACTATGCAGAAAATACAACTCATATTTTCTGTGTTTATCTTGGTACCATATTAAACTTACTCTTTTTTGTTTGGTTGGTTTTGGTTTTTCAAGACTGGGTTTCCCTGTGTAGTCCTGGCTATCCTGGAACTAGCTCTGCAGACCAGGCTGGCCTTGAACTCAGAGATCCATCTGTCTCTGCCTCCCAAATACTGGGATTAAAGGTGTGTACCACCACTTTTTGTCTTAAATTTATTCTTTTAAAGATTTGTTTATGAGAGGGACAGACAGATAGACTGTGGGTACATGGGTACCATGACATGTGTGCAGAGATCAAAGGACAGCTTTTAAAGCCTGGGTTCTCTCATTCCACCTTGTTTTTTTTTTGGGGGGGGGAGGTCTTTTGCTTCCATCACTGCATTGTGCATTTGCACCTTGGTTGATTTTCCTGTATCTGTCTCCCATCTTACCATAGGAGGCCTGTAATTTCAGGCTCAAGCCTCAGCATTCAGCCTTTTTGTGCAGGTTCCAGGGATGCAACTCAGGTCATTGGATTTGCTTGCTCATCATTTCACCTGCTGAGGCCCTGTACCACTCTTGTTGAACTTAATAATTCTAGCCGTTTAGTGGCTGCCTTAGGACTTTCTATATATAAGATCATGTTACACTAGGGATGCTGCTCAGTGGTTGAGCACTTGATTAGCATGTATAAAATCTTGGGTTCAACCCTCAGCACTTCAAGAAAAGTATATAAAGCATATACTTTTTGCATAAAGGTAGAGTCTTTCCATCTGAATACATTCTCCCTCCTTGCTTAACCACCCCAAGTAGAATCACCTCTAGAACGTGATGAGTAGAAGGGTTAAGAGTGGACATCTTTGTCTCTGCCCGTTTCTTCCTGCCCTACATCTTCCCCCTCACTTTCTTAGGCTTCAGTTCTTTCTCCCCTGACCCTGCCCACCCAGGACGGGGACGAAAGGTGTTAGAAGTGAGGAGTGCATTGCACATTTGCAAGATGGGTGACAAAATAGGAGAGACATTGAATGATGATGCATGCCTGTAATCCAAACACTTAGGAGACTGTGGCAGGAGGATTCCCACAAGTTTTAAACCTGCCAGATCTCCATAGGGATTTCTAAGCCAACCAGGGCTACATAGGAAGAATTTCACACAAATGAACAAGACTAACAAAATGGTCCAGCCAGTGAAGTGCTGGTCTTATAACCATGAAGATCTAAGTTTGACCCCCAGAGCTCATGGAAAAGCCATCTGTGGTACCTGCATGTAATCCCAGCAATGGTGGTACGGGAGGGAGATGGAGACAGGCAGATCCCCAAAGTCCACTGGTCAGATACTTGACTAACTGCTGCTCTTAGAAAGGACGGGCTTCTGCTCCCAGCACCTACATGGTGGCTAATAAACATCTGTAATTCCAGTTCCAGATGCCATCTTCTGGCCCTTGGGAGCACCAGGAATACATATGCTATATATCTATATATACATGCAGGCAAACAGTCATACATGCAAAAATCATTTTTTGAAAAATTAAAAATTAGTTTTAAGATATTCATAACATAGAAAGTGGAGGTCTAGGAAGAAAAACGTGATGATTGATATTTGTCACGTACCCTATTCCCATGTACTCAAAATACAAAGATGAACTAGATATTCAAGATGGAGATGTGGGCTGGAAAGATGGCTCAGCAGCTAAAAGTACACACTGTTCCTGCAGAGGACCCAGGTTCAATTCAGTTCAGTTCTCAGCGCCTGTATCAGGTGGCTCACTATTGTCTGTGACTCCACCTCAGCTGTCTCTGGTCTGCTTGGCTGCTCGCATTAGCGTGCATGTACCCAAACACAGACAGATTCACATGCATACACATAATTAAATATAAACACACATAATTAAAAATAAAAACCAAATGTTTTAAAAAAGAGTCAAAGCTGGAATTCAAACTGAGATCAAAGCTCAAGTAGACCCACATTCAATCCTTTCTTTCTTTCTTTCTTTCTTTCTTTCTTTCTTTCTTTCTTTCTTTCTTTCTTTCTCTCTCTCTCTCTCTCTCTCTCTCTCTCTCTCTCTCTCTCTCTCTCTCTCTCTCTCTCTCTCCCTCTCCCTCTCCCTCTCCCTCTCCCTCTCTCTCTCTTTCTTTCTTATTACCACTACCAGAGCTTAAACCTAGGATCTTGTACACACTGGTCAAGTGCTCTGCCACTGAGTTACACTCCCCCAATGGCCCAAACTTCATCTTGTAAAGAGGCAAAATCATTGCCACTGAAAAATCTCCCTCCACAGTCCACAAGCAGCAGACCCACAGTCATATGACCTGGTTCAGATGGAGTTTGCAGTACTCCAATGTCCTAGCTATGAGTTTCTAAGTTTCTTTGTAACTTTGTCCTTCTGTGAAGTGAGGAAAGGCAGTAGCAACCTCAGAGGACTATTGTGAGAACCAAGTTAGTTCATTGGGAAAGTGTTTGGTAGAAGACTTATACCCAGTGGAGCTATGTGAATGCTTCCTCTTCTGCACATGTGGTACCCAGAGAAGCCTACCTGTCTGTAGTGAGTCTGGTTGCAGCATCTGGGGGGTGAGGTGATGCTTGGACACCTTTGGAGTTGTGGAAAACTTGGCATGATTTACGTTCCTTATAAGACGGGTCTCTTTGGTGTTTGCCAATGGCATGCTGTGTACAGACCCATGGCTAAAAAACACAAAGATAACAATCTAAGTGATGGTTATTTTATGTATCAGTCAGGGCTCAGCCAAAGAAACCCAACCAGGAAGAGACATCTTCTAGGATACTTAATGCTACAACTCGGCCTTACATTTGAAAGGACTGGCTGGGTATCTTAGGGTCTCTATGACTACGATAAAGCATCAAGACCAAAAGCAACTCAGGGAAGAAAGGGTGATTTTTGCTGACATTTCCACATCACAGCCCGTCATGAAAGGAAGTCTGAATAGGAACCTGGAGGTCATGGAGAAATGCAGCTTACCAGCTTTCGCAGCCTACTTTCCAGGACCACCTACCTGCCCAAGGACGACACAACCCTCAGTGGGTAGGGCTGATCCATATCAATCATTACTCAAGAAAATGCCTTACAAGCCTTACCTACAGCCAATCTCATGGGGGCATTTTCTCAATTATGATTTCTTCTTCCCAGGTTTATGAAAAGCTGACAAAACCAACCGTCACACTAGAAAAGTCTGAAATCCACAAGTGCCATGGTTAATGTCACAACGTGTCAAAAGAATAACGCATGGTGAACAGTGCTTTGGGAGACTGTGAGAGGGGCTCCAGGAAAGGAGGCAGAGGGCCTTTTACCTCAGGTGTATTTTGTTCCCTGGGTTGTTCTTGAATGTGATTTTGTGCCTCTGTGACAAACACTTACTTTCAATTTATAAGATGTTTATTCTTGTTGGATGTCAGAACAGAGCTATAGAGCCCAGTCTGGTCAGTGGACCCTGAACCTGAATATGGCCTTCTGCTTTGCTTTCATGCTTTCCAAGATATAATCTATATTGTGCCAGGAAATTGCATTTTTCAATTGGTCTGACCTGAGAAAGTTCTGGGAAAGGGCTTCTCTGTTATTATGTAATAGGTGCTTACTGATGCTTATTTACATGTTTTTCTGATCCCGCTTTTCTGGACTCTGACAACCTTCCCTGGATCATCGCTTTTCTTGTTGCACTCATGAAAGTAAGGCTGTCTGCAGAGTTAGACTGTGGTCTGCCTCATTCTTTCAGGTCCTCAGATCTACACAGGTCAGCTAAAAAGTCCACAGTTAATTTTATGAGCCAACTTGACTGGGCTAAGAAGTACCTGTTAAACAGTATTCTTCTACAGGAGGCTGTTGTTGGATGGGGTTTGCATTTGAATCAATGGAATGGGTAAAGCACATGGCCTCATCATGGGGGTGGGGGTGAGGGGGGAACTTCATGCAACCAGTCAGATACAAAAAGAGGAAAAAGACCCCCCCTCCCAGCAGTAAGGGAGAGTTCTTCCTGCCCAGCTGCCTTGGAACTGTGTTATCTGCTTTTTCATACCTTCAGATTTGAGCCAAAACCTTGTCTAGGTTTCTACCTTGCTGATCTGAGGGAAGAGTCAGCCTCTATAAACACATGAGCCAGCTCCTTGTAATAAATCCTTTCCTATGTATACAAATACACAAATACACACAGAGACACACTCACACATATACTTAAATGCTCACACACAGCCTGATGATTTTGTCTCTGGAAAGCCTACCTAACAGAGGGTCAGGCCCTGAGGAAAGACAAACTAGAACTACTGGGTACCACACAGGCTGAAGTTGGCACACAAGCAAAACTGTCTTCTTGAAGGAAACCTCAGCTTTGCATATAGATGAGGACAGGCCTGTGCCTATCATCTAGAATCATCTCTCTTACCTAATGCAAACACATTCTGGATTCTAATCACATCCACAAAGTATCTTCACAGCATCATCTGCATCATTGTCTGACCCAACACCTGGGTCTGCTACATCTGTCCAGAAACTTACCATCACAACATGTGTGAGCTTGGGGCCAAGCCCATAGCAACTACTCTGTTTTTCCAACAACCCCACAAGGAAGGTTTATTTAGTTCTTTGTTCTAGAATAATCTGACTTGTCCAGGGTCATACCGCTTTTGTGGAGAAGAGCTGGATAAGAACCCAGGTCCTCCAGGGCACCCTCTTAAATCATAGCTGGCTCTCTGCCACTGACTCATATTCTAATCATACCACCTTTGTGACAGGATGTTTTTCTGGCTTTATAGGATATAAAGTCTTGGAGAGGGTAGGCAGTCACCCCTGTTACTCAGCAGGAAGAAGGTCTCCTGTCTACCTCTGTTCCTGCCTCACAAGAGCCATCTGCTTCTGTCTCACCCTAGCAGCTCATTACCTAGGAAAACACTGCACAAGATCCCTCCCCTGGAAGACAGAGCACTGCTCTCCTTCTGGCCTCTGCTTTGCCCTGTTATGGAAGAGCATCTTTCTCCTGGGTTTAACATTGAGGGGCCTATCTGGCTTGGGAGCACAGTGTAGCCTGTGGGATTCCTTCTCCCAGGGAATTCCTATTGTGGGTTAGTCCCACCCATGAAAGGTGCCGATTCTGCTTGATCAGGATCCAAAGTCACTTTGCATCGTAGCTTTAGGTTGCAAGCCTGTGGGTCACTTAGTAAGATCTGCATGCCTAGAAAACCAGGGCAACTTCTGAAGCTGAGCACTCAACTGGAAGGGTCTCAGTACAGCCAGGCCTGTGGTCAGGGCAGGCTGTGGTCTGGCTTAACCACCCACCCCTTCCTGTAGGAGCCTCAGCACCAGGGGAGGCAGCCCCGTGAACAATGTCTCACTGTGTTCTTGGCTAATTCAGCTACACCTTACACCACTCCCTGCTCACCCCCACAAATCATATCTGCTCCCAAACAACTTCCAAGCTCCCTGACAAAACACAGAGGTCAGGACAGGAGTCGTACGTCTGTAGATGAGGGTTGGCATGTTAGCAGAGTGGACCACAAGCATCCACCCAATCTTTCCCTTCAATACAGTTCAGCCACTTTGAACAGGCCCCAGTCATTGTGTGCTGAATGATGAGAGAAGTCTTTGAGAAGATGAGCAGCTTGGCTCTTGTCAAACTACCTAGGAGCAACCCAAGCAAAGAGAGAGACCCATGTGCTTCCAGAGCCTGTGGGATTAATCACTGCACCTGAATGCCCTTTTAAAGTCCTAAAGAAATCATAAGGTCAAGGGCTCCAGGGGTGCTGTGTGGAGATCTCAACATACACATACACACCCATTCCTGAGAACCAAAGTCTGCCCACAGTCTGCCTTTCCAGACAGCTCTGGATAGGCCCCTGCAAAGTCCTGAGGCATTCTAAATCCAGGTCTCCACCTTCACCTGGAGAAGACTCCTGTCTCCTACAACCCACAACCCATCTTGACCCCAAGAGCCCAGCTCAGGGTACCATTGGTATGTGTTAGGTAGGTGTTCTGGTCCTATCCCAGTCATTCTCAGCCTGACAGGCCTGTGGGTCACCAGCCCCTTCCCCCAACCCTAATAGCCACAGGCCCCAGGCCAGGCCTGGTTTCCGGAGCTGCCGCCAGCAGGGCCAGCCACACCACACATGGTTTTAATCAGTAGCCTGCCTGAATGAATAGTGCCTTGTGCAAACGCCACAGGGCTTACCTCCATGGCAGGGCAGGCCAGGTAGGCAGCCTCAGGGTGGGTGGAGTGCAAAGAGACCTTAGCTGAGGAAGGGGGAAGGGGTTTTGAGGCAATCTGAAGCACAAGAGTTTCGAGCCAGGGCCTGTGTTCAGACAAGAGGGGTGAAGATCCGGCCCTGCCACCCACAGTCTGTCTAGGCAGCTGAGCCTCGGCCCCACCCTGGCACACAGGACTGAAGTGAGCTCCTGGCAGGGCTGTGAAAACTGTGAGAAGTAACGCTTGGCACATAGCAAGCACTTTACACCTAGAGTTCAGTCCAACATGTTGGGGGGCAGAAGCAGGGGATCCACAAACTTGCTTTACTAAGGAGAGCAGTGCTTAGAGCAAAGTCAGAGAGGCAAAGTGGCATTTGTGTACCTTTCTTCCTACCTCACCCTAGCACCCCACAGCCTGGTAGGGAAGGGAGTCCTGGGTATTTGAAAGGGGAGTAGGAGAGCATGGAAAGGAAGGTTCTGGAAGGTTCAAGCCTCACTGCATCACTCCTTACTGGGCCAGAGTCAGAAGAGAAAGTACAGGCTCCATGCCCCTCACACCCGCAGGCTCAGCAAGTCACCAACTCTGCCTTCCCATAGTTCCCACTGTGCAGCTAAGCTGTAATGCCTCCCTCACACCTTCAGTTTGGCTCAGTGGGCCCTGCTAGCTCCCCCTCCGCCCTTGCTAACTGTCCTTTGAGGCCCTGCCAGGCACTGCGTGCAGTGTGATACCTGATGATCAATGTTGTAGAATATTATTTTAAGATGTTTTACATTTGTTTTTGCTGTGGAACATTTGTTCTAATGATGCAAAGATATATTGCATTCTCTTGTGGTGTATTTGTTTAACTCTGGGAAGCTGTGTTACTGTGCCTGTCTAAAACACCTGATTGATATAATAAAGAGCTGAATGGCAAACAGCAAGGCAGGAGAAAGGATAGGTGGGGCTGGCAGGCAGAGAGAATATTTAGAAGGAAAAAAAGAATGGAGGAGTAAGAGAACTCCAGGGGCCAGCCACACAGCCAGCCACACAAACACCCAGCCACCCAGCCACACAGCCAGCCACACAAACACCCAGCCACCCAGCCACAAAGCCAGTTACAAAGCCAGCCACAGCCAGCCACCCAGCCACAAAGCCAGCTACACAAACACCCAGCCAGCCAGCCAGCCACCCAGCCAGCCACACAAACACCCAGCCACCCAGCCACCCAGCCACAAAGCCAGCCACGGAGTAAAAAGGAAAGAAAAGGTACACAGAAATAGAGAAAGGTAAGAGCTTAGAGGCAAAAATGTAGATGGGTAACTTAAAACAGAAGCTGGCTAGAAACAAGCCAAGCTAAAGCCTGGCATTCATAAGTAAGAATAAGCCTCCGTGTGTTTGAGAGCTGGATGGTGAACCCCCCCCCCAAAAGAGTAAAATAACTGGCTACAATGGTCTGCTGGGGTGAAGCCCCTCTCTGTTCCATGGGTTTCTCTTTCTGGTAACAGAGCCTAAGACTCCTAGGGCTTCTCCAAATTCAGAATCCATTTCTGCAGAAGCAGAACTGTTCTATCCAGCAGTGAAGAGATGCTGCCTTTACAGACTGGTCTCTCTTCTACCTATTGCGACTCAGTAGCATCTCAGTGTCCCTTGGTGTCTGCTAGGTCTTAGGCTTTCAGGGGTCTCCAAGCTCAATGAGAAGCCATTTAAAGAATAAATTGTGTCACTTTCTTCTATTGGCTTGGACATCCCTCTAGTTGCTGTGGCCCTGCAAGAATGGGGCACATACAGGGGCCCCAGAGTCACCCCCAACTTGCCTGGCTCTTGATGAGATGGGTCAGTGAAAGCCAGGAAAGAAACCATCTCTGGAAATAACTGTGGGCACACTCAAGGGCTTGACCACAAGAATGTTCAGCATGCTTTTGTTTACAATTCAGAAAAAAAAATCTTAAGTAACCCACACAGTCAATGGTTAAAGTCTGGTGCCTTCACAAAACCTAACCCCACAAAGAGGGTGTTACATGACACCAAGAGATGGTCACAATGTATCTCCAAGGGGGGTAGAAGATGCAGTTCATGGGAAAAGCTGACTGACTCCAGGCAATTGTGTAAAGAAAGCAAAGGGTGAAGAGAGAGGTGAAGGGAGGGGAACTGGGAGCCACAAGCAGATCTGCCACCTCATGGCCAGGGATTCTGGGAGATCTACCCGATGCAAAAGTCAAGGGACCACCTATAAAACGGAGAAGGCACCAGCGTCTGTTGGTGTGTGTGCAGTAGCCATAACGAGCAGTGTGGGAGGCTGAACGAACCCAATTTGCACACCAGTGTGAGCAGCTCTGATCCTACATGGTGGGCCATTTTTATCTCCTTAAGCTTGTGTGCTTGGACTTCCAGAATTATCTGTAATGAGTGTGCACTGTGTTTCTGTATCTGCACACTGTATCTGCATGTGAACACATGTGTACAGACTACAGGTGGACAACAGGTGTTCTCAGTTGTGTTTGTTTGTCTGGGATGATTGTTTTAGAAACACTGTCTCTTACTGACACTGGGATTCCAGGTGTGTACAGCTGTGCCTAGCTTTTACATGGGTGGTAGGGACCCAAACAGACCTTCGTGCTGTGTAACAAGCTCTTTACCCACTGAGACATCTCTCCAGCCCTCTTATGCTCTGAATTTAGAACTGACAGTTCTTTAGCAAGCTTGTATTACAACGAAATAGAAATAACATAATTTGGTGATATAAAAAAATATGTAAGACTACGTAAAGATCATGACAAGTGTTCTGATTAAAAAGAAGCTTGCGAAGTACAGTAGATGGGCCAGGGAGAAGGCTCAGCAGATAAACAAAGGCGTTTGCTGTCGTCATGCCTGACCACCTAGGTTCTGTCCCTGGAACCTACGTAATGGAAGGTGGAACCAAATCCTGCAAGCTGTGCTAACCTCCACTTGGACACTACAGCACACTAATTCACACACACAGCATAAATAGGTGAATGATGTGTTATCCTAAAAAGCTTTATTTAGGGGCTAGATGGCTCAGTGGTTACGAGCACATACAGCTCTTGCAGAGGACCCAAGTATGGTTCTCAGTGCCCATGTCAGATGACTTACAACTACCCCTAACTCCAGCTCCAGGGCATCCAGTACTCTTTTCTGGCCTCCTCAGGCACCAGCGTACATGTGGGCATATACACACACAGAAATAATAAAACAGTTTTTAAAATATTTTAAAAAAAAACACAATAGTGTGTGTTCTCTTACAGAAACAACACTATGCCTTTAAACAAAAGGCAGAGAACAGTGATTGTCTCAGGGCAGTAGAATCTGAACATTAACATTCTCTTATTGTCTGTATGTTCTGCATTTTCCATGACGGATATTTATAACTTTGGGGATTAACATGTACATATGTAAGCATGTATATTCTTAAAAGAAAAGTGTTGACTTAAGTTTTTGCCTGTGCTAAAAGCGCCTCAGTTATGGCAGACTGAATTTCCAGGTTTCTCTTTGCCTCCACTCTCCCACGCATATGTTCACACCTGCTTTCAATTTACGCCATCGCGCTGTCCTTCCCAAGTCCTTATAAAAGATCTGAAGCCAATGTTGGAACCAGACAACCAGGGCTTGGGCCCAATCCATCGTTCCTATTCACTGGGCGCCCACCACCCCACATAGCCTCCTGGGATACTGTTCCAGTTACTGGAGACTCAAAGCAGATCCAAAGATAGAACCATAAACACCACAGGCAGAGGCCCATAAACATCTGGGTAAGTGACTCCAGCTGTGCAGATGGGCCCTGGCCCTCATTCTCACTGGGACCAGAGGAGGCTGGCTGGTCATGAGAAATGCCCTCTGCTTCCTCCTTAGACCACGAACTACCAACAGTCATAGATTTGAAGGAAGGATTAAACCAGGTAAAGTCACATCCAAGAGTCTTGAAGTATGGAGGCCAAAGATTCTCAGCCATTTGAGCTGCATTACCTTTGTACTGGGGCCACAACTTACCTGTCAACAGAATGAAGAAGCCAGGACACAACAGACTAGATAGCCATGAGCTTTAGTACACTGTGAATAGCTGATAAGTCAATGTCCTAGGGATAAAAGCTCACAATTTCTTTGTCTATACCCTATTAGGTATATATGAGAACTTGTTAACATAAACGTATGCTACAATAAATTATTTTAAAAAATTTTAAGATGGCATCTCTAACCTCCCAAGTGTTGCAAATACAAGTATGCAGCATCACATCCTGGCTTACTCTTATTATTTTTCTATGTTGATATAATAAGCATCTCAGGTATGTGACGAGAGGGTATTTACAGACAAGCCAGGAGGACTTCCTGTAGGAAGGGAGATATAGGCCTATGAGTGATGGGCAGATGAATCCTCTATAAATAAGCTCCTAGTATCAGGTAATGGACATATCTGAGGGTTAGAGGTTTCCTAGGACTGTTTGGGAATTTCATCAAGCACCCTGGACTAAAATGACCAGAACTCACCAGCCTTGGGAGCACCTAATCCTGCCTACCCAACAGACCTTTGGGGAGAGGTAAACCCTAATTCTTCTGACCTGGAACATCTGAGCCCAGGCCAGCAGAACCTGAGTTTCCGAGGAGAGATGTCTGGCACAGTAAGTTTTTGGGAACCTCTGATCTGTTCATGGCTTATGGAGTAGAGGGTTACCCGTGATTGCTGCTTGAGTCAGAACCTCTGACCACAGAGACCAGTAAATACCAGATAGCAGGACAACATCCCATGTTTGGGGCCTGATGGACTTAGGAGCACCTGGGAAGCTCCTTAAGTAGCCAGGATTCCAGGAAAGAAGCTTCTCAGCAGTGCAGCCCACAGGTGGGTACAAAGGCATTCAGAGCAACGGCAGCAAGGGACCCAGGTAGAGCTCAAAGATATAAATTCCATCCTCATTAGTAAAATCAAATAGCATCAACAAGAGTAAAGCCCACACATAATGCTTTCCAGAGAAGGTACCCCAAAGGGTTAAAAGAATTTAGGTCAGTGAACAGACTAGGAATTATTCTCTGGCCCTGTGTGCGTCAGGAACCCTCCCTATTGCCCACATCACAAACAGCAGCAGAGTCCATGCCTAAACCTCCCCTAACATGCCTGCAGATATCTCTCCTCCTCTTGGCCTGGACATGTGACCTCCTAGTTCCTCCATCTGAATCCCACAGAACAGATATAGGCAGGAGTGAATGGCACATTCCAATCTTGCCTCCAAGATCAAAACCTCCTTTTCCAGGTGAGCGCGAGGCCAGGCCATTCTTGACCTAGGTCACACTTTGCCAAGTCATTTCACTTCCAACTGCCATTTCTACCCAGGCTCTCTTTACGCTCTGAGATTATCAGAACAGCAGAGCTGGGTACTGGCAGCCAAACCTAACAATCTGAGTTCCATCTCAGAGCCCCAAAGGGTAGAGAAACTGGTGACTCCTATGAGTTTTCTCTGACCTACAAGGGCTGTAGCATCCATGAATAAAGAGTAAACATGGAATTATCTTATCCCAGCAATCCCTCCAAAGCTTATACCTAAAAGGGTTTCAGACACACTTGTGCACTCAGATCTCCACAGCACTGTAAGCAGTAGTCAAGGAGAAGCCAAAGGTGGTGGTGCATGCCTTTGATCCAGCACCGGGGAGGCAGAGGCAGGAGGATCTCTGGGAGTTCCAGACCAGACTGGTCTACAAAGGGGGCTGTTACACAGAAAAACCCTGTCTCAATAAAAACAAGTGGGGAAGAGAGAGAGAGAAAGAAAAAGAGAGAAAGAGAAAAAAAAATACTTGCTACCATGCCTGGCCAAAACCCTTTGTTTAAATATATATGTATTATATATATATATTATATATATTATATACTATATATATTATATATATTAAAATGACTTTTTGGTAGATACTACAAAATAAATGAACCTTTAAAACACCATGAATGTTTGCCATGTAAGCCTGATGTCTTGAGTTCAATTGCTAGAACCTAAGGAAGGGGAGAACCAACTTCATGTGGTGGCATGCGTATGCCTGCACTTAAATACACCACGCACACACAAAGTAGTAAGTTTAAAAACTAAAAACTACAAAAAAAAAAATCACACTAAGTGAAAGAAACCAGGCACAAAAGCTACAACATACAGAGTTCCATTCATGTGAAATGTTCAGTGTCAGCAACTCCACACACTGAGTATGTTCCTGTCTGGGTTCTCTGGAGGCTCAGGTAGAAGAATCCTAAGTTCAAAGTCCACCTGGGCTATGCAGACAGACCCTGTCTCCAGAAGAAAATAAGGAAGTGTAGTGGGATTATGTTACATTGTAAATAATTGTCCCACCTACAGGTTTAATAAAACGCTGATTGGCTGAAGGCAGACAGGAAGTGTGGGCGGGGATACCAGACTAAGAAAACTCTGGGAACAGGAAGAACAGAGCAGAGACACCAGAGAAGCCAGAAGATGCAGAGGACAACTATGCTGCTCTGAGAAAAGGTACCGAGCCCCATGGCTGAACAGGATAAGAATCATGGGTTAGATTAAGGGTAGAGTTAGCAAGTTATATGCCTGGGCCTTAGGCTGATCAGCATAAAATTAATATAAGCCTTTGTGTGATTATTTGGGGCTAAGAGAGGATCCGAACTTCTGGGCTAGGCCAGAAAGGCTATTACTACAAGGAAGGAGAGGAAGAGGGGTGAATTGTGCAAGGGGCGGTGGTGGTCTTCGTTTGGTCTTACTATTAAATGGTGCTGACCTCAGAGCATGAAATCAGTCAGTGTCTTTTTAATTTGACAGGGATTGGTACTGATGCTTCCTTGGATGTTGGAGAGGATTCAAGGTTACTAGCATCAAGCTTCTCTGTGCTGGGAGGTTTTAAGATGTTCTGATTTGCTGAAACTCAGTTGGTAGGGTTCAATCCTCAGCACTGCAAAATCCAACTGTGATGGGGCACACCTGTAATCCCAGAACTTGAGAGGTAGAGGCAGGTACATCCTAGACTGCACCAGAGGGACAAGGCCATCCTAAAATAGAGTTCAAGGACAGTGGGAATCAGGAGACTCTATCTAAAAGAAAAATAAAATAATCACTTCTCCACTTTTGGCTAAGACCAAGTGTTTGGTTGGTTGAAAGATTTCGGGAGAGAGGACAAGGTCTTACTATCTAGCCCAAGTGAACCTCAAACTCACAGCAATTTTACTGCCTCTTTCTGGAGTGTATTCCAGCATGCCTGGCTCTTGCTGGGAGTATTTTGATCTCTGGTTCTCTTTGCTGGCTCCATTGACCGGATGACCCATTGTTTCTGGGCATCTCTAGGAATTTGTCTCCTTCACCTAAGCTCCACTGTGTTGGTGTGCAGCTGTCACGTCCCTGCACTCTTGCAAGATCCTTTTCAGTTTCTGTGCTGGTCAACAGTTGCATCTGTATTTTAAGGAGCATTCTTAGAGCTCCAGATAACCAAAGACTTCGATTTCAAGGATCCTGGGGAAGGCTGTCAAATGTGGTATTTCTATGCAGACTGGGCTCTTGGGACAAAAGTGGCAGTGATGATATTTCTGGCTTGTGGACTGGAAACCAAGATTTAGAGATGCTTCCCTGGCCCACTTCCTGCATAGCAGCCTTCTACAATGAGGGTCAGGTTCAGAGCCTCGCACACTGCTTCAGCTTCTCTTACCCAGGTCTCATTTGCAAATGGGGAGCCAAGTCACGGGCTGTAAGCCACATGATCAGTATCTGCCCAGATCTGAGGTCAGATCTACCCTCCTGGAGTGTTTTGATGGCTCCACTAAGAAGCTTACCCTTCACAGGACGAGTAAGCATCCCCTAAATGGGACAAAGACTGGAGAGGGCAGGTTTCAGCTTCTCTGTACCCTTAAAGATGAACAGAGCAGGACCTATCTACAGTGCAGGAGCCCCTCCACCTGCCTCCATGCACAGCAGCAGATTGCCCTTCACTAATGTTCAGGAGCTGTGTGAAAAATAATGGAAAATAAGATAAAGGGGACAAACCAGTGGGAATGTCCATTTACTTAGCTGTTCACACATGTGAAATAATTCTGGAAAGACCTACAAAGCCAGTAGTGGTGTCTTGCACTGAAACGGTGGCCTGGGGAGGGGAATTAGTACATCCTGCTATATATTTTTGCTGGTTTTATTTTAGGCTCCGGAGTGTATATATTTTTAAGGACCCAATGTGGCCCATCCCCGGACTGCCTGGCCAGCCTTGGGAGGAACAGAGCCAAGCACAGGTAATTGTTCCACTCTGTCCCAAGGACATTGCACATTTCTTCTCTGAAGGCCATGGCTGTTTTCCAGCCTCAGTCGCAGGAGGCTGGACCACAGAGAGGACTTGGGACTGAAGAGTCTCAGGGACCAAAGGCTCCAGATAGCCATCCTGGCAGTTTTCTAACTTCAGATTTTAGATCTGCAATAGAATGGTGAGAACATCCACCTCAAGGTCTTGTTACGAGAGGACAGCTCCCAGGAGCCTAGTGCCTGAGCTGGGCTCGGAAATACCTTTTATTATTTTCCTTCTTAACTCCGTGTCCCATCTGATGAGGATAAACTGTGCTGAGAGTGCCCCCTGGTGGGTACATCCTAGACTGCACCCTACCGGATCAAAATTCAGCTTGCTTTCTTCCTGTTACTCCTAAATAATTATTTCAGTGTGTTCTTACTATGGAGCCCAAGCTGGCCTCAAACTCATGGCAGTTCTCTTGCCTCGGCTCCCAGGTGCAGATGTGCCAGGCATGAGTCACCATGCCCAGCTTCAGTGTATATATACTCTTAACAATGATCAACTCCTGAGTACCGGTATAATAGCCAAAATCAGATAGTTTAGCTTTGAGAGAACACTATTCCCTTGAGTGCATAGTCCACATTCACAAATTGTCCTTCATAGCTAATTATTTAATGGTTCAGATTCATTTCTGGGGTCGTCTGTGGCACTTGAATGCCAAGGCTAGTACCCTTTAGTCCAGAACCATTACTCAGCCTTGCCAATATTAGAGTTTTAGATGGTTACTGGGCAAAATGTCTTGATGAGGACACATCTCCGGTTTCCTCTTGGAATCTACAATGGTGACTTTACAGGTGGAAAGCCAGGTTACCCAGGGCACCACCCAGCTGTCTTGGGTCCTTTCCTGCTCCTGCTCGAGTTTTGATTTCTCAAGTGGTCATCTCAGCAGAAACTAGTCCCTTGGCAAACGGTGCTCCCTCCTCTGGAAGCACCACTGTGGTTGTCTTGGTAGTGAACACGTTTATATCCCCGGGTAAAGCCTGACTTGGAGGCTGATAGTGTGCATGGATACAAATGTGTGCTGCAGTGACCACAGTATCAGGTGTTCTTCAGCTGCTAGCCACCAGCTTTGGGGAGTCTCTCATTGCCCGATGGCCAAGGAGGCTGGTCTAGCTTGGCTGGTCTCCAAGGCCCTGCGACCCAGCTGTCTGTTTCCCCATCCCTGGAATTGTAAGTGGGTGCCAATATGACCAGGACTTTGGTTGATGTTTTGTTTTAAATCATGGGTTCTGAGGATCAAACTCAGGTCCCAGCGTTTGACTGTCACATCATCTGGATCCTCTATCGAGGACTGTTCCTGGCACTTTGTTCTCACAAACACTACCCGTGCTATTAGGGGTTTTGGGTTTTTTTGGTTTTGTTTGTTTTTTGGTCAGTTTGACCCAAACTAGAGTCATCTGAGGACAGGAAACCTCCCCCTCCCCCTTTGAGAGAGAGACAGACTTTGGGTCTTTTAAAGAGACTCAACTTTTAAAGACTCTGGGACCTTTAAATGTTGAAATGTTTTATATTGTGATACTAATATTCGCATGACATCTTAGGGACAGGACAGGAAAGGTTATGACTTAATAGTGATGTCTGTATGTCAAGCTTTCAAGTGGTCTGTTGTATTGGTTAGCTCTTATCAACCTGACACAGGCTAGAATCTGAGAAAGGGGAACTTCAACTGAGAAAATGCCCCCATCAGACTTTCTTGATTGATGTTTGACATGAAAGGGCCTGGCCTGCTATAGGTACTGCCACTAGGCCAGTGGTCCTGGAGCATATAGGTGAATTGAGCAAGCCAGGAAGATCACACTCCTCTACATCTCTGCCCTGCTTCACTCCGTGACGGATGGACTATAGGGTATGTGCTGACATAAACCCTTTCCTCCCAAGTTCCTTTTGGTCATGGTGTTCATCAAAGCAAAAGAAACCAAATTAGACAACTACCCTAAGTCTTTTCCAATGAATGGTGTCCTTCAGAAGCTTGGGGCATATCCTGTGGATGGAATCACAGTCAAGGGTAGAGGGTCTGATGAACTTCCACCGTTGTACAGCTCTCGATTGGTCTGCAAACAGCTGGGCAAGGCTTTTCTATTTCAAAGAATCTTAGAATCCAGAACACATATCAGAACTGCTCAGAATCAAAGCTCCTCAGAATCAAGCCCACCCTTCCCCCCAAGTAGAGCACACCTGCCTTAGCTGCCTTCACAGGCACAGGCATGGCATCTGTACCATATCTTCTGTGTCTGCTCCTGGAGGCACAGACTTCAGCCGTTCTGGACAGTGGTGTCTTCATGACATGCTACACTTGTTGCTGGCCAACCCGAGAAGTTCTTACAGGTCAGAGCTTGATGTACTCACCTGGAACCTGGGCTCCCTTCTTCCAAGTGTGTCCAAAACACCTGTCCTCCTCTTTTTAAGGTCTGTGTGTGCTGGGGGGTGGGAGGTGAGGGGTAGCTTTGGCATACACTTGACTCAATGTTTCCAAAGCTTTCTGAGCATCAGGCAGTTTCTTGAATACACACTGCTTTATCTTACGCCCAGAAGTTCTGGGTGAGTGATTTGGACCAGGCACTCAGAATGTCCACTTCCCATGATGATTCTGGGACTGGGCCTAGACTCAAAGCCTTGCAGACATCAGGACAGAGTCTCTGCTGGGAAGACTCTGGTCCTCCCTAGAATATTTTCAAAGCATGTCTTTAGTAAACTGGCAAATTTGGGCCATGATGAAAACCTCTCTATGGCCACCTCCCCTAGCAGGCAAAGGTCAGACACAAAAACAGGACCAGCATGTACAAACAGAATCCCATTTTATTAGCAGTTAGTTCAAGATTGTACATTAATGGAGGAAAGTTCCCACGTTTAACACAACCCAAAACGGCTGGTTCAAGAGCCCTCCTCAGGGGGGCTGGGTAGCATGCCCTCTGCAACCCCTTCTCACCCCTGCAGGGAAGGAAACCTCTGCCTGCTTCCCAAACGTGCCCCCACCCCACTCAGCTGGCCCTCTTCTCTCCCCAGGAAATAACATGAATTTCATGCACAAATTACAAAAAGAGCCCTCTTGCCCATAAGAAAAGCTAGCTCAGTCATAGAAAACCCTATCCTCTGGTAGCCTCCTCCAGGCCAGGGAGAAAAGAGAGAGTAAACCTCTTAGGCAGAAACACTGTGGGGAGTCTCCCCTGGCCTTCACGCTGGGCCTCAGCAAAGCTGACATACAATCACTGCCCAGCCTGCTCAGAGCTGGCAAGGGCATCAAACCCAGAGCCTGACCACCTTGACCCCACCACTGCATGGAAGGCCTGGGGTGAGCGGTGAGGAACAAACACCTGACCTCATTCCACAGAGTACAGTTGATTCTTGCATGGACATGTGGAAACCCCTGCTGTAGCCTCCATCTCCTCATTTTATGGAAGGGGAAGCTGAAGCCTTGGGAGAGAGGAAGACTGTCACATGGCCACCCACTGTACCCAGTGCTCCCCTCACTCAGCACAGCCTGGAGGAGGCATTTCTCCATCTAACCCCTCACGTTGTAGCCTGAGGTCTTATGTCTGCCCCAGTACACACGACCATCTAGGAAGTGAAGACCCAAGAACCACAGAACAGAAACAGAGAGGGTCTAAACAAAGACAGAGCAGGAAGGAGGTGGAGAAATATGGATGCTGTGTTTGGCAAGGGGCAGCCCAGCTCATCCAAGCTGTCTACACTCATTCTGACCATCCAGCCTGGCCTCCCTGGGACAGTTCAACAGGCCACCCCACACACAGTGCCCTCAAACCCTCCCCATGTGCTGTTGCCTCTTCAAGGAGTCCTTGCCCCGTCTTCAGGCTGGTCTGGCCCCTGGTATGAGTGGGAGTAGAAGGAGGCATACCTTTGGCAGGAGGGAAATGCCATATTAGCACAAAAAGCAAAGTTACCCTTGAAAATATGTGGGCCAAAGGAGTAGGAAACAACTGGATCTGGAATGTAGGACTTCTATATGACAACAGATACTCTGGCCTCAAAAATAATACTTCTGGGGAGTGGCAGTGGTGGCACACACCTTTAATCCCAGCACTTGGGAAGAAGTGGCAGGGATCTCTTAGTTCAAGGCCAGGCTGGTTCATATAGCAATTTCCAGGACAAAGTGGTGAGACCCGGTCTCAATAAAACAAACAAAATACCATTTTGGACTGAGCCTGATAAGTGCACACATTTAATCTCAGCACTCGAGAGTCAAGTGGATCTCTATGAGTTCCAGGGCTAGCCTGGTCTACACTGCAAATTCCAGGCTAGCCTAGACTACACAATGAGACCTTGTCTCAAAAAACAAACATATTAAAAAAAAAAAATTAAAAAAAAAATCTGCCAGGCAGTGGTGGCACACACCTTGAATCCCAGCAGAGGCAGGGCTATAAAACAGGATAGCCAAGGCTATACTGTGAAACCTGTCTTGAAAAAACAAACAAACAAACAAAAAACACCACAAAAAAAAAAAAAAAAATCAGATGGGTTTTAGCATTCAAAGAAACTTTTTAATAAAATGCAATGTTCTTTCCCTGACTGGATCCAATACTAAAGCCAGGTAAAATTGCCAGGAGGTGTGTATGGGGACCTCTGTGTAGAGACTGGACAGCAGCTGTTAGTGGCTGTGTTGGCTGTGGCACTGGCTGGTCTGGCTGAAGGCCCTCTCCTTGTAGACAACACTAGGGCTAACAGTCTCAAGATACCTGCAACTTACTCTTAAGATATACAGAAGAAGAAGACAGACTGGCAGATGCTGAGCCCTCTGTCCAGGTGAGGGTGCTGGCACTCAAACCCAAACTGGGTGTGACAGCTCTGAACTTGCTCTGCCCACTGACATCTCCATGGGGCTCCAGGGTAGGTCAGGCCAGCAACTGTCCTCAGACACAGAAGCACCCATTGCTCATACATCAGCGTTTGAAAAGGTCCATTTTAACTTCATGCTCTCGAAGGTACCTGCCCCGTAGAAAGCTCTAGAACTTGGAATGACGGAGGCAGTTGTAGCGGATCTGCACCCATAAGGCAAAGGCTGCTGGTAGAGACTGCAGAAGGAACAGGGAAGTGGCCTGAACAACTGAAGCGAATTCCCCCAAACTTCCAGTCATTCTGGTTGAGATCCCAGGACAAATACCTACTTTCCAAGACCCATCATCTGCAAGCTGGGGCAGAGTCTGGGTCCAATAGCAAGAAGGGACATAGTAGCAGCATAACCTACAGGCTTAGAAGAGACTCTAGGGTCTTAGAAGGAAACAGGCTACAGAGAGACTCCCTTCTGTCTGCCAGGGTCTCCAACCTGCCTGCTTCCACCAGAGGCCAGAGGCAGGGTCTAATGGAGTTGCATGCTATACAAGGGCCACCTCAACCATCCTAACTCAGCTCTCACAGGGTCTCACTTTCAGAACTCAGGAGCCATCCTCACTGACAGGTGGGAAGTGAGGCTAAGGGCACACATTCTGACCCAACCCTGAGTCTGGTTCCAGCTTACAGGCAGAATGTTTGAGCATACCAACCCTGTCCTCAGGTACTATGTAGTGACCAGGATCCACAGGCTCCAAAGACCCAATGAGAAACATGATGTGACATGGCTTTGCACACCCAAACCACATATGCAGGATCCCCTGAGCGTCCAACACTCTCCATGACAGGAGAGAGCTGAAGAGCTGAAGGAGAGACTAGCTCTAGAATGAAGACAGCCCTAGCCACCAGGATGGATGAATTCTAGAAGCAAGAGAATACAGCAGGAAAAATGGTGTGCAGGTCTTGGAAGGGGAAGGCTCAAAGGCACCTGGCTGGGAAAGAGTGGTTTGTCCCCATGTCCTGGAATGACCACAGCTATGACTGAGGAAAGAAACCTGGAACACAGGAGGGTCCCAAGGGTGGGCTCAGAGGCAGTGTGATACTGGAAGAGCACTGGGCTCGGAATCAGGGGCCTGATTTTAGCTCTCGGTATTGCTTCCAACAATTCTGACACTGACCAAGGCCACCTCCCATTCCTGGGTCTACTTTGTGCCCATCTTGGGACCCTTCCAAGCCCAGCATGCCAGAATCTCCTAAACACCTGGTGGACATTGAATTGGCAGCTGGGGGAGGGGAGGCGGCAGGGAAAGGCAGCCTGACCGCAGTCACTTCACATTGTTAAAAGGAGGGCAGAAACAAAACCCAAGCAGAAAACAGCCAGAGACCCTGTGTCTGGAGACAGGGACTGGAGACAATTCTGTGGGTCCCTGTGGGCATCCCACTTGAAGGCAGCCTCCAACCTAGCACCATGTGAGGGGAGAAGGGCAGCTCAGGGCCCCGGGTCTCCCACCTCAGCCAGCCCAGCTTTAACCTGTGGCCCAAACCCCACAGGGCCACTAGGCTTGTAAACCCAGAGTTCCTGGAGAGAATCTTCCTTTCCATCTTCCTATCTCTGTTCCCTCTGTAGGAGAGGGAAGAGGGGCCCATTAAGCCATCTATCTCCCTGAGGCCTAGACTCTTACAGAAACACTCGCCTTCCCTTCCAATTCATTCTCTAACATTAAGATATGACACCCTTTGAGACTAGGGCTTGCCACCATTGTGTATGACTGAATTAAAAACAAACCCAACCAAAAAAAATATAATATATATATACACACATTATATATATATATATATATATATATTTATAAAACACAGTGCGACCCCAGCACCCAGGGTATAAACTCTGGCACCAAGAAAAAAAACACAAAATATTAAAATACTTTAGCTTCTTAGTATTTGGGAGGTTAAGGGGGTCTCTGGGGATTCTCGGCCACAGGTTGCTGGGCAAAGCAGTGGACAGCAGTCTTGCTGACTCTGCCATGTCTGCTGGGCCGAGGTGGTGGCTATAAAATGATGTATGTACATGGGAACATGGACACTGGCAGACTCCTGACTTGCCTCAGCTTTTACCACAGGAAACACCACAGTCACACCTGGGTGAACAGGACAGGGCTAAGGCCCGTGTCTCTAGACCCAGTGGATACTATCGGGACCAGAGAGTCTCTCCCCAAAGGGGAGATGAGATGTGATAATATTAACCCAAATATAGAGGTCATATGTCTTTTCAAGATGGCCACCCTCACATCCATTCCAATGAGTACATCTGGGCGCCCAGCTAAACCCCACAGTGCCTGGCTCACAACCCTCAGAGACATGCCCAGTCGCTCTCCCTAGATGGGCAAAAGGCCCAGCTGCACTCTTCTCCCTTACTGTCTGGAGGACAGGGAAATGTGGCAGCTAATACTGAGGGGACACCCTGCTGGAACAGGGGGAGGCGTGACAAATCAAAGGGCAGGAGTGGTAGAGCAGTGAGGGACAGGAGCGTCTCCAGGACTCCTCCTACCAGAGAATGACCTTCTGCCAACAGGAAGTGGTCTCCCCAGGCAGGAAAGCTGCGAACGGAATGGACCTCCAGTACCAGAGAGGTCTCACAGGCTACACATCCAGCAGTGGATGCTCTGAGGCGCTTGCAGATCTGCCTGGGCTTCTGGCCCCGATGGGCCTTAGCAGAGTATTGCTCATTGCTTTTGGCTGGCCAGGGCCAGCGCCCTTCTTGGCAGGTCAGTCTGGCTCAGTGTGAGGCAGGACATCCCTGCTAACACAAGCGTTGCGTCTGGCTGTGGAGGCCGAGGCTACCTGGTGTTCTGGAGGTCCTCCCGCAGCCAGGTGGGCAGTGTCTGGCCCATCTTGTACAGCAGCTTGGAGAGCTCGATGTTGTGGTCCCGGTAGTAATCCTGGAGGAAGGCTCGGGACTGCAGTGAGGAAAAAGCCCAGGTCAGGGGTGACGTGCCAGCGTGAGCATGCCCCTCCATAACAGCACACTGTCCCATCCCAATCCACTTCTCAAAAGAAGCCTCCAGAGAAAATGCAAATATGAGCACCAGAACACACTACCCAAGGTCAAACCCCGAGAGAGAGAGAGAGAGAGAGAGAGAGAGAGAGAGAGAGAGAGAGAGAGAGAGAGAGAGAGAGAGAGAGAGAAGGCATTCATCAAAACTAAAGGCAAAACAAGATTCGACCTGTGACCTTGAATGTGCTTCATACCATGTCCTCCCCACAGGGTGACCTACTTCTCCCTTTCTCAGGTCTGAATCCTGGGACGTGAAGATCCTAGCTCTACCCCCTTGTGTGGGCACCGCTGCCCTGGACTCTGCTTCCTATTGTGTGGAGACCATGCACAGCATCTACTTTATCCATGGAACCCATAGTGCTACCCTTGCTAACAGGTGATAAACATTTGACTAAAGCAATGCTGACCTCCAGGGGACAACCCCTATTTCCTTCCTGTCAACAGTAAAAGGGTAAAGCCCCCCCCAAGAAAGACCCCACCCGCTCAGCCCACTGTCGACTATGTCCCCACTTACATCCAAGTCCATCTCTGGATATTTCCGTCCCTTGCTTTTGCCCAGACACTTGGTTTTTCCTCCTTCAAGCAGTTGGCACCAAAATCCTTTCTTTGGGTCAAACCTGAAGAGGTTGGAAGCCCATGGGTGAGTGGTCTGGCCTCCCTCTTCAAGGCCATGTCGTTGTCCTAGTGGGCAGGAGTCTCCTCCACGCACACAGTATGAATATGCAGGCTGACACTTGCCATCTATAGCTCAAGTATTGCCTTGGGCACACTGCCTTTCTCCCAGAAAAGGAAGCTTCATGGTCCAAGTCACTCTGGTCCGGCTGAGCAGCTCCACCCTCCTATAATTCTTGCGGGCTCTTCCCAGTCTCACATAATCCTTTGAGACATTTTCTGAGCAATCCCTAATGGTGTAGAATACTATTTTGCTTTGTGTTGAACCCAAGCTCTCTTTAACCCCTAATTTTCAATACGTTGGCAGCCATACAGAAAACACGTTACATTCTAAGCATGGAGAGCCCAAAGCGCCACACATACTTTCTCATTCGATCCATCAGTCTTAGGAGGCAGGAGTTATCCTCCCTATACCCACCCCCAGAATGACAAGTGGACTTGTCAAAGGTCACAGAACTCAGAGATGAAGAAAACACAAGCTGGTCCTATTTGGTCCTGAGCAAGTATCAGTGATAAAGCAGCCTACACTGAGGAGTGCTGTTTCCCATCTCCACAGGAGGCAGTGCCCTCTGATCCATCTACAATCTCCTTGACAGTGAGGAGGACTATTCCCCAAAAAGCAGCCAATGAGGACAAGTTTATTCCTCTTCCTCCTGGGACCGAGCATACCACTTGTTATGTGACACAGCGCTGGAAGGCAGCCTCTCCCAGACCCAAGCCCCTGTAACCCAGGCTGACACTACTGTGGGAGCTGCCTCACTTAAGACAAAAGAGCCAAGACTGCACTGAAGAGAATTCTCCAAGGTGGGATGAGCAAAGGAGATCCATCATTCCCTTTTCCGAGGACCAAACAAAGCCTCACTGATAGGACGTTAAGCCAGCTTAAATTTGCTTTTCCTAAGGAGTCACCATCAGGGAAGAGTTGCATGCTTTCTTACTAACTTTAATCAACCCTAGGTCTCTCCCAGTCATTCAGGCCTTTGTTTCCTTTGCCCAGATTCTGGGCCAGAGAAATTGCCTCATGCAAAGACTAAGGCAACACTTACGCCAAGGTTTTGTGGTAGTCAACAGTGCTGGTCACCCCGAGGAATTTCTGCACTGTGTCCATCACTTTGGCAGGTTCTGTTCGCAGTAGTTTGCCATCCAAGACCAGAATCTGCAGACAAGGAAAGGAAAAATGGCTATCTGGACTTGCTTTCATCCCAGTGGACAACTGCCAGTGCAGCAGGAATGGTCTGGCTGCAAACACAGGACCCCACATCCTCTATCAAAGACTCCCTACTCAGTCCCTGCTCACTGCCAGCTCCCCATCTTACTCTCTCAGAGTCTAAGCTATCAGCAAAGCTGTCATTCAGCTTCCTCACATTCCTACAGCACACCTCCTGCAAAGCCTCCAGCCCACACTGCTCTGCTCCAGTCAAGGCTTCTCTAAAAGGAGCCCTGTGACCTAACCCTGCCAACCCTCCATTCAGGTTTCCCCTCCGCCAGCACACCAAGGCTTCTCCTTCCTCGTCACCCATAGGACTTTCCAAGTTCCCTTAAACTAAAGTCACTCCTTTCTCCAAGCAGGGCAGACAGATACCTGGTTGGCATGGAAGGCGCTGAGCCAGCGTTCAATATGAGTGGCATACCAGCCAGGGACCAGGCAACGGTTCTGGAGAGCTCGCAGCTTTGAGGATGCATCAGGGCCAGCTGTGATCACCTCGTGGAAGGTGTACTTTAGGGCCACTGGGTCATCGTGGGCTCGCTGGTGCTGCAGGCAAGAAAAGAAGATTGGGGTGCATTGCAGGAGAACAGAAGCAAGTGGGTGGCCTTGGCCGTGTCCTGGTTCTGCCTCCTTGCTTTAGACTCTGAGTCATCAACTCCAGAGCCCCAGGTTCCACATCTTTGCAAAGTAGGAGCTTCCCAAACGTTCTGCAATGGCACAGTCTCTGAGACTCTTGCCATTCCAGAAACCTGATAACCAGCAAGTACCAACATCAATGTGGCTTTCTTCACACTGACTCCCATTTATTTAAACAGTCTCATATAATCCAGGTTGGCCTCAAATTCATTGTGTATAATGTAGGGTGTCCGGTGACCTTGAACTTCTGATTCTCCTACCTTTTCATTCTGAGCACTAAGATTACAGGCATGTGTCACCACATTCGTTTTGTGCGCTACAGAGACCAAATACAGAGACTTGTGCATGCCAAGCAAGCATTCTACCAAATAAGCTATCCCCAGCCCTCGTTTTTCCTTTTGACAATAATTTACTAAAACCCAAACAACAAGAAAACCCTTTATATCACCTTCATAAAATGGAAACCCAGAATCAGTTGTTACAGATAGAAAACGGTTATTGATAAATAAAATGAAAATATATTTTCAAATGCCAGCTAGATGGAAACACCTGCTCCAAGCCCTGCATTCAAAGCTCTCCCGTCCTTGCTGAAACAGAATATCATCTACTAGAAAGGACAGGAGAGTCTCTTCTACCAAAAGCAACATTGACCTTGCTAGACACTGGACAGCCTGACAGAAATCATAGAAGGAGGAGATGTGAGGGTGACCCACCATCAGCAGATCTCAGAATTCAGAAGCCAGGGATGTGCCCCTGCTAACTGCCCCTGCTTATCACTGAGGATCACGCACACGCCAGGGCGGGGAAGTCAGGGCAGTAATGTATATAAACGTAGAAGACAGCCTCTGCTCCTTCTGACTTTAAAGACAGCCCAGCTCCCTTCCTCTCCTCCTAGCACCTTCTTATATCCTAGAATGAAGCAGCCTCTTTCTCCTCATGGCACTTACCCCTGCCCCAACCATGGACAGGAGGAAGAATAAGACCTGCATTCAAATGCCACATATGATGGTGCATCTTAGTTGTCAACCTGACTGCAATCTGTGATCAACTAACAGGCAAGCTGCATGAGGGATCGTCTTGATCAGATTATCTGAAGTGGGAAGACCCACCCTAAATGTGGGCAGCATCTCCCTGTGGCAGCCCTGATAGAAAGAGGTGAAAGAACAAAGCTTGGCTTTTGCATATCTATTTCACCTCACTGGCATATTCATCTTTGCTGCTGCTGCTGCTGCTGCTGTATCCCTTATATCAGAGCTCAACTTCTTCTGGCTTCCAAACGTGTTCTGAAGACCAGCAGCTCTCCAGGAATCCTGAAGGCCTTTAGAAACAGACTGGGATTACTGAGTTCTCAGCTACTCCAGTGTGCAACAGTCATGATTAGACTGGACTACTCAGACTCTCTCATGTCAGCCCAATAAACTTTTAGATACATATTAATTCTATAGGTTCTGTTTCTTTAGAGAACTCCATTAAACCACATGTAAAGGAAAACTGTGTAAAGGAGCAACGCTCATGCACACACAAACCCTTGTCTGCTTTCTAGAAAACGGCAGTGCAGTGCAAGGGATGACTACCAGGCAGGATTGATGGCACTCATAAGAGCGCCCTCTGTCCCTGCATGTCCCCGCATGAGAACAGCCCTCTAGTCATCCATCCTTTGCTGGAGCAGGTGTGCCCACAGGAGAAAGACGCTGCCTGCTGCACTCTGGGCTTCCCATAAGCCTCTGGGAACAGCAAGACAAGTATAAACCAGCATCCTAGAGAACAAGAGCTCCTACCACCGCATGCTCAAGGTGCGAGTCATAAGGGAGCAGAAGAGAAAAACCCTGTACATTGCACAAGGTTCAGAGAGGCCCCAGGAAGCAGTCAGTACAGCATCAGCTGAGGCGGTTCAGAAGGTGGCAAAGAACCACTAAAAGTGGCAAGAAGGAACAACCCTCCCTGGCTGAGACAGGATATACTTCTCAGGTAAGCAAAGCTGAGGCCCAGATGTACCACAGCATGAAGGTCAGACCCAGTCTGTTGGCTTGATGCAGGTGGCCAGAAAAGTAGCCTCAGGTATCAAAGGCCATTCAGACAGTACTGGTAGCATGGCATACTCCCCAAAAAGGGCAGGAAGACAGGAGAGGAAACCCCTCCTAGATCCATGCCAGAGTGAGAAGCATTCCCATGAGCCCAGTGGAATACATGCAGAATAAAGTCGGGTGTACAAACTCAGGAAGCCCAGGAGCACAAACCTGAAATGATAACAGGGAGGTCTCTGTCCGCAGCTCATATAGCAGCCCCAGTGGGAGTGCTTTCTCAGATCCCCTAGTACAGTTCCATCTTGCCTGAATCCCCTCTCCCAGCTACCCATCATGGGTAGGAAACCACTGCAAGCATAACTCAGATGGCTGCTTTTAGAATCTACACTGTCTCTAAGTCCACTCAGCATCTACCTCTGGCAGGACCCATTGCAGCCTGGAATGGGCAGGTAAACAGAAGATGACATTCAACATCAATTCTGCCTGTCACCACCACCAGGCCAGAAGCCCCACAGTGGTAAGACCTATTCTTAGCCATCACATGCCAGGCAATATGCCCAGGACCAAACACAGTGGTGCTTGCTCAATGCTGGTTGAGTAAATGTCATACAGATCAACGCCCTACTCAGGGACATAGTCCCAGCCCACTCACCTGGTACCAGGAGTAAGCTCGGTCTGCTGGATTGATGAGGATGGTGAGGATCTTGGCCTTGGGCAACAGTGTAGCTGCCCGCCGTGGTGCCACTTCTGAATCAAAGTAGTTGGCACTTTTCTCAAAGTAGAAGTCAGAGGTGGTGTTGGAGGGAATAGGGAAGAACTCCATGTACCTGTAGGAAGCCCAGAGGCAGGGCTCAAGGCCAAATCTCAGAAGCCAGAGGCCCCAGGAATGCAGTGTGACAGGGTGAGGATCCCTGGAGGTAGAATTTACTCAAAAATGAAGCCAGGTGCACTGCCCAAACCAGCAAGGACTTGCCTCTGGTGGGACTTTGAGAGGAACTGCCACTTGGTAGTCTCCTATTCCAAATCCTTTCTTTTCCGGTGGGCATCACAGAATCAAAAACCTGGATTCTTAGGAGTGTGGTGTGGGTTGTGGAGGGGACTGTGCAGCTCTGACCTCTCTGTCTCTGGGGACAAGCTAGGCTCAGAGTGACTCCCATCCAGGAAGGACAAGTCCAAGGAGACAGACATCCTCTGCCACCTCTGTGCCTGGGGTAGTGCTTCCTTCCCCTCTCTAGACAGCTGTGGATTAGTGCAGCTTGCCATCTAATGCCCTACCTCCCACCTAAACAAAACAGACCCTCTTGGAGATGCTAAAAAGGAGAGTATACCTAATTGAAAGTACATTATTTCTTCAGCAGTCCCAAGGACCTTTATAAACAAAATCCCCTAGAATCTATCAGAGACCTTCACACCCATCCCAGACCTACATATAAAATCAAAATCTTTGGAATGGGGGAAAGAAGTCAGCCTCTCTCATTTTAGGCCAACTTTCTACATCTGGAATACCTGAGCTGAGAGAGTTTTTTTCCTAAGCTTGTAATGTCTAGCAACCAACTCCTTAACCTTCCTGGTAGAAGTATCCTATCCTCACAGCTGCCCACTTTCCACATGCAAGTGTGTGGTGGAGACCCTGCAGCCCAAGCCAATTAGAGTGTGTTGCTACACAGACAGCTCACCCACATTTCCTTTCTAAAATCCCAAAGACACTGGCTTGCACTAAGACATATGGCCACAAGGGGCTTTATGTAAGCAGATACACTTGTTAAAATATGGACTGAAAGATTGATAAACATGGACAGATAATATATGGCAAATGATAGCAAACAATGTGAAAAATTAGCAAAGGCAGAGGCCCATCATCTCTGCGCCCAGGAAACCCACTAATTAATAATGCATAATGGTAGAGCGTGCTCACACAAGGCTCATAAAGGCAGGAAAGATACAAATGGGAAAACTGGAGGTTAACAGCAGCCCATCCCAGCCACCTACATGGTGCCCTCTTAGGAAGGTTCTGGTGGGAAGTGTGACTCTAGCATCCCCAGAGAGCCCCCAGAAGCCCACAGGAACCCCTGTCCCTACAGTTGGCCACAGGCACAGGAAAAGCCAGTCAGAACATCCTACTCTGTCACTAGCTGACTTGTCACGTGGTGCAGCCTCCCTCCTTGAGGACTGGTTCTGTGGAGTCAGGAAGAGGCTGAATGCCCACTCTAGCTCTGACCCTCATCCAATGTCCTGTTTGTCAGAACACTTTTGTTACATCACTCAATAGTCCCTGCGCCTTGTCCCTGTTTACAGGAATTTCAGCTGTGTGTAAGCAAGCACCAGCTGCTTCCTGCTGTAGGTAGCCCCAATGGCCACTCCAGCTGGCTCCAAGATAGCTTTCCTGTCCTGCTGGAGATAGAAGGCCACTTACCAGTCGATGCCTTTGTGATAGTTGTGGCCATTAAAAAACTGGATCTCCTCAAAGGTCTCGGAGCTGGGGTAGTTGCTGCTGAGGTCCGGGTGCATGCCCAGGAACAGGTAGAGGGCCGTGGTGCCTATGAGAGTGGGGGCAGCTGAGACCTCAGCCCAGCCCCCAACAACAAGACAATACATCCTGGTCCTGTCTTTTCTAGTCACTGTGAGGGTCTGGGAAAATCCCTTTGCTTCTGGAGTCTTAGATAAGTCCTGAGTATAATAAAAAGGTGCACTAGCTGCAGATCATAAGGTCTACACACAGTCATTGGTTCCCATAACCCTTCCAGATACCATGCATCATCGATCAGAACATTATTTATCACTAAACAAGAACTTGATCTCAGAGCTTCCACCCCAGGTATCTGCCGTCTTCTCAGGGCCTCGGGACTAGATGCTTCCTGCTCATCTTTTCTAACTCTGGGGCTCTGTCCACACGGGAACCTGGGAATAACCTGGGGAAAGAAGTGCCAGCCCTCTAGGACTGCTCATGGGAAACTCTGTTCCTTCACTTCTTTTTACTGCTGTTCTTTACTTGCTTGCTTTGCTTTTTGACAGGGTCCTGACGCATAACATAGGACATTTCAAATTCATGATCTTTCTGCCTCAGCTTTCAAAGTGCCGGGATTTACAGTCATGTGGTATCATGCAGCCAGTATGAAACTCTCTAGAAGTCAGGAAGCCCAGGCCCACTAGCCATTTTGTTTATTCCCTTAGTGCTCTGTGTGTAACAGCACATCCAAGGATAAACAGTAACACTTAGTGACTGAAGCTTTAGGGTCCCAGATCAGGTCTCAAGACCTGGAACTATAACTTCCCAATCATGTTGGGGCAGAAAGTTGCTTAACTTCCCTGAGCCTCTGTTCTTGTCTATAAAAAAGGAACACCTAGCTGTCCTTGCAAAACTGTGGGAATGGCAAATGCTTAGCAATCGTGCCAGTGAATCTTTCTGACAGACATGACTAATCGATCACAGTCCTCTTTGTGATGACCCAGTTTTGCCTGGCACTGCTCAAATTTGCAAAGTGGGTGATCTAGACATCCTTCCTGCCTTGTCTCAGAGACTCCTAGGAGGGTGTTGGGTGTTCTCTGAGGCTGTGGTTCAAAATAAAGGCCACACCTCCCTCTTCTTCCTCCTCCCACAATGACAGACAAGTCCTATTTGTCTCCATGTTGCTCCTATTTCTGGGAAAAGGAGACAGAATATGTAAGCCTGAGACCTGACCAAGATGACTCCCAGAATTCTGTGGTTGAGATACCAGGCAGTGGGGAAGCGGGATCAAGGGTCAAGAGACCTGCCTGTTTTCTGGGGGCCGATGATGAGTAGCTTTGGAAAGCGGTCACATGTCTTCTCCTTAGACCAGATGTCTTTGTGGCGTTTGTCCTCACAGGGATCCTAAAACAGCAATGGGAAGGACGTGAGGGAGGTGTAAGATCCATGAACGAACTCCCTCCATGTGTCCCTGTGCCTTCATTTGTTTGTTTTACACCAGGGTCTCACTACGGAAACCTCAAAGTCACTATGTAAACTACGCTGGCCCCAAACTCACAGAGATCTACTTGACTCTACCTCCCAAGGGCTGAGCTAAGGGCATGTGCCACCATGCCCAGCAGTTACATGGCTCTTAACTACCCTGTACTCTTGCTGTACCTCCCAATACCACTCTGTAACATATAGGGACCATTTCTGGTCAGTGTTTTAATTCCATCGAGCCTGGCAAATGGTCAGCTATGTGCTCATCACTACCAGGAACTCACAAGCACTTGTTGACTTTAACTGCGCAAGCTATGCCTGAATCCAGGGTTCAGCAAACCTTCCTCTTAGGAACCTCTTGGGAAATGTTAACACTACAGGCTCACAGCACTCTCTAGTCTCTGCTGCAGTGACACAAAGTGGCACAGACAGACACAAGAAGCGTGACTGGGTGCCAACAAAACTTTCTTTACAAAGACAGACCACAAGGCAGACTTGGCCCAGGTGTAAGTGTGTGGATCCCTGGCCTGAGTCTAGCTTCTGTCTCCAGTTTTCAGCAGTCCTGGTATAAATTTTCTCAAGGACTGCCCTAAACCTTGCCTTAGTCTCTTTACCAGTAGCTCCAAACCTGCTGCAGTTGAAGGAAATGGTGTGAATGACCACTAGGCAGGGGAGAACTCTCTATACTTTGTCTATACTAATTTTGGGGGCTTGGGGTTTTTATTTTTAATGTGCATTGCCAGCATATCTGTCTGTGTGAGGGTGCCAAGTCCTCTGAAACTCAAGTCACAAACAGCTGACATCTGCCATGTGGGCACTGGGAACTGAACCCGGTCCTCTGGAAGAGTAGACAGTGCTCTTAACCACTAAGGCATCTCACCAGCCTTACCCACAGTTTCTAAAGGCTCTTCTCCAAGGCTGGGTGTGAGTGTGCATGAACACAGGTTTATGAATGTGGGTAGGAGCATATACAATGTGTACATATATTGTACCTATGCGTGCCCAGGAGTGTGCCCACACTATTGTGAAAATTTAACATGTGATAGCTGAACCTGGAGCACATGCACAAAAACAGATGGCATGTCATTGTAGCAAGGCACCTTGCCACTCTGCCCACCTGCCAAAGTGGGTCCTTCTCCTCAGAGAAGATCTGGAAGTACTTCTGGGCCAGCTGCACGGGGGGCAGTGTCTGCAGCCTCAGGTTGGTCCAAGAGTGCAGAAAGCGCACCAGGTGCTTGAAGGTGTAAAGCCCCAGGCGGTCATTTCCATAGTTGGACAAGTGCGTCATGAAGATGCTGATCTGTTCCAGGGAAGGGAGAGGGAGGTGAGGCTGGGTCAGTTTCTGAACCACCCTGACCCCCACCTGTTACCGGCCACTGGTACCCAAGACTTGGACATTGGGACTATCAACAAACTGTGTGACCTTAAGCTGTCTTCAGCAAAGGAAAACCCAGGTCTAACTATGCAATGTTGCTAACATTACATGCCTAGGGTAGAAAATTGGCCTGGGCAGGAGCTATCTGCATTGTATTAGGATAGAAAGTGTACACAAAATATGAAGAGTATGCAGTTCACAAAGATGAGAATAACACACACATCCATTGTTTTATAATGTTAGAATAGTTGATTCCACCTTACAAATAAGCAAAGAGAGCCCAGAAAGGCTCAAGTGAAATGTGTGTGGTGTACACATGTATGTGTATGCACACGTATGCACACATGGAGAATGGAAAGAGAACACAACAAAAGTGCTAACATTTCTATATAAAAGTGCACAATTACAAAAGAGAAAACACCAATGCTCTGTCTGGGTCTCAGCAGAGGAGGCTAGTGACACAACTGGACAGTAGACCTCCCAGCTTTGGGGCCCCCATGCCAACCTCTCCACTCTTCCTCAGCTTCTTAGTTACAGACAGACAGTCAATACCCCTCCTCATACAGCCTGGGCTGCGGAGCACTCACGGGATTGAGGAGCACAGTCAGGAAGAGCTCGCCTCCATTAATGATCTTGTCCAGCTCACTGGAGCCTCCAGGGTATTCATTGTAGAAAATGGTGTGTGTGAAGAGGCCACAGGTCTGCCGAGGGAGGACCTGGGAGAGGGCAGTAGAGGGGCCATGGTATCTTCAGCCATGGTCCAGAAAGGAAGGCTGCTTCCTCAGAAGAAAGGCTGGGCCTCCTCAAAAAGATGCTCCCCATGAGGCCACACAGCCCCACTCCTGAGAGTCCTTTCCAAGAGCTCTGCAGCCAAAATGCTCCCCAGGTCAGCCACTGCCCTTGCCTTATACTTCACTGCTATTCCCTACACAAAATAAACAGGTCCAGAAGTAGCAATGGGAGTTTCTAGAAACTTGTAGCAGTGCAGGCCTGTCAGAGCCTCAGCTAGTCATACTAGTAGTCACAAACTGATGTAACTGCATGTTGTTGTCTTCCTTAAGGAAACCAGGCTCTATTCTCATAACTACCTCGTGCCCACAGTTAACATGAATACCAGGGCCAGCCTGTCTCAAAATAAATAAATGAAGGAAGGAAAGGAGGAAAGAGAGGAAGGGAAGAAGGGAGGGACATCAGTAGATAAGGAGCTGGCCACCAACTTGATGACCTCAAGTCTCCCTGGTAGAGGGACAGAAGTGACTCCTACAAGCTGTCTCCTCTCTCTCTCTCTCTCTCTCTCTCTCTCTCTCTCTCTCTCTCTCTCTCTCTCTCTCTCTCTCTCTCTCTCACACACACACACACACACACACACACACACACAGAATAAATTTTTAAAAGAAAGCTTTCCTGATCCTATCACGGAAGCTAAGATGGACAGGCACTTCACTTTCCTATGATGGAGCCTCCAAGGCAGAAGAGCAGCAGAACCCTAAGTAGCCAAACTGCAGCCATGCCTCCTAGCACAGTGTGCAGCCCCCTAACGACAATGTCCAGCATGCCCCTCCCAGCCACTTGCCATAATGCCATTGTGGATGAAACCACGGCGGTAGCGGGCAGGCTTCAGGTGGGGGTACTCTTCTGTGCTGGTCACACGGATGCTCCACACTTGCTTCCAGGCCTCATACAGCTGCACATGCACGGGATATACGCCAGAGTGGTGGGGCGCCACTGCATACCCCATATCTGTGGGAATGCCGTGCTCCTAAAGAGAGGATGATCCAGGCAGGATGAGAAAGGGGACTTTCCCTTTGCACCGTTTCTCTTTTTTAGAACACAAGACAAAACCAAAGGCTAGAATGGCAGGGCATGTGGTCTAAGTCCATAGGTGCAGGTTGGGAAACTGAGGCCTGGAACAGAAAGGGAGGGACTAAGAATCTCTAAGCCAGTGACAAGCAAAAATGACCCTAGAACTTACACCTCCCAACTCTCATTCAGCACATGCCTGGCACCTAGCTCACAGACCATTGTCCTTGATGTCTCCTGCTGGGCCAGTGTGTCCACACTACTCTTTTGTGTCTCTCTCTTAAGTACCTCTGCCAGCTCTCCAGAGGTTCTGCCCTGCCTGAGGTAGAAATGTAGGTCCAGGAGTCCTTAGGTGACCTCCTGAGCCTCAGTTACTTTTATTAGGGTTTTTGGTTTCTTGTTCTCAGACAGGGTCTCATGTAGCCCAGACTGGCTACAACTGATCCTCCTGTCTGCCTCCCAAAGGCTGGAGTTCCCAATGTGTATCACCAAGCCCAGTGAGCTGTAGTCCCTTGTCTATAGAGGGGCCACCCTCTTGAGGTGTGCAGGAGACAGTGGCTATCAAGGCAGCTCAGTCTAGATCTGTCACACTGAACTGTAACAGCCCAGCCCAGCCCTGAGCCCCCCAATCCTGTCCCATAGGGAATCTTACTCACGACAGCGAACTTCTTGTTCAGGGCCATCTGCTCAGCCAGCACAGACTGGTTGTGAAATAGGTGGGGCTGCATGTGGCTCCACATGTGGGGGAACCACCAGAACTCTTTCACATAGGACAGCAGCAGATCATCCCCAGCATCCTCAGCATCTGTACCTATGGCAGGAGCATAGGGTGTTCAGCACAGCTGGCTGGCCACACAGCCCTCCCTCCAACTGGGCCTGACTACAGATCCATGAACCACCCAGGAGCTATGTGTCAACCATGTTTTGGCGCAGAAGAGACATAAGTCTAGTTTGGACGACCCTTGCCTCAATACATGGCTTGACCACACCATCTCCTCCGTGGGCTCCTGGTGTTTGATGTCAACAACCACCAGTGTTTCTTCTACCTATCACATGCCCACTCTTCTTATTCCAATGATCCACACTGGGTGGATACAGGAGGTTTGACAACAGCCATCTCTGATCTGCTAAGGGCTAAGAACGCAAAATGGAGAGCCCATCAGTAGCACTCTTGGGAGCCTTTGGGCTGTCTCGCACACTCTCAACCTCAACCTATTGCGGACTATGGTGGCCCTGCCTAGAACTCCAGAAGCCATCCACCAGGTTGTCCTCTGACCGCCACACTTATGGCATATGAATACAAGCACCTGTATATACAGTAAATAAAAACGTAATAAAAACTTTGGGGGGGGGCGGAGCTCAAGACAGGGTTTCTGGCTATCCTGGAATCTGCTTTGTACACCAGGCTAGCCTCAAACTCAGAGAGATGTGCCTGCATCTGTCTCTGCCTCCAAAAAGCTGGAATTAAGGCATTAGCTACCACCATCTGGCTAAGCAATTTTTAATTCAACTAATATTTTTTATAAGCAGAAATCATTTTGAAAGGTAAGGGTTTAGAAGAAACAGGAAGAAGATACATAACCTAGGACTGTACAGGCTGCCAGACATATAAAAAACTTGTTATTATTGTTCCCAAATGCCCTCTGTTAGGATGGCCCTTGTAGACCATATCTGGTGTCCTCGTAATGGCAATCTGGCAGGCAGGTTGAGAGAAGTCCAAGAGGTTGTGCGAAGGGCAGAGATAAACCACCACATACCTGTGTGGAAGAATTTCCCTGAGTAGCCCAGGTTGAAGGTGAAGTTTGGGATATGTGTGCGAAGTTCATTCTGGGTATCAAACAGGGCCTAGGACAGGCAGAGGAGAGGCAGCAGTGAGGGGAGGTCAGGTCAGACTCCTCCCACTGAGTATCTTGTTATAATAGGACGAGCTACAAAACTCACAGGACACAACACTGGCAGTGTAGCTCTGTGATGAAGCATTTGCCTCACACCTGAGGCCTGGGTTCCATCTCCAGTACAGCCCCCCAATATGCGAATGTTGGGCCCTTGTTCCAATGCTAGGAACATCAAGCAGATGCCAGCAAGGCTCAGCCACAAAGGAACCCTCTCAGCATATGCTCTGTGGGACAGCCCAGGCTACACACCTAAGAAGCCAGCCCCCTACCACCTCCTACGCCAGATTCTATCTGGCCTGAAAAGCCCTGCACTCTAGCCCAGCTCAGCAATGCATGTCTGAGAAGCTCGAATTTCTCTGGGCCTTAACTGCAAAAGGGGACCAGAAGATCTCCGTTCTCATGGGGCTCTTCAGACAAGTGAGATCCAGCCTGTAAAACTGCCTGACCAGTGGTAGCAAAGTGATGAAGGATGAGAGCTACAGTCATGTCTGTACTCACTGAGCCCACAAGCACCAATGTCTTCACATGAAGGATTGAATCCTGCCTGGCCCTTCAAAGGATGTACTCTGTGCTCTGCGTTCCTGTGTGAATACATCTAGCATCCATGGAAGTCCATGGAGGGGCTGGCCTCTGGCTTAGGACTGCACTGCCCACAAGACTTTGAGGAAAGCCCACTTTCAGGCAGTGCTGTTACCTCTGTTGTCTAACCAGGTCTAACCTCTGATAGACATATGATCCAGTATGTCCTCAGACAAGCTCTTCTACCTCTCTGAGCCACAGTGGCCTCCAGCTGCTCTGAAAACCAATGAGGTAACACATATGGATGGCTGAGCACAGAGCCTAGCACTCATCAAACTCCAGATATGCAGATTCTGTTGGGACCACAGAAACTGTCCTGTGTGGTTCTGAAGGGAGGTCGGTTGACAGCTATGCTTTGCCTTTCAGACTCAGGAAGATACCAAAGTAAAGGAGGCCTGCCAAAGAAATACTTGTAGCCTACCCTGAGCTGGGTGCATGGAAGGAAGGCAGGGTCTTGATTTGTTTACCACACACATGGCTCTCTGCTGCTGTACTGACTCTTCCTCAGAAATGAGGAAAGGAGTCAGGCCTGGTAATACTTGTGTATAAGCCCAGCATTCAGGAAGAAAAGGATGGAAGATCAAGGGTTCAAGGCCAACCTGGGCTACATGAGGCTGTATCCAAAAAAAAAAAAAGGGGGGGGGGCGGTGCTAAAAGCTAGGCAGAATATTCAGGAAGCTGAGGATAATGAAGTACAGACTAGCCTGGGCAACAGTGTGCAACCCTGGACAAAGGACATGGTGAGCCAGCCTGGTAACTAGAGGCCTCACTCAGGACCTGAGTCTCTCAGGCATTCTCTTGCTCTTGCAGTGAAGACCTAGAATACAATGGATAGAAGCTTGGGCCACTGGAAGAGTGTGCCAAGCAAGCAACAGGGTCATCTCTTCTGCTGGGGTTGGTCATGAAGATGTTGGCAGGAAGGCTCCATTGGAGTGAGCTTAAAATCTTCAACAAAATGTTCTTGAAAGTCAGGAGTAGCACGGTAAAGCAGATCAACACAGCCCAGGTCTGCTGTGGCAAGCAGGAAAGGAAGGAGCCTGACCACGTGGACATGCCCCTCCCCCACCTCAGCCAGGCACCACTCAGTGTGTAGGCCCTAGTGTAGTGAACAGTCTGAGACACTCCCCCTTACTTTAACTCAGTGATGGGATGGGACCTCCCAAGTCACCTAGTCAGAGTCACCATTCACCATGCTCTTCTTTGCAGAGTTCACTTCTGAGCAGGACAAACAAGGGCACAACTACAACAGAACCTTCTAGACCTTGGGCCAGCCCTGCCAGAGGTTTCAAGTTCAGGAAGCCCTGCCAATGGGTTTGCACTGCTCAGGGAGAGTGCCTGACACCCTGTCTAAAGCCTCTTGCAGCATCAAAGAGTCCTGTGCCTGGTGCTAATACATCTCTAGCCCTGTTAATCTCCAGAGAGAGAACACCCAGTCAGCAGGCAGCAGCTCCGGGGACTTAATCCCATTTTGTCTCCATCTGCCTTATTGTTATGTTTGCCCTCTGTGGTGGCAACCCACACTGATGTCCTTACTCTAGCATGCTATCTCCTCAGCAAAGTCTCCAGTCGATGATGACTAAGGGACAACCGTGTCTTAAAAGACTGTCCTCTGGCAGACTTCTTTCTTAACAGCTCACATGTGTACACAACCCTGTGTTTGGAAGGAACTTCCACAAACAATTTGGTAAATAGTTTCAGAATTCAACATAAGCATCCCACTCTCCGTATACAGCTGTTAAAACATGCTGTGCATGTGACTTGGGATCTTATTCTGAAGAATCTTATGGGGCTCTGACAATGACATTTTTGAAGAGTTAAAATCACATCTAGGTTAACAAGAGGCAGATCACATCCCTGCCAGATCCTTTTTGTTTCAGCCTGGTCTCTTCCTTCTGAACTCCAGAATATACGTGCAAAATCTCTGCATATTTAACAGTTCATAAAGGCCTCTTGCACACAGTAAGACACTGAATGGCTGAAGTAGGGATCAATGAGTCTGCAAATAACCACACGAGGCACAGATGGGGGTGTGGCCGATGAGGTATTCTAAGATGCTTCTTACCTTTACATCTTCCACCTTCATGCGTGTGCCTTCCTTGCCCACAAAAATGTCATCAATATCCACCAGGATGTATCGGTCCAAGGGCAGTGAGAGGCGCTTCCCTGTGAGGAAGGCCACAGCATCCACGAAGACAAGCTTATGCAGCCAAAAGTTGAGGTTGTTACCAAACAGCACACGCTGGATGCCGTCATGGAGGCCCAGGTCCTGAACCACAGTAGCATGCAGTGCGGCATGCAAGCCAGCATCCGCACCCAGGTGTGGGATCGACTCAGAGGAGCGAGTCTTGGCTAGCAGGACTGGTTCATAGGTAGAGTGATTGGACTGGAACACAGTCCAATCCTCACCGGGCAGCACACCCTTCTCCACCTCACTGGGCCGTGTCACATAGAGCAGTGGGGACTTGGGGTTGATGCTGCAGTCCTTCAGGCCCAGGTTAGAATGCAGGAAAAGAGGGAAGCCTTTGAGCTGTGCACTCAGGAGGCTGTTCTCATTGGCCTACAACAGTGTGGGGTAGGAGAACAGCCGTCAGGTATAGTTGAGAATAGTAATGTCAACAACATTTGCAATTCACAGGAGATACCACACCCCTCACTGAATACACACACAGAAACACAGACATACAGAGACAATACACCTAACACATATACAAAAACAGACACATGTACATGCACATACATAGACACAGACACACACGCGTGCAGACACACAGGCTGCCCTCCCACACAGAAAGGCAGCTTTCTTACCCACTAACCACCACTGACGGTGATAGGATCTTTACCTCCTTCTCCCCCTGGGGCTTGCTGATGACCCCATTCCCTGTATTCCATCTCTTCTTCTGGTCTCACCACTCCTTCATGTTGTCCCTCACCCTTCCAGACACCTGACTCTAGATAGAGTACATTTGTATTGTTTCTATACCGGTTCTATCATCTCCTCTAGGACGGGTAAACTCCTGATCACCCTTCAAAACTAAACACATATACCTGCTTCTTGCAATGGCCTCCCTGGGATCCTGGCAAAGCCTCGGCTGCTGCACTGGGTTCAGAGCCTCCCTTCAGGCAGCCTGTGCCTACTTGAAAACAAGGCTCTATTTCTTATTTTGGATCCCTGACACCCAGCAGGAGCACACATTCATTTGATGAGTAACTATTTTTAAGAATGAAAGAGGAACAGATAGTTGTCAGCACCTAGCACCACCTGATAGCTGTGGGTTCCAGGGTTAATTTATCAGTCTGTAGCTACTTATGGTACCAGACATTATAAGTATTTAATAAGATATAGTGAGAAAAAAGACAGACAGGAAATTGTGTAAAGTAAAAAAGGCAGATGTGACTGTCCCCTTTGAGTAAGCAATAAAGAGAGATAGCCATCAAAGCCATCTAAGAGTAAAAGATGATATATCTACATGGGAAAGGTCACAACAACAGTTAGCTGCTCAGGAGGCTCCTGGAGAAAGGGCCTTTAGAGCACCTTACAGAATGAGTGATCAGCTAGGAGGAGGAGAGGTTAAGTCCTAAGAATAGCCAGCGAAAAGGCCCGGGGCAGGAGGAAGCACAGGAAGATCAAGAAATAGTAAGAAGCCAAAGAATTATCAAGAACAGACAAGAGGCAGAAAAGCCATTGGAAGCCAGACCCACAGGTCCCTGGAGCTGTCAGACTAAAGATAACAGGTTCCAGTTTTCGTCTGGAGAAGTAAGGGGGGGTCACCGACAGGACACCTGTGGGGCTTCCCTGGTGAGCACCATGCTGCACAGAGAACAGATAGTAAGTTTCAGTCTGAGCCTGCCCAGAGGAAGCTGTTTACTACTAATCTTAATAGATAGGCTTTTCTCATTCCCACAGAGCCTCTGCAGGATCCTGGCTTTGTAAACTATGATAAGAAGCCACTTTGGAACTCTGAATGCCAGAGTACCTGCCAAGTCCCCATCCTGAGCCAGCCTTAGTGCTGAGGTGAAAGAGACTGATACCCATCCTCAGAGACACTTTCCTCAGGCTCCCAGATCACCACACCCCTAAAACAGCAATAGCCTAGAGTGTGGCCTATAAAGAGACTCAAGATATATCAGGCCCTGTTTACCACAGCTGAGGCCTGGCAACCCACTGCAGGCACTGGAGCTCAGGGATCCCACTTCACATTTCAAAGTCTTGCTTTGAGCTTGCTGTAAGGGGCTGGTGGCCTGTCTAGACACAGCACCACTGAGGAAGAAGTCAGGCCACGAGAGCTACCACAGGCGGCCATCGAAAGATCCAGCCAGGGAGGGGAACGGGGGCCTAGGCACTGGAGAAGCTGGCCCTGTCACAAAGTCCTTCTTCCTATTCCTCAGCACTAAGGAGATGGGGGTCACCTAACATAAGGAGAACCTGAGTGATGGGTGGGACATGAGTGATGTGGGAATGCGTTTATGTATGCTGTGAATCTCAATCTTTAAATAAAGGAGCTGTTTTGGGCCATGGCAGGCACCATAGAAGAAGTAGGAGGAGAAATCAAAGCATAGGTAGGAGAAGCAGGGCAGAGTCAGAGGCAGATTGAGCTGAAGCCGCCCAAGAAGAAACATGTAAGGAGCACGGTGAGCCACGGGCCACGTGGCAGACAGATTAATAGAAATGGGTTGATTTAAGATGTAAGAGCTAGCTAGCAACTGAGCCATAGGCCAAACAGCATAAACTTAATATAAGCATCTGAGTCATTTTTGGGGGTCTGGGCGGCCAGGCGGCTAAGGGATCTCGGGCGGCAGGTCTGTAGGTCTCTGGGCCTCTGGTCGCCCGGGACCGAGAAACTCCACTACTACACATGAGGACCTAGCACAGACTTCCGTATGAGCTTACAGGCTGCCCTGAGAAACCCTGCATCATTCTGTGGGTCTCTAGTTAGATGGTTCCTAGGCAGTATTCTGAGGCCATCCAGTTAGAAGCAATAAGCCGGGTTGTCAAATCTTGGCTGGGTGGTAACTATGTCTCTCTGGTAAAGCCACTTAATTTTTGAGTCACGTTATCTGACAACAAAGTGCTACTCTATGTGACAGAGCATTCAAAACAACGAGCTGAGCACTGGGATGTCAGGTGGCCTTGGCCTGCCCTCAGGGTGCATTCAGATGTAGACCATCACTTTGCAGAGCTGGTATGTGATAGTGTTAGGAATGGCCCAGGTGAGGACTGAACCCCCCACCTCAAGGACTTCTCAGGGGCCCAGTGTCAGAGTCACAGACCAAGTGCAACTGCTGTATTTGCTGAACTACAAGTAGACACGCCACCCTAGCTGCCACTGATGGAGAGACTCCAAGTGTGGGTCTCATCCTCCATGTTTCCCTCAACTGTCCTACTTCTGATGTGGTCTACAGGCAGGAGCTGTAACAGTCTCACTAGCTGAGCATCCTGGACAAGGTCACACCTAGAGTCTGGACTGTTAAACTTGTATGTAAATTCACCCCACCTAGAGAATCTGGCCTCTGAAAGACAAAAGTTGAGCCCTGGCACAAGTCTGACAAGGCACAGCACAGAAGCCAGCCTTTGCAGAAGGGCAGTGGTGTGCTTCAACCACCAGGAGGCGAGCATTCTGACAGAACAGCCAAAACCATCAGGCTATGGAGAGCTGCACGCGCCCCTGACCCCAGTGAGACTGTGAACACGTCTGTGCTCCTTAATGGAAACTCAAGAAGTTGGGGTTACATAGAGTCAGAGCTCTGTTGTTTTATCTGTGTTCAGTGTCTGTGCTCCAGGCCTAGGAGTCTAGTACACAACATAGGGCTTCTGATAGACTTCTATTAAGTAAAGAATAATCAGCTCCTAGACTCAAACGTTAGAAAGACCAAGACTATGGCTTGGGGCCTTCTGGACTTGAATCCTAGATAATACTTTGTAGGGTGTGGGCTTGGATACATTTCTTTTTGTGGTTGGTTTGTTTGTATTTTGTTTTGTTTTTTTCAAAAAAGAGCTTTTCTGTGTAGCCTGGCTGTCTTGGAACTAGCTTTGTGATCAGGCTGACCCACCTGCCTCTACCTCCCAAGTGCTGGGATTAAAGGTGTGGGCCACCACCACCTGCACCACCTGGCATTGCACACATCTCCTGATGCTCTCTGCCTTAGTTTCCCCCTCTCTTAAATCACCATACCCTGACCTGCCTTGGAAAATGATTTATTAGTGTGAAGTAAGTTAATTTGTGTGAAGCAGGCAGCAGGAGTTCTCAATAAATGTCAGCCGTTCTGATGCTTCCTTCTCAGGCCTGCGGCTCTGAATCAACCATAATGAAGTTCATGGTAGGAAAGGGTAAAGAGTACAAGAGAAAAGAAAAAGCAGAGAGACAATGGAGCCAGCCTAACTTCCTGCTTCAGGCAGTGCTCCCCAGAGGGTGCTCTGTGAAAGAGACCAAGATGGATAAAAAACAAATCACACTAGGCCACCCCCTGCAGGATTTCTAAGGGCCTTTGGTTTTTGACTCACTATCCCTTTTCCTGAGCAGCGCCTCCTGCTGTATTAGTGCATGAAAGAGCATGCTGTGGGAAGCCTGGGCTAAAGCAGCCCTCCTCGCACTGACAAAGGAACAATGTGCAGGGAGATGGGACATGGGAACCTTCTGCCTGGTCCTGCTCCTTGCTCTATTCACATCATGCAACTGCCCCTATGCCCTTCCCAGCCCCTTCGGGCCACTTCACAAGGGACAACTTTTCTGGCTGACACAGCCTATGTGCTTCCCAACACCCACTCCATTCCTACTATACTAAAATGTCAGCTCTATGAGAGCAGGGGCCTGTCATTTCCATTACTCCATACACTTAGCAGGGCCCAGGACACTGGAAGCATTCAGTAAACAAATGCTCCCAACACCCCAAGTCAAGTCCCCAGCTGGTGCCTGCATTCATCATCTTTCATGGCCTCGTAGACATTGCCCCTGCCCCCTGCTCAAGGGCAGACCTTCCATGGCAAGCTTTAAACAATGACCCCCTCCCTCCTCCCATACTCCAAGAAGCCCAGAGCAGCTCCCCCACCTACAAAGTGGACTTCTTTCTCCTTTCTCCTCGTGCAAAATGGCTCTGGTTTGGGAGAAAACAAACCCCACCTCACTATTGATCTCCAGAAGACAATGAGTGCAAGGCCAACCTGCCTCAGGTGAGTGACAACCCTCCTGGGCCTGCACTTGCTCATCCCGAGATGACTGCCATGCATAGCAGGCAGGGATCAGAGTCCCTAGCAGAGTGCCTTCTCCTACCTTTCACCAGCCCCAAGTCTCCTTCAGACAAGTGCTTACTGTGCACTGAGCCCCATGTGTTGTAGACAATGCCTCCAAATACATATTAAGCATCCACCAGCAGGAAATGGGCCCATGTTACCTTCACAAACCTTGGAACTTACACTACCACTGCACTCATTTTACAGTGAGAATTGGTAGGTGCTTGGCTAACAAGTGTAGGGACAGTGCTGGAAACTGCTCAGAAGCCTGCCCCCTGAATACCTTGAAGAAGCCAATGATGCCCACGCCGTAGGCCACACAGTACTTGTCCAGCAGCTCCCGGTTCCAGGCATCCAGGTTGACATACTTGAGGATGTTCTCATAGATGATAAGGGCAAAGCGGCCACGGCCCTTGTCAGTGAGTGTGGGCATGTCCCCCTTTCCTGGTGCAATCTCTGTTCGGTACTTGAAACGGCTAGATTCCAGGATTGCCACTACCTCCTGGCCCAGCTGGGAATAGAGGCTCTCCACAAATACCAGCACCAGTGGGTCTGTCCGAGAAGGGGCAACTGCCTGCACGGGCTTGATTGGCAGGAGACGGCTGGGGGCCACAGGTGGTGGGTCCCCACAGTCAGACTCAGAGGCATCTGCTGAGGGCTCAAGGCCCCGCTTCCAACCGTATAGGTAGTAGGCAGAGACAAAGACGCTGAACAGGCAGAAGACGAACAGCAGGAAAAGGACAGCCTGTGGGGACATGTGCCGACACAGCCTCCGGAGGCACGCCAGGGCAGGCATCCTGGCCCCCAAGATCTCAACCAGCAGAGGCCCAGCCTGGCCTGGTCCCCCAAGGCCTCACACAGGAGGCCAAGAGTTGTCCACTGACTGAGAAATTCAGAGACTTAGGAAGTAAGACGTTCAAAGGGCAGTGGAGAGGATCCGGGCCCCTGGCCCTTTCTCCCAGCCAGGGGCACAGTCTACAGGCTGGTGTTGCTCCTTCCTTCCTCTATACCCCTTTATGTCACCATGGCAAACCCCAGCGTGGTCCTGTACAGAGCAAAAGTGCCCCAGGGCGTCAGGGCCTCCTGGGGGTGATCAGCAGCAGGTCAGAAGTCAATGGGCCAGCCAGGGGATGCCGCATGCCGCTCTCTTGAGTAGGGTCCACAGGGTGAAGCTGAGGAGTTGGGAAGAAAAGCAGAGAGTCAGAGTGGGGCTTTCAAAGCCAGATAACCATAGGAACACAGGTGCTGACCAGGTGGGTTCATGCTCAAGAACTGCCATTCAACCTGACACTTTAATCTCTTGCCTCAGTCTCCCCATGTGTGAAACAAAGCAAACACCAAGCCCTATCATAGGATGCTGGAAAATAAAGGCCAACAATGTACAGAAACCACTAGTAGTGTACTTAATGAAATGGCTGTTAGCTCTCATTATTATTAGGCCAAGACTAGGCCAAGAAAAATCCAGGATCGGGGCTGGAGAGATGGCTCAAGGTAACCTCAGGACTCAGGTTTAAAGTACTGGCTGCTCTTGAAGAGGACCCAAGTCAGTTCCCACCACCTACAGTGAGGGTCACCACTATCTGCAGCTCCAGTTCCAGGGAATTCAATGACTTCCACAGGCACAAAATGTTCATAGTACACATACATAAAGGCAAAATACTCATACATTAAAAAAAAACAAATACAATATTTTTTTTTTTAAATCCAGAAGCAAAATGTGACACTGAACAGTTGCAAGGCCTGGGAGACAAAGTATCTGCATCCGGACCAAACAGCACATCCCCTGTCCACTGCCCTCTTACTTCCTTCCCTCTGCCAGCCTTTCCTCTGTGTGACCCCAACAGTCCAGACACTAACAGAAGCAGTCAGAACAGGAATCCAACCCAGAGCTGTGTACAAACACCTGATCACTTGGCTGAAGCATCAGTGAACTTGCTCTGTGAGGTTCCTTCCATGCTGGGCTGTTCTGAGCATTGACGGAGCAAATGTGTCAACAGGACCTAACACAAGGACCCTCAGAAACAGGTGGTAAACATTTCCCCTGCAACCACGAGTCTTCCCCTCAGGTGCATGCTTGGCAACCTTGACGGCCTGAGGACCAATCTGACAGGCAAGGACTTCCTCTACAGTGGGCCTTATCCACACAAACCGACAGAACTCTAGAGTCCAGATCTTTTCCCAGCCTGAGCCCCAACAGGGGGCCCAAGCCAGAACACTGTCTCTCTCTGGAAAGAGTTAGGCAGAGAGCACACACACAGTGCATAGGCTCCAATTAATGTTCTCACAGCAACCCTACCCACCACCCTCCAGCCCCCATGACATAAATGAAAACCACCAAGCCAACAAGCAGCTTCCCACAGGACACCCCTAAGACTAGAAAGCTCTTCACAAGGGCCACGCATCCTCGAAGTGAGACATAGACTAGGCTGAGGCACCAGTTGGGGAACTGGGAGTCTGGGCGTTGGCCTTATGGGTAAAAATCGCTAATCTCCTCTGTAGGGGTATTGTGTTGTTTCAGGGTAAATAATTGTCCCACCCACTAGTTTAATAAAAAGAGCTGATTGGCCAAAGGCAGGCAGGAAGTGTAGGTGGGACTACCAGACTAAGAAAATCTCTGAGAGCAGAATGCCAGAGAGCACCAGAGAGAAGCCAGAGGAAGCCGAGGACAACTATGCTGCTCTAAAGAAAGGTACTGAGCCCCATGGCTGAACAAGAGACATGGGTTAGATGAAGGGTAGAGAGCTAGCAAGTGATATGCCTGGGCCTGAGGCTGATCAGCCAAAAACTAATGGAAGCATCTGTGTGTCTCTGTGGGACTGTGGGACTGCGGGACTACAGGTCTGTGGGCCTAGACCTTGAGGTTAGGCTGGAAAGTCCAGGCCAGAAACCTCATACTACACTCCTCCTAAGCCCAAGACTCTCTGATGTGCTCAGGAATTGTAGGAATCCATCCCAGATGTAATTAGTGCAGAAGCATGTAAAGATTTCCCCATGGGTGGGAATGGGGAAGGAGAGGGAGGAGCAAATGAAACTGAAGTACACGGGCTGGAGAGATGGCTTCGAGTTCTATTCTTAGCACCCATGTGCCGCTCACAACCATCAGTAACTTCAGTTGCAGGGATCCAGTGCCCTCTTCTGGCCTCTCTGTGGACACTAGGTACACGTGCGATGCAAAGACATACATACAGGCAAAATACCCACCACATAATAAATAAAATAAACTTTAAAATTAAAAAAAAAAATTCATGTACGATTTTTGTTTTGTTTTGTTTTTTAAAGCAAAGTTTTCAGTGTAGCAGCTCTGGCTGTCCTGGAACTTGTTTTGTAGACCAGGCTGGCCTCAAACTCACTGAGTGCCTGTCTCTACCTCCCAAGTGCTGGGGTTAAAGGCATGTACCACCACATCCAGCTCACGTACAATTTTTTAAAAAAAATAAAATATAATGATAAGAGATATATGAAAATGTCATCATGAAACCATCACTGTGCATACAGCCTTTAAAATCCTATGAAGGGACTGGGGAATGATTCAGTGGATCAAAGTGCTTGTTACAAGCCTGATCCTGGCACTCCTACAGAAAGAGGGGAGGCTGAGACACCTGAGGGTGTCTGAAGCTGGGTGCCAGCTGGCCTACAGCATGGATGCAACGAAGCAACAGCAACACCCAGACACCTTGCCTCAAGTAAGGAAAGATGGAAGATGAGAACCAACTCCATACATGTTTTGGCATACGTCACACGCACACGCGCCATGGTAGCTTTTCAAAACAGTGTTTCTTTGTGTAGCCCTGGAACTCACAGTGATCCACTTGCCTCTGCTTCCCAAGAACCAGGGCTAAAGGTATAAACCATCACTGCTCAGCTAAATAAGTATTTTTTTTTTTCCTAAATAAAGATTTCACTATAAGAATCCAAATCCTGGCCTGGAGAGATGGCTCAAAGGTTAAGAAAACTGGCTGCTCTTCCAGAGGTCCTGAGTTTAAATCCCAGCAACCACATGGTGGTTCACAACCTTGTGTAGTGAGATCTGATGCCCTCTTCTGGTGTGCAAGTATACATGCAAACAGAACACTCAGATACACACAAAACAAATAAATCTTAAAAAAAAAAAAAAAAAAAAAAAAAAAGAATCCAAATCCAGTGCAGCTTATAATAGCTAGTGTTGAACATGGGGGTATTGTCTAGAAATCATAATGCAAACCAGGCATGGTGGCGCATGCAGTCTTAGAACCCAAGAGGACGTAACACTACAAGTTTGAGACCAACCTTTTGCACATGGCAAGTTCAAGCCAGGGCTACATAGCTAGGCCCTGCCTCAAAAACAAACAAGTAAGAACTCCTAATGTGATGATGGGATCCTAGGCAAACATAGCACATAAAGGATATTGACAAACATCTGTCACAGATGTGTGTGTGTGTGTACACATGCAGAAGCCAGGGGACCTCACTGGGCAGGAACTCACCAAGCAGTCTGTGCTGCCTGTCCCCACCTTCCCAGTGCTGGGATTACAAATACACCCTTTCCCCCCATGTATCCTTAGGAAGGAACTCAGATACTCGTGCTTATAAAGCATATACTTCACTGGCTGAGCTATCTCCCCAATTCCCTGCTGCATATACTATTGAAACAATCTGTATTGTTTCTTATAAGTCCTTATTTTTGCTAAATATTTTTACATACAGGATAGAAACTGGTATTAAACACACACAAACCATGTTAACACTGGTGATTTTCATGCCTCTTTTCTGTCATGAAATGAGTTGGTCCCATGCTGTGATGCACTGTGACCCTGAGCGTACATCTAGTACCTCTCTGGGTTTCCTTCCTACTAGAGGAAGAGCCCCCCCCCCCCAATTTGGGGGCTCTTCTGTCTCTGACATTCTCACTATGTGCAGCTGGGAAAGAGGCTGCCTATCCAAAGCAGGCATCTGTGATGTCAGGGAGTAAGCAAGTGTGGCTATCGGGAAAGGAACATGGTATCTGGAAGAAATTAGTGGCATTTAACCTCCGTAGACAGACTGAGGGGACAGAGGAAGGCTTTCTGGGGCTAGTGGTACTTAAGCAGGCAAGAGCAAGAAGGAGTAGCCAAGAACGGAAGAAAGAATGGCATGCACAGCAGCCTGCAGATAAGGATGCTTTCCAGGACTCCCTGAAGTTCTAGAGAGCAGAACAAGAAAGGGCAGGTGTCCTGGCAGAGCCAAGAAGGCTAGAGTGACCAGCATCTCATTTACCAGTGATAGGAACTGTCCACAGCCACAGCCATGGCCAGGCCTGACCTCACACCATGTCAAGAGAAACAGAAAACTGGAGGTGGAGTTTGCCCTGATGGTCCCTGCCCACACCATCCATCTGGCCCTTCAGAAGGTGAGGTGGTGAGCTCAAGTGTGTGTCAGTGGCCTCTGTCAGCCTTTCTGCTTGTTAATAACACAGTTCACGGTCTCGGGCATCTGAGGGTCAAGGGCCCTGGGGAGAATCTGACATTTTTCAGACAAAAGAAAATGCACACTTTAAATCGGGGCTCTGCTCATCAGGTGTAATACTGCACTACTCTGCTTAGGGATCATCCATAATGTGTGTACAGCAGAGAACACTACTTTCCTATCAGTTTTACTGTGAAAGCAAAAATGTTCTTTAAGTAAAGGAGAGAGTTCAGCAGTTAAAAGCTCTTTCAGAGGACCTGAATTCAGTCCCCTCCACCCGTGTTAAAATAGCTCACAACATCCTGCAACTCCAGTTCCTGGGAACCCAACACTCGCTTCTAGCCCCCATTGACACTCTCCCATACTCAAATACAAAATAAAAATAATTTGAACTTTGAAAAATACATACATGTATATATACTGTAAATGCAATAATTCCAGAGAACTCAGACCAGGTGCCCAAGTCCAAGCAAGGACCGAGGGTCCTATCTTAAGGAACCTTTTGATTATACAAATACAAGCTGTATCCAGGTGCATCATGTCAAACCAAGCCCCATCATCTAGAAGCTGTGTAATCTTGAAAGATTAACTACTTGGTGCCTCAGTTACACTATTTCTCCAGTCTGTGAAAACAAGGTGAGCTCAGAAGCAAGTTTGCACACTGCACTGAACTGTTCGCTGCTGTCAGTACTCACTTTTAACACACTCACAATGATCGCTCACAACAAGGACAGCAGCTTAGTTCACACAGCACTGCAGAGCTCATCTCCCTGGCAGCCCTGGAATCTAGCTGGGGAGAGCCCTGATTTCACAGAACGAGAACAAGTACAGAAGTAGTGTGCCGTTCCATGCAGTAGGGGGGCCTGGCCTAGTGCAATGCCACCCACCCCTTCCTCAATAAAGCACTGACTTCCCTGGTAAAGAGCCTCTGCACAGACACTCACCAGTGGCTTCTGCGGGGATATTTTCAAACATTAAAAACATTCGGAGATATCAGAGGGATCTACTCACAGTCAGTCTAGGAGGATCAGACAGTGGTAACTCACACCTTTAATCTGAGAATAGGGAATATCCTGGAGTGGTGACTTACGCCCTAAATCCAATCTGAGTTTGAGGTCATCTTAGTTAACAGAAGGAGTTCCAGGCTCCCAGGCAGGCAGTGGTGGTGCCATGCCTTAACTGAGCAAAGAAAGTATTTAAGGCAGACATAGAAAGACAGAGCAGGCAGAAAAAGCTATGGCTCACACTGTTAGTCCCAGCACTTGGGAAGCAGAGACAAGAGAATCTCTGTGAGTTCAAAGCCAGCCTGGTCTTCAAAGCAAGTTCCAGGACAGCCAGGACTGTTACACAGAAAATTCTGTCTGGGAAAAATAAACAAACAAAAGACTTCTAAAAGCCCTTCTCACCTTCTACACTATACAGCACCAAGGGACAAAGAACTGGGGAATATCTAAAAAGGCTTCAGGATAGCTAAGGCAATCTGGGCTCCTTCCCATAAACTACAGCCTTGCCCAGCCAGTTACCACATTAGTCAGGTAGCTCATAATGTTCTTCTCCCCAGAAATGCCTCCCCCAACCTCTTGAGACACATCCCAATTCCAATGTCATGGTCCCTCTCAAGTCATTTCCAACCACCCCAGGCCAATCCCTTAGCTGGAGGGTGGGAAATACCACTCTGGAACCAGAGGATGTTTTTCCTTTTAAGATTACCCTTATAACTTCTCTTTCAAAAGGGCACACCCAAAACTAGGAAGTCTCAGTGGGCAAAGCACTTGTCATGTAAGTCTGATGTAAGCACCTACACAAACATAGGTGCATGGCAGCCCACCAGCAATCCCAGTGCCCAGGAGGCAAAAACAGTGGCTCCCCAGAAGCCAAATCAGAGAGTCCTGGGTTCAGGTGAGAGGCTCTGTTTCAGGGTGGAGGGTAGAAAGTTACTTAGGAAAGACACTAGACATCAGCCACTGGCCACCACACCCAACATGTGCACTCACCTATGTACCTATCTATACACATACCTACATACCTTTACCCGCACCACCACACCACAGACACACACACACACACACACACACACACACACACACACACACACACACACACACACACAGAGGAAAAGGGGAAGGGAGGGGAGGGAAATGGAGAAGGGAGGTGAGGAGAGGGGAGGGAGGAGAGAATGTTCTAGTAACAATTAGGTACATATTCCTACCATCTGCCATTCCTGTCCTCCTGACTGGCTTCTAAGAGCCTTAGGAAATAAATGTTGTTTTCTTCCAGCCCTAGGCATCACACAAAGGTGAGGACCAGGTACCAGTTATCATGGAAGCTCCCACTTTTTCTCAGATCCTGGAATGTCTCCAGATATCCCAGGCAAGGTTTTTTAACAGTTACATGGAAACCACTAAATCTTGATTCAAAACTGTGACTTTGAGGTAGTCTTTCATTCCTTAAAGAAGCCCAGAGGTTCCTCTAATAAAATCGTAACAGAATTATAACCATTACCATGACTGGTACTGAAACTACACACGAAGCATTTACTGTGAGCCTCACACTGTGCTTAGCACCTTATCTCATGTAATCCTTACATTATATGTCAATATCCTCATTTACAGTTGAAAAAATGAGGCTTAGAGACATTTTCCAAAAATCACACAGCTAGTCCATTGTACAGCTGAAGTTTGAACCCAGACCTCTTCCAGAGCCACAGGAGAGCCTTATCTGTGCAGCTTGAGAAAGACCACAGCCACAGAAGCCTCCAGTCCTTAGCCCAACTTTTACTGCACTCTACCAGTCCCAGCATCAGCTTTCCCTGCCAAGGTGCTGGAGATAATGAATGAGATGCTCTGGTTGTCATAGAAACACCATGGCAACCCAGCACTTTCTGGAAATACCACGGTAACTGTGGCCACTGCTCTAGAGTTGAAAGTCACTCCCTATCCTATATCCCTACCTCAAAGTGCTGCTTCTCCACAACCATCCCTGGGACCCATAGGAAATAGAAGATGTCTTCAGAGCAAGCTGTTCAGAGAATGGCAGCAGGGGAGAGGGCATGTAACGTGGCTCAGATGAAAGGCTGGGCTCCAGGACTGAGACTGAGAGCCCAGGACAAACAAGGACTGGGCGAGCTATACATTTGAGGGTGAAGTGTGTGTGCTAGCGTGTCCTGAAAAACATTGTGTGCTCATCTTCCTTTACCCAACCACCATCAGAAACAGAAGTGAATAAAGTGGCTGCTAGACGCAGTCAAGCCTCAGGCTGAAGGCAGTTTGCCAAGCTGGAATCTTGGCTTCATATCTACCAGCCTATGACCTTCATACAAATCTCTCAACCTCTCTGAATCTCAGTTTCCCTTCCTCTGCTGGAAAAAAAAAATTACTTACTATATTCTTTTCTGATATAGATGGCTGGGTGAAGTGACTTTAGCTTATACACGTAATTTCAGCACACAAAGGCTGAAGCAGGAGGATTGCTGAGTGTCTGAGGCTAGCTTGAGCTACAGAGAGACTTTTTGTTTTGTTTCTCTGTATAACAGTCCTGGTTGTCCTGGAACTCACTATGTAGACCAGGCTGGCCTCAAACTCAGAGAATCTCCTGGCTCTACCTCTCAAGTGCTGGGATTAAAGGACTTCGCCACCACGGCCTGGCTCAAAACTTTTTTTTTTTAAGTTGCTCAAGAGAGAGAGAGAGTGTGTGTGTACACAGATGTGTTTTGTGTATGATATGTGCAGATGTCAATATTCACAATCAAGATATGGAAAGACAGAAGACACTAGCCATCCTCCCCTATAACTCACCTTATTCTCTTAGTCTCTCACTGAATCTGAAATCTGCCGTTTTCAGCTAGGCTGATAGCCAGCAAGCCTCAGCAATCCTGTTTCTATCCCCAATCTCCAACACAACGTAGCTACACCTGGCTACTGGCCATGCCTACCTTTTTACCTTGGTGCTGGGGGCTCCAAATTTAGCACTTTTACATGCTGAGCCATCTCTCCAGCCCCAGACCCTATCTTAAAAATAGAGGGGAAAAGAAGAAAAACTCTCATAAGCAAGATTATGAACTATATTCACAGCCATCAAAACATATGCCTTAACTTTCCTGTGAACTTTGCAAAGGATTCTTTTGCTCTTTTTACCTATGTTTTTAATCTCAGCCTATAAACCTATACATTTTTAAAAAGCATCTATGGGCTGGAGAGATGGCTCAGCAGTACAGTTGCTCTTCCAGAGGACCCAGGTTTAGTTCCCAACACCCTCCTGGCAGATCCTAACCATCTGTAACTTCAGTTCCAGAGCCTCTGATACTCTCTATGGACTCCATAAACACCAGGCATGCATTTGGTGCACACATATTCATGCAGGTAAAATACCCATTCGCTTAAATTTTAAAATTAGTAATAGAAATATAAAAACGTTTAATCTAAAATTTTAAAGTAACTCAAAATTAACTTTAAAATAAAAAAAATGAAGCCAGGCACAGTGGTATATATCTTTAATTCTAGCACTCAGGAAACGGGGGCTGGGGGATCTCTATAAATTCCAGGCCAGCCTGATCTATAATAAATTTCAAGCTAGCAGAGCAACACACTGATACCTTGTTTTAAAATGAAACAGTATCTGTGGTCTAGAGGACGAAGGGACAAGAGAACGAAGCCAAAAAGAAAAGCAGGGAAGGAGCCTTCAGGAGTAGCAGTCTGACATCACCCTGGGAGCTGGAAGGGTGCAGATGACCTGTCAGTTCCCTCAGTCTGTCTGTCACATACCATGAGGTGCCAGGCACAGCACCTCAGCACCAGGCACTGAGGAGGCAGTGGTGACCCAGAGCTTTGGGAAAAGTTTCTGGGAGCTTCAGAAATCATGGTTTTAGGTCTCTGGTGTAATGCCACTTCAGGGTGAGTGAGGCTGAAAGGTCCACACAGCCCAGCACATATTTTATTTTCAATCTGAGTCACTCATGATAACTCTGGGGCACCCATTTTCCAATACAGACACCTGAGTTTCTGTGTACCTGGATGCAGAGGCGCGCGCGCACACACACAGGCATGCTAGAAGGCAGCACTATGGGGATACAGGCCACACACACTAAATGCTGAGAAACCCTGAGGCATTTCCAAAGGGGTCCCATGGTACAACTTGGTCAAGAACAAGGGAAGACAGGGTGGTGGCAGCTGTGGACCCAGACGCTAGTCCCATATGCATGGCCTAGCTCCTCCCAGCTATTACACACTCAACCCAGTCATACCACCACCTACCACCAGACACACCCTACAGCTGAGACACACCCCACAGTCACCCAGCCTGACCTGCCCCACCCTCCAGAGCCAAAGCAATAAAGAAAACCCTCACATTTGCTTCTCAGCTGTGTGGAGAATAAGTTCTCCCCAAGAGGCCAAGACTAGAAACAATCCCTTCCTGGTAGCATTTGTGACACTCCCATCCCCATGATCCCACAGTGCTGACTGGCCTACGGCCAAACTGTGCCTATCGGTCTCCACAGTCACCACTAGCCTGAGACAAGTGGTATAGACTGGACTCACAGGGCCACAAGGGCATAGTCCTCCTGCAGTGAGTACACAGGGCACTGCGGCTCAGAGAGGAAAGGAAGGGGTTCTTCAAGCTGTACCCACCAGGAATGCCCTGCTCCCACCTGCCCTGCCCTGACCCCTTTTCTTATCCTGCCCACCCTCCTACCTACAAAGTCAGCTCCTGCTGGGAGTCAGCCTCTGCCTGGATGGGCTTTGCAAGCACGTGGATGAGTGCCCCTCAACTGCTCCACGGCCCCTGTAGCCACTGGGTGCTCACAGCAAGAAACCCTTGCCGCCTTCTTCAGTCTGTAGCAGAAATCTCAAGCTAGCTACAACAATTACAGTCACTTACCTTTCCTGGACACCACATAGTGAGATTACCCCCACTACAACAGGACTGACTGGTGACCTCTATTCCCAACACTGTCCAGATGAGGCGCTGAAGGCTCAGAGGCTCTCAGCCTGGGAGCTGGTTGGGAATCTCAAGCCTAGGCTCTTCCTCTGTGACTTAACTCACCTGGGACAGCTGGTTCTTGCTTAGTGCCCAACAAGTGTGCACCTCCCTCTTTTTGCTGCATTATCACTGTGTTTCAAGTAGGGACCCTTCTAAAAGGAGCCCCACAATCTCTACCTCCATCAGCAGGCACATCAAACAGCACTGTTCGCCCTGCCTCTTAGCTTGGGAACTTGTTCTGGGTCCCCATCTGGCAGGCAAAGGCAGGCCCAAGACTGTGGGTGGCTAATGCCTTATTTCCAGCAGGGCCTGAGTTGAAAATGTATCTCTGTAACAGCTCTGAAAAAAGGTATACCAAGCAAACAAACAGCAGGTGGGGGATGGGCACTGTGGATAACAAGCCAAGGCAGGACTAGCCAGGCAGGATCAGGGATGCCTTCACCAAAATAGGGTTCTCTACTCACTCCAACATTCCTAAGACCATCTAATTCATCAGTTATTTTCCTTAGGTTCTGATCATAGATACTTAAAAGAAAAGGACATGTCCTTACAAAAATAACAACCTCCCCTGCTGACATCCACTAACCTAGAGGGAACACCTGGAAGCTCACTGGAGCTGTCCTAAATATCCCTGTTGTGCCCAGCACACTGGGTAGGGTCACCGGATGTACACTTCACAGAAAGGAAGTGCAGACTCAGAGAAGGCAAGTGACTGTCTTAAAAATCACACAGCTGAGTGGACAAAGAGCTACAATCACTCTTCCCAGCCCACTACGTAGTCCATCCATAAGCTCTCAAGAGTTCCCTACTCAGCATTCCATACCATTCCTCAGCCAGGTCCACAACCAGAGGAGCCCTACTAGAAACATGAAATGCACCGGGCATGCGTGGTGGTGCACACCTTAATCCCAGCAGGGAGGCAGAGGCAGGAGAATCTCTGAGCTTGAAGCCCGCTCATCTACAGAGTGAGTTCCAGTACAGCCAGGGCTACACAGAGAAACCCTGTCTCAAAAATACAAAAACAAAAACAAAAGGAGGAGGAGGAGAAGAAGGTGAAGAAAGAGGAGGGGGAGGAAGAGGAGAAGAAGAAACAACATGGAATGCACACACTAGTCAGAAGCCTCCTCCTATAAAGTACAGATGGGAAAGGGTAGTTCAGGTCAAAGCCATCCATCTCATTTGTTCCCAGTGGAAATCAATCTATGCCTTGAACTTTTCTGGTCTGTCTCCTTTTGGAAAGAAGTGTCATCCCCTTCTATATTTCCACTCCATGCTGCTAAACATTCCCCTACAGTTTTGAAACACTGACATGTGAGCCACATCAGCACCCAGCCATCCCCAGGTGTTAAACTTGGAGGATAAGAGGCCAGCGTCCCCTTCATCAACTAAAAGGTCAGACCTAAGCAACGCAGGAAGAGACATCTGGGCAAACTCTCTGTTGAGCCTACTTCCCTAGCTGCATAGGATGGCATGGTGTGTGGACCAGAGCAGAAACAGCTTAGGATTTCTTGAGAAACTAATGGCAGTTGCTAGCAGACTCTCCCCCAGATCCATAAATTCAGGGTACTCATGACCAGTCCCCACCAAAAGTTAAGAGCTTGGATCTCCAGGCCTTGTCTTTGTCATGCCCCAGTGTGGTGAACTGGATAAGAATGTCCCTCATTTTTCTGAATGCTTAATTACCAGGGTATGGAAGTGTTTGAAAGGATTAGAAGGTGTGTCCTTGCTGGAGAAGGTGTGGCCTTGTTAGAGGAAGTGTCACTGGGGGTAGGCTTTGAGGTTTCAAAAGCCCATACCAGGTCCAGTCAGAGTCAGTCTGTCTGTCTGTCTGTCTCTCTCTCTCTCTGCTTGCTATTAGTGGATCAGTAGATAAAGGTCTCACTTTTCCAGAGTCATAAGTGCTACCATGTTCCCCACCATAATAACAGTAGACTAAGCTCTGAAACTGTAAGTCAATCAATTAAATGTTTTCCTTTATAAGAGTTACCTAGAGGGTTTGGAGAGATGGCTCAGAGATTGATTGCTCTCGCAGAGGACTCAGGTTCAATTACCAGCAATCACATGAGAGCTCACAGCTGTCTGTAACTCCAAGATCTGACACTCTCACATAGACATACATACAAAACACCAATTCACATAAAATAAAAATAAATTTAAAAAAAAAAGTTGCCTTGGTCATGGTGTATCTTTTCAGCAACAGAACAATGACTAAAACCCTCAGTTCTTGTGGTTTGACAGAACTACAGTCACATATATAACAACTGAGTGGCCTTAGAGATCACTAACCCAGGGTCCCACTGCCCTCCGGCTTCTCAGTCTGCCTGTCTCAGGTGTTCTGCTGACTCCCCTAGCAATTTCAGGAAGCTGTAGGAGAACTAAACCTTTTCCCTTCACATCTCTCAACCATCATCTCCTCCACCTCAACAATCCACCAGGATGCCCATGGAACCTGCTTCTCCTCTTGACAGACAGAACCCCTGTCAGTCTCAGGAGGCTGCTATTATACACCCAAGCCCTAGCTATATGGGTCTACACACACACTGCACATTAACACACATTCAGACTGGACAGGCCAGGGACCTGAGGACAACAGTCAGGAGGCCAGGAAGGCCAGCAGAGACAGAGAAGTAGGGCAGGAAGATGGGACCCACCAGAGCTTCTGGAGTTCAGGCAGTAGCTGCTCCTCTCCAGGGCTCCACACTCAGTTCACACAGCTGCACCCAATCCCATAGCCAGGACAAATGGCATTACTGTCTGCCTAGTTCCCTTCTGGAAAGGAGGGAAGGAAGGAGGGAGGGAGATGGCCCTAGGCACCCAGAGCCAACAACCCGGTTCCAGGAAGCCTCCTTTCACTGCCTTCTTGGCAGGGCAGCCAGCCTAGACTCTGGGGCCTCCCAGGGGCACCCACAGCGAACAGAAGCTACCTGGAGGTACCCTCCATACGAGAAGAAAGCATGGCCCCAACTCTGGAGAGTCTGGCTTCTCTGGCCCCTCTCAGGAAAGGTGGCAGTGAGGAGTGGAAAGAAGAAGTGTAAACGGGGATCCAGCTGTCCTTGACTTCCCATGTGACCTCCCAGCTACCCTCAGTTTCTTACCTGTCCTGAGAAAGAGAGGAAAGATTGATATTCCCTTCTGGTACCATCTGGAAGTCAAAGTATCCATGACGTTGGCTTTCGGCTCCTGACCCCGCCCTAGCTGAGCTGACAGGCCCTTCCCACTGTCCCGCCCCACAAAGGAGGAAGAAAGGTATCAGGCAGAAGTATGGAGGGTGTCAGAGTCCCTAAGTGTCCACACACTAGAGCTGCAAAGCTTGCACAGTCATGGCCCAGTGGGAAGCAGCAGTTTGGCTCTGGTCACGCAGGAAGCTGGGAAAGGTCAGGCCAGCTGGGGATAGTGTCATGGCAGCCAGCACTCAGAAGTGTCCACCAAAAAATGGACTTGGATTTGGCTTCTGAAAGGACACCCAGAAAGTCCAAAGCACTTCACTAAAGGCAGAAGCTCAGGCCAAGAGCAGCAGTGGAACCAAAAAGATGCTGTGCTCATACTTGTGGAGTAGCAGGATGGACACTGGACTAACCTTTCAGCCTCTCAGGTCACACAGCACAAGGACAACAGGAGTCCTGCCAGCTCCGGGGGTAAATCCTAGAAAATACCACAAAAGATAAGCAGCCTTAGCCACCTCTTGAGAAGTCACCTGGGGTCTCAGCACTTCTGAGGCTGAGAGAAGAAGCTGGATTTCAGCCTAGGTTATAAAAACAAACAAACAAACAAACAACCCTCCCCCCAGCAGCAATGACAGAACTGTCAGAGGCGGCCCCTAAAACCAGCCAGCCCAAAAGATGTCCAAGCCCTGGGGATGCTAAAAGCCTGCAGGCCCTAAAGCCATCACAGAGGAAAGCCAATGGCTAGAATGATTCCAGAAGGGAAAAACTGGGAGGCTCCGAGCCACAGAAGGCCCTAATCTCCTAAAGGCCTGGTGGGCACAACACAGGCCTGCTGAGACAAAAGATGTTTCCTGAAGGCCCACATAAAAGCAGTCTGTCCCTTGCTGGAGCTTGTCAGCATGACAAGAGCCTGCTGCCAACACACCTGGGCATGAGGGGGCTCAGTGCAGTCACTAGGAGGCACAGCCTGAAGAGAGGGTGGGGAGCAGCTGGTGAAGGAGAACATGGCTTCTCTAGGGAGCAGAGACCAGAACAAAGGGTACACCTGACCTACTTCAGACAGAATCCATTCAAAGGGGATTGAGGGCACGCTAGACAGGGTTACCAGATATCCCAAAAGGCTCTCGATAAACACACCACACACTACTCCCAGGACTCTGCTCAGTGAAGCAAGTGTGGGGACAGTTGAAAGATGACACAGGTGTGAGTGAGGGCGGTTCCTCTGTGTCTCACTGGACACAGGCCTGGGACCTGAAGCAAGCACCTCCTCTTTCTAGGCTTTCTCTCTCTGTAAAAGAAATTGTACTAGATGATCTCATGGATTTTCTTAACTCTCGACTGAGATTCAAGAGCAAGCAAACTGACGTCCACCTCATCCCCGCAAAGGCACAAAGGCCCAACTCATCACAGCCCAGAATCCCACTGCCTCTCCACACCAACTGTTGAGTCTCTGCATCTTCCAGGCTTCACAAACAAGGAAACTTTGGTACATTTCATGGAGGTTAAGCTAACTGCTTAAACTCCCAGTGGGGAAATACTCCGCTTACATTCAAATCAGTGCCTGTCTTGACTCTTAATTCCTGACTCTGGCACTGGCCACAGGTAACCCCAACCCCACCAAGTCCTGGGAAATGCTGTGGGATCTTTGCACCTCCCACGTTTCCTGGTATATAATGCTGAAATTAATGTGCAAGGTGGCTGGGAACAGGCAGGTGGAGAGGGGAATCCATGTAGGCGCTAGGAACTCTGCAGATTAAACAGCCTGCCAGCCAGCTGTCCACTACAATGGTTAATGTCATTGCCACCAGCCAACACCTGCCAGTTTTGAACCATACCACACACAGGCAACACTTCCTCACACCACTGTTTTAGTATCACATGACAGCTTTGGGAAAACATGGTAAGGACTTCTTCCCCATCTTCAGAAGGAGGAAACTGGACTCTCAAGGACACACACTTCCCCAAAAAGCATATAGGAGATGGCAAACTCAAAGCCTACTCCTCTGCCTCTTTGTGCAGAGTTGAGTCCACCAGACACTCAACTTGCCAAACCGCCCAGCCAACCAGCCTTCATGACAGCCATGGCACACGTGAGAATTTAGGTCTTGCCAGCAAACCAGGTGTCATCTGCTGCCCATCCCAACAATGCAAGCTAATGCCTCTACTGGTCTAACTGTGCAGGCGGAATGCTGAGGTTTCCCAGGGCCATTATGCCCACCACTATGGTGGTGATTACAGAGCAAGGGGCTGTATGGCTCTAGAGTCTGAGACCTAGACCTGTGTACTACACAGCTGTCTAGGAGACTCCATCACAAGCAGACACTAAGGGAAGACAAGAGGTCAGCTGTAGTATGAGTGCCCAGCAGGGCGGGGCAAGATTATAACAGGAGGACAAACAAAGCTCGTGGAGAGCTACAAGAGGGAGGTTGGCATAAACGTCTGTCTGGACGCTAGGCCAAGAGTCTGAGCAAGGGACACAGGAACAGAAGAAGGTGATAGACATGAGGAGGAGACCACGTGAGACCTTGGTCAAGTGTTTTTGCTTTCTCTGGACCTATTTACCCAGATGCTAAAGAAAGTTGCTGGAATATCTCCCGACCCTTTCCCACGGACCTAAAGACCCCTGGACCCTGAGAAGACAAGCGGTGCCCAGTGGTGCCCCAGGGACTTTGAAATGTCCTTGGCTGTCCTGGCACAACCCGACTGCTGGAAAAAGCTTACAAAGCAAAGGGTTCAACTAACATGCCTGGGCCAGTGAAGTGTGTGTGGGTCCTTAGGGGGCCACATTCCATTCATTGTCAACCTCTCCATGGCTCCACTGGAACAGGCACCACCCTGCCTGGATCTACACCAGGAGCCAAGGCCACATCCAAGTGCACAGAGGAATGCCACTCCAGCCCTGTTTACAGCCCTAACTGGCTGGTTTGTTTTAGGCAAGGTCTTACTATGTAGCCCAGGTGGGTCTCAAGTGCTGTGGTACCCACACTTGGACTTCCAGGATCAAGTGATTCTCCTGTCTCACCATCTAGAGTACTTGGCACTGCAGGTATGCACCGCCACACCTACCTCGTGTCTAGAATGTCCTTAAGTCCCCTTGAACCTACTGTTCAAGCCTCTCACTCACATTTCCCTAAGGCTGACCACTAAAGGGCAGAGACAAGGAGTCCCTAGGAAAAGGAAAATTACCACCCTCCTCCCTGAGACTTGTGCTGCCATATTGATGCAATAAAGACCGTCAGTTAGGGTAGGTACAAAGGCACAGGAGGAAGGAACAGAGTCAAAGACTTTTCACCTGGGCCAGCTCTGTTCTCGCTCAGATGCAGGGAACAGAGAGGTGACAACACAAGGGGCCTTCTGAGGTTCTGTTTAAGCATCTTGCCTCCCCATACCACAAGTCACTCAGCTACACAGGGAAATCCAGGGCCCCACTGTGCCAAATCCCAACAACTACAGCTGACCCCATCAAACCACAAGAAAATGGTCCTTGCTTGAAAAACTGCCATGGCTCCCATAACATACTAGGCAAAATCTCTTCTCCTGATGGATCACACGGACTATTGCTACGAAGAGCTTCTTCTATTTGAGTGTAGTGTCAGATCTTCACTTAGATGTTTTCCACATATCTCTCATTAACTGTCAAAGTAACCCTGTGAGCAGGTGTTAGGATTGGCATTTACAGATGACTAGGGGATCAGAGATGTTCTTTCATTTGCCCAGAGTCGCACAGCCATTTAGCAGAGGAAGGACTCACTGTCCACTTGCCTGACTCTTAATCACTGTAGTACGCTATCTCCTCCAATGCTCCCCGCTCTCCTCAGAACTCCAGACCACAGCAGCACTGCAGTGCAGAGGGGGGCAAAGCAGAGCACAGAGCTGTCTAGCAGAGGCGGAGCCTCCTTCAAGTCCCGTCCCCCCCCCCAGGTCCACCAAAACCAAAACTCCTTCCCACGAAGAATGCTACACAAAGGGATTGCCACCAGAACCTATCGTTCTCTCTGTCAGGAGGAAAGGGAAGGCAGATTTGCAGACAGAACTGAAGGAGGTATAAAGCATTTGTCTCAGGGCAGACTCTTGGAGCAGGGGAGGACAAGGCACACCTCACAACCCTATAGCACTCAAGGCTCCCAGGTATATGCCACACCCCAACACAAAAGACCAGAAATTTCCAAGCCTGCTTTTCCTCTGTCTTCTTGGTCCAGTTAATGTCAACAATGTCTTTCCAGTTCCTTTAACCAGCAACACTCTGCTCACACCCACATCTAATCCCTCAGCAAGTCTGTCAGCTCATCTGCAAGATAAATCCAGAAGCCACTGCTGGTGCCCTCTACCCTCCCTGCCACTGAGCCACCATCGGATCTTCATCTGGGGGATAGAGTCACCTCCTGACATCATCCTGTATACCACCTTGCCCTCCCGTTTCTCTACAGGAGGTAGCCATGTGATCCCTCTGCATGAAGGGTTAAACAGGCCAGTCCTCTGCCCCAAGCTCTCCAGCAGCTTCCCCTTTACTCAGACCTAAACAGCAAAGTCCTTCCTCCTAAGGAACCGGAAGCCCTTCCCCACTCACCCACCCCGAAACCTTCTGTCTGCCCAGGCACCCTGCTGCTCCTCAAATGTGCCCAGACTTGGCTTGGTACTCCCTTGGCATGCTCCTCCTCAAACTTGTATCAGCCTCCTGCCTCCCTCCTTAAACACCCACCTGCTGTGGCATAGCCAGGCCCTTCAGTCACACCTGCTATCCCCAGGCCAGCTTTACTCCTCTTAGAGACTTCTTACTTGGCACAAACAATGTGTTTGTACTGATTTTCTGGCTCTGTTCCACTGGTGGCGTGATATGAAAACAGAGTCCTGGTCTATTCTGTGCACTGTTGTGTCAGTTCCTAGAAAAGGGCCCAAGTGAAGTAGATGCTTCGTAAAAATGTGTTGAATGTGACCACTACCTCCCTCGGTCAGACACATCTAGTCTCTGAGACCTGAAGGGTGGTACCACACCTGGGCCTTAACCTAACCTTTAGGGTTTCATGTGACCAGTTCTGGCCAAATTAACAATGGAGAAAACTGGATACGACATTCCATTTCTCTCTGCCTATAACATTTGGCCCCGGGGGAGAAGCTCTAGGTCCTGACACTTGGGCTGCCAGAAAGAGCCTTGAGAGGGCTGCCAGTCCCTCACAACAGGCCACAAATGCTCTCTCAGCAGGTGGAGGGGAAAGCCAGGGCCTTGCTTGGCCCTCTTTGTCAGCAGGAAGACCCATCAGAAATTAGCTTTGTTCTCAGAAGAAAGAGCACAAAGCCAGTGCCAGGCAGAAGTGGGCACAGAGACAACTGGGCCATCAAAGTCAGTGCAAGGGAAAATCAAGAAACAGGATGTAGGATGTTCAAGGGGTCACTCACTCACATGCCCAGCCCACTTCATGCCTCCAGGGTACTGCTGTCCTGCTCGGTCTTCCAATCTTCTCCTCAATCGGCTGACTGTCCAGACCACTGGGTGATCTGCCACTAACTGTGCAGAGGGACATGAGGGCAGGAAGCAAAGCCTAGCTTGTAGTGAGGAGCCCATTTTTTTCATATGCTCATGGCTCACACTTAGGAAGCCCCCTCCCTTTAGAACCTCAGTTTACTCAACTATAAATGGCTTGTTCAGTCAGCCTGCATGCCAGAGGTCCTCAGCAGACCAGACATTTCTTCCAAGGTCTGAGAGCAGAGGCCTAGAATCTACCTGCTAAGAAGCCAAGCCTCTTCCCCTTCCGGAGCATACAGAACACACCTCTATGTCCCCTTCTCCTAAGTTGCCAGACCATGTGAAGTGAAACCCTCTGGGCATGGCCAAGGAGGAGAGGAGACTCTACCCCACCCCACAAAACTGCTAATGTGCTATCCTTGAAGATGTGCTCAAAACGGTGAGGAGGTACCCTGGTGCTGGCCCAAGGTGTGAAAGAGAAGCCAAGGGTGGGGTAAGGGGAGGGGTGTGCTCCTGTTAAAGTCACTCTGGGATCTCTACCAGCCCTGGACCCTATGCCCTAAGACCAGAGCTCAGTGTGGCCTGAAGCTTTCCATGTCTGGATTTTTTTAGGGAGGAAAAGCCTAGAACAGAGGCAAGAGACAGAAACCTATAGGTAATTTTTATAAGTTTCCCAGAGTTTTCTTGTCTACAGGATAACTGGGATCTATCATCAAAAGACCACTGTGAAGTTGCCATATTTGTGGGCATGGAAGCCCACGCCCTTAATCCCTGTTTAAGTGTCCAGTGGATTTCAGTGAGTTTGAGGCCAACCAAATCTACATAGCAAGTCCCAGGCCATACAGGGCTAAACAGTAGGAACTTTTCTCAAAAAAAAAAAAAAAAAAAAAAATCAGAAAATGAGTCCAATAAACCATGAATGGACAGACATCTGGACAAGGGGCTAAAGGCTCAGTAAATACTACACTCAGCCAGAGCACAGAGCAACCAGGAGAGCTGAGCGCAATGGATACCAGCAATGGATACCAGAACTGTGCACACTGCTTTCCACTCTCCACTTGCCCCAGGATACGCAAGGACAGACCTGTGCATGGTACTGCTGAGAACTGCTGAGCCCCACCAGCTTCTGTGGACAGGTGATAAACTAGTGCCAGGAAAAGGCTCCCACTGTGTGCTGTGACAGTGTGAAGTGGAAGCCAGGCGTGGTGGTTCATGCTTATAACTAGTACTGAGGCCTGTCAAGAAGATCATTGAGAGTTCCAGGACAGCCTGGGTCACAAGACAGCCTGAGCTATCGCAAACAAGCAAGCATCAGCTGCAGTCTGTGTAGAGGGAGGACCCCAGGACCCAGGGCAGGCTGACTCACAACTGGCAAAGAATAGCCTCTACCACATCACAGGACATATTTATTATGCGCCTGCTGTATGCTGAGCCTAAGCACATTTCCATGACAGAGATATAAACAGTGCATACCCTCACTGCCCACAAAGAACCTCAGGAGACAGGCAGGCAGCACACTGCCAAGCAGGAGAGAAAGCAGCCCCCTGCTTTAAGGACAGGGTGGCAAGCTTACATCTCTCTGGGATCCAAGATCTCTAGGATCCAAGATTATGAAGCACATAAAATGACAGGCAGGGTCAGTAAAGAACACAGACCTCATCCTTGGCATGAGCCACTGGAGAATGCAAGCTTGAGGTTTTCAATCATCTAAGAGGGAACAGGGAAGTCTGAGACAGTCTCAATAACAAAGGCTGGCTCAACGCTGATCCTCCTATCTCTACCTCCCAAATTCTGGGGTTAACAGCATGAACCACCATGCCCAGCTTGATGTTCCAGTGTTTGCAGTCAATCAAGAAGTATGAATTTTTTAAATATAAAATGTCCTATTGACTACTAGCTTAGTATTTTGGCATAGGCCAAATAAAATCTGCCCATAGGGCATATGTAGCCTGCTAGTTTGTAACCTCTGTTCTCTTAAAAAGGACAGAAAACACAATGTTGAATTTACTGTAGAGTTCAGCACAGGAGTTGTGTCTTGCACTATGGAGGCCAGTCAGAAAGACCTATTATTCTCTGCACCAGGAAGGCTGCCTGGAAGAGGTGATGGGCTAAAAAGGGGGGGGGGGGTAAGAAAAGGAATAAATACAGAACTGGGACCACAGGAAACATGAGCCTCTTGGCCTTATGGGCTGGCAGGTCACACCAGGGGCCCATCCTAGCCCACCTAATAGCCAATGTTTCCTCAAAACTCCAAGGTGCCTACCAGTCTCCAAAGCAAGCACAGGCCCTGGACAGTGAAAGGAGGGGCTGGCCTAGCTCACAAAGCTGCAGACGAAATCAATCAGACTAAATCAATTGGTGGAAAAGTAGCAGGGGTCTGATTTCAGACCTGCAGCTTGAGGAAGCCGGCTAACAGCTCCGTGGGGGAAGGGAGAGAAAGAGACAATGGACAGACAAAATGAGGTTGAAAATCATGTCCTGCCAGGCCAGGCCAGGCCGGGTTGTTACATAAGCCTGCCTCAGGACAAAGTGTGGGAGGGCCTGGGCTGGGAGTCCCAGAATTCAGAGAAGGCTACCCCCACAGCCTACCTACAAGCTCTACAACCTTGCCCTGTGGCCGGGGTGCCAGGTGAGCCCAAGGACAGGGAGGAGACCCATATCTGGGGCAGGCATTTAGAAAGCCAAACCACAGACTCACAGCAAGGACAGCTCTGCATGTACCAAACTCTTCTCAAATGACAGTTCCGTACCAGGCACTGGAAGCGTCCTCTCCACACACATTCTGATTGAACAGATAAGTATTCTTGTTAGTGCCATTTTATACATGGGGAACCAGAAACACAAAGTCAAGGGTCATACAGCTCCTAACTGGAGGTGCTGGCTTCAGACCTGACATATAACTGTAATATCATGGGATCAGATAACCTCTTCTGATGTATAGATCAATGTACATGCAAACAAAATATCCAAAGAAATCTTTTTTTTTTTTTTTAAAGAAACAGTACAGGGGCTAGAAAGAGTCTTAGAAATTAAAAGCATTTGCTTTTTAAAAGGACCTAGATTTGGTTCCTAGCACCCACATGGCGGCTCAGAACTATCTCTAAATTCAGTTCCAGGGGATCCAACACCCTTCTGCATTTCACAAACACCAGGCATCTGGTACACAGGCATACACAAGCAAAACATTCATACACATAAAATAGGTTAAAAATTTTAAATGGAAAGAGAGGAAACAGTGTATAGAAATGCTTTAAAATGCCACATCAGATCTGAGGGGCTCACAAACCTTTGTACTGGGGAGAACAGGTGGGTCATGACCACAGAGTGCCCTACAGACAGGAGACCAGGAGCAGAGGGAAAAGATGTTCACAGCCCTTTGAGAGACTCTCATATCTGTAGGCACTGAGCCCTTTACCCACAGTTATGGGCACAACTGGGGCCAGGGCCTAGTCATCCCTGCAGAACTGGGAGAACAGAATGAATCAGGACATACAATGCCCTGTGACTCTGTACCCCACTGAGTGTGACTCAGAGTCCCTAGCTGCTGGGTAGGCGGTGTACATCTAGGCCCAACATCTGGACAGGATGGTCTCAGGCAGTACTCCATCTAACCTTTGCCTTCTCTAACCCCATGTCCCTTTGCCATCTCCAACAAACCAGAGATCTGAGGGTGGCAAGGCCAGGAAGACCCCATGCCAGCCCAAGATCTCTGCTGTCTCACGTTGGGCAACTTCTGACAGCCCCTCCCACCTCTCAATCTGCTCCCTAATGGAAGTCTTGCCCAGCACCAAAGCTGTGGATCTATAAACAGGCCTGACGACTTCACAGAGCTCTGGATCTTGCCTTTGGGAAATTACATAAACATCCTTCAGAAAAACAAGTCAAACCTACAGGCTCAACTTTTTTTTTTAAGGATATCAAGAAACTCTTTTCCAGTCCAGCTTCCCCCATCCTACCGCCATTGTTCCAAATATCCTCCCAGGACCTAGAAAATACATTTGGTTTCCGTCTGGGGTTTGGGCTTCTTGGTGATTTCCTCATGGAAACCGCCCCACCCCTTCTTGGCAGCTGTTTCCCAGGGCACCCCCACCTCTCTTCCCAGAATTACCCTAGGCCACCCTGAGGATATGGCTACACAGCCTGCCAAAGACTAGAGGGATGGGACCGCTTAAAGAGAACTCTTTCCTGGTTAGGAAGGATGGTGACAATTCTGAGCTCTGGTCCTAACAGTGACTCTGACACTCTATGCAGCACAAGTGAGCCCCTGCTCCGGTTCGAGCCTAGTCCTTCAACTGTTAGATGCCAACAGGGAAGTCCTGGGCTCCTAGAAAGTACATTGTAGATACAGGCAGAAAGAACAGGGTAGATGGTAGACAGATTTTTAAAATGTATTTGTGTGCGTGCATGCATGTGTCTGTTCATTCCCTTGTGAAAAGACCAGAGCATACTTTAGACCCCTTGGAGCTTAAGTTACAGGTGTTTGCAAGGGTGCTTAGCCATCTCTCCAGCCCCTAGTAGACCGATCTTACCCTTTCCATTTCTCCAACCAAAGTCAAAGGCACTGACCTTTTAATGACCTAATCTGGTGGATCCTCATGCATCAGAACCACTTGGCAAGCAACTAACACAGACTTCTGGGCCCCACCAGCCCAGCACCTGACTCAGTGGGTCTGGATAAGGAGGCATTACCTGACTATCTCACAAGTTGCCAGGTGATACAGATGCCAATGGTCCAACCTGGAGAACCACTAGCTGGATCCTGCGGGGAAACAGGGAGGGCACCTAGGGCTTCCATTCCTACAAGAGCATGAGCCAGGATGCCACTAAGTGTCAGGAGAAGGGCGTGCAGACAGAGGACACAACCCCAGGAAAAGGCCTGCTATGACAACATTCACTTCTCACTGGCATCTGCCTGGGCAAGTAGTTATGTGCCAGCAAGGCAGAGGGTACAATGCAGAGGTGTCTGCCTCTGAGAGAAGACTACAACAAACCTCCACCCTCCATCACCTGGAGACCTGTCCAGACAAGCCAGTCTTTGGCCAGCCTGAGGGCGCTGAGAATCCAGGCTTTCCTTCACAGAGCCAAACCTCAGGCCTGAAAGACCAGAATCCCCACCATATTTTAATCACATGAGCTCTGGGTTTTTGTTTTAAGATTTCACTTATTTTTATGTGCATGCCTGTTGGCCTGAATGTATATCTGTGCACTACTTGTACACAGTGCCCATGAAGGCTAGAAGATAGCATCAGATCACCTGATACAGGAATTACAGTTGTGAGTCACCATGTGGATGTTGGAGATAGAACCTGGGTCTTCTGGAAGAGCAGCCACTGTTGAGACATCTCTCCAGACCTGAGCTGCAGTCCCAAAAATATGGAGCTTTGTCCCCCAGAAACATCTTGGCCTATATGTTGTTTTCTTATTACATAGTTGAGATCAGTCTCCCCTGGTATATCTACCCTTCAATCTGTCTATCAGTGCTTCCCAGAACAAGGAGCTAGACATGAGAACTCTTTAGAAATAGCAAACTCTGCCTGAAATCCTGAGTCTAAGCTCCAAGTGGAGCCAGTGGTCCCTCTAAACCTTAACTGCCCTATCTGCTTAAAGAAGGTGATACTAACTCCATTTCCCACTGCTGTTATAAGAACGAAGTGAGCACGTCAGTCAAGAATAACTATCAGGTCACGCAGGCAACAGTCCCTGTCTCCAAAATAACTCTACAATAACTATCACCAGGCAGAGGTGGCACCCACCTTTAACCCTAGCACACGAGAGGCAGAGGCAGAGGCAGATGGATCTCGGGAGTTGGAGGCCAGTCAGAGTAAGTTCCATGACAGTCAGGGCTGATATACCTGTCTAAAAAAATCCCTGTCTCTAAAACAAAACAAAAAATAAAATAAAAAGCCAGGTGGCGGTGGCACAAGCCTTTAATCCCAGCACACAGAAGACAGAGGAGGCATGTGGACTATGTGAACTAGAGGCCAGTACAGTCTACAGAGAGAGTTCCAGAACAGCCAGAACTCTTACAGAGAGAAGCCATCTCGAAAAATCCAAAAAGATGAATGAATAACAATATCAGTCTCAATAATCGTAAGTAACCTGCACTGAGTTAAAATGCTCCAAGGTAAAGATTACTGCAGTCCCTTTGCACAGTTAAAGGACTAGACCCTTGCCCAGGTTCCACAAGCAGAAGTGACAGCCGGGACCTCTTGTCTGGCATCCAGGCTTGCTTTTAGTCTTGACTTGACCTGGACCGCACTCCTCCCTTAAAGTTAAGACCCCTCCTTCCTGTCCCCATCACCTCTCCCTGCCACCATGCAATCCTCCTTCCCTGCTGGAAGCTCCAAGCCATAAAAGCTGCCACAGGCCACCTGCCCTTCTCACCTGAAACAAGCTTTAGACACTACTCAGTATGGTCACCAGGGAGGAGACTGGGCCTGTGGGACTTGAGTCCCTTAACTTGGATGACAGGAAGGAAGGAAGGTAGAAAGCAGAGGTGTCAACAAAGGGGGGGAAAAGGGAGGAGCTGTACAGGCCCCTGGGCATTAGGGCCTCCTGAAGTGCATAGGAAAGGCGACTTCAAGAGCTGTGAGGACAGTGCAGCTGGAAGTGGGCTAAGCTAAGCCTCCTCAATTTCTGAGTTCTGAGCAAAAAAAAGGAACTGAAAGCAGTCACCCAAACTTGACCCTGAGGGTACATTCTCCCACAACCTCAATAGGAACTGATTAGTGAGGTCCTCCTCTGTCCTCAGGCAGTTTCTTCCCAAGTTAAATGCCTTGGGCATGACCTTACTGCCTCAAAAAACCCTACAAGACCAGCCTCTGGCATCTGCCTCCAGGGAGCTTTCCAAGGATTCAAAAGCAGTGATTTTTCTGCTTTCCTCAAACCTAACCCCTAACAAGATCCTGTAGCCATCAGCCCCAGCCTGAGTCAGCCTGATCTGACTAGGGCAGCTCCGCTGGGTTACAATCAATGAGTTTCCTGGTCTCAACTCTATCACTCTTGCCACCATCTTTGGCCAAATGACGCTGAGAACAGCAACTCGGTGGCACAAACAGATCAGTATGGGTCCAAACTCTGGCACTGTTGAGTGACTCCAGCCCTCCGAGCCTCCATCTCCCCCATCTAGAAATAGGGCAGGATTGGGTGACCAGCAGCAGCAACTCTGCAGGGTATTGTGAGAAGTCAATGGGTGTCTGTAAGAGCCTGGCACCATGCCTGGCACAGAGCACGGGAACAGGCACCATCTCAACAAGCTGCTTACAACCTTCTTGTCATCTCAGCTACTGCATAAAACCCTAACTCGGAGCAGGACGCTGTAAGTCCCTATGATGCAGTCTGGTGCCCCCACCCTCAGATACTTCCTCCTCTAAGAACCCTTGCTGACTTTACAATCAGGAAGCTCTTCCTTCCGCTGTCCTTCGGGCATCATCTACTGCTGATCACCCTTATCACACCCTGCTTCACGGCCATTTCCTCCTCTGATCCTTGTCTACTCTCTCTAGTCAAAATCCAGCAAACCCTTCACCCGATTTCACATCCCCTAACACCCCTGGCCACAGAAATTTTTCATACGAATTTGAAAAACCACCCAACTTCGCATCTCAAGCGAAGAATGTCCTCCAAATAGTCCTGTTATTTCAAGCCATACTCAAAACAAATTCCAACCTAGTAGAAGTCTGCGCAAGCCCTGGAGATTTCTAAGTCTGGCTCTTGGCTCTAAAGTACAGACAACATGGGCCCAGAACACAGGCAAAGCAGGTCCCTAAGGCCAGAGAAGAGAGCTTTAGGCTGCTGCGACCATCTCTCACATTCTTTGTTGGCTCCTGTGCTTTTTCTCCGACCACCATCTCTCTCAATCTGAAGCATCTCCCTTGCATACCCCTGTAACACGAGACTCTCCTCTCCATCCCTCTCTTCCTTTACCTGTTGACTTGCCCAGAGGCCTCTCTGCTCTAATCACCATGACAAACAAGTGAGTCTGACCACACAACAAGGTACAGCCTCCAGCCCCCAGGACCCTTTCCAGGCCTTCCAGACCTCCACTTAATCCTCGCTTTTCAGAGCTACGTGGTGGAATTTCCACTCTTGTTCCTACAAGCTAACAGTGATGTCAGCCCGGGAGAGCTCTCTATTCCTAGGGCTCAAGGAAAACCTACAAATTCTTGGGAATCCCACACTCTAAGCCAGAGGGCCTTGGAGCAGTTAGAGCTGGTACACAAACCTCCCTTCCCCAAAAACCCACCACACCCACCACACTAGCCCTCAGTCCAAGGTTTTAAGATGTCATTAATTAGCAATTTGTATTCCATCATTTATGTAATTGCTCAAAACCCCCAATGAGAGTTTGATTGGTAATCATATCCCTCCCCACCCTACCCCCACATGCCCCCAAAAGATTGGGCCCACCTAACACATGCAAAAAATCAGTGGGAATCTAAACCACTCCTCATGGCCACTTCTGGAGTCTTTCCTGAGGTGCCCAATACTGAGCTAGCTATACTCTAGAACACACACAGACAGGCATCTAAGTGAGGATTCTGCAGTCTTGCTGGCTGCAGTTCATCCTTCATACTAGCTCCAAGGACCTTTAGGGTAGGGTATCAAAGCCTGCCTCTTAGTTTGGCAACCAAGACCTTGTGGCTAAAACACTTGGGACATAAATCTTTGGCCTTAGGTCCTTGATCTGCCCAACTACTGAGCCCAACCTCCTCCCCCTGTTGATCTGAAAGTGACAGGTCTAAAGGGAGATAAAAGGCTCTGTAGGTCTCATGGGTGCTAGGGAAAAGTCTGTTGACAAAGCCACCAGCTGTCCCCAGTTGGAGACAGACTCCTCCCTGAACCACGCCACCACCCACACTGGGAGAGAGTTCCTACCAGGACCCAGCCATCAACGGAACTTGGACCATCATGGAGCTTTGATCACAAGCTCCAACTGACCCCTCCAGCTCCATCCAGCTGCCACACTAACAAGAGCAAGGGCACAAGACCTCACCCAGGCAAGTGCCAGGTAGAAGGGTGTCTCACCTGGGGAAGGGTGATGGGGCAGGGAGGCAGGCAGTTCATAGGATGCAACTGAAAATGAAACTATAAAGCCAGTCAAATCAAAAGGCCTAGAGGGGATCTGTAGTCGATATACAGAACTGACAGGGGCAAATCCCAGCTCCCACTTCCCTACCTTCGTGACCTTTTCCATTCAGGGCCTCAGTTTCCCCTCTGTAAAATATACTTGACAGTAATATGGGAGTATTTTGTAGACGAAACCGTGTAAAGCAGTGAATTAGCCCAGTGCCTGGCACACAGCAAACATGCACTGAACACTTGTTGAATATAAGCATGCCAACATTTTCCGAGGTCCCACACGGTGGCTTCATCCCCCACTCTGACAGATACACCCATTTTACAGGTGAGAAAACAGAGGCTAGGAAAGGTAAAGAACCTGCTCAAGGTCACACAGCTGGGAAGAAACGAACACCCAGGTCTGTCTAACCCTCGGTCCAGAGGGTAATATTGACCCAGAATGTTCCCCCAAGCTCTTCTAGGGCCAGGAGGGAAGATCTACGGTGGGATAGGTAGGGTCTGGACGGATCCTGGTACATAAAAGCCGGGTGACGGATGAGTCCTCAGATTCCTTGGAAGCTCCCAGACCCCCGCGTCCTACAGGCGTCCCCTCCTCACGGTGGCCAAATGCCGGAGTCCCAGATGGAGGAGGGGAGTTAGGGACCAGGCCGCTTAGGGCCCGGAGAAAACCGGTCCAGCCGCCTTCCCCTTCCCGAAGCCGGGACCCGGCCTCTAGCCCCCTCCCACGGTAGACAAAAGTTTCCCCTGTTAGGGAGCCGGGGAGGGGGAGGGGGCATTCCTCGTGGGTGACATTATCCGTGACCTACAGCTGCCGCGCTGCCCGGTCCGCACCCCGACCCGCCCGGCCCCGCGAGGCCCCCACCCCTTTGTCCTCCCACCGCCCGCCCGGCGCCCGCGCGCACCAAACTTGCACCGGGGCCGCCCGGGGCCCCGCGCGGCCTGCACGCCGTTCCCGGCTTCCGAGCGCTCTGCCCGGGACGCCGGCAGCCCAGGCCCTCGGGCCTCTTACCTGCTTCGGCCAGGGCGCCGGGGAGGGAAGCGGCGCGGGTGGCCGCGCGGCCGCCGGTCCCCGGGCGTGCGCGAGGCGGGCTGCGGGCCGCCTTAACCCCTTGCTGGCCGCGCTGCGCCCGCGCCCCCGCCCGTGGGGGAGCGCGCACAGGACCAGCCGGGCCGCCCGCCTCCCCCGGCCCGCGCCTACCTTCCCCGCCGTGGCCGTGCGCGGGGCTCGATCCGGCGGCGCGGGGCGCGCACGCTGCGGGGGCCCGGTAGGCGCCGGGGCGGGACCGGGGCGCCGCGAGCCGGGCTGGGTTTTTTTTTTTTTTTTTTTCTCGCTTCCACCCGGATTCTCCGTCGGCTCTCCCGGCCGATTCGGTGCTGCTCGGCGACCACGTGACGCGGGCTGCCTTTGACCCCGGTCTCGGAGCGGGTAGGGGGCGGGGGCGCGGGCCCGAGGGGTGTCAGACGCGGGACCCGAGAGGGCGGTGCGCCGTGGCAAGGGTCCCGGAGGCGATGACCCCGAGCAAACAAAGCCCTGGGGAAACCAACAAGTTATTTGGGGTCAGGGAGGGACTGGCGCTGGGGGTCGGGGAGGCGGGAGAGGGAAGAAGGGGGGACAAAGACACGCTGTCGCCTCCACTTACAGGGGCCTGGAATCGCTGTCTGGGCCCCGGGGCTGCGGGTTCTGCCTTGCTGGTCTGTGACAACCCTCCAGGGCCTCTCCTCAGAGGACTTTCGACAACAGGTACCTGTCAGTGTGACCCCTCCAGGGCAGGACTTCGCACCCACACCCACAGGCCCTCTGATCTGACTGAAAACACACTTAAATTCCCCTTCCTGTGAGGATCTGATTCACCACGAGCTGGTTTCATTGTTTACTAGGATGACATCTCCCTCAACAAGTTGTTGTTACCAGTTTAATCAGTCCCCTCTGTGGCATACCGAGAGGCACCTGGCCTGTTCTCCTCCCTCAGCGGTCCAACCCATCTCAAAGACCCTGCAGGTTGGACAAGGTTCTTACCTTGAAGCAGAAGGAAACACTGAGTCCCCTGTACTGTACTGAGAGCCCTGAACAGCTGGTGCTAAAATTTATTCTCAGCCCAGAGAGATCAGATCAGCCATCCCTCAGCCAGCCAATAAACCTGTAAGGGAGAGGAAGGTGGGGTCAGGTGGAAGGGGGGGGGGTATTAACAGTCCTTAAAGAGAAGGCAACTGGCCTGGAAGGCAGGACAGGCCCATAGGATTTCCCCAATGGGGTCAGGTGTCCCTGTTGGTCAGCCTACTATGTCTCCCAGGGAAACAGGGATACTGGGGTCTAAACACAGAGAGATGCTAGTCTGAGAGCTGAGAAACTATGAGACTTCTGCTTCCTATGTGTGCCTGTGTTACACCTCTGGAAGGACTGTAGTCAGGACTAAACCTGAAGATAAGGCCACAGCTCAGATGGGCAGGCCACACATGGACAGGATGTGACTTCCAAGCACATACTGCAGCCACCGCCAGTTTGGGGAAAACAGCATAGACCAGCAAATTCTTAGCAATCTGAGTTTCCACACTGGGCAGGGTAAAGTCCTTGAAAAATGGGCTGAGGCTTGAGCAGGTCAAGCCCCTGGAAGGCAGTTTAGAAGGTCCATCCCATCGGCATGCAGCCCTGGGAACATGATCTGTGTTCTAGACGCTGTGGAAGAGACAGTTGAAAAGGATAGCAGTTTATGCTCCAGCTGAGCTGAGGGTGTAGCCCAATTGGTAGAGTGCTTGCCTGGCATGCGGGATGACCTGGGTTCAATCCCCAGCACTGCATGCCTGGTGCATGCCTATAACTCCACAGCACTCAGGAAGTAGAGCAAGCTGTTCAAAGAGTTCAATTGGGGGCATGAGCCCCCTTACCCTCTTTGCCCGGTGAGTCGGGATTGACTCTCAGGATTGAAGAAGGGAGGGAAGAGTTCCAGGGAGTCAGCCTCTAAGCTGGACCAGATGAACAGCTAGGGCGGGCTTGGGAAAGGAAGATGGACTTTCCTAGTACAAAATACAAGGAACAATCCACCAGGACCATGTGGAAGTGGTTCTGGAAAAGCTGCATGGAGCATAGCAGGGGAAGCAGGAAGGAAAGGCTGACTCAGACACGTCTGAAGGGTGTCAGGCGCTGAGTCTAGCCTTCAGGAACAGCTGAGTCCAGCCCTGATCTGAACCTAATGCTGAGGAGAGAGAAGTTTCCTCATGGGAAGCGAGATGGCGGGGAGCCAGTCAGGTCAAGGGCATGTCCAAAGCAGGCTTAGAGGGCTAGTCTGTGAGTTGGGTAATCCCATGGCTCTGACAGCTTTTCCTACCTCTGAGTCTTCAAAACTGCTTCCTAAGTTGGGCCTTCCAGCTTGTCGAATGTCCTGTGAGGATCTGTGTGATGGGGAGGCCCAGTCGGGGTGTAGACGGGCTGGAGGACTTAAATTCTCATATCCTCCCTTCCCTCAGGACCACTCATTCCTTTGGCCCAGTGACCCCATTTCGGGCTTGAGACTTTCTTTGCTGGCCCATCATCTATCTCATCTGCTCCATCCTAACACGGCAGAAGCTGAACTCATCCTTCCTCATCTGACTGCCAGCTCAAGCCCCATCCAGTCTCTCTGTCATCCATGAACCCTCCCTTGCTCCAGCCCTCAGATCGTTTTCTTTCTCTCCCAACTTCTTTTCTCCATCAGTGCTATTTGATCTTAGCTCGCTCCACCCTTCCCTCTCAGCTTTTTTTCCTGAGGGGCAAGGGAGTGGGGGAGAGGGGAAGGTTGGGGGAGGAGGTAGTCAAGATAGGGTCTCTTTGTGTAACAGCACAAAGAATATCCTGGAACTCACAGAGATCCACCTGCCTCTGTCTCCCAAGTGTTGGAAGTACTGCCTCTGCCACCACCCAGCCCCTCTCAATGAATTTTAATGAAAATTCATTGGGGCTGGAGAGATGGCTCAGGGATTAGGGTCACTGGCTTGCTCTTCCAGAGAACCCCAGTTCAGTTGCCACACAGCACCTCACAGCCGTCTGCCTCCAGTTCCAGGATCTGACACCTTCACACCAATGCACATAAAGTAAAGTTAGAAAAAAACAAAACAAAACAAAACAAAACAAAAAACCTCATCATGCCTATTTTCTATTGAAAGCCACCAGCAGTTTTGGGTTCTCAGTCTTGCCTGGGTGTCTGTCTGTTACCTGTCCATTTATTTATTTTGAGACTGAGTCTCACTGTGTAGCCCTGTGGCTTGCCTGGAATGTGCTCTGTAGCCCAGGCTGCCCTATGCCTCCAGAATGTTGGGATCAAAGGCATGAGCCATAAAGCCTAGCCCCAGGCTGCTGATTTTTGTTAAAGGAATGTAACAAAGCCAGTCTTTCTGGGCTCTGCCATATCTAAATTATGTGACCATGATCACCGTCTTCCCAACCCTGAGATGCTGTTATCTCTGCAGTGTGGGCAATAATTGTATATGCTTCTAAGAGCTCTGTGGGAATTAAATACGTGAAGCCCTTCATGTCATAGACAAATGATGGTAATCCTACTTTTTTGTTTGTTTGGTTAGTAGGGTTTGGGTTTTTGTTTTTTTTTTTTTTTCTAGGATTGCCCTGGCTTCCTGGAACTAGGTCTGTAAACCAGGCTGGCCTTGAACTCACAGTGATCTACCTGCCTCTGCCTCCTGAGTGTTGAGATTAAAGGCATGTGCCACCACTGCCCAACTGTGATAGTGATCCTTTAGGTCTGAGTTAAACTTTATTTTCTCTTGGGCTTTTACTGAACTCCTGACATAACCCAGGCCTTCCGGTGTACAGTTCCTATCCCCTTCCTCATACCCTCCCGGTGCCAGCTCTCTAGCCCAAGGTTGCTGGAGGTCTTTGTCTGGAACCCTGCTGAGCCTCAGTGCCCTGCACAGTACTTGGCACATGCCCACCGATTGGCACTCACTCCATTTCATGTAGAGTCCTCACACAGTACTGGCAGGGATGAGCAAAAGGCAAGGCCTCTGCGATACATGGTAGTAGCTACTACAGAGAGAGCCATGTAAGCACACAGGAAGATACAGTCCAATGACTGTTTTAGTGGTCTGTGGGTTAGGACGGGTCCTTAAATGATGTAAATGAAACAAATTCTCCTAAACAAGCGAGCGCCCCAGCCTTCTCAGCCAGCTTTGATAGATCCTAAGCTGGGTTTCTTTAAAGCAGGAAAAGTAAGCCCTGTCCAGAGTAGACTTCTGTCTGCAAACCTCCTATTCAACCTTCAGAAGCAAATGTTCACAGCACCTCATCCCAAACCTCGCTCTGCCTAGGGTCTGTGCAGGCCCTGATCACAGTTTTAATGATTTTCCATGAAGAGAGTTAAAAGAAATTTAAGGTGATTTGATGAATGTTTAACTACATATGATTTCATGTTTGGACTGCAATGGAGGCAGAAAAAATAGCCTGGGTCTGACCATGTGACCTGATCTGTGGTTTGGAGAACATGGTCACCATAATTACAGCACTGACCACATGGTGCAACAGTTCCCTCCCCCACGAGGGGGGGGCGGCAGGTTGTTCAGTGACAAGGACTAGAAACCTTGGTACCTACTAAGCAAATGGAGACAACCCGTGAAATGGGCATCTTATTCAATAGGAAATATATAAAATGAAATGTTTTGTAAGCTGAAGTTTGTTTTGAGATGGAAGATAAGTGGGAAGGAGGGAAAGGAAACAAGAGCAGAGTCAAGCAAGAAATCTTCTGCAAATCCGTTAATTCCCCCTTTAACGGTGCCATTGTTATGCTCCAATTACAATCTGAGAAAGACAGAAAACATTCTCAGGGGCCAGAGGTTTCTAAGTGAATGTTATCTGCAAGTGACTCAGGGAACTGCAAAGTTTCCCTGAGGACAAGGACATGACCAGGTGGAGGAGGAACCCAGCCAATAGGCCGCAGACCCTGGAGCAACCCAAGCTGATTTTACTTTTCTTTTTTTCTTTTTTTTTTTTTTTAGGCAGGGCCTCATGTTGTCAAAGCTGGCCTCAAACTAGCTGTGTGACCTAGAATAACTTCTGGTTCCTCTTTTACCTCACAAGTGCTAACATATAGCCCTCTGCCACCACATCTGTTTTTATGTAGTGCTGGGGAACCAAATCCCGTGGACCCCAGGGTTCTTCTCGCACTAGGCAAGTACACTGCCAACTGAGCTAGCCTCCCAGCACTCAGAGCTTAGTTTTACATTTTGTTGTACAGGGGTGCTAACTATGGAACACTGGGCCTCATACATACTAGACAAGCTCAAGGTCACTAAGCCACATCCCCATTCTAGCAGGTGCCATTTATTGGCGTTATTCCCCTTAACTCTATCGGCATCTGAATTTTTGAATCCAGAGCTACTCCAGTTCTCCTTAAAGAAAAGGAGAAACAGCTCTGCTGTGAAGAACTTGCTGCTCTTACAGAGAGATACAAAATTCAGTTCCTGTACCCATGGGTCGTACTGTAAGGCCCCCTCCCCAAGAAGTAGAGTTAGCAACAGCCCCCAACCAAGGATTCAGCTGGGCAGAGGGGGAAGGGAGGGGAAGCAGTTACTTAGCTATGTGATCAGGCCCAGCCTGATCAGGGAAAGAATTCCAAAAAGAAGATAAAGAACAAAAGAACAAACAGCAGGCCTGGGGGCGGGTGATAACCAGGTTGTTTGGTCAGGCCGGATGGCAACCTGGGGGCCCTCACCCCTCACCCCTCAACGGGCGATTTCATTCAAACCAGCCAATGGAAACTTTGTAACTTCGCCTTTGCCTCTGTACGCATGATTTTGCTTCCCTAACCCTATAAAAAGGCCCTAAACAGAGGGCTGGGCGCGCCAACCATCCCAAATGGCTCGGTAGCCCGCAGGTCCTGCGTTATTCAATAAAACCTCGTGCTGTTTGCAGCTGATCTGTGGCTCGGTCCTCCTTGGGTCATGGGGTCTCCTTCCGAGGAAAGGTCCGTTTCGGGGGTCCCAAACCCCCGTGGGTCTTTCATTTGGGGGCTCGTCCGGGATTTGAGACCCCCACTCAGGGACCACCGACTCACTGTCAGGAGGTAAGCTGGCCAGCGTTTTGTTCGTTGTCTATGGCTGTGTCTGAACTTGTCTATGGCTGTGTCTGAACTTGTCTGTGGCTGTGTCTGAATGAACTTGTCTGTGGCGGTGTTGTCTGAACTTGTTTTCTGTGAATCTGCGCACGCGTTTGGTTCGATCGGGTCCATTTGTATTTGGCGGGGGCCAGAAAGAGCTGACGAGCTCAGAACTTCTCCCTCGCAGCCCTAGAAGACGTTCTAGAGGCATTTGTAGTCCCGCCGGGCGGGACATTTGGGTCCTTCGGGACATTTGGGTCCCCGGTGTAGCGGGGCGTTTGGAGCTCGCTTTGGAGTGGCAGCCCTTTGGAGCTCAGCCCGTATCAGAAGGATACGTGGTTTTGGTAGGAGAGGGGGGGAATCCGGACCCCCCCCCCCAAGTCTCCGTTTGAGGTTTTGCTTTCGGTTTTAGGCCGAAGCCGCGCAGCGCCTTTGTTCTGTGTTTGAGTGTTCTGTGTTTGAGTGTATCTTTGTCTGTTCTACTAACCTTACTCAGTCTTAAAATCATAGGACAGATGATAACCACCCCGCCCCCGAGTGTTGCAGCTCCCCCCTCCCTCCTCTCCTCCGCTGCCCCCGCGGCGGGGCTCGCGCGCGCGCGCATGGGAGGTCGGGTCGCATGGCTCGGGCGGGAAGAGGTTGGGCCGGCCCGCCCCTCCTGCGGCGTGACCACGCTCGCAGGTGCGGGGCACACGGGTCAGCCTAGCCGGCGCAGACCCGTCCACCGCCGCAGAGGTTGCGCGCTTTCGGGCGCGCGCAGGCGGAGCAGGAGATAGGGTCTGGCCAGCCACGGGCTGCCGCAAGCACACTTCTGCCATGGCGGCGCCGCGACCGGCTCCGGGACAGCTGGGAAGACCGGCCGCGCGTCTCCGGCCGCAGTGCGCGCGCGCACGGGCAGGACCGGGAATTAGGCTGATGGGCACTTCCGCCGTGACCAGCTCCCTCCCCCTGGGCCCCTAGCCTGGGTCGGAGCAGCCTGAACCTGGTAGATGCTTCCTGGGCTCCTGGGGTACCTGGTAGAGCAGCTTGACTTTGAGATAGAGCTATGGAACCGGGTTCCGTTTCTGGCAGCCTGGGTGAGATCGCCCGGGAGAGTCCTCACCGACGGTGTGGGGCCAGAGATAGAGCTTAGACCTTTTGCCTTTTGTAAAGCCCTGTCATTTATTCTCTTGTATACAGTGCCCAGGCCAAGCTCATGGAAAAAAGTTCCATCAAGCCTGGCCAGGGCTGTTGGCAGCATTGTTCCCACTTCAACCCCCTCCCCTGTCCTGTCAAAAGAAAAAGGCACAGCACAGCTGTCTGATAGAAGCAGCTACTGCTTAGATACAGCACTCAGTTCCTAGCCACAGAGATTTTGATGTCTAAAGTCACAGACCTGGCTAATAACTTCTTTCATTGTTAAGAAGGGTGAATAGCCGACTTTTGGTATAAGATGGCCCCACACCATCTGAGCAGTCAAAGCCATTTTCCGCAGACGCCCAGACATTGGGTCTGTGAGAACCTACAGCCATTCCTACTTCCCCCACTGATGAGCTCTCCCCCCGCCCGTTACAGGCACCCCCTGGCGCCACTGAGAGTGAGGCCCGGGGCATTGCCAGCACTCCTGTTAAACTATGTTCTCTTATCAGCCTACTTGGGAGAATCTCTTTACCCCTGAGGAAAAAGATCGGATCTTATTAGCAGCTTGGAAACTGGCCCCCAGCTCGGACGCCACCCCGATGCAGTTGCCTAACCTAGACGTCCCCATTGGGAAGGTAGGAGACACCTATTAACTCTGTCGCCAGGCTCTGATGCACCAATTAATCTGGCCAAGGTAAGAAAAAGAGATGTAAAAGTCTGATAGATTCCCCCTCTGAGTTTTTAGTGAGGCTAGTAAAGGTCTATCAGAGAGGTACACTGTTTGCTCTAGAATCGGAAGAATAGGGGGGCGTTAAGAAAGTCCTTTATAAAACAGTCAGCAATAGGTATTCAAAGAAAGTTTCAGAAAATGGGTGGCTTACAAGATATGGCCTTGAGACTTAGTTAGAGAGGCTAGAAAGTATTTTGAGAGAGAGAGAGAAGAGCAGCGGAAGCGAGATGTGTATAGAGAGAGAGAGAAAAAAAAGGAAAACCGATGGATGAACGAGGGAATGGGGAAGAATCTTGGCTGCCTTAGTTGGCAGGCAGGAGAGACAGTAGAGCTTGGGCCCGCACCAGAAGCTCAGAAAAATACCGAGCTAGTGGGGACTGCCCCAAGAAAAAGAAGCCTGCGGCTAATACAGCCAGCCTTCTGAATCCCCTCCTGAACCTTTAATGTGGAGGGGACCCCAAGTGACTTTGAAACGGACACGGGAATGGTTAGGTTCCCTCTCCAACAAGAAACCATTAGTCCAGGATGTCAGCAGTGCAGACATAGGGCGTGGACGACTAAAAGAACAATGGACTTTAGAGAAAAAAATGCAGCACTCTTTCCTAGTGACTCCAGAGAGCCCGAGAGAGACTTGCTTACCAAACTGGGGGCAAAGATCACCTTTAACCCCCAGGGGCCCAAGGTAGAATTCACTAACCCTCTAGTCAGCAAGCCTGCTGTAACCAATTCAGGCCTTCCTGGAGGGGAGGCATGAGTAAAAACGGCTAGACCAAGGCTGGCGATCCAGTGGTCCCCTGTGGTAAAACCTTCAGCCACACCCCTGCGGGTCAGATTTGAGCAAAGATGCCAAGAAAGGGATCAAATCCCACACAGAGGCTGCTGGAGCAGAGAATCCTGAAACCATGTCAGTCAGAATTGCTGCCCATTAAGAAGCCTGAGACCTGAGGGAAGTCAACAGCCGGGTGATAAAGACATTCACACTGTCTTAGATTAAAAAGGTGCCTTCTTCTGTCTGCGTCTCCATGAGTCCAGCCAGCCCCTGTTTGCCTTTGAGTGGACAGACCCAAAGAACGGATTCTCAGGACAGCGCACCTGGACTAGACTGCCTCAGGGCTTCAAGAACTCTCCTACCATCTTCGATGAGGCCCTGCATCAAGGTAACTAACTCCGTTGCAGTACTCATTGCTTGCAGCCTCCACCGTGGAACAGTGCCGAGAAGGGACTGAGAAACTGCTTGTTGAACTGGCCAAACTGGGACATCAGGCCTCTGCTAAGAAGGCCCAGATATGCCGACCTGAGGTGACATTCCTGACCCTTCAAGACGGTAAGAGATGGCTAACAGAGTCCAAAAAGAGAACTGTCACTCGGATGCCTCCCCCTGAGAGCCAAAAGAGCCGGAGAGAGTTCCTGGAAACTGCTAGATTCTGTAGGCTCTGGATTCCGGGTTTCGCAGCCTTGGCGGTCCCTCTATGCCCCGCCTATAGATGGGGGAAAGAACAGCAAGAGACTTTTGACCAGATCAAGAGGACCTTGCTCTCGGCCTCAGCTCCAGTCCTTCCTGATGGTGTTTCACTCCTGGTAAAAGACGCTTGGTAAACCTTGCAAATTTTTCCTTGGTTTAGACTTTTGGTGAAAGATAGGGTCCGCAGCCCAGGTAAGTTAGGGGAGTAGCCAAGAAGTTAGGGGACTAGCCAAGATGTTAGAGATTGATTAAAAACTTTATTATACCCCAAAGTTCAGGACAGGTAGAAACCTTAAGCAAATTAACCCTGGAGACTGGCCACAGAGTTTGGGTGATGCTCCTGCCCTATACCCTTTTCTGAGCTCAATACTCCTTCTGCTAATACTTTTTGGATCTGGGAACCATCTCTGGTGTAACCCCCTTGTCTGCTAGGTTGCAGGCCCTGGCTAATGTATAACATTCTTTATAAAAGCAGCTCTCAGACCTTTACCAGCCCGAGAGAGACGAGACCCCTCATCGCTACCAGGTGGGAGACCTCGTCTACGTCCAGTGACACCAGCATCGGACTTTTGAACCTCGCTAGAAGGGACCCTACCAAGTCCTTCTGACCTCATGGCGTTGCTGCTTAGATCCTGTTGACTGATGGACTGTACAAAGAACTGGTAATCCCCTCAAGCTCCGTGTGCAGCGACAGTCCCCTAGAGAAGAGCCTTCACCAATCCATTGAGCAGACATGGCAGGTGATATCTGGGACTGAAGACACTTGTCCCACCATCTCCAGTGGACCTGGTGGCCTAGCCTGTACCCGGACCTGTGCCTGCTGGGGGCAAGATTAGAACCTTGGGACATACCCACCATTGACCCTGCCCATCTGCCCCCGTGTGCCCACCAGGAGATCCGAGAGCAGAAGCCCTCACAAGCGTAGTAAGGGCTTCCCATAGAGTTAATTTGCTGTCAAAAAAAGGTAGACACTAGATAAAGAGTCATCTCTAAGATTAGAGATATTCAGAAAAGAAAATGGGGGAATGTAAGGCCCCCTCCCCAAGAAGTAGAGTTAGCAACAGCCCCCAACCAAGGATTCAGCTGGGCAGAGGGGGAAGGGAGGGGAAGCAGTTACTTAGCTATGTGATCAGGCCCAGCCTGATCAGGGAAAGAATTCCAAAAAGAAGATAAAGAACAAAAGAACAAACAGCAGGCCTGGGGGCGGGTGATAACCAGGTTGTTTGGTCAGGCCGGATGGCAACCTGGGGGCCCTCACCCCTCACCCCTCAACGGGCGATTTCATTCAAACCAGCCAATGGAAACTTTGTAACTTCGCCTTTGCCTCTGTACGCATGATTTTGCTTCCCTAACCCTATAAAAAGGCCCTAAACAGAGGGCTGGGCGCGCCAACCATCCCAAATGGCTCGGTAGCCCGCAGGTCCTGCGTTATTCAATAAAACCTCGTGCTGTTTGCAGCTGATCTGTGGCTCGGTCCTCCTTGGGTCATGGGGTCTCCTTCCGAGGAAAGGTCCGTTTCGGGGGTCCCAAACCCCCGTGGGTCTTTCAGTACACTCACCCTCTTCTGGTTTCCATGGACACTAGGCATGTACATGGTGCACAGATGCATGCAGGCAAAACATTCATAATGTAATTGAGACAAGTGGCACTGTGCAACCCTGAAACTCGCTCTGTAGACCAGGCTGGCCTCAAACTCAGAGATCCCCCTGCCTCTGCCTCCTGAGTGTTGGGATTAAAGGTGTGTGTCACCATTGCCTGGCAATAATCTTTTTAAGAAAAAGAAAGAGAAAAACTAGAGCCCAGGGAGGAAGGGCAGAAATCTGTCAGGGCAACAACAAAAGGATAAAGTAGAGCCCAGACCAGACCTCGGTTCCCAGATTTTCTGATTCCCTGCTGTTTGTGAATGAGATACTGCTGTGCAGTGAGAGGAAAAGCCACCAAACATAGATTCCCCAGGATCCTGCCCAGACACTGTTCCTGGGTCTTTGGAGAGGTACCAGATGGGAAGAGGAGCACTGTGGACCCTGTCAGGAAGCCGACTCTGGATCCAGCCGTATGGTTATCCCTTTGTTTTAGCCTACCTGCTTCAAGGTGAGCATTCCTATCAACCCAAGAAGCTACATGTCCACCTGTCTGGGTTGGATGTGACATGGATTAAGAGTTGGGGACCAGATAGGTGAAAGACTAGGACTGGCAGCTCTCAACTCTTTCCCTGCAAACTTCCCTGCAGCTAGTGCTTAGCTTTGAGGACCAAATGGACCTGCTGGAATCTAGGGCCAGCTCTCACCTAGTCATTCGCCCTGGTTCTTATGGTCTATTGTTTCCTCCGTAGAGTCACTGTGAAAACTGAGATAAGAGGAACCTGCTTAGCATTTTATCCGGCACAGCTATCCTCATTACTATTATTTTACCCAGTATCACCTGTCTCTGCACACCTTCCTGGAGCTGACAGCCAGTAAGCTCTAGACAGTCCAAAGGGCCAGCTGGTTACCCAAGTGGGAAAAAGAAGCAATCGATAAAGAGGCCTGAAGGACTCTTAACCCCTGCATGGCATCTCAAGATCAATTCAATTGAGGAAAAAAACAAAAAACAAAAACAAAAAAAAAAACCAGGGCCATCAGAAACAGAAGGTCTCAGTGGGAGGGCTGAAGTCCACCATTCAGCATCCCTGACATGTGCTGAGGGATGACCTGCAGCCTGGAGCCAGTGGCTTCCATGGGAGGAATGTGCATGCCTCCTCTCCAGGCATGAAGTGTCTAAGCCTCACTTTGATGGAAAGATTTGGAAACCTACCTCTAAAATTCTGTCATTTTTAAGTCTTAAAGAACATTGCTCCTTGGCCCTTTGGCTGTGGTTATGTGAAAAGTTCTGAAATGCCATGTCTTTACGTCTTGAGTTCTAACATGGGATTCTCGGGTTCTAAAACTGCCTTGTCATTAGAAACATAAAACAGCCTGGAATACATCTCTGTTGTAAGAGTGCCAACTCAGCACTTGTGAGGCCCAGCCATGTGGGGAGGGGTAGGAGGAAGGGAAGGGAAGTGAGAAGGAGCTGGGGAAGTGGCTCAGTAGGTAAAGGCCTTGCCTTGCAAGCCTGGGAACCTGACTTCAGATCCCAGGACACACATAAAAAGCCAGCCCCAGGGCCTGGGCCTGTAATCCCAGGGCAGGTTGGGGTGGGGTTGAAGGGACAGACACAGACCAGTCATTCTAACCAATAGATAAACTATTGGTTTAATGAAAGACCCTATCTAAAAAAAAAGTTTGACATATGTGTCTCTCTCACACACCCAAGAATAAATATAATGCAGGAAAACCATATATAAACTTTTAAAATAATTTTTATTTCATATGCTTTGATGTTTTGTCTGTATATATGTATATATGTCTGTGTAAGGGTGTTGGATTCCAATTATAGACAGTTGTAAACTGCCATGTGAATGCTAGGAACTGAACTCAGGTCCTCTGGAAGAGCAGCCAGTGTTCTTAAACGCTGAGCCATCTCTCCAGCACTACATATAAGTTCTCTAAGTTGTCTGGGAACCATTTTTTTTTGCTTATTTGCTTGTTTTTGAAACAAGGTCTCTATTTAGGCTGTCCTGGAACTTGCTATGTAGACCAGGCTGACGTTGAACTCAGAGAGATTCCCCTGCCTCTACCTCCTGAGCCTTGGGATCAAAGGCATGCACCACCTCTTTTGCCGCCCAGCTGCCACCGCCCAGCTGCCACCGCCCAGCTGCCACCACCGTCGCCACTGCCACTTTGTAACATTTTTTAAGCATAAAGAAAAAAGGGTAAAATTAATGTTGTAAACTCGTATTTTACCCAACATACTCAAAATAGCATCATCTTGAAATGTAATCAATATAAATGATAAACTGACTGAGATAGCACACACTGGTAAACCAGTACTGCAGAGGTGAAAGACTTGGGAGGGGCCTAAATCCAAAGTCACCATTGGCTAATACTTAAAGTTCTACATGAGATACTTGTTTTGTTGTTGTTGATATTTGTTTGTTTTTGAGGTGGAGTTTCTCTGTGTAGCTCTGGCTGTCCTGGAACTCTCTGTAGACCAGGCTGGCCTCGAACTCCAGAGTGCTGGGATTAAAGGCATTTGTGACACCACCACCAGACAAGATACTTTTTCAAAAACAGAGAGGAGGAAGCTGGGAGGAAGGGGGCAGGAAGGGAGGGAAAGAGAACCAATGAGCTGTTTTAAAATCTTTCCTTTATATAAAGCCTTCAAAATCCTATGTGGTCTACACATGGGCTTGTCACATTCCAAATGCTCCGAACCCACATGTGCCTAGTGGCTACAATGTTGGAGAGCATGATTTCAAAACCTAAAATCCTGTGACTCACTTTTCTAACATTCCAAGATGCTGGGTCGCTGAGACCCTTGCAATCTGCTAAAGGCTCTTCAATGCTACAGCTGTGCTTCTATTGGATTAAAACATTTTCTGAGGCCCAAGACCACTTGCAAAGAAGGCTTTTCCTCCACATCTCTCTCCTGTGGAAATAAATCTAGTTCCCTACAGAGCCAATGTGAAGGTGGGAGCAAAAGAGCCTCCCCTCAGCTGCCTGCACCATCTGGCCCAGCCTGTGGGAGAGGGGGTGAGTGTGAGTCTCCACACGGGGGACCCTGCTCCTCTGCCAACCCTGAAGTTCTACATCTCCCTATCCCTGTGCATAAGTCCACAAGTGAGACCCTGGCCCTGAGTCTTCGTGGGAAACCGGCATCCCCTGCCTCCCTCTTTTGGTTTTGTCCAAGTCAGGTCAGCATCTGGGGTCTGTTAAGCCCAGATAGAATTCTCCAATGGTGAGACAGGCTTCCATTTGCTCAAGGCTGGAGTCTGGGGACCTGGGAGACAAGAAGTCAGGGCCCATGCCTTGGCATTTGGAGAGTCAGAAGTTTCAGAGGGTCACAGGATCTGTGTCTTTCACTATGCAGATGGGAAACATACGCAAGAGCTAAAGGGATTTCCTAAGTTAGGCACAAGGTGAATGTTGCACTGTGCCCAAAGGAACATCTGCTTAGCAACAGCTCCTAGTGGTGGTGAGGGACAAGGAACAAGGGGGGATGTCAAGGATGCTCAGTGAGGCCACACACATTGCTGTCTGGTAGAGCCTTCTTGGCTTTGGGATATTTGTCTGGGCTGCCAGAACAAATCTCATAGATGGAGGGGCTTGTACACTACAAAAGTCTGTGTACTAATTTTAGACACTTCGAAACCTAAGAGAAAGGCTCTAGCAGATTCTGAGTCTCAGGCAAGCCATTCCAGTTCATAGGTGCCTCTGCCACACCCTTGAATAGCAGAAAAGACAAATGAGTTCCTTGGGCCTATCTTATAAGGGCACTAACTCCTGTTATGAGGATTCAGTCAAGACCTATCCATCCCCACATGTGCTCCCATTTCCTAATACCATCAGTGTGGGGTATAAAGATTTGGGGTTCATACAGACATTCAATCACAACAGGATGCTCAAGTCAGGCCCAGGAATGTCCTAATGAGAATTGATTCCACAGAAGGAGAGGAAGTTCAAGGCCAACCTGAGCTTCATAATCACACTGAAGCCAAGCTGAACAAGTTAAGGACATTCTGCCTCAACTAAAGTTGTTTTTTTCTTTTAAGATTGTTTTAAGTGGGGCAGTGGTGACACATGCCTTTAATCCCAGCAGCTGGGAGGCAGAGGCAGAGGCAGATCACTGAGTTTGAAGCCAGCCTGGCCTCCAGAGTGAGTTCTAGGACAATCATGGCTACCTCTTTGATACACACACACACACACACACACACACACACACACACACACACACACACACACACAGGATTTACTCTCTGTTTATGAGTGTTTTGTTTTATGTGTATATCTGTGCATGACTTTGTGCCTGGTCCCATGGAGGCCAGAAGAGAGCCTTGATCAACCTGGAATTAGAGTTACAGATGATTGTGAGCAGACATGTGGGTGCTGGAAATCGAACCTGCTCCCTTTGGAAGCTTAGCCAATTCTCTTAATCACTGAGCTATCTCTCTATCCCCTAAAAGTTTATAAAGAGTTAGAAATGTAGCTCAGTTGGCAGAGTGTTGGCCAAGTATGTGATGGCCTGGGTTCAATTCCCATCATGGCTTACACTGGGTACAGTGGCACATACCTGTAAACCTGGCTCTGGGAAAGTACAGACAGGAAGGTCATGAATTCAAGTCATCTGTGGCTACATACAAAGTTTAAGGCCAACCTGGGATATATGAAGCTGTTGAAAAGGAGGAGGAAGGGGCAAGAAAGTCTTTACCTAATGTTTTGAGGCCCTTCACCAAAAACCAAACAAACAAACCAACCAGAGGGATATTGCACAAATTCCATTTGGTATTATAATGAAAACCCAGAGCCAGATATTGGGAAAAGCTGGAATATCAGAGACAGGGAACAAACCACAGCCACTTCTCACCCAACCCACCCACCTCTCAGCCCAAAAGGGAAGTGGCCAGGGAAGCTGGACTCCTCCCTTCTCTCAATCTGCCCAGCTGTCTTACTTCCTGCTTCAACTTTCCTAAAGCTAGGATTAAAGGTGTGTGCCGCCACAGCCTGGCTCTGCTAGGCCTTGAACTCACAGAGATCTAGACAGACTTCTGCCATTCCATGTCTGGCTCTGTGTCTCTGTCCTCTGATATTTCAGACTATTTTTATTAAATATGCAATATATCACCACAGAGGAATGAGGTGTGATAGTTTAGTACATAAAGATACTTGCTTCCAAGCCCAACACCCATGTGATAAGTGAAAACTGACTCTGGCCTACATACTCATGTATGTATGTATACATGCACACACACACTAACTAGATACGTGTTTGTTTTTAAAGTCTTGGTCTGGGTTCCTGTTGAACTCAAAGCTCATTTTTCAACAGGGCTTTGGCACCATCCTGGAGGAGGCACAAAGCCGATTTTTAAAACAGCAGGGCTGACCAGCTTCTTCATCTGCCCTTTATCCTGCTCTATGAACCAAGGCCTCTCCTAACCACAGCCTTGTTATATCCATATATGAGCCCAAAAGGAAAGGCACACAGGCCAACTTGTCATCTGCAGATAGGCTCCCAGCTTCAGGGCCAGTTCCTAGAGCTTTTGTTACTGCTCCACTTCTGACAGGCAGGGAAACTGAGTCTAGGCACCTAGAAGACCTTGGCTTGACACCCATCCCAAGAGATTTACCTCTCTACCCCCAGGCGCCCTGTGCTCTACTGCTAAAGAAACTAATGCCAGAGTGGCCCATAGCTGCCTCTAGGCTGAGCTTCCCCATGCAAGGACAACCCCAGCTGTGGTTCTTTGTGGTTAGGAGAATCAGGGAGGGAATGACAAAGATCCAGTGGAAGGCAACAGAAAACAGCTCAGCTTGGGGCTTTAGAGGGTCTGGTTCTGACCAAGCTGGAGAGAGAGAGAGAGCGCTGGGGGTCCAGCGGGAAACCAGTCCCTAAATCTAGATTTGGAGCACAAACCCACAGGAGGGGAGCCTGGCATCAAGGACTCTGAACTTCTGTGCAAAGCTTTGTGGCCTGGGGTGAGCACTCACTTGGCTCCCTCCCTGAACTGCAGGGTTTGCGTCCAGGGTAGCAAGATTCTGAGCACTCGGAGCTAGGCCCACAGATAGCAAGTAAATATGAGTGACTTGTTCATGATTATACACACAATTAGAAGCAGAAGCTAATGTATGCCTAGGGCTCCAGAAACTGGAGGCTAACAATGGCTATTGTTTTGTTTTGTTGAGACAAGGTCTTATATATAGCCCAAGTTGGCTTTAAATTCAGTTTGCAGTGAAGAATGACCCTGAGCTTCTGATGCCCTTCCAGGAACCTTTCAGAAACCATCTGCCACACTATGCTACCATATACTTCCTACATGCATATTAGATAAACAAATAAATGCAAACATGCATGCAAGAGTGCTTTCAGACAGAAGTGTAGGAAAAGAGAAAGAAAAAAGGGGCTTTGACCTAATACATAAGATGTGGCAGATTCCATCCCAACTTGCTAGACAACATCAATTTTGCAAGAACGTGATAATAAGTCACCTTCCCACAAGCACTCATTCTGCATTAGGTTTTGCCGAGTCTTGAGAACACCCCATTCTTCCTACAGCACTATGAAAAGGCATGACTATTATCCCCATACTTCAGATGGGAAAACTGAGGCACAGAGAGAAACCCTGAGGTCTTTATTGCAGCCTAAATCACATTTGTACTAAACCACCCAAAGCTAATGTTTCCCACTCTGGGCCGGCTCTGAAGAATCTGTGAGCCCTGCCCAACGAGGCTCATGGTGGGCACTACTCTGGATTCAAGAGTTTTATAGTCTACAGCAGATCCACCTCTGGGGAGCAGATGTGGGAGACAAAGTAGGCCCTTTGTCAGACTAATTCTCTGCAGCTTTCCAGCTTCCTGCCCCAAAGCGAGGCGGGAAGAAAGCCATGGGGATTTTTGGCATCCGTTTCTTTTCTTCCCTCTTTCATCTTCCCACTGGCCCAAACTTCAGGGCCTTCCTCTGTCTTGCCCGGCTATGAACTTGGAGCTTGAGGCTCACTCCTGGCACATTTTTGAGAGTGAGGGAGTGAGCTCTAGATACTGACAGGAATACGAGACCCTTCGCTTTCTGAGTGGGAGACCTGGAAAAGACCATTCCCAAAAGGGAGAGGTGGAGATGGGTCATATGTGAAACTCATGTGTGTGCACAATGTCGGATCATCCGGCCCCTCAGATTAGATATGGGTTAGACTTCGATAACCCTGACGTAATTGAAGAGGAAAGCAAAGCTGGAGGAGTAAAGATTATGAACAATTACGCAGACAGCTAACAGTCAACATTAATGTTTGCCCAGGTCTCCCCAAACTAGAGGCTAACAGTAACTGTTGCTGTTTCTTTGTTTGGAGTTTTATTTGTTTGTGTTGTTTTGTTTTGACCCTGAACTCCTGCTTCTTCCTTCCAAGTGCTAGGATTACAGACCCGAGTCACCACACTCAGCTTTGTTTATTTACTTTTGTGGGGTGGGGGATCCTCTAATTCCAGGGCCCTTGCATGCTAGGGAGGCTCTCTGTCAACTGAGCCACATTCCAGCAAGAATCTTGTTACTGTCAAATCTTTACCAGGCTCTGGCAGCAAGCCCTTTCCTTTCGTTGCCTCCCTATTTCACAGAAACCAAGGCTTAGAGAGGTAATTTACCTCTACAGTGTCTACCTAGGCTTCTTTCTAATCAACCATCGCGGTGTCAGTGTCAAACTCCATATTCTTTAGCTCCAAAGTCTCAGACCTCTCAGGCAAGATACGGCCACCACCACCATTCTGAGAGGTTACCCTGTTTCCCAGAAAGAGCTAGGGCAAACCTGACACCATGCAGTTACCACTGTACTGCTTCAGGCTGGGTCCACATGGCCCTGGAAGCTCACAGCAGGCTCTGAAAAAATTAGTAAGTGTTCAGATGTTTGGGCAGTACCTGTGGGTGAAGGCCTCGATAGAACAGCATCTTCTCTGGTCTTTGCAGCCCTCTGACAGCCTCATAGATGAGTTTCCCATGTATACTCCTAGCTTCATACACCCACATATTCACTCATTCATTCATTCATTCAAACACCAGCCAACTAGCCCACACACTTCTATGCATGGACACCCACGTCTGCCAGCATTTTTTTTTTTTTTTTTTTTTTTTTTTTTTTTTTTTTTTTTTTTTACTATGGCCAACTACATAATTTGCAGAGCCCAGTTGAAGCCAGGAACTATAATCAGGTTTATAATCTCAAGCAGGACAAGACAGGAACATCACCTGAAGCGCAAAGCTAGCCTGGGATCTTGGAGAGACTGACTCAAAATCATGAAGCTTGAAAAATAAAGAAATAAATAAAAAAGGCTTTTTCTTAGTTAAAAAAAAAATTAGAACCAAAACAACCACCTATAACTCCAGCTCCAGGGGGATCCAATTGTTTTATTTTATTATGAATGTGTGTGAGAGTGTGGGTGTGTGTTTGTACATATGTTCAGGACCTAATGAACCAGAGGAGAGCATCACATGCCTGGAAACAAAGTTACAGGTGGTTTTGAAATGCCCAGTGTGGGTTCTTGGAAACCAAGCTCTGGGCCTCTGCAGGAACAGTGGCTGCTTGTTCTTAACTACTGAACCATCTCTCCCGCCTTCATCCTTCTTCATACCAGTGGCTCTCAACTTGTGGGTCTCTACCCTGTTGTGATTGAATGACTTTCCACAGGAGTCACCTAAGACCATCAGAAAACACCAGATATTTACATTATGATTCATAACAGTAGCAAAAATTGCAGTTACGAAGTAGCAACAAAACTAAGTCCAGGCTTGGAGTCAGGGCAATATGAGGAACTGCATTAAAGGGTCACAGCACTACACCCTCGAGCTGAGCACTTGCCTGGTCAGGGCTTTGGTGAAGGCTGTTATTCCTGCCTAGAATGCTTTTCTGTTTCCCCCATAACTGATCTTTCTTATCATTCAATTCTCTGTCTAAATGTCACCGACATGGCTCCCTAATTTAAAGTAGCCACCCACATAGCTTTCCTCAGAATTTCTATTTAGAGCCTGGAGTTTGGCTCAGTATTAGAGCACTTACCTAACATCCACAAAAGACCTTGAGTTCAAGACCCAGAACTGGCATAAAAAACCAAAACCAAACCAAAACAAAACAAAAACCTAGAATGTTGACTTGTGACAGCAGAGCCTATGCCTGTCCTGCTCAGACTGAGTCCCCTGGTGCCCAACCTAGGACTTGGAATGCTTAATGACGTTGTTGCTGAGCCTGTTGGCATACACTGGTGATCCTAGCACTGAGCAGGCAAAGACAGGAGTATTGGGCAAGTTCAAGGCCAGCCTCAGCTGCATAGTGAATTTCAGTCAGGATCGCATAGCAAGACTCTGTCTCACATAAGCTCTGTATAATAGTGAGTGAAAGAACACAGATACTCCAAAACATACGCCCTTCTGCCCACACCTCCTTCCATTTTTTGTTTCTCCACGACCCAGACTAGCATAGGGATGCTCTCCATATGTCCTAGCACATCCCAATATGGATGAGAGCAAGAGCCAGAGCCTCAGGCCTTGAAACAGAAACAGAGTGAAGTACTGAGAAAAACAGAAGGCCTGGGGGAGGGGCAGCAGGGAGGAAAGAAAAGGCAAAGTAGGAATTGAGCTTGGTGATAATGCCACTTCTTCACTCTATTAGTGAAACTAATAATTATTATTAATGCCTGGCTTCTGCTTGGCCCTTTCATCCAGCCTGGTGGGGAGGTTTTGAAGATGAAAGACACAGTGTGGGGATTTTTCAGGTGCAGGTTCCAACACCTCACAACCACTAATTAAACTTGGTAGCCCCCTTCCAAGGTATCCTCCTGTCCCTAGAGATGCTGTGCCACCTGACTCAGTGCCTTTCCAGGTGGGAGTCAGCAGGTGGCACCCGCTGGGCCTGGCCCTCCTTGGAGACCGGAAGAGAAGCTTCTGGGGGTGGGGGAATCTCACGTCCCAGATAGTCACATGAGAGATTCTGGAAAGAACATGAAGCAGAAGGCTGAAATACAGGAGCCTTGCCTCCAGCTGAAATTACAGCCCCATCCCGGAGGCTGCCCCATCTCCATCTCTCCCCAGAATCTGTGAGCAGCTGGGACCTGCCATATGGCAATGGGGGAAGGGTACCACTGAACAAGGAGGATCTAAGCAGACAAAGAGAGCTAACTAAGCATGGCCAACCCCTCCACATTGCCCAACAGTCACGGGTTTCTGACATCCTTTGGGTGGCTTCCTTCTACTTCCAGTCCTGAAGCCTTGTCTGTCCAGCAGCTCTGACCAACATCAGCCAGCCCCCTACTACTTTCTCACAGTAATGGCCCTCACTGCCTTCCATCTCTTTGCTATCTAGATTATGGGGTATTTGAAAAGGTCTCTTACACACACACACACACACACACACACACACACACACACACACACACACACACATTATTGAGTGTAATGTAGAGGCAGCTGAAGTCACATCTGCAACTTCAATCTTTCTGGTGATCTCCAACTACTTAGCCATTGTCTTTCTACTAGGTTATCACATAGATGATTCCAAGCATGGCAGGACATAGCTTAATGCACACCTTTACCAAGGAGCACCTCCCCCAGGCCTCCTTGCCTTGGCATATGGTCTCAGCTTCACCCATCACCCAAGCCTGAATCACTCTCAGCCCTGGGCCCAACTAATCTTAAAAGGTTAGAGTCTGCTTCCAAAATGAATCTCAAATATGGATATTGCCCCGGGGGTGTAGCTTGATGATAGAACACTTGCCTGTGAAGCTCTGGGTTTGCTCCAAGCACTCCTCCAAAAATCTGTGTGGTGTTCTTTCTCTTCATAGCTGTTATCATGGTCAGAGCCACTCTGGTCTCTCATTGCATAATCATTTCTTCTGGTCCTTACTCCTGTCCCCTTCAACTGACAGATCTCCAAACAAAACCAGGAAGTACTTTATTTTCCTTCTACCTACCTACCTACCTATCTACCTATCTTTCATCTATCTATCTACTTACCTATCCATCATCATCCATCCATCCATTTATCTGTTTCATGTAGTCCATGCTACCCTCAAAGTTACTATGTAGCTAAGGATGGCCTTGAACTTTAGACCCTTCTGCCTCTGTCTCCCAAGCGCTGAGATACAGCCCTGCACCAACATGGCTGGATTATGTGCCACTTAAGATTGATCTCAATGTTTTGTGTATTTTAGATAGGTACTCTACCAAGTACATTTTCCAGCCTCCAGAGCAGACTTAGAAAGACACCGTTTAGGGCTGGAGAGATGCTCAGTGGCTAAGAGCACTTGTTGCTCTTGCAGAGAACTTGGGTTTGGTTCCCAGATTCTTACTACATCCATCACAGCCTCCCCTCTCTGACTCACCTTCTTCCTTGTAGACTTGTAGATTCTTACAAGGCTTTCCTGGCCTTGACAGTCCTTGACTTCTACCCTAGTGGCCAACTCCTGTCATTCTCCTTCCCAGTACTTCCCAAAGTGTAAGGACACAATTATGGTTAGTCTACATGCACAATGCTCTGTTGTCACTCACGCTGGATAGCTCTTTCCATGGAGGAAGAGACTTAAAATTTCCTTATCTACTGCTTTGTCACTTATCAAATGACCAGGGTTCAACTGAATATAAATAAGGGTTGAATACATGGCCTAGGCTATATACTCTAGACAACCCAATGAATGTGATTCTTCTTGAGAGAGCACAGAAGGTCCTCTGCAAGTTAGCCTGTGATTGGCGGAGTACACAAAGGCATGGATGCAGAATTTCTCCACTTGCTCAGTTCTGAAGCGGGCAAATAGAATTGGGTACTGCCCTGATGTCCCCCTGCTTCAGCTTCTCTATAGCCCTGGACACATCACAGCTATGTCATAAATGACACGCCTGGGTGATCATGTGTACCATTCCCTGGAGAGCTAAGGACCCAGGGTCCTTCTGGCAGCATCATGGAGCCAGATGCCATCTAGTGGGTATTTGGGCAAGAGCAGGCACTTCCTACCTAGCTCAGTGTCCAAACTGACACAACTAGCAAAAGTGTCTGCCAGTTTCCTGTCCTCAGAATCAGTACTCAGTGCTGCCGCTAAGGGCCCTGCAAGAAGCCCTGCTCCTGTGTCTTTTAGGCCTAGCCTCTAGTCTTTGGTCTCGCATCCTCAGACATGGAAAGATCTGATCCTGGTTCTCCAGTTACACTTATTTGTATTTTGTTTTCTTTGTTTTTAAGGTGGTTAATTTTATTCGACTTGACACAACCGAGAGTCACCTGGGAGAAGGGCCTCTGATAGCGACTGTATTATACTAAATAATGCAGGAATACTCGTCTACTGTGGGCAGCACCATTCCCTGGGCTTGGGGATTCTGGGTTGTGTCAGTGTAGAGAAGGGGCTGAGCACCAGCATGCACATATTCATTGTTCTCTGCTTCCTGTTGTAGATGTCCCCACCACAAGGAGCGATACCTTGAACTGTGAGAAGAAATAAATCCTTTCTCTCTTAAGGTGCCCTTGCCTGGGTATTTTAATTACAGAGACAAGAAAAGAAACTAAGAAAATGGTACTGGGAGTGGGTGCAGTCATAAGCCTGAGCACGGGGCTTTGAGTGAGGCCTTGAGAACTGTTTGTGGGGAGGAATGAGGAGGAGTATGAAACACTGGACTAGAAACGCAAGGCTAGAAGCAGAGATCAATGGGCCACTCTGGTGGGAGCCTGGAAGATAAGAATGACAGAGGCCAGGTGGTGGCCACACATTCCTTTAATCCCAGCACTTGGGAGGCAGAGGCAGGTGGATCTCTGTGAGCTCAAAACCAGCATGGTCTACAGGGTGAGTTCTAGGACAGCCAAGGCTGTTCCAGTCTGGAGAAAACCAAACCAAACCAAAAACCAAAACAAAACAAAAGAACGCTGACAGAGGGCTGGAGACGTGACTCGGTGGTTTGAAAGCACCAACATCCACACAGCAGCTCACAACTCTCTATAATGCCAGTTCCAGGAGATCCAAGACCCTTATACAGATCTACATGCAGGCAAAACACCAATCACATTAAAACAAAATAAAAAGAATACTGCCATCAATTTGGATGGCAGGTCCCTGGTTCAGTTTCAGAGGAGAACAGGGCTGGCATTAGGAACCAAGTGAGAGGCTGTATCCTAGGGTTGACAGGACTGCTCAGTCAGTGGATAAGGTCAAAGCCAGATGATCTTAATTCTTTCTGGCACTCTCACGGTGAAAAGAGAGAACCAGCACCCACAATCTGTTTTCTGGCCACCACATATGCACCACAGTATATGCATGCACACACAGGCACACTCATGCACACACATATCAATGTAATTTTTTTAAGATAGGGTCTTTCTATGTAGTATTGGCTGTCCTTGAGCCTGTTATCAAGATCAGGCTGGCCTGGAACTCACAGAAATCCTTCTGTTCCTGCTTCTGCCTCTTAAGAACCAGCATTCAAGTGTATGCCACCATGCTCATCCTATATTGGGACAAGAAAGTGTTTTCTTGGGGTCAGTACACTTATGATAATGCAACCGTGGTCCAAGAGGGCCGAACTAGATCTGTTGTTCAGTGTTACATTTTGAAGGCGTGAAAGCTGCAAGATTTGGGGGTGGGTAGGGAGGCTCTGGTGAGAGGCCCTAAGAAGCCATCGTGTGTTGCTGTCAAGGTGAAGCCTAAAGCTGCAGTGGCAGCCCCAGAATATCAGAGATGCCGGGACCATTGGACCACGCATGAGGGAGAGGGAGAGCTTCTTGTGATGGCCCTATCCTAGGAGAGAATCTATGTGTAAAGGAGATGGAAAGGCAGCCCAATGGAAGCCTTTTGGAGCCAAGATGATTATATTACAAGACCCAGGTGCAGAACACAGAGCTTCAGGACTTGGCATCTGCCTTACAGGCTCTGGGTTTACTTTGGTGTAATCATTCTTCCTATATCTTGCTTCTTCCGCTGTGGAGGAGGAATTTGTACTCTGTGCCATTACATGTTGGAAGGGATGAAACTTGTACTTTAAAGGAACTCAAGTGACTTTGGATTTTTAAAGTGTTGATATTTTTAATGATCGCAGTATTGAACTTTAAAAGTTTGCCTTGTGTACTTTGTATTATAAGGTGACCATGAGTTTATGGGGACAAGAAGCTATAGTTTAAAGTGATATGTGTGTGTGTCACGTTGATAAGGGATGGCATCAAAGTGGTTTGTTTTACTCATCAATTTGACCTAAAACTCATCATGGAAACCAGGCTGGCCTTGAACTGTCAGAGATCTGTCTGCCTCTCCACCCAAGTGTTAGAATTAAAGGCCTGTATCATCAAACCTGGCTATGAGAGATTTCTTAATCACATTTAATTGAGAAGGTCCTCTCACTGGGTGGCACTATTCTCTGAGCTTAGGGACCTTGGGCTGGATAAGTGGAGAGAGCAGCTGAGCAGTAACATGTATTCATTTATTACTCTTTGCTTCTTGATAAAGATGTGATGTGGCCAGTGGCTTCAAGTGACTTCTACACCTCTATGGGCTAGACCTTGGACTGTGGACTGACAAAAATTTTCCCCCACCCCAAGTTACTTCTGTTAATCACAACAGCACACAGAGGAGCTAAGACACTTGTTTTCATTGTCCTGACAGGGTCTGGCTGTGTCATTCTGGCTGGTCTGGAGCTCATTACATAGAATAGGCTGGCCTCAGGTTTGTAGCAATTCTCTTCCCTCGACCTCCCAAGTACTTGGACCACAGGCATGTGCCACGACACCCTTGTAGCATTTTATTTGTTCCTCGGTTTGCAAAACAAACAGAATAAAAAACCCTGCCTCTTCTGGCCACTGGGAAAGCTCAGTAAGATGAGGTGTGAGTCACTGGTTGTGATTTAATGATTCGACAACCCCACTGCTACCCACCAATCACACTCACCAGTCTCATGGTACCTTTGCCTTCCTACATGCCATCATGTGTGTGTGTGTGTGTGTGTGTGTGTGTGTGTGTGTGTGTGTGTGTGTGTGTGTGTGTGTCTGTCTGTCTGTCTGTCTGTCAGGGGTGTTGCTGGAGGTCCCTCTGCAGTCTATTCCCCCTCAGACCTCTCCTCAACTGCATGGTTAGACACTGTAACTTTTCTCAAGAAGTGACAAGGGATCAGAAGGTGAGATCGTGACAGCAACTGATCATGCCCTTGAAGCTGGAAGGCCAAGGGATGTCCTGGATGAGGGACAGCATGGAGATGGGGGAGCGATGAATTAAGTATCCAAACAGAATATTCACTAAAGGATGGTGAAAGTCCACACTGCCATTGGTTCTGATTAGGGTCCAGGGGCTGAGATGGTGGTTGAGGAGACTTACAGATACTGAGTGATAACAACATGTAAGTAAGTGGCCTCAGGAGAGAAGATGGCAGGACAGTTAGGTAAGGGGAGGTCAAGGGCCAAGGATAATGGTGCATGCATGCAATCCCAGCTCTCAGGAAGCTGCGGCATCAGGATGGGGAGTAGGAGGCCAGCATGGGTGACTGTGTAGGCTGCCTTCAGCTCTGTCCCTCTATGGAGCTTTCCCTCCAGAAGAGACTCAAACAGACAAACCAATCCTCAGAGGGAGGTCTCAGCTACACAAGGCGGCACATACCCATAATTACAGCACTTGGAGCCAGACTAAGGATGATGAGGAGTTCAGGGCCAGCTTTCCCTACTTAAACCTTGTCTCAAACAAACATTCAAACAAGCCAAACAAATAGCTGACTCCTGAGAAGCCACACACGTACTTTCTGTGCTGTTTCCCTGAGTTCCTTGCTTTCTGTCAACCTTATTTAAGGCTATGTTAAAATTCTCAGGCTTGGGGCCTGGAGAGATGCTCAGTGGCTAAGAACACTTACTGCTATTGTTCTTGCTCTAGCTGAGGACCCAGTTCAGTTCCCAGTGCCCAGCTGTTGACTCACTACCATTCATGACTCCAGTTTCCATGGGCTCTGTCACCCTCTTTTAACTTTCATAGGCACCAAGGACACCAGCAAACCACAGCTATCTGTAACAGCATTCCCAGAAGATCTGACACCCTCTTTAGGTCTCCACGGGCACTGCGTGTATGTGTTGCACAGGTACACTTGCAGAAAATACTCATAGACATGAAATAAAAATAAAATCTAAGGAATTTTTAGATATGTGTTCTGTGTGTATGAAAAGGACTGAAGGCTTAGCGGTGGCCTGGGCACTGGGAAATAAGCTGGGTCCTCAGCTAGAGTAAGAATTTTCTTAGGATAAAGCTATCTTCAAGAGCCCTCCTCCTGGCTGATCACTTCTAAAGAATGCTTCAATGTCTGCTTCCTGCCTTAAATATCTTCTTGGCCCAGTTGTTTCACTTCTGAGTTTAACTCTGCATTCCAGGTGTGAGCTACTACTACTTGGTAGTTAGGCCTTGAACTCACAGAAATACAGAAGGATCTCTGTCTCTGGAGTTACAGGATTAAAGGCCAGTTACTACTTTATCATCCCTGTGCTGGGATTAAAGGCGTGAGTTACCACTCTGACCTTCATGGCTTGCTTGACTGTGGGTGATTCTGTTCTCTGATATTCCAGGCTGATTTTATTAAATATAAAATATATCACCACACAGTTTGAACTACACACCAAGATCCATAGCAGTCTAGACTACATAAGACCCTACCTCAAGAACAAAAACAAGAAAGGAGAAAAAGCTGTTCATGATGGTGTGTACCTACAATCCTAGCACTCAGGAGGCAAGAGAAGAGTCAGGAATTCAAGGTTACCCTCAGCTATATAGCTAGTTCAAGGCTAGCCTGGGCTACAGATATTGTCTCCCTTCCTTAAAGTCCTTTCCCACACCTAAGTAATTTTGAGAAAGACAATATGCTAAATGTAAGTTAATAGTAGTGAGGTAGTGAGAAAGCCCATTCTCGTTCCCTCTCTCTCTCCTATGTCTATTCTGGAACTCATTATGTAGACCAGGTCACAGAAATCTGCCTGCCTCTGCCTCCCAAGTTCTAGAATGAACGGCATTGCCATTACACCTGGTTTCGTTTCTTTTTTTTCCCCCTAAACCCCTTATCTTAGTGTGTCTATTTTATAGGTTTTCTATAGCTGCTTTTATAAAGCAGGAAGAAAACAATACATTTTGAAAAGGAAAATTTCCTCCAGGAATGGAGACACACACCTTTGATCCTAGTGGCCAGGACACAGAGGTATGTGGCATCTCTGTAAATTCCAGGCCAGCCTTATCTACATAGCAAGTTCCAGGCCAATAATGGTGACACAGTGAGACCCTGTCTCAACAGAATAAAAATTTCCCTAAATATAGTTGAAGTCTTCCTGAGTGGTATCAATTCCATTACACAAAGAACAATATGCAATATATACATTTTATTATCTAGTTATATGTATATGTAGCACTACTCTTTGACATGCTCTGAAATATGAACCTATGTATGTAAGTACATGCCAGTGTATGTGTGTATTGTACCCATGTTTTTCAAGTTCTACAAGGTACATTTCTCTGCCTTTTTCCTCATTTCCATCTACAAATCTCCCAATTCGTCAGGTCCTGTAATAATGTTATTAGGAGAATATATAAAAATGACTATTAGGCATAGGGCTTTTATGTCATAACTCCAAATCAGCCACACACGTGTGGTCTCAGTTCATACACCTATCTGTACAATGGAAATCAAAAGTATCTAGTTTATGTCAAGAGAATTAACTGAAGCACCGAATATAGGATGCTTACTTAGTACCGAGTAGCATGTAAGCGCTGAGTAACTTATTACTGCACTGCTCTGTACTTTTCAAAACGGGCCAAAGCTGCATTCCTAAGTTTTTGTTGCTTTTGCTGTTACTCTTCTCCGTACCACGAGGTGCGCTGTCGCTTCCAGGCTGCCTGGCTTGAGATGCGGATGGCGGAAGTCCGTCTAGCTGCGGCCACCCCGACCTGCATCACAGCCCGCTTCTCCTCCCGCGCGTGTCAGCTCCGTGCGGTCTCACGGGCAGATCGGGTCACAGCGACACGCACCACCCGGCGTCCTTAATAAGCCTTCTTCCCCGCCGGCGGTTCTAATCTCCTTGGAAACGGCGATAGACGCTTCTTCCGGCAGCAGGCGCCGCCCCGTGACCTCTGAGATACACTTCCGGAACACGGAAGTGACCCGTCTGCCCGCCTCTTCCGTCTCTCTCTTTCCGGTGGAGGAGTCTAGAGACGACGATCAGGTAGGAGGCCCGGGCGCCGAGAATCGTGCGGCATCGTCTGTTAAGGGGCATCTGCGGGGTCGGGCCCGGGGTCTGTGCGCGGTAGTCGAGCCAGGTGCGTGGTAGAGCCGGGCGGCCGTGGGCCCGGGCTGCGCCGTGTCCCGGAGGCGGTCCTCGGGCCTGAGATCGACAAGTCTCAAGTGGGAGCGAGTGCGGGTCCTGCCCCGAGCCCTGACGTCCCTAGTCGCGGGTGGGCCCAGTCGCAGGCGTGCACCTACTAAGCCCGTTTCTCCGCTGTGACATACGATTCGTACCGGCCCCGGCTGCAAATCGAAGAGTAAAAAGGACGCATTGCCTGTCGGGTTGCTCCTTTTAGGACTGATGCCCGTGTTTACATATTTTCCATTCTCTTCTCCACCGAGGAGGGCAAAGCTGCTTGAGTAGACATCATGCCCGAACGACTTGTCCCCTACCGAGTCGTGTTTGTTAGCCAGATTTGAGGGTAAGAGTAGGTGACTTCGCAAATAGGCCCCGAGTAGTGTATGCGGAAGGTGCTAGAGAGATCCCAGATAGTTGAAACCTACTTAAAAGGCCTGAGTAGGGGGGTAGGGTAGGGGCATCTTAGTTCTAGGAAGAGAGTAGTAAAAGACAGGCTTTGGTACTGTATCCTATTTGCTAGGATATAGTCTGATTTACCTATGAGGTGTATTTACAATTCATGACAATAACAAAATTAGACTTATGAAGTAACAACAAAATAATTCTGTGATTGGGGGGTGGTCACCACAACACGAGAACTGTATTAGACATTTCAGCGGCTTTAGGTTGAGAACCACAAGGTTAGTCACTTCAACTCCTGAACACTGGATTTTAGGCATGAACATCTGTTACATTAGACTTCCTGGAAGGTATACCTTGATCGTCTTGGAACTTGCTATTGTAGACTAAGCTGGCCTGTGTAGCAACTTGAGAGATCCTTCTGACTCCCAAGTGCTGAGGTTAAAGCTATACCAGCACGCTTTGCTATGGTAGTGCTTTTAATGTTTGCTACTAACTAGTAAAGGTAGAAAGACAGTGAGGGCGTCACTGTTGGACAGTGCTGGGGGGGGCATTTGGTGGGATATTGAGTGTAGAAGACCAAAGATAAGCTGCAAAGTTAGAATGGGCTCCCCCGCTCTTGGGTCTTCCTGCTGTGCACCAATGATGTTGACTAAGTGGCATTGGAGGTCCAGGAAACTTGGATTTAAGTATAGTGTGTGGGCAGAGAACCCCTTAACCTGGTGTGGTCTCCGTCATCAAACAAACTTCCAAGCTTAAGGAAGGGGAGAGGGACTTGGGCCGAGATCTGAAAGGTGAATAGAACACTGGTCTGCTGTTAACATGGAGGTTCTCTTTCTACTTAGACATGGCACCTCGCAAGGGGAAGGAAAAGAAAGAAGAACAGGTCATCAGCCTTGGGCCTCAAGTGGCTGAGGGGGAGAACGTATTTGGTGTCTGCCATATCTTTGCATCCTTCAATGATACCTTTGTCCATGTTACGGATCTTTCTGGCAAGTGAGTACTTGGACAGGAAGGCATAAAACCAAGCCTTGCTGGAAGAATAGCTTTAGCAGTTAATGGGATTTGCTTTAAAGAATTACTGGCTTGTTTCATTTCCCATGAATTATAAGAGAAAACACAGTTTTATGTGGCTAAGGATAAACTTGAGTTTTCCATCTTCCTGCCTCCGTTAGCCCTTTTCTGTGATCTTTATGTGGTTGTGGAGGTTTAATTCACGGCTTTTGTGAGATTTGGGCAAACTATCAACTGAGCTACATTTCCAGCCTGTGTTTTAGTTTCTCTTAAGTGATTAGCAGGGTAAAATGCAAACTAACTGTATTGAGTTTGGCTGTCTAGGGCCTTTGGGCCCCTGTTAGTACAAATAACTCTTAACCCTCTTGTTTGAATCAGGATATATGTTCAAGTTAACCAGCCTGTCATACTGTGTGTCCATTGGTATTCAGGAAGTGCTCCATATATCCTTGGAAAATGAAGGTGTGGTTCTGCTTTTGTTTCTAGGGAAACCATCTGCCGTGTGACTGGTGGAATGAAGGTGAAGGCTGACAGAGATGAGTCCTCCCCGTATGCGGCCATGTTGGCTGCTCAGGATGTGGCCCAGAGGTGCAAGGAGCTGGGCATCACTGCCCTGCATATCAAACTCCGTGCCACAGGAGGAAACAGGTACGGAAGACTGGGCCCAGATGGTTGTGAGTTCACTGGGTGTGGGAATGGATTTGAGATGTCTGAGAGCCTGTTTTAGGGGTGTATGTATATTCCTAGTTAGGCATAGCTGTTACCTGTAATCCCAGCACTTGGAACCAATATAGAAAGATCTAGAGTTTGGGGCCAACATGGCTTCACAGTGAGCCTCTGCCTCAAAAAAAATTATTTATATATTTAATTTTTTTGTTCCTTTAAGCTTGTTCTTACTGTAGAGTGGTGGGTTTTTATAGAAAGTAGGCATGAGAAAGTATGGGATGAGGGGCCTTTTGCATGTCTCCTTTCCCCCAAGGATTTGCAGGTGTGATACACATCTTTAAGGACATCTCTGTCCTGCCACCACATACCCCAAAAAAGGTGGGAAAAAAAATCACATGAGTGTTGTTTGTGTGTATGTGTACCACAGTTTACCTGTGGGGACCAGAAGAGGATCGTGACTCTGGAACTGGTGTTGAAGGTGGTTGTAAGCTACCATGTAGGTAGTGGGGAACAAAACCACTGATCCTTCTCTCTGGCCTTCGTTTAGCAATTTTGAAAGGGTTTGTTTTGTAGTGAGAACCTATAATATATATGAAAACCATAGTGCCCCGCAAAGTCTAAAATTTTATGTGCCTCCCTCAGAGTGTACAAATGTGTAACTGTAGTGCCCGTTCCCCATTCAGACTTGAATTAAAACCATCAGGACATTCCCAATGACTTGGCCAACAATCCTTCATTTTCTAGGACCAAGACCCCTGGACCTGGAGCCCAGTCAGCCCTGAGAGCTCTTGCTCGCTCGGGAATGAAGATTGGGCGGATTGGTAAGAGCATTGACCCTTCCAAACCATGTAACATGTATAATGGTTCAAACTTGTCTGGTGGCAGTTACTTTTAAAGGACCCTGTAAAGGCCGTTGTGAGAGTTCATCTCCATCAATACCCTGTGGCTGTTATACCTAGGGTTTCCCCGTTTAGCAACCTTTGTCTCTACTTACTTGGGACAATCCACATGAAGAGTTGACACAGCCACAGTTGCTAGTATAGGCCACTCTAGTAGAGTCAGTGGGGTTTGGCTGAGAGACGTAGGCTCGGGTTAGGAACTTGAAGGTGTCCTTCCCTTCTGCGTGCCCTCTCAGCTTGAGTTGGGAGAAGGAGCCCTTGTTTATTGACCCCTGGGGATACATTTGGGGAAGAATAAGTGTAGTTTAGTGGTTGGGGAGGCCTATGTCATCATGCAGCTACAGGCAAAGACATTTTTTTTCTTCTCACAGAGGATGTCACCCCCATCCCCTCTGACAGCACCAGAAGGAAGGGGGGTCGTCGTGGTCGCCGTCTGTGAACAGGACTTCTCAAATTATTTTCTGTTAATAAATTGCTTTGTATAAGCTATTTTGGTTCTGGTGTTTTCTTTTTTGCATTGAGGCAGGGTCTCCATAGCCCTGGCCTCATACTCTGATCCACTTGTTTCTGTTTCCCAAATGCTGAGATTAAAAGTGTGGAGCATTGTCTGGTGTTTTGTCAATTAGGGACCACCCCGGGCCACACCAAAGGCATTGAGTTGTTTGGAGGGGGGTGAGGTTGCTACAGAAGCTTCTAGTATAGGTTGGGCACGCCTGGGTTTGCAGACTGCTCTGAGAACAGAAAACTGAGAAGGGGAGATGCTTAGGTTGCAGCTCTGGCATTGATTTGTGGAACTGTTTATGACAAGACAGCACCCAACCCAGCAAGCAGGGAAGGGCATCACAGAGTTCAGGCCAGCCAGGGCTACATAGCAACTGTTTCAAGGCACCAAAAAAGTGGAGCTATTGGGTTCCCTAAACATGGACTGATTCTTCTAGGGATGATTTCACTGTAGTCCAGGCTGGCTTCAAACTTGTGACATATCTCTTGACTTGGTCTCCTAAAGCACTAAAGTGCAGGATTACAAGTATGAGTTAAAATTCATAGCCAGTTTGGTTCTTGTTAGATTTTCAAATCTCATCTTGGAACTATCTCTGTAGGCCAAGTTGGCCTCCACAGCCCCTGCTTCCCACCTTAATCTACCACCTGGCTTCCGCTTTTGTTCTTAAAGGGCAGAGCAGGGGGCAATTGTTGATCAAGTGTAGCCTGACCAGAAGAAGAGCCTTCAAGACCTGAGCCATATATAAAGCTGTGTGGGTGTGTTTCTCCCCACACCGGCTGTGCAGGATGGGTAGATGGCACTTCTGTTCCTTGTCTTGCTCTCCTTAGCAGTTCTTGGAGGTTGTTCCACGTTGGTACATAAAGTACCTAAGAATCAGTCACCCCACAAATACATACCAAGTCCTATTTTCATCAGCAATAAAAAAAGATAACGGTTTCTGCTTTCCGGAAGCTTCTAGCTCCGAGGACACAGTGTTACTGTTCTAAAAGGGTTTGCTTTTTTTATTGCTTTTGAGACGGTCTGTGCATGCCTGGCTGGACCTGTATTCTACTTTCACAATTGCATGTGCCTTCTGATCTGAGTTCTGGGATTAAAGGCACGTGCCATCTTGCATGTCCACACACACAGTCTTAAAGATGATTAGTCTTAAGCTTTTTATGTGTTACTATTCCTGTAACAGCTGAGAAAGTCAGTGTGCAAAGTAATGTGGCAGAGCTGTGCTTGGTGACATCTGTAATCTAGCAAAGTTAGGGTTACTGTGGAATTTGGGCTATACTGGGTGACAATTTGAAACCCCCCCCCCCCCCCCCAAAAGAAAGAAAGCCAGGTATGAGAGCATGCCTTTAGTCCCAGGACTGGGAGACAAAAGCAGGCAGAACTCCACATTCAAGCCCTAATGGTGAGACCTTGTTTCAAATAAAAGCCCCTAGAACACTGGCAAAGGTGTTCTGTTTGGTTTGCCAGCTTGTTTTTAGTTAAACTTAAATTCACTGTATATGTGTCTATGAACATCTGTGTGTTGGGAAGGTTGGTAGACTGGTAGATGGAATTGGAGCTGCAGGTGGTTGTAAGCCACCTGACCTGTACTGGACTCTTGTCCCCTGGAAGACAATAAGTACTCTTAACTGCTGAGTTCTCTCAAGCCTATTGCCAAATTTTTGATTCCCAACTGTTTTGATTTGGGGAGATAGGACTCCCTATGTAGTCCAGGCTGGCCTGGATTTTTCTGTTTGGCCTGCTGAGTGCTGGGGTTACTGGAGTGCCCTGCCATGTCCAGGTACTATAGGTATTTGTTTTTCTCTGACACAAGGTTTTTATGTATATCCCTGGTTGTTACTGAACTCAATGTAGACCAGGTTGGCCTTGAACTTGGAACTCAGAGACCTGCCTGCCTCTGCCTCCTGAGTGCTAACATTAAAGAAAGGCATGTACCACCACCCTGTTGGTAGTATAGTATTCTATGTTCATCCACATTGCGGTATATGCCCATACCACATTCCTCTGTTGGATGATAACTGCATTATCTGGATGCATATGCTTACTACTGCACACTTTACCTAAATAGGCTGAAGAGATGGCTCGGGAGTTATGAGCACTGGTGGTTTTTCCAGAGGACTCATTCAGTTCCAGCATCCCCAAACTTCAGTTCCAGGGAATCTGGTGACTTCAGAGGGCACTGCATACACCGTGAACAGACAGGCAAAAAACACCTGAATTTTTACCTACTCAACACTTTTTTAAAAGGTTGATTGGGATGCATGATGAAATTCCCAAAGAATCTTAGAAGTTGAAAAAAAATGATCAAATGGAGGCAGAGAAATGATTCAGGTTAAGAACAGTTGCTGTTCCCACAGAAGACCAGAGTTGGCAGTACTGGAGGGTGTTGGGGATTCACAGCTGCCTTTCTGCCTTTAAGCCCAGCTCTAGAGTCTGATGTCTTTAAACACGTGCATGCATAAACACAAAATCTTTGAAACTGGGGGATTTGGGGAGTGTTGGGCACTTGCTCTTGCAAAGAACCCAGGTTTAATTCCTCAACCCACATGGCAGCTAACAATGTCTGAAACTCCAGTTTCAGGGACTCTTGACACCCTCTTTTGGTTTCCATGTACTACTCCATGTCTACTCAGGTGGTACACATGCCTATAATCAGCCATATACATGAAAATAATGTTAAGTGTGTGTTGGCAAGATGGTTCAACAAGGCACTTGCTTCCAAGCCTGATGACTTGAATCCAGGTCCTGGGACTCACATGGTGGAAAGAGAGAGAGCCCACAAGTTGTCCTCTGACCTCCAGAAAACTGCTGAGGAGCATGTGCACCCCCACACATGTAAATGTAATAGTAATAATCAAAAATAATTAACATGTGGCTAAACCCAGGTGATAAACCTATGCTTAACTTAGTTTTCGAAACTGGGGGTTGGTGGCCGCAAGTCTTCCTTAAAGAATTGTAAGCAGTCCACTGAGTTGACCGACATCCCTCTAATAGTAGGCTGTGCTGGGTGACTCACTTCCCAGTGAGTAGAATATGTAGAGAGGAAATAGAAGTAACCAGGAAAACCCACAGCACCTGTGAAATCATGTTGTGCATAGCATGGCTCTTCTGGTTTGACATGGCAAGAACACCTCACCACAGAATTCTTCCGGGAGATTCATAACCTCAACCTAGACAAGAGGAACCGGTAACTGAATTAGATCTACAAAAATACTCCTGAGATTGTCATATTCATGAACCTCAAAGGCAAGACTGGAGGAGTTTGAGGATATGTACCCGTGTCATTTCTTCTGACAGATATATCACAGCAGTGGCAGATGGCAAGGGACACTGGGTATGTAGTATGTGAGAACACGGAAATCATCAGATGAAATTACCAAAGGGAGTTGATTTCCTCCTGTGGGGCTGGTTTCTAGGTGTATGTGGCACACGGTCGAGAGGCGGCCATTCCACAGCTTCGAAATCGGCAATGTTGGGACTAAGTACTTCAGCTCAGCCTTTTAGTGAAAACTGCCGCAGTGCTGTGCCTCGGAGGGGATCACAGGATGAAGTGTTTAGCCAGACAAACTGCTGCTATTCTTAAGCCTGTTCAGTTCTTGTGCCAAGCGTATAAAGGACAGCTGGCTGGAATCCTGGTGGAAACATGCTGGCGGTTGTTGGAGCATTCTCCTCATTTCCTGTGATGGAACATTGCACTTGTCCTGTTCCCTGGTAACCAGGGATGCAGTCAGCTGGCTTACTCAAAATTTTTCCAGGGTTGATTGGGGTTTGGGTTGGTGTTTTTGTTGTTTTTAAAGAACAGCTAAGTTGTGGTCAGCTTGGACTCATAGCGGTCTATTGGACTCTGAAACAGACAGCAAAAAAGACACACACTATTACCTACCTGACCTCTACAGAGCTTGGGGACCCAGCTTCAGCAGGTGACAGCATGAGAACCCAGCCATAGCAGGTGAGCCTGGAGCTGGCATCCCTATCATCCTTCTGGAGATGGCCGACACCCAACACTGCCATGCTCCTGGCTACCCACTCACTGGACTTCATGGAATGTTTTTCTCCTAATTAGTTACCCCATTTTCCTATAGCCTATGGAAACTAAATTGAGGGACTAGGGGTGCTTAGCTGAGGTTTTAACATCTCAGACCCAGGTTTCATCTCCCAATTCTGCACAATAAACTATTTTGTCTCAGTTATATCCTTCTGCCAGGACAGAATTTCGTCTCTTCAGGGAATCTCCACTTAGCCTTTGGGCTAACATGGTCCCACCCCGTGCCTTCTCCCTTTGCCCAGGCCAAGCCTAGCTCCTTTAGCTTCTAATTTCCCACTCTAGACTTTAACCCATGCTCTCCATTCTTCCCCTCTGGGCCTCACCTTCCTTCTATTCATCTGTTGGAGTGTGTTTTCCCTCACAAAGCTAGCTTCAGGTCCAATAATTCTTTCACAGGGATCTCACATTAGATATTGACATCACTACCCATAACAGTAGCAAAATAACAATTATGACATAGTAACAAAAAAGTTTATGGTTGGGGGTCATTGCAACACAAGGAACTGTATTACAGGGTCACAGTATTAGGAAGGTTGAGAAGCACTGTTCTAGAGGTGTCTCATGGTATTAACCCCCCTTATTTCCCATAGCACCTTTTTGTTCCTGAGTGGTACAACTAGCCACCTATTTATTGTAATATTCCATTTCTCCACTACTGTGTTGTCCCTAGCAGAGCCTAGGCCCTGCTCTGCCACACTGCTCCTGGCCCAGTCTGCAAAAGTAGGTGCTCAACAGAGATTGATAAATGTAGGAAGAACAGGTGAAGGGCTTCTCACCTCTGTACTCATCCAAGTCAGTATTTTGAAGAGCTTACTTAGATCCTGAATAAACTGAAAAACAAAACAAACAAGCAAACGGCATGCATGCCACAACTCCAGAGAAGTCAAGGAAATCTTCAAGCACTTATAAGAAATCTAAAAAAATAAAAAATAAAAATTTTAAAAAGATGGTGTACACCTTTAATCCCAGCACTCAAGAGGCAGAGGCAGATGGATCTCTGAGTTTGATGCCAGGCTGGTATACAAAATGAGTACCAGGACACACAGTGAGACCCTGTCTCAAAAAACCAGAGACAGAGGCAGATACTCAGATCCACTAGATTCTGGAAGAGTAACCTGCCAGCTTACAGCTGTCTGACAGCTAATATTGGAACCAGTGGTCAGATGAATAAGGCAGGTCAGGTCTCCTTTCCCCAGATAAACCTGAGAGAGCTAAATCCTACATTCACATCAAGTCAGAAATAGATTCCTTAGCTAATGTGGCCTAGCTGCCAGCAGAAGAAAAGCAAATTTTTATTGCTGAAAGCTTTCCTCAACTGGGTTCCCCAGTTCTCCAGATAACACGAAACAAAATATAGGTTTATATAAAATCAGTGTACTTGGAAATAATTCACCAGAAGAGCTAGTGTAAAGATGAAACAAGATGTAGATGCCCCTGAAGACTCCAAATACTAGGATCCGAGATGAGTATATATGAAATGCTTCAGAAAATACACAATGAGGTTGGGCATGGTAGCATACACCTTTGATCCCAGTGCTTGGGAGGCAGAGACAAGTGGATCTCTGTGAGTTCCAGCTACACCATGAGACCCGGTCTCAAAAAAAAAAAAAAAAAAAACAAAAAAAAAAAAAAAAAAAGAAAGAAAAGAAAAAAGAAAAAGAAAAAAGAAAAAGAAAAAAAATGCACAATGGAATAATAATATGAATAACATTGAAGTATATTTGAAAAATACCAAAGGAAATTCAGAAAATAAATGATTGAAATGCACAGTGGCTGGGCTGGATGGTAGCGAAGAGCTAACTGAATGAAGGATGACTTAGGATAAATTAGCAGACGTTTGCAACAGACCTGGAATAGCCTGAATTTCCTCATGGCTTATTGGCTGCATCTGGCTTTCAGGCAGCCTTCATTCCTGGGGTGCACAAAGTGGGGCTCCCTGTAATCCAGAGAAGAACTATTAAAGCTGTATATCTTTTCATTCAAGGATGCATGTGGAGCTTAAATAGATAATGCCTCAAAGGAGGCGGCAGCCTTGCAGTATGTGGTCCAACTGGTATCAGCCAGTATATAGGAGTTTATAGGGAAATAGGCTTGAACATCAAATGTTCTTGGAGTAAACCCACTGCTCTCGTTGGAGCGATATCAGCAGTGGGGTGGGGTGGCAGGGACATTCTCTTTAATCTTCTACTGTAAACAGGCCTCTCTCTCTCTCCTTCCCTTCCTCCCCCTTCTTCCCTTCCCCTTTTAGATTTTTGAGACAGAGTCTCATTATGTCACCCTGTCTGTCCTGGAATTCACTATATAGACCAGACTGACTTTGATTCATAGAGATCCATCTGCCTCTGTCTCTATTTCTGTCTCTGAGATTAAAGGAACAAGCCACCGTGCCTGATGGGAATATTGATTTTAAACTGGTCTATGACTAACCCCAAAAGACTGCAGGCTGGGATAGAACTCAGTGATACGGCATAGATTTGACCACCAGCTTCTCTCCGCCGAAGTCTAAAGACCATAGTTCTCAACCTCTCCAGGCAGCTAGGTGAAGCTTAACAATATAAGCCATGGTTAGACTAAAATGATGGATAAAGTGCATCTTGCCAAAGTACGAAGATATGAGTTCAAATCCCCAGCGCCCATGTAAAAAGTTGGCATGGCCATGAACAGCTGGAACCCCAGCATGGGTAGGGCAGTGAGAGGCACTGAGAATTGCTGGTCACCAGCCTAGCTCTGGGTTCAGTTAGAGATCCTGGGTCAAAAGAATCAGGGCAGAAAGTGGCAGCAAAGGACACCTGATGTCCTCCAAATATACGTGCCCACCCTCTTGTGTGTGTACACATACTTGGCTTTTCATATTTCTTCTGGAACTAGTAATTTTATCAGACATCTTCTTGACCATCACATCAGACCATCACTAATATACCCTTCCCTATGACGTCATTCCTAAGCCATTTACCCATCATCTTGTCTGTGCATAGTATTTAACTCCATCTGATACAATTGTCTTTCTCACCAAGTCCAGAGTTCCCCAGACACGAGCGTGTCTGCAATCCAGATTTCAGGGCCTCAGCCAGAACTTCTGCTTCAGAGCTCTGGGGGAAAAGGGTTGAAGGTTTTCTTTTTTGTTTGTTTGTTTGTTTTTCAAGACAGAGCTTCTATATGTAACCCTGGCCATACTAGATTTGCTCTATATAGACCAGGCTGGCCTCCAACTCACAGAGATCCTCCTGCCTCTGCCTCCATGGCACTGAGTTTAAAGGTGTGTGCCACCACCACCCGACTCAAGTATTTGCCTAATAAGTTCCCCAGGGATGCTGGGTTGATGATGCAGAGACCTCACTTGGAGATCCACTGGTCTTGGTGACTCTGGGATTCCTGTGATTATGTCACTGCGATATCCTAGCACCCAGAACATCAAATACCTGCTGTGCTATAAATGCTTGTTGGCTCAATGTCTTATTCAACCGTCTGGAGGAAAGTACTGTTACTACCCATGCCTTACATGGGAGTAAACACTGTCAGAAAGGGTAAGCAGCTTGCCTCGGTGTACACAGTTATTGAAAGTAATATGATCAATGGCCTGAACTAGGGCTGGAGAGATGGCTCAGCAGTTAAGAGCACTGGCTGCTCTTCCAGAGGTCCTGAGTTCAATTCTCAGCAACCGCATGCTGGCTCACAGCCACCTGTAATGGGGTCTGATGCCCTCTCCTGAATGCAGGCATACATGCAGACAGAGCACTCGTACATAAAAATAAATAAATGTTAAATGAAAAGGAAACAGGCTAAACCAGGGCTCAAACTTCTATATCCATAGCCATGAATTATATACCCTTCACCATATCACAGAAGATCATCTCTAGCATGCTGGGGTTCAGTGAAGACAGCCTGCCACAGAATTCATGGACGAGGACGGCTTTTGATGACCCAGTATCTACAGGAAGGTTGAGAGATGGTTCTGAAGGGGTCTGAAGGTACCCCAGTTGCTATGAGCGGGTAGCCGTTTTCTATGAATGACCACCAGGTGGCAGCATTGTCACGACAGGAAGCAACCTGCCGGGCCGCTAAGGTGCTCACTGTCATTTCCCTGGACATCAATCAGTTTCTTCTTTTTTCAAAGAGGAGGTTGGAGTTGTGTAATATCTAAAGAGCCCTCTCTGCTTAACTGTAATAACAGTGAAAAGGTTTTGGAAAGAAGTGGTTAGGAGTAGTGGTGACACATACCTTTAATCCTCTGAGTTTGAGGCCAGGTTGGCTTACAGAATGAATTCCAGGACCTGGGCTACAAAGAGAACAGAGAAATCCTGCTTAGAAAAACAAAACAAAGCTACATATGTGTATGTACTTATGCGTGTATATGTATATAGAACATACATGTATATATACACAGCATATATGTAATATATTTTTTATATATTTTATGGGGCCTGAAAGATGATGGCTCAGTGCTCAAGAGCACTTATTTTTGCAGAGGACCTGGGTTTGGTTCCCAGCACCACACGGTCACAGCTGTTGGGGATCCAACCCCATCTCCTGATCTCTGAAGGTACCAGGCACACATGTGGTACACAGACTTACATGCAGGCAAGACATTCATACACATGAAATAAAATAAATAAATCTTTAAAAATGTTAAGAGAGAGCTACATTAAACATATGAAGTCAGTGAAATCTAAATCTTTCTCTTCTCAGACTGAAAAAGAGCAAACCCCATTAGAGTTAGCACCAAAAGAAACCCAGTGAAGGGGTGGCAGGATGGCCTAGTGGATAAAAGCTCTAGCTTCACACCTGACAGTCTGGGTTTGATCTCAAGAACCCACAGCAGAATGGAAGAACTGATTCCCAAAAGTTACCATCTGACCTTTCTACACATGCACAGGACACATGTGCAGCTTACACTCTGACACAGGTAACAAAAATAAACCATTTAAAACTGCAAATACAAAAGTAAAAAAGTGTGTAATCCCAGCTCAGTAAACAGAGGTTGAGTCTAATCCTAGCTACACAATATACCCAAGGTTAGACCCTGTCTTACAAAAGCCTAAGTGAGGGCTGCAGGGATAGCTCAGTGGGTGAAGGTGTTTCCCACCATGTCCACAGCCTGAATTCAATCTCTGGGAACCACAAGGTGGAAAGAAGAACTAACTCTGGAAAGTTGTCCTCCAACTTCCCCAAGTGGCATCCACACACTTACACACACACACACACACACACACACAAATAACAAATAAATGTTATAAAACAATTTAAAATTCTAAACAAAGCACAAAAGTGACAATTTTAAACAAATATTTTATGTCAATATATAATCAACATAATTTATTATTTAAATAATAAATTTTTTTTTTTTTTTGAGATAGAGGTCTGTTATAATCCTGGCTGTCCTGGAACTCTCTTTGTAGAACAGACTGGCCTCAAACTCACAGCTATCTTCCTGTCTCCGCCCCCCAAGTGCTGGGTTAACCGCCTGCACTACCACTCCAGGCTGACCTTTAAATCTTTATTTATCATTATTCTAGCATAGCCTTGCCCTGACAGTAGGTGCTTGGATATGCAGTCAGAGGGGCCTGCTGGAGGGATTCCAAGCAGGGACTGCAGGAAATGGGAACAGACAGGAAGGCTTGTGGGGGCAGGAAGGAGATCATGAAGCCGCCCCTTCTCCCTCTCATGGATCTGGCAAAGTTGAGCTTGCCTGGCAGAGAACCAGAGACTCTGTAAGGAAGAAATCATGATCTTAGGGAAATCATATTTGTGCAATAAAGAACAGCTTCAGGGTTGAGGAGATAGCTGGGTGTGTAAAGTGTTTGCTTTGCAAACATGAGAAGGTTTTCATCAGAACCCACAGAGGTAAACCTTGTGTTTCAGCTGCACAGCCTCTGTCTCTGCTGCGTTCTTCAGAAGCTGGGTATCCTCTGCGGGGGGAAGGGGGGTGTCTCTGTCTCTGTGGAGTATGCGGTGGTGGAGGAGGTCAGAACCAAGAGTCTAAGAGGGGAAGGGATATCCAAATGATGAGAACCCCCTGTAAGACTTGTGGCCTTACTGGCTTCATTCTCCCTCACAAGAATCTCCCCAACTCTAAATAGGTCTCGGAGAGGGCTGGCTAGGGAAATGGCCCAGTGGCTAGTTGCTGGCCGATCTTCCCGAGGATCCAGGTTCAATTCCCAGAACCCATGTGGCAGCTCATAATCATTTGTAGCTTCATATTCTGGGGAATTCGAAGCCTTCTTCTAGTCTTCCCAGGTGCTAGGCATATATGTGTTGCATAGGCACATATTCAAGCAAAGTATCCATGCACAAAACAAATAATATGATTTTTAAAAATATAAGAGAAACTGCTCAAAGAGAACAAGGGGCCTAATGTAGGGCAGTGTGCATGGTGTGTCACACAGTGAACCTACACACGGGCCTGGCCTCACATGCTGCTTCCTGCTCTTAACTGCTCTATTTGCTCAGAAAGCCATGGGGCTATGGTGACAGAAAAGTGAGGAAGCACATGAGAGTAATTTACCAAAGATGTAGCATGAGCTGCCCAAGAGGTAATGACAGCCATAGCTGGCCTGCACGAGTCCATGGTTCTATGTGTTCCTCCAATTCTCCAGGTGTGTGTGTTGGGGGGGGGGGGGATATGAGGCATGGAGATGCTCTGAGTCCTAGGGGCAGGAGTGAGGAGCCTGGCAAGCAACATATTGGTTGGCTGCTGGGAAAGTCACTCCAGGGCCCAATTAGAGCTGTTCCTATGCCCTCCCAACTAGGTCTGTGCTTTGTGAGGTCCATTTCCTCCGTCACTGTTCCCCTAATAAATAAAGCACATGACATATCTAAGTTCCTTAATACACCCCTGATCCTCTAATCCCTCACTCTCAGACCTGCCCCGTCAGTGTCACTAATGATAGTGTGGCCAAGTCCAGCGGACATCCTCTGTGCTTACTGGCTTGTTCTCACAGTGTTTGGCATGGTGACCATTCCCCCTTCTGAGCCTTTAGGAGGATTCCTGAGTGTGCCCTGTCCCATCCCTCCTCTCGATGCTCAGGGCTGCTCTTCTATTCAGTCCCAAGACAGAGGCTCCTTTCTCCTGCTTTTAAAGGCTATCTGCAGGGTGACGGCTCACAAGGACCTGTTGTGGTTTCCATCCTCCATTGTCTACCCCACGGGCCAAGTGTGCACACAGCTGTCACAGCAGAACCTAGCTGGAACAAAACTCTGGGTCTCATCTATTCCCACTGTTCCAGTCCTCCCCATCTCAGGGAATGCCATCACCTATGAACCCCCATCCTTGCCTCCTTTGCTCTTCCTTCCAATGGAATAATTCTTTGGTACACTGTGAAGATGTGTTACTCTCATTGTTAATTAAGGGCTAATTGGCCAATAGCTAAACAGGAGGAGATGAAGCAAGAGAACCAGATAGAGAGAATCCTGGGAGGAAGAATGGGGAGATAGGAGGAGTCAGGATGAGATGAGAAAGAAGAAACATGGGGAGTTTATAGATAAGATAAATGAGCCTCAGAGCAGCACATAGATTAATAGAATTGGGCTAATTAAAGCTGTAAGAGCTAGCTAAAAACAAGCCTAAGCTATGTCCAATCATTAATAATTAATAAGTCTCTGTGGGGTTACCTGGGGGAGCAGCTGGTGGGATAGAGCTGATCAGTGGTCTGGATGAAGAACTCCACCTACACTTCCTCACTTCCATGATACCTCTCCCTTAGATCTCTCCATCTCCACCTGAATCCAGCACTATCTTTAAACCCTGGCTCCTTCTCTAGCCTCCTTTGGACCTATATGTCACCATACACCTACTTCCACCATGAGGCAGACCCAGTACCTTCTTGTCCAGTATCTCCTTCAGCTAGTATTGTTTTTGAAATAATCCAGCAGGGACTCAAGGCTCAAGATTTGGATCGATAATATCCCAAACATCTCTTACTCCCCTTGGGTGGCTTGCTGCTCTCAGAGGCTTCTTTCTGTTCCTCAAATGTGACAAGCACATCCTGCTCTTACAAACATCACTTTCTCCATTACCCAAGCAAGAAAACTCAATGGGGCGTAGATCCCAGTTTCTATCTCTTGTCAGACAAAGGTGGCACCCAGTTGACCTGCACTCTCCTTCCTTCCTGATTCCAGCCGAGCCTCTTACTGTCAAGGCTCTCCTGGTAGCTTTATAGCTTCAACAAGCCACAGACTTTTGATCCCCAGATCCATTTCTGGAACCTGGGCCACAGTCAGTACCTGATTCCTGCACAGACTCAGCCGTTACCCTACCAGGACTCCTGTGACTTCAAGGGCTTCTGGGGCCTCCTGACTCTGCTTCTGGCCCATTTCAGTGTGGTTATAGAGTTACTGTTTCACCAGTAATGCTGGATGGATGAATCTGAGAGGAGAGATTGAGAAATTGTCCAGAGAATCTTCCTACCCGCACCTCTGCTGGGAAAAAGTCTGGGAGCCCCAGGTTGTATATTGCTTGTGAAGTACATAGCACTGGGAAAATCCTAACTGTGGCCTGAACTCAGCAGTCCCTTCAGCTAGATAGGAAGGAACAGCGTCTGTCTCCCTGAAGTGTGCTACCCAGAGGTCTTTTGCTACAGGGCCTCCCTAGCCATTCTCCCCTTTGGCCATGACAGCTATCCCATGAGGCTCTGCGGCTACTTCAGACTCAGTTCTCCTCCGCTCAAGGCCTCCCTCAACTGCCTGCAGAGTGAAATCAAAGGCATGTGGATGGCTGGTGGGTCAGCCTGGCTCTTCCTCTAGGAACATCAGACTCAGTATCACCATGTAGCCTGTGCTCTGATGCCACATCCACCTAGAGCTTTCTTTCTGCAGACAGTGAGTTAGCTGTCTTACCTGCTTCGAGCCTGAACTTGAGTCTGACCTTTTCAACAGGCCCATTCACATCCTGTGAACACAGCAACCTCAATCCTGCTTCTCCAGGATCCTTTTCTCTGTGCTGCAGCACATAGCTCTCTAAAAGACGTCATATAATTTGCTTGCTTTGCTGCCTCTAAGATATACCTCTGTATAGATGGGGATGTCCTATCCCTATGTGTCCCAAGCACCTGGATCAGTGCCAGGCACAAAGTAGATACTCAATAAAGAGTATGTGAGTGGGGGTTGGAGAGATGGCTCGGAGGTCAAGAGCACTGGTTGCTCTTCCTAGAAGACCTGGGTTCAATTCCTAGCACCCACATGGCAGCTCACAACTGTCTGTGATTCCTGGCCCAGGGGATCTGACACCTTCATGCCAATACACATAAAATAAGTTTTTAAAAAAGAATATGTGAGCAAAGGAAGAGAGGTGCACTTTCCTGGGACAGATATATTAGAAACAGTGCTAGAACCCTGTTTCCTCCTGCAAAAAAAACCACCTTTCTGGGGCTGGAGAGATGGCTCCGTTAAAAGAGCTTCTGTTCTTTCGGAGGACCTGGGTTTGATTGTCAGCACACACGAATGGATCACAACTACCTGTAACTCTAGCTTCAGGGGACTGACACCCTCTTCTTGGCCTACATACATGGGTACACACAAATAGAAATAAAAAATAGATTTTTTAAAAAAATTACACCTTTTCAGATCCCTTATCAGGGCCAAAGGTACTGAGCTCTGGCGGGGTCTATATACAGTCACCACCTTGGGAGGTGGTACGTGAGATCTACTTGAGATCGTGGGGGGGGGTCGTGGGGGGGTTCGTGGGGGGCATCAGAGACTCAGGTTGAGGAGAATAAGGAACAAGGAGAGAGAGGTCCAGGGACAATCCACCTGCTTAACCTACTCAAGGTAAACTGGAAGGAAGCCTCGCTTCCAGGAGTGTAAGGGGCCAGGGGAAGGCAGGCATCTCAGGAAGTCACTCCAACTATCTCATGGGGGACAGACAGCACAGGACCAGACTCCAGGAGGGTCCTGAGAAGAAGAGGACTGTCCCTTCTTTCTCTGAGGAGCAGTACCAAATATTATATCAGGTCCCACAGTCAGATTGAACAATTTTGCTAGAAAAAACATTGTATCACTGAGCAGACTAAGACTCAGGGAATGTCTTCTCCACCCCAGGCACATGTGTACTCAACCTGGGTAACAGCTCAATGAGATAAGTTTTTCCAGGCCCACCTTACAGGTGGGGGTACCAGGGAACTGAGGGGTTGACGAACCTGTACTAAACCCACATCTATATGCGGTGGAACTGAGGCTGTTTCTTGCCAAAAGAAAAACTGATTAGTCACTGAGAATTTCTTAGAGGATTAAACCACACATATTATGCTATAGAAGAGTTCCTGACTCATATATATCAATATAACAATGATGTGGGCGTGGTAATGCACCTTAAATTCCTTCACTGAGGAGAGAGAGGCAGGCAGATTTCCATGAGTCTAAAGCCAGTCGGGTCCACATAGAGCTCAAGGTCAGCCAGAGATATGTAGGAAGACCTTGCTAATAAAATAAAGTAAAATTTCTGTTTAGTTAAGGATGATGGTTTTGAACTTCTGATTGTCCTGCCTCTACTCGAGTGCTGGGATTACAGGCATGTGCCAGCATGTTGGTTTTGTGGGGTGCTGGGGTCAAATGTTGCAGAGCTTTATGCACACTAGACCAGTACTTTGATAGCTGAGCTCCATTCCCAGGCCTTCACATTTCACCTTTTTCTTTGCTTCCTTGTCTTCAGAAAGAGCTTTCCCTGGTCAAGCAGAATAGAGCCGTAACTGTCTACAGAGGCAGGGAAATTATCCTATTGGGGTATGGCTTTGTTCTGTATGTGGTTGGCAGATGTCCCTTCAAGCTGTTCTGGGTACTTTTGATAAATCCCAGGAGCATGAGCATTTGGGATTTTTGAGGAAAATAGGTCCCACGGAGTCGCCTGAATTTTCTCTTTTCTAGTCAGGTCTGACTGACTCAGGCACTTTGCCAGAGCTCCCATGTTCTTCTCACTCAACACACTTGTGAGAGCCAGTTCCTGCTCCGTGGATCTTGCTGTGTGAGAGAAATCAGTTCCCCTTCCCTTTTTGAGTCAGACGCTTTCCTTCAGCGTTGGAGAACTGGTTTCTACCTTACCCACCTCCCCATGAGGGAGGTGCTTCTGGGAACTGCCACCCTCTCACGCAGGCAGGAGCCTCTGAAGCAGAGATAGCCTCACTGGTCAGTGAGTCTGTCTCTAAGTCTGTCTGGTCAGTAAGGCTGTGACCTCTCATCCTGCTAGGAGTCTAGGAGGGGACTATTGTCCAGCGTATCCCATCCTTCTGACAGGAATCAGGAAAGCATGACCATGGAGAGAAGAGAGAAGGGGCGTTGTTTTATTTTTGTTTTTTGAGACAGGGTTTCTCTGTGTAGTCCTAGTTGTCATGGAACTCGATTTGTAGCCGAGGCTGGCCTCAAACCTGCCTCTGCCTCCTGAGTGCTGGATTAGAGGCATGAGCCACCACTGCTTGGCTAGTGTTCTCTGCTTCCTGACAGCAGTTACAAGGTAACCAGCTGCTCCATACTCCTGCAATAGTGCCTTCTGGCTGTGATGGAGCTGAAACTGTGAGCTTAAGCAGGCTCTTTTTCACTGTTGGTCTATATCCACGGCAGGGAAGGTCAGAACAGTGGATGCCACCACTTAGCTCCCTTTCTACATTTTATTCTGTCTGGGACCCCAGCCCAGGGAAAGGTGTTACCTACATCTAGGGTGAATCACATTCACCTGCATGGAGATTTGTTTCCGTGGTGATTCTAAATCCTGGCAAGGTGACAAAACTAACCGTTGACACTTTCTTTTTTACACAATGTATTTATTTTCATTTTATGTGCATTGCTGTTTTGCCTGCATGTATGAGAATGTTAGATCCCCTGGAACTGGAGTTACAGACACTGGAAGCTGCCATGTCAACACTGGGAATTGAACCTGGGTCCTCCAAAGAGCAGCTAGTGCTCTTAATCACTGAGCCATCTCTCTGGCCCTATTAATGTTTTCTTAAGTTACTTTTATCAGGTATTTTTGCATATACATCTCTGGGATGATTCGTCTCAGTGAAGATTTTAGGATGAGAATTATTATTTCTCATAGGATTTTAAAGGCATTACTCCATTATTTGTGGTTTCCAGAGTCATAGTTAAGAAGCATAAAAGTATTTTGAGGCTGGACAGTGGTGGTGCACACCTTTTATCTGAGCACTCAGGAGGCAGAGGCAGGAGGATCTCTGTGAGTTCAAGGATAGCCTGGTCTACAAAGGGAGATCCAGGACAGCCAGAGCTATTACACACATACATAAACCAAAACAAACCAAACCAAAACAAAACAACCCTGTCTCTAAAAACAAACAAAAGGCATGTTGATATTAGGATCTTTGTGTATGTCTTATGTTCTCTTTCTGAAAATTTGCAGAATGTTCTTAGTCTTTCCTTTTCTGAAACTTCATGGTGATAGGCCATGGTATGAAATTACTTTTTATCTTGTCCTTGGGACCCACTGGGTCCTTTCAGTTTGGAAATGTATGCCCTCAACTTCTGGGAATTGTATTGAATTACTTCACTGGTAATTTATCCACCACCACCCCCCTTTTTTCTGTTCTCTGTTTCTAGAACTCTGGTATTTGGCTATTGGCTCTCCCCACCCCCAAGACAGGGTTTTTCTTTGTAGCTTTGGCTGTCCTGGAACTTCCTCTGTAGCCCAGACTGGCCTTGAATTTATGGAGATCCACCTGCCTCCGCCTCCCAAGTGCTGGGATTAAAGATGTGTGCCACCACCACCACCTGGCTTGGTCATTAGTTTTTAAAATTTTCTTCTCTCTGACTTTTTCTTTTATCTTTCTCAACTACTTCCTTGGAAATTGAGAAAAAGCTTCCATGTATTGACTGATTAATACTCGCCTTTGTTTTTCTAAGTTTTATTTATTTACTTTATGTATCGTAGTAAGACAGGTCTATAGGGTCAAGGAAATTGGCTCAAACTAGTTGCCAAGGCATGTGAGAGGTCCTGACCATACCCAGCCAATGAGGGGCGATTACACATCATTGCATCAGCACACAGCCTGTGTGCTGGGAGGAGGGTATAAAAGCTCTCCCCATTGCTAAATGCATAAATGAATCCACTGAGCATCATCCTCCCGAGGCCAGAATGCTGGAAGTTATGCTTTTTCCCCCTACAGGACATAGACCGAAGGAAGCTTCTTTGGGGGCCATGACCATCACAGGGGAGAATGTTTTAGGAATCTGGAACTGTGCCCCAATAGGACAACCTGGCCAGATAACTCTATGCAGGCCCTGTGTGAACAAGCCAAGTCCCACTAATGGGCCAGAGCTTCCACTTCAGAAAACTAAGAGTCATGAGACATCGAAAGAAATGCGTCAGCATAAAAGAGAGCAAGCAGAACAGGTGGGGAAAACACATGGAAGAAATAACCTCATTAACCTTCCAGTGTGGTAAAGGATGGAGCTGCACCTAGAAACCAAAAGGGCATGCTAGCAAGTGTCAATGCTACTGGAGGTTAAAAAGACCTCTTAAAAATTAAAACTAGAAGCCAGGCTGTGGTAGTACACAACTTTAATCCCTGCACTTGGAAGGAAGATGCAGGTGCATCTCTGTGAGTTCAAGACCAGTCTGGTCAGTGGCTGCCCACTTGCTTCTTCAATGTTTCAGGTTATTACCCCATTATTCGAATAATTGTTTTTATTGATAAGACTAAATAGATTCAAACTTCACCGGGGACCAAGCACTCAAACAAGAGCCGATGGGGACCAGTTGCTGAGAGAAACACCTTAAAAGAGACAACTCTTAAAAAAGAAAGCATTTAATTGGAGGTTCACAGGTTTAGAGGGTTAGTTCATGATCATCATGGCAGAAAGAAGACAGGCATGGTGTGGGAGCACTAGCTTAGAGCTTTGTATCCTAATCTAAAGACAGAAGGCAGAGAGAGAGAAAGAAAATTGGACCTGGTGTGTGTAGTATTAGGTTTCTGGCCCAGACTTTCTGGCCTAGCCTTGTGGCCCGGACTTTCAGAGCCACAGTCCCATAGTCCCACTGAAACACACAGACACTTGTATTAATTGTATGCTGATTGACCTGTGGCCCAGGCATATAACTTGCTAACTCTTTACCCTTAATCTAACCCACAATTCTTATCCTGTTCAGCCATGTGGCTCAGTACCTTTTCGCAGAGCAGCATAGTTGCCCTCTGCATCTTCTGGCTTCTCTGTAGCATTTCTGTTCCTGTTCCCAGAGTTTTCTTAGTTTGGTAGTGGAACCCATATTTCCTGTCTGCCTTTGGCCAATTAGCATTTTTATTAAAACAGTAGGCAGGACAATTATTACCAGTAGTCTGGACAATTATTTACAATGTAACAACATAATTCCACTACAGGTGTGGGCTTTTGAAACCTCAAAGCTTTACCCCCCCCCCAACACCTACTCCAAGAAGACCACATGTCCTAATCCTTCTCAAACAGGTCCACTCCCTAGTGACTAAGCATTCAAATATATGAGCCAATGGGGACCATTCTCTCCCATCACTCATTTGAACCATTGTAGGCCATGTAAGGTACCCAGGGAAACACTCAATTTACAAGTTTATGCTAAGAGAGTCAGATGAAGAGGTAAGAGGAGCATGGTGAGAGGCATGTGAGGTGGGTCCCTGGTACAGGAATGTCAGCTGTAGTGTTGGATGTACTCTCTTCAAGTCTGGAAGTGACTCAGACCCTGTCCATTAATTGGTTTTTTTTTTTTTGTTTTTTGTTTTTTTTTTTTATGAAGTTCTGTTTCTGAAGCTATGATCAAGCTATTTGCCAGTATGATTGTGCTCAATCTTTATCCCTCTCTCCTCTGAAAAGTTCTCATCCTCTTATCAGATGGATGGCTCCTTTGGCAGCAAATCTTCATCCTAACTAACATATAAAAGTATGTTCTTGGGCTGGGGATGTAGGTCAGAGCAAGAAGCCCTGGGTGCAATCGTTGTGGGAATCTCTCTGGAATAAGCTCTGCAACACCAATCAGAGTGGGAGAGATGTCTCAGTGGACCTGAAAGTCTTTGGTGCCTGGTCCACTTTGTGTTTTTGTTTTATACTCTAGGACCACAAGGTGGGGTGGGCAAGCAAGCAAATAAGATTTTTCCAGAAATGTACATGTCCCAAGGTTGTTAGGGGTAATGACCCACTGTTTCAGCTACTTCTCCAGGTCTTTCTGTTTTGGGTATCAAGGGAAATCACTCTTTGTAAATAGTGCAATCGGTACTTTACATAAATCAATACATTTGTAGCTAATAATAATAACTGGTCTTTTCTACTTTATTCCACTTCACAGTCCTCAGCATTGCATAAACTCGGTGTGGTGGTGCACGTGTGTAACCCCAGCACTCAGGAGATGGAGGCAGGAGGATCAGACGTTCTAAGTCATCTTTAGCTACATAGTGAGTTTGAGGCCAGCCTGGGCTACGTGAGATCCTCTCAAAAACAACAAAATTCCCTTAGCACTCTAGATCCCAAGGCATTAAGGGTTCTTTTGACAGAGAGTAAGAGCAGAGGCTAAAGATCTTGCTTACTTGTACTTAGAGTGTGGGCCCAGATGTGATTGATGAAACCTTGTCTGTACAGTTAAGTCTCCATGACACCCTTCCTAGCCTCTTTCCTTACTCTCTGTTACACTGACACACACAATCTGAAACTGGGAAGCAGAAGAGAGTGATTAAGAATCTGGGCTCCCTCCATCCCTGACTGTATATATGAGCCTAGGAACACACAGCCATTCTACACCACTGTGGTCTCCACGTAAAATACCAGTGATGGAACACTCCTCTAAGACACTGGAAAGACCCTATAAAACATGACAAGATATGATTTGATCACAGTACTTCATGAAGATGGCTTAGTCACTGAGGCCAAGTGTCAGCTGAGAGCTTCCATACCATGGGCACTGGCTAGGTAGGAGCAGAGGGGACACCAGTCCAACTTCCACCTCCAATTTGGAGATGACATGCAGATCAGGAGAAGGGACTTGCCTAAGTACCTCTCTTCCCTCATTTATCCATGGATATGAGAGGTAGACAGAAGCACTTTCTGCTTCAAAATGATTTCTTGTCTAGGGGGGTTGTCTGCTTCTCGAAACATCCAAAGAGCCTTATGAAATCAGAGGTCTGCCTAGAAACAAGTGATGAGAGTCCTGGCCAGCCAATGGGATCATGCAGATCTTCTACCTGCTTAGGGAACTCCCCTTCATCCTGTGTGGGGCGAGGGGAGGGGGGGTAGCTTTGACTGAGTGGGGTATTTCCACATTTCTGGTTTTTACTTCCACATCTGCCATGTGGGCGGAGTGACCGCTGTGGACGAATCAGATTCCTCCTGGCACCAGCTTCAAGAGGTGATCCCAGAGCTCAAGGGTCCCAGACACGCAGCAGCAGCAGCAGCAGCAGCAGCAGCAGCAGCAGCAGCAGCAGCAGCAGCAGCATTGGTGAGGAAGACTAGAGGCCTGAGCCATGGATGACCAGCGCGACCTCATCTCTAACCATGAGCAGCTGCCCATGCTGGGCCAGCGCCCTAGAGCCCCAGAAAGGTATGTGTGTACCAGCAGAGAGCTCTCAATTCTGAAGGGCACAGAATGCAGGCCTGGAAAGGGACACTGGGCTGAGTTGCAAAGAGGCTACCTACCTTGAGTACTGAATTTCTGAGTGATTTTTTTTTGAGACAAATTTTTTCTATACAGTCCAGGCTTTCTACATAATGAAACTCACTATATAGACTAGGCTGGCCTCGAACTTACAAAAATCTGCCTGCCTCTGCCTGTCTAGTTCTGGGATTAAAGGAGTGCACCATCATGCCTGCCTCTGAGTAATCTTGAAAGTCCCCTCCTCCTGCTAAGGGTATTGAGGGACTGTAAATCCTCAATAAACACTCTGTAAACCTAGGGTCTCCTTTCCGACTTGTGTTAAGAGAGCCCTGGGTTCACTCCTCAGAGATTCACAATGTAAGGTGCTTCAGAGACCCTATGAAGCTGGGCCGTGACTCTAGACTGTGATTTAAGACCATAGTGCTCCTCTCTCAGACGAGTTCTCATTTTGCCTCAGTAAATCTGCTTGCTTTCCTAGCCGCAGACCTGGAACAGGTTCCGATGCCAATGGAGGAACCATTTCTGAGGACACTAGAAGCAATTTAGTCTTCCCTTAACTGCCTGGGAGCCTAAACACAGCCTCACCACACCTGAGTCTGTACCTGAAACAGGATTAGCCTTTCTGTGTGTGTAGGCGCTGGTGGACACCCCAGAAACTGCTCCAAAGGAGCTCCTGTTACATGTGTAAGGGCCTCAGGCTGCTGTGGGTCACACCCATCTACCAAACCTCTTTGCTCTGTTTTGCAGCCAAGGGGCTGCGCCAGCCATCCAGATAGCCCCGGCTCCTCTCCCAGCCCCCAGATGACTTCAGCCCTGTGCCCTCCACCCCACCCCCCCAAAAAAAATCCATACCGGACTAGACCTGTTGACTTGTCCTCTGTTCCCCCACCCCAAGCTCCTAAACCTGATTTGCTGTCTATGGGGCCTAATAGACGTATGACGTCACTGTTTCCAGGCAGAAAGGGATTTGAGAAGAGACTCTAAGAAATTGCAGGGGAACTGTGTTCTGAAAAAAAAAAAAAAAAAAAAAGGCAACCAGACAGAGATTTAGTGGAGCAGTGGGGAATTCCAAGGCAACTTTTACTGCTGTTGTAGGTGACCACAGAATAATCACAAGCCTCCTTCTGGGTCCCAGCTCAATGGCAATAGTTGTGAGAACCTATTGTGCATTTCTCACTATAGCTCAGATGCTGTTGACTGTCATTGTAGTAATAATCAGGCTACAGGCCCTATCTTAATTCTCAGTTACCCTAGCCAGTAGTTAGCATTTTTATCATCTCCCCCTTTTTTGGACTGCTCTTTCTATGTAGCTTTGACAGGAATTCATGGTGTAGCCCAGGCTGGCCTTGAACTAATAGACATTTGCTTACCTCTGCCTCCTGAGTGTTGCGATTAAAGGTGTGTGCCACCACGGCCTGCACTTCCCCCATTTTTACACAAAAGGAATCTGAGCTAACATTGGTAAGTAACTTTCAGCTGGTGAGTATTGGACATTTGTGAAGAGGGGAGATGGGAGTCAGTTGACTTCAGGCCACTCAGGGAGGGCTATGTTCAGAGATGGTCCCTTAAGCTCTCAGGCCATTACAGACAGGGTTTGATTTGGGACACTTTTCATGAATACTTCTGCCTGGCAACATCTGTGTCATGATTCCTCATAATTCTGATTGGCTTCTGTCTTTAGCCTGTTACTTTTTTTTTTTTTTTTTTTTTTAAATCACACAAGAAGGAAGTGGAAAGAGGAAGTAAAACCAGGTGGTGACAAGAGTTGGCACTGGATCAGAACCAAGGGACAGACAATCCAGAGGCATAGGAGGCTGGGTGTGATTGTGCATGCCTATAACCCCAGTACTTGGGAGGCAGAAAGATGGAAGGTTCAAGGCCGGCCTCAGCTACATGAGACCATCTGCGAAGTAAAATTACAGTAAATTATAGTAAAATTATAGTAAAATTAATAAAAGAGGGAGGAGGGCAAACGCTGTCTAGATTTGACACTAACCTACCCGAGAGCAGTATTATTGATAGAGATATGTTAGGTGTGGGAGCCCATTGTTTCACATCTACATTTTTTCTATTTATTTATTTATTTATTTGAGACAGGGTTTCTCTTTGTAACTCTAACTATCCTGGAACTTACTCTGTAGACCAAGCTGGCCTCCAACTCTGGGTCCTCCTGACTCTGCCTCGCAAGCACTGGGATTAAAGGTGTACATCACCCATCCCCTAAATCCACACAACGTCTTCCTTATTTAACACCATTTCATTCCAAGCTCTTAACCACTTCCCATGCAGAGGTGTTGACTTGCTCACACTCCCAGAGTTAGACAAACAGAAGAGGCAGGATACCAATTATGGCTACTCGCTCTCAGCTTCAATACAAACCTGCGTTCTTTGGCCTTCCGGAAGACTGAAGTTCAGAAAGGAAGGGATGAGGCTTCCCTAAGCTTGTGCTGTAGGAGGTAAAGCTGGAACTAGAGTTAAGTGTGGGGTGGTAGAGGGATTCAGGGATTCCATAAGTCACCTAAGTAGATTACAACGCAGAGGACCTTGAGCCCAGGCTACATTTTCCTTCAGAAGGCCTGGAAGTTGAATTTTTTCCTCTTTGTGATCTGGTATCCTTTTCCTAGCAGCTTGGGAGGTAAATGCCAGCGCTTGGGAGGTAAAAGTAGGAGGATCTCTGTAAGTTTAAGGCCAGCCTGGTCTACAGAGCGAGTTTCTGCACAGTCAGGGCTGTTACACAAAGAAACTCTGTCTCAAAAAAAAAAGTTTTTGCTTTCTCCTTCCAAAATAACTCTTCCTTGGGTTAGCTGTTGGTTTAGTAAATAGAGTTGGCAAACATAGAGCCAATGAAAATTAGCTATGCCTGTGACATCATAAGTTACTAGGCAGACAGGTCTTCTGGCGTTTCCTAAATCTCCCTTCCTGGTTGCTGGAGTAGGCAAGACACAGACTCATCATGAGGATTTCTAATAGAGTCTCTTACTATAATATACTGTAATATATTATACATATTGTACACACACACACACACACACACACACACACACACACACACACGTCTAGAGGTTTATTCCCCACAGTTCAGGAGGCTGGAAAGTCCAAGATCAAGTAACTAGAACCTGATGAAGATGTTCTTGCTGTGCTGTAAATGTATGGCCATGGAAAGGCAGGAGCCCAGCTCCTTCTGTTAAGCCTCTTACAAAGGTGCCTTTTCCGGACATATTCACACAACAGCAGAGTCCTGATAGTTCTTTCTACCCAAGGGCTGAGTAGGGGGAAGAATGGACAGGAACTCTCAGGGTCTTGAGTCAGGATTGTTCCATACTATAACATGTGCATAACCCCCCAAAGCAATACTCGAAACTCCAAACTGTAAACAGTCACTGAGATCTGAGAGTCTGGCCACCCAGGAGCATGAGGCATTCATCTAGACCTAGCTATCCATGTTACTGTTGAGTCCTCCCACCTGGATATCACCACAGGTGCTTCTATGGTGATAGTAAGATTGTGTTTCAAAGAAAACTTCTGGAAAGGTGGCTCAGATCATAAGGATCTGAGTTTGAATCTCAAACCCCATTGGAAAAACAAGCAATGACTCTCGTATTGGGAAGGCAGAGACAAGGGGATCCCTGGGTTTGTTGGTGGGATAGCTTAGTTGAATCTTTGAGCTCCAGGTTCAGTGAGAGACCTTGCCTCAAAAAATAAGGTGAGAGAAACTGAGGAAAACACTGAAGTGAACTTCTGGTCTCCATATACATGTGCACATGAGTACCCATACACACGCATGCAGCACACACACATACATATACACACACATACATACACATGAGTACCCATACACACGCATGCAGCACACACACACACACACACATACATACACATGAGTACCCATACACATGCATGCAGCACACACACATACATACACACATGAGTACCCATACACACGCATGCAGCACACACACACACACACACACACACATACATACACATGAGTACCCATACACATGCATGCAGCACACACACACATACATACACACATGAGTACCCATACACACACATGCAGCACACACACATACATATACACATGAGTACCCATACACATGCATGCACACACACACATACATACACACATCAGTACCCATACACACGCATGCAGCACACACACACAAACATGCAGTGCACAAACACACACACACACATGCAGCACACACATTACCCCCCCTCCCCATACACACATGAGTTGGGGAAGAACCAAGTTTTAGAATTGCTGGGTTGACAGTTATTTATGTGACACATGACAAAAGCTGGGAGAGTGTGGAGATTTGTCCAAAGGTTCCCAGAGATGGGTACAGAGGCTGTGTTTCTGGAGTGGGTGGGGCTTGGCCCTGCTCCAGCCTGATAATGTTCCTCCCCACTCATAAGATGTCTTAGGCTCTATTTTCCTTTTTCAGGTATGCATGCTCTTTGCTGTCCTCATCACATAAATCTGATGTCACTGCAGGGATTGGAATAACACGGGGTGGAATCCCTTCTTACATAGTAAAAGCACTTGTATTTTTCTGCCAATTAAAACAAACAAACAAACAAACAAACAAAACCAAACAAAATCCTTTTCCCCTGAGGGCAGCTCTGCCCTCAGATCTCCAGATGGGACACCAAATTTGGCTCATTCTTCTCATAGAACTTGGTGGATTTGATTTCTTCCTAGGGAGGACATTGGTCAGCTGGCCTGTGTATGGGGGTTTGGAGGAGGGTGGGCATGCCCAGGGAGGTGGGCATGCCTTCACACGCACCTCTATAGCCAGGTTATTGGGAGGGCTTGACATAAATCGAAGAGGGCATGGGTGGAAGCATATGTCCCCATTCCCAGCCAGCCTCCAACTCTGGATTATTCTCTTACTCCTTCCCCACCATAGGTGCAGCCGTGGAGCCCTGTACACTGGCTTTTCTGTCCTGGTGGCTCTGCTCTTGGCTGGACAGGCCACCACTGCTTACTTCCTCTACCAGCACCAGGGCCGTCTAGATAAGCTGACCATCACCTCCCAGAAACTGCTACTGGAAAGCCTTAACATGAAGCTTCCTAAACGTGCGTGTTCCACCTGTCTTGACCTCCTCACTGTCTCTCACCTCACAGTCCCCACCCTTTTCCCCATCTAGCACCTTCCCCCACCCTCCAATTTTCTGATCTCAACCCCTGGTACCCTAGTCCCTTGGACCTGGACTCATGTTGTCTGTCTTCCCTTCCCCACAGCTGCTAAACCTGTCAGCCAGATGCGGATGGCTGCCCCCATGATGATGCGGTCATTGCCCATGGACAACATGCTCCTTGGGGTAAGGGGGGTGGCAGGAAGGAGATACTGTCTGGTCCTGACGGAGGGCAGGTGCCAAAGGGGAGGGGCAAAGGGTAACAACTGACAAGGAAATAAGGTGGTAACTGCTGGGAAGGATCAGGGTCCACCTCAGAGAGGCTTGCCAGGGTGATGGAGGCCAGAACTCTTGAGGCTACCCTGATGGAGAGAGGCCAAGTCCCACAGAAGACCCACAGCTTGCAAAAATACCTCTTACTTTCCACAGCACCACTGTCCCTCACCTCCTCCAGGCCTCTGATAGTGACAATGTTACCCATAAAACTACTATTGGTACCTTCCTCAGAGAAGAGAACACCAATTGGTTGGTCAGTGCCAAATGGTCAGCCCTGAAAACATACATGCCGGTAGTACTATATGGACTGAACAGTTTTAGTTAGGAATATAAAGCATATAAATAAATATATATGCAAGCAATAAGTGAAAGAAAGATCATGAATTGGAAGGAGAGCAGGGAGGGGCATATGGGAGGCTTTGGAGGGAAAAAAAGGGAAGGGGGAAGTGTAGCAATTAAATTATAATCTTAAAGAAAAAAACAAAAACCACTGTTGTCAAGGCTGTGAAAAGCCTATGCACGCCTGACCAGTGAGGAAGAAGGCGGAGGAAGAGCTGAGCTGGCAGGTGCAGGGACCTGACTCTTGCTAGACTCCCGCTGCTATCCATACCCCAGACCTTGCCACTTCTCAACTGGTAACTGTTTCCCTTTCCACAGCCTGTGAAGAATGTTACGAAGTATGGTAACATGACCCAGGACCACGTGATGCACCTGCTCCTGGTGAGTGTCAGAGCCAGTGGGTGGTCCCCTGGTCCACAGGGACCCTGACTCTCACTCACATGCTAGGCTCACTAGTAAACTCAACCCCTGCTCACCCAAGGAATATAAGGTTGCCCTTAAATATTGCATACAGTCCGGTGCCCCTCCCACCTCGAGATAGGGCTCTATGTAGTCCTGAAACTGGCTATGCCGTGTAGACCAGGTTTATCTTGCACTGCCTCTGCCTCTTGAAGTGCTGGGGTTAAAAGTGTATGTCACTACACCAGGCTCTAACCTCTTCATTTTTGAGTCTGGAAAATTAAGGTCCAAGTCTTAGATGTGACTTGGTCATGATACTCTGTCCCTCTTCCCAAGATTACTATCTCACATGCCTTCTCTGTGTCAAACACTACATAGGGTTCTTGACCTATAGCAGGGAAGCAACTGTAACACACCAGCGACTATGTGATGAGGGACACACAGCTGGCTGTGAGGACAGGCAGAGGACCCCGTCTAGCTAGGGGTGGTCAGGAAGTCTTCAGAGAGGGGACCTTCAAAACAGGCAGACATCTGTAGGGAGAGAACAGTGGTCCTGGTAAAGCTGTTCTGGACCCTGGTGTGAGTTACAAGGCTTGTGGCCCTCGTCTCTTCTCTCTGCCACTGAAGCCAGAGTCCAGGCCTGCTGTGGCTAACATCCATTCCCCAGAATGAAGACCCAGGAGCGTGGGGTTCACATTTCCTCTTGCCTATCATGGAGTTCTTTGTAACTTTCCTCTTGCCATCTGCAGAAGTCTGGTGGACCCCTGGAGTATCCAGAGCTGAAGGGGACCTTTCCAGAGAACCTGAAACATCTGAAGAACTCTATGAATGGTCCGAACTGGAAGGTGAGTAGCTTCTGTTGACCTTCCTCTTTCCACAGTAGCTTCTGGACTAGAGAGTGGCAAGGGCTGGGCTGGGAAGCTGTTGGCTGGGCTACAGAGGGCCTTTTAACATCTACAAAAAACCAGTGTGTCTTTAAGAGTCACCCAGGCTGCAACTGGACCCCAGGTGTTGGGCTTGTTCGATTCTTCAAGTTTGTTGTCAGAGTAAAGTCCAGTGGGGTAGGGTATTGGCTCCTGACCCTGATGACCTGCCTCTGTTCTCATTAGGTCTTCGAGAGCTGGCTGAAACAGTGGCTCCTGTTTGAAATGAGCAAGAATTCCCTGGAGAATCCCACTAGAGCTCCGACTAAAGGTACCAGGATGGGAGCTTTAGCGTGCCAGGATGCCTGGAGCTGCTAAAGTTAGGTCCTCTAGTACTTAAAAAAAAATTCTTTTTGTTTATTATGTCTTCATGTATCCCTGCATGCCAGAAGGAGGTACTCATTTATAGATGGTTGTGAGCAACTATGTAGTTTTTGGGATTGAACTCAGGACCTCTGGGAGAGCAGCTAATGCTCTTAACCTCTGAGCCATTTCTCTAGCCCTGGCTGCCAGCACTCTTAAGCAAAACTTGCTGCAGTGCCCCATTCTCTCAGCTCATGCCTATTTGTTCCTTCAGGGTTTGGAAACCCTGACATCTTGTCTGTGCATCTTACACACACACACACACACACACACACACACACACACACACACACACACACACACACACACACACACACACACACTAGAGGCCTTTTGTCTTTCTGTCTAGGAACAAAACCAACTCAAAACAGCAAGCAGGAGTCCTCAGAAGGACACCTCCCCAGCAGTACCTCAACACTTGAGGAGGCAGAGGGCCGTAGAGTCAGCAAATGCCCAGAGCCCTAGACACTTCACTCACACGCCAGCATACAGGAGGCTTGAGACACAAAGCATTGAGGATTACCTTGTTCTTACCCTGATGTGCCTCTAACTTGCTATGCAGAGCCTGCCTGACAAGCCTGTCCCACTGGGCTTCTGTGTCCTGCAAATGGAAGGCTAATGGCCCATTCTGCCCTGAACCTCAGTTTCTCTGACATAAGGGAGTTCGTATGCAGTCTCAAACAATTTCTAGCTAGTTTTTGAATCCACTCTTCAGCATCCCCAACAAATGGCAGCTCCCATTTCTATTTCGGTCATCCCGGTAACATAAAGGTCAGGCTCTCAAAGGTAACCCTGTTACTGTCCTCCAGAAATGAGATCACAAGAGTAATTACTAACTGTAACAAAATCTGCATGCTAGAAGTAATATTCTGAGGCAAATTATTTCAGCCATGCTTTCCTCTTTTTGGACCCTACTGGTTTTAGCCTCGAGTCTCAGTTTTCCCATCTGTGCACTGGGAGAATAAGGAAAGCAGCTTGATAGGATTAGGCCCAAAGCCGTGGTGTGTGGGTCTCTGCTCTGCTGAGATTCTGGTTCAGAGCCCAATCACTCACTGTCTTCATCATGCCTGTAGCAGCAGTGCTGACCAAGTGCCAGGAAGAGGTCAGCCACATCCCTGATGTCCATCCGGGTGCGTTCCGTCCCAAGTGTGATGAGAACGGTAACTATATGCCACTCCAGTGCCATGGGAGCACTGGCTACTGCTGGTGTGTGTTCCCCAACGGCACCGAGGTTCCTCACACCAAGAGCCGCGGGCGCCATAACTGCAGTGGTAAGCAGGGGCCACTATGTCAGTAATCTAAAGGACCAGGAAGTACTAGGAAGGCTGAGGGTCCTCAGGTCCCTCCTAATAAACATGGGGTCAGGACAGGGTTGGCTGTGCCCCGAGGACAGCCACTGTCAGCCATATCCTTCATGCACCTGGGCACACCTGTCTCCTCTCACATTCTCCACACTCTGTCCTTCACCAGTCCCTTCCAGTCTCACTGTACCCCTAGCCACAGTATATACTGTGGTGCCTCCTTTCCCAGGCTCAAGGACATACCTGATTGGGAAATATGCCTTTGAGCATAATGGCGACACAGTTGTCACCTGGGGTAAGAATGGCATGATTCCTTTGCAGAGCCACTGGACATGGAGGACCTGTCTTCTGGCCTGGGTGTAACCAAGCAGGATGTGAGCCAAGGTGAGGGGGCTCATGGAAGGGGTCACCCATACTCACACTAGTGATGCAGTATGACACTGGGCCGTTCTTCCCATCACTGGGCTGGCTTTTACAGAATGGGCTTTCCTGGTTGTGGGAAGCAGAGTACAAGCCCAGCACGGGGCTACTAGGGGGCTCTTGACTACTCGGCAGTTCCAAGCTGCTGAGAAGAGATAGGGATAACACAGGCGAGGCAATCACACCAACTTCTGCTTCCCTTTCCAGTTATGATTATGTGAAGACAAGAGGCCAGCTCTGCATGATGGCAGCCAGCAACAGCTTTCCCAATCTGCTGTGCCCCAACCTTTCTGCCTTCCCTGACATCACATCCCACTTCCTATCTCCCTGCACCTTGGGGCTTGAGGCTGGTGTCTGTTTTATCATCCCTGGACATTACAAATAAAACCAGGGTAGAACGAGGGTGCTGGAGGGCCCTGATGTCCACTCCCATCTAAAGGTCCACAAAGTTCAGAGTGGGCACCCTAAGTGGATCCCCATTTCTGGCCCATTAGCAGTCTTCAGCAATGTGGGGCTTTGAGATGTAGACAGGGATAAGGGGTGCTCTACCCTTAACCTACACTGGACACATTTGCTGTCTTCTCAAGAAGAGCCCAGGCCCTCCTTCCTGCAACCCTTTCTCACTTTCTGCCAACACCCCCAGGTCCCTTGCTCAGCCAAGCTTGTCATAGGATCATGGCTTATGTGACAATAAAAGGTAGTAAGTAGAACATTGTTTCTTGCTCCTCTGTTGGGATCCAATTAATTTACTCTAAGGTCAATGAAAACCTTAAACCTAGTCATCTAGGTACCCAGGGCCTGTGGAGCCTGGGGTGATGAGCTCCAGATACGTAGTCCCTGTTTAACATTCAGAAAGAAACAGACTCTCCCAGTTTTAAAAGCACAGCTCATCATGTCCCAGCTTCCGTTCTGGTGTCCCCAATTCCATTTCTGTACTAAGAACAGTGTAAGTGTGATGACAGATGGCAATGGACACAGGGGCCTAGTGTCAGGAATGGATGCAAATGGGGACTGCCACCAGCTGGGTGTCTGTGCAGGACCCATGGCTATTTAACTTAAGTCCACTGTCACCGGAAAAGGGAGCAGATCCTTAACCACCCAAGTCCGAAATGAACATTAGTGACATTGTTCCATTTTTTTAAGTTTAAATACTTATGTGAGTCAGGACAGCCAGTTGAGACCCTTCTTTACAGTGTGATCTAGACACAGTTGTAAGGAAGTAAATGGCTGTCCATGACCGGTGATGTGTCCTAAGGCTCTGAACTCAGGGTCCCCACTACATTCTTTTTCTGCCCTGTTTCTGGCTGCCCCCAGCAGGAACCTTTGAGATGAATGTTTAGACTTCTGGTGTTCCACAGGGCTCTAGGCCAAGGTGGCTTTTGAATGTTTATGCAGAGGCAGCCAGAAGTAGACCTCCCTTAGTCTACCCCAGGAACTGTCCCAACACATGGTAGCTTTGCTCGCTTCTTGCCTTCATCAGCACAGATGAAGCCCTAGATAGAGAGCAACTCATGGCCTAGTTTACTGCTTCCAACCTTCCCATGCCAGCCACCTCCCTCCACATCATCCTAACTCCAAAACTTCCAAAGGCAGGTCACCTGTGCCATCTTCTCCGGCATCTGACCCATTCTCAGTTCTCTTCAAGCTCAGAGGCCATCTCCTTCAGAGAGCCCTCCCTGTATCAGCCCCTGAGGATCATCACCAAGGCTGTCTTTAGCAAACTGACCCACTCACGGCATCGTAGAGCCTTGGCAGGCAGGCAGGAGCCCTGAGTGTTGACCTGTGCCCCACCAGGATCACCACATTGCCTTTCCTAGGCAGTCAGTAATAGTATGAGTCCAGATGCATGGCGGGATGCAAACCTTTACATTTAAAATCTTTTATTTTGAGTTCTTAAAATAAAAATAAAACAAACACAGAAGAGCTGGAAAACTGAAAGGACAAGGCCTTGGGCTACACCAGGGATCCAGGGAATGGGATGAACCGCAAGCAGGACCTTGCTGGGTCTGCAGAGCAGAGGAAGAGCGGTCCTGAGGCCTTTGGGCACGGTGGATTTAAAGGGAGAAAGGCATGTCACTTAAAAAAATATATATACTGTACACATCTTATGCAGCATTCAGAGGGGGTGTGGGTGTGTTTCACCCCACCTCCTCCCGGGGCTGCTGCCTCCTCACAGGCTCACTGGCTTGGTTGGCAGCACACACTGGAGCTGGACATCATCTTCTGTTGAGGGAGGGCAAGTTAAGTTAAAAAGTCCCGTCCCAACTCACACTGGCCAGGTCAGAGGTCTGGGGACAGTCACACTCTGACAATCTAGGAGAAGAAAACAGACCAGATCAGATTTCCTGAACTTTACATCCACGAGGGTAACAAAACCAAGGGAAGAGCATCAGATTTACTCTGTATGGCCTTTGCATGTTGCTGCTGTGCCTGCTAACAGTGCCCCTCAGTCCCACTGACCCCGTGGAAGGGACTCACTGTCTCTCCAGCTTCCTCCCTTTGGGCCACCTCGCTGCCCAGAAAGGCTAGAAAGAGTCAAGTACCTGTTTTGTGTGCTGGCCCTCACACAGCAGGCTCGGCTGTCTTCTTCTGTGAGGAGAGAAGGGTAACAAGGTCTCAGTGCTGTGGGTCTCCACCACTGCCACCTCATGGGCCCTTTCAGGAGCCATATCCCTGTAGCTCCCACTGCCAGGTTTTCCTGATACCAGACCTGGGCCAAACAGCCTCTGACCTCATGAAGTGGATTGTTTCTTTAGTGGGCATCCCCACTGGCCAAGATATGTAGGCCAGGCACTTCCTCACCCGGAAGCTGGTCACAGCCTACCTCGGTTCCTGCCCACGGGGCCTCTCTTATCACCCCTCCCCTGCTCTTTCTCACAAGGTCCATTAGAACTGGAGACTGGAGAGGCGGCTAAGATCAGGTCTGGGCGTTGGAAGGGAAGGTTTGAATTTCTGGCCCAAGCGCTCCCAGGAACTCAATGTACCTTCTTCTTCTTTTTCTTCTGGATCAGTGAGTCAGGGTCTTTGGCTGAGGTCTTTTTTCCTTTCTTCTTTTCCTTTTTTTCCTTGTCTTTTTTTTCTGAGGGAAGAAAGTGAGCTTCCTGAGCAACAGTTATCAATCAACACTGAGTGGGTCAGTGTCAGGAGACCCAGGACTCCCCCAGCTCCTATGGGGAAGCGGACCCTGCAGGGTCAGGACACCCTTCAGGTACCAGTGCTCCATCCTCCTGTCCGTGGACCACACAGTCTAGGCCTCAATACTAGCTATGCAAGTTCTTTATCACCGAGTCAGACATCCGGCCTTAAATGAACTCACTTTAAGAAGCTCTCTCCCCACATTATTGTAAGAAAGAAGACAGGAGCCCCATGGGTTCCTGACACCATGGGGCAGCAGGCCCTTATGCAGGAGGGGTCAGATGGGCAGTCAGCTCTTCTCTCCACTCCTGCCAGAGGTAGACAGCCAGTGCTCAGCATTTCCATGCTGGCCATGGTGGTGTACTCTTTTAATCTCAGCACCCAGGAGGCAGAGGCAGGTAGATTTCTGGTAGTTGAGGCCAGTCTGCTCTACCTAAGTTTCAGGCTGGCTAGGCTACGCAGGGAGACCCTGACTCAAAACAAACAAACAAAAAACCACAGGAGGGGCTGCCCAGTGGCCTTTCCGTCTCAGAGCCTGTTTCCACTTAGAAATGAAAATAAATACTCCCTGCTGCTTAGGGCTGACAGGATAAATTCAAAGGTGCAGGTTCCAGTATGAAGGGCAATGAATGGCTGCCTTCCCAGAGGAACTGAATTCTAGAGGAGATGGACTCTGGATGAGTATGCGGGCATATTCTGCACCTGAGGCAGTGGACCTCTGGTGTGACTCAGGGGGGAGTGGACTGCTCCCTGTTTTCAATCTGTGAAGCTGGAGTGAAGCCTATGTTTTCTAAAAGCCCGAGGCTAACGTGGGTGTAAATGCTGGCACTGTAAGGAGCTCCTGGACTATGGGGATCAGGGGATGCAGCACTGGACCCTGGGCTTGACAATCTACTGGCTTTGCTACCAGATGCCTGTCGCTCTGGACAAACCACTTCCCAGGCTCTTGTTCTTTGTGGAAATGAGAGAGGCCTCCACCCCAGTCCTCACCTGCAGTGCATGCCCAGGAAAGCAGTCACTTACTCTTACTGGATTTCTTCTTCATCTTCTTGCTCTTCGGGGTACTCTGCTCTTCACTCTCAATCTTTAACCCCAGTTCACTTTCAGGCTTCTCCTTGGCCCCTCGGGAGCCAGGTGACCCCTTCCCCTTGCCATCAACATCCGCTTTGTCCAGCTTTGATTTTGCTTTGGAAGTCCTAGAGGTCTTTTCTGGGGTAATGGCACATGGCCCAGCCACCAGCTGCTGCTTCTTCTTCTTGTTCTTTGGAGTCCCAGCTGCTAGCTGGTCCCCTGAGAGCTTTCGCTTCTGGCTCTTCTTCCCACTCTCCTTGATGGTCTCTGTGGCTTTTTGCCTTTCCTGCTCCAGCAATTCCGTCAGGACCTTCACCACAGAGGCCTGCACCTGCGCCTCGCTCAGGGGCCAGTTCTGTTCCTGGAGGCACTGAGTGATGCTGTTCTGCAGAGCCTGTGTGGGCATTGCGGAGCTCCAGGTGCTTTCCTTGGCTTTCTGAGGTGTGGTGCTTGAGGAGGCCTCTTTCCAACCTGCGGATTGGAGGTCACAGGTCTGGAAAGCTGAGGGACAGATCTTATATAATATAGGAGAACCAAGGAGGTGCACCTCTTTCCAACTATCCGGATGGGAAACTGAAGCCCTGGGGCCACTCTGCCTTATCTATCTCCTAGGCTCGTGTTTTAAACAGGAACCCCACCTCTAACTTCCAGCTCTGTTTTATGTTCTCACACCAAAATCTCCACCCGGTTATAGTTAGGGATGCACAGTGACCTCAGGATGTTAGTGAAAGGGCCTGACGTCTGCCAACGAGATGGATGGGACAACAGGTGGGACAAGAGGGACTCAGGTTCTTTGCCTTTATCAGTTTACTAAACAAGAAGTTAGACAAGCGTAGTGTCTGCAGCCACGAACTGTAGATTTGTAACATAAGAGAAGGTCCTGTGGACCTCAGCTCCTGTCCATGGACACACATTGGGTCCTTGGCCCATCAAGGCTGGCACAAGATGCAGATGGGGGAATTCTGGGTATGCCGTGCATGCATGTGGTGGCTGACTAAGCAAGTTTATTGCCTGCCAGAGTGACTTCTGGTGCAGCCTTTGTTTAGAATTTTCCACGCCTCTGCTTGCCTTTGATAATTGTGTGCTGACTACACGTGTAAAAAAAAACCTTCCACAGCCCCCTCGAAAATGTCTCCCTGTCGCACCCGCCTCTCACAGAGGCAAGAACACCGAGAAAGAAAGCGAGCAACAACTCCGCCTCTGACCCAGGGCAGGAGAGCTAAAGCAACAAGCCCTGAGCCCTCAGTCCCATTACCACGCATCCCAGGCCACTTCCGTTTCGTGCAGCACAGGATTCCTACATTTTGGGCTCCGGGGCTGGACTCTAGCAGTGTCTGCCTCAAGAACAAACTGACAGGAATGGAGTAGGGGTTGGGATGGATGTTTGTGTTACATAAGGTAGGGGTATGGGCACTCCTGACAGTCCCCCCCTCCCCTGGGTCCCACCAAATGTCATGTGACAATTTTCTCTATGTTATACTTTTGATAGTACACTGTGGCATTACTCTTACCTTGCATGGTTAAGACACAGGTGCCCAGAAGCTTTTGCTACAGCTTGAGTCAGGGCAGCCTCAGAGACTAGTCCATCACCTAAGGGCTCCTCTAGATACTGAATCCTCCAAACAGGGCTGCTGGCCAAGTATGAGTTTCTATACCCAATACCCTGGCCCACTAACTAAGAAGAGTCAGCAGGGACAGATGAGGAGCCAAGGCCTCTTCCACAAGCCCAGAGAAGTTGCTACAGCTTCGCTACCTCCAAAGAGGTAGATATACCTGTTCCCAGGGTGCCCAGAGATGAAAACCTGGGCCTGGCCTGTGTTTGAGGGTACCTCCAGTTCCCACAGAGGATCCTCAGGCTTGCATTTGAGAGACTTTGATGTAACAGAGGTAAGCACTGGCAAGCTGGGACCAGTAGCTTGCCCTTCCATACCTTGCTATCCCCCTACTCACCGGTTTTAGGGAACATGGTGTCTGCTGCATTCTGGGATTTTGCTTTCTGCTTGCCATCTGGGTTATCTTTAGTGGCCAGTGTAGAGGAAACCAAGGGGCTGGAGTCTGACCTAGGAGTGGCTTTTGAAGCCTGAGAGTTGGCCACAGTCACCCCAGGAGCCACATAACCTGAGAGGAGAGACTGAAGAAGCCCAGTGTGAACGACGTAGTGAACCCACACTTATCCCCAGAAGCAAGGCCTTCTCTCAGGAAATCAGCTCAGGGACAAGCTCAGGCTAATTTAGTCAAGCAGAAAAATGAAAGCGAGCCCATAAAAACCATAGGCCCTCTATGTGTGCCTTCCAAACTATATAAACTAATGCATATTTAAGGCACATTCCGAGGAGGATTTCTTATTGTCAATGGACCACTGCTATCACAGGAAAGTACTGGCAGTTTGGGCTGGTAAGATGGCTCAGAGGGTGATGGCACCTGCCACACAAGCCCAGTAACCCACATACAGTGGGAGGAGGGAACAAGGGACTCCACGAAGTTGGTCAGAACAGAGTCTTAAGAGAGATCTATGAGCTAGGATGATTTCATCTGGGCATGTCTTAGTATCCATTCCCTAGACCCCAGGGCAGTAGGTGAGGCTCTATTCTGTTAAGGGCACCCCACGGGCAGGACCTCACCTAGGGTCTAAGCTCCAGTCCTTACCCTGGCAGTTACCTGTGAGGGAGGCACCAACTCATCTTCACTGGATTCATCAGGGGTCTCCTCTACCACAGTCTCCTTCTGGGAAGGGTTCAGATCTAGTTCAGAAGCAAGGGTTTCCTGCTGAGTGTGGGTCTCTGGTGGCCCCGTTAATCAGGCTTGGTAGAGCTCCTTAGCAAGGCTGCAAAGCCCGGGTCTCTCTCTGTTCACCCTCCTGCACAATTCTCCCATTGTTCACCCATCAATGCCATCCAAAGTACCCTGCCTGACACATTTGAACAACACTGGTTTCCTTTCTGGTTCCGGAGGCTCCCATTTCTCTGCTTTCCCCTGTAAGGGAAGCAGAGTCCTGAGACCTGGGGTTTTCAATAAAGGGAGCCTGATACCAAGAAGCTACCAGAGTCAAATAAGTCTTTTAAGTCATGGAATTACACTTGTGGATAAACAGGCTCAGGGTGGGGTGAGCAGGCCAGAGTCTACCTCACCAGGTGCGTCTCATCCCGAGCCCTCCATCCTAGAATCCTCACCCAGTCTGGGGGCTGATGTGGCTGTCTGGGGTCTCTTGGTCTCCTCCTCACTTCCTGAAGAGCTGTCACTGCTGTCATCTGAGCTCTTGGGAGGTCTGGAGGAGCCCGGGGAAGACTGCTGCTTCTTGGGAAGCTTGGGTTTTCTGAGCTTGTTTGCTGCTTTGGACTGGCCAGGTATGCTCTGGGGACGTGTCACAGGGAGTGTTTCCACAGCACTGCTGACCTAGTTTGGTACAGAAAGAGTACAGAGAAGTTACAGTAAGAGGGACCATAGGGCCAGGCCCTATGTGGGAAGGCTACATGTGGCTTCTGAACCGGGACACTGAGGCCCAGGGAGCTAAGGTAAGGGCTGGTGGCAGGACACACAACCATGCTGGGCTCTCACTGAGGCACATGCGTGAGAGGAGAGTGCAGTCAATATGGTCTATGCAGCTTCCCAAACACAAAGAACTTGAAGGCAAGGTTCCAGCTGGGTCTCACTGGCTGTGAGGCACGCATGGACAGATGGACAGATGAACACACGAACGGACGCAGTCATGCAAGCTCATGTTGAAGCTCTAAGTAAAATTCAGGTGTTGTTCTCAGGAAGGCATCCACTTTTGCCATGTAACCTGGGGCTCACCAATTAGACTAGGCTGGGGGCTAGTATGCCCCAGGGATCGACATGTCTCAGCCACCCAAGGACTGGGATTACAAACCCCTGCCACCAGTCTGGTATTTTTCCTGTGGGTACTGGAGAATGAACTCAGGTCCTCAAGCTGCCTCCCCAGTCTGTACTGGCTTTTTAACCTGTTTGCTTTCTTCTTAAAGACAAAAGTCTTTCTGTGTAAACACTGGCTGTTCTGGAACTCTTTTTGTAGACCAGGCTGGCCTCAAACTCACAGAGATTGGGCTGCCTCTGCCTTCCGAGTGCTGGAATTAAAGCGTGCGCCACCACTGCCTAGCTGACAACTAATGTGTATTGCTCTCCCTTTTAATGGCTGCCTCTTTGCTGGCTCAGGAGCCCCACGAGGGCCTTGTACCCACTGTAGCCTCAGCGCCCAGCAGGGAAAATTTCGCCTGCCTATTAGTTCACACAGCCACAGGCTTCAGAAGCTCTTTTTGCACGATAGCTTGTAATGCACCCAGTAACAGGGTAGGTAGTAACAGCAGCCCCTCAAAGCTGGGGAGACCCAATGTTTTAGCAGGGCTCTCTCCTGCCCTCAGGGGGTTGGGTGTGCAATAGACTCCTCTCTCGACATGAGAGTAAACAAACCTCATTAGGCCTGCAGAGCAATGAACTTGGAGTTAGAAGACCCAGGTTCTGGCCTGGATTGACCCTGGTGGGATGTGCCCTCAATTTTATTTAAACAGTATCCGCTAACCTTGACTAACCAACAATGCACTGAAACTGGTGAAGGCCAAGAGAAAATGCTAAGGTCATGCCCATTCTGAATACTAAGAAAAGAAAGTAACTCATATTCACAGCATTTCAAAACCAGGAGATAAAAACAAATTCAGAGTCCACCAAGCTGGGAAGAGGAGGGATTCCACTTGCCTTTGGACTCCCGGCCTGCTCTTCCTCACAATACCATGGGGATTTGGGAGCTTGGCTGCAGGCCTGAATGGCAGTGCCAGGGTGCTGGGAGCAAGCCACTGCCATGCACACACCCAGGCAGCAGAGTGACCCTACCACAGCCCGCTCTTACCCGACAGTACCTGAGTGGATGCTGCCTTTGGTTTCTTGCCTTTTGTTATCCGACTAGACTGCTCATTCTTGATGGGTTGGGAGGCTGTCCCTGGAAGGGATGTGGGCATAGTCACATTGGTTCTGATGGCTGAAATGGAGAAGAGGGGGCAGCCACATCAGGGTACAGAAGCCCCATGACTCCCCAGTCCTTCCCATGGACCTGGTGCCGGGCTTAGGGATCATAAAGTCGATGCTGGTTTGTTTTCTTCCCCAAGCTCTCCAGGCAGCAGGTGTATCACATTATGTGACAAGGCTCAGGGCCTTCAGATGGCTACTGTGGCACTGACTCTTTTCCTCTTGAATAGGCTGCTATTCCTAAGCAGCAAGCTAGACCATAGTGCCAGAGACTCATCACAGTTAGAAATCAGTGGGAGAGCTGCTGGGTGCTGAGGAAGATATGCTTATCACAGCCCCACAAGGTCGCGTGTCCCCAATATATAGTAGCCAAATATACAACACTATTTGCTGCCAGTAGGATCTTGTCTGTATTTAATGACAGAAATGTCACGGTGTCCTAATATACAACCAAAGATGTCTGAGCTTCCAGGGGGCCTTCCCATATACAAATACACTAATCCACCTTAGGTTTGGGGACATGATCAATTATAAAATGTTACCTACCTTCTTTTTCTTTCTATGCTACAAGGGGTAGAAGCTCACTTCTGGGATGACGGCCCACTCCACAGCCAGATGGCTATAGAAGAGCTCTGTCTTAGACTAGCCTGGCCCCTGTAGCTTTCAGCCACCAAAATGCTTGGACTTCCAGGCTTAGAGACAGCACACAGAAGCCTTGAATGTAACTCCTTCAAAACAAGGCAAATGAGCTACCTTCATCAAGGTAATGATGCAGGGTCCCAAACTGAGGCCCTTGACCTCCTGGCCAATGCCTCAGCTAGGCCGCTGGGCTAGAGTCTGGACCCCTCTCCTAGCTGAGTAGGACACGCAGCAGCACTCACCATGAGTGGAGGGTTGTGTGGCAGGAATCATGTCCTCATCGTCACTCTCAGAGGAGGAGCTCTGGGACATGGTGCCTGAGGCCTGGGCCTTCCTTGGGTTGTTCACAGCCTGGACTTGTGTGGGGGTAGCAGCTGGGCCAGCTGGAGTACGATTAGAGTCAACAGAAATCAGAGGAGATTTAATCACCTTGAAAAACAAAAACAAAACATACACACCCAGTGATTAAAAGGAGGGTTTTATAAAGCAAGACGGTCAAGGAGCTTGGACATTTGCATTGCACTCCCAGCCCATACCAGCTAACACCTAGCACAGCACTTCACAGCTCACAGGAGCCCAGCCGACCTTCAGTGACCCCAAAAGTAAGCAATATCTATGCCACTGGACAAATAGGAAAGCCTTAAATCCAGAGGAAAAGAGGAGGGGCCAGGCCATATAGCCAGATAGTAAGCAAGGCGAGAGCTGGAATGTCTAATTTAGCCTCTTTCTTCTGATGACATCAGCCACCTGCTAAGTGGAGTTCTAAAAAGCATTTCCTATAGCAGCCTGGTTATAAGATATGATTTTCCTGAAGTTTCACTGTCCCTCCGCCAGAGACCCTGATATACCCTCCCTGAAGTGTGGTGGAATGTAGTATGTGTGGCCCTTATTTGTTTTGAGACCGGTCTTGCTATGTGGAGCAGTCTGGCTTTGAGTGAAGAGATCTACCTGCCTCTGCACCACCATGCACTAACCTTATTTGGACTCTAAAATAGGACAAGTATAAAAAATGTCATTCATCAGAGCTTTTGGAGGAACACACACACTGCCTGCTGGTCAACTTTCTATTTGTCACACTGTCTTGTGGTTGTGTTTAAAGGTAAAGGAAAATCCTGATGGATGAGATGACAGGCTTGAGACCAGTAGGTACTGGAAAGCAACAGAGCGTGCACAAAGCCAACCTTCCCAGGACTGGGTCTGCTAAGGGTTGGGAGAGTGTGTAGGGTTCATCATTTAACCTCAGTTCTTCTTCTTCTGTTTTTAAAAATCCTGAGACTGTGTAGGTCAGCAGGTTGGCCTCCAACTCTTTGTCTCCTGAATGCTGAAATTATAGACATGTTCTTGCATGCCCCGATCCATCATTTCACCTTTGGGTCTGCTCTGCATTTCACTGAGACAGTAAAGCAGCAGCAGATCCTAGTGCTGGGAAGGCCAATTTGGCAGGGAACCAGATTCCCAAATGTGTCACTGCACACCAGGGGACTCTTGGAAGGTCGATTTCCCTCCAAAGCTCCAACTGATGAAGGCGCAGAGTCAGGAGCCAGGAAATGGAATTCTACTTTCTCCTTTTTCACATGTCAGGGCTGGTTCAAGGCTGCTGTGCCCTGGCCATTGGAGGGCTGCCTGAGGCCCACAGAGGGGCAGTCAGGTCCACTACCATACCCTGCCCACCTGCTGCACTGCACCAGGCTCCCACCACTCCTGGGCTGTGAGACAGAAAGAAAGCAATAAGCTTAGCATTATGGTACCCACCAAGTGTGGTGGCTGCTGCACTCGGGCCCTTCCTACCCTGCCAAACAGCCTCCCCCGCGGCCGCTCTGATCTGCCACTTCCAGAGCCTTCCTTCCCACGTGATGAAAAGGAGAAGGATGGGAAGTGGGAGAAGGCTTGTGGTGGAGGGAGGGGGATCTATATATATGTGAGAAGACAGAAGAACAGATTGTTGGGGACCAAGAGAGGCAGCAAACCCACTGAGGCAAACAATAGCGTCTTGGGATGTTAAAAGCAGCTCAGCAGCACAACCTCCTCCAGTTCCACCTGCCCACACCACCCCATCCCAATGCAGGGAGGGCGGGGGGGCGGGGGAGAAATGGCCTGCTTGCTGAGAGCAGGCTAAGCACAGGGGGCAGAGTTTAGGTCTTGAGCATTTGTTCTCCACTCTGTCAATGCCTTGGTGATCAAGGGCAGCTGACCATTTGTTGATGGGTTATTAACGGACTCCACCTCACTGTGCCCACCTTGAGAAATGCACAAAGTCCAGCACATGTGAACTGTGCTTTGATCTAAGAACTCGACAGAGGCAAAACAGTGAGGGTTCTGAGAGCAGAGTAAAGTATAGGGATGCTCTTCCCATTTGCAAGAATGATTCGTAGACCAAATGTGGGGTGCTTTGGGCAGTGCCCACTGCCTGCTGTCTCAGCTGGGCTCATACCTACTGGCCCTTATTCCAGTAAACCTGGGGCAAAGTGGGGACGTGGGGCTGGGCTGTCAGGACACAGTCACTAAGAGCTTTTCTCAAAGCTGCTTTGCAGGGCTAGAGGTACAGTTAACCAGTACTGTGTGTATCCTCAGCACTTGTCAGGTCCTGGGTTCTACCCCAGAAGCACCAAAAAAGGAAAAAAAAAATATTACCACCATCATCACTTGGGGCCCAGTTAATAAGCCCTGGACCAATCCTACTTTTGGGTAGGGGCATGCAGCTAGGAGACTTGAGTTTTTAACAGCCAGTCTCACCCCAGGAGCTGAGGTTGATGCTCAGAGAGGGCGAACACTTCACCCAGGAAGATCAGCACACTGGTTTCAGATTCTGGATTGGAAGACAGCTCTCCAGGGACCTAACCACATAAGCCCTAATTAAAAACCACAATTTAGATTTTTCTAAGTTCCCTGTCCTCTGACTCAGGACAAGACCTATGCCTTTGTTTTTGGCAAAATGACAAATGAAGGAGCCTTTAAAATAATTTAAGGGGCTGGAGAGATGGCTTAGGGATTAGAGGGCTTAGGTTTGATTCCTAGCCCTCAAATGGCAGCTCATAACTCCAGTTCCAGGGATCTGACAACCTCTTCTGGTCTCCACAGGCACCAGGCACACATACATGCAGACAAACACTCCTACATTTAAAAATAATTTAAGCGGGAGGTAAAATCTATGGTGTATGACATGGCTATAATACAGAAAGGATCATTCATGCCACTTAATATTCGTATTACCTAACCATTGCATAAATACAACATATCACCACACCTCACATTTTCTAATTTGGAACCCACCCCAGGGGTGAACTGTAGGAAGGGACCTGGGTTCAGTACTGACCTGGAGCTAGGCAACTGCTCTGGTACCTGCTCCTTTCCCCACTGACAAGCTAATTAAAAACAAAACAAACACCTCTGGGAGGCTGAGGTAGGAGCAGCTCCAGTTACCAATAGAGAAGTGCTCAATAATGACAGCAATCAGAAGTAGGCTAGGACTTTCCCAGAGGGGCAAAATGACAGCTTTCCAGGGTGTGCCCACTTCCCTGAATCCTTCTGGAAACCCAGAAACTACAGGTTTGTGTTTTCAAAATAGAGACTCTAGATCTTCAAGACTAAGGTACTGACTTAACAGCTCATTTTAATTATGCTAGTCTGTACACACAGGCTGTGTGGTGTCATTAGGAAGCAGGTGCCTCAGAAAGAGCAGCAAACTAAATCCTGATGAATGAGATGATGGGCCTGAAACCAGCAGGTGCTGAGACACACGTAGAGTGTGACAAAGCCAACCTGCTCAGGACTGGGAGACTGGGAAAGTGGACTAAGGGACAGCTGGGCAGGAATAAGTGCAGATCACTTGGATTTAAACTCCATTCCCAGAGCTCTTTCTGAGCTACAGCCCACTCTCCTTCAAAAAAAGAGCAGAGCTGTCTCTATAAAGGCCTGGGGTTACATGAAGCATGTATCATCTTGCTTGCTATATTGGGCCTCTGAAGTCAGAGAAGGTGTCCTGGGCCTCACACTTGGGGACAAGGCCAGGCAGAAACAGGAAACAAAAAATGAGGTGCAATCAGTTGGCCAGACTTGATCTGGGGTGAGGCCCAAGGATTCCTATGAGGCTTTCAGGAAAGGTTCTAGGTCCTCAATAGTACACGTACCAAAGAGGCTTGGGGAGCAGGGCTGTGTCAAGACTCTTCAGAAGATAAGGAGTCTTAATCCCTGGCCTGCCAAACAAGCAGCTGGGATGACTTATCTTCCTAAGAGTGATTAGTCATGGGCCACCTGTATTGGCACACAGTCACCATTACCAATTCTATTTCACACAAAATATCTGAATGATAAGAGGATCCCGGGCAGCATGGTGGGGAAAGGGGTGTGAAGCCTGCATCCTACCATGCTCTGTGGACCTGTCTGTATCAGAGGAGCATATGGGAAGACAGACAAGAGCTCAGAGGCTGGGAAGTGCTGACTGTATGTGGTGAGACTTTCCTGTGGGGAAGATGTAGCCTCTTCCCAAAGAGTGACAGTCTGGCTTAGCAGTGGAGCCCTTAGAGAAATCACAACCTACCTGGGCGGATGGCAGCTTCTCAGCACTGCTCTCTGAGGACTTTTCTACGTTCTTCTCTGGGGGTGCTGGTGCCAAAGCTTTGTTTCTGGCAGGTTGGGAGGTACCACCCTTTGGAGGGGACAAGAGTTGAATAAACATGTGACAGGGAAGGGTGCCCAGCTAAGGAGGAAACATGGCATTTCTTGTGATGAGTCTCCAAGGATAGTATGCCCCCACCCCCCTTTTTTTGAGACAGGGTTTCTTTGTGTAACCCTGGCTGTCACAGAACTTGCTCCATAAATCAGGCTGGCTTCAAGCTCACCACCAGAGTGTGTGTGGGAATTAAAGACAGGTGCCACCACTACCCAATGGACAGCGTGACCTTTCTGCATGTGCCTTTTAAGAGCAAGCTTCATGGACTATGTGGTCCAAAGCCATAGAACTTGTCAACCAGTGAGGAAAAGAGCTGGTGGTGATGCCAATCAGGGGAGGCCCAGGAGGAATCTATACCTCCCAGCACCGGTGGGCCTGCACTCACTCAGAAGCTAGGACTTAGGCTGCCGGGTTCTCAAGAGAAGCTAGTACAGTCTCAACTTGAATGTGACACTTACTACTTTCTATAAGGCCACAACAGGCAGAAACTGACAGGGACCATTTCTTCTGATGATCTCAGCCGCCACCTTCCTAAGGCTGTGTCAACCATGCCTGAGCTCAAACTAGACCTGTCAACTTGAACAGAGCCAGACTCACTGGCCCTGCAATTAGGACGAGACTGGACAATGGTTAAGATGATTAAGAGACAGCTTCTGTTTCTTTGGCATTCTCTAGGCCCAGGCTGCACTGCAGCAGCGATTGGCAACAGAGTCCAAGCTTCTGTGTGGCTCTCGGATGGGGTATCTTTGCTGGCTGGTAGAAACTGCCTCAGCTTGCATGGGACTGTTGTGCCCAGTGCCGTGGAGGCCCTGAAAGCTACCTCATATGTCCTAAACTAGGACGGCCTTAGTTTGAGACTTAAAGCACCTTTCATTCAGTGGCATGGAGGCACCTGGGGGAAAGGGGTCCTGGGTTAGAGCTTCTACTTGCTCTTCTTTCCTACTAGGCCAAGATCAGTTTGTGACTAAGGATGGTGACAGTGGCTTTCACGCCTGGCAGACCTTACCTGGGATGAGATGATGGCTGACGGCATCTCCTCGTCACTGTCAGACCCCTCACTACTGCTCTCCGAGTCTTCTGTCTTCCCTGGTTGGCCCTGGGTAGCTGTAGGTCTTGTTTTCTTGGAGGATCCTGGAGGGGCTCCTTTTCTGGGGGATGCTTTGGCAGGGGCTAAGGCAGCTCTGACCTGAGAGGTCTTCCCCACAGGTTTTGTCTGGAGAAACAGCAAGGGGAAAGAGCTCAAGGACCCAGGTAGATGCTGAGGCAGACAAGGCTATGTCTATAGGCCCAGGTGGCTGGGTACCTGGGCTGGTGCCTCTTCACTGTCCGACTCGTCTTCACTGCTGCTCTCTGAATCCTCCCCTGCTCCAGCCACCGGCCCTTTCTGTGCTTGGACTGTTGGGGTCCCGGCTTTTCCCGAGGTTGGAATAGACCGTTGGCCCCTTGCAGAGACAGCACTGTTCTGCACAGCACTCACAGGTGCTTTTCCCTGAATTGAGAGGTGGCAATGGTGTTGGAGGGGACAGGGACAAGGTAGGTCCCTGCTGGTGGAGCTTCTACTAGTGGGTGGCTACAACAGAGGGTACCCTGCTTGTTTTGTGGTTTCTGATCCCACTTGCCTTGGATGGGGTCTCCTGCTTTGCGGGAGCAGCTACAGCGGTCACTGTTCCCGATGCAGACCCTGACCCTTTGGCTGGAAATGCCTTAGTGGGAGGTGGGTTGGCTTTGGCCTTAGGAAGTTTCCCCGAGGGCTTGACCTGGAAGGAAATGAGGGCATTAGTAAGGTTGAAGGTTATCTGCAATATAGAGCAATAATCAAAGAACATTGGCGCTGCAGACACTGCGTGGATACTCTTTCCAACTAACAGCAATGTGAACTTAAGAGCCAGGGGCAGAACCTTTAATCCCAGTACTCAGGAGGCAGAGGCAGGCAGATCTCTGAGTCTAAGGCCAGCCTCACCTACAGAATGAACTCTAGGATAGTCAGGACTACGTAGTAATACCTACCTACAAAAATCAGACAAAACCAGACCACAAACAAAAGAAGTCACTTCAGTTTACCAGGCCTCACTTTCACCTCTATAAAAGGAGCATAATAAAACACATCTATTTGTGCAAAATTAGGAGAGCATGTTTAATACAGTGTCTATCACTAACAAACACTCAAATTCCATACAGTAACGCAGTAGGTATAATCCTACCCAGATCAAACTGTTTTAGGTTCCCGTTCAGCTAGCATGCCATTGTTGTTAAATTCTAATTAATAGAGTCTGGAGAGCTGGCTCCCTGATTAAGAGCAATGGATGTTCTTCCAGATGACCCATGTTGCAGCTTACAATTGTCTGTAACTCCAGTTCCAGAGGAGCCGACACCCTCACACAGACATACATGCAGACAAAAGACCAATGGACATAAAATAAATGAATAAATAAAAAGGAAAAAGAAAATCCAAGATCTACTTAATAGAATGGAAGCTGAATACTGCATAAAACTGTAAGCCCGAGTCTTTCTCCTCCCTGGAACGCCGAGAGAGCTTCAGCTCAAGCATCCACCTCAGTCCCTGGTGAGTGGGAGGCAGCGGACAGCATCACTTCAGTTTTTTTTTTTTTTTTTAAACTGTGGATGAGTGTTCGCCTATGCATATGTCTATGTGTCACCTTCATGCCTGGTGCCCAGGAAGGTCAGAAGAGGGGTCAGATTCCCAGGAATAAGAGTTCCAGATGGCTGTGAGCCACCATGTGAGAACCAAATCCAAATCTTCTGCAAAAACAACATCTCTCCAGATACTAATTAACCTCAACTAATTATTATCTAGAGAATTCCCAAAATGTCTGTTAGGGGGCCCAGCTTGTACAAATCAGTAAGAAAGGAGAAATCATTTATATAGTGCTGGGGATAGACCCCAGGGCTTTGTGCACGGTAGGTAAACATTCTGCCACTAAGCTATGGTTGGCCTCAGACAGCAGGAGACATATGACCAAGACGGTGGGAGTAACTCTATTAGTGTGAAACAGTAAGGCACCCTGCAGCAGTTCAGATGTCACCTGGTCAGTGTCAAAGCAGCTCCAAGCCCCAGTGCCCCTTGAAGAGGAATTAGATAGTTACATTGTAAATAACTGTCCGGTCTATGAGTTTAATAAAAAGCGCTGATTGGCCAAAGGCAGACAGGAAGTATGGGCAGGGCTACCAGACTAAGAAACCTCTGGGAACAGTAAGAACAGAAATGCCACAGAGTTGCCAGACAAGCCAGAAGATACAGAGGACAACTATGCTGCTCTGAGAAAAGGTACTGAGCCACATGGCTGAACAGGATAAGAATCATGGGTTAGTTTAAGGGTAAAGAGTTAGCAAGTTATATGCCTGGGCCTTAGGCTGATCAGCCTAAAACTATTGTAAGCATCTGTGTGTCTCTGTGGGACTGTGGAAATGTGGGTCTTGGGTCGGCCGATCCAAATCACGAGGCTAGGGCTGAAAGTCCAGGCCAGAAACTTATACTACAGCCCCTCATGTGTACAACAGAGTCAGGACTTAAGGAAGGATCCCACAGTGTAGACTATAACAAGGCCATTTTCATTTCCTGTTTTCTGGGCCAGACAGCATGGCTCTTAATTGTTACCAGCAGCCTAGCCCACTGCCAGTAAGGAAGGCTGGTGAGGCCCTACCCATTCCCACAAGGTTGGGTTTCTGACAGGAGGGTAGCCAAGGACCCAAGGATAGCACCATTCATGAGAATGTACAGTCAGACCTGAACTCAGGTAACCTGTCCCTGACCTATTTACCTTGGTTGTGGTGCTAGAAAAACCAAGTTGCTTTGCTTGTGTGCATCTGCTTCTCTGCTTGAAGACCCACACCATCCTCTACTGCACCAGGTGACTCAGTTCCTCACTGATAGAGCATTCCTCTTAAAATATCTGAGGTGCCATGCTTGGCTAACCATACTGCAGAACACCCTAAAACAGCCTTACCTTATCCGGCTGGAACAGTGTGCACACTATCACACCCTGTCCAGGTGGGACCTCCCTGAAGGCCAGGGCAGAGTGCATGGAACACACCCCTATCTGTGGGAACCTAGAGCTAGGGGGCTCAGGAAACAGAGAGTGGGGAAACTTGAGGCTCAGTTGAGTCTGAGCCCCAGGCCAAGAGCCACCTCAGGTGAGCCATCCTCAGCCACCTCAGGTGAGCCATCCTCATCCACCTCAGGTGAGCCATCCTCCTCTCTACCTCACCTGTGCTGGAGCCTCATCATCTTCCTCACTGCTGGATTCCTCCTCGCTGTCCTCTGAAGACTCCTGACCTGTAGCTCTGACCTGGGCAACTGTAGGTCCTGTCCTCACAGGATGCGCTGAGGACACCCCTTGCTCCAAGGGAGCTTTCCCTTGGAGGCCTTTCCCTGCAGTTTTCCCCTAGAATGACAACAGGATAAAAGGGTTTCACAGGGATCTCAAACACCCCATGGGGATAGCAGTGCGCCACTTGGGCAAAGGCAGGCCTCACCTGTACCCTCATGGTGCCAGGAGCAGTTCCTGACTCCCACCCACTAGAGGATGAGGTGCTCACCTGCACAGGCACGACTGTGGCAGATGGAGGGGTGGCAAGAGCGCCTTTCCTAGGGGAAGCCTTTGTTTGCTTTTTCAGAGCTGGTTTGGCCTGTGGAGAAAGTGCAGATGAAAACTGGAGGAGACCTCCTGACTCACAGGCTTCCCTGAGGGGAACTGTTAGGGTGGCACCAGGCCAGCCAGGCCGGTGGGCTCCCTCTTCCCTGCTTCCCCACCTGGGCTGGAGCAGAAGCGGCTGGTGTGGCCTCTTCTTCACTGTCAGTCGACTCCTCACTGCTCTCTGAGTTTTCTGGGCACCTTTCAACTTTGACCTGAGCTACAGGGGTAGCTCTCTTCCCCAAGGCCTTTGGCTAGAATGAGACACCTGACATCAGTGGGGAGCCCCAGACAGTAGAACCTGGAGTGGAGGTCCGGGCCGCCATGCAGTCCCGTGCCGAGGCCTCACCAGGGCTTACCTGGGCTGGGGTTGGAGTCTCGTCACTGTCAGACTCCTCACTGCTGCTAATCGAGTCCTCTGCCACCTTTCCCACTTGGAGCCCGAGGGCTGCGGACCCTGCCTTCCCTGGGCAGGGAGGGTGGGTGCCTTTTCCCGAGGACCCCAAGCTTACAGTGGAAGCAGGTCTGATCTGTGGGCTTTTCCCCAGAGATTTCATCTGTGAGCGACAAAGGGCAAGATCAGGGGACAACATCCTGGTTTTCAGAGCGAGGGTCACAGCATGAAGGCCTTTCCAGGCAGGGCACAGGGCTTCAGGCCTCACCTGAGCAGGACTAGTACTTAGGGTCACAGCTGCCGCCGTCTTCTCATTGTCACTCCCCGACTCCTCACTGCTGCTGTCTGAGTCCTCCGGCTTCCCTGTCTGGGCCTGGGCTGCTGCAGGCCCTGCCTTCCCAGGGGTGACAGGAAGAGCCCCTTTCTGGGAGAACCCTTTGGCAGGGGCTGAGGTACCCCTGACCTGAGGGATCTTCCCGGAAGGCCTTGCCTGGTGAGAGAAAGTGAGGAGTGAATCAGAAAGTACATGTGTGCAAAGCTCTGACAGACAGCCTTATCTTCTGACAGACAGACAGAAGGGATGGGCTGGAACTAGCCGAGAAGACAGGCCCAGCAGCCTTCCAGGTCTAGGTTGAGATGCTCCCTCCCCGGGCTTCACCTGAGGAGTGGTCACAGCAGGTGGCTCCTCATCCTCACTGTCCGAATCATCCTGGCTACTGCTCTCTCCATTCTCTGGCCTTCCTGCCTCGGCTTGGGCAGCTGCAGGCCCAGTCTTCTCTGGTGCTGCTGAGATGGGCCCTTTCCCAGAGATCTTCTTGGCAGAAACCGTGGCAGGTCCGGCAAGAACTTTTCCAGGGGTCTTTACCTGGTGAAAGACAATGAACAATTCATTCTTCTAAGTTCCTCTGGTGATGCCACCAGGAAAAAGCCCAGAGGTTCCTAAGACACCAATTTCTCTTCTCGCCTTCACTCATGTCCTAGCTAACCCCGGCCTCTGGTTCCTTGGCTCTAACCAGTGCCATATACTTTTAGAGACCTTATCCATTTTACCTCACCATCACACCCTTAGCCCCCAGTGACACCAGTATGGTGCTTTCACTCTGGCCACGGGCAATCTCAGCATGTAAGTGGTTAAATCCTTAGCTGAAAAAGTCTACTCTGGGTACAGGCACTGGCCTCTGAGTTTGGCCAACTCATTAAACAGCTGGCAGAGCTCAGGGTAGAGAACAGGTATGCGAAGGTAGTAGGTACAGTAGGTACGGGACACCCTGAACTTGGAAAAGTAAAGCTTCCCTGTGCTTCCTGTGGTAGAGAGCAACAGGACCCCAGAGGGCCTTCCTCTTCCTCCTCCCAGATTAGCTCTCACCCTAGCTTCCCCTTCTTCCTCTCTCCTACTGTTCTTAGCCACAGGCCTCGCCTTCTCATGAGGGCCTTGTCCACTTAGCCCTAAATTTCCTGCAAAAATGCCTGGACCTTCTAAGACCTTCTGTGACAGGCAGTGACTCCCCATAAGCTGCACCCTGAGTAGGCAGGGTCTGTACCCCTGGAACTTACCCCAGAGCCTCAACACCCAGCTAAGTTTCCTGCCTGCTTCGACTTCAGGTCGTTGGTCATATACCTCCTTGCTCCTTGGCCACTGCATGCTGTCAACCACCTCTTCTTGAACATTTTAATAATTGCCATGCATGCCCCTCCCCCACCTCCAGTCCCAGATATGGTCTGTCCTTACTTCTTCCTCCCTGCTTGAACTGTGAAGGCTTTTAGCCCTTTTGAAGCCCCTGGCCAGCTGCCCCCAATCGTTTTTCACCTCTGCCCTTCTCCCTCTCTATGAGCTCTAGAATGGGTCTTCTTCACACAGCAGGAGCACTTGTTACACAGTGGTTTTGCCAGTGTCAGGAGCCCCAGGCAGTGGGCCAAGGGACAGCCTTCCCTGGGCTCACCTGGCTAGGCATCCCGGCCCGGGGCTCATCCTCACTCTCAGAGTCCTCCTCACTGCTCTCAGACTCTTCTGTGTCTGCAGTCCTCCCCGCTGCAATTGGTGTGCCTTCCTGGAGACGGGGAGTCACGCTCCCTAACTTGGTAGGGCCTGGGGTTGTTCTTGTCGGAGGTGCCTTGGCAGGAGCTGGGGAGGCTTTGGCTAGGCCTGGTTTTAGTGAAGGTTTCACCTAGAAGCAGGAGACAGAAGAAGCAAATGAAGAACCATTTCCCCTTCACAGTCGGAGGGGTGTGAAGCTCTGGGGCAATGTGAATGATAATGGCACCCTGAGGCTCATGATTGGTAGAACTGTTTGAGAAGCAGGGAAGGCTGAGAAGCTTCAAAGGACTCATGTTATTCCCAGTGTGCTCTCTCTGCCTCCTGCTTGGGGATCAAGATGTGAGCTCCCAGCTGTTCCAGCTGCCAGGCCTTTGCTCCACCATCACAGACTCTAATCTTATGAAACCACAGAGTCCAATTAAACTCTTACAGCTTGCCTTGGTGTCTCAGTCACTTGCTATGAAGAAATACCATGACCACGGCGACACTTGTAAAAGAAAGCATTTAACCTGGGGCTGGCTTACAGTTTCAGAGTGTGGAAGTTTGGATGTAATTGACCCCATAAACTCATAGGGAGTGGCACTATTAGGAGGTGTGGCTTTGTTGGAGGAAGTGTCTCACTGTGGAGGCAGGCTTTTAGGTCTCATATATGCTCAAGCCACCTCATGTCTCATACCACTTCCTGCTGCCTACAAGTCAAGATGTAGGGCATGCAGCTACTTTTCCAGCACCCTATCTGCCCGCATGCCACATCACACCACCTCTGAAAATGTAAGCTACCAAAACTAAATGTTTTTCCTTTATAAGAGTTGCTGTGGTCATCTCTCTTCACAGCAATAGAAACCCTAAGATATAGAGGTTTAGTACATTATCATCAAGGCAGGGAGCACAGCAGTATGCAGGCAGGCAGGTACTGGAGAAGTAGTTGAGAGCTACATCCTGTTTCATAGGCAGAGAAATTGGTCTGACATAGGGTTTTGAAGCCTGAAACCTCAAAGCCCACCTGTAGTGGTGACACAATTCTTCCAACAAGGGCTACAAATTCTAATCATAACCCTTCAAACAATTCCACTCCTGGGTGACTAAGCATTCAAATGTATGAGCCTACAGGGACCATTCAGCAACAGAAAAGTAACCAATAAAAGCCCCTTCCTAATAAAAGCACATGCTCTCCCCTTTCCCAGAGGCAGATAGAATCTTACACTCCTTTTTCCAAAAAGACACAGATTATTCAAGGGCAGCATAAAGGCTTATAGGACCCCTCGCTACCTTTGGGGCAGAACTCAGCTACCATGCCCACTGACACACAATAGGGTTTATCCTAAGGGGATCCTTGAACTAAAAAGCATCTGCCTGTGGCAGCTATCCAGGAAAAGGAGCCTGGTATCTGCACTGTACATGAGTGTCTTCCTAGGAATTCCTTAGTGTTCTAAAATACTGAATGCCTAAGGTAGCTGGAGGTCAGCTGGCAGGGCCTGCAGTGAGGGGGATCCAGAGGTGTCCTCACACTATTATACTCAGGGCCCAACAGTAAGAAAGAAAGTAAGGAGCAGCATATGGCCACATCTTGGATAGATGCGGATGGCTCAGTTTGTACAGGGTCCCTGGGTTTGATGGGACATCACCCTGGTCATGGCATCAGTCTATCCTCTGCTCCCGCTGGTCCTCCCTCTAAATTGTACAACCTCTTGACATTATGATACAATACTGTAATTTACAAAGTCCGTGCCTAAGACCCAACCACTGAAATAAAAATAGCCTCATGTTTTACATAAGCTTATGGCTTTGTATTGGGGCTGTGGGTTACTATTCCTGCTAACCATATTTCTAAATGGGACACCTTAGTTCCTGCCACTTGCACCTTGTCACTGTTAAGAGAGCCCTCCAGTGTCCTCACTACTTTTACTACATTTTCCTCTAGTCCTTGCCACAGCCGCAATCTCTTAAGAGTAACTTAGACCACCTCAGTTTTGTGCTTGCTACCCTGTGATGGTCCTCAGTGACCCGACAAATAATCCCTAACACTGATGCTGGCCTGCTAGCTCGGACAAGGATTGAGGTTCCACCTTATCTAATTTCATCTTGCACCACATCCCCCTCATGTAAGAAACTACAAATCCACGTGCTTCAGAGACACAAGCTCCCTCGGCCAGTCCCTGTTGCTGCTGTGATGTCTGCCATATCTGCTCACAGGTGTCAGGCTGACCCCAAGGCTTTTTTTCCTTTCCCCATGAAGGTAGCGGCTCTGCTCACCTGGCCCACTTTGTATTCTCAAGGTCTGATATCATGTACTCAAATTTCAGAGATGACGCTGCAGACCAAGGGTCCTGTTCAATTCTAGGCCAGAACCTACATTCAGCATTAGGCGGAGAAGCCTCTCGGTAGCCTTACCCCTGACCACATCACAGTTACACTCCTAGTCAGGGTCTCTGCTCCTGTGCGTTGTCTCTCTCTCATAACACTGGACCCTGATGCTCAGCACATCCTGAGTACTACTGTGCCTGGCTGTAACATATCTAGCTGTCGATACCCCTCATGAGCTGACAATTGGCCGCTGGGATCTGAACGCTGGCAAGGCTTCTGGGAGGGTCAGAGGCTGGAAGGCAGCCCTGCCTGGGGATAGGTGGCAATTACCTCTACATCCGTCTCATCACTTGAGCTGGAGGTATCTTCACTGGAACTGCTGACTTGGCCTGCTGACAATATTCCTGGGGGTGGACACAGGGGTCTGAGTACCCATTCCACATTCACTTCTCTTCCCAGAGCCCCCATGCCAGTTGAATCTACGTGCCAAGCACTCTTTCGCACCTGTACAGGGTTCGTTATGAGCCCTGACCCAAAGCCCCCAGCTGGAGTGGGGACTTTGCGTATTTCTCTGAGGCCTTGGTAAGTCTAGCAGCATCTAGTTTATGATGGCTTATCAAGTCACTTTGCTCTCACACTGGGGGAAGGGGACAGACTGGGCACATACCTATTTTGCCTAAGAAATGGAGACGACGTATGCCTTTCCATTTAGTTTCCAAATGGCCACAGTGGTCCCTGTAACCCACCCGAGAGAGAAGCCAGGAAATGCTACCCTCTGAAGAGCCTAAGTCCTGTGTGGGCAGCTGAGCTGGGAAGTCAGGGAAGGGGGAAATGTCTGCTGGTGCAGGAGCTGCTGACTGTCAGAGACAAATCTACCCTCAGAATGTCTCAAATAGCAGAGGAGTGCTTGGGCCTAACCCTCTCTCCCAGGCTCGGGGGCCTCTCACCAGTCTTGGCAGTGGATCCGAGGGCCTGGACACTGCCCTCCTCCTCAGTTTCTGAGGCCAAGACAGTGTTTGCCAAGGGTTCTGCTGACTTCTTGGGTGACTTCCCAGAGAGCAGGTGGACCACCGCCTTTCCTGCTGCCGAGTGTAGCCCAGAGTTTACCATCTTGTTAGCTGTCTTAGTCTTCGCCTACAGAGTAGGGGAGGGAACAGCACTCTGTCATGACAGAACACACGAGAAACAACCCGCACATGTGGACCCAACACGGCCACTTCCTACCTCCTTCCCTAGCCTATGGGCAGTCAGCTCCTCTACCAGTCAAATGGTTTGTCACCTCGTCTTTAGAGTGGATGAAAGCGCCACTCTCAGGTGCTGAGTGCATTTCCATTTCTGTGCATTCAGTAATAGTTCATTGTGATACCATTATTTCATTATTACTTTTACATATTATTGCCTCGTTCTGGTTTGGGTGACTTCCTCATTTATATATCTGCAACAGTGTTTACAGATTACTGACAGATGACATATTCTAAGTACTTTTGGATTTAGAAAATTTGTAGAGTGTAAAACACAGAAATCTTACTTATGATGGCACTCTGAGGCCTAGCAGAGCCCGCAACACACCAGTACTGGAGCTACTCAGTTAACAGGTGAGTGTAGGGGGAGAGGAAGAGAATGACTACGTGCCATGTGGCTCAAGGTAATAAGTATCATTTGTGTTTTACAGAAAAGGCACCTGAGACCCAGACAGATGAAGACAGATTGAGCCTTGCGACCCTATTCTGACACAGGAGACTATACTCTTCTGAATATAACTCCCATAGGTAATAAATAACTCACCTGGGCCTTTTTTTTTATGCTTGATGGCAAATCTGCAGCAGTGGCTGAGGAATTGACAGATGTTGGTCTTGGGGCTGGAAGACACAAAGACTGTGAGCAAGGCAGTTGGGCAGAGCTCACCCCATCTTACAGTCCCACTGGTACTGGATGCTTGGTGCCCGCATAAGGACCCGAGGCCTAGGCCAGAACCATGAGGAAGAGCTTTGTGCTGCGTCAGCATGCTCACCATTCTGTCCCTGGAAGGACTCCCAGGTGCCCCAAGGCATGAGACTCGGAGGTCCCCAGGGCAAAAAGAGAGGCTTTCATTCTAAGTGACAGAGAAAGCTATGTGGAAGCCAAGTGGCTCCTTGGTAGAAATGGTGCTGACCCATGAGCTGGGCCTAGTTGGAGGTGTTGAGATTCAGACTATGGATGGTTTTAGGGAATGGTCACCTTAGATCTCAGGTACTCGGGAAGTTATTAAAGGGACGGCTGTTGAACAAACAGCAGGACTGAATTCTTCGCTGGCACCTCATCATTTTCTGTACTTGTGCAAAGTTTTCAACATATCCAGAAGTACAGAGGAAGCACACTAGCTCCCTGATTGTAACTTCAGATCAACTTGTGGCCAGTCTTAGTTCACATACTGCCTTGTTTTTCCCTTCCACATCACACATTATTTTGAAGAAAATGCTTGACATCCTGTCATGTTACTCACAAATACTTCAAAGAGGACTCTTAAATTAAGCCAGAAGTGGTAGTACAAGCCCATAACACTATCACTTAGAAAGCCAAGGCAGGATGTTCCTAAGTTTAAGGCCAGTCAGTCTGGACTACATAGCAAGTCCTTGTTGCATGAAGAAATAGAAAAAGAACAAAATCCCCAAATGCAAAAGTCAACTACAAGTCATCACCATAGTCCTAAAAATTGATTACTGGCTCAAGAGATTTTAGACTGAGGGTGGGGGGTGGCACACACGAGACAGGACCTACTACTGTTGTTTTGATGTCAAAGCATGTGCTACTGTGTGTGTGCACAAGTGTGCTGCAGTGGGTAGCAAGGCAGAGACCCATAACTTGTCAAAGTTGAGGGGAAGTGCTTACTGAGCTCTCCATCCTAAATGAGACAAAGTCAAGCCTCCCAGGCTCAGGGAACAATACAGAACAGCAGGCAGAAAGAACACAAGACCTGGTGAAATCTGTCTGGGAACTCACTGCAGCTAACCACACAGGATGGGTCCATACTCTAGCAGGCCAGACTGAGTGGACTCGGAGGGTTGATTACAACAAACCAGACATGAAGAAATGAGGATATTAAGGTGAAGGAAGGATATCCTGCGGAGTTGGGGATGGGCACGATCAACAGATACAAACACAGCACGAAATTGTCAAAGAATAAAGTGTATTTAAAAAAAAAAAGATCACTACCAAATACCTAGTTAGTATAAACACATGCCATTTCTGTTTGAAGTAGGATGTGGGTCTGTCCACATGTACATAGGTGAACACCTGTCTGACTGGAAGAATCGGGGCAGGCTTATAGACTGCCTGCCAAGGGACATGGGTAGGGCATGATGGAGATGAGAAGAAGAAGAAATCCTGAATTCTTCTCCTGCATAATTTTTATATACAAACTGAACCTGCTTTGCAGTTAAAATTTGAGATTGATCTATAAAATACATATCCAGGGTCCTCTCAAACATCTGGTACAACACACACACACACACACACACACACACACACACACACACACACAAAGACTGCAGAATTGTAGAAGGCAGGAACGTGGTGACTTCACTGACTTCTCTGGAAGCAAATGCCCACACCAGATCATTCTGCTATTAGATCTATCACACAACGTGAAAATAAGGGGAAGATCGGTGTGCTTTGAATGAGAATATATCTGAATGTTTGGTTCCCAGTTGGTGTAATATTAGAAAGGGTTAGGAGGTGTGACCTCGCTGGGGATGTGCTCTGAGGTCTCAAAAGCCCACAGTGGCTCTTTGCCTACAGACCAGGATGTGAAAACTTTCAAGTAATGCTCCAGTGCCAAGTTTAGAGTGTTGGTTACAAGCTGATAGAGATAATGGTAAGGGAAAAAAAAAAAACCTATACAAAGGAGATTTGGGGTTCTTGCTTTAAAAGAAAAAAAGGGGGGGAGTGCTGTGGGATATTGCTCTTGTACACTGTAAAGATTTGTCGCTGGTACTGGCTTAATAAAATGCTGACTGGTCAATAGGAAGTATAGGTGGGGCTAGCAGACTAAGAGATTCTAGGAAGCAGAAGAGTAGAGTGGCAGATACCAGGAGACACAGAGGAAACAAGAGTTAGCAAATAATAAGCCTGAGCCATATGTCAAACAGTTTATAATTAATATAAGCCTTTGTGTGATTATTTGGGACTAAGGGTCTGTGGGACTCCTGGTCCAGACCTTGCGGCTAGGACGGGCCAGAAATTTCTGACTACAAATGTGATGCACATACATCCACATAAAGCCTGAGAAAGCTTAAAAAGGGTTCTAGAACACAGATAGCCAAAAACAGCTTCCTGGTTGTGTCTCTCAAGTGGGCCGTGGTACAGGATGGCATTTGGGCTTGAGTTACAACATGGCTGGTTCCCGAAGTCTCACAGAAGCCTCAGTTCAAACACAAGCTGTCTATGACAGATTTACGGTTTCTGTTCTTATGGACAAAAAGGGAACAGAGTCAAAGATGACTTCTTGGTGGCAGTATTTTTTGGGGAAAGCTGTTTGCCAGCAGTGAGCAGAGGCATGGCTCCTTTAAGAGAAGCTTCCTGATTCAGCCTTAGTAGTAGCTCTTTTAAAACACTCTGCTGTCAAACACTCAAATGGTGTTTATGAGCTGCGGGCAGGATGCTGCACTTGGTGGCAGGTAGACCCTAAGATTCCCCAGAGTTGGGGCCATAAAAGTGGTTCCTGCCGGTACCTCTGCCAAACCGCCATAGCTGAACCTTTAATCCTAGCCATGCCTTAGCAGATTAAGGTGAGGTCAGAAAAAGAGATAAACAGTAAAGACAGATTCACAAACAAACAAAGAAACAAAACAAAACAAAAACCCTCTAAACAGTTTACAGGGTGTTTAAAAATTTACGTAGGCTTGGGAGAGAAAAGAAAAAGGAAAAAGAGAAAGACCTTAAAAAAACAAAGAAAGTGTATATGTGTGTATATATATATATGCCACACAAAGATGGAAAATACACAGGGAGTCTGGACCCCGTATGTTATGTTGTCTTTGAACTGTTTGACAGCTAAGGAAGGAGCAAAAGCTGCTAAGAGACATTTAATTAGAAATGCTGCTGGATTAATCCAACCTATTTATTTTGTAAATGGCTTGACTTCAAAATTGAAGTCAAAAGATACATTACTTTGGAGAAGATATTTTCTTTTTATTTCTACAGAAAATAAAAGATTGTGGGTTCATTCTGGGTGAAGAAATTGAGGAAGACCCCCTAAAAAACCTCAGACAGGAATGGATGGTCTGGATAATCCAACATTTCAGAGCACCTCTGTGCCCTGCATCCAAATCAGCTTCAAGGACACTGGCTGAGATGACCTAGCTTCACAAAATACTCCAGTCAGGATTTGACCAGAATCGTAAATTTTCTCAGGATCTTCATAAGATTACTGGCACCCCCAATCAGCAGGAAGTAGTCTAGAAAACTAGGCCCATATTCCCAAAAATTAGATTATGGATGTTTACCTTTTGCTTAGAGGGTTTGGTTATGGGTCACAGTCAACCTCTTTCTAAACAATAAAAGGAGGCATAGATAGGATAAAAGGGTAGATCACCAAATCTACTTTTAAAAAGCTACTGGTTTCAAATAATTTACATTGATACAGATTCTGGTTTACTGATACAAATTTAAGATTAATTTTGTTATGTTGTATGTATATTTCTACACTTGTTTAGTATTATGTTTATGCAATTAATTTAAAATTGTATCACTAAGAAATACAGATTGATAATCATCTATGATAATCAAATTTTATAGTCATGATAGTTAGGTTTTTTAGATATAAAAAGATATATTTCAATTAGATAGGTAATCTTCAAACATTTCAAAGACATACAGAGTATAGCATTTAAAATATTTTAAGAACTTTAAGACTTTTCTGGACAGTGAGACATATCTGCTCCTGGCAGGATGAATCTATTTCAAGATGATGAAAATAATGGACATAGAAGAAACTCCACATGGAGTTTACTTTCTTTGTGACAAAAGACACTGGGTAAGAAACCGGTCTAAACTGGACATGCAGGACCCATTGGAAAACGAGCACTGAACTTTGCAAGAACAAGCCGAAATGGTCCTTCAGGACTCTGCTATGCAGACTGACAGACATTTTGCAAAACACAGGGAGAAACTATGGACAAACTATGTCAGAATGCGTGGAGCAGTCCTTCAAATTTCTTGTTTCATTGAAAGGTATGCCAGAGACTCTAGGCCTATAGGCTGAAGATGGATGCTCCAACGTTACTCAGGAACTTTGGGTGATTGCCCAGGCAACCAGATGTCTGTCATTTCTAGAATTTTACAAGTTGCTTACAATGCACTTCCTGTTTACTCAGATAATAGTATATTCTTCTGTGGTTTTTGATGAAGTTGAAGACTAAATAGTTATTAGAATGGATATTATAACTCTAATTCTTGCTTGATAGCTGTTTTGCTATATGTAATTAATTCTACTATGTTAAAATTGAAACCTTCGTTTTTACGTAGACATAAAAGGGGAACTGATGTGGTATGTCTTTCTGTATGCTGTGAATAGGCTTTATTACCAGTGGTTAATAAAGAAGCTGTTTTGGCCTACAGCAAGACAGCTTAGAGGCAGGTGGCAATCCAAGCATAGAGACAAAGGAAGGTTGAGTCAGAGACAGATGCCAAGAGATGCTGGCCAGATGCAGAGGGAAGAAGATGAGAATGCTGTTCTGAGAAAAGGTACCAAGCCACGTGGCTAAACATAAATAAGAAATATGGGTTAACTTTAAGTATGAGAGTTAGCTAGTAGCTCTCTTCTCTCTCCCTCTTGCCATCTCTGTCTCTTCTTCTTTTCCCCTTAGCCCCTCTCCCTCCCTTCCCCCTAATAAAACTCTCCACGGGAGTGCTCCCTACATGGTGTATCTCTCTGTGCTCTGCCTCCCCCCGCCCCAAATGAGTTAGCAAGTAATAAGCCTGAGCGATAGACCAAATAGCTTGCAATCTTTTTGGTGGTTATTTGGGGCCGAGCAGCTGTGGGCAGGTTTGGACTTTGGGGCTAGAGCAGACTAGAAACTCTTGACTACAGTAACCCTCTCTTGCATGAATTCTGCTTAGTATTAAAAAAAAAAAAAAAACAAAAAACAAAAACCCAAACACAGATATTGGGGAAAAGCCAAAAGATCAGAGAAATAAGCCACAGTCAGTTCTCACCAAAGCAACTCCTCAGGCCTGTCTCCACAAATCCTCAGACTAACTGCCTGAGGGAAGAATTCCTGCCCTTCTTCCTCCATCCAGCTCTTACTTTAGCTTTCCTAGTGCTAGGATTAAAGGTGTGGGCTACCATCACCTGGCTCTGTTTGGTTTTGAACACACAGAGATCTAGAGGATCTCTGCCTCCTGAGTGTTGGGATTAAAGTAGGGTCACCACTCTCTGACCTTTATGGCTTGACTCTGTACTCTGATTTTCAGACTCTCCCTTGGATCTTCAAGACTTGGGGTCCTATCGTCTGCCACAAAGAAAGGGCTCTCTGGTATCCTCTCGCCTCCCCCTCTGAAAAGCCTCATCTGTTCTGGGCTTATACTAAAGGATGATTCGAAGAGCCGGACAGCGCTGTGAAGCAGACCGACGCCCCACAGCTGTCCCAGGGACAGACCTCAATCCCACACAGCATCCCAGCAAGGAGGATTCTTACTGGCTTTGGCCGTTTCGGTTTCTGCCTCCTCTTCCTCCTCCTCTGAGCTCTCTGAGCTGCTGATGGGGTCTGAGACCCGGAACTTCTTGGCTTGCAGTGCTGCATCATCCTCTGCCTTCTGCTTCTGGCCAAGCTCTGAGGTCCTGCAGGACAGAGAAGAGAGGACAAATCCACGAGACCTGGGAAGCCAGACTTCTCATTCACTCAGCCTACAGAGTTTAAATGGTGGAACTGCCTGTGCTCTGCATCCTCACCCATTTCCTAAAGTACTGCTATTCTCAGTGTCACAAGCAGCACAAGAGCACTGCTAGCAACCATAAGAAGATGGTATCAGTCCGTGGGACACTGTACAGAGCCATCTAGGCTCTCCCCACTCAGAACAATGCCCTCCTGTCATGCTGGGGTCCTTCACCTTCTCTTCCTGAACTTGAGTTTGGTGCAGAGTATCTTTGCTAATAACCCTCCCCCACAGCACTATACCTGCCATCCAGTTTCGTTTCCTTCTCTGTCTAGCGATTGCTTTCTGGTCCCCCACACAGCACAAACAGGCCCCTGTAAATTTTCCTGTCCCACCTGGTCAGTCCTGCAACTGCTTATAAAATAATTGACTTGGAGGCTTAATATTATAGTGGTCACCAAAGTGGAGGATAGTGCCTCAGTGCCTGGCATACCAGGAGAAAGGATCCACTATTAAACTGGCCTGGGTCAAGGATGAGGGGTGGGTGGGGTTGGGAGTGTGAGTGAGTGTGTGAGTGTATGCGCACACAAACAAACACACACACACACACACACACACACACACACACACACACACACACACACACACACACACACACACACACACACGTCTTTACTCTGACAGCTCAGTCCCCCAAACATTGACCTCACCCTCCCACCTGCAGGAAGCCACTGTCTAAGCCTCATTTTTCCCAGGTGGGTCTGACAGGGCTGTCAGTTTGGGATGTGTTGCCAAGGTCCCTTCTTCCTAGGTTTGTTCCATCCCGCTCCTCCCAACAGTTTCACAAGAATAGATTTTCCCGCTTTCTTTTTGTTCTCTGCTTTATCGAGAGTAGTAACTGAGGAAGTACCGGGGCAGGGTTTCCACTGACCAGCTGTAGGATTTTCTTAAACAGACCACTGTGTTTGAGCTTCACAATGCAATGAGATAATGATGTTCACTTCACAGATGAAGATATTCTGGGAGCTCACAAAAGTTCCTCAAGGTCATTCAGCTAATATAGACTTTATAGGTAACCATTGGTTTAGGCTGGCTTTGTGGAAAAGATCTTTGATTCACTCTGTACCTCTCACCCAGAGAGGGTACCAGAGGCAGGAAACAGTGTGTGGCACAGCTCAGACATAGTTTTCTGGGGGAAGGAAGTTCAGTAAGTAACACCCACACACAGGTATGCAAAACAGTGGGAGTCGAGGAAGCGTGCCCTGTGTTCTGTACCTGCTAAGCAGCAGAGGAGTATTAAATATGGACAGGAGGGTGAGCTTAGCCCAGCCTTCAGAGCTGTCAAAACAGAAAATCCATGTCCAGTGCCAGGTTCCTGCCTTCACTCGCCCTTACTACCATCAGTGCCTCCTTGATTACAAAGTGAACGACAAGAAAGAAGAAACCAGCTGGGTGGTGTTGGCTCACACTTTTACTCACAACACTTGGAAGGCAGAGGCAGGTGGATCTTTGTGTTTGAGGCCAGCCTGGTCTAAAGAGTGCCAGGACAGCTCTGTCTCAAAAAAACCAAAAAGCCAAAACAACAATAACAAAAAAAGAACTGTCTTTTGTGACAAGTTCTCACTATGCAGACCAGGCTGGCCTTGAACCTTCTGCCTCCCGAGAGCGGAGATTAAAGGATTAAAGGCTTTAGCTGTCTCAAGCTTTTACTCCTAAAAGATCCAGCTTTCACTGGGCATGGTCAGGCACTCAGTTAATCCCAGAACTGGAGAAAACCAGCCTGATTTACATAGTGAGATCTTGTCTCAAAAACAAAAACAATATAAAAAAGAAAAAAGGTGAGCCCCAACTCCGAAAGTTTCTTCCTATGATAAATTACACACAGAGAAATAACCATATATGTGATGTAACCTGCCTTTTGAAAGTGACAAGTATGTACTCTGAGGGCTATTAGGGCATATTTTAGGTCATATTAGTCTGATCTATCTTGTTGCAAAGATGATTAGTTAGGGTAACCCTGTCCCACCTCTTCCAGTCTACTCTGTTCCACCAGACTTACTGTTGCCAGTGTGTATAGATGTCCAGAAGGGAGATAGGTTGAGTCAGGAAACTCTTCTGTAGAGAAATAATAGAAACCTTAAATAAGTATCCATCCCAATAGGTATCCTCCCTGGGACTGAAACAGGTACTTCAGAAAATGATGTTTGCTCTTAGATGTTTATTCAGCATTGCCAACACCACTGAAAACCTTCCAGAGTCAAGAAGGCCAAACAGTTTCAATTACAAACCTTTCAGCAGGATATAATGGTAAGAGGTACCTTCGAGAGGTGGAAATGTAAACAGTCCAAACTAGCATTACCCAGCATTCCTAGCAGTCCAGAGATGGAGGCCCTATGACAGAGTGTTCCCTACCCAACCTCTTCAATGGTTTTCAAAAGCCTGGCTAGTCAATCTTCCCCAAATACAAGAGAGCCCAAATCCTGAAGGCTTCTAGGCAGTTATCTGGAAAGAGACTAAATCCAAAGAGTACCTTTTTTTTTTTTTTTTTTCTAAAAAGTTTTCCAAGACAGGGCTTCTCTGTTTAATTGACCTGCCCTGTCTGTCCTGGAACCCCCTCTGAAGACCAGGATGGCCTCAAACTCACCAAGATCTGTCTGCCTATGTCCTTGAGTGCTGGGATCAAAAAGCAAAGGCATATACCACCACTGTCTATCTGGTGGGTGCACGGGTCTTAGTTAAAACAGGAAAAGTTGTGAGGCCTAGGCTAAGGACACAATATGTGAACACCGAGACTAAACAGCCAAAGTGCTCCAATGGGAGGCAAAAGGGCCATATGCAGAGGAAAAAATTAAGTCCACACTCAGGCAGATTGGCCTAGTCTGGAAGGGCTCCTACTCACTGGCTGAACTCATCTAATATCCCTGCGAACTCTAGGATCCTTCTTCACAGCTCAGGAAATGTAAGATGGGAAGGGCTGCCGTCATTCTGAAGGGCACCAAACACGTAAGTCAGTCAGTTTCACTCTGCCCCACCTCAGGCCCAGTCATAATAAAGTAAGCCTAGCCACAATTCCTAACAGGGCTTTGCCATCCCTGTTACTGAAATGTTCTCTCCCTTAGCAACCACACAGCTCACCTCTTTATTTCCTTCTAGTCTCCACTCCAATGCCTTGGCCATAAGCCCTCTCTGACCACCTTAGTGGTAACCCGAGTCTGACATCCCATATCCTCCTTGTTTGCCTCATTGTGGAACCAGCACCTACCACCAACTAGACAGGCTGACTAACCCAGCAGCTGATTCTTGTGCTTTTGGTTGCTCTGGCACATGAATGACTATGGTGGGCACTATGTCCCTCTTGCCCTATCTGTTAAGTTATACAGTTGGAGTATGGAAGGGGCACCCAGGTCCAGGAAGGTTAGGGAAGCCTCAGTTAACATCTTAGGGTCCAGCAGCCTTCGGTTCTGAGTTAGTTTGTTTCTGAGAATATGCAAAGAAAAAAAAATAAGTCCACACTCAAACAGATGGCCTAGAGTCTGGGATCTCACAATGTAGCCCTTGCTGGAATTGAACCCACAATGCAGACCAGGCTAGCCTTGAAGTCACAACAGATGCACCCGCCTCTAACTCTGGAGAGCTGGGATGAAAGACCACCACATCCAGTGGTCCTGCAGTTTTTGCTGTAGCCAAAGTGGTATTGACTAAGAAGTCAAAATCCATCTCACCAGTGATTACCACTGCTCTGAGAAGTACCCATGGATCATTCCAGCCCATCTGCTTTGCCCCCATCTCCCTGGGAGACTCCATAGTCATGCAATTCAAACTTTAGCAAACTTTCCGGTGACTAGGGCACTCAGAAGCTCCACTCCAACCTCAGCGCATCAAGGACTCTAGCCATCTATCTCCTCCGAGCTCTCAAATTGACTATTACATCTATAGGAAAGCAGTCCTAGATAGTCCCACCTAGATTCTGCCACCCATGTTTTAGAATCTCAAATCTCCCCTTCTACAGCTTAATACAATGTACAGTCACTTCTGTGATTGTTTGGCACCCTCTACTAACTAGGCTGTGAGATGGACAGAGGGGCCTAAGACAGGTGCTCTCCATCTCATCGTCTGCGCCTCAGGACCACATTACAAGTTGCCAAGTCAAAGAATTTTGAAAATTACTGCACCACGAGTTCGAGCCTTGTCATACCCTAGGACAGTCAAGGGTTGGCTCGCCCCGCGTTCCAGACCATCAACTAAAGGGGGGCTTCCTCTCTGCGTTCCCAACATGAGTGGTGACAATCCACTCCGAAACCAGCTGCTAGCTAGGTGCTCTAGGAAAACTGCAAAGAGCCACGTGGCCTGAGACTTGGGAAACTTAAACCTGCGGTTACCAGGAACCAGGGCGGGAATTACAAAGCTGCACGCCTCGGATCAGAGGTTCCGGCCCGCCCACTGAACGGCTGAGGAAACTGAGCCCGGGGGATGGCTGGAAATCGCAAGGGGTAGAGCAGAACTTAAGGCTCTCCCTGCACCCCCTGGTCCGCATCCCAGACTCAGGCTGCGGGTCTCCCGGGAAGGGCTCGGACTACTGCTCTCTTGATCTTGCTCTCGGCCCTCCGACACTTACCTGGCCGCTCTGCTCCTTCACTTCCCGCGCCGCGCGGACGTAGCCAGCCTGCAGCAGATGATGGTAGATGAGAGGAAGCAGCTCCCGCCGCTTCCTGGCCTCGGCCATGCCAGAGAACCGGCCGGCCTATTCACGTGCACGCCCCCTCGCCCCCCGCCAGCCTCTTCCCTCGCGCCCTAGGACCTCATGTTCCTCACTTCCGGCCTTGCGTCACCCAGCCGCGCGGCGCGCTGGGAAGTGTAGTCTTGCAGCTGGAGTGGGCCATCCTGTCCGAGAGGGCGGAGTCATGAAGGTTTCTCAGCTCTGCCATTGGCTAGAAGGCGTGGCCTGATCTGAACCCGCCCTCAGGACGGCCATCATAAAAAGGCCTTCTTTCTTTTATTCTGGTGTATTTCTTGCAAGGGTTTAGTGTCCGGGTTTTATGATACCTGCACCGTCTTTATTCATCTTCAAACTGCCTGATCACTGGCCCCAGCTTCTAATTACTCATTCATTTCTTACAGTGTTTAGGACCCGTGAACCAAGCATCAACTGTGATTAGTGTGTTGAATCGCTAAATAAATCCTTACCTGAGTCCCATATGCTAGGCTAGCACCTGGCTAGGCTGGGGGCAGGAAAAGACAAACAAAATAAAAAGTTGACCTTAAAGATTACCCAGGCGGGAGATACAGTGGATAACCTGACAATTATAGTTCAGATGTCTGGTGTATCTTGTCAGAGAAGGTAGAGCCCGTGGAAACATGGGGGGAGGGACACCCAGCACCAGAGACACATATCTGGAGCTCAATCTGTAGGCCAGGCTGACCTCGAATTTACAGAGATCCTCCTGCCTCTGCCTCCTGAGTGTTGAGATTAAAGGCTTGCACGCCCACTGCTCAGCAACAGCAGAAACTTTTGAGGACTAAGGATAAGCCGAGTACTGCATGAGTCTGAATGTGAGGAACCCCCTTTGGTGTTTGGTAAGGGAACCCCAAACAGAACTCTGTACTAGAAGGCTGTGGAGTTGTGAAGAAGACTGCCCAGAATACCGCGGGATGGAGAAGCAGGTTTTATAGCGCCTTTCTTCCAGCAAAGTTCTGACATGCTCTAAGGAGAACATAAAACTAGATATAGGGAAAAGTGGCCAGCCAAAGAAACATACCCTAGCTCTGAAATCAGAACCAGTGAAAGAAAACCTACCCCAACTATGGACTCAGAGCCTGTGAAAGAAAGGCAACTTAGTTCTGAACCCAGAGCCAGTGAAATAAATCCACCCTGCGTCTAAGACCTGAGCCAGTGAAAGAGTCACTTTATTCCTGAACACAGAAACAAAAAGAAATGTGCCCTGATTCTGAAACCAGCACCAAAGAAACACACTTTGGCCCTAGAATCAGAGCTAGTGAAAGAAACATTTTGACCCTGAAACCAAAACCAAATCTGGGATTGAAATATTTGACTAATCTCAACCCCGGAAGTCTTCTCTTTGGGAAGCTCCACCCCTAAGAAGCCCTACATAAAGCCTGCACTCACAGGCCTTTCCCAGCTGTCTTCTTCCACCCCAGGCTGAGGCAGCCACTCTCCTGGACATTTCCCTCCCAATAGATCTCTTGAGTGAGGGTTGGGTGACAACCTTCTTCTTTAGCAACAGAGCCTGCCTGGATAGCCCAGGAAACCTTCCCTAGCAGAGCATGGTTGTTACACTCCCTGAACAGAGATCAGCCGAGGGAAAGTGAAACTGTAAATAACTCTTTGGCTGAGGAAGACTTCCCCCAGCAGAGCTGAGCTGTTACACTCTGGGAAACCAGAGAAGGACTATAAGCTAGGAAGGCCTTCCCTGCAGGAGCAGAGTTGTTAACATTGAGAAAGCCTTTCCCTGAAGCAGGACAGTAAACTGCTACCTATGCTTACTGTGTGGCCTGTGGTGTTCATTGGCTCCCGAATGCCTGAATACTTTTCCATCTGTCCTGTACAAACACCTACACTAGATGCTGGTAGTTGGATCATGCCTTTAATCCTAGCCCTCAGGAGGCAGATCTCTGAGTTTGAGACCAGCTTGGTCTACAGAGCAAGCTCTAGGACAGACAGGGCTACACAGAGAAACCCTGTCTCAAAGAAAGCAAGCAAATAAAGAACTCCAGTGTGGGCTGCTGTGTTTGATGAAGGGACACTGACAAGGAGAGAATTGGAGTGGCTTGGGCAGATTTGAAGCAGCTGTTCTTAATTTCATGGACTGTTTAGAAATCTGCTAATAGCTTTCACTGTAGGAATGCTATATGGGTCAACATACATTTCCACCCAAATTCAGAACCCACATAAGCATGTATGATGATTACTCTTAAGTGATGACTGGACTTTAGAATTACCTAAGAGATACTCCCGTGGGCATGTCTGGTAAAGTGAGTCTGGGTAGGGCACCCAGACCGAAAGCCTGACAAAGGCCTGCCTGAAATTTTCCTGACCTGCTGACATGTAACTGAAAATTCCTGCCGCCTTACCTTTCCTGCCATGGTGGGCTGTGTCCTGTGAATGGTGAACCCCTCCCCCCAAAAAATATCTTTCCAATTTAGGTTGCTTCTTGCCAGATATTTGGTCACAGGAACAAGAAGAGTGACAAGTACCCATTCTAGGAAGAAGCACAAGAGTGAATGTAGTGTGTGAGGAAGCAGACCATTCGGACACTGAGCAAATATTTATTCAATACCTGCTATTGGAGACCAAATAGTCTGTACTCCTACAGAGCTTACAAGGCTAATGAGGCAAGCGCATGCTAAACAAATAACCATAACATACGCTGAAGTGGGGAGGGGGGATCCTTTTCCTTGGGAATGGTATAGTTTGAAAGCCACACTGAAGTCACATTCTCTGGGTTTAAATTTGGGCTTTGTTTCTTATTAAGTGGATGTGGCAAGTTCTATAGCTTCTCTGTGCCTTAGTTAATATGTGAAGTGGAGATAATTATCATTCTCATCTCATTGGTTATGATCTAGAATAGAGTTCTAAGCAGAAATGTTTAGAAAGGCCCTTAACAACAGCAAGGGATTTCAGGAATATGGAGTGGTGGGGAGTGCTCTGAGATGCCAGAGGAGAAGGACATGGACCACACTTGGTCAGATTAGCGTCATGGAAGATGACTCAGGAAGTGCTGCATGAAGAACAGGGAAGGCTGTGGAGATGCTTGGATGTTGGGGAGTTTTGTGTGGAGAGAAGAAAAGTGTGTGTGTGTGTGTGTGTGTGTGTGTGTGTGTGTGTGTGTGTGTGTGTGTGTTTGAGGAGGTGTGTTTTGAGTTGGAAGAGATCTAAGTTGGTTTAAAAACTGATGCAGACCCAGGGGAGAGAGATGCGAGAAACATTTTAGATGGAAAAGCTGGGGGAAGAACTGGGAAGTGATGTTTGAGGGCATGTGGGAAGGAGGGATCGGGGTGTGGGTGGAGGGTTGGTCTGAGAGAGGGGGAGGGAGGATCTCAATAGAACCCCAAAGCTGGAGCCTGGAGAGAATGGGTGCACATGTGGATGTAGGTCTGTGGTGGGATATTAAGGGAGATTTCATCCTGAGCTTCTATTTTTCTCTTTGAAGTGGGAGGTGAGGTCTGCAGAGAGTGGAGAAGAGGTGGTAAGGTGTTGGAGGGAGGGAGCGTCAAGCAACTTACCCACAAAATCCTTAGTAGCCTTCTAGATTTGATGACCCAATTGGGCTGATAGTGGCCAGTGTGTTGTGTCCTAGCCTGCCTTGCTGAACAATTTCTGTGCCCGGAGCTCATCTGCCCAGATGCAGGCAAGAAAGCCCTCAGGACTTTATCCAGGACTAGGGTTTCTTTATCCAGGACTAGGGTTTTATAAAATGGCCAGGAAAAAGAAAAAAGGTTTGGGAATCTAAGGTGCTTCCAAAAGACTGCAGTGCTCTAGGAACTAAGCTGATGGGGAAGGATGTGAAGGGTCAGTTTTTAGGGGTTCAGCTTTCAGAGACTAGGGCCACCTTAGTTCTGGGGAACTAGAGACTGGGACCTGAGAAAGCTGGTAGATGGATGAGTGATGAGCTTGGGATTCTGCTTGCACATCTGGTTGTGCGATGAGCATGAAGGACAAGCAGACAGGATGCAAACACTTGTACTATTTCTTACTACCCTCTCCTCACAAGTTTCTCCTCCCCCCAGGGCATTCTCACAGGGCAAAACACCACTGAAAGGACCTTGGGATGTTGTATGACCACAAGGACCTGCCCCCAGCTGGGTGGCTATGCTCAGTACACTCTGGTCAGTAGTAACAAGCACCTTGAGAAGAAGTCAGGGGGTGCCTTCTACAGGAGTGTGAGCAGAGAAGGAGGCGACTGTGTATCCCCAGCTGACCCTGGAAAGAATGGAGAGCTAGTATTAAATTAAAAAGCCAAACCCACACTGAACCAGGACACTCTAATACCCCAGTCTGGCGGCAGGTTGTTTTGCTTTGTTCCTAATAAAATTCATTGTCAGAAGCCTCTTTGGTGGATGATTTCTTTATTTCCTGGATTTTCTAAATCATATCCTTCAGTGAATTGCCTGGGGACCCAAGCACAAAATTAAAACCCATAATATATAACATGGCAACAGTTAAGGCAGAAAGCAAACAAAGATGTGTATTAAAACATTAGCCTTGAAGCCTTTCTCTACCAGTTAGGAAAAGTTGACTTTGTTCATGGAGGAAACTAGAAGCTTCCAGAGCACTCAACTTAAGTGTCCTTGGGCAAAGCAGACTCTTTTAGTCACCTCAGATTCCCAGGCAGGTCAGGAAAAGGAGGGGAAAAAAATGGACTGAAGGGATGGCTCAGTCTTAAGAGCATTCACTGCTCTTGCAAAGGACAAGTGTTTGAGCCGCGGCATCTACATCCGCTAGCTCATAACTGCCTGTAATTTTAGCTCCAGAGAAACCAATAACAACCTCTTCGGGCCTTCTTGGGCACCTCCACTCATGGACACATACCCACACACATATGTACATAATTTAAAATAATACTAATTGTTTAATTTTTAACTAATTGTTAGTTTATTAATTAATTTGAGACAAGGTCTCACTGTATAGCACTGGCTATCCTGGGACTAACTCTGTAGACCAGGTTGGCCTCAAACTCACGGAGATCTGCCTGTCTTTGTGTTCAAGTGCTGGGATTAAAAACATGCACCCCGATGCCTAGCATAATATTTTTTTCTTTTAAAGAAGAAAAAACAACAGAAAGGAAGAAAGTTCATTTAGGGTAGGACTCTCTACACTGTTCCCAGCAGGAATAGTTCTGCTGCATGGCAGGAGTGGGGATGGGATGGCATGGGTAGACATAGGGTTGGGAGGTAGCAGGACCAGAGACCACTAAATACTTTTATGGCTAAGTTCTGCTGTGTGGCCTTAGGCCAGTCTCTTGTCTTCTCTGGTCCTCTGAAATGATATTGTGTTAAATGGATATGTGAACAAAGGCTGTTCTAGCACTGAAGAGCCTATCTGGAAAGGTTGCTTCTGTCATTACGCCAACTCAAAAGGTAGTCCCCCTGTGGTGATATATACTTAATAAGACCAGTCTGGAATATCAGAGAACAGATCCACCCATAGTCAAATGGGAGGGTAAGAGAAAGATCTCTGGAGTTATGGATTAAAGGCGTGAGTTATTACTCTTTGACCCTCCTGGCTTGACTGTGGGTGATTCTGTTCTCTGATATTCCAGACTGGTTTTATTAAATATATAATATGTCACTACAGCCCTCTTTCTCTGTCTTCCGGGTTCTCTCTGCCTCAAGTCACTTTGGCATGTAGTTTTCCCAGCTCCTTCTCTCACAGAACTGTAATTTCTGTTTGTTGTTCTTCAATACAGAGAAAGCGTTTGAAGGTCATTAAGTTGTTACAAAAGTAGCAGGTTAAGCAACTCCAAGACGTATCTAAGACAGTTCAGTTACATCTTTAACTCCTTTCCCAACGACCCCCCCCCCCACCCTCCCAGGCTGCATTAGGCTATAGCATCCCTGGACACACAGCCTCACTTTGACTTGAGTGTTCTTTCTCTCCTTCCCTCCCACCCTTTTATTCCTTAGGGAGTTCACAGCATACGAAGAATCCCGTGGCTCTCTTTCACTTAACAATAACATGTTAGATCCATTTCTTCTGACACTGAGGTCTGAATAGGCTCGGATGTGAATTCAAAATGGGAGCTAGACCTCCAGACTGATAAGCACTTATCAATTTAGTACTTCTGAAAACATCTGAACTGGTTACCAGCCCTGCTAGTGGATGAGGAAATAGAGACTTTGAGGGGGGGGGGGGAGCATGATACATGGCAGGATCTGGGCAGCTGCCAGATGTCATGGCCTCTTACTATGACCCACGCTGGACCGTGGGCATAGATGATGGAAGCAGAGTACAGGCTGTATGATTAACTGAAAAATGAGCTACAAGAAGTACATGCTTATAGAATAAAGTCTTTGGGTTTTTTTTTTTTTTTTTCAGACGTGATTTCTCTGTGTAGTTCTGACTGTCCTAGAACTCACTCTGTAGACCAGGCTGGCCTTGAACTCATAGAGATCCACCTGCCTCTGTCTGTCATGGGTTGGGGTTAAAGGTGTGTGATACCATTGACAGGCTTGGACTGAAGTCTTAATCCTGCAGGGCAACAGATAGACAGATATTCTATTTTAATAGGTAGATCCTATTTAATTCCCCAGAGCAAGGTCTCCTCAACATGATTCCTTCCTTCCTTCCTTCCTTCCTTCCTTCCTTCCTTCCTTCCTTCCTTCCTTCCTTCCTTCCTGCTTCTTCCTCTCTCTCTCTCTCTCTTTCTCCCTCCCTCCCTCTCTCTCTCTCTTTCTCTCTCTCTCTCTCTCTCTCTCTCTCTCTCTCTCTCTCTCTCTCTCTCTCTCTCTCTCTCTCTCTCTCGTGTGTTGTGTGGTTTCCCTTTGAAGATCATCAGAAAGTTCCATGGAGAGCACCTAGCTAGCTCCATCCTTTTACAGTTAAGGAAACAGGCCTACTGACAGGAAGTGACTGGGCAAAGTCCTCGACAGGTAAGGAGTAGAGGTAGACCAGTTGGCCTTTTCCCCCTGAGCTGTTATTTTTCTGGTCTCCCTTCCTGATGTTCTTCCTCTTCTTCCCTCCCCTTCTCCATACAAATGGCCTCACAGCACATCTCTGCTTATCAGACTTCCTCAGTGGAGCCATTGACCACAGACTCAGGTCCCAGCTGCTGTTTCTTTGTAGAAACAGGGTCAATCTTGATGTGTAGCCAAGGATAATCATGGGCTACTGATTCTCCTGCCTCTACTTCCTAGGATTAGAGGCATGTGGCAATTTATTTAGTGTGTGTGTGTGTGTGTGTGTGTGTGTGTGTGTGTGAGAGAGAGAGAGAGAGAGAGAGAGAGAGAGAGAGAGAGAGAGAGAGAGAGAGAGAGAGAGAAAGAGAGAGCACCTCATGTGTATGTTAGAGAACAATAACTTAGGAAGTGATTTTCCTTCCACCTTGTAGGTTCTGGGTATTAATCTCGGGTCCTCAAGCTTGGCAGTAACTGCCCTTACCTTCTGAGTCATATTGCCAGACCAAAGTCCCAGCTGCTTCTGCTTCTCTTCCTCCCTTTCCCCTCCTTCCTCCCTCCTGCTCCCTCCTCCCCTTTCTCTTTCCTCCTTCTTCTGATTTTTGAATATGTGCATATTTGTGCAGTGGTCTGATTGTTCACGTGGGTGCAGTGCCCAAAAAGGCCAGAAGAGGACGTCAGATACCCTAGAGCTAGAGTTATAGGCAGTTGGGAGCTGTATGATGTGGGTGCGGGGAGCTAATCTCGGGCCCTCTGTAAGAGCAATGCGTGCTTGTAGCCACCTGAGCCATATCTCCAGCTGGGTCCTAGCTTCTTAATAGTTACTCTCTGGTATGTGTCTTCCTGACTGAACCAGAACCCAAATCCTGAGAACATTTTGTTCTCAGAACATCTCACTTCCTTCACCCCATTTGGGGAGAATTGCCATTTTCCTTTTCAAAGTCACACTGTTTCTTCTTTCTGCTTCGAAGCCAAATGCAAATGTCACTTCTTCCACAGTGTTTTCTCTCAGGCCCCCCAAGCTTCCCACCTTGGCCAGTCATCTCTGCCTGGTCAGGAGTGGAGGCCTCTTCCTCCAGGTGCTCCTTTCCAGACGCATGCTATGAAAGGACCAGCCAGGAGGGGGCAGTACCCAGCCAAAGAAAGGTCTTTGAAAGGTCAAGGTCACTAGGGTTGGCCTGGTCATCTGCCCAGTTGAGAAGGTTGTAGATATACTAGGTTCAACCCGAAGGCTATGACCTCTGGTAAACTGGGTCTCCTCCCTTGGACCTTGGTTTGTTTGCATCTCTGTGCAGTGACTAGGTTGGGCTTGTTCAGTGTTTTTGAAAGCTTGGAATACACAATGTGGTTTCAGAAGAGAAATAGATGGACATATTTAAATGGAAGTCATTATGTATTTAATGCGTATTAGACAAAAAAAGAATCAGCACATCAAACCTGTTATTTTGCAGATATTATTGCTTAGGATGGGGCTAAATAGGCATTCAAGTTAAAAAAATAAAAAAAACCCAGTGATTCAATACAAAAGAAAGTACCAATTAAATAATAGTGCAGATGGAAAGGCAGCAGTGAATGGCTTCGATCATCATGGGTCTGCCTTCAGCTTCTGGATACTGTGATCCACAGGGACTCATCTGCAGGGATGCTTGTCTTTGGTAGGAGTTGAAGATGGGGAAGGAGTTGCCTGAGGAGCTAAGATGCTGGTCTTGGTGTAGAAGGGTAGGAGCTTAGCAGCTGAACCTGCTGTGTTCCCAGCCCAGACCCTCCTCCACCTGTGTGTGCAGAGGGCTGAGTGTGAGCTCCCTCCGCCTTCTTTCTCAGCTTCCCTGCGGTTACCAGGGAGTGGGAGGCTCAAGGGCTGCATTCTGGAAGCTCATCTGCTCCCTCATTCTCCCTCAGCACCCTGCTTGGCATAAGCTATTCAGGGTGATGATTAACAGAGCTGCTGAAAAGCACTGGGGCCGAGGAGAGGAAACAGGTAGACAGTATTTCCTGAATGCATGCACATCCAACCTGGAGCGGCTGTCTGATGATTCCCAAGCTTGGCTGTTGAGTGGAATCACGGAGCTACGCAGTGGAAATGCAATTTCAAAGTTCCAACACAGCGATTCTGATCCTGGGCCTCCTGCATCTGTATTTTTAGCAGCTCCCTAGGTAATTTGGAGGCTTCTGGGTTTGGAACTACTACAATCATCAGCATCTCTCTCACGTACAAGAAGAGGACCAGAGAGGTTGTGTGATTTATTGAACCCAGCAAGTCAATGGTAGTTACCCAGACACAGAGCATTCTACTGGTTAATAGAGTTTATTTCTGTTTCCTGGTATCTGGGCTGGTCAAGGACTTTCTCAGCCATCTGCTGAAGAGGCCAGAGGGGTAGTGAGAAATGGTGATGGGGAAGGGTGTCTGTGGGGGTACCAGTAGAGACAGTGGCTAAGTGGTATAGCTTCCTCATAGTGGCTGCCAGCCCACCAAAGACAAGGGTCGGTGTATCAGCGTATGTATCTCACTCAGGACTGGGTTTCACATGGAATTTTTACAGTATAGAATTCAGACTAATAAACAGGTGGCAAATTATAGGAGAATTTCTTTCTTCCCTTCTCCCTTCCTTCTTTCTTCCTCTCTGTTTTTTTTTATTTGTTGTTTTTCTTTTGCTTTGTTTGTTTGAGACAGGGTCTCACTATGTATCTCTGGCTATTCTGGAACTGACCATGTAGACCAGGATAGCCTGATCCATTCACCTCTGCCTCCCGAGTGCTGGGATAAAAGGTGTGAGCCACCACAGCCAGCCCTAGAGAGGATCCTTCTAACAATGATCAGTGGCCCAGAAGACACTTAACCTTACGACAATTGTCCAGATTCCTGCTGCATCTTAAGTCATGAGATATTTGACATATTTTGAACAAAAAAATAGTAGCAGGAAGGTCACCTGACAAACCCCCATGGTGCAGATTATTAAAAAGAGATGTTAAAGGTTACTAGGACCTTCTTGCTCATTCCTTCTCTTTTGCCTAGAGAGGCTTGCTGGCTCCTTTCTCTGAGGGTGAAGGAATCATTCCTGTAGGTGGATTCACACCTATACTGCTATAAGTGTGGTCATGAAGCATAGATAGTATTGCTTTCAGATTATTTGCAGTTTTTTTATAAATGATATAATACAGCCTTCTCATTTTCACCCCACATTATATTTAAAAATTATCTGTGGTGATGTACAGAGCTCCAGCAAATTAATTATTCCCAGTATCCAGTTGATAACATTGTATGTGAGCCACAGTTTATTAATCCATTCTCCTATGTGTGAGCATTGAAGTAATTTTTAATTTCCCACAATGAAAACCACCTCTTTGTGATACTCCCTATGTGTCTTGCATGGGCCTGGAGAGGACTTTATGTGAATGTCTTGGGCTCATCCATATGGTCCAGCTGCTTCTGCTGCCATTTGACAGGTTTCAAACAGTTTGGCACTCTGATGAGGCCAAATGATTGTGATTCTTGTTGGGTTTTATTTTTTTAAAACAGGATTTCCTGTAGTTCAGGCTCTGAAATCCCCACCTTTACCTTCCAAGCATTGAGATGACAGATGTGGTTCTCATTCCTTCCTTCACTCACTCACTCATTCATTCATTCATTCACTCACTCACTCATTCATTCATTCATTCAAGTTTTTGTTGTTTTGTTTGTTTGTTTTTTGAGACAGGGTTTAGACTGGCCTCAGACTCACAGAGATCCACCTGCCTCTGCTTCCCAAACACCACTCTGCCTGTCTGTGCGGTCACGCCTATAATTCCAGCACCCAAGAGGCAGAAGCAGGCAGATCTGGGTGAATTCAAGGCCAGCCTGGTCTACATAGGGAGTCTAGTACAGCCAGGACTGTGTAGAGAGCTCTGTGAGAAATAAAGAAAAGAAAGAAAGAGGAAGGGAAGAAGGAAGAAAAGGACTTATGTATTCCTGCCTGACCTTGAACTTTTGTTACTGGGCTGTATCCCCATGCCTGTCATGTTACTAGTTTCTCTGTGTAGTCCTGGCTGTTCTAGAACTTGCTCTGCAGAACAGAGAGGCCTTAAACTCAGAGATCCTGTCTGCCTCTGCCTTCTGAGTGCTGGGATTAAAAGGGTGTGTCACCATTACCCAGTTATTACTAGTTTTTATGCACAAAGCATTAGTGTCTTCTAAAAAAAAAAAAAATCTTGGAACTGGAGTTATAGATTCTTGTGAATTGCTATGTGGCTTCTAGGAATTGAATCTGGGTCCTCTGGAAGAGCAACTAGTGTTTTGAACTACTGAGCCATCTCTTTAGCCCCATGAATGTCTTCTTTTGTGATGTGAGACACTGTGAGGCTCACAAAGCTGAGGGCATTTGGCAGTCTTAGTTAGGAGCGAAGCAGGGTGAGTTTAGATAGGCAAGTTAGCTTAGGTGAACTGTGTTTCCTCTGGGCAAAAATCCCCCAGGTCCCAAGAGTGCTAAAGGCTGTAAAAGGAGATTGAAGGAACTCTGACACCTCCACAGAAATCAGGGTTCACATAGCCTTGAGAGAAGCTGCCACCTGAGAGCCATCCAGTACATCCCCATCCTGACTGGCCGTAAAGGGTCCATGGGTCCCTCCAGAACTCAGTTCAGGAGATACAGACCTGTTTGGACAGGCATTGGTGACCTCTCTGGAAAGCAAGGGAGGAAGAAGGGTGTGCTCATGACCTCTACACAACCCACATGCTCAAGCTGCTTGATCACCTGTGGTGGCACTCTTGGGAGTATCAGGTGGCTCCAAGGAAAATATTTGTCTGGGGAAAAAAATAACACACATGCCTGGTCACATTCATTCTCATCCATCCTTATCCGAACCTAAGAAGTAGTTCATTCTGGGGACAGTTCACACAGTATTTGGGCAGGAACAAGCAGGCGATCTGGTAGCTAGTAGGCTCTAGGGTCAGCAGCCTCCTGGACAATGTTACAGAACCCATGGTCAATAGGTTTACTGTCCCCACTACCTCTGAGTGGCTAACCTACTCAAGGACCAGAATGCTTCATGGTAGTGAGGAAAGTTGCTTATAATGGAAGCTTGTGTCTGGAGTGGATAATATCTGTGTACAAATGGGTGCAGAGAAGAATGACCTCCCGCCTCTCATGTGGTCCCTTAGCCCCCAACAGAAAGCAGTGTTGCCAGAGATTTTTGTCTATGTACATATATAACATCAATGGGGAGCATTATAGATCCATGATAAACCTTGCTTATTTTTCCCTTCTTGTCTTTTCTGAATTTAGTAACTGGAATACAATAGGCATCAGGAAATGAAGAATGGATGAGTGGATGGAATGCCTGATGCCCATCTAGGTTTAAGTTCTTATACTCTGGATTTCTAGACTCATGCCTGACCTCCAGAGATTCTTCGTCTTTCAGCATGTCACTATAGAGGGATGAATCCAGGCCTTCTTGACCCTGGCATGGAGCCATAACAGGGGAACTAAGAGCCAGGCAGCTGAACAGCTTAATTGTCATTTCCACCAGCGATGGTTACCAGGGAAACTTGAAAACTGTTAGATTGAGGAGGGGCTTTTGGGCGATTTGAAGCTGCAAGACAATATCAGAACGAGGAGGGGCAGCTTCCCATAAGTCCTTCAGTGATAATCTGAAACAATTAGGTATTATATTTTTGGATCATTTTGACAATCTTCCTTATGCATAAAACATCCTTTGGCCATGTGATGTGGAAATTATGTTGGTGTTTGTATTACAATCACATTAGCACCAGAGAGAGTCTGCAATGGACAGAGCCCCCCAGTAAACTGAGATTTTTATGCTAATCAAATTGAGCAAGTTCCTGTGTGTGTGTGACTGTGTGTGAGTGTATGTGAGTGTGTGTTTGTGTGTGTGTGTGTGTGTGTGTGTGTGTGTAGAGTGTATGTACATATATGTATGCATCTCTGCTAATGTGTGCAGAGGCCAGAGGTTATCTCTTTTCACGTTACTTCCTCGAGAGAGTGTTTTCCCTGAACCCAGGGCTGTCTCTTTGTCTTGTTTTTTTCCCTAGACAGCTTTGCAGCCAGCAAGCTCCGCTGATTCTTTTGTCTCTGCTCCTCACATCAATGCAAGACCATGCCAGGCTTGTGACCTGAGTGCGGGTTGCAAGACAAACCACAGTGGTACCCCTCTAGCCAGGTTCTTCTTAGTGGATGTGTAGCAATGTAAAATTATGCATGCTAATGGGTTACATGGAGTAGGTACTCAGGTTTGGATCTAAGATCTTTAAGATACTTGAACATGCTTTGAGAGAACTCTTCAAAGAGAGCTTTTCTAAGGCTCCTGTAAATTATCAAGTTGAGAAATCCCAGTGAAGATGAGAGACCCCAAGCAAGAGCAGGAGTCTGGATTACAGTCCTTTTTCTTCTTCCTTTCTCTTGGGTCACTGGGACTCCACTGTCTTTTCTGCTTTAATTTCTTTACCAAGAAAATAGGGCTTGCTAGGGGGTGTATATGTTTACCCCAGCACTTGGAAGGCAGGCGTAGGCAGATTTCTGTGAGTTTTAGGACAGCCTAGTCTACAAAGTGAGAACCTGTGCAGTGGTTTGAATAAGAAAGGCCACTGCAGACTTACATATTTGAATGCCTAGTAACCAGAAAATGGAAGTATTTGAAAGATTAGAAGGATTAGGAGGTGTGGCCTTGTTGGAGGAAGTGTGTCATTTAGAGGTTGGCTTTGAGGTTTTAAAAACCCACCTCTCTCTCTTTCTCTCTCTCTCTCTCTCTCTCTCTCTCTCTCTCTCTCTCTCTCTCTCTCTCTCTCTGCCTGTGGATCAGGATGTAGCCTTCAGCTACTTCCACATTGTGATAACTGACTCACCCTCTGAAACAGTAAGCAAATCCCCAATTAAGTGGGTTTTTGTTGTTGTTTTTTTTTAAGAGTTGTCTTGGTCATGGTGTCTCTTCACCACAATAGAATAGTGACTAAGACACCCTGTTTCAGCAGTAACAAAAAACAAAACAGGGTTCCAATTGCCTTCAGCCCAGGATATCATGAATGTAAAATGAAGTAATAGACGCGAAAGTTGGCTTTATCAATATGTTTAGCTCTCTCATTTTTTAAATGTGAAGAAGGAGCCTTGAGGACTGGGGACTGAAGAGTTGGCTCAGAGGTTAAAAGCACTGGTTGTCCTCCCAGAGGTCCTGAGTTTGATTCCCAGCAACTACTTGGTGGCTCACAACCATCTTGCATGAGATCTGGCTCTCTCTTCTGGTGTGCTGGCAGACCTCTGTAGACATAATAAATAAATCTTTAAAAAGAACATCTTAAAGGGGAGGGGGTGGAGAGAGGAACTGACATTTCCACCACCATCATCACTCAGGCATCTTGTCCTCTGCTACCAGGGCCAGTAGGTTACTAGCAGTAATGCTGAATTCTAATTCTGGAAAATATAAGAATAGCAACTCAGGAAGAGCTTGTCAGCATTTGGGCAAACATTATATTTTTATTTGTTAAAGTGATTAAATTAGCAAAGCCAAGCAAATAAACGAGCACACTGCATTTCTCACAACCATCCCTCCCTTCTAAGAGCAAAAATAAACTTGTTCTGGGGTGAAAGGTCAAGTAAGAGGCACATAGTATCAAGACACCCAAGTCCTTCAGTACCTGGGCTCTATTTTGCTACACAGAAGGGCCACTTTATTGCGGTGTATAGTTACTTGGGACTGTGGCTTCATAGTGTGGGGGGGTCACCTAAGATAACACAGGGACTCTGGAAAGCAGGGGCCGTGTCTGGTCACTGCCATTTCTCACAAGTTCATCTCTGTGTTTTTCAAATACATCTGAACCAAGAACAAAATGGAAAATTAATGAAGTCATATTCTTTGCACTTAAATATCTAGAATAGTGACACATCCAGAAGTCCAAAGTGGGAGGGTTGAGAGTTTGAGGCCAGCCCTACATTTGCCCAAATGCTATGTAGTAAATCCTCAATTATCCTGAGTGACATAGCAAGACCCTGTGGAAAAACAACAAACAGATTTGGAAGGATCTCAGAGAAGGTGCATTTCTCAAGTCATGTCAGGGAACTTGGGGTCAAAGTGACTCCTGGTCCAGACTACAGGAGTCAGGAAGGAGCCACCCTGAAGCCACAGTTGGCCTCAGGAGACTGGTGGCCTTTTTTGTTGAATCCTCCGTGGGTCAGTCTCTGCGCTACTTGCTGGGGGTCCCAAGTAGGAACAGTTGTGAATCCCAAGAACGCACAGTGAAGAACAGTTTAGTCTCCAGAGTCAACAGATCAAGTCCCAGCTCAACAGTAGCATGTGACCTTGGGCATGTCCTCTTTCCTCTTTGTGAAGCAACATCAGGAATAGTTAACTGCTAGCTTTAGTGACAAATAAGATGTAACCCAAGCCATATAGCACCACCCTAGAGGGAGCTCTTAGGACCTTTGTTCAGCCTGGAACTGGGTCCCCTGAAAGACAGAGTACTGTCTTCCATCTATCCTGAATCCCAAAAAAGTATGTGTAAGCTGACAGCAGAAACAGCTGGAGCCCATGTCTCCCATCTGAAGAAGCCAGGTTATTTATAATGGTTTGGCTATTGTGGTTGTTGGAGTTGCTTCTGTGAAAAACACTGCTGCTATGACTAACCTTGTGCATTTCTCTTGTGCATGTGAGTCAGGGTTCCTCCAGGGTGAGCATAACAATAAAAGAAGCAGGAAGGAAGAGATCCAGGCAACCAGGTAATAACTATACAGTCTTTGGTATGTGCGAGCATGTGCATGCACATCTGCTCACACATGCTTTCTGAGGTCATGTTAATCTTATAGAGGTTGGACCAAGGGGATGTTGGGAGGATCCGCAGAGAAGGGATTAAGGCAGCAAGTAGTGGTAACCAGGAGTGAAGGATATTTGAGATAGTTCTGTGTCAAATGGCATGGAAGAATGCCAAGGTAGAAAATTTCAATATTGCTAAAATTGCGAGCACTGATGTATGCATGCCTGAGATGTGTGTATATTATCTAGGAAAGGAGATGCTTCTTGTTAGGAAAGGGCCACAAATCTACAAGATAATACTGAATTGTTTTCTAAGTTACTTATTGCTTTCCATATTTCTCTCAGCACTGAATAAGCATCTGCTGAGCTATAGCCCTGCCAGCACTTGGTATTATCTGGTTCCTCACTTTCTTGCCAACCAAGTGGGTGTAAAATGTTATTTCATAATTATCTTAATCTTCATCTCCCTGAATCTTAATAGGATTGAACATTTTGAGTCAGGCTTGCTAACACAGGCTCCTGTAACCCTAACATTTGGAAGGTGGAGGCAGAAAGATCAACAGATCAAGGCCAACCTGTGCTACATAACAGGAAAACAAGGAGTATGAAGATGGCTCAGTGGTTAAGGGCACTTGCTGTTCTTGCAGAGGACCCAGGTTTGATTCCCAGCACCCACATGGCAGTTCACAGTCATCTGTACTATAACTCCAGTTGTGGGGATCTGACATTCTCTTTTGGATTCCAAGGGCACTGCACATATGCACATGATACACATACACATGTGGCGGGTACTGTACGTAGGTTGTCCACATACATACTAGCAAAGCACTCATACACATAAAATAAAAATATTAAAAAAGCTCAAGTCAGCTGGGTGGTAGTAATGCATGCCTTTAATCCCAGCACTGAGGAGGGAGAGGCAGAAATCTCTGAGTTCCAGCGTAACTTGGTCTACAGTGTGAGTTCCAGGACAGCCAGGACCACATAGGGAAACCTTGTCTCAAAAACAACCCCCCCCCCCAAAAGCATGTTGTAGACCTGTAGCACCATGGAACATGGGGTAGAGAACATAGCAACAAGGTCTTAGGCACTGTACAGTTGTCATACCCTCACTCTGTGGCCTTACTCAAGGTAGGTACCTTTTTTGAACTTCAATCTACCATTGAGGATCTAAGTTTATTGCACAAACTCTGGTTAGCATATGATGAGAACTCGAAGCCAGATACTGGGGAAAAACTGGACTATCACAGAAACAAAGCACAGACACCCAACCAACTCCTCGGGCCTGTCTCCAGGAGTCCTCCAACCTGATGCCTCTGAGTCCATGGCCAAAAAGGGAAGGGAATCTCTCAGGGAAAGCTGAAAAACCCTCTTCTCTTCCTCCACCCAGCTCTCTTAACTTCCTCTTTCCACATTCTTAAAGCTAGGATTAAAGGTATGGGTTGCCCCTTCCTGACATGGCTTAGTTCTGTGGTTGACTCTGAATTCTAGACTAATTTTATTAAATATGTATTACCACACAAGTTGACCACAGTGTTAGTCTGTTCATAGGGTGTCTAAGGCATCATGTGAGATAATGGAAATGAAGAGTAGTAGTCCCCCTTTAAAGACAATTTAAGCTGGGTATGATGACTCACACCTGTAAATTAGCACACAGGAGGCTGTGGCAAGAAGTCAGCCTTGGCTACACAGTGGGACCCAGGAAACTCAGGGTTACAGGGTAGGACCCTGTCTCAAGTAAATAAAATAAATAAATTAAATAAATAAATGGGGCTGGAGAGATGGTTCAGTGTGTAAAGGGCAAGCATGAGGAACTAAGTTAGTATCCCAGGTGAACATGTAAAAGTTGGCCATGGTGGTCTAGACTTATAACCCCAGTACTGAAGTCAGGGGTAGAGATAGGCAGACTCTGAGAGCTCACTGGCCAGCCAGTTTAAACAAAACAATGAACTCTAGATTCAGTGACAGACCCTGTCTCAAAGAATAAGATGGAGAGTAATAGACAAAGAAAACATGTCAATTTCTGGCTTCTACACGTACACTCAAGTGAGTACAGCCATAAGTACATATGTGCACAGCATACACCACACACATATATAAAAGAATAACAAGACAGGACCGATGAAATAGATGGCTTATTGGGTAAAGGCACTTGCCATCAAGCCTGATGACTTGAATCGAGGACCCACATGATAGATGGATAGAATCGATTCCTGCAAGCTGTTCTCTGGCAGGCAAACTATGACATGTGTATGGCTTACCCCTACATACACACAAATAAACAATAAATAAATAAATGAAAAAATAAATAAATGGGGATTTGAATTAAGAACACCTGCTATGCTTACAAGTGTTAGTAATTCCAGCATCTCTAGCTGCCTAGTGTCCTAAGGCCATGCATGCACTGTCAGTACTCAGTCATTGTACTAGTCAACCCAGTACACATGTGTTGCTAGTACTCAAGCAAATACCTAGACAGCTCAGAGTTATATAATCTATGTTCACGCAATCTATGCACAGGTGCTAAATCCTCTTATTAAAGGCAGGTGCCCCCCCCCCCCCGTGTGCGTTTCTGTCTGTCTGTCTGTCTGTCTGTCTGTCTGTCTGTCTGTCTGTCTGCCTGCCTGCCTGCCTGCCTGCCTGCCTGCCTGTCTGTCTGTCTGTCTCTCTTTCTTTGAGACAGGGTCTTACTTTGTAGTCACGAATGCTTAGAATTTACTACTATGTCAACCAGGCTAGCCTTGAACTCTCAGATGAGGTTGCCTCTACCTCCTCTGCCTCCTACAAGTTGGAACTGAAGGCATGTGCCACCACACTCAGTCAGCCCTATTCTGTGCTTCAACTCAGTGCAAACTTGTGTCCTGAAAGCTGGTGGAGGATTAGAATGAAGTAAAAGAAGCTCTTCCCTTCCAGAAGGAACTTTAGATGATAATTCACTATGGTTTAGTAGATGGTGATATACGCAGAGATGGGCTAGCAAGACCAGACTTTCTAGAATGTTCTTCCAGAGAAGCCTTAGGGCACCTGGAGACAAAGCAAGGAAGGTAAAGCAGAGGAAGCAGTGTGATGGCACAGGAAGCCACAGTCGCAGTGAATGGAGAAGTCAGAACATGGGAGGTAAGGCCAGACATGAGTAGGGTCAGTTACCCAAGTCTTCAATGTTTGGATTTCTGGGTGGGTGGGACAAAAGAGAGATCATGAAAATAAATTCCAGGATCATGATATGGTGGTGCACACTTTTAATCCAACAGCATTGGGAGGCAGGGGTAGGCAATCTCTCTGAGTTCCAGGCCAGCCTGGTTTACATAGTGATTCCAGAGCAGCCAGAACTAACATAGTGAGACTCCATCTCAAAGGAACAGAACATAAACAAAACAAAAACCTGATGGGGGAAGAAATGAGATAGGTGTGTGAAAGCAAGGCATGGTCATGGTGAGATTTTCTTTGGTCTCCTTGTTGTTGGGGGTACTGCTGAGTGCTGACCTTCTCAACATCCCTGGAAAGAAGGCATATCTTGCTACAGCCCCTCCACCCCAAAATATCCCGGGCAGGATGGAGCAGGATCTGCTTTGTCAACGAAGCTTGCAATAAAGACTCTCATCCAGAGAAGCAAGCAGCTGGTTGACTATTAATAGGCAGGGGCCTGAGCTGAGGCCTGTTGGGAGGGCTTCGTGCAGCTCCGCAAAGGTGAATCTCTCCTTCTGCCTGGCTGAGTGTTACTCCCTGCGGTGGGGCAATTGGCCTGTTGCTTAGTTGTTAGGTCAGTAGTCACCTCAGGTTTCCCCCTGGACATGCCCTTGCCCTGCTGGAGTGATACTTTCTCCCTGACACTAAGTATAGTTAGAAGTGAATGGAGCATCTCCCCCATCCTGGCCAGAGATACAGGCACTCCTAACTGGAATGGGGATGGATGTCTGATGGAGGTTAGCACAGCTGTTGCTGAGTGACAGGTCAGGAATTGCCTTCATGGGAGATCAGACCTGGAGCACAGCTTAGAAATGGGGTGGTGGGGCTTGGTGTGCCATGCCTTTAGTCCCAGCATTCAGGAGCCAGAGGCAGGTAGAGCTCTGAGTTTGAAATCAGTCTGGTCTATGTAGCGAGTTCCAGGACAGCCAAAACTACATAGAGAGACCCTGTTTGAAAAAAAGGGAGAGATTACTGCAGAAATTTGACAGCCTGTCATCAGGATAAGACAAGGGCCATGGAGCATCTTTGTACCAGAATAGGGATGTGGAGAGTCTGGTAGACCAGACCTGAGAGTGAGGGTAAGGTCTGGGGAGGACCACAGTCTCCTGTTGCCGCTGCCATCATAACACACGGCCTCACTGGCCAATTTGATTGCCCATCTGAGGGAGCCTATGAAGAGTGGGAACAGTTAATGGAAACCCACTGAGGGCTCTGGGCCACACCCAGGCCAATTCCTGCTATGCTGAGAGCCCATGGCTCCTGCCCAGGCAGTTGCAAAGAGTACAGGCTGGCATTGTTACCTGCTTTCTCAGGTGGTGGCTTCAGATGGTGGCCACTTCAAAGAAGCCCCATTTAAAGCAGGGCCTCCCTCAAGTTTCCTAAGAGCCTTGTCCTGGCTAATGAGATCATTTAGAGCCTCTCGTTAAGTGAGTTTAAATAGACTTTGCCTGTAAGGCTCGTGGTTGGGCCTTGGCGCTGGCTGCTGTGTATTTAATGTGTGATGTGTACTTCATGTGCACTCAGCAGGCTGGAGAGTGCAGGCTCTGGCTCACACTAACCAAAAGGCCCAGCCCCAGGTAGTATGCCTTCAAGCTGTTACCTAACTATGCCTCTGTGTGTCAGTTTCCAAGCCTGTAAAAGCAGGCCAATGACTGCTGAATTCTACTGGAGAGCCCTTCCATATCTTCCCGATGTGGCATCAGAAAAATGCTCAAGTTTCTTAGAACACAGACTTCTGTAAGGCTCGACATCCCATTTCTCACACTCATCTCTGGGCATATAAATTCATCTTCTGGTCTATCTTTGTTTTCAGGGGTTTTTTGTTTTTTTGTTTTTTTGGTTTTTTTTGTTTTTGTTTTTTTGTTTTTTTTTGAGACAGGGTTTCCCTGTGTAGCCCTGGCTGTCCTGGAACTAGAACTAGTTCTCTAGACCAGGCTGGCCTCAATCTCAGAGATCTGCCTACCTCTGCCTCCCGAGTGCTGGACTTAAAGGTGTGTGCCGCCATGCACTTGACTTTGACATCCACTGTTTATCCATCCTGGCAAGCTTTACCCTGGACTCTCACCTCTCTCAACTTCTCTTTTCCCTCAGGACTCAGCTGTAGCATTCCTCCTGGCGACCCCTTTCTATGCCTCACCCCAGTGCTGGTCTGTCAGAACAGCTCGAACACCACGATAGTGCCTAGCACACACATGGTAATGCTGTGCCAACTTCTAGGCTAGACTGTAAATCGCATGAGGCCAGGGATTATGCCAGCTTCTCACTGCATCTCTAATGCTGCTTGGCAAAGTTTCTTAGCTGGCTTTCAGTGAAGTTTAAGGTTGAGGCTGCCTCTGTGTGCTTTTCTTTAAAAAATCACTCATTATCATTTTTCACCTTCCCACTGACCTTGACACCGAGTCCTGCTCTCAAACACTGTCCCAAGAGCAGGATAGAGAAGACCCAGGTCCAGATGTTCTGAGCCCACTGATGTGACCCTTCCCTAGGATATGATGTAGATTTGCAGCTGTCTAAATCTTTGGTATAGTTCCCAGATTTCCAGGACTAGGAATTTTTGAGTCCTTACATGTTGGACTGATGGTGTTAATGGACCTGGTAGGCAAACAGGTGGGGAGGTCTAGAGGTAGAGCAGAGCTCCATGGGGGAGGGGGATGATCTTCTGGGCCAGCAGGAGTTGAGCCAGAGCATTGCCCACAAGAACTGTAGAGGAAAAGGTAATAGGAATGAGAGGCAGCATGGGGAGTCAAGCTGGAATCAGGGCCATTGGTAGAGGACCACCACCAACTCTCAGAAGGGAGCGGAGGCCCACAGTTGAGGATGTAGGGTATAAGCAGAATGGACAATCTGCCTACTCTGTGTTATTTGGGGAGAGCCTGGTGGCTCAGAGGGACTACTTGGGATAAACACATACCTCCCCACTGAACCAGCTCCTTACAGGGAGTGATGTGTACTCTTCACATCTGCATCCTCTGGATTGAAGACTGCATCCCAAACTCTTTCAGCAGTCAGCCCTCAGCAGAAGGGTTCTCTCCCTTGGGTGCTTGCAACTGATAATACTTTGCTATTGCTAATAAAAATAGGTATCATTTGTGGAGCAATTCCGTGTACCAGGCACTGTGTGCTAAACACTTCACATCCATCATTTCAAAGACTGTCAGATCCACAAGAGCAGGAATGGGGCCTGTTTTGTCTCACTGTTACATCCCTAGGGCCTAACACAAGGCTGACACAGTAGATACCTAATGCATATTTATTGCCTAAACAAACAATCCTGCCTATTATCTGTGTTTTACAGACAAGGAGCTGAGTCGAAGACAAGCTAAGTAACTTAGGTTACTTAGCCTTTGGGACTGGAAGGCAGGGCTTAGATGCAGGCCTGATTCCAAAGTCCATAGACTTAGCTTAGCTATGCTCTGCGCTATGTCCACTCTTGCTGTGTGGTCTGGTAAGCAGGCAGATGTTATTGACAGCACCTGGAACATGCAGGCTCTCAGATCTATTGAATCTACATCCACACAGCAAAAAGGTGACTCATATACATTAAAGTGTGAGAAGCGCTGGCTCCCGGGGCATTCCACCTCCACGGGCTCCCAGGGAGTCTGTCCTTGGCAGCCAAGCAGCCTCAATGCCTCAATCAAATTGCACTTGATCACTGGGGCCTTTGTCCTTTGTCACAGACTGCTGAGGGTAATTGTAGCACTGGCGGCTTTGACTTTGACCTTTAGAATGATTACAGGTAAAGATCAAAAATGTATTTTTACCTTTTATTTCTTCCTTCCTTTTTTTTTTCTTCTTCTTCTTGAGATAGAATTTCTCTGTGTAGCCCTGGCTGTCCTAAAATTCACTTTGTAGACTAGGCAGATCCACCTGCCTCTGCCTCCCAAGCACTGGTACTAGAGGCATATGTCACAACATCTGGCTAATTTTCACCTCTTCATTCTTGCAGGTATATCAGGTTTCTACCACCACCAGGCACATATTCTCCGGAATCAAAACAGGGTTTTCTAGCTTGTGGTCTTGCCTCTGAACAGGGTCACCTCAGTGTGATATCCTGGGGGGTGGTGAGGGGGAGACGTCTAATCTCCCAAGAGGCATGTTTGGATTCTCTCTTCTGCATCCAATTACAGAAGATACGGGGTCTCAGTTCCACACTCTGTTTATTGTGAAGAGATTATTTAATACAGTGATTATGTTCAGAGACAATTTCCCCGATGCTTTAAGAGGCTTTGCTTGCTTGTATTTTACAGCTTATGGGTTTAGTCTTTCAAAACATGGGGAAGAACTGCTTGTCTAGCAAAAGAAGCTGAGAAAGTGGTTTATTTTGTCCAAGTTTGCTTCAGCTTCCTCTGTGTCTGATCAGGTCCCCAGGCTGTTGACCTCATTGTGTCACGATGGCCATCACATCTCTGGTCTCTTGTTGGAGAATTCAAGTCCTGATCTGCTCCAGATGTGCAAGACTTCTGACTTTCCCTCAGCCAGCTGTCAGCTACCTTCAGCACACAGAGGTTGTATATCAGACGTGGTCCATTTTGTGTGGAGGGAGGTCAGTACATTTTGTAGACCCCCGAGAGGTCTCTGGTTGCCGAAAGACTTTAGTCTCACCTGCCTCATAACTTTCACAGGTGCCTCTCTCCCCCCATTTCGCCGGATTTGAGTTTACTTGGATTTATGTTCACCACTAAATAGTGACCTGTGTTTGAATCAGGGAAACGTAGCCAGTGGAGTCATGACAGACATTCTGCTGTTCAGAGCCTGAGGTCCTTCTGCAAAGAGCTTTCTCATGCCAACAAACTCAGACATCACTGTTATTTTGTTTATCCTTTGCTTGATACTTGTACTATATTCCAGACCTCTTAAAATGCTCAGGCCCCACCTGTTCTAGAAATCTCCAGTCCTAGTTCGGCTTGATCATGACAGTAGACAAGATCCTAGACTAAAAAGAGAAGGTGCGTCCTTGGAGATGAGCAAGTCTCTAGTCCCTGTTTCATTGGTGAGGACCTCAGGCTTACAGAAGTGACTGGTTCAGGGTGACATTGTCAGCATTGGGGCGAGTCCACGGCTGCCTGCCACAGTCTCTCTGTAGCCTCAACTTTACTGACATTTTGAGACATGTTTGTGAAGCCAGAAACAGTTGAGAAGGCCCAAGGAGGCTTTGGATCTGAAACTGGCTTTATTTACCAAAATAAAATAATAAAACCCTATCCTTTCTCCTTATAGGTATGTTTCTGTCTCTGTCTTCTCCACAACCCCATTTTCAGCCATGTTGATGTCGATGTGTGGGCCTGAGAAGACAGAGGACATTTCTTCTTGTGGAATAACGTGCATTGATTTGATCACATTTGACCACAACCTCAAATAGTAATAAGGAAATTTCTCACCACACCACTTAAGCAGGCACAAATTTATTTGTCATTAATTTACTCATTAAGATTTATTTATTTTTACTGTATGTATGGGTGTTTTTCCTGCGTGTGTGTTTTGTACCATATGAATGCAGTGCCTGTGGAAGCCAGTAGAGGGCATTGGATCCCCTTGGACCTGGAATTACAGACAGTTGTTGGCCACCATATGAGTGCTAGGAATTGAACCTGAGTCCTCTGGAAGAGCATTCAATGTTTTTAACCTCTGAGCTAACCCTCCAGCCCACAGGTGTGGTGATATATTATATATTTAATAAAACCAGTCTGGAATATCAGAGAACAGATTCACCCATAGTCAAGCCATGAGGGTCAGAATGTGGTAGCTCACACCTTTAATCCCAGCATGGGAAAGACCAATGGTGACCTACGCCTTTAAATCCAGAACTCAGGAGACAGAGGAGATCTTTCTGTGTTTCTGTGAGTTCAAGGCCTAACTAACAAATAGTGGTAGCTCACATCTTTAATTTTAACTCTACAATATGAACCTGGAAGTGAAACAACTGGGCAAAGAAGGTATTTAAGGCAGGTGTAGGAAGACAGAGATTTATTCTGTAGAAGTGATAAGGAGCCAGACTGAGGAAGCTGGAAGATAGCTTTTACCCTGAGAAGTTGGTTGGGTGAGGTCTGTTTCCTCTCTCTGATAATCCAGCTTTTCCCCATATTTGGCTCTGAATTTTCATTATATACAAACTAGAATTTGTGTTTTACACAGGCAATTATTTAGTGAGCAATGTTTATGTGTTAACACTGAACTGGGCTGAGGAGTGAGGCTCAGTGTCTACAGGGATGGCTGTTCTCTGACAAAGTCTGTGAGGCAAAGGCCATACCTGCCTCACAGGTGGTGGAACCACCTGCCTCTGTTCTTACAATGACAAATTTGGCAAGGTCTTCACTGAGCCAAAGCAGCCAGCATGGTTCCCCTCTATACAACCACCTTAGAGGTGGGGGCCATGACACTCACTGCTCCCAGTCCCAGCCCTGCAAGGAGTTTAGAAGTCATGCTGAATAAATCTATTTATTTATTTATTTGTGTGCATATGAAGTATGTAAATGTTTCAAGACCCAGCGAAGCCAAGGGAATGATCAAAGTATTCAGTGTATCAGAAACCCAAGTAGGAGCATCACCTGATCTTGAGAGCCACATCAGAAAGAGGAGGGGAGAGCAGAATGAAAGATTGGAGGATGGGGAGTAGGGTGAATGGAGCCCTGGTTTGCTATGGAGTCAAAGAGAGGCTGGCTTGGATGGAAGGCTGAAGTTATTATCATGGAGAGATCATGAAGCCAGGTCCTGAAACTGACCCTAGGATGTGCCTGAAGCCTGGTCTGATTTTTCGCCAAAAGGAAAAAGAAACAGGGTTGACGAATTTATGGAGTGCCTGTATGTCTTTCTCAGACATCACCAGGCGTCCCCACTTCCGTGGGAAATGGTTGTACATCTTGCCCTTCCTTACAGAACCACCAGACCAAACAGTAACTGCTGCAGTTATAATAATCAGGCAGATGCCATCTGAGAAATATGCTAAAGAGAACCAGGCACCAGACTCAGCTCTTGCTGAGACACAGCACAGTGTGTGTCCTTGAAGAGACACTGAGGAAACTGGGTCACAAAGGAGCCACTTGCCCGAGGGCTATGTGGGATTAGAACCTGGTTTTTCCTGCCCAGAAAGCAGGGTCTGTCCTGATACCATCTTCAGTCTGGCTCTGCAGCCAGCTCTATGAGACCATACACACAACCTGGGGCCTCTAACCTTGTACTAGGTAATCATACTCTGTTTCCATAACACCCCATACTCATGGCCTGGGGAGTCAGCACCCCAGGCCTCTCTTTCCTCATAGGCAGAGGCATCAACCACAGACTGTATTGTCTCCTGACCTCATGCTAACACAGACGCATCTTTTTTTTTACTGAGTCCTGTGGTATCCTTTAGGGCCACTGCTGTCTCTGCGGTCTCCAGAGACTTGGCCTTGAAGGTTTGTAGCTTCCTAAAGCAGAAGATGAACAGGGAGAAGCCCGTGTTGACCCCAAATCAACAGACTGGTTTTGCCATTGTTCAAAGAAGAGGGGAAAACATCTGGGTTCTCAGAAGGAGGTTTGAGAGTTCAGGTTCCTTTGCCTATACAGCTTAGAGCTGAGAGGCACTTTTTCCTGGTGGAGGAATTATACTCTGTGATGAACGTGAAGGATACAGGGATGGTACCCAGAAACATGAAATCACATCACAAGAGAGATGAAACGTTTAGCTCTGTCTTCAGGTCATTGCATAATGTTTCCATTTGATTGAGTATGTATAAGCGTACACACATATATGCACACAGAAATATCCTTTTTAAAAAAAAAGAGCAAGCCTTGGGCTTGGAGTCTTTGGCAAGCAACAGTATCTAGTTAGAATTTAATGGCATTGTTTTATTGTATTTATTTTTACCTTTACTCCTATTTATGGCAGGTGAGATTGGTTTTCCATTTGCAACACTGACATAAAGTTTCCATTTTAAAGAGATTTACTTAAGTTAAAATTAGTCTATTTAAAGAAAACCCCTAAATGAATAATAATACAGGTGCCATGCAGACATACGAACAAGGTACAGAAAGGAGCAGAATTCGGGAAACGTGGACACAGCAATAATGAAACAAAAAGTCATATATTCTCTGAATCAAAGACCATTGAATTTTAGAAGCCCAGGATTCTAGAACCCCAGGACACAAAATCTTAACACCATAAACCCTAAAATAAACCAAATAATATGCAAGATACTATAAAGCAGTCTCACACAAAGTGTTAGCATGTGGGGGAGAGAGCCTTGATGCCATCTGTCCATTCAGTGCCCACATCTTGATGTGGAGAAACTGAGGCCCTAAGAGACCAAGAATAGAATGAATTAACGCAGGAAAAGAGCCTGTGAAGCATGTCATATTCTTCTAATATTAGATAGTTTGTAAAGTTTCTCTGCTCCCAAAGTCACAGGGTTTCCATCATAGAATTGTGACTGAAATGAAGCTCCTTGACCTCTGTGCCAGTGAATGGCTCAGGCTCCCTCAGCTATGACAAGGTTCTTGAAACTCTTATGTCCTTGGCCCGCCCTTCACTGGAACCGGCACTAATCTGTGGAGTATCAGCCTGCTGAGATGGTTGCGGAGAGAGGAGAGGCTTTGGCTGAGGGTCCTGGGCGGAGGGACTAAGGGCTCATCTAGTCCTGCCATTCTCTGAGCTTAGAGTCCTTTTGCAAAACCAATGTATGACAGGAAGTTTCAGGGGGCATCCACTCTAGGACTTGAACTCAGCTCTTTTTGGGGATCTCAGATTCTCCTTCTATGCAATAGTTAGACACATAAATAAACAAATCTCTTTTATTTTCCTGCCCCATGGAGCTACAAGCTGGTTTCCAGGGTCTTTTCTATAAAGGGGATGGGGGATTTCATCTCAGTGGAGACTTAGTCTCTGTCAGAACCACGAGGTAAGACAAAAGTTTGAGAGCTATCAGTTTGAAGAAGGAAAACACAACACAGGTTGTTGGCAAAACATCACCTTGTTCCTTCAGGAGTGAACTTTACTTCTCCATAGACCTGGAACATACAGCTATTCTTGGTCAGCAATAAACAGCCCAGAAAACTGGGTCTCCAGGGTAGATACCCAGCTGGACCATGTATTTATTCTGTTTTGGTACTTCTACATATTCAGCTTTTAGAGCTGCCCATCTCTCCACATGCACAAGCAGGGTCCCTATGTGGTTTGTCCCTCATGACATTGTAGTGAGAGAGGGTCCTCTGGTCAAAGGCAGGCTAGGCCAACAGCCACTCTTGCCCTCACTCCCCGTAGGCTTTCTCCTGATGGTCACACTTAAACCTCATCAAGATCTAAAGGAGGCCCAAGTCCCCGGTGAGGGCCCCTTCTTGTGGCCAGCATCTTGTCTGCCAGGCCCAAGTTTTCACACTCACTTCTGCTGTGTATAACCCCCCCTCCACCACCACTAACCATTTCATGTGGCTCTGGGAAGGGAAATGCCCCAGGTAGTCGCTTCTCTGTAGTTGCCAAGCTGAGGGTACAGCAGGCCTCTCTTCCTGAGGTTGTCCACAGTCTGTCTCCACGGTTGCCAAGGGCTCTCGGCCTTCCACGATGTGAATTCCTACACGGGTTCCTTCCCTGCCCACCATCCCCCAGACAGGCGCCTGGGGAGGAGAAAAGAAAGGACCACTTCTCCTCCGCCAGGCTTCTGAAGCATCTCAACCATTCTCTCCACATTAATCATGGAAAAGACAGCATTCCCTAGCCAGGGAGGGAAAAACACCCTTTTCATCTGCCCTGTTACACAGTCCCAAAATACAAGCTCAGCCCCCACCACGCTCAGGGCTTACCAGTTAGTTATCCTACCAGCTCAGACCCTTAGAGACTCTAATCTTTTTGCCATCCTCCTGAAGGAGTAAGTTGATGGCACTTTTCTGAGAAAATTGCCTATGGCCTGTCTTGCTTCCTGTATTTCATGGAGGCCAGGTAACAGCTCCTTGGTACAGTTCCCAACTTCCCACCCACCCTACCTGGCATCACCCTGGACTGGACTAGAACTGTTAAGTATTTCCTCATTAAAGCCCTGGCAGCTGGGCATAGGCCTACAAGCCAACATCAATAGTTCCCCACTGCCCAGGAATGTTTGGACAGATTTCTGCTGTTACGAGTTATGAAGTTGAAAGATTTTTATGGCAGGGACCATGTTGGTGTTAGGGAGCCCATTTCTCCAGGGGCTTGAGTCTGCCTTAAGATCCTGGCAGCAGGAAGTGGAAAGGAAAGGCCTAGAAGAAGCTGGAGACCAACCAAGAAGCAAGACTAATAGAGTTCAGCCCAGCTGCTTGGTCTGCTGTGTTAGGGCATGAGCTATGCAAGAGAAGGGATACTGGGGCCCAGGTGAAGAAACATAAAATTCACAAACAGTAACACCAGATTCAGAGAACCCTTTAAAGTCAGAGGAACAGCTATTTGATCTTTGTTTTATTCTGTTTCTCAAGCTGACAAAGCTCAGAGCAAGGTCAAGGGCTTCAGGGAATGGAGACTATCTAAATGATGCAAAATGTGGCATCTGTGCTTCACTGCGCAGAGGGCCCCTAGGTCCCAGTCAAGTTTGGAGGCATTTGTGCCCAGCAGTCCTGAAGCCATTACTCTCTCTGCATATTGATGGGCAAACTGAGGCTTGTTCATTCATTCATTCATTCACTCATTCATTCATGCTCTCGTTCATCGGACAGACATTGACTTTTTATAAAATAAAGATCTTCTGGGGAGTCAGGCATGAGTCTCCATTGCGATGGGGTTGGTGTTGAGTAAAAGAGAACTAAGCTGATGTCAAGGTGTCCTATGCAGGTGATGACATGGGCTGGTGGGCCGAGCCTGCGGCTGAGGAAAGTGTGAGATTTTAGTTGTGACAATTCAAAATTCAAGAGGGCAGCCAGGAAAGGGTCTGGGGAAGAAAGTTCTCCACAAAGCCTCAGCCAGTGCAAAGACCCCAGAGGGAGCAAGCTTGGGGGCAAGGCAGGGAGATCAGAAGCAAGATGCAGAGACAGGAGCAGGTGAGGGCAACAGGGTAAATCATATCTGGCCGTGGGGAAGGAGCAGGGTAAGGGTGGGGCTGGGAGCAGCAGAAAGTGTGCTGCAGATGTTAGAGGTCCTGGGAGGACCAGATAGGGCTCACTAGAGCATCTCTTTCCTCTGTACCAAGCTGCATCTTTCCTGCATGTGTGCCTTCATCCCATCTCAGTTATTTGTTGAAATACAGCAACGGATTGGGTGTAAAGTAGGCTACCTCCCTTGGTTGTGGAATTAAGGTGGTTATAGATTGATTGTAGTGTATAACAGGACTTTATGAGGCATTAGGCCCACAGAGGGAAGGGCCTGCCCAAGGTCATAGAGCACATACATTCAAGGTGGGACAGGGATCATTCTCAGTTTTTCTCTAGGCTGTTGTCTTCTGGCTGGTTCCCATGACCTGATTGTTCATAACATGCTATGACCGTAACCAAAGCCTGCCTATAACGTTAAGCAGGGTGAGCAGGTGAGAGTAGAGGGGGCCTTGTTCTGGAGAGTAGCCAGGAGACCCTGAAGACAGATATCAAAGAATGCCTATTTTTCTATTTGAGAAAAATAGAAACTTATTTGTCCATAGTGGCCTATGTCTATCTACAATCCCAGAACTTGCAAGGAGATTCTGATGAGTTCGAAGGCCACTCTGGGCTACAGAGGTTCTGTCTCAGAGAGAGAGAGGGTATGGTCGGGGGCATCATTATCTATAGTCAAAATTGTTCTATGGAGAAGTAGAAAACAACCCACCTGAGTCTGGCCCTCATAAACTTAGTCATTGATGAGTGTTTGGTGTAGCACATTCTAACAGACCAAACACGAGCACAGTGTAGCTTTTACTAAAGTCCTGTTTTAGGCTTGACTTTCTCTCTAAGGAGAAACAGAGGCAGACAAAGGAAGGAGTTGGCCTTCCAGCCTAGCACCAGCTCTAAGTCCCGAGTAAGAGACCGAGAAGCTGCATGGGACACCATGCTTAGAAAGGTTTAAATGTCTTTATAACTTGTGAACAAGCATGTGCATTTGCACTGGTCAGTCCTGCTGATTATGTAACGGGCCTTCCCACTAGAATGCGTAAGAACCCCTGGACTGTGAGATATTGCATGTGACTTTAATCTCTCTGTGCCTCTGTTTCTTGGGTTGTCAGACGCGTTCCCCAAGATCCTAGGGACAAGCATATGAGATGGGCTTCTTGGGAGCCCTAAGATAAGCATGTGTCCTCTTGGTTCATCGTTCCTGTCCAACAAGCTGTCCATCATTCTGGTTAGAAGCGCTCCTGCTGACTCCCCCCACCCTCACGCTCTACAATGTTCACAAGGCCCTGTTCTGCTTGTGGTTCCCAGACCCACTTCTTCCTTCTGTATTGTGACCTCAGTGAGATTTCACAGGCCAGACACGTTCAAAAAAAGTTTTAAAAAATCAAGAGTTTAGAGACTGAGATCGTCATACTCACTATTGTTTTGGGCGAAGACACTTTTTTAAAGTTCTCCTAACGGGCTGGGAGATGGTTCAGTTGGTAAAGTACTTGTTTTACAATCATAAGTACCTGAGCTCAGGTCTTCAACACTTAGAAAAGCTCAGTACAGAAGCGTGTTGCTGTACTTGAGACCCTAAGAGAGAGAAAAGAACCTGGGTGGGGCTTACTGGCCTGCCAATCTAGCTGAATAAATGTGGTCCAGGTCCAGTGAGAAACCATGCTTCATAAATAAGGTGGAGAGTGATTGAGGAAGGAATTCAGTGTCAACCTCTGGCCTCTACACTCATGTGCACCCATACATGCACACAGAGCTACTATAGCTGAGCCAGGTGACACGTTTGCCACCCTAGTGCTTGGAAGACGGATGAAGAGTTCAAAACTAGCTTTGACTATATAGTGAGTTTAGGGTCAGTTAGGGCTACATGAGGCCCTACCACAAATAATCATCATCCTCAATCTCAAAATACCCCTGTTAGCTAAGAAGACTGATATATGCTGATAATCTCAATCATTCAGGAGGTTGAGGCAGGATGATTATTTGAGCTCTTGGAGTTTAAGACCAGTTTGGACAACATGGCAAGATTCTACCTCAGAATAAACAAACACCTGGAACAGCTGTTGTTCAGCGGAGTCATAATTTCCTCAAGGGACCTTTTGACATCAAGACCGGAAGGGCAGAATCCTGAGTGAACTGCATCTATCCAGAGGAGAGGGACCATATAAAGCATCACCTTCCTGTTGTCTTGGTTTGAGTGGCCAGCACAGGCACCACCTAAGGAAACCCTGCTCAGCTCTCTGCCCTGAGAGGAATTTTTCCCTCAACAGCTGTGTTTTTGTTTTATTTTGCTTTTTCTAATTTTAAATTTTACCTTCAAAGAACAGCAGTGTCCATGGGTTCCAAAAACGTATTTATTAATCCTTACAAAACTTCCATGTTCCAACCAACATGTGGCATGTTTCTTGATGTTTGTAATGCTGCCCTGTCCCTCTTGGAGGACTTCAAAGACTGTTTCTTTGCTGAAATAAACATGGACAGGATGGAGGAGAGAGAAGTGAAGGGTCTGGGGACTGGAAAAGAAAAATCACATTTTTCTTCTAAAAGGATCCAGGCCTGTTACTGTACAAATGGCTTCTGACCTGAAACACAAATATTTTGAGAGTTGAGGATGATGACTGGGATTGTATATGGGAGGTCTTGACTGGTTCCTGAATTCCTATGTGTTTCAAGGATAGCATCTAGATGATGTGTGTACATGTCTGTGTTAGTGAATAGGAAAGGCTGTGTCCATAATGGCTGAGCTGGCCCAGGGACTGACTGGGTTCAGCTGCAGCTTTCTCACAAAATAGCTGTTTAGATGAGGTTTTCTCCCATGCCTCAGTCTTCTTACCTGTAAAGTGGGAGAATAGTTGGTAAGGATTACACCAGTCAGTACAGGCTTAGGTGCTCAGAACAGCAGTTGGCACATGTGCAAGCCATAAAGGTGGCAGCCATAATAGTCATTGAAAAACATATAAAGAACAGTACCTTCACCCCCATTAAATTCCCTTCCCCAAGGTCTCATCAAACTAGACAAGTTCTATATTCTGGTCCTTACAATTGGGAAAATATTTTCTGGAAACAAAGGAAACCCTTGGTCCAGGCAAGGCCTTGAGGAGTGAGGAACAGATGGGCTCTGTATGGTCTACTCCTCAGGATAGAAGATGTGAATGAAGAATTGCAGCATCTTAGTTAGGTTTTTGATGCTGTGATAAAACATGACCAAAGGCAACATGGGAAGGGGAAGGGTTATTTCTTTTTACACTTCCAGGTAGCAGTTGGTCACTGAGGGAGCCCAGGGCAGGAACCCAGAGGCAGAAACTGAAGCAGAGACCACAGAGAAGTTGCTGCTTACCGGTTCACTAGCTTGCTTTCTTATAGCACCCTGGGCCACTGGCCCAGAAGGGCTATAGTATGAAGTCTTTGGCCTATCTGGCCTGTGGTCCAGACCTGCAGACGCTTATACTAATTTTACTCTGATTGAATTGGGGCCCCGGTGTATAACTTGCCTAACTCTTTACCCTTTAATCCATAATTCTTATCCTGTGCACCCATGCAGCTCGCACCTTCTCTCAGAGCAACATATCAACTTCTTTTCTCTGAATCTGCTGGCACCTCATCGTGGTATCTCTTTGGCTTCTCTGCTCTGCCCTTCCTGCTCCCAGAATTTTCTTAGTCTTGTAGCTCCACCCGCACTTCCTGTCTGCCTTCAGCCAATCGGCTTTTTATTAAACCAGTAGGAGGGACAAATATTTATAACGACGACTACCAGAACATACTCCCACAGCAGAGGGGCACCGTCCTCAGTGAGCTGGGTCCTTCCATGGCAATCATCAATCAAGAAAATGCTCCACAGGCTTGTCTACAGGCCAATCAAGCAGGGGAATTTTCTCAGCTAAGTTTCCCTCCTCTCATGTTGGCTTGTGTCAAGCTGACATAAGACTAGCCAGTGCATATACCACCCTCCTCCAGCTTGGAGCTCCTGATTAGCCTCCAATTAGATAAGGGTCCCAGACCTTTATTTGTAAAATGAGAAGAAGGAGTCTTCAGGAGGAATATGATTTGTACTAAGTAAAATCTTCCTTAAAATAGCCACTTTAGATATCCTACAGCACCTCCTGGTAGGGTTATGCCTGAGGGTCAAGTTGAAGGAAAAAGTGGGTAGGGAGAGAGGAGAGTGGCCAGGGTCAGGCAAGGGTGATCCTGGGGTTGTTGGGGAGAAGCTTCAGTGTCTGGAAACTGGGGCACAGCAGAAGTCAGGAGGGACTCCAGAGCTGAGTTCACAGTTGAGGGGAGGAGGAAAGGAGCTCCCCAGGGAGGGGCCAGGTCCCAGAACATAGCTGTGCAGACATGCACAGACAATATGCAGACAGGAGGTGGATCCTGCATTAGTCGCTGTGGTCCACTGGCAACCAGCAAAGGAGCATTTCTGTGGGAACGGGTAGAGAAGGCCAGGCTGAGGGGGTTCAGCTGTATTCCTGGACTGCCACGGTCCTCACCAAAACAATTCAGGACCCATATCACTCCCTCCGAATGGCGCTCCCCAGATCCTCCCTGCCCCACTTATCTTCATTGCTGGCTCCTGACTGCAGAGCTGGCTTACTGTGTGAGCTGCCTGTTAACGCTGACTTTCCTCTGAAGATGTAACATCTGGGGAAGAAGCCTGGAGCGTCAGAGTCACATGCCTTGGCACAACACCGTTCTTCAGCAGAACTTACTGCAACAATGTTTGTACAGACTGATATAAGCAAAAGTGACCTCAGCAGTGATGGCGAAAGTGAGAAAAAAAAAAAAAAAAGATGTTTTAGTGACCAAGGGTTCAATTCATACATGATGACAGTTTTCCTGCTCCCTTCTAAAATACCAAGCATGGAATCCAGGCACCGTGGTAAGTCTGTGTAATCTTCGAGCTTAGAAGGTAGAGGCTGGAAAATCAGTTCAAGATTGTCCTTGATACACATCAAGCTGGAAGGCAATCTGGGCTATATGAGATTTTGTCTCAAAAACAAAAATAAATGCAAGGAAGCAAATTTTAAAAGACACACATCAAAAACCAAGCCAAACAAAATACACCAAGTACATAATTGCCTATCCTACCTCAGGCACAGAGGCAGCATCCTGAACCAGGCAGAGAAGGCGCCTGACTATGGGGTTTGTGTTCTACTGAGGGAGCCTGGAGAAAAGGTTAAGTATAAATGTATGTTTATCATGGATGTTCAGAGGAAAGAAAGCGTCAGGGTTGAATATCCACAAATGGTGTTAGGTGGATGGAAAGGGGTGGCCTTGCTGAGGGCTGAAGACATGAATAGGCTGAGAAATGCATCTTGTGGACTCTGAGAGCCATGTTCTTGCTAAAGAGCACAGTGTGTGCTTGGGTCAGCTGGAAACCTTGACTAGGGTAGGTCAAGGGTAACCTTGACATGTTCCAAAGGATCTGGTGGTGGAGAAGTTGGAAGGACATGCATCCCAGCCAGGCTTTGTTGTAGATTAGAAGTGCAGAGCCTGAGAAGGGAGGAAATTGACCCAGCTTGTTAAAAGGCAGAGCAGGAGACAGACCCAGGTCCTGGCACTTGCTCAACTTTTGTCATTTGCCCTGTCTAGTCAGGGGCAGAAGCATCCTAGAGGCAGCTTCTCAGAGAGTGTCCAGACTAAAGGCCCCTTGCTATGCCAAGGGCAAAACCAGAAGTGGGGGCAGGGCAGGCACTGAGTATCAGTGATTCAGGGATGCTGGCTAATGCACACAAGGGGACCAGGGATCGGCAGTGAGATAGTAGCCCTGAGATACCATCGCTGTCTGGCTCCTTGGGAACAACACTTGCTTTCCTACCAAATCAAGGCTGATGATGACTTAACCAAGCTTACCAGGTGTCAGCCACATAATGAACTAATACGCTGCTTCAGAGCTCCATCTTTGCAAGCTAGGAAGATGGTTCAGTGGGTAGGTAAAGTGATTCCTGTGTAACCATAAATACCAGAGCTCAGATCTTCAGTGCCCATTTAGAAGCTACACACTGTGTGCATCTGAAACCCCAGTGCTGGTGGGGGTTGGGATGGGGTAGGATGGACAGGTGAATTCCCTGGAGTGTTGGCCAACCAACTTAGCTGAATCCATGAACTATTGAGGCACCCTGTCTCAAAAACTAAGGTGAAGGGTGGTTGAGGAAGATCTCTGATGTCAACTCTGGCCTCTGCATACAAGTGCGCGTACTTCCATGAACACACGTGCATGCACACACATCAAAAAAGAAACTTATCCTTACAGCAACCTCATGGAGTGGCAACCACTGTGCCACTTTAGAGAGGAGGAAACTTAAACTTGGGGTACTAGGCAACCCCATTAAGGAAGGGCAGGAGAGGAGTGAGTTTATAGAGAAGTTCAGGCCCAGCTAGGAGGGCTGAGGGCACAGTCTGGGTGAGTTTGAGTAGTACAGCTGCGCAGAGCACGATGGCATATGCAGTGATTCAGCCTATGTCTCTTAGAAGCATGAAGGATTGGCCACTGGTCTGCTGGCAAGAGTTCCTACCTGTGTCTGGACTTGCCCTGCAAAGCCTCTTCACATTCACTGGCTCTCATGGATCTCCCAGGAATATAGTTCCTGTTAAAGTGCACACACACACACACACACACACACACACACACACACACGCACACACACTCTCATCAGTAGGATTAAGGCCTATGAAAAGGGAAGTCCCCTTGACCATGGTGGGAGCTCAAGGCTGAGTCCTGGTGGTCTTGTTCCCAGGCTGCCCTTCTCCCATCATTTTTGAACTCCAGTCATTTTTGAACTCCAGTCACTGGGGTTATGGGTTACATTTCGTGTCTTGTTGCAAGGATTTCTCCCTGGGGGAGATGTAAACATCATCTACTCCCTCCTCATAAGGCCCCAACAAAAACCAATGTAAGACTCTACCAAAGTTCACCCTGGGGAACTACGGAGTTTGCTGGGCTTACTTACAAAGAAGCTACACTGGAGAGTCTGACTCTGGATGGGTGATAGCTTCTTCATAGCTGGAGTTCTCCTTGGTTAACCTTCTCCAGCCTACATACTTTTGAACCTCCGGATTCCCAAGGCCAAGTATAATTAGGAGAGAATTATATGCAATGACTAGGAGGAATAGGTGGAATCTCAAGTGAGGGTCCTTCTTTGAGGTCGTGACAGGCTCTTTGGTGAGGGTGGATTGCAAGTAGGCACAGCTGGTCTGTTGGTCTGACAAAGATGGCAGCCATGTTGCTTCCAGAACTGTGTCCTGTAAGTCTCTCTCCAAACATATGTGGTGATATCAACTCTAGCAGTATCTGTAAACCTCAGGTTATCTGGAAATGATGGAGTCTGGGCTGTGAAATGAAGATATTATTGGATTGGATTGGTACCTGCAGGGGTTAATACAGTGTGACTGGTGTGATTATGATTATTGTCTTTACAGAAGAGTAAAATTGTGATGTTAGGACATGGTCACATAGGAAGGATGCCATACCATAGCAGAGGAAGAGGCAGACAGAGGAGAGGCTGAAAGAATACCTTCCTTTTATTTAGAGACACCCCATTTATAGAACCCTGTGACGGCAGCCCGTAGAAACTAGTACACTTGTGTGAAGGTGTTGGCTGTCAACCTGACAGCATCTAGACTTACCTAAGAGATGTCTATGAGGGAGTTTCTAGACTGGGATAACTGAGGTGGGAAGATTTACCTGAAAAGTGGGCAGCATCGTTCTGTAGACTGGGATAAAAGAGGAAGGGGCATCAGCATTTGCTGATCTGTGTCCTGACTGTGGATGTGATGTGACTGACTTCTTCAAGCTTTGCCTGCCATCTCTTTCCTGCTATTATAGACTTCAAACTATGAGCCAAACCAACCCCTTGCTTTTGCTGAGTATTTTTTATGAAAAAGAGTAAATAATATAACCTGGTACCTGGCTTTCCCACCTGGTAACCAATGTGAACTGCCAGGTGTTAGGGAGAAGGTCACAGGCTGTGATACACTGATGTCAGGAGACTCCCGCCCCAAGGCAAACCAAAACCCAGACTCCTCATTCCTTATTTAGTCCCACTGTAAGCAAGGCAACACCTAGCAACATGTACAGTCAGAGGCAAAGAGATGAGGACTGTAAAGACACTGCTCTGCTCACAGACGGATGATGGCCATGTTGTGTAACTTGCCCAGAGAGGAAGTAGAAAGACCTAACGATATTTGGGAAGGGACTGTGGAAGGTGTTGTGGAAATATGAACGGAGTTCCAAAAGATGGGCAGGGTAAGCGAAGCTAATGGGGATAGATAAATATGTGATACCCCACCATGTGCTTTGCATTTGCTGCTTGTATCCTTCTCAAAGCTCTGTGTGCAGTAGAATCCCACTTCTCCTGTCGCTCTACAGCTGAGGAGACAAGCTCAGAAAGGTTGAGGAAGGGCTCCAGAGAACAGAACAGAGCTGGTGAGGCTCTGTTCCCAACACAGGAAGTCTTCTTATTATAACCCTGGGTCCAGCAGAGAAGGAAGTTTGTGTGGTTCCTGGCAGGTGGGAGTGCAGAAGCAGAACCCCAGGAGAGGATTATCAGGGCATTTGGGGGAGGAGGGTAGTTTTGCAAGGCAGGGTTTGGGGAAAGGAGACAAAGGAGAAACGAGCATTCTCCAAGGAGCCAGAAGGCTCTGCTGTAGTCTTGGCTTGGCGGGTGTTTTGTGTTCTAGTACAGTACGGTAATTAAGACTGTGGCTGTGCTGAGGGGGGCTGTGTCTTCAGTGTGATTCTGGATGGCATGCTGCATTCGGCAGAGAGCTTCCATTATGCTGCAGTAAATAAACATCTGAACTTCTTAATGGCCCTAACATCCAGGCTTATGCCTCTCCGGGGTTACATAACCAGCTCGGCTCAGCTGAGGACTCTCTCTCCTCTGTGCTGGCCTCACTGGGACCCAGTGCCTGGGAAAGAGGAGGCTGGAGAAACTCATGCTATGAATTACATGTTCTAGCCTGGAATCAATGTGCAGTTGAGGAAGGGCTGGAACTTACATGTGACCTCACCAGTTATGAAAAAAGCCGGAGATTGTGTATTTTCAGGAGCCACCAGGAGAGTCCATTGATGGACTAATGATGTCCATGTGGTTCAGCTACAGTAACCAGGAAGCATACAGTAAAACTTTATCTTACCCCAGCTAACTTTGCAGAGGACTCTGTTTATCACTAGGAAGCCACCACCACCCCTCACACCCATGCATGTGTGGATGCATATAGAGTTCCTCAGGAGATAACCACTTTGTGTTTTAAGACAAGGTCTCTCACTGGCTGTAGGTCACCTTGTGAGGCTAAGCTGGCCATCTCTCTTTCCTCAGTGCTGGGGTCACAATCAGATGGAATTTAGGTCCTTGTACGTACAAAGTCCCCCAGGATCCCATTCATCTCTTTCTCTGAAATAGCGAGACAATAGTCTACAACTCGGTTCTCAGGATAGTGGCAGCTGCTAGCCCGTTACTGGCATAATTAGGTTCTTGTTTTTAACTGTCAAGCTTCATCTGATAAGGAGTTGTGTTCACAATAATCAGTAACTTCTTTTGACCAAGGGGATTTAATGTAGCCAAGCTGTGGTAGCACATGCCTTTTCTGCCCAGGCAGAGGCAGGTGGGTTTCTGAGTTGAAGCCAGCATGGTCTAACTGAGTGAGTTCCAGGGCAGCCAAGATTATACAGATTAAACCCTGTCTCAAATCCCCAAACTAACAAAAAACCAAACAAATAAAAATAAAGTGGGCTTTAGTTAGAAGGCCCAGGTTTAAATCCTGACTTCTGACCTTGGGCATATAATGGAAACTCAGTTTTCTATTTGTAAAAATGTCAGTTACTAGACAGCTTGACCCATTAAATTCTTGGTTGGGAGAATCCCCTCCTCTCCCTGGTCTCAGTATTTCTGGTTCTGAAGTAAGTTCATGGGATAATCTATGGCAGTCTTAGTCAAAGGCACAATAGATTCAGACCCTTGAAGGCTGGGATAATTGTACTTCATAAGCAGAAAGAGGGTTCCAGAGAGGCTGGGGATCCCTCCCTCCCTTGCCCTGTGCCTCTTTGCAGATGTTGTACTGGGCTCTGGCTCTCAGCTGTGTTTGCTCTGCCTGGCAAAAGTCTTAATCATAAACAGGAGAAAGAGTGTGACACCCTGACACCCCCCCCCCAGCTCCTGAAAGCCTTATTCTAGAGGTCTAGGCAAGAAAAGGCTCCTTGTGTCTAGGTGGGGTGAGCTATGCATTCCTTGGGTCCATCTGCTTGACAGATTGGCTCCTAGCATGCAGCTGAAGGCTCTTATGAAACAGTGAGACACAGGGCAGCAGTGGTGTGGTCTCTGCTTCTCATAAGGCCCTGCAGGGGCTCTGAGGGCTAGGGGACACAGCATTCTGTGCAGGACTGTGATACGATGTCATCTTTAGGGCACCTACCTCTCACCCCATTCCTGCATCTATGAAGGCCAACTTCTAGTGGACAGGATGCCCTGTCACCATCTGGACTCTTACCACATTCTATCCTCTACTGAGCAGGCCCTGGCTCCCATCCCTGTCTCCTGATTCTTCTAGGGCCTGCGCAATGCCACACATCACTTTGAAGCCTTTCAGAAGCTTCCGTTCAGAATCCATCTCCCACAGATATTAAAATGATGGCAAGAATCTACAGCTGATGACATAAGAAATGTCTGAAATACATTCAGAATACAGAATAAAATGCATTTCTCTCCATATATACTTCTCTATAAGTAGAAACACATAGGAACAAAGTCTAGTGGGATATGTATACATGCATGTTAATTATGATAATCTCTGAGTCATGAAAATCATGTCGATCTTTTTTGAGGTTTAAATTTTGCAGTGCAACAAGAATATTGCTTCTATAAACAAATAGTTGAGTTTCTTTTCATTGAAGAACTTTACCTGTCTTTCTCTGACATTGAGATCTGAGTTGGTCTGGTTGTCCTTAAATATTTGCCTGTGTTTAGCTCAATTAAGTCCCTCTTTGTCTCTTCGTGGCTGTGACTAAACACCAGAGGACATTGACCTGAAAAAAATGACAGATTTGTCTTAGTTCAGAGTTTCAAAGGCCTCAGTCTATGGTCACCCGACTTTATTCCTCCTGGGCCTCAGTGAGGTAGTTCATCATGGCAGAGCAGAGTCACCCACTTCCTGGTAGCCAGGAGGCAGAGAGAAAGATGAGTCAGACAGAGAACAAGCTGCATCCTTTAAGGCAAGTCCTTCAGTGACTCACCAGGTCACTGTGGACCCAGCCCATTCCACAGGAACTCTGGCACTTTCAGGATCCAACCACCCTCACACCCTCAGCTGGAGATCAGGGATTTATGGAAACACTTCACATGCAAACCATTATCTGTAGCTGTCATTATCAGTAAAACAAAAGAGCTGTGCTCTGAAATGTCTGAGTTAACATTCTTCTTGATAGAACTTTTTACAGTTTGGGGCTGGTAAGATAGCTCAGTGGTTATGAGTGTCTGCCGCTGCCAAGTCTGCCAACCTTAGCTTTATCCCCAGGACCTACAAGACAGAATGAGAGAACCAACTTCTAAGATCTTCACATATGCACCATGGCATTTTTGCACTTTTGTGAATACACAATATTTAAAATGAACAAATACATGTTTTAAAAGCTAAAAGAAAAATTTTACATCTTTGATGCTCAGAAAGATACTACTAGCCAGTTCGTGCAAGTGCATCAGCACCATAGAACGAAATGATTTAAATCTAAATAGCCAGAGCTATGACATTGATGGAGTATGACTAAGCTCCCTATACTCTCATAGTTCATTGACCCATCTTATTTATAGAACTCAAGTTTCAATATCTTTAGGAATGTGATTCTTCTGATCCATCTTCCTTCAGTGGGAGCTGCCATTTTGTCTCTTAATCCCACCCCTAGGCTGTGCTCATTGGTCAGGATGGACACTTGACCCAGATTTAACTAATCAAAGTTCCTCTCTGGAGATTTAAACTTTATGTGGTAAAATTGATATAACCTAAAACTAAACATTCTCAGGCAAATAATTTAGGGGCATTTAGTCATTTAGTATGCTATAATACAGCTGTCATATTGACCTAATTCCAAAACCTTTCTGCCATCTCAGAGAGACACCCTACATAGCTCCGCTTCCTTCAGCCCTTGCCAATCAAGGATCCACATTCTATCTCTCTGAATTTACAGACTCTGTATAGTTCACACACTATGTGAACTTTTGTTTGTGGTTTCTTTTACTCAGTGTAGTATTTTGGACATTTATCTCTGTTCTAGGTACATCAAGACTTAACTTCTTTTTATAGCCAAGTAATATTCCATTGTGTGTATGTACTAATTTGTGTTCTTTTCACTTTTGGGTTATTATAAATAGCATTGCTATGAATATTCACATAAATACATCTATTTAAGTCCCTGTTTTTAATTATTTTGGGTGTTTACCTAGGAAGGGTGTTGCAGGGTCCTATGCTTACCTTGCTGTCAATTGGTTAAGCATGTGGCTGCCTTATTTTACATACTCACCAGCATTGGGGCGTTTGAACTTGGGCCTTTCTGGCACTCTTGAGGACAATCTACATGTAAGAGTGGAAATTATTCCCAGAGTTTTAAAGACAAAAAATGAATAAGTCCCAGGCACCCCTGAAGCTTAGCTTTGTCCTGTGTCTTGGTTACACTGTTAGAGAATCTAGAGAATCCCTGTTTGCCTGCTCACTGATTGGGTTTTGTTACTCCAAGAGCCATGATGGACTCCTTAGTGTTGTGAGGTCTTGGTGGCTCAGGCTATGCTTGAGCACACTGTTGGCGTGGAGTCTCTGTGAAGACCCTCACAGCTGAATCTTTCTTCTGCTCTCCTTACTCATCCCCAGGCCTGGAGACACGACCCCAGACAGAACCTAGATGTGAACTTGAGTTCATATGACTGGAAGGAGGGCAGAAGAGGCTTGTGGTTAAGGTGGGTGGGAGGTGGGTTGTGTGGGAGATGGCTGGGGTTCCCCTGAGGACAAAGTGAAACAAGGAAGTCTCCAGAGGCCAGGCAGGGGGTGGTGGGAATGGAAAGGAAAACCTAGTAGGATTGCCAATGTTTAGATGGCCTTTCCTGAGGTAATTGAGACAGCTTGTCTGTGGTCAAACACGGAGGTATGTTCTTCAGGTTCTGAGGAGAAGTAACTCCAGTTTCCTTCTAGTTGAAGGAAAGGAATAGAGAGTAACAGAGAAGGGCAGTTGTGGAGGTAGGAGCCAGGCCACTCTGACCCTTGACTCTTCAGACTTACATCTGACCTTCAGTATCATCCTCTCCTCTGCCAGGAGAGAAAACTGGCAATTTTATTTTATCTTCTTAAGAGGACCCCAGAAGGGTCCTCAGAAAGTGTAGTGGGGAGCCCCAGCTGTAGGGAATGGCCTAAAGGACAGAAGCAACCAGTGTCTGGAGAAGGAGGAGGAGGGGGAGGAGGAGGAGTATGTTGGGCATGTTTTGGTAGGAAATGATTTTAGAATTATCATCTATAAAGAGAATAGAAATATTATCTACCCTTCCCCCTTGCATAGTGAATTGAAGTTCTCTCTAGTGTTTTTAAACTGTGTGTGTGTGTGTGTGCGTGTGTGTGTGGACAACTTACCAGACCTGGTTCTGTCTTTCTATAAGATTGAACTCAGGAGTTAGGCTTGGTAACAAGCACATTTATCACCTTCACACACACACACACACACACACACACACACACACACACACACACACACACACACACCTTAAGATTGGGTGCTTTCCACAACAGAAGCATGCTGCCTCACAGTTCTGTGGACAGAGTAAGTGGTGAAGACATCCACAGGGTTGAGACCCTCTCAGAGCGGAGTGCGGCTGGTTCCTGCCTCTCCTCTGTGCTGGCAGTTTTCTGGCAGTCTTCCTGTGTTCCTTGGCCTGCAGCATTCTCACTGCAGTCCCCCTCAGCCCATCTGCCTGGGTTTCAATTCCCCATTTTTAGAAAGACAGCAGTCACAGCGGACCAAAGATCCACCCTGAAGACCTTTTTTTAAACCTAGCTACCTCTGTAAAACCTTGCTTCCTAATAAGGTCACGTTTTCGAGGACTTCAGGTCCAACATAGCTCTGTGTAGTGCTAGCTGGCCTTGAATTCAGAGATCTACCTTTCTCTGACTCCAGAGTACTGGGATTAAAGGCCTGCACAACCGCTGCCTAGCATATCTTAAAAAAATTAATTTATTAATAATTTACTTTTACTCAATGTCCATTGGTATTTGACCTGCATAATTTGTTTGTATAAAGGTGTCAGATTCCCTGGAATTGGAGTCGCAGACAGGTATGAGTGCCTTGTAGGTGCTGGGAATTGAACCCTGATCCTCTAGAAGAGCAGTCAATACTCTTAACCGCTGAGCCATCTCTCTGACCCCCCCCCAACATATCTTTTATAAGGGATTACAGTTCAACCTCTAGCATGATACTTGCAGGACAGCAGAATCCTCCAAGCGAATGGCAGCTATTTTTGTAAGACCTGCTGTGCCTGCTTGCAAAGCATCTCATCGACTCCATCACAGACAAAACAGTGACCACATTGGGGCTTGCTGACTTTTGACCCTGACATTCCCTCAAAGAAAGAGGGGTTGGGATTCATTTAATCCTAACTGGATATCCAGACTCTCCTTCCAGCTAGCTGCTTGCAATTCTGCCCTAATTGTGCATGATCTTGGGGAGTCTCTGGGAGAATCTGGGCTCTATAGGCTGGGGACACTAGGGGAAGGGGGCTCTATCTATGCAGCCATTAGGAAGATATCACCCATGCTGGGTGCAGATTGTCCAGTGCATCTGCCTTAGGGTCACCCATGCTCCTGCCTGCAACCCCTCACCCACACTCTATAAACTTATTGGTACCCTAGGGTGAGCTTTGGTAGAATCAAACTTTGATTTGTCATTGGGACATTATGGAGAGGGTGTGAGTATCACATGTAGTCCCCTTCCAGGGAGAAAACTCTTGAAAACCCATCAGGAAAGAAAAAAAGCAATTACGGCACATTTGTAACTGTGTACATTCTATTAGAGAGACTCTTTCTGATGGGAAATAGTTGCCACTTTGTCTAAGTATCTCAGAGCACTGAGCCTTCTGCTCCCAATTTATAGGTCTGATAATTGGAAGGATTTTCCACAGCTTAGTGTCTGGCTTCTCTGATTTCATTTCTCTTAATGTGATGGAGCAAGACAGAGCAAAGGTTCCTCCATCTTGAGTTCTTGCTGAGGCTGTTTCCAGGTTTAGCTAGAATCTGAACTTCTTGATGGAGAATTCCATGGAAAATTACCCAACTCTGTTCTAGGAACCAAAAAGGTCAGGATGTCCTAGATCACTTATCTTAGCTTCTGTTACAATTGCTCTCTTCAAAACGCTTGTTCTGTGAAGCCCCCACTGCAGCTGCTGGGTGAGATGCCTGGATGGGATCTGTGCCCTTAAAAACCCCAAGTTCTGGGCACTGGGGGCCACACCTAGGTCCCTGAATATTTGGGTGGAGTCTCTTTAGCTAGAATGAAGACTTTCAGTTGGCTATGTGCTGTGTCTCAGTGGTCATCTCTGGCAAGCTCCCTGCATGAACATCACTTCTATTGCATGGGAGGATAATTGCCATCACCATCCAAGCTCAGAGCCTGAACCTTTGTGCTGCTATACAATATAAGTCATCTTATTGGGCATCAAGAGTTCTGAGAAGACTCAGTAGTTAAGAGCACTGGCTTCTCTTCCAGAGGACCCAGGTTCTACCACCCACATGGAAGCTCACGACTGTCTGTAATGTTAGTTTCAGGGGATCAGATATCTTCACACAAATATATATGTAGGCAGAACACCAATGCACTTGCAATGAAAATTAAGTTTAAAAAAAAAAAAAAAAAAAAACAACCCACAAACAAGAAACTTAAGGCCCAAGAGACAAGAGTCAAGACTTAAGCATGGTGTATTTGTCAAGGTTCTAAAAGAACAGAGCTGGTTACATATGGGATTATTCAACCCTGTCTCCTGACAAATGCTAAGGATTGTTTGTTCAGTCCATGAGACTGGATGTCTTGGCACTCCCAAACTGGTGCTCGAGTCACAGAGAGTTCCTAGAGAGTTGCCAGTTTTCAAGCCACGGTGGAATCCTAAAGAAGTAGATTCTAGCACCAGCACAGGAATGCCTCAGCTTTAAGGCCTGCCTGGGCCACTTATCAAGACCCTTTCCCAAAATAAGAAGTAAAAAGAGGCCTAGGATGAAGCTCGGTGGTAGAGAACTTGCCCCAAATCCTGGAGTCAGTTCCCAGCACCAAAAAAAAAAAAAAAAAAAAAAAAAAAAAAAAAAAAAAAAAAAAAAAAAAAAAAAAAAAAGAGTAAATCAATTACTTAAAACACTTTTAAATGAAAACCCAGAACTGAGTCCCTTTAAGCAAATTTCGGGTCTCCTTCTTTTCTCCTTTTCCTTTTTAAACTACCATTTTTGAATTAGTCGTTGGGGTCAGGGACAATGATACTCTGATGGCCAAGCCTCCTCCTAGAGGTGACTCTCCAGTGGAGATTGGAGTAGTTTATCAAGGAAACTCTCCATTCTGTCACCAGAAAAAAGGAAATGGTTGTGACAGACAATGGATCTAGCATACTGTTGGACATAAGACTGAAGGCCTGGGCAAACCTTCCCGGCCCAGGTCTCCCTGTGTGTGACTGATGCTTGGTAACGCTAACACAGTCAGTCTACCCTTGCTTCCTTCTAGGAGCAGCTGTGAGGTCCCGGGGAGATGAAGAGCCGTAGAATTAGCTCACGTTCAAGTATTGTCAGGCAGGCCCTGTGTGAAGTAAAGCCTTTACATCTTTATTTTCATTTTTACAGCCATCCATCCTGCTGATAAAAGGCAGTCTGGGAGAGGTTACAAGGCTTGAACACTGTCACAGGGCCAGGAAGGGTGGAGCTGGCATTGAAAGCAGTGCCCTCAAGCATGAAGCTATATATAAACTGTAAATAATTTTACAGGCATAAGGGATTATTAGTAACGGCCTGTGCTGTTAATAATAGTAATTTTTTAAAACCCTGAAAGGGAAATTCAAATAAATTCAAACAAATGTTTGTTTAGCACCTACTATGGGCTCACTAGGGGCTCCGAAGGAGCTCAGTAACTAACTGTGAAACAGGCCTACTCTGATCTGTAGAATCATAAACAGGCCCCAGGGGGTGTGGAAAGGGGAGGCTAGAGGGGCTTAGAAGGCGCTCTTGGAAGAGGAGGCATTTGAGGAGGTTTTAAAGTTTAAAGGGATTCAACAAAGTGTGTGTGTGTGTGTGTGTGTGTGTGTGTGTGTATGTCAGTGTGAGTGTAGGGGGAGACCTAGACTAATCTAAAGAGTTCTTGGATAAAAGTACAGTAAGTATTTCTACGCAAAACAACTTTCACACCAGCAAGAGCTTCAAAAGTGGTTGACTAAGTAGCGAACAGCGGTTACCATGGGAACCAAGGCATGGCATGCTTCATCCCTGTCATTAGTGAGCATCCCTGGCTTCTAGCTGTCTAGCCAAGGCCAGGAAGTGGGGGAAGGGGGTTGCAGTGTCCCTTAGAGAAAGAAAAGCTTGGTAAGGTTGCTGCCCTGGGGGTGTGAGTCTTTAACAGGGAGGCTGGACAACACCTGGGCCTGGGAAGACAGCAAGAGAAAACCTCTGTCTCCTTAATGACATCCTGAAGAAACTCTAGCAGGCCATGGGAGCTCAAGGAGGGATTGGGAAGGACAGTGGCTTCCTGTAGGAATATGTTTCAGGTTTTTATTAAATTTGAAACATATCCCTACAGCTTCCACATAAGCAACTGCTCACTCACTATGGATGTCAGTGCAGAGTAGCTTCCTTGGGCCTGCATCAGAGTCAGTCTCAGGCTCTCTCAATACTCCTAGGGGCTCTGTTGTCCCAGAAGGGTGTTGGCTTGTCATTCTTCACATGCAGAGGGGACACTGTGGGGGATCCTCAGTTGACAGGCTTGGCAAGAGGAGGGCACTGTGAAAAGTCTAATAAAGCAGGCTGTGAACTTGAGTGAGGCCTAGGTTCAAATGCTAGTTTACATGAACTGCCTACCTTTTCTGTATTGCTTGGTTTGGTTTTCCGTGGGATATAGGTAATGATAATTTTGCCTAGTTCATAGGACTATATGAAAACTAAGTGAGATAGCTGATTTATAAAGATATCCAGTGCCTGGTACACAGATATTTAATAACTATGAGCTATTAAATTACTATTGCTTGTGTGTGTGTACAAGACTGTGTGAGTACTTAAAATCTGTGTTGGTATGCTTGCAAGTACATATGTGTACTTGTACATGTGTGTACTCATGCATGTGGAGGTCAGAAAACCATTTTTTATGTATGTATGTTTCTATGTATTCTGCAAAGGCTCTCTGGCCTGGAATTTACCAAGTAGACTGCCTGGCCGAGGAGCCCCAGGAATTCATGTTTTTTGCTTCTCCAGTGCTGGGATTCTAAGGATTCTAAGCATTTACCACTATATTGGCTTTCTTTCTTTCTTTTTTTTAAACAAAGGTTCTGGAGATCAAGCTCAGGTCCTAGTGCTTACAGGACATATGTTCTACTATCCCTAGCTATTGCTTCTGGATGTCAACTTGGTATGAATTCAGAGTTCCCTGCCCTTTGCAGGACCTCCTTACGGTTTGTGTTGATGGTAGATGATGATGATGAAAACAGAGACGGGCCTGGACCCCTTTGCTTCCCATGTGCCCAAGAACTGTTCTACAAGAGAGATGGAGGTTGTATTGAATGCTAGCTTTGAGCATTTCACTATAGACAGTTTAGCCCATGAAGAACTTCAGAAGAGGAAAACAATGGATCTTGGCAATGCAGTATGTGTGTGTGCGTCTGCTTGCACACAGGGCTCCACATATGAAGGTCAGCGGTTAACATCAGATATTTCGCTCAGCTACTTTCTACCTTATTTTTTGAGACTGGGTCTCTCACTGAGAACCTGGAGCATGACAATTCAGCTAGACTAGCTGGCTGGCGAGACTCAGAGATCCTCCTGCCTCTGCCTCACCAGCAAGCACTGAGATTACAGATGTGTGCTATCATGCCAATGTTAATTTTTTAAACTATTTTAAATTTTTATTTTCTTAAGCAGGTTATTATCTTGTGAACTCAGGTCCTCGTGCTTTATAGACTGAACCATCTTCCCAGCCTGACATTCTTTTTTACTTCTTTGAAACGGTGAAGCTCTTGGGAAGGGGGACTGGGTCAGGCTGGGGACCGAGGGACTAGAGGATAGCCTATCAACCTCTTTTTGGAGGGGAGCCTTCAATTTGTCTTAATAATCCCACTCTCTGTTTCTCTGGGATTTTGCCCTTTTCTTTGAGAGAGAGAGAGAGTGTGTGTGCAGAAGAAAACTTTGGCTGACCATTGAGAATGGTGACTTCCAGACATCAAAGTAGGCAGAGCCCCGGATGGACAGGCTGGAGGCTGGCCTGGGTCCCCTTAGGCTTTCCTTCCGAAACTGGCAGAGGCCCTGGCGGGAACTTCTAAGAGCCCAGAGAACAAGTCCTTTCATGTGGCCTCCCTTTGAGCTGGCCTCCGGGTGGGGTCGGGGTCGGTGTGTGGAGGGTGGGGTGCGTGTGGAGAGGTGAGGCCACAGTCAGGTTGGGAAAACAGATTGGGCAGTGGCTGTGAGTACAGGGCGCCCATTGTGCAGCAAGCTCTTGCCTTCAATAACTGCCTCTGAAGAATGTTTCATTGAATACCAGAGAAAGGAGCCATTGAAATGCCTGGGGCTGAGCTCCTTGAAGGGTTAAAGACAGGGGCTAAGTTGCTAGGGCTCTTGCTGCTCCTGGCTTAGGTAGATGCTCCATACAAGAATCCTAATCATTAAGACAGGACTCAAAGAGACCACTCTGTCAGTAGAAAGCAAAGGTCAAGAGAATGTGTGAATTCCCCCAGAAATGCTAATGGATAAAGGAAGAAACACCTTTTTTCCCCATGAACCACATTGTCCAAGTAATATTTAATAAGCTACAGGCCTTCAAGATACCCTGTGGGCCTTCCTTCTGGGAACAGTGACACACACACACACACACACACACACACACACACACACACACACACACACACACACACTCAAGCCTGTCCAGGACTTTCTCAAAGATACTCTTACCTGGTACTCCACCACTTTCTCCATAGCACAGCCAACATGACTTTCTTAAACCATCTCTCATTTTTCTAATGATTATTAACTATTGTAATTACCACTGTCCTCCTAGAAAGCATGGGCAGTCTGGTAACAACAGCAGCCATTAACCCATGTGACTGAGGAAGCCTGGGACACTTCCTCTTTGGAGGGTTTTTTTTTTTTTTCCAGAAGGAACTGCTGGTTAGGAGGTCGTGGCTGGGCTATCAGAGGGACCAGAAGGGGGGTTGCAGTACCCCAATACCCAGGACAACATGCATTGTTTCTAGCTCTGGAGAAGTGTGTGGCCAGAGGTGTGGCCATCTTTGAAATGCAGGTGCCTGTGTGGTGGCTATAAAGAACAGGTAGATGACTGGGAGGGACACACAAGGCTAGTTGGCTGTGAGTAGTCTCCAGGGCCACAATGGCGCAGCTCCTTGGTTACCATAGAACCCTCAAAGGGAGGACTTTACTGTCTCCAGAGCCCTAGTTCACAGGGAGGATGCCCCACAATGGAAAGGAACTTCCACTATACACTTTCATATTAAACATTCTGGGTAAAAACCTAAAAAGAAAGAAAAGAAAGAAAGAAAGAAAGAAAGAAAGAAAGAAAGAAAGAAAGAAAGAAAGAAAGAAAGAAAGAAAGAAAGAAAGAAGGAAGGAAGGAAGGAAGGAAGGAAGGAAGGAAGGAAGGAAAGAAAGAAAGAAAGAAAGAAGGAAAGAAAGAAAGAAAAAAGAAAAGAAAAGAGCAGGAATCTGGAAGACGGCTTGTTTGGTAAAGGTTCTTGCAAACCCAAGGATCTGAATTGGATCTCCAGGACCCATGTCACAAAGCTGGGCATGGTAGTACACTGGTGATCTGCTGGGAGGCAGGACCAGCAGGATCCCTGAGGCTCACTGGTCAGCCAGCCTTGCTGCTTCAAGGAACATGGTGGAGAGTGTCCTGAGGAGTGACATTCTGACCTTTAAGGACACACACACACACACACACACACACACACACACACACACACACACACACACGATGAGGCATTTCTTGGCTTTCTTATAAAGTTTCTAGAAGGATCCAAATCCCCCACCACTTCCTTTGTGCTGGGTGGTGACTAGGTTGAGGCTCCGGGTCTATTACATGGCTCTTTGTTATAGTATCACATGCTCCCAAATTCCCAGGTTTGGGAATTCACCTGTTTGATTTGTTTATTCTTCTATTTCTCTCTAATGCCTCTCTGTGTGCCTATGTTACTAGAACATAGACTGTCGCCTCCAGCAACCTTAACACATGTCCTCTGAGTAGTGCATAATACTCACAGACTGGAAATAAAAGGATATCCTTGCAAGAATCGTGTAGAAAGTAAGAAGAGGCTTAGAGTGAGGAAGGCTGGAGGGGACCCCTTCCTAGGTAAGGGCTTGAACATTGTGATATTTCTGTCAGAGGCCTGCTGTCAATCTTGTAAGTCTCTGACACAGTACAGCCTAGACAAATGCCTTTCAATAAGACAATGCCAGCATGGCATAAATCAGTAGATAGGGTCTTTTCCAAGGACTATAACCAGAGGAATCTGCTTAGCTATATTTAAAATAAGACAATTTTAGTTCAAATATGACTAAAAAGACATATATATGTATTTATGTGTGTGTACATATATATTCACATACATGCATGCTGTGTATGTTAGTGTGTACACACACATGTACAGATATAGCAGAGGCAGAGTCACACTACAGACTTACCCTGCTTTTCACTTTACTGTCTCTGTACCCTAAGAAGCTGCCTTGGAGACAAATGACTATGATGATGACACTCTTGAGTTGGACAGAACTTTCATATAGCTCTCCATTTTGATTCAGGGATGTCATTTCTAGACAGGTGGGCCTCTTATGCCTTTCTTGCTTAGATCTGGGAATGGGGAACCCACCTTTTTCTGAGTCTAACTTCATGGATGGAAATGAAATCTCTGACAGCTAGGAAGTAACAGAGCGACACCCCTGCCATGTCTGATCTGCATTTCGTGGGAAGATGTTAAGTTTCTTGCAGTGTTTTGATGTGGATGACTTGTGGGGGGTAAGAGATAAGAACACTCTTAGGTGAATGGGAGGAAGCTATTACCTGAGTGAGGTGGGCATCCATGACGGCAATCATCTGGGAAACAGCTAGGTCTGGAGGCATCAGAATGTGCAAAGTCTGGCTGGGTGGTGGTGGAGTATGTATGTCTTTAATACTCAGGAAGCAGAGGCAGATGGATCTCTGAGTTCCAGGCCAGCCTCATCTACAAAGTGAGTTCTAGGACAGCCAGAGTGGCTACACAGAGAAAGCCTGTCTTGGGAAAACAAACAGATGACAACAAAGAATGTGCAAAGTGTCAATTAATCACTCAGAGTGGCTATAAACTTGAGCTACATTAATATTCTGTGTGTGTGTGTGTGTGTATGAGAGAGAGAGGGAGGGAGGAGGGAGAGAGGACTTCATCCCAGGAGAGAGGGCAAGTACCTTGGGAAAGACATAAAAGATAACCAGCTCCTCTTGGAAGCCACATGACCTGGATCTGCATTACACTGTGTGTTTACTTCCGCTCTGTGGTCTCTGAGCCTTTGGGAAAGTCTGCTTGAAATGTTCGAGCCTGGCAGCTGGAATGGTATTTAAGAAGGAGTCTTGGGTCTGCATTTATCTCCCAAAAACCTTGATGGGGAACGGTGACTTCTGAGACACACTCGAGGTTTTAGGGATTACCAAAAAACTCCTAAAAGAAATATGAATATTGGGAGTCAAGAGCTGGGCCCCAGCAGCGCTCGCTCCATCCACCTCTCTTCACTGATCATTCACCCATTGCTGAGCTCCTTCTGTTAAGCTGCCAAAGTGCTTATAAAAGTAATCCCTTAAATTGGCCTGGTGTCTGTCTCCTAATGACTTTAACCCACAAGATTCAGTTCTCAAAAGTAGGAGCAGAGCAGTTAACCATCGGCAGCCGTTGAGGGCTGACTCTGAGCAGGACACTTCACAGAATGTGGTAGTGTGTCTTGTTTTGTGTGATTATCCCATTTCATAGATGGAAAAAGGTATAGGGAGGAAAAATAAAATAACTCATCAAGGCCAGTCTGCGAGTAAGTATCAGGATTTGAGCTTAAACAGTCTGATGTCAGAGCCATGATCTTATCCCTTAGATACTGTCTGTGGATGACAGCACTGTGAGATACGCAGCCTGTGGTCCTATCCTTTTGGGCTGTTTTGAGGGGGACAGACACTCGAGCCTGTTCATCTTGCCATCTCTCTGTTTGTATGAGCAAGGGGAAGGGCACATTGACCAGTGGTCTGGGACAAATGCAGAGACTACAAAGCCCCAGTCCTTGTGACCTCTAATGACTTGTCTGTCTCACCTCGTCACCCAGGACAACCTTACTGAAGTCTCCAGAAGCACGGCTTTAGGAACCATCCCCTCAGGAAGCTGTACTTTTTCTGTCCTTAACATTTCTTTTGCCAGAACAACAGGCGCTTTCCCTCCTGATAAATCTGGTCACCCTAAATATGGGGCTTGGAGCAAATAGGAGTACTGGCCCCACGCAGCCCTCATTTCCAAATGCAGATTCAAATTGGGCTGCTATTTTGGAGGTCTGGTTTCCTTCCACACACAGTGGTTTTCAGTAAGAGAGGAAGAATCTTGGCAGCAAAAAGGTGTTAGGAGGGAGAACGTACCTGGGAGTCTTTGTTCCCGAGATCCTGGCCCTCAAGAAGACACATAATTGTCACGTATTAGAGGGAGGCTTGGCATTGCTCAGTCCCTTTGTTGGCCAGTGGGGTCCATGCCATGCAGCTGAAGTCCTAGGAGGAAAGAGGCAGCAGCCTAAAGGTCAACAAGATAGCTCAGCAGGTAAAGGCGCTGGCCACCATGCGGCAAGCCTGATGACCTAAGCTTGACTCCCATAAATTGTCTTCTGTCCTCCATGCAAGGCTCATGGCAGTCCTCAAACCCACCCATACACACAGGCATAGAGAACTAAATAAATAAATGCAGCTTAATAAAAAAATTTAGAAACTTATGTAAAGCCACATTAGGGTTCCAGTCCCTACAAAAGGACAGTATCACAGTTATGTCCAAAATGACAGTCCGTGGTTAGCTCAGGCTGGATGCTGACAAGGAAACTGGAAGGACTGATGGAGAGACAAATGCCTACTCTCGAGCATTCTTCAGAAACCTGTGAAATGGGTTTTTCTGCCAGGAAGAAGCACTTCCCTATCTCTCCAGCCTGTGGAGAATGGGGCATTCTCTGTTGGAATATGCCTGAAGTACATATCAAAACCCGGCTAACCTCCAAGCTCCTTCGGTCCCTATTATCTATCATTTCTGCCAGGAAGAAGCACTTCCCTATCTCTCCAGCCTGGAATGGTATCAAAGCCACTGGGCTCTTCTGGTTCCCAAAAGCCTCCCCCCTCCTCCACTATGCAAACTCCCAGACTGTTCCAGTCTACAGGCTCGCCGCCCCCCATTCCAGCAGGTTTCCTTTATAACAAGTAAGGCTTCACTTCTCTGCACCTAAGATAGCTCTGGCAGTCACCAGTCTTCTCGGTTCTCTGCTCCCCACCCCCATCCAGTAGCCACAGCAGCTTTGGACTTCCCTCAGATGTCTCTGGCTATTCTTTACAACCTGAGAGATAGGCACTCAGCCCTTCCTTGCATCCGTGGAGTGGTCCAGTTCAGTGGTTTCACTGCTCCCTCGCACTTACAAGCCAAAGTTGCAAATGGTCACTTGCTGCTCACTAGGTTTGCTGTGGCCTAAACAGTACTTGAGTTAGTTGCAAACGCTCAACAATTGGAACAGCTGCCTTGACTCTGCCAGCTTACCTTCTCAGAGGGGAGTTGGTCTAGGTGACCTATAAGCCCATTTACTCATTGCCTTTATTCATGCAACTCACATGGTCGAGTTCCTTCTGTACATGGGGGGAGCTCCTGGATATAAGATGTATACCACACCTCTGCCATCTAGATGTGTGTGCAGCCTCTTAAGTACCCTACCACTAGCTGAGAAGTGATGTGAGGAAGGTGAGAAGTGGAGGCAAGGGAAGCTAGCAGAGCCAGACGGGAGCTGACACTCAAGCGGAACCTTACTCTGTGACTTAGCTCCTTGTCATCTCAGGACCTCGGTCTCTCCATCTCTAGAAATGACCTAGTTGGCTTACAAAATGAACTGACTCTTCTAAGGCTGGCATTCACATGCTAAGACTCTATGATCAAGGAATGTCTGGCCGGACCATTCCAGAATTGTTCCACTGAATTCCAAGCAACCCCCCCCCCCTTCTCTGGCTAGTCCTGGCCAGAAGCAGACCTTGGAGCTGGCGGCCGCACCGGACCTGGGCTCCCTGCCCGGGGGTGGGTCCCTTTTCAGCGTCCAACCCCTTCACCTGGGGCTCAGCTCCTCACATATTACAACTTTTTCACCCTCTCTCGAGCTGTGTCCCTTCCCAGACCCGCCCAGCCCATGTCTCCCTCCCCTTCCCCTGTGGGGTCCTGCCCACCTCCCTGCGGGGAGCACCGCTTTGCGGGAACTCCAGGCGGGGTCAGAAGCTCAGCTAGGGGAACTGGGGGTCGGGGAGGGAGGAGAAAGGGAAGCAGAAGAGAGAGGGAGGGATCGGGGTAAAAAGGCAGCAGAGTCCCGGGATGGTGGAGAGCACTTTTGGGAAGCCGCCACTCTACAACTCGGGCTGGCCAGGCGGAGCTGGGGGAGAGGGAGCAGGGGCTGCGGGAGGCATCTCGGCGCAGGCCTGACCTTCCCCGGGCGCCCTGCTGTCCTGCCGCGGGTCCAGAACGAGACCCCCGGGGACTCTCACTGCATCCAGAGGGAGAACTGACGGGCGGTGCACCCCTGGCGCGGTAGGCTCTGAGGCTTTGGGAGTCCGCACGCCCGGCCGGCTTGGCGTCGCGATGCACGCTCTCTCTGGATTCTCCCTGGTCAGCCTGCTTAGCTTGGGCTACCTGTCCTGGGACTGGGCCAAGCCGGGCCTCGTGGCTGATGGGCCTGCCGAGGCCGGCGATCAGCCTTCGGCAGCTCCGCCGCAGCCTCCTCACATTATTTTCATCCTCACCGACGACCAAGGGTACCACGATGTGGGCTACCACGGCTCAGATATCGAGACCCCAACTCTGGACCGACTAGCAGCTGAGGGCGTCAAGCTGGAGAATTATTACATCCAGCCCATATGTACGCCTTCTCGGAGCCAGCTCCTCACTGGCAGGTAGGCATGCCCAGACCCGTGGGACTGGGTGTCCAAATCCCCAAATGCACCCAGTTGGTAGGTTGCAGACCCTGCAGAACAGCCCTTCGCAGGGACCGCAGAAGCACGTGTTATGGGCTAGCTTTGCCTGTGGCATCCCTTAGATCATCTGTAACTCCCTTGCCTTCTCTGGGCCCCAGTTTCTCAACCCTCATATTCAATGCTTCTAGTGTCTTCGAGACCTACTCTGCAGGTCTAGGATGCTCACGTTCCGCACATCTGTCTCTTCTTTATCAGAGGAATCTTTTACTCTTATTTTGAATTCTACGTATATTAACAGATGTGGAGTCAGTTTGAAAGTCACTTAACTTTTAGTTTCCTTGTCCATAAAATGGGATGAAGAACAGTTTCTATCTTGAGAGGTGAATGAATTATACATAACCTTCTTGACTCTCAATGGCAGCCTGTCTTTATTACCGGAAAGATTCTGGTCCCCCATGTCATTGATGGCTCCACTGGAAGAAGACCAAGGAACTGGTGAGATGAAACCTCAGCCTGAAGCTGGTCTCCTCACTTCTCCAAGTCTCCAAGTTTTTTTTATTGGAAGAATCTTCCCCAGGGTTGCATCCTCTTACAATGGGCTGTTCCCTGGTGGTGCTGGGGATTACGAGAGCAAAAGACTTGGGAAACAGAGGGGATGTGCAAGGCAAACTCCCTTCCCTTAGAAGAAAATCCTTGGTCTGGGCTGGAGCTAATTCTCCTTAAAAGGAAGCCATAGCATGCTTTGGGATCACTACTGAGATGTCAGAGCCCCATCCCATCTCTCCCTGTTTCCTGGGTGGGACAATGAAGCACGAAATCAGGAAGAAGCCAGCTTGCCTCTTGCCCAACTTCAGGTCAGAGAGAGTTGCGAAGTCAGATGCTGGGCTGGCGTCATAGAGCTGGAAATCCAGTGGTGTTTGCTTTCTACTTTCCATCTGCATTCTGCTTTTAGATCCAGGGACAATGAAGAGGAGCAGGAAGAGGAAGAGGGGTGGGAGGTTTGTGCTGCAGGTGTGGCTTGGTAGTGGGATAGGGAGTGACCCCCCGAGGAGGGAGGAGACTCTGCCTTCAGAGTTTTATTGTATTTCTCACCCCAGAGCTGCATGACTTTGGTAAGCAGCTGAATGGGTAGCCAGGGTAGCGCTCCATCCAGGCTCCTATTGGTGAGCTTAGCAGAGCATTACAGGGCCAGCCCATGTCTCCTCTCTGCTGTCTGCAGCTGCCTCTATCTGACTAGATATTTACCCCGTGACTTCTGCACCCAGTTCTGTTTAGTGGAATAGGAGAGAGCCAAAATTTCTCATGTTACTCACTGACAAATGAACTTTGGCAAGGCTTAGCTGGCCCACCCATATTACAAATCAATGCTTCAGGCACCCCACCCTTATGCAGAGACACTCAGTTGGGAGTCCAGGCCCTAGGATGCTTCTCTCAAATCCAGTCATTTCTCAGTTTGCCTGAGGCCTGGAGAAGCTGTATCACACATTTTGGGCATGAATTGGGTAGACCTGGGTTTAGAACGGTTCTGTTTGTCAGTTGCCTGTCTTCGGATCACATGTTACACTTTTTGGGGGTGGGTCAGTTTCATTATTTGTAGATTGGGGATTGTAATGTTCCCTATATATTTCACAAAAGAGGTTTAGGTTGGTGAGATGGCTCAGCAGGAGCAAGTGCTTGCTGAGTTCAATTCCTGGAACCCACTGTGGAAAGAGAGCTGACTACAGAAAGTTGTCTCCTGACTTGAGATGTGCATGCCTTGGCATGAGTAGGCCCCAACTCATGTACCTGCACACACACACACACACACACACACACACACACACACACACACATGCGCGGGGGAGGGGGAGAATTAAATGAATGTGTGGCACTAAGTCTTAAGAATGGCTTTAAGAAAGGAAGCACTGGTGTCCCAGGGGTTGACTAACTCAGCTGCTTAGGCATAAAGAGATTCTAACTCCCTGTGATGTTCCTTCCACTTGGCTTATTTACTTTTAGCCTTTAAAACACCTTAAGCAGATCCCATGGATCTCTGACCACAGCAGCAGACTATGTGATATGAATGAATAAAGGAAGCCCAGGATTCTGCTAGGCATTTATTGCTGCGTCAGCCTGGGTGTAGGGTGCCTCTTAGGGATTTCCCATTCCAGCCAGCTCACTCATACTTGTAAACATCAACTGGTTCTGCTTTGCTTGAAAACACTGCTGCTCAGACTGTTTGGGACTCATGTTCAAGTTTCAGAGCTGCCCCTGACTGCTGAGTGACCTTGAGCAAAGCCCTTCTTTCCTCTGACCTTTGTTGTTGCCTTTTTTCTTTTTTTTTTTTTTTTTAAAAAAAATGAATGTATTTACGTTTATTTTATGTGCATTGGTGTTTTGTGTGCATGTATGTCTGTGTGAGGGTATCAGATAGTTGTGAGCTGCCATGTGGATGCTGGGAATTGAACCTGGATCCTCAGGAAAAGCAGCCAGTGCTCCAGCCACCTCTCCAGACCCTGTTGTTGCTTTATTTATTTATTTAATAAGCTTATTTATTTATTTATTTATTTATTTATTTATTTATTTATTTATTTATTTATTTATTTATCCATCCATCCATCCATCCATCCATCCATCCATCCATCTATCTATCTATCTATTTATTTATTTATTTATTTATTTATTTATTTATTTATTTATTTATTTATTTATTTATTTATTTATTTATTTATTTATTTATTTAATGTGCATTGGTTTTGGGTGCCCTGGAACTGGAACTACAGGCAGTCGTGAGCTGCCTGCCATATGGGCACTGGGAACTGAACCTTTATCCTCTGGAAGAACAGTCAGTGTCCTTATCCACTGAATCATCTCTCCAGCTCCTGTTGCTTTTTTTAAGTGATGAAAAACGTAGAAAAGGACTTAGTTCACTTCTGGCCCCCATACCATCTAAATTCATTCATTCTCTTGCTTGCTCATGTATCCATCCATCCATCCATCCATCCATCCATCCATCCATCCATCCATCCATTTCACAAGTAACTGAGTATGCTTTACATATTGCTGGGGTGCTAGGGATACAATCATATTCTGTGTCATATGGCTCAAGAACGTGTACACTTGTCCACGCAGACAGTGAAGATGTGCACTTAATCCTGGTGTAGGGGAGGAAGAGGACCCAGAAACAAAGTAACTCATTCTTCGAGTGAGTTATAAGAAACTAGAGGGAGTAATACTGGGGTTCCCTTTCAAGGAGTAGGGGTTTGCCTAGGAGACCAGGACTTGGTGTACCCTTCTGTTCTAAGTACACAGCTTAGAGCTCAGGGATTTGGGTCTGGAGCCTCTGCTGGGATACCCAGACTGTGCTTCATAACAGTCATGTGAATCAGTGAGCTTTAGATTCCTTATTTGGGAGGTGGGAATAATAATGTGTACTTCCTAGTTTGTGGTGAGGATTTGGTGAGCAGGATTCAACGGGGCCATGATGCTGAAACACATGGCAGGAACTTGGTGTTAGGTCTACCTGTTGTCATTGCCAAGTTTGGCTCCATTCATAATGCACTAACTTCTGGTTGTGTGGTGCTGGGCAGTGGCTTACGGTCCTGAGGGGCAGTTATTCCAACTTATCAATAAGCTGGCAGCCTCCTTCATTGATGTGAAGATTTGAGATTCATGTATTGTAACTTGTCAGTACCTGTTCCTGCTGGCAGCGCTGGACCAAGGATCATCTCAGGTTGTTATCGGGATCCGTGGTCTGTAACTCACTTATATTTCCCATGTATCCATCCTCCTCCCCAGGTACCAGATCCACACAGGACTACAACACTCCATCATCCGCCCACGGCAGCCCAACTGTCTCCCTCTGGACCAGGTGACACTGCCCCAGAAGCTACAGGAAGCAGGATATTCCACCCACATGGTGGGCAAATGGCATCTGGGCTTCTACAGGAAGGAGTGCTTGCCTACTCGGAGAGGCTTCGACACCTTCTTAGGCTCCCTCACAGGCAACGTGGACTACTATACCTATGACAATTGTGACGGCCCAGGGGTTTGTGGGTTCGACCTGCATGAGGGTGAGAGTGTGGCCTGGGGTCTCAGCGGCCAGTACTCCACCATGCTTTATGCTCAGCGTGCCAGCCACATTCTTGCTAGCCACAGCCCTCAGAATCCCCTGTTCCTCTATGTGGCCTTCCAGGCAGTACACACACCCCTACAGTCACCCCGAGAGTACCTGTACCGCTATCGCACTATGGACAATGTAGCTCGGCGCAAATATGCAGCCATGGTGACCTGCATGGATGATGCTGTTCGCAACATCACCTGGGCCCTCAAGCGCTACGGTTTCTATAACAACAGTGTCATTATCTTCTCAAGTGACAATGGTGGCCAGACTTTCTCAGGAGGGAGCAACTGGCCCCTACGAGGACGCAAGGGGACTTACTGGGAAGGTGGTGTGAGGGGCCTGGGTTTCGTCCACAGCCCCTTGCTTAAGAAAAAGAGACGGACTAGTCGGGCCCTGGTGCATATCACAGACTGGTACCCAACACTGGTGGGTCTGGCTGGTGGTACTACATCAGCAGCTGATGGGCTGGATGGCTATGATGTGTGGCCAACTATTAGCGAGGGCCGGGCTTCACCACGCACAGAGATCCTACACAACATTGACCCCCTTTACAACCATGCTCAGCATGGCTCTTTGGAGGGTGGCTTTGGCATCTGGAATACAGCTGTTCAGGCTGCTATCCGGGTGGGAGAGTGGAAGCTACTTACAGGAGACCCAGGGTATGGTGACTGGATTCCACCACAGACACTGGCCTCCTTCCCTGGCAGCTGGTGGAACCTGGAGCGGATGGCCAGCATCCGCCAGGCTGTGTGGCTCTTTAACATCAGTGCTGACCCTTATGAAAGAGAGGACCTGGCTGGCCAGCGACCTGATGTAGTCCGCACCTTGCTGGCTCGCCTTGCTTATTATAACCAGACTGCTATCCCTGTGCGATACCCAGCTGCGAACCCTCGGGCCCATCCTGACTTTAATGGGGGTGCTTGGGGGCCCTGGGCCAGTGATGAGGAAGAAGAGGAGGAGGAGGAAGGCAGGGCTCGGAGTTTCTCCCGGGGCCGACGCAAGAAGAAATGCAAGATTTGCAAGCTTCGATCTTTCTTCCGTAAACTGAATACCAGGCTGATGTCCCACAGGATCTGATGGCTGGGGGTGGCAGGGAATCTCAGCTCCCCCTCAGATACTATCCCATTGCTGCTTCTCAGGGACAGGGCCAAGGTCAAATCTCATCTGCAGGCATGTGGAGGGAGAGCACAACTGAATAGTGTGGGATTTGGGGGAGGGAGAGCACCAACTAGGCTGGGATGCCTGGGCCCCAGTCCTGTCTCTCTCATGATGTGTTTGCTCTGTGACCTCAGATTACCTATCTGCCTCAGTCTCCTCTCTAAAATGAGCTCTGGTGACTTTATGACTCCGGCGTACACCTGTGACCGGGGCCGTGACAGAGTCCCTTGCTGACCTTTACCACTTTCCAGATGACCCTCTTTCTAGGTCTCTGTGGTGCTCTTGGATATAAGCTGGAACATGGCCAGCTGGGGCCTCTGTTAAAGGACTCAATGAGACAGACAGTATAGGGTACGAGAATCTTTACATTCCTGGAGCCACAAGATGTGGGGGCCTAGTGGAACATCCTTTATATGTTCTCTGCATCCCGGGAACCTGAGCAGCTGTGTAGTGAGGGTGGGGCAGATAACTGTGAAGAGTTCTTGAACCAATCATTTCCTTAGGCCTTGGGCACAGTCCTTTCTCAGAGGGCCTTGATTTCCCTATTTGCAAAGGGGTAGGGAAATGCTATGCCATGGCTCGCCTTACCTCACAGTGCTGTAGAAAACTGGCCGAGCTAATGGTTATGGAAGAGCCTGTGAACTTGATTAAAGTGCCATTACCCACAGTCAAGAGATGCTGGTCTATGTGTGTGTGCATATGTGTCCTGGGGACCCTGTGTGAGCCCACTGTGTGGCAGCAGGCAAACCCCTGACCCTCTCTGGGCCTCCATGTCTCTGCATACAGTGGATGTTCTGGGCACCACTGTGCACATTTGCATCTGGGGGACACAAGGCTCAGGAGTGTCAAGGAGGGGGTGGTGTTTGTAAAGCCTGCTTGCTGCATAACGCCGCTCTATCCGCACACTGCGTTCTGCATATCTCCCTTCAGGTTCCAGTCGGCGCAGTGTGTGTAGGCGAAGGCCCTGCTGTGAATTTTGAAAATAGTTATTTTTGTCACTGGCAAAGGAGGCCTGTTAGGACTCGTCAGCTTGTGGATGAGCGGGATGGGTGGGGTGGGTACAGTGCCGTGGGGGTTTGGGCGCTGGTTGCAGGACACTGCACCACCAGTGCAGCGCCTGAATCCTGAATGAGGGCAAGGAGGTGACCATTACATTCTAGGCACTTCCTTATAGTCCTGTAATTTTTTTTTCCTCTTAAGATTTATTTTTAATGATGGGTAGTTGTGTGTGTTTGCATGGGTATGTGCACGTGAGTAAAGTGTCCTCAGAGGCTAGAGACCTCAGATTCTCCTAGAGCTGGAATTTGTAAGAGGTAAGTTGTCTGATACATGTGCTGGAAACAGACCTTATGCCCTCTGAAAAAAGCAGGGTGGGCTCTTCAGTACTGAGCCATCTTTCTAGCCCCAACTTTTTGCCTTTTCTCATCTCCCCACCTGTATGTTTTTTTCTTCCTTGATGATGTTAATGCTCAGATGGTAAGCAGGGCCCAGGACTGACAGAGGGCTCTGGGCTCTGGCTGTGGCATTCTTGCCTGCTCAGGAGGGAAACTGAAGAAGATGGTTACTAAAGTGGTATCTTAGCCTGTCCAGGACACTCCAGGCCTACTGGGGTCTATTTTAGCTGTATCTGCTGGCTTGCCACAGGGCTTTCCAACTTCTGGCCCCATCATCTACTTCCCTTCTGAGCATTCCTTTGGGGCCCCAAGAGCAGGGCCATACATGGTGCTTTCTGTTCGTCCCTGGCTCTATTCCCTGAAGTCAATCTGGCCCCAAAATATAAGGAATAATCGATGGTAGGGCTGGTGTCTGTTTCCAAATTCTTGAGGAGCAAGCTTGGCTCAAGCCTCCCTCTGTTCAGTCTTACATTTAATGCACAACTCAACGAACTCTGGGTTCTCCTCAAGCCAGATGCCAGCATAGCCCAGGAGCCACTTGAACTTCAGACTGCAACCTGGTCCCCAGGAACTAGTGGGCATCTAGTATCTATTACCTGAGGTTGATGGTTTTTGGGGTATTGTACTGAGATGCCCAGCATAGAAATCACCATACCTACTACCTGTTACCGACTATGGTCTGGGCTCCCCACTCAATGAGTCTATACAACATGCCAGTTCCCAGTTGGCCGCCATCTTATTAAAGCTACAATTGCTGTGGTGAAGCACTATGACCAAAAGCAACTTGGGGAAGAGAGAGTTTATTTTTCCCTCAGTTTCTTGTAACAGTTCATCTTTAAAAGCAGGGAGAGCAGCAATTCAAGCAAGGCAGGAACCTGGAGGCCAAAGCTGGGACAGAGGCCATGGAGGGGTACTTCTTACTGGCTTCTCCTTATGGCTTTTTCAGGACCACGAGCCCAGGCAGAGCATCACCCACCATGGGATAGACCCTCCCCCATCAATCACTAATGAGAAAATGTGCTGCAGCCTGGTCTTATGGAGGCATTTTCTCAACTGAGATTTCCTCATTTCAGAAAACTCTAGCTAATGTCAAGTTGACTTAAAACTAGCTAACACTAACTTATGTCACCCAAGTCCATTCGGAGAGGGCAGAGTGGAAAGGCACCTAGAGACAGTCCGTAGGTCACAAGTCTTCTCTGGGGCCTCTGTTTCTCCCGGGGCTGGATTAGATGGAACAGACTTGTTAGTTGGAGGATAAAGTTCAGGTGAGAATCTGCTCTTTAGTTGGATCCTGGCTACAGGAATCCTCCCTCTAATGACCAGTTCCCCTCCAGCCAGGAGGAGCCTTACACCTGCCTGCCTGACCCACGGCTGTATTTCCTCTCCTCCTTGGCACCCCTGGATTCCCTGGGACACAGGCAGGAAGGGCAGCCCTCAGGGAGTCAGAAATTCCCCCAACCGTCTTCCCAGTGCTATATAGAACCTAAGAATACAGGGCAGGGATGGTGTAGTCACACAGACTTGAATTTGAATCCCAAGTGTGTGGTAAGTAAGTAATGTCATGGCTCTGTAGAATGGGATCTGAATTTATCACATTGCTGCAAGGTCCAGACAGTGTCACAGAAAAAAAAAATGCTTAGTACAGGGCCTGGCTCTGATGTACAAGTAACTGCTTCATGTCTTTGGGGTCCAAGAATGAGTGTTTTGCCCTGACCTTCCCAGGAGGAAATGAGAACACTGGGAAAGCCCTGTTTCCAGTTGTCCTAGGGTAGAAACAGGACCACTGACTACAGGGTGTGCATCACTGTCCCCCTCAGGGAGGGCCTCTGCACGGGACACCTCGGGGAACAGTGCTGCTTCCTTCCCCTTCTCTCTCAGGCCTAGCATTGCTTGACATACTGCCCTAACTCAGTTGCCCTCTACCCTCACATCATCCCTTCTCTCCTGGCCCACTTTCTACTGAGCCTGCTCCCCACTTTTTGCTGCCCTTAGTGGGACAGGCCCCACGGGGATCATCTTTGGTGCATGTTCAGGTCCAGCAAGACCTCGTGACATTTAGCATATGCGTGAAAGCACACAGAGGGACTGTCACAGTGTCATTAGGGCAGGTATCCTCCCTCCCATCATTTCCTGTCTCCTGGAACTCAGCCCAGCCTCCTCCTGTCCCTCCCATCAGTGACACAAGGCACTGTCTATGTTCATGGCTAATCCCTTTCTGCCTTTGCCATGCTGGCTCAGCAGACTTCAGGATTCTCACCTCTGGCCACCAGCCCATGGCACAGGCCTGTGCTTGAGTACTGCACACAGGATGCAGATGGCATGCATGTGCTGGACTGTTATGCCTACTGTGGCCCTGGCGAGTGGGAAGTCTGGCAGAACTAATCACACCCCCCCCCCCCCGCCGCCAGCATGCAATCATCAGCTTAGCCTCATTGACACATAGGCATGGCTGACTTCTTGATACCTGTTGGCAGTAAGTACAGCTGCCAGGTTTGTGGGCATAGAGGATGGGATGAATTAGTGGTCATGCCTCCTCGGCAGAGTGGCAGTTGTACTCAGTACGCAGCTGCCCATCAAAGCTGGTGTCTGCACCCCCAAACTAATCTCTAGAAGGTTCCAAGAGGGAGGTATGCACACATACAGGTGTAAGACAGACCTCCATGCCTGCTTCTCCTGTCTAACTAGTTTTCTACATCAGGTGGACCTAAGGTCCTGGGACCTGCCCATCCCCTAGCAATGCACAGGAGAGAGAAGGGGCAGGGGAGGAGGGGTACCAGGGAGGAGGGCATAAGGGAAAAAAAAAAAAAAACAGGAAAAAGAGCTGGAAGTAGATAAACAGACATGGTGACTATAATGCTGTTGGGACCCCATAGTCCCTGTCAGAGGCAGACAGGTATCAGGCTGGTCATGCCTTCACATGCTCCCCTGAGCCCTTGGGGCTCTTCTAAATGTTTTGCTGGCCTCTGAACCAAGCACTGCATTTCATCTATTGAGTAGCAAAAGGAGCAGTGGCCAGGCCAACACTGGTCTGAGAGAATGGCCACCTCTGTTCACAGCGTTACATTTCCATGGTTACAGCCTCAGCAGTTCCTTCGTGTTTTACTGATTTTAAAGCTGTCGTTGTGTTTTGGACCCTACTAAGTGAGGGTCCCAGGGACCTCTCTTTTTAGTTCTGGGCATCTGTTTTGCAGGAATTACTGCAAATAAGACCCACACCAGGCAATGGCTACCATGAGCTAACCTCCAGCTGGGTTCCAGAGAACAGTGCCTCGAAGTGCTTTCATGGTTCAGGGAAGAGAAAGGATTTATAGTTCCTTATTAATAATTTCTTCTGTAGCAGTCACTGGGTTCATCTTATTTATTTAAGGCACAAAACAGCCTTTCAGGTGAGGAACAGTATTCACTCAATTTTGCACTTGAAGAGGTCCCAAGAAATCAGGATGTTGACTAAAAAATCACAACCTGTAAGTCATATAGCCACTAATAATTGATCAACACTGTTTCATCTGGGCAGTGGTAGTCCTAGGGATTCTCCTGGGAACAAGCTAGAGCAGCAAGCGGTTCTCAACCCTTGAGTCATGACTCCTTTGGGGGTCAAATGACCCTTTCACAGGAGTTGCCTAAGAGCATTGGAAATCATCGATACTTACATCATGATCCATAACAATAGCAAAATTACAGTTATGAAGTAGCAATGAATATAATTGTATGGTGGGGGTGGGGATGTCACTCAACATGAAGAGCTGTATTAAACGGTTGCAGCATTAGGAAGGCTGAGACCCATTGGGCTAGAGGATCTGAGGCAGAGGGATGAAAATACAGCCCTACCCCACTTCTGCCTTCCTCTGGTGCCTCCAGCCTTGGCCATGGTGTTCTGTACCTGCTTGCTACCCACCAGCTGTGCGGCCCTGCAAGCACAGGCCTCGCTGCTCTGCCTCTGAATTGCCACGTTGGTGGCAGAAGCGGGAAGCATATTGTGTGCAGAAACAAAACGGAGTGGTTTTCCCTTTTCTGAAGGTGGTAATGGTGCAATTAGTGGCTAAGTCATTACCCCCTCCTCCCTGGCTTGCCTTCCTCCTTCCCCCTCCACCTCCCCCCCTTTTTTTCTTTGCTGAGAAAAGTGGCTTAATTGAGAAGCTCTCTGCCAATCTTCCACTGACTCTCAGGAAGAGGGATAGAGGCACCCCCAATATCTCTAGGGTCCCCTACTCTCAGCTGGGTCAGGCACCTGCTGGCATTGGAGAATAATCAAAGGTACCACTGTGTCCACAAGTGGGGTAAGAAATACAGTGATTTATGGATTCTGAAAGGCAAGTTGGAAACTGACAGACTTTGCATTTCCAGGTCCTTTTATCTGTCTGACAAATGCTGGCATAAGACCTCTGCACAGCCACCTGTGAAACATACTAAGGCACTTTTTTTCCCCCCGAATTAAGGGGTGGGGTGTTCAAGACCAAGTTGCATTATGGGAATAGTTATGGATTCAGATTTGTCTACTTCCCGGAGCCCATCAATAGCCTTAGGCCATTCCATCTTTATGGGAGTCTTTTGCAAGGATGACTTTCTTCCTACTTTTTATAAAATGATATGGGGGCTCAGAGAGCTTCCTCCAAGACTTGCCCAGGGTCACATAGCTAGTAAGTACCGGGGCTGGAGCCTGAACTCAGATCACTAGCCTTAAACTTTATTTCTTGGGGCATGATTTGTGACTGCAGGTGTGGTTGATACACTGAAGAGGTGAGACCATCAAGGAAAATGACTGGAGTTTGGGGAAGACTCCAGGGCAGCATACATCGGTGTCACTTGCCCAGCCCTGGGTGAGCCGGGCCATGATCACCTCATTACAGTTGCCTCTCTCCAATCCTATCTTGACATGAAACACAAGCAGAAACTGGGACATAAGCCCCAGGAGACCAAATCTGCATGGTCCCTCTAGGGGAATGGATGGGGAGGGCTTGCAGAAGAGGCCTCAGGAGGGACCCAGCTGCAGAGTGGTGACAGGTAGGGGTGAGAAAGCAGCCAGAACCATTCCCTCAGAGTCCTGGGTCTGCTCTGTGCTTCTCCCCCAAGACAGAGGGACAGTGTAATACACACAGCAGCTAGAAAGCAGAAAGAGCAGGAACAAAATAAGGACAGAGGCAGAAGCCAAGTCAACCAGACCAACTCCCTGAGGGAGCAGGGAAACTGCAGGCACGGGGGCAAGGAAAGGAGAGAGGGATGAATTAGCCATCATTCCCCTATAAACCTTAGAACCCAGCTGTTGCCAGGGCAACAGGGCAATACCTGTCTCTCTAGAGGAGATGAAGTTGCCAGGGCAACTACATCCTGTCTTTCTCAAGGACCATCCCAGAATGTGGCACCCACTAGCTGTTACCATAGCAACTGCCTCTTTGCCCCACTTAATCCCATCCCGAATGTTAAGGGCCCTATAGTTGGAGGTGGGGGAGGTAAGAAGAGAAGAGATCACTTGTGGACTAACTTTGTTCTCTTCCCCTTCTCCATCCCCCTCAGCACATTACCCGGGGAAAACAGGGTCCACTTGCTCCTGGGCCCACACAGTCCTGCAGTATTGTGTATATGGAGCCAGGGCAACACAGGAGCAGGTTTTGAAGTGGAAGGCAGGCAGGTGTTGGGGAGGCAGTTACCGGGGCAACGGGAACAGGGCGGTTCGGAGGTGGTTGCCATGGGGACCTGGATGCTGACGAAGGCTCGCGAGGCTGTGAGCAGCCACAGTGCCCTGCTCAGAAGCCCCAAGCTCGTCAGTCAAGCCGGTTCTCCATTTGCACTCAGGAGCACGGGCAGGCTAGTGGCCCCTAGTTCTGGGGGCACAGCACAGCATCCCAGTCCTAGTCCCCAGCCTGAAGCCTAGCCTGCCTGCCCTGTGCCAGAATGGCCACCATCACCTGCACCCGATTCACAGAAGAGTACCAGCTCTTTGAGGAACTAGGAAAGTGAGTCACACCTCAGGGAATCTTGGAGGGCATGGGGGATCAGCCTCTCGGGCAGGGGGCGTGTGCCTGTGTGGCTATACTTTCCTCTGCATGCAGAGGGAGGTGTACTGCATGATTTGGGGGCACTGTGTGTGCACGGGATGTCCAATGTCAGGTGTTGACACATTTATGTGCCTATCCAGCCTGGTGTGCATTTGTGTGTGTGTGTTGAAAGGTATTGATGGTATATGCACACAACTATGTATGTAAATATACATGACCTGGGTACACAAAAATTCTTAGAAACTTGAGATTTAAAGGGGGTTTTCCCACTTGGTTGGGTCCAAGTTGGAATCTTAACTGTAGACAAACTTAGATACACCTGCAGTGACAGAGAGCTCACCACCTCCCACCCAGAGATCCTGACTTTAGACACTGTACGGAGTGGCACATCCCCTCCCCCTTTCCAAGTTCCTTACCAGCAGCAAGGGCTTCAGTACCAAAGGGGTTAACATGAAAGGGATGGGGTGTTGGGAGGAGGGGAGGAATGATCAGCAAGCTGGGGGATGCCACTGTGGCATGGGGCTGTGTACAAAAAGCGGTGGTCCTTTGGCAAAGTTACCCATTATGTTGTGCCTCTGATGTTGAGAGAAGGCTGGGAAGGTAGAAAAGAGAAAGGCTCTTTAGGGCAGATCGGCAGGCTACAGATACAGGGAAGGTTTCTAGGTGCTCTAAGCTAGGCTACTGGGGGGGTCCTGGGATGGATCAGGAGTTGGGGAGTAGTTTGGCAGAGTGCCCCATGGATGCAGAAGTGCCTGTTCCAGCCCTGTTCTCAGCAGGAACATGAGACCAGGGGCCCTGTGAACAGATGTGCACCACTGTGAGATCTGGAGGAAGGTGTACCAGTGAACATTTTTTTGAGGGGAGGCAATGTATGACTGCCACAGGAAGCAGATGGAGTGGTGTAAGAACTGACACTGAGCACAGTGTGCACTAAAAAGGCACACAGATACTTGTGCAAGAAAACCACCAAAAGGTGTGCAAGTGTGTTGTTTATGTGGAAAGCCTAAAAATGTCACCGTGCCCTGCAAGGATGCATGTGTACAGTTATGCAAGGGATGATCTTGGCTAGATTGCAGTAAAGGTATGGACATGCATCTGTGCACATGGAGCTGCATGAATATCAGTGAACATAAGTGTGTGTATAAGTTGTATAAGGTCATAAATGCGAAATCTGGACAGAATGTTCTTGAGTGTGCATATATCTTGAGTAATACGTACACGAGTGTGTGTGTGTGTGTGTGTGTGTGTAAGTATGTGTGTGTGTGCATGCACACCTGTGTGAGGCCTGGACTCATTGGCTCATGTGGATGTGTGGGTGCTGTAGGCATGTGTGAGCTTATGCTGGTGTCTACATATGTGTGGGAGGTGAACCTATGGCTGTGGATAAGCATAGCCCCTGAATACACATACACACACACACACACACACACTCAGATTATCCACACACCTACACATACCCTAGCTCCCTTGTGCAAATGTGTGTTCACTTTCGTCTCTGACTTCTGTTCTTTGTGTTGGAGATGGGGGGCAGGAATACAATTTTTAAGGCTGTTCTCGAGAACTGTCTCTAAACTTTATTTGGGACCCCTTTCCAGAGCGTCTTGTGTTCACCTGGAACCTAAGGATTTCTTGAATAGACGGGAGCTGCCTTTCAGGCCCCTAGAGCTGATTCTGGCAGGACTGCGTCACAGAGCACAATGAAATGGATTTGAGATGTAACTCCAGGGATCAGGGAGACACTAAAGTGCTCTTTGCCCTGAGAAGAGATGGAGGAGTCATTAGGACTGGGCTCATTTGCCTGGTTTGGTCTTCTCAGCTCCTCTGCCTGCCTGGATGCTAAGAGGTGGTGGGGTAGGGGCAGAATTTTAAGGGACAAGGAACAGTGGTAGCCATGGCCAGAAAACCAAGGGTGGCAGCAATGCCCAGGCCTTGTCCAATCAATTTCAGACCTCTTCCTTCCAGAGCTATTGGTGTTCTTAACCTTTTTTAGGTCATTTATTCCTCCAGGAATCTTATGAAAGTCTAAATAGACATTCCCTAGAAAAATGCACAAACCTACAAAATGTTGCACTCAGTGTTAGAGCTCGTGGGGACTCAGCAGACTACGCATGAGCCTGCACTTGAAGATGCTTGTGTGAAGGAGAAGGGACTGTGGTGGGCTAGCTTCGTGACTTGGGTATTTGTGTGACACCAACTGCGGTAGCCTGTGGAGGATGAAGCTAGGGATGTTCAGGGAAGGGCTGCCCTATATGACCCTTAACTCTGTGACATTGGGTGGGCTGCCACTCTTTCTGATCCGCAAGCTGGAGTTTTAAAGGGCTGTGAGGATTATACAGATGATGTGTAAAGACATAGCCTCAAGCCTGACACACAGTGGACCTCTGGCAGGACATTGCTGCTGGGGTGGCTGTTATCCTCAAGGGCTGGACAGGTCTAAAGGAGGCAGTTTGCAGAGTTCACCCTTCAGTTGATGATCCTGTGTCCTCTAGCTAGGACACTGTGTGGCTACCCAGATGCTGAACCCTCACCCAGGACCCTGTCCACATAACGAGGCAGTTACCTAGCTCAACTAGGCCCCCAAAGAGACTTTGATTAACCTCTGTCAGGGTTCTGGATTATCACAGCATATGAGAAGGCTAGCACTTCATGAAGATTTACTGGCATTCTGCCCAGTGAAGACTGGCTTGTCACCAGCGTCCTTCGAGGAGTCTGGGGTGTAAGCAGAGATTTCCTCTCCTGCCTAGATATAGCCCTGAATAAGGGTTTCTGGAACTTCTAGATGCTACCAGACTGAAGATCCTCTCCATATCCCGGCACTGAAGCACATAAATTCAGATAAGCTAAGAAGTTGATTCTGGTCCCCTAAATGGTTAGGGTGGGGCTGTTTCTAGGGACCCAGAGATAAGTTCCATCCCTTTTCCCTCCCTGGAATGAAAGAAATGGAAACAGTTACTTGGAGTGGGCTTCAGTGCCAACTGCAGTGCCAGGGTGGGCCAGGTTAGCCCTCAGAGTTCCTTTCCTCTCTCTCACCCTTCTGTGATGTCCAGAGTCAAGAGAAAGGTGGAAAGGGTGTGTGTGTGCGTGTGTGTGTGCGTGCGTGTGTGTGTGTGTGTGTGTGTGTGTGTGTGCGCGCGCGCGCGCGTGCGTGCGTGCGTGTATGTGTGTGTGAGTGAAGGGGTAGAGAGGGGCAAGGGAAGCCCTAGAGAGCTCAGGCAGGCCCCAGGATAAGATGCCTCTTCTAACTATTGCCTTCTGACCTTCAGAGTTTAGAGAGGCAGAGGCTTGCTCTGTGGGTTTACAGTTGCTGCTCTGGACAGAAGGAGCCTGTGAGAGGAGGTTTATTTAAGAGAGAGAGGGAAGGGAGGAGAGAGCTCAACCCACTCTTCTCTCTCTAGAAACATGGATCTGAAGTTGACTCAGGCAGTGCAGGGGAGGGGAGGCTGGTGGGAGTGTGGGTGGCCGCAAGGTTGACAGGGACTTGGGGGCTGGCCCCTGAGCCCAAACACCTCTCTCCACGGCTTTTCATCCTATACCACGCTTGGGTGGGCTGATATGTGGGTGGTGGCCTAGCTTAGAGGCAACTCCCTGAACCAGGTTTCTAGGTGCCAGTTGCACAAGGCCTCTTTGGGACTCTGCACACTCCATTGTGTGTGCTTGGCCATTTCTCCTTTCCCTGCAGAGCCAGAAGGAGAATGGGTAGCATCATGGTGAGAGCCCCACCTAGAGTGAGGGTTATTCTGCACCCAAGTCCTCTTAACCAGCAGCATTGGGCCTTGGGCCTTTCCATCCATTACCTTATGCCTGAGGGAAGTGGGCAGGGCTTATTCATCCATTTTACAGATGAGCAAACTAGTGCTATAGGAGATGGCGGGAAAACTCAAGGGATTGCTCTTGGTCCCTGGGAGGCTGCTGAGCAAGCCTCCATCTGGTGCTGTATCTATGAAATAGCTTTCCTCTTGTCCATGAGGAAGCCAGGAAAAAGGGGCAGTGGTCTTGGTGGCGGTGGCAGGGAGCAGTGAGGGTGATAATGATGAGCAGGTGTTCATTTTCTGGCTACCATTCGACCTTGTCTTTCCTGAACTACCATGGCTGAATCACGTGTGCTTCAACTTTACAGTCAGCAAAATGGGGATCCAGTCTCTGGAGATGTCTGAAATGCTCTCTGTAGCCTCCCTCAGTGGAGGAAATCTGCAGGTCCTGTGCTCCAACATTAGGTGGGCTATGGAGACTGTCCATGCACTGCAGCGAAGGAGATGCCTCATAGAGGGTAGTGATTTGTCCAAGGCTACAGGAGGCGAGAGGGACCAGAGGCCAAAGGATGGGGTACTGGATGGCAGGGAGGGAGAGGTACAATGACAGGGAAGGGGCAGCTTTTCCTGGCTTCTCCGCAACATCAGAGCAGCAAGCAGGCACATGTTCTGGTGCATGCTGCAGCCCTCCACCCCCACATAGGCGCCCCCACACAGGCTGAGACACACTGACACTCTCCAAGCCTCCTCCCTTTCTCCTGCCTTCCTCCAAAGCACAGTGGTACCGCTGTCATCAGCCCCTGCAGCCTGGAGCTGGCACAGAACATATAGTACGAGCTCACCTTCCAGTGTAGGTACAGCAAGATGGCATCAGGTGGGCTTCTGGACTTTCTGCCTCATCACATCTCTTCCTCTCCAGTTCTCTGGTCTATTTCTTCCTCTCCCACGTCCTACCTCTAGACAAACCCTCTGTCCCAGCTCACAGAGTCCCTGAACGCACACTCCTAAACTTGCCCTCTCATGATCACTTCCAAGAGCTATTAGAAAGAGCCCATTTTAGGCAAGCCATGTACTACCCACCCCACTGAATCCCAGCCCTGGCACTCTAGATTCTTAGTGTCCATGGCCACACATAATATCAGGTGTCACTACAAGGCCTCTGGGACTTACTGAGCTGTAGAATATTGAGGTCCTTAGTACCTTGGGGTCATAATAAGGAAGGAATTTATCTGTGATCCATGTCATTTTCATACATGTTTCTCTGCCCCCCCCAACCTGGGCTATTCTCATTATGTGTCACATGCAGGACTCACGTGGTCTCTGCCCTCATGGGGTACACTAACTGCTACAGAGCCAAAGCTAAATTTCTTCTGGACTATTTAGATGGGTTGCTAGCCATAGTGGCACATGCCTGTAATCCCAGCACTCGGAAGACAGAGGCAGGTGGAATCCTATTAGTTCAAGCCCAATTTGACCTGCAAAATGAGTTTCAGATCAGCCAAGGCTATACAGTGAAACCTTGTTTCAAATATCCAAACAACAAGAATGGATAATTACCCCAACCTCCAGTCCTTAAAATGCAGCTGAATAAGGGCTGGGAGTCCAAACAGGAGCAACAAGGCTTGAGGGGCTAGTGAGGGGCAGAGGTATTGGAGAGGATGACCTGAGGGAGCTGGAGGTTGAATAAGAACTCTCCAGAGGGAAGAGGACATGGATATGTTCCCAATCACAGTACAGCTCAGGCAAAGTGGTACACATCCTCCTCAGGGGGCACATGGGGTCCCATTCTCTGGTCTGCAGAGTCCATTCCCAAATTTGCAGATGCTAGGTCCAAGGAGGAACGTTAAGAGCCCGTGTCCATAGAAGGGGAGGCTGGCAGGGTGGAGGTCTAGAAGCCAAATGAAGCCCTGAGGAGAGGGTGAACTTGAACGGGCATAAAGCCCTCTTTAGGACTTGGCCTTTCGTCCTGGCTGGTAAGAGATTAAGGAGTCACAGAGGGCAGAGTGTCTGAACCTGTAAAGACAGACAGATTTGATCTAAACACCAGAGAGAACTTTCTAAAGATCAGAGCTGCTCCGGGTGCCAATACCCTCTAGAGATGGCAGTAAGGCAGATAGGCAAGCTTCTATTCACAGCCCTTGACCTCCCTGGTACCCTCCTAACCAGCACCCCTGGCCTCACTTAGTAACATGCTTGTAAGAATGATCTGGGAGACAGCCAGGGCTGGGACACTCTCCGTTCTATTGAGAATAACCCAGGACCCAATGCTGCGGTTCTGTGGCTAGGGAACTATGGCCCAGAATGTCAGTGACTCACAGAAGTGGACCTTCCAGCCTCTTCTTCCCCCAAGGCATAGCTCTTTGCCCCCAGAGCCTCTCTGAGGAGCAAATCTCTGGGAGTGTGCACCATGCCAGGGTCAGGACAAGTCAGAAGAGGTGATGAACAAGGATATCTTTTTGCTTTCCCCTGCTTTGTCCAATTCTAGCTCGGCCCTTAAGCACTGAATAACTGAATATATATATATATATATAAAATATATATTATATATATGTATGTAATTTTTTCTATTTTCCCGTTTTGTAATCCATTCAAGAAAAAGCATGTGCAACCAAAAGAGGGAATATGTTGGAACTTCTGTTGATTCAATGTTCCCTTCAACAAACAGAATCTTCTGGTTCTGGGGCCTTCTGTGTCCTCCTAGAGACTTCTGCTGGGTTGGCGTTGGAGCTGGGGGGTACAGGACAGCTCGTCCTCACAGTATCTTCTGGAGCCTGGGAGTGGGTGGTGTACCACCCGGGGCAGGAGGAGCAGGATGAGGTTTCTGCAGCAGGTCCTGGGATGTTCTGGGGGTATTATTCTGTGGCATGTGGCCATCTGCTCACAGAGGTGCTGTGGAGACAGACAAAAGGGCACGTGAAGCAGAGGGCATCCCAGGCTCAGCCCTGTCTCCTCTCATTAATTTGCCATCTGGAACTGGCATAGCTCAGTTTTGCTTGCATAGGATAGCATTGCCTGAAAAGAAGGAAAAAAAAAAAAAAAAAAAAAAAAGAAGGTTTGGACATAACTCATCCACCATTGGATTCACCGACAGGAAGGATCTGCTTAAGGCTGCATAGAGCTGAGAGCTATAAAACTGCCTCATGTAAGACTTCTGCTTCCAAATGGACTCTGCTGGCCACAGCTTTCTAATGATCTTGCAAACTGGGGGATGCTTATATAAGCTATGGCCACCCTTCCTGCACAATGCTTTCTTTTCCTAGTACATGGAATCTTGCCCATTTCTCAGAGACTTAAAGCCCAGCTGTGGATCTTAAGCCAGTGCTCCCTCACCCTGTATTGAAAAGCAATGGGCTGAGTCAGAAGGCCCTGCTCCAAGTTTTCTTGGCCTCAATTTCTTTACCTATTGATCTTTGTAGTAAGATATACTGGGCATGCCAGCTCCCCACATAGCCATGTGGGTACCACACTGCAGTCTAACAGGCAACTGCTCTGGTGGCCAGTCTTAGCTCCTTGGCATCCTGAGGATGTTTTAACCGTGTCTGCTGTGAGTCCCACATCCTGACCAGTCAGATCAGCTTGCCTAGGCTAAATTACTGAGAACAATAAGACCGGGTTCAAATCCTACCCCAGACAGCAGGTCCATCTGTTCCGGGTCAGGATCCTTCTGAGATCAGCTTGACCCAGAGAGGTAGAAGGTTTGCAAGTCCTAACTGAGAGAGATTTGGGGGAGGGACTGGTTGGAAGACACCTGCCATGTAGCTATCACCCCAGCAGAGAATGATGAGCTCAAATGAAAGGACTGGGCAGGAGTAGCCCACGTGTATAAATCTCAGGGTGATGGTTAGTGTTGATCCAACCCTTTGGGGGAGTCATGGGCTCCTTTGTGACACTGAAGAAGAACGCGGTCTTCCCAGAGCATCACGGACACAGAATTATTTTAATGACATTGTAAATGGGCTCATCAAAGCCTAGAGCCTTCCTGGCGGTCCAGCTAATAGCCCTGCAGGACCGGAGGAGGAAATGGCAGAAGGACAGACCCAGAAAGAGCAGGGAGTGGCAGTTGGTACTGTTTTGAGGATTAACCACAAAGCCGTGAGTTCAGGGTACCAAGTACCCATAGGGTGGGGCAGGCAAGGCAGATTAGGCCTAGGGGGTGCTGCCAGGGCTGGGGGAAGGGGAGGCTCTGGGTGGGCGAGCCTGGCATACGCATTTCTTCCATGGAACCTTGGGGGCGGTGACCAGATTGCTGTGGGTTCCCGGAGTGTAGGAGGTGGGAAGACGAGGCAGCGGATGTCGGACATTTGTTTTGGAAATTTGGCAGCATGAAGGAAGGGGGGAATCAGGCAACCAGGCTGCTGAGTTGAGAGGACTGTTGTTTGACTTTATCGGAGGAGGGGCATTTATGAAAACTGTCAATGAAGGAAAGTCCTGAGAAGTGTTAAGGACGAGCGGACTCCAAGGGAGCAGAATGTAAGGCAGGTTCATGAGCAGGCTGTATCCAGAAAGTCCCCATGTAGAAATGCTCCTCTCTGCTGAGACCCTGAGAAGCTTGGGGTATCCGGGAGGAAAGAGGGTTAGAATTAGTCACACCCTCTTTCCCATAGGGAAACTGAGGCCCACCAGGAAAAGCCAGCTTGCAACCAAGCTGGGTGAGGATTCTGGACTTCTCATTTCTCATCTAGTGCCTTTGGTGCTGACCCCAGCTGCCATGGCAACCCTTCAAGGGGTTCCAGGCTCGAGATGATTATGGGCACCTGTGGCTGGCAGCCAGCCACACTCTGGACACCAGGACACCAGCTCTGCTAGTCAGCCAGAAAACAATTTCCCAGTGAAGAGTCACTCCTCACAGCCCATTAGCACTGTTCCCACATTCTCAGCAGTAGATCCATTCTGCTCTGTTTTCCTGCTGTCAGCATGGTTCTGGGTGGGGCCTCCCTGCCTGCTTACATTTACTCCTGATGCACACAACTCGGGAGAGACTCCTTAGCCCTAAGGAGAGGTCCCTTACCCCCCCCCCCATTGCCAGCCACCCCCACCTCTTTCCCCAAGCTCAGCAGACAGGGTCCGTTTTGTTTCTGATGAGGTTCTTTTCATCCTCTTGAATGTGATGATGCCCATACAAGGCATTCTTTCTTGAGCATTTACTATACTCCAGGGACTCTGCTGAACACATTGTCTGCCTCATTATCGAATTGAATCCTTGAAGCAACTGCTCAGGGTGGGGACTCTATTGTCCGCATTTTATGGGGGAGGAGGCAGACAGACCAAGATGACATCATTTACTAGTAAGAGGCTGAAGGATGGTGGCAATTTGAACTGGGATTGGACTGCTCTTACTTAGAACTGTTTGCCAACATGATAGGCAGGAGCCATTGACAAGGATACGGTACTGAAGCCAGACAGGTCTCTGTGCCACTGAGACTCAGTCTTTCCTTGGGCTCATGTTGCCAGTGAAGAAACTGAAGCCTGTGTGGCGGACTCCTAAGTTCCAGAATGGCTTAGAACTGAAAGTCCCTCTCTCTGATGCCTGCTCTCTTTGTCACATACCTAACTTTACCTCTTGATGACATGGATGCATTCTGAGGGCGGCACCCCTTTGCTGTATCAGACCTAGGACCTCACAGTATCACAGATCCAGCTAGAGCCAGGTGATTATTAGCACCTGTCCCCGTGTACCTGGAGCAATGGTCCTTCCCTGTCCCTCTGCACCCAGGAACAGTCCCCCCTCACACTCAGGACGCTCGTGTCCATGAGCTAAGGAAACATCCCCCTCCCAAATCAGGAACCTGGGAAACACTTCCACAGGTATTCTCAAAACCTCCCTGCCACCCCCCTCCAGCATCTCCTCTTCCTCCTCTGGGGCCACTTCTTCCTCCTACCTTCTCCATCGTGGCCTTCTTGATGTACCTATTCTGTCTTTCTGTTGCTGGGCCTTGACCTGCTTACTCATCTGCTGCCCCCCCCCCCATGGTGCTGCCACTGCCCCCTTTAGGGGAGAAAGAGCATCCATCCAAGGCTAAATTCACAGTCACAAGGTCAGTGGGGCCAGCCTGGATGTGACCTTTGTGAACTAGAGTTCCCAGTTCTTGAAGACTCCATTCCCTACCTTTAGCGGCGAACAGGCTTGCGTTCTCTTCACCGCCTCTCTAGAAATAGTCCTTCTCACTTGGAGATGTGGTTTCCGGATCTGTGAAATGGGGCTCAAATTCTGATTTCTTGAGGTTGTCATTGAATCGAAAGGGAGTCTGGCAGTACCTGGACTTGAGAGTATCTGTATCCTGGGGTCAGGAGCTGGGTCCTGACTTCAGAAGTACGTCCTCTGAGTACCCAAGGAAGGCTGTGCATCTCTGCTTATGGGCAACATGCTCGGGGTGTTTTTCAGGGACTCAGTGTCCCTGGCTAGCAATCCCTGGCTCACAGGAAAGCTGTGCTGCTCTTGTTTCGTGAGAAGGTCTTTTCTTATTCAATAGATGTGTCTCTCAGGCCCCTGCTTCTTGGGTTCTGTGGAGCTTTCTGCAAGAGCCCATTCAGTGGCTCCATCAATGCTGATTCCAAGAGGTGGGATATGAAATAAAACAGGAAATAACTGCCTGTAAAGGAGAGAGGGTTAAAAAATCCCCCCTCCCCCTGCCATGTGTTTTAATGTTTCGATTGACTGCATTCATCTGAGTCACACTAATGGAGGTCTAGCTGTGAACCCACTGTGGACCAGGTACTGGTGAACAAGGCAAGGCCCTACTGTCTCTAGGCAGCTCAGAAACCTTCCCAGATGAGGCAATGAAACACTTCCCTTTAAGCCTTTATGGGAACCAAGGCCGATAGTTGGGCACGAACCTAATAATGGCATTCAAGCCCATTCTGCTACTGAGGTAAGATGGATGCCTCTGAAATATCAGTTGTCTCATTGTCTTCAAATGCTGTTCTGTCCCCAACAATCCTGACTGACATCCTCCTTCCTGCCTCTTTTCTGATCCCTTCACCATTGTTTAAAAATCACTGCCTCATCTTGCAAGTTTTGTTTATGGAGGTGCTAGTTAGTGGGACTTGACACTGGTTCCAAGTGCTAGATGCTAGGTTCCATATGCTGAGTGTCGGGTACTAAGTGCTAGACGTAGGAACTCACTAGTTGGGTGGAGGAGACAAGAAAGCAGGTAGGCAGTCCTCACAAGGGCCAGATCAAGGGTAGGGTGAATCATAAGACTGATGGAATATGGAATAAGACATGTTTATTAATAAGACTTTTTTCTTACTTGGTTTATGATGAAGGGCTATAAGTCTTGCAATTTCCTGAGTAATAGGAACAACTGGGATATATATATATATATATGTTTTCATATTTGGTCTTTGACCACAGTTCCCAATGCAAAAACTCTTATTTCCCCTGGGACTTCCAGGTTCTAGAAACATCTTTGGCTCTTATGGGGTGACTCATCATGGGTTTCCGTATGGAGGTGGCCATCAGAAAAACCAAGTGCTGACTGGGTGCTTAGAACCCTCGGTCTCATTCTTAATTCTCTGGAGAGAGAAGAGGCCTGGGAATCAAGTTAGTGACTGGTCACAGTTACATGAAGAAGTCTCCACAAGGAGCCTACACGCAGGGGTAAGGACACATCTGGGATAGTGAACACATCCAAGGGCAGCAGAGGGGCACATCTCAGCTGCAGGGAGGTGGAGGTGGAGCTGTGCATAAATCTCTCAGGCTGTGGCCTCTGTTCTTCCACCCAGCTGCTCATCTGTATTCTTCACCGTATCTTCTATTGTATAACAAACTAGCAAGTGTGTTTTTTCTGAGTTCTCTAAACTATCACAGAAAATCCTCCAATTTGAGAACTTCCAGTGGTTAGCAAAGTTGTACAAGAGTATGGGCAACCTGGGGAACCGCTTGCTACAGTTGGCGCCTGAAATGAAAGCATAGTGTTGTGGAATGGAGCCCTTAACCTGTAGATCTACCCTAACTCTAGATGATATCATAACTGATTTACAAGACACTCAGTGGGGGATATAGACAGTAGAAGGACTGGTTGGCATTGAAGAGGCTTACCTTTATTTGGTGGCCAGTGTGGTGGTGGATGATCAGTAGCTGGTAAGATTTTTCTACACAGGAATTTCATGGGATACAGTGGAAGCCCAGTAGTAGAGGAAATGTCTCATGAAGGTGACTGGGGTCTCTCTGCTTTCTTACTGGTGAAGAGCAGGTGGAACTCCACACCCCAGGGAAGACATATTACTGTATGAAGCCTTCAGTAGTCATGTGATTCTGGCCATTCCTTTCTTCCTTGTCCTTTCACCTCCCACCCCTGAACTGAACCAGCCAGTGTGCCCACCTGGGGTCTGTGCTGGACTGAAGGCTTCATTGGAGCCCACTAACAATTGTTCCTGCTTCACATGTTAATGGCAAGAAGAAAGTATGACCCAGCTTTGCAGACGACAAGGGTTCACGGGAATCATTACACATCTTATGGCTTGGGCATACCCATCATCTTAGGTGTGGGAGGTGGAAGTTTGGAGGCTATTGGGAGCTGAACATGGTCAACAGGAAGTTTGAAGGGTGCTCAGTGTAGTGTTAAAAAGCCCAGAAGTGCAAACTAGGTGCAGCTCTGCCTGTAATCCACAGTGTGAGCTTGAGAAATCCGTATGGGGCTGCACACTAGAGCTCAGCGTCTTGATCTCCACTCCACACATGAGGCCTCTGAACTATGGTTTTTGCCCTGTTTTTAAATGATTTATACAATAACAGCATACTTGCATCTAAGAAGTCTTCCCAGGCTCTCTCTTCTGGTCATTAGTGTGAGGACAGTGATGATGGTGATACCGGTTAGAAGTCTCTCCTGTGGTGTGAGAGGTTGACAAGATGGCCTTCATGAAGTGCAAAAAAATGGTAGCTGAAGCTCAGATCCAGCCCTCAAACTAGTTTTCTTTAGCTATATGCTCAAACTCTTTTGAAATAAGGAGCTAAACACTGCTGCGTTTGCATTTAGTCCCAGCACGGTAGACACAGACACGGGAGAATCCTGAGAATTTGATGGACAGCCAGCTTAGCTGAAATGACCAGCTCCCAGTCTAATGAAAGCCCATATCTTAAGTCAATAAGGCAAACAGGGGTAGAAGAAGACATCTGACATGCTGCTCCGGTGTCCATAGTGCCTGCACAAGCATATGCATCAGCACACTCATGTGTACGCACCACACACATACATACAAAACTTAATCTGTATCAAATTGCCATTTCCTACCCCTCTTACCAGAAAATACAAAAAAATCTTGGTAACACACTAGATATATACTGTATTAGCCAGGGCTACATGGCCAGACTGTGTCTCAAAGGAAAAACCAAGTTAACTGCAGAAAGAAAAAAAAAAAAAAAAAAAAAAAAAACCAGAACGGTATACTTACCTGGTGCTGTGTGTGAGGGGATGATTTTCAAGGGAAGACTCCAGGCTCCAGCAACAGAGGCCATGATAGAGAGGACCCTTCCTGGGCTGGAGCCTCAGAGTGGAGGCAGGACATTTCAGGGTCTATATATTTACCTCCTTTGAACTTGTGATGTGATGCTGACCATGTTCCATATTACTTGTTCAAAGAACAAAGCTCTAAAGATTCTCAGAGACCTAGATTCTTTGGTTCTCACTCCAGGATTCTAATGTTTTATAACTTGGTGACCTAACTTTTATAGACCCAGAAGACTCATCTTGCATGAGATCAAGGATCTGAGCCTCTCTCTGGGCTTCCTGACCAACGCTACCTTAAGCCAGGACTCCAGCTTTTGTGACATAGGTGGCCCCCATGAAGGCCTCCCTTCTTGTATGGTCCAGCTGTAGGAGTCCCATAGGGTACAGGACCTCTTGGTAGCCTGGGGATACAGCTCTCAGGCTCCTCAATGTGTCCTCTTGTTCTCTGTCCTCCAGGGGAGCTTTCTCTGTGGTGCGCAGGTGTGTGAAGGTGCTGGCTGGCCAGGAGTATGCTGCCAAGATCATTAACACCAAGAAGCTCTCAGCTAGAGGTAGGTTCTGTGCTGCCCGGCCCCTGCCAGCTTTCCTAGTCTGTTGTTATGACTCTCACCCTAGATCCAAGCCCCACGCTTGACCTTTGGGAGACACTTTTTGCAGACTAGGAGGCTCTTTCTTCGGAGAGAAAGAATGTGATGAGAACAGACCCTTCGCTTTCCTTCCTCAGGGAATCCAGGGTAGGGGTGGGTTAGAGTGTCTCCCAGATAGGGCAAACCCCGGTAGTACTTCCTCTCCCTTCTCCTCTGCCATGCCCTTCATGGCTTGCCTCCCAGCCTCTGCCTTTGCTGCCTCGCTGCCAGAGTGTTCAGCCTGGCTCTTTTTATGGCCAGACCTTCTCCTTCAGTGTGTCTACTCAGGTCGCATCCTCAGAGCAGTCTCCTTGCCCTCTCCTCTGTCTCCGTTTTTCTCTTTCTATTGGTTTTTATTTCCATGTAGCCTTCCCCTGGCTCACTTCATTCTCTTCACCACCTTGGTTCCTCATTTAACCCCTGCTTCAGGATGACTGCGAGCCCCAACAGAGCGGTCGAGACTCACCCACTGCTCTGTGATCAGCACCCGGGACAGCGTCATCACCAAGCCTCTGGGCTGTGGGGAATTGTGGCTCTGCTCCCACCACGCTGGTTTTTGAATAGGTGCTCTGAGGTGTGGCCTGCTTTTAAGAAGGACATCCAGCTAATTCTAGCTTCAGAGGCTTTAGAAACTTTGGACTCCCCAAATCTTAAAGTGATCCTGGCCAGTTGCAACAGCCTTCCCTGGGAGACAAGCCCTGTTTGGGACTAAAACAGTTAAACTTGCATCTTTAATCCCAGGGGCATTGGAGCTTGGTCATTCCTGTATGTTTAGGACAGCAGTGGGTGACTAAGCCAACATCCACCCCAAATAGATGCCTTGAAAACCGGTGTGAGGAGAATGCTGTTGGGTGAGATGGGTTCAGAATCACTGAAGAGAGGTACAGTGTTTAGTAGGCTGCAATTGTGTCTAGATACAGGCCCGGCAGGTGCACAGTTTATGAAGGTCCTGTGAATGCTGTACAGGGCGTCCATGCTCTCCGTGGGCCTCCCGGCAAGCACTGCACTGTCCTAGGGTGACTGCCTTTTGCCTCTGGCCCACAATACTCTATTTACACACTTCTCTGCATCCAGCAAAGAGGAGAGGCTCTGAGGGTCCCCGGCTGGCATGACTGTAAAGGCCAGGTCTGCAGAAGGTCTGGAGTTAGAGCCAAAGGCAAGGAACCAGGTGGGCAGGAAGTCTGACTGGAGTGCTACCTCCTGTTGGCAGCCCTGGAGCAGCCTTCCATTGCTATGTGCCTAGTTGTATCTCAGTCCTTGAGATGCTGGAGATAGGGTTAGAGCAATGGTTCTCAGTTTTCCTAATGCCAAGACCCTTTAATACAGTTCCTCGTGCTGTGGTGACCCCCATCCATAATTATTTCCGTTGCTACTTCATAATTGCAATCTTGCTACTGTTATAAATCGTAATGCAAATATCTGTGTTTTCTGGTGATCTTAACTCCCCTGGAAGGGTCATTCAACCCCCAGTGGGAACCCTGGGCTACAGTAATGCAGGTCAAGAGAAACGTCAGGAAGGAAGATTAGGAGGTTAGTATCATGATGTTGGATGCTGCAGTTCCTCCATCGGCTCACTGCCATCTCAGGGGCCATCTCCCGGACAGTGAAGATCCTGTTTGTGTCAGTCAGCCACTACCCAGGCCTTCTCTTTCTGACTGTCTGCTGAGACCTTGACCTCCTGTGAGGAAAGTAATCCTTCTTAGGAGGTTAGGAGCAGAAGAGCAGCTCAATGGAACTTTCTCCAGGCCTGCTGCAGCCTACCAACCCTCTCCCCCAACAGGGAGGAGAAGAAAGATTCCTTTAGCAGGTCCTTGTACGACACTCGCCTCCGCAGGGGGTTTTAAAGCTGTCACACTTGGCTCTATTCTCTAAACTTCTCCTGCTGGCTCTTTGGGATGACTCCTCACAGCTCTCAGCAGGAGCTGAGCCCACCCAGGGCTTCTATTCACCCTTCTCATCAAGCTGTGGTTTCCCCTAGCACACCCCAAATGGCTTCTTCTAGCGAGTAGTTCCCAACTCCCAGAGATATTTTTATACGTATTTTAAAATTAGTTCTGAAGAATAAAACCTTCACAGCGTCATTCAAAGAAATCATAAGCAAATAAAATGAAACATGAAAATTTTGCCTGTTCACATCCCTGATGCCCCCCAATTCCAGTCTTAAAAACAAAATGTAACCTCCTGAGCCCTGCCCTGGAGTTGAAATTGTCTCAGTGAGGCTCTTGAACAGCAAAAATCCTGGCATAGTAGATAGCAGTCATGTGCTCTGGGCCAGATACTACCAGGGGCTCTATGGACTCTCTAGGAACTCTGGGCACAAAGATGCGTATGGTGCAGTGGTCGGGGTGGCCTTCTCCAGCTCTAGGCTCAGACTCATGGCACAGGCTCTTACAGTGCCTTTGGGAGGCTTTGAGGTCTATACATCTGTCTTCCCCACACTCTCCTGGCACCTCTGGTCTTTTGATTATTTCTCTCATATCTCAAGATGGGGAGTGGTCTTAATTTTTCTAGTGCCCTCCCCCATTCACCATCCCTCCTGTGTTCACTTGCTTGCAGGAGCCCAGCCTCTCTGAGCCAAACTCCTGTATTCTGTGTGCTTGTATGGCTCTGGCCCTGCCTGGCTCTCCTGGGATTGTCTGGCTCCTGGGACCTAGACTATCTCTAGTTTGGCCTCAGTACCCTGAGGATGACCCAACCAAAGTGGGATAAGGATTCCCAAGGCATCATAGTGGGTTTTAGGGGCCATATTCCCAGATACCAGGCAGGGTGTAGAGACTAAACATCCTTGGATATCTCATCACTGTGGGCGGGGACTGAGTCATGCACTAATTGATTATCAGTGCAGTTATTAGCAGAAACTGACATGCAGCTCTTCCATTTACCTGTGCTAAGAGTTTGAAGAAGCCTCTCAGAAGCGCCATGCTAGGCCCCTGGAACTTGGCAGTAAGCAGTAAACAAGGTTGTGCTCCCACTAGGCCTGTTTTCTTGGGAATGAGACATGGAAACCAGATGACTATGGTGGCACATGCCTTTGAGTTCAAGACCAGCCTGGTCTACACAGTGAGTTCTAGGACAGCCAAGGTTATAGGATAGAGAGACTCTGTCTAAAAGATAAGAAGCTTGGTATAGACAGACAGTGGTGGCACATACCTTTGATCCCAGCACCCAAGAGGCAGAGGTAGGTGGATCTCCGTGAGTTCAAGACCAGCCTGGTCTACAGAGTGAGTTCCAGGATAGCCAGTGCTGTTACGCAGAGAGACCTTGTCTTAAAAACAAACAGAACAAAACAAAAAGAAGCATGGTGTATGCTGCATGACTGGGCTTTGTGGCTGAGATGATAGCTATTGTCTAGGGTTTTATCATAAGATCATAAGACATTGAGAAACTGTTAGTCTGATGGACACCCAGGAGCAGCAAGACCTTATTTGTACCAAAAAAAAAAAAAAAAAAGGCCTTGGCCTTGACCACCAGAGACTAACAGCTAGGTTGGGGAGTTGGTCAGTCTAGAAGTGAGTCCGCTTGGCTGCCTTCATCAGTAACATCGAAGAAGGGACCTATCCCTTTATTGCCAGGCCTCACTTTCTCTTTTCTACCCAACAGACCAAGAACAGTCGAGAGTACCTGGCTCTATAGCACCTGAGCTTCTCAGTGTATCAGCAAAAGAAAACTTTGCAAACAGGGCTAGGAAATACTGCACAGCATTCTGTTCCCACTCAGGAGATGGCTGTGGCTAATGGGGAAAGTCACCACCATACAGGGCGGCTGTATCATGCTTATGGCTGGCATCAGATTCTTAAAAATAAGGATTTGGCAGTTCTGGCCAGGACATCTGGTAACCAGACAGAGTTGACCAGTTTGTGATCAGTGTTTTGCCCCACCCTTGTATAGTTTGTCAATGGGACTGCATTCCTAGGTCATCTCATATGAAGGAATGGGTACATCTCTGGATTTAGACATGTACCTAATCCCTCAGAATGTGTTACCTGGGCCAGAAGATCCCATTCTTTCTCATAGGCTGGATCTTGCACCTGCAGATCTCTGGTTCTGCTGTGGGCGAAGATAGAGTTCGTGTGGAGCAGGAGCCTGGTTGGAGTCCCCTCCTCTGTCGAGGAATCAGCACCCCATGCTTGAGGGTGTTGAAGGAGGCTTGAATGGAGAGAGGAGAGGGGTATGTGGAGCTAATCTAGCTTTGCACCCCCTCCCCCTCCCTTCACCCTGCAGCAGGCTTTCAGCCAGGGAGCTGAGCCTATCAAATCAGAATTGAACTTAATTGCTTTGCTGATGGCAAAGCCACATTTTGGCATTGATCTTGGCTTCTGCAGTCCACAGAGGGCAGTCAGGAATTGATCTAGAGGAGGGAGCAGGGGAAAAAAGGGCTTTCTCCATTCTTGCCACACTTGCTCTAGAGGGGCCATCCTGTGGTGAGGGTTTAGTCTTGGGTCAGTCTTGGGTGGTAGTGTGAGTGTCCCTCTATGGGCACAGGCAGGTGGAATTGGCATTTCTGAGTTGGATTATGGAGAACAGTACAGCTCTAGCCATTACTGCCTGGGCCAGATCCTTAACTCCACCTTCCTCTGTGAAGCCAGAAAAATGGCAATATCCCCTAAGGATTGCTTAAAAGGGACACAACTGCTCTGCCCTGTGCCTGGCATCGAGTAAATGCAGGGTCTCCAGCTAGGATCCCAATTCTGAAGATGGATGCAATGCAGTAAGTTGAACGTTTTACAACAGGAAAAATTGGGTTTTATGTACAACACCATGACAAATGTCATATAAAATTATCATTAGGTGCTGACTTTGGCAGCTCATGTACTGAAATCAAATTGCCCTTAGAGTGTATGTCTCTTTTCCAAAACAACTCATATATATGCAGATATTCCAAAACCCCAGATCTTAAACATTTTTGCTCTCTGGTTCTAAATGTTTTGGACAAGAGATACTCAGCCTCCATTCCACATTTGCTAGCAATTTCTCTTTAAATGCTTTGTTCTCTTAACTCAACCATTCACTACTGAATTATGAAAGGAACAACACAAAGGGAATTAAAGAATGCACAAGGGCCACTGCAGCTCCCAACTGCCACTGGCTTGGGCCACATGTCCCCTTATCTGTGACATGGCCAGTGTGGTGCCACAGACCACCATGGCAGGCACTCACTGGGGTGGTGGCTACAATTGTTCCTAGCAGCCCGAGGCAGAAACAACACAGGTAGCAGAGCTTATACAAGATCTTGCAGTTTTCTGGAAGACAGGAGGCCTTGGACAGAGGTCCTGGCAGGCACAGGTATGCAGCTCTGGGCCAGCCCCAAATTCTACCCTCTAAGTCTTTGAAGATGTCTGTTCCTGGTTCCAGTGTCCTATGAAATGGAAGGGCTTCTGGTGTATACAGCTCTTCTGAAGAAAACTACCTTAGGAAGCTTGCCCCATCCATCCATCCATCCATCCATCCATCCATCCATCCATCCATCCATCCATCTCTTCATTTGTTTGATGATTTCTTGAATAACTAACATGCACTAGGCATTTAAGCAGATGCAGGTGGTACAACAGAGACATGGCCCAAGGATGCAGGTTCTATAAGACATGAAGATGTTGCCTGGCCCTCTGGAGCCCAGAGGAGGGTCCCCACAGGCTTAAAGTCAGGGTGGGTTTCTTGAAACCAATGACATCAAGAAGTAATAGGATGAGTAATGGCTGGTGATATGGTTTGCCTGCCCAGTGAACTGGTGGCACTCAAAGGGGAACCAGAAAGGGAAAACTCTGAAGTTATCTGCCCAGAGCTAGGGTTTGAGGCCAGGTCTGGAACTTACAGAGAGTTGTACCAGGGCTCCAGAACTTGGGGTGACTGGGTCTCATCGTACAAGAAGGGCTTGAAAAACACTGTCCTTGAAGAGCCCTGGAAATGGAGGCCTGGGGCCTCACCACCCACTTGCCCTTTCTGGCAGCTCAGAAGCCCCTGGTATGTAGGCCACTTTTCCCAGTGCCTGGGGCTACCATTGGAGGAAGGACAATAGAAGCAGAGTGGGAGTCTAACTTCTCTGGGATTTATGTGAGAATCTCTATTTCAGATCACCAGAAGCTGGAGCGCGAGGCCCGCATCTGCCGCTTGTTGAAGCACCCCAATATTGGTGAGCCCCAGGAGTGTGAGGGGGGTCTTGACACAGTGTGGGAGTGGTGGGGAGCAGCCTCTTTCTTTCCTTGGGATGGAGGCTGCAGAGGGAGATGGGAAAGGGGGGCGTCTTGCTCAGGACCAGCTTGCTTTGGGGGAAGGTGAAAAAAAAAGACCCTTCTTCCCTCCCTCCCACGCTGCCAACAGCCTCCTTCAGAAAAGCTGTTTCAGGAAAGCTCTTGAAGCAGAAAAAGAAAGATGAAAATAGGCCAGGGGGAAGCTTGGCCTTGACCAGTAAGGCCCACACTCCGACCCACCACATGTAGTGTCAGCTGGGATCTGTGGCCCTGTTCGCTTCTGAGTCTTGCTTCTGGCTGCCTCTTGCAGGAGCTTGGCCCCCTGCCCCAGAGTTAGACTGAGAGCAATCTCCTGGAGATGCTCTGTTCCTGGTGATGGAACCACAGGGAAGGTCCTGAAATTGTCTTGCTGCCCTTCCCTCCTGTGCATCTGGCCTGCAGATCTGGGCCAGTCAGGGAGGAACAGGGCTGTTATGTTAGGTCCTGTTCTGTCAGGGAATAGCTCTCCGAGCCACTTCCCTCATCTCCATCAGTGCTTGTCCATGAAGCTTCTGCTTCAATGGACTGAGGTGTTGAAGTTCTCACAGCTTCTCTCAGAGGGTAGCTAAGCTGCTGGTTTTCAGGGCTTGTTTCCAGGTGAGCTGCCTCTGAGTTTCTCTGAGGAAGCTCCGGCTCCAACAGCTGTACCTTCTCCCACATAGGGGAAACAGGCTCCTGTACAGAACAGGAAGGGTTAACTTTCTCAGGCAGAATGTTCCATCTGCTATTTATACCAGAGGCCCCTCCCCTCTGCATAGCAGACAGAAGCAGGCCAGTAGTAGGGAAAAGGCCAAAGGCCACAGCTGGAGGAGAACCATAGCTGGACCTTATTCTGCTCACCCAGGTGGATCCTCCAACCCTCACTGTCGATGGGTGGTTTTAGTGAGCTCTGACAGAAACCCCATATCCTCAAGAGGCTATGGGAGGAAGACAGTGACATACGTGTGCTGATGTGTGTGTGTGCACATATGGTATCTGTGTATGTTTGTGATATCTCTGTGTTTATGCATGTGTTCATGTCTCTGTATGTGTGTCTGTGTCTCTGTGTGTCTTGTATGTGTAGTGTCTATGTGTGTGTGTTTTCTATATGTGCCTCTCTTTGTGTATGTGTGTCTCCGTGTATTGTCTCTGTATGTGTGTGTCTATGGTGTGTCTCTCTGTGTGTGTGTGTATGTCTATGTGTGGTATCTGTGTGTTTGCACGATATGCACACACATCTGTATCTGAATGTCTCTGGGTGTGTGTATGTCTATGTGTGGCATCTCTCTGTGCATGTGTGGTGTCTGTATGTGGTATCTGTGTATGTGTATGATGTGCACACACACGTATCTAGAGGGGTTTGCACATTGCAGCTGATCTGTCTAAACCCAGTGCTTCTGTCTATGTCTCTCTCTTCCACTTCTATCTGTAATGGGAGTACGTGGGCCATGGGGTAACAATCTGAAGCTCAAACACAGCTTTGTTACTGTGTGGCCCACCCTAGACACATTGCCTCACCATTCTGAAATTCAGACTTTTCTCAAAATTCAGAATTATCCCTTCCTTGCTGGGTGTGGTAATTCAATAAAGCATAGTGGAATGACAGAGTGAATGTGCTTTACACTGCTCAGCTACCCCACACCGTAGTCTGTCCATTTTTGCAACATGATCTTCTCAGGAACAAGTTTTACCTGTGACTCCACACAGATGCCATTGCCTCTGCACCATCGACATGGGGAGACACCCTGAGGTGCAAAAGTCTGTCTCCTTAGAGCTGTTTACTACTCATTTACACAATGTCAAGTTCACCAGAGGCTCTACCACATGTCCAGACCTCTTCTAGGCATTGAGGTGGTCAGAAGAAATAGGATGGGAATGGGCTGGGGAAAGCAGGCTACTTGTAGGGAGCAGAGTTGAGTATGTAGCCAGAAGAAATCTCGGAGGAACAGAAGGCGTGAGCTCTGACCTTGCCCAACAGTTCACCCCAAGCTGGTGCGACCTTGCCAGGGAAACCTAACATGGTATAGATGTGATATAGAAGCCCAGAGGGCATCGTGCCTGGAGAAACTTCATGAGATCTTAGCCTGCTTGGCAAGTCCAGGCAGGTGGATGGGCTTGTGCCCACTGCCCTGTCCAAGAGCATGGGAGTGGGGATCTTGGCACAGCCTGATTCAGATGTCTACAGACCTTATACTCTTCCATTCCCACCTGGGTAAGGGTAGTACCATCACCACTTGTGGTAGACAGACCCCAGAAATCTATGCCCATGCCAGAGTATAGGAAACCTTGGCGGAGCTATTCACAGCCTGAGAATTCAATGAATAGTATAGAATGGGGAAGAGAAGATATTCATGTATCTTGTTCTACCTGCCTATAGCCTGTTCAGCTATGAACTCTTCAGTGGAAGCATACATAAATGAGAGAGGTTAGTATCCCTAGGATCCAATCACTCCCTACAGCACTGCTCACTGGAGATCAAGCTTCTAACACATGAGCTTTCTTGGGAGACACTTCATACCCAAAGCCATAACAGCTTATCAGCATTTAAGAATGCTTTCAGGAGCTGGCAAGATGGTTCAGAGAGCAAGGGCCGTTACTGTTCTTGCAGAGGCACTGACTTGGGTTCCCAACACCCTCATCAGGTGGCTCACAACCACCTCCAGTTCCAGAGGACCTGAAGCCTTCTGGCCTCTCTTGATACCTGCACTCATGTGCATAAACACGTAAATAAAAACAAAATAAAACTCTTAAAAGAGAACGTATGCTTCACAGTTGGCTTAATGTTTCAGGCACATGACATGCTTGTAATCCCAGCATTTAGGAGACAGGATTGTGAATTTGAGGCTAGCCTGAGTTAGGCAAAGAGATGCTCTCCAAAAACAGACAAACAAACAACAAACAGCAACAGACTAAGGTCTGGAATGCACTCAATAGTAGAGCACTTCCTTTGCACTGTTTAATCCCCAGCACCATAAAAGGTGAAAGTGTCAATTAAGTTTGTGGAATACCCTCACCTCCATTTTCTTCTATCTCTGGTGGCTATCTCCTGTTCCATTCAGGAGTTGCCTTTCAGCCCACCAAGTTTATGTGTGAATCTGAGGGCCCTGAGTCACCCAAGGGCTCCATTCTGAATTGTAGTTCGAGGCCATTGGCACACACCCAGTGATGCTAGCTTTGGTTCCCAGGGAGAAGGGAACCTCTGACCCCGTTGCCCTCTTCTCTACAGACAGACATGCATCAGACCTAAGCTCAAACATCCTCTTAGAAAGAACACCACAGCTTTACACTTGGCTTTTATCAAATGACATAATTTGGAGAAGATTCCAAGCCAGTGGGTGAACTGCCGAATCATTCCAACAGCTGTGTGGCTTCCATCATGCAGAAGGATCCCAATTGTCCCCGATAGCCCCCCTCCCTACTTCCTTCCTCTTTATAATGATGGTCTATGACACAGAGAAGGGTGGGCAACCTAGCTTGTGAGAGCTGGTCCTTGGCTGGTAGGGCATAGCTTCCAGAGTCAGTCCTAGGCCGCAGGCCCTTCTTTTAAAAACTGAGCAATTTAGGGAGCTCTGGACTCCTGGGAACCTCGCCTCTGTTCCTGGTAAATGAGGTGTGAAGAGATGACAAATTTGCAGGCATCAGAGTTCAGAAACCAACTGCTGTCTCTCTCACTCCAGCCCCAGGAACACTATTGTCTCTCAGACTTCGAGCAGAGCAGGGATGCCAATCCAGGGCCAGCACTGGGTGGATATGGCTATGTACCTCATGGGTCTTTTGTACTGAGCTAGCAAAGTCTACATAAGGAGAAAAGAGGCTCAGAAAGGCATAGCAACTTGCCCACCCACTGCCACACAGTCTGTGGCAGAGACAGGCACCTCAGACTCTTGTACTGTGCTGGCTTGCTCAGCAATGAAACTGAGGGTTGGAACAGGGGGAGGGACCAAGCTGACACACAGAGGCTTTCAGTCTATCTGCCCAGTCCGCTTTTAGTCATGCTTGAGGTCTCAGTGTGGTGAGCCCATTCCACTTCTGTCAAAGTTTGTGTCCAGGGACTGAGGGGTGAGGTGAGGTGGTGGCTCCGGGAGTCTGACAGGGATAAAGGGGTGAGGAGCAGTGAACCACGGTGTAACCAGCTGCTTTGGCCCTGCCCACAGTCCGGCTCCATGACAGCATCTCGGAGGAGGGACACCACTACCTTATCTTCGATCTGTGAGTCTTTTCACCCACAACCCCAATGTGCCATGGAAGAAGGGTGTGCCTAGGCGGGGATGATCTTTATGGACCCTTTGGTCTGAGGGGTCCTGAATGCTCTTAGGCTGTTCAGAGTTTCCCTAAATGCAGTAGGCTGCTACCGGAGCTGTGCAAGCTGGTCTTTCTGTTTTAAACACCAGACACATTCAAACAGTACCAATGGTTTATTTTTGCTTCTCTATTTGTGGCCAGTGATGCTGCCTTGCTGTTCATGGTGGTGATATCAAATTTCATTTTGAAATCTGGTTTGTCAAAGCAGGAAGAAAATGACAGGCTTCAGTTGTTCCTGGGTGGGCAGTGGCAATCAGAGAAGATGCTGGCCTAGTCTGTAAAACACAACGATGTTGGGGAGGGGCACATGTTGGGGACAGAAGCACATGAGAAATCTCTATCGCTTCCACTCAATTAAAAAAATCATTTAAAAATAAATAGGAAAGTGAAAAAAATAATATAAGCAAAACCAAATGGTCCATGAGCCTTCAGAAGATCATGGACCCGATGACAGCATCTGATTTACTGTCCCCACCAATCTGGCCCCTGTGAGAGAGGGAGAGGTGTCCGGGAAAGAAGACAGGAAGGGAGTGGCAGCAGGGACATTCACGATCTAGTTCCTCCTCTGGGGCCTGAGATCCTAAGGTCCCTGGCCCTACCCTTCTCAGATAATTTCCAGAAGGTTTCTCCAGGCCAGGTGGCTTGTGGAGTCTCGGTGGAAGGGTGACTCCATGCCTTGTCTCCCCAGGGTCACTGGTGGGGAGCTATTTGAGGACATTGTGGCCCGGGAGTACTACAGTGAGGCTGATGCCAGGTGAGTATTAGGTGCATCCTGCCAGGGATGCCTGGAGGGAGGTTATTCTTGGCTGCAGGTCAGCTTCCGAGGGGGCCGACTCCTCCCTGACCCCTCCCGTTTCTCTCCAGCCACTGTATCCAGCAGATCCTGGAGGCTGTTCTTCACTGTCACCAGATGGGGGTGGTGCACCGAGACCTGAAGGTGAGGCACCCGGAGAAGCCAGGTCTCTGGCCTCTGTCCTTCCCTCCTGCCCCCATAACAGGCGCCACCCAAATTCCTTCCATCTGGGGCCAGGGAAAGGAGCTCTGTGATTCAGCCCCGCCCTCTGCTCTGCATTCTCTGAATTCCTTTCATTTCCTCACCTTGAGGTGGGTGGCTGTGTTTTCCAGCTGTCAAGTCAGGAAAGTGAATTCAGGCAGGTAGAACTACTAGGTGCAGGTCCCGTGCTGTTTGTGCCAGGCAGGTGAGGTGCATCAGACTGAGGCTGCCAAGTGGGCTGGAAAGGAAGCCTCAGCCTGATGCCTTGGAGCTACTGGCTTTTTTTTTTTTTTTTTTAATTTTTTGTTACTTGTTTTATGTGTATGAGTCTTTTGCCTGCATGTATGTGCATGCGTGTGTGCCTATGTGCACCACGTGCAAGCCTGGTGACTGTGGGGGCCAGAAGAGAGTATCGGACCCCCTATAACTGGAGTCACAGTTTGTATGCCTTCCTGGGATACGGGCATGCTGTTACTCTTGTTCCTGGGTCTCTGTCAGGTAGAGGTGAAGAAAACAGGGTCTGGGGATCCTTTGTTTCCCCCTTTTGCTCACCTGAATGAAAGGATTAGCACTAAGAAGTCCAGCATTGTCATGGGCTGCAAGGCCTTGTCCAATAAGCATGGACCCTCATGGATCTCCTGTCAGCCTTATGGCATCAGCCGTTCAGTAGCTCACAGAACCCTCATTTTGCAAAACAGGAAACAAACTGAGAGAATCCCAGGAGGGTTGTCAAGGTTATGCATTTTAGTGGAGTCAGAGCAAGGACAGGATCCCTGGTTTGCTTTCACACCAGCGCCTGTGACCCCTCCCCCACAGTGTAGGTCCAGAGAGCTACTTAACTCAATTCAGCTTCTGCAGCAGGTGCTGAGACAAGCATGCCAGGGGTCCAGGAACCTCGGCCATCAGCAACTGTGCCGACATCCTATGGGGTAGCCCTGGCAAGAACACTCCTGCTTAAACTCACTGTGAACACTGCCTGCAGCCCCATTTTGAAATGCAAAAGGACTTGGGAGCCCCAGAGCCATTGAGAGGGAATCCTCAGGCTTCCTCATTCCTGATAGGATTGACTCCAGGCCCTTCTGAGTCTGGTTAGCCTCCCTGGTCAGCAACCAGCCAGTCCTCATCCTTTTTCAGGGCTCTGAAAAGGTTCCCTATCTCTTTCTTGCTACCTTAGGTCTCGCCAGTGTCCCAGGTAAATTCCTCCTACCTTAGTGACTAAAAGGTGGGCCCAGGAACAAGGTATCAGTCTGAGGGCAGGGTGGCTTTCCCCAAGGGTCTGTTCTCGTTATGGTAGCAGACCACGCTCAGGAAGAGGAAGGAGGAGAGCTGAGAAGCAGCTCAGATTTAGGCCATGCTGGAATCACTAATTAGTGGTACATTCGTCAAATCAGGACAGGACACTACAGAGACATAGGACATGTTGGAAAATAGCCCCCGAGGGCAAAGGAGGCCTCACCAAGCCAGGTGGGAGAGCCTTATTTCTTTGTGCCAGGCTAGCTTCGGACTGTGTAAGGTCAGGTGGGGTCCCTGGAAGCCCAGCTACGTAAAGAGTGAGAGCCGGGAGCAGACACCAGCTATCTCTATAGAGTGCTTCAGCCCCGCCCCCACCGGGGCCGTTGCTCAGAAAGCAGAACAGGAAGCACTGCTGTTTACACACCTAAACACTGTGCTGCAAGGCAGGCATCTGCCCCTTTTCCCTCAGAGAAGGGAAATCCTTTGGTCAGGCTCCCTCTCAGCAGTGACAGCATTGGAATTAGAAGCTGAGACAAAGTGTGGAATCCATACTCTTAGCTCCCCTGTGTCCAGCATGGCAAGGTGATATGGAGACGGGAGAAGTGGAAGAATTTGGGCACCTAAATCAAAGGCGGCAGCCTCAGTGCCCCAGATGCCAGCTGTGGGCATCCCCCGTGATAACCATTATTGTCTTTAGTGAGATGATTCTGACACCTGTCATTTAACATATGTGACAAGTCACATAATCCCCTCAGAGCCCCCACTGTCTCCATTTCATACACATGATAACACATAGTTAACAAAAGAGCTAGGTTGGACTGGAGAGAGAGAGAGAGAGAGAGAGAGAGAGAGAGAGAGAGAGAGAGAGAGAGAGAGAGAGAGAGAGAGAGCTCTTTGGAGGGCTGATAAGAGTCTGAGAGCGGGGCAGAGATATTTGGGAGCAGAACAAGCCATGTGGGGAGTTCAGGAAATACAAAGGTTCTGCTCTGGGAACGATTTTGAGGGTTGAAAGCAGTCACTGTGTGAAGCAAGGACTAATACATGTCCTGAGTCCCTGGACGACTGGTTGATGGTAGACCACAGTGCTGTGCTGATACTAAAAAAATGCTTTTTTTTTTTTTAAATTGACACTGGGCTATGCCACCCGAGTCTGTCTCTGCTCTCTTCAGTACCAGCTCTAAACCCTGGGGAGGCTGTGGGAGAAAGAATGTTTCTGTTGCAAAGGCTGAGGGTCTTGTCACAGTGCCACAGCCCCCCTCTTGGGCACAGGAACTCAGGATCCTGGATCTTGAGGTGCGGGAGGTGGGGAGATCCTGGGCTATTCAGCTACTCTGTATGCCCTAGCTGCAGGTGGGGTTCTAAACCTACTGACTATGTATGTCTTGGTCTCTTTCCCTCTTTCCCTTCCTGGTCCTGGGAAGCCTGAGAATCTGTTGTTGGCCTCGAAGCTCAAGGGTGCTGCTGTGAAGCTGGCCGACTTTGGCCTGGCCATAGAGGTTGAGGGGGAGCAGCAGGCATGGTTTGGTGAGTGGGGTATGGACTGGCAGGGAGGGGGTGGACATACTTTGGCAACATGTGTGCCCTTGGGAACCTTCTGCTCAAGATGAGTTGAGATGGCTGTTTGTCCATCAAGGGTTACACCCCAACCAGCCTCTGGGACAGTGGTACATCTTTTTTTTTTTTTTTTGGTGAGAGCATGCACTTCCAGGTTGGCAGGATCTCTATAGATCTCTCCTGACCCCTCAGATGCTGAGTGTTACAGAGAATGGGCAGAGTAAGCAGATTGGGAAAGGTCAGGAGAACTTGACCGGTCTAGAGCCCTGTGCTTGAGGGCACACAATCTAGCATGCCTCAGGGTTAGAAATAGTGAGGCATGCTCCCTCCCTCTGGGTACTTCTTAGTGAGCAATACTGACCAATGGTTAAAACCCAGATGGCCTGAGCTGGGTGGGGTGGCACCTACCTCTAACTCTAGCAGCTGGAAGGTAGAAGCAGAATGATAGGAAGTCCAGGCTAGCCTGGACTTTTATATATATATATATATATATATATATATATATGAGACCCTGCCTTAAAACAAAACAAAAACAAATAAGAACCAGAGTTCTGGGTTCAAGTCCTGACTCTGCTGCTTACAAGGTCTGTTGTTTTATTTAATCAAGTCTTTTTCTTCATCTCTTAGAGGAGGATAGAAGTATGTCCCTCAGGGAATCTGAGATGGTAACTAAAAGCAAGCATGTGAAGTGACCAACCCATTGCTTAGCACATATCTGCAGCAACTCGTAGCTACTCCTGAGATGACTAGTTAAGATATCTAGTTAAGATACCTTGGTATTCTTTTTCCAATAATCCTCCCAGTATTGAGAAGTATTAAAGGTAAGAACATCTAATCCTTTATTTGACAGATTAAGAAACTTAAGGCCTAGAAAGTAAACAGACACAAATGTGTACACACGAGTGCATGCATGCACACACATACACAAAAACACGCAGATGCACATGTGTGCGCACACACATAAACACACATGCACACACGCTCGCATACACACACCCACACCCACACAATTTTAGCCAGAGTTAGGACCAAATCTCTGAGTAGTCCTTGAGCAGGATATGGGGTTTGGGCAATGGATCAGCTCTTAAAGCCACCAGCAAGAGGTAGGTAATAGTTACATAGAAAGTTGGGACCTATAGAGAAAGGACCTTTGGGATGGAGTACTTTTGTTTACCTGAGGCTCTGGTGGGGAGTAGAAGGCAGGTATGCCACATGCCTGTCTGGTCCAGTCTGGTGTGCAGGTCTCATCAGCTTACCAAGACCCCTGGATTTGCACAGTACAACCCCAGCTTTGGGGCAGGGCTGTGTTCTCCAGCTCCAGGGCTATCCTCGTCCCTCTCCTGCAGGGTCCAGGCTACTCACGTGCCAACCTCTGTGTGTGTGTCTGCCTGTCTGTGTGTCTGGGGAGCAGGGTTCGCAGGGACACCCGGATACCTCTCCCCAGAAGTGCTGCGGAAGGACCCGTATGGAAAGCCCGTGGACCTGTGGGCCTGTGGTAAGTCCTTCTGAAGGCCTAATTGTCACCCAGGCCTATAGATCCATCTCCACTTCCTATCAGTCCCCTGTCTCATCTCTTCTCTCCTGCTCCTCTCCCCAGGGGTCATCCTGTACATCTTGCTGGTTGGGTACCCCCCGTTCTGGGATGAGGACCAACACCGCCTGTACCAGCAGATCAAAGCTGGTGCCTATGATGTGAGTGTTACCCCATTCTCCAGCTGATGCTCACCTTCTGGTGAGAACCAGTGGCCTAGGAGGCCAGAGGTGGGCCACACCACTGCTCTCCACTATTGCAGGGATGCTCCTAGACTGACCAGCAGAGTCAGGCTATGACTATATGGTGCCTAGTGACTTAGGGTCCAAAAGTCATGGAGCTTATTCCACGGAATGATAGAAAGTAGAGGCAAGGAACAGGCTCCAAGTATTTTTATTTATTTATTCATAATTAATTAATTAAATAAGAAAATGTCTCATGAATGGTCTGAGAGTCACCTTGTAGCCAAGGCTTCCTGATTTTCCTGCCCCCACCTCCCAAGAGCTGAGAGGGTCATCGTCTGACTCTGAGACGTATTTTTTTCCTTCCATATATTAAAATAACTGAGCACTTCTGTATAATTCTTCTAAATATTTTATATGAATTATCACATGTAACCATCACCCCAGTCTATGACATAATCATAATCTCTCGCCCTTCGTTATACACTTAGAAAGGCTAAAGACAAAGAAATATGGGTTAAGAGTGTAGCAGTCTGGGTCTGGTGCTCCTAAGTACCTTGTGGATGCCTGAGTGGTTGGGTATGAGAACCCCTGCCTGCTCCCCTGCCAGTCAGGGGCTGAAGGATTGCAGGGGTGGCCTGGGGCAGGCTAGGCAAACCTGGCCCCTCTGCCCCTTCCAGTTCCCATCGCCAGAATGGGACACTGTCACCCCTGAAGCCAAGGATCTCATCAATAAGATGCTGACCATCAACCCATCCAAACGCATCACGGCCGCCGAGGCTCTCAAGCACCCCTGGATCTCGGTGAGCCCTTTTAAGGCCATACCAGAGGCCTGGTCCTCAGGGTCTTGTTCTTCACCCACAGCCCCAGTGTGGGGTTAAGGGGGCCTTATCCAAGAGTTTCTGGCTCATGAGGGATATTCTGGATTGGCATCATGTCGGGGGGGGGGTGTCACTGGCATTAGCGGACTGGTGCCAGGATCCTAACCATCCCATACCATGTGGCATGATGAAGTATTGATCTCCTTAAGGTGTTGTCATTTCGGCTCAGCTGCCATGGGTCAGTCTGTTCTCCCAAGGGCCTTCCCCTCACACGGTTCTTACCCCTCTCTCCAGCACCGCTCCACTGTGGCTTCCTGCATGCACAGACAGGAGACCGTGGACTGCCTGAAGAAGTTCAATGCCAGGAGGAAACTGAAGGTATCCGGTCCTTGTCTTTGACATCCCCGGACTCTCTAGTTCTTTCCTCCATTAATTTCATGTGCATTTACTGAACATTCTTACACACTGATCACCAAGGGTTTAGGGGAGTGAGCAGCAAATCCCTATCCCACCCTGTCTGGACTCTGATTGAGAGGACAGACAAGCAAGACTCTGCTGGGGCAGGGTGAGTATTGTGCCTGATGGTGGAAACATAGCAGGGTGATGGCATTCCCTGGTCTGGAGGAGTCTGGGAAGGATTTCAAGAGATCTTCCTGGAGGCAGTGGCGTTTGAATTGACCCCTTGGGACAAATAGGTGTAAAGTGACAAGGGGAGATGTTCCAGATGAGCGATAGCCTGTACAGATATCTGCAAGTGTGAGCACTACTTTCTAGGGGACCACAGATGGTTTAAGAGAAATTTTGGGGTCAAGGGAACATGTGATCAGACATGAAACTACAGTTGAGAGAGAGAAAGAGAACCCTAGTTGCTGAGCATGGAGGAAGAATGGGTGAGTCTATCAGAGATAGGTTTGGTGACCTGAGAAAGCCACTATGGAATCAAGGTGGGCCCTAAGCTGAACCTTCTCAGCAGGGCCTGCACTCATCAGGCTAAGAAGGCTTCTCTAGGATGGCTAGCTTGTCAGCATGCCTGATGGGGACAGTGGGGGCAGATGTGAAGATGTTGACTCACTGCAAACTTTCCTACTGCTCCCAGACCTGAAATCGAAGCTCAGGATGGGGGCTTGGACCAAAGGGGTGATGACTGGCACAATGTCAGAGAAACTGAGTCTCACTCCCATCCCAGTCAGAAGCATCCCAAAAGAAGGAAGTTTCCCAGTATGGCAGTCAGGGATTCTTAACTTGCTTGAGAAGCTGTTGGATTTAAGATGGTCCAACTTAGGTCTTAATGAGATAGCACGAGGGCCCTGCAATCAGCCCCCCACCAACAGAGAGGGCTTCTCCAAGTTGATATCCTTCTGACAGGGCCATGGAGGGAAAGTCTGATTCTAGAGTCAAGTCCTCCAAGCCTAGGCAGCACGAGCATTGTCTGTCTTGCAGACCCAGGCAGGAAGCTTCAGTAGCCTTAGGAGCCCCTGCTGGAGTCTTTTTGAATCCATGAGTTTTGACCAGACCATGGGACCTATTAACATCTGCTCCTGTCTCAAGATCTGTGTCTACCAAAGCTGCTCCTCCAGGGGGAGCAGATGGCCACTGGGCTAGAGGGTGGGATGGGGTCAAATGGAGGGGAAGGGAAGGGATAGAGGCTTTGGCTTGTCTCTGAAGGGCACACCGCCTGCTTTTCCACATGCCCTTTTGTTCTATGTTCCTCCCCTCACCTGTGTCTCTTCTTGGGCCCATCTTGTCTGTTACAGGGAGCCATCCTCACCACCATGCTGGCCACCAGGAACTTCTCCGGTAGGTGGTGGGGCTAGAGTCCCCGGTCCATGCTGCGCTGGATGCCATTGCACTGTTGGGTAGTTGTGATGTCTCCAGGGACAGGGCTACAGAAGATAGCATGATCCAGGTTTAGCTCGCCTATTACAATCAACACAGAGAAAGGAAAGAAGAGATTAGTTAGCAAACTCAAGCTGAGGCCTAGTTAGAGGTTCTGTCTGGCTTCCAGACCACAGCGGCACTGGGGCTCTCAGGCCAGGAGGCCAGCTAGAGGGGCAGACAGTGTTTGAAGTCTAGTCCAGCAAGGAGGGTCAGACTCTAGGAAGCACTCATGTTAGCTGTATGCCAACAGGCGCTTAGCTTCAGCTCAGGTTCTTCACAACAAGCAGTGGGATGACACTTTTCCCTGATAGGGTGACAAAAGCTTATGAAAGTCTCCTCCCAGTTCCCAGAACTCAAGAGAGACAGAACCTGTCTTTAGTACAGTTCTGACCAACTTAGAGCTAGTGCTCTGATCCAGGCTGGGTTACCCAGGAGCCCAGAGGAGGAGACTCCCAGGAAGGGAGTGGCCAATAGCTGGACATGTACTCCAAACAGGAGGGGAACGGATTATTGTCAGAGCTTAGCAACTCCTCTTGGCACATAGGTCAGTGACAGGTCAGTGCAGTGCCACTTAAGGCCTCTCCCTAGGGAGTCCTGGGTGCTGACGGTGCAGCAGAGCGGGTACAGACAGTGGAAGTGGCAGAGCTCACTGGAGGGGACCTGACACCAGGGCTAGGCCAGCACAGACAGCTGCATATACAGACAGGCAACTACAGCCAGTGGTTGCTTCTGAACAGGGTGCAAGCCTGGGTCCCCTAGGAGGGTCTGCCTTTATAATGACCCAGGAAAAGAAGGTCCAGCTTCAGAAGTGGGCTTCATCTACACTAAACTCTCTTCAATTATGGATCTGGCTGTTCCTTTCACTGAACACTGAAAGCTGAACTGCACACATAGGGTTTGTTCGATTTTGTTGTTTTACGATTATGCATTCTGGAGAGTGCCAGTCTCAAGCCCATGACTTGGTAAACCAGAACTGTGGAAGAGACGTGGGTTTGTTTGTTTGTTTATTTATTTATTTATTTATCCATTTAAATATTTGTATATATTTATTTATTTGAAGGTGGCAGAGGAATGCTTGAAAGATGGCTTAGCAGTTAGGAGCATTTACTGCTCTTGCATAGAACCCAGGCTTGGCTCCCAGAACCTTCATGGAGGCTCACAAGTGCCTGTAACTCCAATTCTAGGGGATCTAACATGCTCTTCTGTCTTCCATGGGGTCCTGTACACACATGGTACACATACATTCACACAAACACACATAAATAGCTAAATATATCTTTTTAAAAAGAAGAAGGCTATTTGGATCTGACTTTGGTTTTCAGTTCAACAAGGAAGAGGAAAGAGGAAGAAGAAAGAAAAGAAAAAAAGAAAAAGAAAAAATATATTTCTAATTATTAAAAATCAAAGATTTTGGGGCTGGGGAGATGGCTCCGTAAACAAAGTGCTTGATAGGTAAGCAAAGGAACTGAGTTCAGATCCCTAGCACCCATGGGAAAGGGTCACCGTGTCAATACCTGCCTGAAATCCCAGCACTGGGAGCTGGAGACAAGGCTAATCTAGTAGATGGGTAAACTTCAGATTCAGTGAGAAACCCTGTCTCAAAAAACAAGGGGGAACTGGTGTCACGTGCCTTTAAATTAATCTAGCACTCAGGAGGCAGAGAAGCAGGGTGATTCTCTGTGAGTTTCAGGTCATGTGGGTCTACAGAGCAAGTTCTACCCAGAGCTACATACATAGTGAGACTCTGTCCAAAAAAGAGAATGTGATCAAAGGAGGTATCCCCATCGGTCTCTAGCATCCACATGTGTCCACAGACATAACACACATCAGCTTTTTTACACAAAAAAATTCAAGAGATTTCAGACACACACACACACACACACACACACACACACACACACACACGAGGGGGAGCGAGGGACAAAGAGAGGGAGGGGAAGGGGAATGGAGGGAGGGAGAGAGGGAGGGAGGGAGGAAAATTTCTGTGATCGTTTGAAGATCAATCTGGGAATTGGGGATGTAGCCTAGATTGTAAAGTGTTGCGCAGCATGTATGAAGCTTGAGCTCTTGTTTGTCTGTTTTTGTTTTTCGAGACAGGGTCTCTCTGTGTAGACCAGGCTGACCTCAAACTCAGAGATCCACTGGCCCCTGCCTCCCGAGTGCTGGGAATAAAGGTATATGCTCTACCACCGTTAGGCTGAAGTCTGAGCTCTTCTCCAGTACCAAATAAAAATCAAGGGCAGCCTGGTCTACTAGGACTACCAGATCCACACACAGAAACCCTGCCTGGAAAAACAAACAAAAAACTAGCAGTGTGTGTGTGTGTGTGTGTGTGTGTGTCTGTGTCTGTGTATGTATGTGTGTGTGTGTGTGTATGTGTGTGTATGTGTGTGTGTATGTGTGTGTATGTGTGTGTATGTGTGTGTATGTGTGTGTATGTGTGTGTGTATGTGTGTGTGTGTATGTGTGTGTATGTGTGTGTGTATGTGTGTGTATGTGTGTGTGTGTGTGTGTGTATGTGTGTGTATGTGTGTGTATGTGTGTGTATGTGTGTGTATGTGTGTGTATGTGTGTGTATGTGTGTATGTGTGTGTGTATGTGTGTGTGTGTGTATGTGTGTAAGTGTGTGTATGTGTGTGTGTATGTGTGTGTATGTGTGTGTATGTGTGTGTATGTGTGTGTATGTGTGTATGTGTGTGTATGTGTGTGTATGTGTGTGTATGTGTGTATGTGTGTGTATGTGTGTGTGTATGTGTGTGTATGTGTGTATGTGTGTGTATGTGTGTGTGTATGTGTGTGTGTATGTGTGTGTATGTGTGTGTATGTGTGTGTATGTGTGTGTATGTGTGTGTATGTGTGTGTATGTGTGTGTATGTGTGTATGTGTGTGTATGTGTGTGTGTGTATGTGTGTGTATGTGTGTATGTGTGTGTGTATGTGTGTGTATGTGTGTATGTGTGTATGTGTGTGTATGTGTGTGTATGTGTGTGTATGTGTGTGTATGTGTGTGTATGTGTGTGTATGTGTGTGTATGTGTGTGTGTATGTGTGTGTATGTGTGTGTATGTGTGTGTATGTGTGTGTGTATGTGTGTGTGTATGTGTGTGTGTATGTGTGTATGTGTGTGTGTATGTGTGTGTGTATGTGTGTGTATGTGTGTGTGTATGTGTGTGTGTGTATGTGTGTGTGTGTATGTGTGTGTGTGTGTGTGCGCGCGCGCACGCGCGCGAGTGCGCGTGTGTTGGCACCTGGCTGTACTCTCACGATTCGGGAGAGGGAGGCAAGAAGATCAGAAGAAAGTCAGACAGTAAATCAAGGCCAGTCTGGGCCTTTTCTAAAAAGAAAAGAAAGTCAAGGTCTGGCTACACTGGACACCAGTGGACTGGATCAGGGAGTCTCCAAGGTGAACACTCACCCCTGCTGTGCATTCTGGTACCACTTGCATAGCCTAGAGAGACCGAGTCATAGAGGGACAGAGAGCTGAGGCATCTGTGAACTCATCCCTCAGAGCCCCTGGGGTATCAGTGTTCTGTACCCTCAATGTCCCTACCCTCAACTCCAGTTCACCCTCTTGGGGCTTTCTGGAGAAGGACTAACCATAAATGTCATTGAGGGCCAACTATATATATCCTGGATGCTGTACTAAGCACTTCATAGAACCATGTTTAGTTTAAGGCATTTTTTAAAGAACTAAAATGGCTAAATATCAGTCAGGGCAGGGTAGGGCACTCATGCTACCTTCTGGCTCGTGCCTACTGCCAGGGTTTCAGTCAGGAAATGACAGGGGTGGGGAGAATGCATGGTCTAAGCCTCTGTGAGAGTGGTGGCTGGGCTTTTGCCACCACTACCAGCCAGCCCTAGGGTAGGAGTCTAGAGATTGAACTTAGGCCCATGCTGTTGAGAAGAAAGAGAGAATGAGTGATTTGGCAGGGTTGGGCCCCAGCAGGGGAGATCTGCTTCTTGTCACCAACAAAATGCAGTCTGCAGCTGTCCAGTGTGTAGGCAGGACTGCCACATGACCTCAGCAGCAGCATGGGGCTAAAATTAGAGAGGACCAGGGCAGGTGGGGGCCAGAGCAGGGAGTTTCCAGCCCTCAGTCAGGCTGCAGGCCTCTGAGTTGGCCACCAACAGCATTGGTGACAGGGATCCAGAGGGAATCCCTAGGCTCAAACAGCAACCCTCCAGTCCGGACACATTGGACATCTCTCCAAGCCCCAAAGTCACAGGGCTATCCCTGAGATTACTGAGAAGCAGGGAATCACAGGCCCACTCTGTGAGCTGCTGAAGAGGGTGTGGAAGGTAGAACAGAAAGAAGAGAAGGAAGTCTCGCCGTGGCCAAGCCAACTCTGCTCCCAGACGATCCACCCTCCACTCCTCTCGGGCGGCCGCTCTGCTGCTTGTGAATGCTGCTGTTCCTCACCCTGTGGGCCCTTGTGCCCTGCCTGGTGTTGATAACGCTCTACTTTTTTTCCACTACAGGAGGCAAGAGCGGAGGAAATAAGAAGAATGACGATGTAAAGGTAAGTCTCCGGGAGCCCGCAGGCCTGTCTGAGGCAGAGACCTGCTGTCAGGCCTTGGGTAAGCCCTGGCCTCACTAATGTGGTGACATGTCAGATCTAGGGCTAACCTCTCCCCAGATCACTCGGTTTGTGCTCTGGGGCCATCTCTCACCGTGTTTGCTGAAAGAAGATTGGGGATGGCAGGTGGCCCAGGTTGCTCGGAGTCCAGTAAAGGGGCAGATCTTGAGGAGGCTTCTGGGGCTCTATGGGGCTGGAAACTTTGACAAGAAGGTACAAAAGGGACAGACATGGTCGCTAAGGTAACCTCATCCTGCCCAAGTGTGAGGGACTGGATGGGTTCTGGCCTGTGTGTACACTAGTGTAGCCTGTAACCCATGGAGAACGGGCAGCTATTTTACCAGGCTTTGGAATCCAGAAAGCCCTCTTCTCCACCGATGCCTGTCCCCTGTGCCCATCCCTGATGCCCAAGCTACCTCTCTCCACACCTTGCTGGCCCCTCTTTCCTGTTTCCTCTCACTCCTCCATCTGCTATCTGGGGCCTGGTCCCTATGCTCTCTGCAGCCCCATCTCCTCTGCTACCTGACTGACTTACGGGGTCTCATCTCTGGAGACTGCCTTATTCTGGACTCTGCACCTACTTACCCAGCATATTAGAAGGTGTGAGGTCCTGAATGGCTACCCAGGCCATTCAGTGTGTGCTGGTGGCTGCACAGCTTCAATTAGAATGGCTATGGACTGCCTGTAACTGCATGGGGCAGAATCTGGGCTGGGTGTCAGGCCAGAATTGGGTTTGCCCATTGCCTTTCCTACCTGAGGGTCTCTTAGGTGCCTCAGGTGGGATGCGGACTTGGTGATAATTTGTAAGATTTCAGCTCTGAAAACATACTAAAGAGCAACCTTTTCCCCCAAATCTAACCATTTTTCCCATCTCATTTTGTGTGCTTGGGGGCTGTGGCCATATGCTGTGTAATGATGCTTGGTTAGCGACAGACTTTATATGCCATGGTGATCCTCAAAGACTACAGCAAAGCCGTGAAGTTCCTATAGCCTATCAGTTTAACTGTACCCCCCCCTACTTTTTCCTTCTGTTTCCTTTTTGAGATAGCATCTCACTATGTAGCCCGAGCCAGTCTTAAACTCTCCATCTTTTTGACCTAACTTCCAGAGGGCTGGAATAACATATGTGCACCACTGTGCCAGACTCTCCATACTTAGGCATGCTTAGATTTGTTTAGGTGTATAGTACTTACCATATATTACAGACACTGGATTGGATATAGTAACATGCAGTGTGGATTTGGAGCCTAGGAGCACTAGAGATATCATATGCCCTAAGGTCACTGTATGATTCCTGCATGGTGACATAATTACTCATGACACATTTCTTAGAATGTGCCCCTGTTATTAAAAAAAAAAAAAAAGTACATGACTATACGCAATTATTTGGTGACTAGACAGCGATTTTCAAATGATTTGTTTTGGACTTAAATATTCTGGAGAGGTTCCTCTGCAGCAGATGGCGTAGAAGTCTAGGAAGGGTAAGACTCAGAGTTTAAGGTCCTGGGGTTCCTGCGACATTAATAACGTCATGCCAAAGTCATCAAGGTGGATCAAAGAATAGTGTGGGTTACTGTCAGATGGGGCTTGGTTGGTTCAAGGCTTGGGACTGTGCGTCCCTCTCTCCTTCCTACTTGGCTGGCTGTGAGGATTTGCTGGGCTCACACATGATAGTGTGAACAGTGCTCACGGGCACATGAAGCCATAGAATCAGGAGCACCTTCTCTGTTTTATGTATCAGACTTTGTTTCCTCTTGAGAACAAAGCCTGCTCAAGAAAACACTCAGAAACATCAGGTAAATAGTGAACATGCACTTGTCATAGAATTAACGCGCATATTGTGGTGAACTCTGGTCAGCTGTCTGAGAATCCTTGAGCCAATCTTTGCTCCCAACTTAAAACGGGTGCTAGAGGGATTTATGATGTGGGACTGCAGGGCTACAGTGACTGTCCCCTCTCCATCCACAATGTATAGATGAATTGAGGTGCCTTTGTTTGCCTGGCTCGTTTGGATTGGCCCTGGCACATTCTTGAAGAGCCACTGGGCTTGAGGTCAGGAAAGGTTTTCTGGGCCAGCGTTAGGGCTGAACCTCCAGATCCAGCTGCTCTTGGACAGAGGCAGAAGGTAGGATTGGTCAGAACTAAGAAAAGCATGTAGCATGATGCTCTTTGCTAGTTAACAGGGTGCTTTCCAGTGAGCACAACTGGACAAAATATCCTTGCTTCCTTCAGGATAGGATACACCCTAAGCGACTTCTTAGTGGATGTGGATGAAGAGAATCCCAAATGCTGTCCCTGGCCCTGCAACTCTTTAAAGCATAACATTCTTTCTTTCCCAGAAATGGAAAAGGGAAGAATAATTTGGGTCTGGCCTGGAACTTGGGGGTAAAAGCTGGCTATACCTTGCTCCTCTGTGGCAGCAGGGCTTGGGGAGGTGACAGTTATATGCTCTCAAATCCTCAAGTCAAAAAGTCATGAGGTTGAGTGGGGCCTCACTGTCCTTTCCAGGGGTAGGTCCTGGTCCTACCCTCTTCACCAGAGAGTAGAGAGTCGTTTCCAAAGGTTGGTGAGCTGGCCTCACCAGAAAGACCCCTGGGAGTTGCATCAGGCAGACACACACCCAGCTTAAGGGGGAAAATCTGTGCTCTCTCCACAGTTGTGTGCTGAGAGACAGATGGTTCCATGTGGAGTTTGATGGAGAGGCTATGCGGCCTGTTCTGTCACCCAGAGAAGGGCTGCTCAGCCTGAGCGACAGAACCTTCTTGAGCCTTTACAGGCTTCTCAGGAGGTGAAATTTTGCCATGAATATTGCCATTCTGCAACCCTTGCTGACCTTAGAACCAGCTTCCATTTGTGGTTCTAAGACAGGCAACTGTACTCGCTGACGGCCTCCTTTCAATCCAACTCTCAAGGGCTGGTCTATCCGGATGGTCACCCCATTTGTGATTCTAAGAGAGAGAATCTCAGTCCTCAAGAAGCGGTGCCCAGCCCTGGCCTCCTTTAGGCCTTGGTTTCCGTAGGAGTCCACCGATCCCACCCCCTCACCTCACTCACTGCCCTGTTGGTGTCCCATCCGTGCCGTTGTTGACCTCTTCCCCATGTCCTATCTTGTCACTGTACGTCCGGATCTCATGCAGTCTCTGCTCCGTGTTTCCTCTTCATGTTCCACCTGGAACTTTCTGGCCCATGTGGGTCTCCTTGGGTTTCTGCTGACAGCTGAGCTGTACGGGCCTTTCCTCCTTCCCACATATTGTCTGGCCAAGCTGCAGCCATGGAGGGAGGCCAGCCTAGAGGAGAGGACAGGACAGGACAGGTCAGGACCGGTCAGGACAGGTCAGGACTGGTCAGGACAGGACAGGACAGGTCAGGACAGGACAGGACAGGTCAGGACAGGTCAGGACAGGTCAGGACAGGTCAGGACAGGTCAGGACAGGTCAGGACCGGTCAGGACCGGTCAGGACAGGTCAGGACAGGTCAGGACAGGACAGGACAGGTCAGGACAGGACAGGACAGGACAGGTCAGGACAGGTCAGGACAGGACAGGACAGGACAGGTCAGGACAGGTCAGGACAGGACAGGACAGGTCAAGACAGGTCAGGACAGGTCAGGAATACAGATATTTACTGGATTATAAAATCAAGAAGTCCAAAATGTAATCTGACTCTCTCAAGGTATGCCAGTGTTTACTGTAGCCCACGCCTACACTGGAGAGGCCATAGTCTCTCCTTTACCTTCTTCATGGGCTCATAGGCAAGGGGCTTCTGGCCCTCAGAAGGGAGCTATCCAAAACAGCACAAGCCTTTGAGGAGAGTCTGTTTGGAGTCCTGAACAGAAGAAAGCACCTTGCCCTCAGCACCTGCATTTCCCTTCAGCATAGCTATTGACTTCTGAGAGAGCCCGTGAAGCGTGCCACCCCTCTGAGGTCCCCATTTGTCTCCTCTGGATATAAGTGTCACTCAGGAACTGTATTATTCTGTGAGCAAGCCTTCAAGATGCCTGGCTCTGAGAACTGAGTGAAGGAAAAGCAGAGAGCACTGTCTCTACCTCTTCCCTGGACCACAGCACTAACATATGGATGGGACCGTCCACAAAGACTAGATTAGGCCAACTGGCAGAGCCATCAGACTCTGGCTCCAGACGTCCGGCTGTGCCTCAGCTTCTCCATCAGCATAAAGGAGCTGAATAACACAATTACTGAGACATAAACACAGAAAGATTCACAAAGATACCCCTAGGGTCATCTGAGAGTATTCTTGAAAGTGGACATAACCAGTTCCACCAAGACTTAATCAAAGTCTGTAGAGAGGATCTGCTTTTGTATAGGGCTCAGCGACAACAAACTTGCTGATAGACCTAAGGTCTTGGATTTCAGAAGGAAAAAAAAAGGCAAGTCTCCCAGTATCAAGAGCCTGGTAGTGGGGTCTGATTAAACAGAAGTGCACAGAGAATCTGGGGCTCATGTCCAGGTCTGAGCATCTTACTGTGCCCTAAAACCAACAGCCATCTAGCATCTAAGAGTCAAGACTAAATTTTCTGTCAGAGTCAGGCATAGTAGACAGCTCTAGTCAAGGGCCGGCTTGGCTTTGAGCTTGGATATTAGATCTGTAGAGCCAAGTACAGGCTTTTGAGGACCCAGAACTTTCCAGGCCACATGTTGCTGCTCAGAAAGGACCACAGCGGACGGCCCTGAGGCCACCCTCCTCCCTAACTCCCCTGCTGTTTTCACGCGGTGTCTTTCCTGTCCCATCTCTTCTCCTTGTTTTTCCAGAAAAGAAAGTCCAGTTCCAGCGTTCAGTTAATGGTGAGTGTCCGCCGTCTCCCAAACACCGGTAAATGCTGGGCCTCAGACCCTCGCTCCCTCGCTCCTGCCTCCCTCCTGCAGGCTGCACAGGAACCCGGGGCGGGGAGAGAGTGCTCAGGGCATGCGTGGTACGTGTGCATTGTGTGACAATATGTGTGTGTTGTGTGTGTGTGTTGTTTGCGTGTTTTTGTTGACACCTCCAATTCCATAGCCCAGACCAGCAGGCCAACAGCAGATTCAAGGCCTTCCTCCAGTCCAAAGGTGGATTTGAACCAAGTCCAGCCCTTGGCTTCTTGCTTCTCCTACCCCTCTGCTCAAGAGCTCATCTCAGGGCATGGTTTGTGCCAAGGGCTTGGTTTGCTGCTATGGCGGGGCTCAGTTTGGCCAAAGCAGCAGCCATCATGAAGGCTCCTTGAGCTTGGACAGGCCACTCCAGCAGAGGAACCACAGCCCTGCCTCTGTCAAGAGCGCCAGGGGTCACACGGTGACCCATGCCCCTCTTCTTCTGGTTCCATGGCTGTGTCAGTTGCGCGGTTTTTCTGCAAACCTCTGAAAAGCCCACCCTCTCTCAGACTGGGCCTGCCTCTCTCTCTCTCTTCTTTTTCTGACAGTGTGTGTACTCCTCCCCCATCCTGTGGCTCCCATGGTGTCTTTCTGCTCTTCTGTACCCCTTCTTTGCCCCCTCCCTGAGCAGAAAAGACCCAGGAAGCCCCTCTCAGCCCCTCTGAGAGGACAGGGATCTCCTTGCAGGTACCGCTTCATACGGGCCCTGCCTCAGCCGCCTGCTTAGCTGGGTCCCCTCAGGCTGGAGGGTCTGGCAGGGTTTGTATAAAGCATCTGGACCACAAAGCCTGGGAAGCCACAGAGCCCAGCGAATCATCAGGCAGCCAGGCCGACAGGTCACCCACCTAATTCAGTTCCTCGTGCTGCCGGGTCATCCTTACCGCCTTCCTCTTCTTTTTGGCAGGAATCTTCTGAGAGTGCCAACACCACCATTGAGGATGAAGACACCAAAGGTAGGGAGGCCTAGCCTGCTGAGCAGAGCCCTCACTGTTATTTCCACTGCCGCAGCCTGGCTTCTGATCAATAACATACTGTGGTTATGGCTTCCCCAGACAGTGCCCAGTACTGGGGTACTTACTTTAGCTTATAGATTTCACTGAAAATTAACGTGCAAGTCGTAGATACACGGGAGTGGCATACATTTTCTTTTCGAAATAAGTCAGTTTAGTTAGTTGCTTGTTTTTTTAAACTGACTTCATTTTTAAAACACGAACAATAAGAGCAAAGGAATAGAGATCGAAAATCCAGACAGTTTAGTCAGCCTGCGAAGTCAAAACCAAAGACCAGCCAAGTTAGAGATGTAGGGAACTTGTAGTTTGTGACCTAATATTTTCAGGAGCCAGCTGGGATGGCACACCTGTAGACTCGGTGCCTGAGTGGTCAGAAGAAAAAGCATGACCTGAGGCCAGCATGCTAAAACCTGGGCTCATAATAAAAACCTATCAGACGGATAAGGAAGCAAAGAGCTTCATGTGAACAGGAGTCTTGAGAAAGGAAATAGCAAAAGCTGTCTTCAGTTCCTGGATACTTGCTAAACCAAAGGCTCCATCTGAACCAATATGTGGTGTGTCCAACCTAAAGCCTGCAGGCCACTTGTGGCCAAGGGTAGCCATGAACGTAGCTCAACACAAAGTTACAAACTTACTTTAAACACGACATCTTTAGAAAAGATTCATTTATTTTAATTTTATGCGTATGAATATTTTGGTTACATGTAAAAGTGTACTAAGCACGTGTCTGACATCCTCGGAGGCCAGAAGAGGGCACTAGACTAGGAAAATGGAGTTCTGGATGGCTGTAAGGGAACTGAACCTGGGTCTTTAACCAGTTCACTTAACTGCTGAGCCATCCCTCCAGCCCCAAAACGTGACTTTGTTTGTTTGGTTTGTTTTGTTTTGCATTTTTAACTTTTGTGACTGTATTGCAGAGTTCTTGTTCATTGCAGATGATGACATTATTTCATAAAATGAAAAGAGAAGGCCTCGTGCAGTGGGTCTCAACCTTCCTAATGCAATTCCTTAGGTTTGGCGACCTTCCCAACCATAAAATTATTTTATTGCTACTTCATAACTTTGGTTTTGCTACTGTTATGAATCATAATATTTGACCCACAAAGGGTCGCGACCCGGTTGAGAACCATTGGCCTGAGACTTTTCACAGTCTCACAACTTACTCTTCCATGAACCTTCTTCTCCAGCCAAGAATACAGGATGGAGAGTTTGGGGAAACTGGTTCAAGGTGACGTTGGGATCTGAACCCAGGCAGTCCGTATCTGGTCTCTGACAAGTAGACGATGTACTGGAGGCCTTGGGAAGGTATTCTAGGAAGGAGTTGTATGCCAGTTCTGCACGGGAATCACAGATCTTTGGTGGTTAGCAAAAGTCCCAAGGTTCCGCCTGCTCCAACACCCAAGTCAGGGAAACAAGAGCACCCAGAGGTCAGAGATGCCCTGTTGGGAGGGGATTGCTAAATTTTGGAAAGGTTGCTGGCCTGGAGGCATCTCAACTGTACTAGTTGAGGAACTTTTGGGGGGAGGGTTAGATATTTTGCTGTGAAAATATACAGTAGGGCTAGGATTATGTATTGGTGAGAGATCACTTGTCTAATATACAGGCACCCTGGGTTTGATCTCTAACACTGGGAAAAAATAGATTGTGTTTAGATGAACATTTTATAATGTCATGGGCCGTGGTGCACTGAAGAGCCTGTGGGTGGTTTTCACATAGTATGACCACCTTCTAATCCTGCAGGAACCTGGGAGAAAGTCTGTTGATGTCTCTTTCTGGTCACTCCCAAACTGTTGGGGGAAGCAGTCTGGTGCCAGTAAATTGGTGTTCTGTCATGGCTCCATAGACAATCTTGCAAATTCATTTTCTTAGAAAACTGCCTGCTAGCATCCATGTGTCATTCAGTAGTGTGAGTATCCCCTTAGCACATGCCCAGCCCTGCCCCAGGTCATAGGTCTCTGGTAGGCTACATTGCTTCTTAGATGTTCACCATATGGGAGACTCTCAGCCCCAGTGTGAAGAGATGGGCTCTGGGATTCTGAGGCAACCCAGTTCTTCCTGGCCTTAGGGCAGATGGAAACCGTGGAGGTGATTTGGCTCTGTATTCCATTGACTGTGTGACCTCTGATAACTTACTCAACTCTCTGACACTCAGTTTCCTTAATAATAAACAGGTTATGATAATAGAACCAACTTCTGATGTTTCTGTGCAGATGGAGTGACAGCTGCATGTACAGTACACGCACAGCATTTGGCATGTGGTGAATCTTTAAAGAAATCTTTATTTTTTTTCAAACTGTAGTTTGTTGGTTGAGTGACAGGAAGCCTCGTGACATTTTCTTGGTGTGTCAATTTTATTCAAAGACTATTTTAAGACAAATATTTATATGTTAAACAGACAGAATATTTGGAATAGAATACAAAATGTGTATGCACTGGTAATGTAAAATAGGAGCTGTCAATGACATATTCCACCTGGGTGGTGACTTTGGGCTATGCCGTGAGGCTTCACATTTGCCAACAGCCTCCTCCACTTTAAGAGATCTGGGGAACAATTTGTCTCAGATTTTAATTTACTTCTTCCCTTTTTTATAGAGGGAGGAAAGACCCACATGGGCTATAGTATTAGTTATTTTTCCTGTTACTGTGGCAAAATAGTCTGTCAAAAGCAATTTAAGGAAGTGTTTGCTTTGGCTTATAGTTTGGGGACACCATCCGATGTGGTAGGCAGAAGGCAGCTGGAGATGCTGAATTCTCAGTCAGGTAACAAGAGTCAGGAAACAGAGGCAGCTTACTGTTTCCTTTCCAGTCAGTCCAGAGCCCCAGGCCATGGGTCGATGCCACCCACATTCCGGGTGAACCTTCCCTCTTCAGGCAAACCTTTGTCAAGTGCCTTCAGAGACACACTCAATGGTGTGTTTCTATGGTAATTCTAAATCCGTCCATTTGATGATCAAGATTAACCATCATGGCTATTAGCTGAAGATCTAGGACCTTGTTCCCTGCCTCAGCCTCCCTTCCTCATGTACAAAAGGCCCAGTGGCCCAGTGTTCTGAAAATAGCTCCCTGTAAGAGCAGAGAAAAGCCCTTACACCCAGTCGCTCGGCTCAGAGGAGGTTCCTGGAGTACCACGCTGTTTTCAGGCATTAATCTGTTAAGTCTTCTTACCAAGTGAGAATAGTGGTCAGTTTGGTGGAGTCTGACCCAGTGTTACAGTTAACTGAAAATGTTATTTGTCAGAACAACATACTTTCAGGGAAGTAAGGGACATGAGTTGTTCCAAACACCTCTGGCTTTATGGAGAGCTGTTCCCAGGCTCTTTTAGGCTTCACCACTGCAAGCAACCCATTCTCTATCCAAGGTAAAGCTACCCCCAGAAGCTGGGTAGACACTAGGAAGTACTAGTCAGGAGTGCAGGCCCCGTTGGGCCTCAGTGTGTTGTGTTGTGAACTTAAGAAGATTTTGTTTTGGTTTTAGATTTTTGAGACAGGGTTTCTCTGTGTGGCCCTGGCTGTCCTAGAACTCTGTCTGTGGTCCAGGTTGGCCTCAAACTCAGGGATCCACCTGTCTCTGCCTCCAGGGTTCTGGGATTAAAGGAGTGTGTCACAACCATTTAACCAAGAAATTTTCTTAATCTCTCTGGGGCCTCTTGTCTGGAGAGGAATATTTCAGATTGTCTGCATGAGGAGACCAGCCAGTGATATGCAGTGAACATCTGGAAAGCTGCTTGCAAAGCAATAGGAGCCCATCAAAGTGGCCTTCAGGTCCACAAGTACCAGGCTCCAGCCAGGTCTTTTGTCCCAGAGAACAAAGCTGTGGAATTTCTTATTCTAGTAGCCTTGACTTTTGGAAAATTTGGTGTTCTGGTATCTGAAGGCATAGCCAAGCCAGGCCCACCTAGCACTGAAATCATGAAGGTACAATGTTCATTGTGACTCCAGACCTAATGCTGTGCCATCTGAGACTGTCAGGCTTGTCAGAGTGGTGGCTGCTGCAGCCCATAACTCCAGTAGGACTCAGACCTCTGGGAAGTATGCAGCCCATCTGGAGCCTTGAGGCAGGGCTTGGACAAGCTTCTGCTTCCTACTTTGCAGATAATAATTATGACACTCCTCTCTTGGTGAGTGCCAAGCCTCACTCTGAATGCTTGAGTTCAGACACTATCACTCAAATTATGCATTAATATTGGGGCTTAGAATACAAGTGCTCCCAGGTAAGGTTGCATGTGATCTTTCTACTGAACTCAAAATAACCCTAAAACATAGGTACTTATTGCTATCCCATAATCCATATGGGGAAATTGAGTCACAGGTCATTTCTTCCAACTATGAGGCGACAGAACAAGAATCCAACCCTAGAGAACTTGACTTCAAGGTCCAGGGCCTGGACTACTTTGCCACATTCCTTGTGATGGCAACAAGAAATAGTCTCAGGTGGAAGGGTGCAAAGGAGACACTGGAAGGAAGATGTGCTGGAGGGTCCCAGAACACAGGCAAGGGCTCTGGCTTAGCTTCCACAACCTGTCAGGAGCATGTGGGTTTGTTCTGTTCGTCCTTCCTGATCCCATGGACGAGTGTCTACTTTGCAATCCCTGAAGGCAAAGCCTACTTGTCCCATAACCCATCTCTGCTTTTAGGAAGGATGACATGGCTGACCAGGAGCTCAGCTTCTGAAGCTCCTAAGAACAGGTGTGCAGGTAGCTTGGGCAATTCCAAAAATAGGGCAAATATAACAGCCAGACTCTGGTTTGGAGTCATCTGCTCATTTGTTCACTTATTCACTACATATGTATGTTGAATGCAACTTCTACCCTGATGGTCCCCCGATAAACTGAGAGCTACCCTCATGATGAATGATACTCAGGATCTGATAGACATTCCCAGCATGGGAGAGTCCAACCAGAGTCAAGGCAAGTTGGCTGAGAGCATCGTGGTGACTACATTACTGGAACATTATCCCCTCTGCCAAGCATACACTACATGCCAAGGGCTATGCCAGGTATAGATGTGAGGAAAGCTCAGTTGTGGTGTGGGACCGAAGCTCAGAGACTCCTCAGGCCAAGTCTGTGGCCATGGCTGTGCGCACTCACTTGCTTAGGTTATATTGTAGCCTGTGGGGTCATGCCAGCTCCAGATTTCAAGGCAGTCCTGGCCCCACATCCATTAGCTGGCACTGAGTTTAGAGATACGTAGTGAGTGCCAAGCAGCTGTGTGTGGTTAGTGTTATGAGAATGTGGGGTGTGAACATGTGGGCTGAAGCACCAGGGTCCTGTAGAAAGGCTATGAGCCAGACTCCACCATATGTCCCATGTCCTTGGGCAAGTTGTGACCCTTGATGGGCCTCAGTTTCCTTAGTAGCGCAGAAAGAAGTTTGGGTTCCTGGTCTGTAGTAAATTCTTCCAGCCTTGATGCCCGCAGAGTCTGTCTCCCCTGGGTCTGAAATGAGTGCATGAGGCATCTAGCAAGAAAAAGAGCAAATCAGAGATTCACCCCGGCTTGGTTCCTAGGCTGGGAGATGCTGAGACCCACTGAAGCCTCTTCCTGGGCAGTGTGACCTCTACCTCACCATGGAGTGCCCAGGTTTGGGGAGAACTACATCTTAAGGAGGGAGGAGAAAAAAGCCCTGCCCTGGACCAAGGTAGCTTCTGTTCAGCTCTGCTGGGTCCTGGATAACTGCAGCTTCCTTTAGTATTGAGGGTCAGTCATCTCCTGTGTTGCCTGCCTGCCAGGGATCTGGGAGGAGGAGGCAAGGCAAGCTGATGTGTGGGCTGCAGGCAATGGCTGTGCTCACTGTGCTTGGGGACACTGCTTCATCGTCCCAACCCTAGGCCAGCTCTGGGAGGAGGACACTTTTATCTCTACCAGATAAGCCTCAGCCCCATAACCCACAGGACTGAGTTGGGTTTTGGATGAAGATCTGTCTGGAATTTAAACTTGGGTTCTTAGCACTACCATCTAGCTCTGAGTGAATCTCATTCCACAGGAGGAAATGCTAAGGGTCAGGCTATCACACATCTAATAAGGGACTGACATTTAACACTCTAGCAGAAAATCAGCTTATTTTTTCCTGCGGAAGATGGGGGAAAGCAGTTGGCCCTAGAAGGTTCTAGACACTTCTGGCTGCATCTTACAGTTACGCAGACTGAGTGAAAACTATCCAGGCAATAAGGGACGAATAACCTCAAAGACTTTACATTGTGGCCCCATGTTTGCTTGTGGGGGAGCCCTGGTTTGTGACAGCCAGCAATCGGGCAACGTGTGACATTGTTTTGATTCACGTGGCAAATCAAGATGGCTATTTTAGAGTCAAAACCTGGTTTCAACAAAGGAGTCTGACTGTCCATGACTTGCTTGGGGGTCAAGGCTGCCAGCTGAGGTATTGCCTCTGCCTTTTGTAGCCCAGGGAACTACATTTCCCTACTTGGAGCCTCAGTCTCTTGTGTGAAATGGGGCTAATGATCTCTCTGTCCCATAGACACAAAAGGATGGGTGAGATCATCTGTACACAGTGTCAGGTCGCTGCAGAGCCTGCCGGGTATGTGCAGGGTGCTTGGTCCTTCATGACTATCACTGTTGTTATTATCTGTGTCCTCCTACCCTACAGTGCGCAAGCAGGAAATTATAAAAGTGACAGAGCAGCTGATTGAAGCCATAAGCAATGGAGATTTTGAGTCTTACACGTGAGTCAGCCAGGCTCATTCTGCATGTTCTGCCTGGATTGGGTTCAGGGGTGCTAACCATGGGTTACTGAGCCTACTCACTCTCTGCATGTGCTGCAAATGAGTTGGAGCCCTCCCCCACACCCTGTCTTTTCTGTTCTACACTTGGCCCGGTACTCATGACACTACCTGTTCTTCTACCTGCCAGCCTAATCCCAGGAGCTCCAGTAAAGCTGCTTTGTCTCCCGTCCATCGTCCGTCGTGTCCCCCCTTCCCCCCGCCCAAAGAAGGGTGGTTTGAGCCTTAGCATGGGAAGGAGGGAATGGAGGCAGGCCCTTCTCTATCCTGCCCAGTGGGTCTGAGTTCTTTCACAGGATATCCACAGATCTTTGACTTAGGCTGAGCAGGAGTCAGGGACACAAAAGGTGTGCACCATCAGTAAGCAAGAGTAAGAAAAACTAACCTTAAACCCTCTGGGGAATAAGGCACATAGTGTTAAACAGAATACCTTCTGCTCACATACCTGCTCTAGCCTTTGAAGGGGTGGTTGTGTGCATAAACTGAGCTTCAGCGCCCCCTAGTGTTCATCGCACATTTGCTGGTCTCTCCACCTGGCTCAGAGAGAATGGGATGTAGGCATTGGCATTTTGATCAGGGCTAGTGAGGTCTGGACCTGGCAATCACACATCTGCTTTTTGATGGGCAAAAGCTTCCAACCAAGACAGAATGGCCCTTGCCTGTGGGATTAATGTGAAGTGGGAACAGGCTGGCTGGTGTGATCTCAGGCCACTTGAAGCTGCGATGTACATTCTAACCATGGGAACTGAGTATAGTCATTGGAAAGTCACTGGCTCTCTCTAGAGGAACAAGACACTAAAGAGGCACACATGAAAGCCAAGGGTCCTCACAGACTATACATATGCTGTATGTCCACTCGCATGTGCACAAGTTACAAGTATATGTGCAAGGAATTATAAGTATATGCTCAGGGAGTGTGCACAGGTGTGTGCACCAGAGTGTAGCAGGATGTTGCATCAAAGCATGGAAGAAGACCCTGTAACTGGTCTTTTGGGTAGTCCTAAGAAGCTAAATCAGGATATATCAGGTCAGTGACTCTGAAAAACCATAGCCAGGGAACAAAGAGTCAGTGAGGTGGCCCTTCTGGGTGTCATGGGAAACTTCCCACCTATATAATACTACAGGCTATGATGCTAATTTTAACCTCCTCTAGGCTTTGAAACTCACCATGGCCTTGTGGCCTGTGGTACCCTGGAACGTAGCTTGGTATGCTCCTGAATGAGCCCCTTCATCTCCCTGAGTCTCGGTTTCTACAGATGTATAATACACTTAGAGGAGATAGCCTTTGTGTCCTTCATGGATGCAGAGAGCCCAAACACACCCTTAATGAAGTTCTGCAGCAGGGGTACACTTGAGGTACCCTCAAAAACCTTGTTCATTTCAGTCAAGCTGGGTCTGAGTCCCCTTCTGAGATTTTAAGTTCTAGTGTGGACCGGAAGCTTGGGCATTTCCTATGTGGGGGCATTTCCTGTCCCTGGCTTCTTTGTTATGGCCACAGGGGTTTATGTTGTACCTCAAAAGATCCTCCAGGTATGAAAATGGTTCCCCGTTTGTGTGCTCCCCCTGCCTAGGAGTCACTCTAGCAGTCTGACACCTGGAAGGAGGCAGTCAGCTGAAAACACACAGCTTCCTTTTGCTGAGGACCCTCCCCTTCCACATCATCTGCTTCCTCTCTGATATCGCTTTCTTAATTTTTTAAAAAATGTTACCTGTCTAGGTGCTTTTCCCGCATGTATGTTTATGTACCACATATGCTCCTGGCACCTATAGAGATCAGAAGAGTGTCTGGAGTTTGCAGATGGCTATGACCCCCCATCAAACTCAGGTTCTCTGGAAGAACAACCAGTACTCTTAATTGCTGAGCCGTCACTCCGGCCCCATGGACGTCACAGCTTCAAGGCTTTTTCTCATTTACAGCAGAGGAAACAGTAAGGGTGTTCCAGGCATAGGGTCATTTTGTCCAAATTAGTAAAATGCACCTCCTCCACGTACACTCCTGGCTTAGGGAGCTGAGAGCACTCATGTGAAGGAAAAGGGCACCTCACACCTGCACCCCAAGAGACAAATGAGGAAAAGCCCCTTTGGGTCATTGCCAGGGATGGAGTACAGTGTGTACTGTAAAGCATGAGCCTCATCACCTCCTGGTACTCTCACTCTCAGAGGGAAATGCATGCTGGGGACCTTATCATCAGTGACAGAACCAGGACCTGAACTTGGGCCTTCTGGAGATAGCCGGCACCCACCAGTCCTGCTCTGCACTTGACCGTGTGCAAACTCCTCCTTTGTTGGCCCGTTGAGGAAGGTGTTGGTCATCCCCATTCCCCAGCTTGCCCTCCAACAGGGAATGAGAAGTCATCTTCTCAGGCCCTGCTTCCTCTGGCTTCCTTCCTTCAGGAAGATGTGTGACCCTGGAATGACAGCCTTCGAACCTGAGGCCCTGGGGAACCTGGTCGAGGGCCTGGACTTTCATCGATTCTATTTTGAAAACCGTGAGCAATCCCTTCTCTCTCGGGTGCCTGTTGTCTGCTCTCCTTCTGTGTCCTGCTGGATGGCACAGCAGGGTGTCGGGCAGGGCCTCAGGGGCGGCTCAGGAGCCAGTGAGGAGGAAGACCCCATGTGGACAGGGGTTGGTACTTTCTTGGTTCCCTCTCCGTTGATTGCCACCTGGACTGCCAGCTGTCCTTCCTGTGGCTGAGGATGGGGTGAGGCTGGGGTGGGTCCCCAAAGACCAAGGACATATACAATAAGCCTCCCTAGCCCCCTCCTGCCCTCTAACCTGTGAGAGTTATGTGGAGGGTCTTTGTTCCCATTTATAGACAGGGAGCCTTCACTAACTCACATCACAGGCTACAATCACTGGCTTATGATGCATATGACCTTATAGGTAGGGAGGGCCAGGGATTTCACACTGCTGTGCCCTGCCTGTTTGTCCAGGTCTCTGTTCTGCATGTCTGTCCTTCCTGGGCCTCTTCTCCGCTGGAGAGGTCTCAGAAGCTTCGCAACCAGGGTGGGCAGGGTGCTGAGCCTGAGCCTGAGCCAATGAGCTTCCTGCTTGTCTGTGTCTTACCCAGGCCAGGGGACAGACAGGGACCAAGTCAAGGTTAGGATATTGAGGACAGACCTCAGAAGTGGTATAGTGAACCTACCCTATAGGACAGGCATAAACCACACACATGTTTTCTGGTATTTTTAGGCACCACATACAGCAATGACACAAATAGCAAGAAAGCTCTTCCTGGTTAATTCTCTTAGAGTGCTCAGGCAGAGAGAGACTCAGTTCACACCTCTCTGACAATTCCCAATTTTCCTCTTTTTTCGAAGGGCAGCAAGGGCTCATATGCCTTGCAGCCAAGAAGGTGGGGGTAAGAATGATCTAATTATTTTCTCCTCTCTGGATTTTCTGTTCCTTGTCTACTCTGTGAGGCCAATCACCCACTAATAATGCTGTAAAGTTTTATTTAAAATAACCACATTAGGGCTGGAGAGATGGCTCAGAGATTAGGAATGTGCCCTAGCTCTTGCAGAGGACTTGGGTTCATTTCCCAGCACCCAAGTCACATCGTAACTGCCTATAATTCCAGATCCAGAAGCTCTAACTCCCTTTTCTGGCTTCTACAAGCCATTGGGCTCCTGTGCACACACTCCCCTGCCCCCAACAAGGACACAGACACATAAAAATAAAATCTTAAAAATAAATAAATTAACATATTGGGAAGCTAACCAGGAAAATCATTTCATGAAGTAAGCACAGATGGCGTTTACATACGGTTTTGAAAACAAAGCGCAGGTGGAACCGCTCTGACTGGAGGTGAAGCCCAATTTTGTCACTCTGAAGACATTTCCACTGCGGCCAAGAGAAGGAAAGTGACTTGTCCAAAAGAATCCACAAAGCCAGCTGCAGACTTAGCTCTGTCTCAGTCTGGGGCGCGCCCCGCCCCCTCTTTTGCCCATAGGGCTCATTCTGTCATAAGTTACAGGTCTCTCCTCCTCCAGGCTTGCCCTCTTCTGGCTGTATTTTATGGAGTACAGAGACTCTAATTATGTCATTAAAAAATACAGGAAAGGAAGAAACTATTTTCTTACAGAATCAGATAGGATTCTCCATGCTGCGCGATGGAGACTGAATTCTATTGAGTGAGGAAGCTGCTCCCTCTTATCTGGGCACAGTTCCTTCATTTGAGGATCACCGTGGCTGTCATTATACCACTGTCCTCTGGGGGCACTGTTTCCCTGTTGTGGTCCTCTAGTCGCCACAGAACTGGGCAGAGACTATACGTATTAAAAGACACATTGCCTCCAGCCTCATGCATTATATTCAGGGACATTAGGGAAGTCTCATGCACTTTGGAAAAGGGAAACTTGGTGACCTTTAACCTCTAGAAAAAAAAACAGTGCTTCTCAACCTTCCTAATGCTTCAACCCTTCAATACAGCTCCTCATGTTGTGGTGACTCCCAACCATAAAATTATTTTTGTTACTACTTCATAACTGTAATTTTGCTAGTTGTTATGAATCACATTGTAAATAAGTGCTTTTTCTGATGGCCTTATGTGAGCCCTGTGAAAGGGTTGGTTGATATGAAGGGCTCAATTCCCATAGGCTGAGAACCACCGTTCCAAGGCTGTTCTAAAGGTTTTACATTTCGGTGTCTGAGAGCTCAAAATTCTGAGTTTGTTATTCTGTTTGTCTGAGACTTGCTTATTGAAGACCTGAGCACACATTGATTACAATATTAAAGTGTGGGTGCCGTTAGGTGCTTCTTGGGTGAAAAAAAAAAAACAGCTTACATTTTTCAGGGGATATGTAGTTTACAAATTTTGTTGGGTAATAGAATCAAAGTGTGGGGATGTGGAAGCCATACTGCTGTTACAGGCTCTCACACTGGTAGTGTTGGAGACTCCACACTGGAAGCTTTTCACATGGTTGGGACCAGTATTTGGTCCACACTAGGGGAGGACACAAGGGTCATGGTCAGATGAGAACCTGATGGTCCTGTCTGCTCCCGGGTCACTGTCTTTCTTTGCTTTTGTTTTACATATTGAACGCTTAAAAGTTTCTAGAACACTATGGTGATGTTGGGAATGGAGGTGGAAGTCACTTTCAGGCACTGTGGTTGTCATGACAGCAAGATCTTCCTGTGTCCCCCAGCCCTCCATGATGACCAATACAACCCCCAACATTGATGTTACAAAGATTCTACAATTCCATTTCCCCTGTTTTTATAATTCAATAGATTGCAATAGAGTTGATAAATTAGATTGCAGACATTTCATGTGGTTTACAGGCTGTGTTACATTTGAATAATACAACAGTGGTTAAACATAAAGTCTTTCCATATGAAAATCCAGAGAAGTTTCCAGTCTCTAGTGAGCAATAAGGTGTGAAATACATGTACTCAGAGGAGCTGTGGGCAGGGTGCCCTCGAGATGGGACAAGATGTGCTATTTGCCACAGTCTCCATCACGCCCTACTGTCTCTCTGGGTAGAGGCTTGGTTGTCATCCAGCATCTTATATCAAACTCAGTCTCTCTCATGTAAGTGCTGGCCTGGTCTCAGTATGGATGAGTTCAAGAAAACAAAACACCTTATCTGGCTCAGTTTATTGTCTGGGCTTGTATGTTTAAGATACTAATTCTAAAACACCATTCCTCCTATGTTTGAGCAATTTGGCATGTCTGAAGTCCATTGTACTTATCTGGGATGTAGTATCCTATTACCTAGGTTATGTAGCAACTCTGCCTTGACTCTCAGGTAGCTGATCCCTGTCCCAGAGATTCCCCTACTGCATATGAGTCAGGCAGAGGTGTCTCCCTTGAAAGGGAAACTGGAAGCTGAGAGCAATGGAAAGAGGTAGGAAGTCCCTCTGGGTTGCATCGCCTCAGCCCCTCCCGTCCCTGCCTCCAGTGTGGTCCCGGAACAGCAAGCCTGTGCACACCACCATCCTCAACCCCCACATCCACCTGATGGGTGACGAGTCAGCGTGCATCGCCTACATCCGCATCACGCAGTACCTGGATGCAGGTGGCATCCCCCGCACGGCCCAGTCAGAGGAGACCCGTGTCTGGCACCGCAGGGATGGCAAATGGCAAATTGTCCACTTCCACAGATCTGGGGCGCCGTCCGTCCTGCCCCAGTAAGAATCTTTTCTTCCTGCACTTCTATGGGGGAATTAAAGGTGTTGACCTGGTACCGGGTAGGGGTGGGGGCAGCGGGGCATTCTCAGGAGAGCAGGCTGCTGCCTTCTGCCTCTGAATAGCTACATAGAGGGTAACAAGACACCAGCAAGGAGACACTGGTTCTGTAGATCCTGGGGACAGCTGGGTGGGAACGCTGGGAGGCAGCATGTGTCTACTAAGGTGGTGGGCTTACTGTGTCTTACAGTTGAAGGACCAGGCTGGGGTCCCTGCGTTGTTGCATCGCAGAGATCCACTCTTTGTCCATGGAATGTGGCTGCTGGTTCTCTCTTGGATTTTGTTGGAATTCTCCCTGTCACATCACCCTACCATTGTCACTTCCGTACCTGCATCATGAAAATCAGCTCCTTCACAAAAGCCATCACAGCATCAAAGCAAATGGCCAGCTCTTCCCAGCTCCACCTCTTACTCTCATTCTCTTCCTACCCGTGGGGACCTTCTTCAAGCTTGGGTACCTGGGATGCTGGCCCCAGGAACCCCTACCCCCCAACAACTGTTTTTGGCCTGGCCTAGCTTTGGCTGTAGGTGAGGAGGCCCCAGCTGTGTGTTTACTGGGAAGTGAGGAAGAGAAGGGCAAGCGTGACATAGGCCCTTCTCTTTCATCCTTCCTCTTCTGGGGTCTCCAGGGGAGCACAAATGAGCTCCCCCAGTCTCTAAGCCAACTCCTTATGGGAGGAGTAAAGGAGGGGCCAGTGCCAGGAGCCCCTGCCTTGAACTGCTGCTCTCACATGCTCCCCCTCCTGTGCTGGCCCTGTGTTGACCAGACCATCCACTATGGGGGAGGGATGGGCTCTCCCCTTCAGCCCCCCCCCCACTGCCTCAGTCCTTCCGTGAAGTTTACCTCCTGCATTAACCTGCCCACTCTGCCCTCCAACGTCCTTGGAGAATTCCAACTTCTTCTGTCTGAGAGGAGATCTGATGGTGGGGACAAAGCAAACATTTGGGTATCACTTCTACTTGGACGCATGCCTTTTTACAGCCAAACTTCTGTGTATTTCGTAAATGGATTTTGCGTTAATGGATATTTATGTATAACTAGACCTCAAGAGTTGGATCGGGGTTGGGAAGTGGGTGGGAAGAGGGGTGAGGGGAAATTTTTACTCTGTTCCAGATTTTTTTTCTTTTTTGGGGGGAGTGGGTTCCTTTCTGAGGTGGCCTCATCTCCCAGGGGGCACAGCTCCCTTCCATTCTGGTCCCTGTGGTTAGTTGACAGAACCTCTTCTAGGGCATGACTAAGGTACATTGAGTCAGGGCCCAGGAGGTCACCAGGATGGAAGTATCCAGATTTAGCATCTCTGGAACTGGAGATCTCACTACTGTACTTCCCAGAAATTCTTTCCCCCATATCTTTGTGCCATCTCCCCACCATCCCCCCACATACCCTCCCCCCCACTACCTCCTGAGCACGTATCTTGACTGCTTCTCTTAACTTGGACAAAACGGAGCAGCAGAAACATGTTTTCCCACTTCATGCTGAACTTGGGCTGGCTCAGGCTCTAGTGCCCTTGCCTACCCTCCCTCCCCGTCCTCTCTCCCTCTTCTTGGCTCTGATATGGAATGCTGTCTCATCCACGGGGATCTCTTGTCTGCACTGTTTTCTTTGCATGACTTTATATGCAGTAAGTATGTTGAAAACACAAACAAACAAAAAAGAAGAAAAACACTCAGCAAAATCAAATGCCATGTTTTGGACAAAATAATAATAACATTCAAGACTGTATTCTCAGTGTCCAACTTGGAATTACGTTGCTGCCTCTCTGTGCTTTTGGTCTCTGTGTGGCCATGTTTTGCCAGCATGAGACATTGTCCCTTCTGGAGGATTCTAGGGGAGGAAGAGCCATGTGTCCAGGGCTTTGGAGATGGCATTGATTCTCTCAGCTTTTCTGAGGGTTGATTGGAGCAGAAGTGGAAGGGATGTTTAACCCAGAGCTTTCTGGTGTAGCCCTTTCCCCCGTATAGTGAGCTGTGTGCAGGGCTCTTAAGTACTGCTGTCCAGGGACAAGGACAGGGCAGAAGAGTGGCTCTATTGTGTAAGCCACTGCACTGTAGTCCTCTGCCTTTGGTAGAGAGACGCTGCTGCCCCAGGCCCAGGTATGGGCTCTGCTTCTGCCCCAGAACCCCTGGTTCTGTTCCAGAGCCAGGCTTCTTCATAAGACTCAGTGAGCCCATTGTCCCCAGACATCCTCAGCCAGGGGATGCTGCAATGACCAAGCAAGATCTAATCCCTTATTCAAGCCTCAGTTTCTCCATCAATGTTCCTACTCAGAATGATGGAGGGTCAAACAATATGGTGACATGGAGCCCACCCTACTTATGATAGCCTGCTGGGTTTGTCACTGGCTGGCCTTCTTACATGACAGGCCTGTTCAGTACCCATTTTTTCCCCTGCCTGCCCCTCATTTTCCTCTTTGGTGGCTGTCTGGTCCTTGCCAGCAATGGACTACTGAGGAAAGAAGTATTTGGGGACTTCGGTAGGCTCTGATTCCAGTCTCTGAATAAACCTGCTTTGGGTGAGTTCTTGCCCCTCATGGGACCTCAGTTTCCCCAACCAGAAGACACATATGCCCTGCCTTCCGTTGGCTAACATGCCCCCTGTCCACTGTGTGCCTCTCCACATGTGGGAAAAGTGGAGGCAGATCCCTACCCCAGTTTGAGATGGCCCTCTCTGCAGAGGCCGCTCCTGTGGGTGGGCAGCCAACAGGTGTAGACTTTGGGACACTATAATGCCCCTAAGATGGCAGGCAGAAAGACTGGCAGGAAAAAAAAAAAAAACTGCCCAGAGCCCACCCTCACCAGACAAGCTCCACGCTCCTTCCAAATACCCTCTAGATGCAAAAGAAGGAAAGAAAGAAAGAAAGAAAGAAAGAAAGAAAGAAAGAAAGAAAGAAAGAAAGAAAGAAAGAAGGAAGGAAGGAAGGAAGGAAATGAAGGAAGGAAGGAAAGAAGGAAGGAAGGAAGGAAATGAAGGAAGGAAGGAAGGGAAGGAAGGAAGGAAGGAAGGAAGGAAGGAAGGAAGGAAGGAAGGAAGAGGAAAGAAAAGTGAAATCAAAAAAACTCAGGCTCTGGTTAGGATAATAGGATAAACATCTCCAGCCTTATGTGCCATAGCTCAAATCCTGCCCCGTGGCTTCCTGAAACCCTTCAAAGGGAGACCCTTGGGGGAATTTGTTTGCTAGGCTCCCGTGCTGGTTTCTCTGTTACTATTTGTTTAGGGTTTTGTTTTAGTTTCTCTCTCTCTCTCTCTCTCTCTCTCTCTCTCTCTCTCTCTCTCTCTCTCTCTCTCTCTAATATGTGGCTGTGAACTTGAATGACCACTGCTCAAACTTCCTGCTACTGGGGGTGGGGGTGGGCGGGGGAGGGGAGAAGAGATGTCTGTTTTATTATTGGTGTTTTCAGTGCAATAAATAGCTACAAATTTATGTGACTCTGTGTCTTCTTCTTGAACTGGTCAAGGCACAGAACTCTAGCAGATGTTTTTGTTCCAAGTCTCCCCTGTTGCAAAATAAAAGTCCTGGTCTGTCTTCAGATGGATTGGAATAACTTGGTTCCCAAGCTCAAAACTGAACCAATCATTATTTGATTGTGTGGACCACATGCTTGCACCCTTAGGACCAAGGATGGAGTCTGTGTTCTTCCAGGCATTTGGGGTGCCCTTAACAGGAGTTTGGAGGTGGGTTTGGATTGTCACAAGCAGCCAAGTCTCTCTAAGGGGTCTTCAGTAGTCTAGTGAGTCTAGTGCTTGGGGAGGAACACTGGACCTGGACAGCAGGAAGATCTCATGGACTACAGGGTAGTTCCCTGTGCCCACACCATCCACCTTCAGCCCAGAAGGGCTGGCGGGACAATGCAGCAGTGTTGCCCACACCCTTCTGCTCACAGGAGAGACTGGCACACATCTGGTTTTCTTGAGATTTTCCCAGATATTGACATGAACTTTTTGGTCCTATGAATAGGACCATCAGCCAGGCATAGAGTGCATGACTTTAATCCCAGGACTCTGGAGGCAGAGTCAGGGGAATCTATGAGTTTGAGGCCAGCCTGGTCTATAGTGAGTTCCAGGACAGTCAAGGCTGCACAGAGGAAACCTTGTCTCAAAAAACCAAAACTATAACAGCTAGGACAGTCTCAGGAAAACCAGATGAATCAACCATCCCATGCCACCCCATGCCTTCTCCACACACACTCCAAAGGCCTGAATTTCATGGGGCCAAGGGGATTGTCTATCAGCATCCTCTTAAACTGTGTTCCTTGTGCCGATCCCCCAAAGTCCCTTTATCAACTGCTTTCCAGATCTGTCCTTACAGACGGTTTGTAGGTCAGTCAAAGGGAGTGTCTAAGAGAAATGTGCTCCTCGCACACAGCTAAAGATCTTCACAGTGAGAGTACAGACCAAGGCCCAGAAGAGCATGAGAACACACAAATATTGTCTCAGCTCTGCATTCACAGCCCGGGGCACCTGGGCAGTGCAGGGGGGCTTGAGTTTAAATAGGCTACCATTTCAGATTCTCACCACCAGGTGGCAGAACATAAATTTCAGGCGTATGTCCTGTTGATATCGAGAGCTTTTGAACTCTCAAGAGTATCCCAGCTCAGATTAGAACTGTGTAGCATGCAATGCTACAGTTCACAGTGGGTTTTCACACTCTTGCCCTAGTTACAACAGTTTAGGGGTGCAAAGAAGACAGCAAGACACAGAGGTGCTTGGGAATCCTGAGCCAAAGCTCACCCAATTTTAAGGTCCTCTGTGTATCCCTCTTCCTCAGTTTTCAATTCTAGGAACCAGAGAATAGTGAGTGGGGGTTTGAGAAGCTCTCCACGAGTCTTGGTCTTCTTTTTGCTTCCTCTTTCTTGCCTACCCTGTGGTTCTTACACACTTGGTTAGGTCCTAGGCTCCCACAATGCCCTCTCCCTATCCCACCAATAGGTCTAAACAAGTGCCCCCCAAACCATGTGCTCCTCACAGGTGGACAGCAAAACCCCACTCGGGACACATGGGCATCGCCGCTCTTGCATGAAGCCAACCCTGGCAAGCATGTTGGGATTAAAGACACACAGATACAACACAAGCATTCCACCAATCTGCAACACCGATGGCTGTCACTTACTGGGTGCCAACCAAGTCCACACATGTCCCATCTTCTTTTAATTAAATGCTCTCAGCCCTCAGCATGGCCTTGTGACAGGTCATATGTGAATAAGAAGGAAAGGAAGCCAGCCAATGAGGCTGGGGTTGGGGGAGGTGAGTTGGGCCCTGAGCCACAGCAAATGCTGACTTTCTTGGCTCTGTTGGAGCCAGGTTGGGGTCTCAAGAAGACTTGAAAATGAGCTAGAACTATTTCCTGTCTTCCAGGGACCTCTGACACTATGTCAAACCACAAGAACTAAGATTCAGGATAGGCTGGGTAGAGTCTGGAGCTGGAGGGAAAAGGAGAGGCATAACTTGAGGCTTGGGAGGCTGTGTGGAGACACTTCACAACCTGGATGGGAGGGATGTCTAGAGACAAGGCAGGGGCTGACAACCTGGAAGCACGTAAGTGTGGGAAGCAGGCTTAGGAGGAAGTTGTGGGGACCAGATGAGAGAGCCAAGGGAGCCCTGAACATAGCTGTTGTCATTTCAGGACATAGGTGGGTCCGCAGCAGTGGAGATGGCCACCCCAGGCCTGGGGTGTCAATCCTACCAACCTTATGGGAATGGCCTCTTTCCTTGTCCCCACCTGGACCAAGGCCCCATAGGCCACTTCCTTCAGGGAAATCTAACCCAGACACCTCACTTCCCAGACCCAGGTGAAGAGCTACAGGGGGCTGTCTTTCCACTCAGGAGAAAGGCGAAAAGGACTATTGTTTCCTAGAATGGCTCTTGGCGAGTCATAGCCCTTCTGGTTCCTCACTATAAGCATGACCTTGGGGAGCTGGTAAAATGGTTCAGCAGTTGGGAACACTGACTATTCTTCCAAAGGACTGGGGTTCAATTCCCAACACCCACATGTTGGCTCACAACTCCAATTCCAGGGGATCTGACACCCTCACACAGTCATACATGCAGGCAAAACACCAAAGCATGTAACATAAATAAATAAGTAAAGTTTAAGAATGACCTTGAACCTGTGGTTCTAAAATGTGGGACTGGGGTTGGCTCCTGCAGACTTACTCACAGAATCCACTAGATATAAATATGTACCAGGCCCTACTCTTGGGGAGTAAGATCTGTTAAACTGGTCAGGGGACCTGGCAGCAATATTCTTACAAACCCTTGGGTTTGGGGCTCCACACTGATCCCCCTTCCCAGGCTCCAGTGTTGTGTTAGCTGCCCCAAGATGCTATTATGGGATGACCCACCCAAAGCTTTCTATTTCATCTCCTCTGACCCTCTGGCTCAGAAGAAAAATTTTGTTTACAGAGCCCTCCACTGCCTCAAATTCCTAAGCTCCAAAGCTCTTTGGGACCCCGACTGTCATCAGCAGAGTAAAGGTCAAGGCGTGGGCTCAGATTTTTTTCTTTTGAGAGAGGATCTCATGTAGTCCAGGACAGGATTTAACTTGTTTTATACTCAATAACCCTTGAACTTTGAACTTCTTGCCTCTAACTTCCTGAGTGCTAGGATTACAAGAATGAACTCCTCATTTTGGGTTTTGTTAGGGTCTGAACTCAGGGCCTTATGCATGCTAGCCAAGTGCTCTACCTATGGCCTAGAGTCTGCTCCCATCCTGCTGACTTGGCAGGGTTATTCTGTCAAGTTCACCGAAGAACCATCAGGCCCCCTAATCATTCAACCTGACCTGGAGAAGGGATGACATTTCCTTCCTACCAGGTAAAGCCCATCTCTGGAGAAGGAAGTCCATGGCAATGGTATTCAGCCAAAGGTCTGCAGGAGGGGCGGGGGGGGGGGGGGAGCCAGTTCCCTTTGTGTCTCCACCATCAACTTATTTGATTTGTGGATGGGAACACTGAAGTCTGTTGTTACAGTACTGGAAAGTCCTGGGCCTGATGGCAGCTTTTCCCAGGCTGTGAGCACCTGACCTCCTCCTCCCTGGGCTAACTGGAGGTGGATGTTGAGACTGTTTCTTGCCTTCATAATCTTTACCTAACAGGTATCTGCATATTCAGATCCGTGTTCAGCATTTTGATGATTTTTTTTTCAAAGTGTGGCCTAAGGACCTCCTCCCTGGGCTAACTGGAGGTGGATGTTGAGACTGTTTTTTGCCTTCATAATCTTTACCTAACAGGTATCTGCATATTCAGCTCCGCGTTCAGCATTTTGATGATTTTTTTTTTTTTCAAAGTGTGGCCTAAGGACCTAACACTCTTGCAAAAGGAAAAGTAACTCCATTTTACATCAGAGGGATTTGGGGTTTGGAAACAAAGTAGCAGATTCTCAGGGTTTGCTGGCCAGGATTTGGCTCTGACCACGTTGCTCAGCCTTGACTACTTAGGCAATCCTCTAGGGGCTGCAGCTCCCAGACACTGTGGACATTAATGGAAAAAACGTTTTTCTCTTCGCCTAACAAAAAACAAGCCTAGATGAGGGTGCTGGGAGGAGCCCTCCCCATGGGTCAGAACCGAGTGGGCGGACTGCTGCCCGGTCCCATGGGGAGATGTCCAGGGTTACAGGAAGTCAGGCGGAGACAGGGAGATGCAGGCCAAGGACATGCTGTGGGCAGACATCCCTGGACGCCCTTCCAGGACCCGTGTCACTGAGAACTCAAGCCTTGGAAGGAGTTGCCTGAAGCTAAAGAAGCAAAACTTTCCATGAACCACAGGGAAAAAAAAAAAAAAAATGAGTGCTAAGGATAGCACAACACAATCCCGAAAGCTGAACAACCCAGAACCCATGGGATTCCCAGGCGCCTACAGTCCGTTTAACTCTTGACGGTTGTCTCCAAAGCCACCAGAGAACTGTGTTTAATTTGTCACTCCACTGTGCATAACTGTGAACGACCAGCGATGTCCAAGTTTGGTCCTGGAGGACTGAGGCAGGGCCTTCAATCAATAGATGTATGTCTCAGCTTGTGCTGGAGTCCCGCAGCATCCCATTCAGCCTCACTGAGGCTCCTGCTGAAGAACTGTGGCTTACCCCATTACAGGGAAAAAGCCTGAGGCTTGGAGAAGCATGTAGTGACTTCCTTTGATCACGTGGCTCAGGCAGACAGCGCTGAGAACAGGCCAAGCCTGTGGCTGAGCAGCCGGAGCCTTCTGCAAAGCACCCTGCCACATCCTAAAGTGCTCTGAGGTCCAAGGAGTACGAGACAAGAATCTCAATGGCATAGAAATAGAGCACATCGTCTCGGAAGAGTGTGAGTGCCACGGACATAAAGGCTTGGCTGTCTGGACTCACCAGATGTGGGGCTGAGTCAGATGCAGGAGTCACATGTGGCTGGGATTGAGGGAAACTCGTGGGGGGGTTGGCTAGGATTCGGATGGCACAGAATCAGGGTGGAGGCACAGTCTAAGCAGAGGATAGCCCCGGTCTGTGTGGGCACAGACAGATGAATTTTCTGGCCTGGTAGAAGACAGCAGGGGGAGTGGGCAGGGCCTACTGAGGACCTGCTGGGGAACCAATGTGCAACCCCTCCCCTCCTGCTGGTCTTGGGAATTTGGCTATCTTTAATCAGACTGAAGAAGAGAATTTGCATCTCCTTTTCTAGGTTGCTATCCAGAAAACATAAACTAGAAGTGAGTAAGTGCAGGGATCAGGAATTTCATCTCAGCCTTTCTTGATACCCAGTAGAACACTCACTCTAACAAATTCTAGGGCAAAAATGCAGGGCCCCAGGGCCTCCTTTACCACATCTCTGCCAGGCTGACATGCTGCCTCTTTCTACTCCCTATTAGCTTTCCACGTTCAGAAGTGCGTGGGTGCGGAGATCAGCTGAGGCTAGAGGCAGATGACCAGTGGGAATGGAGTCTAGGCTTGGCCCTATTCCAGCACAGTCCTGAAAGACTTTGGCAAGCGCTGTCCTCTGAGCTGCTCAGCCGTGTGGCTGCAGAGCTGGGAACCTGCACCCAAAAGCCATACTTTGGAAGCTAGGACATGCAATCAGGCTACTGCCTGCGAGCTAGCACATGCTGCAACCAGGTTACCTTCTGAGACATAGCATAAGTCTCAAGAACATAATAGACATGGTTCCCTTTCCACTTCCAACACCCCGAGGCCCCCTCTTGTCCTGCCAATACCCACTAAGGAGCTCTTGCTTGATATTACCTCTGTCATACCAACATCATTGCTCACCTTGCCTATCCCTGACTGGTTCTATGGATCCTTGGTGTGTCACCAAAGTACTTTCTAGATTCTAGGTTGGGGTTCTGCCTATTGTGAATAGAGCCAGTGTCTCCTTCGGTTTACGTCTTATGCTGTCATGGAACCCTCCAGATGGGATCACTGGCTCCCAGTTATCTCCCAACCTGGCTAGTGTGTACCCAAGTCTGTTGTGACTCATAGACATCTAAAATCAGTAAGGGGCTGGAACGGGACAGTTGGGAGACTGTGGCCCAGCAGGAAGGGCAGCTGGAGAACATGGAGAAACAAAAGGCATTCTGGGCTAGAGACTGACTGAGCAGAGGCAGCACAAGACTTCCAGGACCTGGGCTGGAGAGCAGGGCTGATAAGGTGGAAGAGATGAGGGTATAGGGGAAAGCCTAAGAGCTGAGGTAGTAGCCACAAAACTGGGGTGTCCCATAACCTTCAGACCCTTCCATCTCACGCTGCAATTGAGAGAAGTGAGGTCTGAGCTCCAAGACCCTCTAGTCTTATGCCTTGGTCATCAGCGGCAGCCATGACTAGGCGCCCAAAGCAAGGCCCTCAAAACCAGGGCCCCAAGTGAAGAGAGTGAGTCAATCCCCTATATGGGTGTGGTAAGATGGCTGCAGGTGAGGGTCCCTGCCAGAATGAAGTGGAAGCTGTACCGAGTGTGAAAAGAGGAGCCTGCCTTGGGAATATGACATAACTATATAACCCTTTTCCACTTGGAGTGCAAACAAAGGTGTGGGCAGGCCTGGCCCTTTGTGAGGGAAATGCATTAATACCCACCAGCAGCCACCTTCTTTTCTTCCCCATCAAAGCTTTGCAGAACCTGGGTCTGCATTAGAAAGGCTTGGGGCTCTTTCATGTCTGGAGGCCCTGCCAGAAGGGGCTGCGAACACCAGCAGATTCTCCTGCTTAGTAAACCCAAGACCAGCCAGCCCATCAGCTCCAGCCTCACTTGAGGGGATACTTTGGGGTGGTGGAGAGTGCTGTCATGACCTACTTACTATTCTCCCCACTTTGGGTAAGTCTCTTCCCCTGGGGCTCCATTTGTCTTTACATATAACGGGAGATTGAATAATTTCTAGAGGCCCAGCATTTATCCACAGAGATATTACAAAGCAAACACCAGAAGTCAGGGTTGCAAGAAGCAGGTGTCCAGCCTTGGGCCCCTCCTCTGCCCAGTGGGAGCTGGCACATACTCTGTGAAACCCACGATGTCCTCAGTAGCGAAGAGTCAGGTAAGGAAGGTGACCTCATGTGGTATTTATTGACAATCAACCAGCAGAACACAAATGGGCTGAGGAGATACCAGGGAAGAGGTGGGCACAGAGGCCACTCACTATGATGCATAAAAATGCCCTGCTCTGCCGCGAAATGCAATGTCAGGACACCTGGTGGCCACACCTGAATGTCATCTCTCAGGACCCAGGATGGAGGCTGCCCTCCTGCCAGGTGCCCTGCAACATTAGGACCACCCTGAGTCTTGGCTGTCTGTCATTGGAAGCCTCAGGGACAGGGGAGAAGGGTCCTGACTACCCCTTTCATTCCTACCTCCACAGTGGGTGCTCCTCGGGCCTTCTGCCAGCCCAAGGCACAATGTCCACGTGGTGTGTGGGTTCTGTCTATCTACTGCCACTCTAGTGCCTAACTCTGGCCACTAGGACATCTCTCTCACTTGTCCCTAAGAAGCCTCCCATATCTATACCAGTCCCCAATCCACCCTAAACAGACCTAAAGTGATATGCAGTGCCATGCAAGTCCCCTCCCACCCACCTTTCTGGCTCTCCCTCCCTGTTATTCGTCACTTTCTCTCATAAGCTGTAAGCATCTCCACACATTCTCAGCCTCTGCTCTGGCAGATTGGTCCCCTCCAGGTTCAGGGACAGCTCTGGCCCATATGCCCTTCCTCCTGTCCTATAATCTTTCATACTCCACCTTTTCTGGGGAACTTGGCCTTAAAACAGGAACTCATTGAGATGATTCCTGCCCAATTCATTTACTAAACTCTCTAGATCCAGGAACCCTCCAGGATTCTCATTACCTGGAACCCCAGGTTTAAAGTTGGCTGGTATGGAAATGTGTCTTGTCAAAATGTCTAAACAAAGATATCAAATACGGTGCCCGCTGTCCCAAGAGAAAGGGAGTTGTCTGACTGGTGGCTTGGGAACAAGTCCTCTCGGCAATGTGACCTTGGACCAGCTCCTCCCTCCCCAGCTTTAACACATCCCTCTGCAAAGTGAGGGCTGAGCTGGATCATTTCAGCTTTGAATGGGCTATGTAGTGTGTGTGTGTGTGTGTGTGTGTGTGTGTGTGTGTGTGTGTGTGTGTGTCCATATAGATAGAGGTTTGAGGAGAGGAAGAGGTTACAAAAAGAGATGAATATTGGGAACTGGCACTGCTGTGGCAACTTCCAACTGCCTTTCAGAATCCCAGCAGGCATAGCTGTCCCCTGCAGGCCCCAGGAAGGGACTGTAAGGCCCTGTTTGGTAGTCTACAGTCTCACATCATGGACTCTTCCTCCTCAGCAATCTCGCGGTCCACCTCAATGGCTGTGTTCTCAAAGCTGGTGATGCCTCCGTATTTGCGCATGTGTACCATCAGTGGCTTTGGTGACTGGCTCCCAGCCAGTGTGGCCACATACATGCCTGTCCGGTTCTCTTCCAGTGATGGTCCCCAATCTATAGCAGGTCGGCTGGCCTGCTGAAGCCTCTGTGGCAGAGCAATGATAATGGGCATTGAATGTTTTCCACGGCCAGGCATCCAAACAAACACCCACCTGTGCCCAGTGGGAATCTGCTCTGGACTGGTGGCCTCAAGGATCCCTCTGTAAACTCCACACTGGGGTATTGTAAAGAGGATATAACTAACCGGTGCTGGGAATAACATGGCTTCCAAGGCTATGAGACAATATGCACATACACCCTGACGAGCATCTAAAGGAAACTGTCCATCCTTAGCCGCATTGCCAGGGCACTGGGCCCATCTTGTACCCTGAGAAAAAGAAGACCACTGACAAGTGATGAAGCACGCTGGGTACAGGTTCCAAGGGCACAGAGTGTGGTGGCATTTATTGAACTGTTAGAGCCAGCTCCTCACAAACTTGCCAATGGTTTCTTCTCTTTCTTAGAATGAAATCTCAATGTTTTTCATACTCTCTGTGCCCTGCTCTGCTCTGTCTTCCTGTACTGATTGGTTTTTGTCACCTTGACACAAAAACCAAATAAACCCTTTCCACCCCAACTTGCTTTGGTCATAGTGTGTGGTGTGTGTGTGTTTAGTTTATTTTTAATTTTAAATACATATATATGTGTGTGTACGTGTAAGTATCTTCAGAAAACAGAAAAAGTGTCCAATCTCTTGGAGCTGGAGCAACAGACAGTTGTGAGTTACCTGATATAGGGATTGAACCTGGGTCCTCTGCAAGAGCACTTAACCACTGAGCCATCTCTCTAGCCCCGAGTTAAGCACAGAAATAGAAATCCAAGTAAGATATTCCATAAGCTTGGACCTGCCGCTTTCCCTCCATTACCTCTGCTCCAGTCACATGGCCTCTTTGCCTCCCTCAAACATGCCAGCTGCTCTTCCACCATGGTTTTTGTCTGTCTTATCAGATGCTGGGATGCTCTGTTACCTTGTCCATCTTGATGCCTCTCTCTGACTCTACCCTTTTACCTATTTCTGTATTTTACTTTTCAGTTTGTAAACCAAACCTAGAAGGATAGCTGAGGTAGAGTAGGGCCATGGATGGAAGGAAGCCCTGATCTCGAGAGCTTGTTCCTGCGCCTAACCACAGATCCCATAAATTCAAGCGCTGACATCCTTGGCTCCAGGTTGCCCCATTCTACTGCTCTCTGCACATACCTAGCTCCTGACCTAGAACCTAGCCAGCACTGCCGGCTCCTTATTGCCTATCTCCTACACTAAAATGCAAGGTCCCTGAAAGTAAGGGTTTAGATGCGTCTGTCCTTGGTTCCTTAGCTTTAGTGCTATTGGTTGTCTGGCAGGGACAAGCTGTGGAACTGTCCTGTACATGGGAGGATATTAACCACAATTCTAGCCCATAGTCCTTTCAATAACCCTTCACAACAATCAATTATACCATTGGAGAAACCACCCTCTATGGGAACTCTGGGTTTGAAATTGAGCACAGCATACCCAAGATCCGTGCTAGCTAGGTATGGGCCTTTTAAATCTTTATAGTACCCAATAAAAGAGTTTATACTCCACCCTCTTTAGTCCCACAAATATCTGAAAGTTAAAGCTCAGAGAGGTCACTTAAGTTGGCCAAAGTCACACAGGTGGAAAGTAATGGCACTGGGATTTGAACCTGGATAGGTTCCATCTTGAACTTTTCTGATGCTCTACTTTTTTTGTTCCTTAGTCTGACTGGCTCCTTCTCACCTCACAGCAACCTTATAGGCAGGCACTCCTATCCTTGGAGAAACCAAACCTAGAAGGATAGCTGAGGTAGAGTAGGGCCATGGATGGAAGGAAGCCCTGATCTCGAGAGCTTGTTCCTGCGCCTAACCACAGATCCCATAAATTCAAGCGCTGACATCCTTGGCTCCAGGTTGCCCCATTCTACTGCTCTCTGCACATACCTAGCTCCTGAGCAAGGAGCAGCTGGTAGTTCTCTGGGAGGCATAGGATGATTCTGAGATTCAGTGAAGAGCTTAGCCCTAAACAATACAGTGGTTGGAAGCATAACATTGGCTGGACTTCTGAGAGCACCAGGTGGGCTTTCCCAAGAGAGTGTGCCAGTGTGGGGCAGGCATGTGGTAGCAGTGTTAGGGCACAGGCCTGCAGAAGGATCACAGAACTGCTTTATAGCTCATTTTCTGCCATTGCTGACTTCACACTTCCAGCTAGGGCTATCTTAACAACAGTGTTCCCAAATTCCCAACATCCAACTCTCAGGAGCCAAGACTGGCTGCTTCCAGCACCTTCAGATAGCTATATGTTATTAGGAGGGTCCCCAGGCTCAATCTGCTGTGCATCAAGTTCACTTGGGCTCCATTCATTCACAATGATGGCCTTTGGCCATTGGAGATCTCCAGACTCAAATGGCCAGGGTGCCCCAGGCTCAAAGAGGAGCAGTGTCTCCTTGTGGTCAGATCAACCAGCACACAATGGGTTGCTACCCTTTCTCTTTCAAGGCCTGTTGGCTCCAATGATATTTGTTCTTTAACATAATCATTCTGTCCTAGAACCTATGGACTCAGCAAGGATTCTTAACACAGGACAAAGAGGATAGCCTACCTCTTGGGGTCTCTCAATGTTGTTCATTTGCTCTGGTCTCCAAGTTCAAGTCCTAACCCCTGCTCTATCATCAGTGGTCCTTGGATCATTCTTCTCTTCAATGCCAACACCAAGGCCCCGTATGATAGGAAGTTCAGATCATGATCCTAGCCCCAAGTGAATCTAAACCACATGTGTCTCTGCAACCTATAAGAATCCTGCCAGGCTCTGGATAAGATGTCGGTGCAGGTGTTTTTTTTATACTGAGGGCTTGGCCACAGGGCTAGAAAGGCAGACTTACCTCCCAGAGGGAGCCCTCCTCTCGAAGCACAGCCACCAGCATGCCGGCCGGAATCATGAGGCAGGAAAGGAGGCCCATCAGGATGCCCAGCAGCTCAGCCCAGGCAGGGAAGCGATAGGTGCCGTACTCCGAGGGCTGATACTTGACGATGCTGTACACCAGCAAGGCCTGCAGAGCGGAGACTCTGGCAGAGTGTGGCATGGCCTGGGTCTGGACCACCTTAGGGCCTGAGAGAGCCTATCTGAGACCTACCCAAGGTCCTAAGCTATACCAGAACTGAAGATGGTCCATTTCTGGGGCCTTTGCCAGACCTGGGCTCCAAGCTGACTTATATGGAGGTTTATGACAGTTTAGGTGTGACATATCTAAGTCCTGAGATAGCCTCTTTTCCAGTTGCTCCCACCCTATGACCAGCAAAACATAGTCCTGAGGCCCCCTCCCAAGGCCCTAAGAATTAGGAAAGGCCTGTCCACTTGTCAGAACAGCACAGCTCTGGGGCCTGGAGGAGGTTGTGTCGATTAGGTCCTCATGCCTTCTTTATAGCCCCAGCAGAGACTCACTACGAGCTGGGCCAACCCAGCTGGACTAAATGCTCTGAGGAGCCTGCCCTTGGCCTTGGAGCCCCAGCCAACCATCTTCCTTCCCAACCCTGGTTACCAGGAGTGTGGCTGGAGACAGAAACAGCCAGCAGGCCCTGAAGTAAAGGCCTGGCTTGAAGCCCAGCATCATGTGGATATCTCGGCAGAACCTCTGAATGCCTGCAGAGGGAAGGAGAAGGAGTGTCCCCAGGATAGGTCCCACCAGTGCCCGTGACGCCCCCTCCTCCATGCCTGATTCCCTGCCTGACTGCTAGCACAGGGCCCACACCCTCTTCTCTCACTCAGAGAAATGACAGCCTGCCTCCCCCAGCCCTTCTCACCATATACCCGGGTGACAGCGAGGCACGTGGTGATCACCACCACCATGAGTCCGAAGCTGGCACTGTAGTCATCCAGTAGGACCAGCCAGTACATACCGCCCTAGAACACAAAACACAGACTGGGCCTCCAGCCTCAGTTCCCTCTGCTGTAGCCCATCTCCTACCAGTAGGAGGTGAGTGGGAAGCAGCTAGGTGGCTCAAGGGTAAAATACTAACCAGGAAATGATCTGCCTGCTCAGCCCAGTAGAGAAAATGTCCTGTCTCCCGAGTGCCAATCTCTCAACAGAACCCATTTATCAGTGAGGGAAAAAATGAGTTCAGAGAGGGAAATTCACTTGTCTGGAGTCACTCAGCAAGTGGAGGGTTTAGGTTTAAACCAGGTCTTTCAAATTTACTTCAGAGTCAGAACTCAACCACAGACCAAGGTGCCTGCCACAGGAAACAGGAGGTAGGCCCAGAAGCCCTTCAATTGCTGCCCAGCTGGCCAAAACTACTGTTGCAAGCACTGTCCTGCCCAGTTCCCTGAGCTCGTGCGCCCCCTGCAGGTTACTCACATCAGTGGTGAGGATCAGCCCCATCAGGTACATGGCTATACAGATGAGGCCTGAGAACACCGCCTTCTTGGGCCGCAGGTAATATGGGAATTCGTCTGTCACCGCAGTCACTATGGTCTCTAGAAAGGCAAACTACAAGTGGTATTGAGATCAGAGTTCTACCCACACACAGACCAGTGCCCACTCCCACGGGCAAGGCTCACCTGGCTATCCAAGCCAAGAGTCAGAAGCATGAAGAAGAAGAGGAAGGACCAGAAAGGTGACAGGGGCAACATAGTCATGGCCTGTGGGTAAACAACAAAAGCCAGGCCAGGGCCTGGGCCCAGGGCATGCAGGGTCAGCAGCCTGGGTTACACAGCATGCCCCAGTATGCACTCGAATACATAGGGTGTCGTGTGTACATGTAGGAGCTCTCTCCCTTACCACACCCAAGTCCAGAGGCAGACACTAACTGAGCACTAGAATTCATAACTTGCTTAGTTTCTAGGACTCAGTCTGGCACAGCTGGTACTCAATGCACGGGACTATTGTGTATGGATTAGCAGTTATGCACACATACACACAAGGACCAACTGTAGCACCTAATCAGAACACAGGTCAGCACACACTCATTTGTACAGAGAATCCCGCCAGTACACATACATATACCCATCCACTGACACAGCCACGCTGACTCACAGGACATTAGCACCTTAGATACACTTTCACACATACATCTCAACTCAGGATGTGACCTGTTTGGACAAACAAGATCTGAACAATAGGGCAGCCTCATAGAGAAACTTTTTGTCTCTAGTAGATTGATATTGCACACTCTCCAACCAAACCCTCAAATGCTGCCCCCACCTACCTACCTGCTTTGGCCACTTGGTCCACAGGCACACCCAGCTCCTGAGACATGTAGCCCAGCACCGAGAAGATAGCGAAGCCAGCCAAGATACTGGTGATGGCATTGCCCAGAGTGACAATAAAGGTGTCTCTGCCAGGAGAGTCCAAACCCAAGCCAGGGTGAGCCGGCCATAACCTCAACTCAAGCCAGCTTCCTGGACAACCGTCCTTCTGAGTTTGGCCCGTCTCTGGGAAGCTGCAGGCACTGACCTGTAGATGTTCTGGTGGAATGTGTTGTAGGAGGCAAAGGTGAGGAGTCCTCCAAAACCCACTCCCAGGGAGTAAAATATCTGAAGAGCAGCTTCAATCCACACCTGTGACAAGAAAAGTGGGACAGGGAAGTCAGGGAAGGCCCGGGAGAGGAGAAGGATGGGTGAGGATATGAAATAGGTTCAGCCATGAGGAACGGCCAGGGTCACAAACGAGAGCCAGGAGCAATCCCAGACCCAGCACTTACAATGCAGGATGCGGGCAAGTCCTTCCCCTTTCTGGGACTCAGTTTACCACTCAGGGTCTACTAGATGTTCTCTAAGCCTGGCCCAGTGTTGAAGGAAGGTGTGCCAAATGCAGAGTTGGCAACAGATTGGAGCTGAGCATAGGCCTATGTAACCACTTTACTCCTTTCCGGAGTCAGAGGGTTCTGAACTGGGATCCATCTTCGCCGGTTTCCAACTGTACATCCTGGACAAACCCTGTTACTTCTCTGTGCTCCAGGTCCCTAGTCTGTAGCGAAGGACCTAGAATAGCCTGCTTCATGCAGAGGCACAGTGAGGATTCAATCATTACGAAAGTAGAGAAGTGTCAGGCAGTCAGTGGTCAATAGTGTCAGCTGTCAGGACCATGATGTGATCATCACACTGGTACAAAGTCCCCACTGGGCTTTGGAGCTAGACCGACCTGAAGGGAACCCCAGGCATGAGACCTTATGTCTATCACTAATTCTTGAGGGAGGGAGAGGGGGGGTCAAATAGAGAAAATAATAACTGCTTCATGGGATTTTAAAGAATAAATGGAAATATACAGGAGGAGCTGGCAAAGTGCTATGGCTGGAGACTCCCCTTGAGGGACCCTACCCCTGCTCCCCTCTCCTTTCATGCTCACCTTGGAAGACAGCAGGTGATGGAACTGGGGAGTGAGATAGAACTGGATGCCCTTCCAGGCCCCAGGAAGAGTCACGCCTCTCACCAACAGCATGAGCAGGATGAGGTAGGGAAAGGTGGCTGTGAAATACACCACCTGGAAAAGGGTAGGTTGGGATGACAGAGGACCCTCCACACAGCTCTGCCTGCCCAAACTTCATCTCAGACACCCGCCTTCTCAACTTTTGGTGGTCCTGAGTCAGGAGCAGCCACCATTCTGGACGTGTCTCCTGCTCTCTCCATCACCAGCCTGCTTTGCTACCCTGCTTCCAAGGCCACCCCAGTCTCATTTCCATGACATCTTTGGTACAGGCTAATACCACTGGGTTGTGAGTCCTCTCCTCCTGTGCCTAGCCTGTGTCCCTGTAAACCACCTGATAATCCCCTACTTCCTGAACATCCTGTCAGCCACTTCTCTCTCCATCTCATCTTCTGCCTTGATGGTGACCAAGGTGGTCCCTCCTCTCTAGCACTTTCTACCCTATATTGCACAGTTGTGTCCTCTTGCTTAGGAAAGGTCATTTATGGCCTTTGCTCTTCTCTCTGCCATCACCTGCAGTGCACACTGGTCTTCTTATACCTGGTGTGTCCTCCCCTGCTAACAGTAGTCCAATTTTCCCTACACAGGATTCACTTCATGTCCAGCTGCAGGAATGGGCTCATGAAGAAGCCAAGCCAAACAGATAACCCTTTCCTGCCTCAGAGATTGGGGATGGGGTGGGTATATAGCTTGCCTTATCCAATAAGGTGAGTTCTATGGGAACTACAGACTGGGGAAGCAGGTGGAGGCTGGTGTGGAAAAAGGCTTCATTGAGAGAGAGGTCAGAGAAACAGACTGTGGTAACAGCCTTGCAACTCAAGACCCACTCATGCCAAAGTGTTCCCCCACTGGTCCAGTTAGTGTAACATCTGGGTACAGATCACCTGAAATCCCAAAAGGATTTATGCACCCATCCCATAAGCATTCCACAAACCCTCACTGAATTTCTGCAACGTGCCAAGCTCTGGGCAAGGGTGCCAACTTCAATAGCCTACGGGTATTACCCGAAGCAGGCACTTAGCCTAGAAAAGCAGAGAGGCCCAGTGTCCCTATTAATCTCTATGCCCCCTTCAGGCAGAGTGCCCCCTCCCCCAGGTCCTATCATCTTCTCAACCTTGGCCAGCACCCTACTTCCTCTCCAGCCCCTGAATTTTGGCACCCAGCCTCCCAAGCCTCACCTTGCCCGAGGACTTCACTCCCTTGAGGATACAGAGAAACACGATGACCCAGGCCAGCAGCAGGCAGAGACAGAGGTTCCAGCGAATCTCCCCAGGTTGGCCGATGCCCTGGCTGCCTTGAATGTGCAGGACGTAGCGGCTGTGGGAAACAACAATCTGAGAATCCTCTGGTCAGTCACCCTGCCACACTCCATAGATATAGGGGAAAGCCAGGTCCAGCCTTCCAGGCCTAATATCTTCCCCTCCCCCATATGATGTTTTCCAAATCCTTTGCATTTTACTTGAACTGGCTGAGTCTGGCTTGCCTCTGCCTCTCTCCACCTCCTTTGGGGAGCAAGTAGCAGGTGTGTACTTGATGGATCTTGCATTTTTCACACATATACACACATGTTCATATATTTACACAAATACACATGCACTCCATGCAGGAGCCGGATATGACTGTGCTCCTCTGAGCCATGATTCACATTGGGCAGTCTCACTTTGAGGCTCCACAATCCCTCTCTTTGCCCCTTGGTTCTTCATGCTAACAGCTCTCTCTAGTGCTAGCCACTGGTGTCCTGTCTCTTCATGTGGATTCCTTGACCCTCTACGAAACCTTTTCATCTAAGTCTCTTCAATTAACCCTTGGGGCAGTACCATCTGACCCCTCCCTATACCTCACCTAATGTGATGGGCCTTGATATTGCCACAGAGAGCCTTGGCAGCCACAGCGACCATGTCAAGTTCTTAAGTTTTATATGGCATACCGAAATTTCTGGGCAAATACAGGCCCTCTGGCTGGTCTGGAAATGAACAGATGAGTGGACCGAGCAGGTCAAGCAAGCTGGAAGAGGGAACATTTCAAGACATGAACCTACTGGGGAAACCCTTACGAGTGATCCTTTGCAGAAGGAAGGGACTATTCATCCAGGGTCTGGGCTACTCTAGAATATTCTAGAACAAAACTGAAGGTCAGGAATCTTTAGCACCACTGTTGTTGCTACTGACAAGCATCTGACCCCCGTTTCTCAGCTAGGATAGGCTAGCTACCCACATTGTCTTCCCGAAACCATCATTCCAGGGCTCATGAGTGCTTGGCACTTCCATGATGATTTTATCTGTATTTAAACCTCCCAGGCAAACTTCATCTCACCTCTGCTCTTACACTGATCTGAGATGTTTTGCACTTTGTAAGGTCCTGGGGGTGTGATGTGTTTTCTCAACTGACATAGTAGCTCAATAATTGTTTGTTCAAAGAAGGCATACATGAGTGAATGACTAAATAAATGGATAATGTCCTGTGAAGCAGGTGTGGTTATCACCCTCACTGTGACAGTGGTGAAAGCCGAGACTCTAAAATGTCACATTTGATAATAAATGTCACTCCTGTCAATAAACGGACACCATATAACCCTCTCACCCCAGAGATAGACCACAGTTTTCACGCACTCTTTCCTCTAATTGGCAAAGCCACCTTCTGAATTAGTGATGACAGCTGTTTTGTTCTAAAAGTAGCTGGCCAGGTAAGGAGCCAGGATCAGATTTTTTTTTTTTTTATCCCGCACAGGTCAGCACAGCACCCCCGCTCCTGCCCACCCACAGTAACTGACCTCCAGTACTCCTCACTGGGGCTGACGGTACTGCTGAGGTTAAGGGGCAGCACCCCATTGCCATCCCTGGGGCCTCTGTGCTCCAGGCAGCGCTCTGTGTTCCACCAGTTACCACAGTGCTCCCAGGGCAGGTTGCTGGTAAGGGAAGCAAAGAGGTAGAAGAGAACATAGGCGATGATCATGTTGTAGTAGATGGCCACCAGGCCTACGATGAGCAGCATGGCGGCACCTGCACCTGGAACACGGAGAGAGAGCATCATGTGACCTCGCTGCTAGAGCTTGGGAGCAGGACAATGACTCCTTAGAGTTCCTGATGCCTCAACACAGGCAGGAGTCACTGAGGCCTTACCTTTGAAGAGGGGACTGATTTTCCAGACTGCCAGAGGTCCCAGGCTGGAGAACTGGCCGAGGGAGAGCTCAAGGAAGAAGAGGGGAATGCCACAGATGGCCAGCATGAGAAAGTAGGGAACGAGGAAGGCTCCTGCAGAGAGGTAGCAGATGGGGGTGGGATTGAGGTGGACAAGCTCCCCCCCCCCAGCTCCCTACTGGCTGCCCCACCACTGTCCCTGGACAGTAAGTAGTCACTGAAGATGGATGGAGCTTCTCCCAAGGGTCACTGAGGCTAGGGGAGCTAGTAGGTATTTACACACTTTAGCTAGAGAAACCAGAACATGGCTGGCCACAGAGCAGACACCCCAGAAAGAAACACCTGCTGAGTGAGTGAATAAATAAAGAGTGAATGGATGTGTTATCCTCCAGAGTGCTGGCTCCACACCTCCAGAATCTGGCTCCAGCGGTCCCTTTCCTCATGAATGCTGTCTCAGATGCTCTGGCTGAGACCTGAGATTTCATGGGCCCTGCAGTTTCCTGGGACTTCCATCCCTCCCCTTCTCTTCACACATAGACAGCCACCTCCTTCAGACAGCTCCTTACTACCAGCTGGCTCTGGCAGGGCTGTAGCTATACAGCTTTGTAAAGCTAGCCCTCTGTCCTTCCTGCTGAAGATATGTGGGTAAATATCCCAAGTCGCGCTGCTAATCCCTTTCCTTGCAATTCTATATGGGATTCATTCAGGTGATCTAAGAGGCTCTGGGTGGCTAAGCCCTACAGAACAGAGTCATTCCTGAAGTGACTTCATGGACTAGTGCTGCCTGTCTGAGGAAAAGGTGAGGTCAACACACAGAAAGGACAGAGAATCAGGGAGAGGAAGAGGAGAGAATCCCGGGATCTTGGAGGCTGGTGATAGGCTCACAATTTTGCTTGGTCTAGTATTACCTGAATTTCTCTTTGCCAATGCACACATAACAAGTTTGGGAGTTGGAGATATAGCAAGAGCATGTAGCCTTGGAGAAGATAGTTGGAAGGTTGAGTCTGCACCATGTCTTGGACAGAGAACTTGGCCTCTAGACCCTACCTACCTCAGCATTTCCAAGGTGCCTACCTAGAAGGGTATGAGGCAGGTGCCAAGCCCAGGACCTAGAGGGTGGCGTCCTTAAACCTCGTCATTGTTGACTAGGCTTAGAATGTTAATGTGGAGAATCAAGGATAAAGGGAATTACTTATAAAACAGCATAGATCTTGTGCTTGCAATCTGAATAGAAAGAACCAGGAAAGGAAGGGAACATTGAGGACTGTAGAGACAGAATGGTGGATGGGACAGGGCTTTGGAGATGTGAGAATGGAAAGGAGACAAAGCAATACCTATCAATAGTGACAATGGGTACCACACCTCACACCCACCATGGGCAAGTGGGCAGCTCCTTCTGCCCACCAGAGGGAAGCATAAGGCCTCAGGGAGGAATCCTGAGTCTCATCCCGGGGATGTCAAGGCTGGTGGAGGGTCTTGGTGATGAAAAGCGACAAACAGATTATGCTCCCTCCTAACCTAAGTTCACTTCAAGGGTCACCCTATAGCCCCCCAAACCTTGGTCTGTCACCCCAGCTACTTCCAAGAGGTCCCCAGGCCCATACCGCCTCCATTGGTGTAGGCTCGGTAGGGAAACCGCCAGACATTTCCCAAGCCCACACAGTAGCCGATACAGGACAGCAAGAAGTCCAGCTTGCCCGTCCAGTTGCCCCTGTCTGCTGCAAAATCCACATCCAAGTCCACATCGCCCTGGTCACTGGGAGTCATCAGCAGGTCTGGGGTGACAGGCTGTCAGCAAGAGAGAACAAAGCAGAGAGAGGGAAGAGAGTGAGGTCAGAACCCAAGCCAAAACTATGGCATTGGACAAGGCTGTGTGGGAAATGCTCTGTTAATTCAGATAATCAAGCAGCTTCACCTGGTACTCAGGAGGTTCTAGCTTGGAGAGTTTCAGGGAACAGCCGTGTGGCTCAGGCCTTAGGAAGCTGCCTGGCCTCATCTTAGCTAGCAGAAACAGGCCAAGGACGATCCCATTTTAACATCGTTACCAACGATGATCTTTGTGACAGTCATTGTGTGTTAGTGACCACAGTGCAAAACTTTCTATTCATCACCTCAGCTACACTCCACTCCATTCCAAGCATGAGGAAAGTCTAGGCTCCAGGAGGGGTCATGACCTACCTGAGGCTTTTGACCGCTTGGCTTGTCTGGCACCTGATGCTACTGGCCCAGTCTTCACCCACTTGGAGGTTATCTCCATCCCGGTACTGGGATAGTGTGGAGCATACCCAAGGGCAAGTGGACAGACTGGAAAATGTTCAGAAAAAGAGGCTCCAGGGGACAGAGGGAAGAAACGCGGGTACCCTTGATACAGGAAGCAGAGGACTTGAGGGAAAGTGCTCTCCCAGAGGAAGGGATCTAAATTCTGCCTTGTGGCTCAGATGCCTAGTAGGGACTGCGGGTTTTGCCTAGCACTCAGAAAGGAACCTTTTATGCTATATCTCAGAAAGCCAGAGCCCAGCTATCATTAGTGGAAAGGAAAATGCAAAAGAAAATGAGACCAGCTGTCTTGACTATCTCCTTCTATGATTCACTGTGGTTACAGAGGTCCACTGGGCACTCTCCCTGTGGCTGGGATGAAGAGATGGAGGTCAGCTCCAGAAACTTGGGAGCTTGACCCTAAAGAATGCAAGTAGGCCTGTTTGTGAGTTACTCTGGCTTCAGTACCTGAAGGAAGCTCAGAGGTACCTGGAAAACCACCTAGAATTCAGAAAGCAACTCCAGAGAAGGAACATAGGGAAGGGTCTTAAGATAGTAGCCCACCTTTCCTGTTTGCTTCTGAAATCCCCTAATTCCCAGGAGAACAGGAATACAAGGTAGGCCCATCAGTAAATATCCATAGTGTATTTCACAGAGAAAAGCCTTTCCCTCAGCTTTCTGTCCTGGGAAATCCTGGGAACCAGGGCACTGATGCTGGCCTATGGTCTATGCTATTACACTGTGTGGCCACAGTCTTCTGAGCCTTAGTTTCCCTATCTAGACAGTGTGGAGATTGGAGAGATCACTATTTCCAGAAACATACCCTTTGAGATGCTCATAGGCATTCTGTGAAAGAATTCTCCAGTCAAAATCTGGGTTAACACAATCTGAAATGTATATCTTTGCTTGCAGCTCATTAAATGGGCCAGGCAATTCCAAATAGGGACCAGGAGGCAACGTTTTTAATTTATGTTTAAGTAGAGGGTCTCAAGTACTGGTATCTTTAGAGGTGTGGGTCAGACAGTATCAGGGAGCTCTCTGATAGAGGTCTTCACCAGAGGCTCACACTGACTGAGGGCCAGGAACTCAGAGCCAAGCCACTGACCAGGTGAGTTTCCTTCAAAGACTTTCCACCCAAAATGGATAGTGACAGAGGAGACTTCACTGGGCACTGGGCACTAGGGCCAAGGTGATGAAAGGACTGGAGTGTGGCTCAGTGGTAGAGCATCTGTCCTCATACACCAGGCCTGGCTTCCATCCTGGAAGAACAGAGATGACCAGAGTGTCACACAACTCGAGATGTCTGCTGTAGTGTCAGGCTGGGCAGTGGATCCCGAGGCTGCACAGAAATTACAATGTTGGGTTGACTCAGTGACAGGAGTGTGACCATGACAGCAATCTTGTCTGTGTTTAAGCAATGGTGTCAGGGACAGCCTAGCATGATTGTGGGTGGTGACAGACAAAATGGAGGGGGTGCTTTAAAATGAGATAAATAAACACTGGAGTAGTGGTTTTCTGCTGTGGCCTAGGATATGGGGACCCTCTGGCTTTTACAGGAATCCTAAGGAATTAGTGGCAGCCACCTGACATGACCCTTGTCACTAGGTTGCAAGATAGGCCTGTCACCTAGAGATAAGCTGCCCCTTTCAGGCTAGCTGACAGGAGGTCCTAGTAATGAGACTCCTCTGATCCCCTTAGAGATGCTGCCCTTTCTACACTCACAGATCAGTCCGATCTGTTTCCATGGTGACAAGAGTTCTAAGAGCAGGAGGCTGCCAACTGGTCCCCCACCTCCCCCAATCAGAAGGAAGCTTGCTTCTCTTCCAGGGCCAGGAGATGAGGGGTCCCCCAAAGCTGAGCCAATCAGGAACCTACATGGAGTCCCAGCCTCACCATCAGGTGAATCCCAGGAGGTGTTGAAGCTGGTCCAGAAGCCGCAGACAGCAGCCAAGTAAATGTGGCAGGGCCAGAACCTACCTGGCTGGCTTTCCATTTCCACCTGGTTAGGAACCTCCTGCTCCTCACTCTGGATCATGTAGGAACACACTTCTGAGCATGCACCTGCTGTACTCCCTCTCTTATAGGGACCTAAAGATACGAGTTCCCACCCCCAGACACCAGGAGAAAGCAGATTAGGAGATGAAGTATTGTCAAGCCTCAGGGAGGGGGGTGTCTACCTTCTTGGAAAGACGAAAGGCATGGGGAATCCCACAGTCACTGCAGCTCCAGAGAGAAAAGGGAGGTGCCCAAGGTCAAATGGCAAGTCAAGGGCAGAGCACTCCTAGGACCAGATCCCCACCGCAGCCCAATCAAATTTGGCTCTGCTGATCCTTGGCTTTGGTCACGGATGCCCTTTTTTCTCCAAGACATGGCATGGGGGCTTGGGGGTGGGGAGGGAGGGTCAGCACTGCTCTGCTTATTCTAGGTAGCTTCTACTTCCAGGTGAGTTATGAAGCACTTCCTTCTGTGCCTCAGTTGCCATGTCTATAAAATGGGCTAGTGAGATCTAGTGGATGGCTCATGGTTGGAGATGCTCTTACAGGGCTCAGCAAGAGCTTCCTATCACGTGGCTGCTTCTGTTATGTGTGGCTGTGACAAAGAGGGGCAGGGGTTCTTGAGGGAAGGGAGAGCAAGGAAGAGAGAGAGAGAAGGGGGGGGGCACAAGACCCAATAGGATCCAAGAGCCCTCAAATGGCTTCAATAAGTGACTCTTGTCAGCCAATAGAAAAGACCTAACCCAACTACCCTTGTTTCCAGGCCTGGGAGCATAAGCTTGAATGAAGGTGTGTGTGAGTGTGCGTGTCTGCATGTGTGAGTGTGTGTGTGTGTGTTGTGATAACATCAGCCAGCCCCTATGAAGTCTTCTCCAGTGTAGCTGTCCCTTCCAGTGCATAGTGGTTCCACATCTCACACAGCCCAGTGGGTGAGGGGTTGTTTTTTCCACACTGGAGATGGACGATTGGAGGAGAATGGTCTTGACCAGTCACCACCAAGTGGCAGCTTCAGAAACGATTCTCAGGAGTTCTTCCCTGTCTAGTAGGGCTGACACTTAAAAGCTTGTCACAAGAAAACTTACCTCGGCACCTCCCCCTCCCCCACACAACTGGGAGGTCCAGCAAGGCAAGGTGGGGAGACTGGATCGAAGTCTGCAACATCTCTACTGCTACCCCCACTTCCCATTCTTAGGTTCTCAGACCCCACCCTTGCCTCCCTTCAGCCCTGACCCAGGGACTGCCTGGGGTCTCCGCAGGGGAGAAGGGCGTCTCAGCAAGATGGGGAGAAGGAACAAGGGAGGCAGCAGAGGGGCCTGGCCCGCCCGCAGGGCCTGAGTCCTTAGCACTGAAGTGGGCCCTCCCAAGGCTGACAGGCCCTTGGGTATAGAGTGCCCAGGAGAGGCCAGGGCGATATCCCAGCCCCAGCAGAGCTCGATGTTGCTTGGCATTTAGTTTCTAACGCCCCCACCTTGTCAGGCCTTGGTAGAACCGATGGAGTATTGGAAGTGGGTCCTTCTGACCCCAGCCTTCCATCTGAGCACCCCCCCCCCACCTGGGGCTGCAGACACCTGTTTGCAGGTCGGAGCACAGTAAATCTGGACCCCAGAACTACACCCGGACCCACTAGGGGAGATCGTGACCCCGCCCCTCCTCGTAATCCAGCTCGGATGAAGATCGCTAGCCCTAAGCAATAGGGGACTCCCCTTTGGCCCCTCGATCTTCCCAGCCTCGCTCAGGTGCGCTCCGCCCTCGTGCCCTACCTTGCGGAGGTGAGCTCCCTGGAGCTTCTTCATCTTGGAGAGCTGGCTCCGGAGCTTGCAGGCGCGCACAGAGCCAGGGAGGCGGGTGCCGAGCGATGGTCCTACCGCCGTGCCTTTGCCCCCGCGGCTCCCGCGCACCGGCTGGGGAGGGCGCAGGCGCTGCTGTGAGGCCGCTGCGGGCGTGGGGTGCTGCGAACGCCCTGCCTCTCCCCGCTCAGCGCCCTACGCTGGGGAGACACCCAGACAGATCCGATGACGGACAGACGGCGGCGGGGGGATGCGCGCGCCCCCGCACGCAGAGATGCGGATTGGAGCGGCCTGAGCGGGTGGGGAGGGGGGGGTGCGTGACAGAAACCATCGGTCGCAGCTACGGTCTCCTGGGTGACCTTGGGCAAGTGAATGCCTTCTCTGGGCCTCCCTCCCATTAGTTGGGTGAGGACAGACGCAGGCAGAGTGCTCCTGAACACTAATATTCACGTATGGGGTTCCAACACCGGATTATATCTTCTTTGCTGATGACCTTAAGTTAACTGGGTAAACTGTGTACCCAGTAAATACCTTATGTCACTTACTGGGGTGTCAGGAATTCAGAGAGACCAAACAGAAAACAACCGGCATGGAGCTGCCACACAGTAGGCGCTCAACTAATGCTTGTTCCTGACTGTTGCTTGCTCAGCCAAGAAGTCAATCAGTACTTATCCAGTACCTTAAAGTGATCCTGGGCCACATCTTGTTTTCTCAACCTAAAGAGGCTGGTGTTAGTCCTTCCATTTCACAGATGAGAAACTAAGAGATGGACAAGTTAGTTATTTACTTAAGGCCACACAGTGTGTGACACCAACTGACAGAGTCAGGCTTCATAGACTTCCCATAGACATAGTGGCCCTCAGCACCTACTCCTTTTCTTGGGACGAAAGTGTAGTTGGGAGGTATGGGGGAGAAGGGACAGGCAAGTGTCATCTTGTTGTGGTGGCTTGTGATGTAACTATAAACCAAGTTCCTGTCTACCAGCACAATGGCCTCAAAGGCCACACATTTTATCTGTGACAAGGGCCACCAATCCGCAGGTATCTCAGAGCTCTCAGAAGGCCTGGGCATCTTGTGAATCTTCCACTGGGATATGGGGAAGTGGTACCTGGAGTAACTGGGCAGTAATGCACCAGTTTGCTGGGATGAACCACTGTGGGAAACCAGACGTGGCAAATCCATGCCCTCTAAAGGTGCCTCCTTCAGACATCCACCATCCACGTGCTTGCTGTCTACAGCAGGGGGAGAGCTTCAAGAGATACAGGATAGGGTCTGCTCTGACCTCTGGGGCTTGAAGAGAGAATCCAGAGTTTCTGAGCTGGGCGGAGGGCCCACCTTTCCTCCCCAGCATTACTCTGTGGAATCTAGCCAGTCAAGCCTTCCCTGACTTAGGAGGAAGGGGCTTCCCCCAGCTGCTTCTGCCCCTAAGAAGCTCAGGAGACCAAATTGGGCAAGACAGCCTTTCCTGAGCCCTGGTGTTTGGGATGATGCTCTTGTACACTGTAAAGATTTGTTATTTGTATTGGTTTAATAAAACACTAATTGGTTGGCATCCAGGCAGGAAGTATAGGCAGGGCAACCAGAATAGGAGAATTCTGGGAAGAGTAAAGGCCGAGAAGCAGTCGCTAGTCAGATGCAGGGGAAGCAAGGCGAGAATGCTGGACTGAACAAAGGTACTAAGCCACATGGCTAAATGTAGATTAAGAATTATGGGTTAATTTAGTGTAAGAGCTAGATAGTGATATGCTTGAGAGATGTGAGATGTCTTTCTGTGCACTGTAAATATACGTTAGTACCATTTTTTAATAAAGAAGCTGTTTTGGATTATGGCAAGGCAGCTTAAAGGCAGGTGGGAAATCCAAGCAGAGAAAAAGGTGGAGAAGGACCGAGTCAGAGATGCTGCAGGCTGCCAACCAGAAAGCAAGATGCAATGAGACACAGGTAAAGCCACGGAGCCACGTGGCAATACATAGATTAATAAAAATGGGTTAAATTGTAAGAACTAGTTGATAATGAGCCTAAGCCATAGGCTTATAATGGTTTATAATTAATACAAGCCTTTGTGTGATTATCTGGGACTAAGCAGCTGCAGGACTGTGGGTCTGGACCTCAGGGCTAGGCCTGGTCAGAAATTTCTGGCTACACTTAAGTTACTGGCCCTGTAGCCACTATAATATTAAGCCTCCAAGTCAATTGTTTGGGAAGCAGATGCTGATATTTGAGAGTTTCTGGCCAGGACAGAATTTTCCAAATACACTGCTGGGTTGTGGAATATTATTTTAAGGTGTGTTACATTTGTTTATGTTGTGAAACATCTGTTTTAATGATGCAAAGATGTGTTACTTTTGTTTGTGTTACATTTGTCTAACTCCATGAAGCTGTGTTACTGTGCCTGTCTAAAACACCTGATGTACTAATAAAGAGCTGAACGGCCAATAGCTGGGCAGAAGAGAGAAATAGGAGGAGCTAGCAGGCAGAGAGAATAAATAAAAAATGGAGGAAACAGAGAAGGAGAACACCGGGGCCAGCCATGGAGAAAGAGTTAAAGATACATAGAAGTAAGAAAATGCAAAAGCCCAGAGGCAAAAGATAGATAGATGGGCTAATTAGTTAGGAAAAGCTGGCAAGAAAATAAGCCAAGCCAAGCCGGGCATTTATAATTAATAATAAGCCTCCATGTTTGATTTCTTTGAGAACTGGGTGACGAGCCCCCCCCCAATCCCCTTGCCCCCAAAACAAAAACCAAAAAATCCCCAACACTGCTGTATTGTGATGGATGCTTATGTCTGTAGTGATATATTATATAGCTAATAAAGTTTGCCTGAAAATCAGAGCCACCCACAAATGTAGACAAGGAGGTTAGAGAGAGGTGACCCACGCCTTTAATCCCAGCACCTGGGAGGCAGAGGTCCTCTCTCTGTGAATTCAAGGCAGAATAGAGCCAGGTGGAAATGGCACACACCTTGAATCCTAGAACCAGGAAAGTTGAACCAGGAAGTGAGATAGAGAAGGCTGGAGTTCAGCCCTTTGACGGGAATACCACGCCCTTTCAGCTGAGGACTGAGAGGCATTGACTCTGAGGATTGGTAAGGAGTAGCTAAGTGAGAAGAGGCTGTTTCTCTGTCTCTCTGATTTTCAGGAAACTTTATTAGATATACCATGTATCACCACACATGTCCAATTATTAATTCTTCCCAACAGTCCCAGAAAGCAGGTATGTAGAGATCAAATTTTATACATGAGGAAACTTTCTCAGAGCAATGATGTCATGTACCCAAGATCTCAGGGAATATCCTGGCTTTGGGAAGAAGCTTTGAGGGGTTATGGCCCTGCCTAGGGAGGAGCAGAGGTCTGGGGCTCAGGGAAAGAGGCAATGCAGGTCCACCCCCTCCCTCCCTTCCTCCTACTCTCCTTCAGACACTGAGAACCATCAGGCCTTTGGAAGGTCTAGAAGGACCTTGGGAACAGGGGTAGAGTGAGGCAACTGACTTTGGATTCCAGAAGACCAGCCTCTTTCTGGATCCTGCACAGCAGCTCCTAGGGAGTCAAGGGCAAAGACTGAAACTTAGCAAGTATGATGACCACTGAGCTTTGGTGACGGTTACTGAGGGTACGGTGTGCAGGTGGGCTGCGTCTGTACCTTACAGATGGGGAAACTGAGGCCCAAAGAGGGAAGGAATTGCAAAAATTACCCAGAGTGGGGCAGAGCCACATCTGAAATATTGAATGTGAGCCCACCCAGGCTAAAAAAGCAAACTAAGATTTCCTGGCAGATGTTGCCCACATTAGGCATTCTACCCCCTGGAACCCCAACTTTGCAATCACACAGGAACCAAGTGTTCAATGATCAGACACGCTGGACTGTTCCCTGTCTCTGCTGAGGGGATAGGATGCTGGGACTCCTTAAATCCTCTCCTTCTTCCCTTTTCTTCCCCGCCCTCCTTTCTGGCCTCACCAGAAGCCAGAAGTGAAATGGAGATGTGAAGCTGATTTAAGGAAAAGTGTTAGATGAAAATGTACTTCCTTTATTTTATAGGGAGATATTTTTAAATGCATATAAATAAACATTTTTAATTTGCTTAAACGTTCGGATTTTGTCACCGTAGAGCATGTGTTTGGTTACACAAGGAGAGGTGACTGAAAGAGGAGCTTCCAGACTGTCAGTCCATCTGGTGCAGTGAGGAGGATGCCCTTCTAGAACAGCCCCAGAGGCCGGGATTGCCCTCCAGGGCCACTCTGGTGGGTACCAGTCTGTGTCTCCCCATCCCGGGCCAGGCTCCCCCCCCCCCCCCCCCGATGATGAAGACTCCCTTCAAATTTCTGTGGTCACAACCCGTCAGCTGATGGAGCCCACCTCTTCTAAGGCACTGGGCTTCCAATCTAGAGTCTCTCTCTCTCTCTAGAATATTCCTGGGGCCTGATAGCTCACAACACGCTTCTGGAAATTGATAGTGGGTTAGTTCTTCCACGGGACAGGGGTTCTATGGATCCAAGGGAACTATATGCAAAACTGTGCTGCTGTGCTCTGCTCTCATTTGCTAGTAGTGTTCTTGACCAAGTTTTGTGCCTCAGAGGACCAGTCTGAGCTAGGTCTACTATTGGATCCTAGATCCTCAGCAGCAGCTTGGGCCTGTCACCCAGCAGAAGGACATGTACAACCCCCCTGCACAAAACAGTACCTGCTAGAGGTGGTTGCAGGGTCTGATGCAGCCTGAGAAGGTCTCTTTCCTTAATCACTGCTACGCCCCTCAACCTTTCCTGGACTTGTTTTTGTCTTTCCGGACAGGGTGACAAGTAGTCCAGGCTTGCATTGAACTTACTATGTAGCCAAGGATGACCTTGAATTTTTGATCTTCTTTCCCCTCTACCATTCAAGTTTACATGCCTGGGATTACAGGCAGGTACCACCTGACCCAGTTTTTCACAGTCCTGGAGGTTGAATCCAGGGCTTTGTGAATCTCTACCATACCAATTCTCCAAGGGGATGCTTTCTAGGGAACAAGAAGATGTTTATAAATATATACAGACAACAGCTCTTCTTCCTCATGGAGTTCAAATGCCTATGGACAGGTGATCAACACCCAACCTCCTGAGCAGCTCTGCTGACTGCTGGGCAAAGGTCTTCTAAAGCCAGGGCCTCATCTCATACCACCAACTGATTTCAGAGCTATGGCGGTTGAGGCTTCAGCCAGACACACAAGTATCTCTAGTAGGCTGCAAAGTATGGGCCGGACCTGCCCTGCTCAGTCCCAAGAATAGCTACAATAGCTTCCTTTGACAGACCAGGGGACCTTAGCTTCCAAGCCTCATAACCTGGAGATGGTCACATTGGAACCCAGTGTGTTACACTTAACTCCAAAACCTGTCACAAAGAGGGTACATGGCCCTTCAGCTCCAAGCTACTGTGTGTGTCTGTGTGGTGAGGGGGTGGTCACAGGTGCTGGTGTTGGTTTCCTGAGTTTGAAGCACACTGAGAAAGCATCAGCTCACGCCTATAATCCCAGCATTCTGGAGTTTGAGGTAGGACGATCATCAAGTGTTCAAGGCCAGCTAGATGATACGGTGAGTTGCAGGTCAGCCTGGCCAGTGAAAGGGATCAGCAGGAGAAACCATTTGCTGCATAAATTCCATTTACACCCAAAACAACTGGACCAGAGCAGGAAATGGAGGCCTAGAGAGGACAAGAAGTTACTCTTATGGTCACGTGGATCAAAAAGCTAAACTTGTTGCCAAATACCAACCTCTCCCTATTCCATTCTTCTGGTACCACCTGGTTCCTGTGGCTACAGAGAGGCTCTGCTATCTCCCCAGTGGATGGCAGGAGAGAAGAGGCCAGTGTGCTGGAGCTGGGAACACCTGTGCACTGTTATCCCAGGCCCAGGAGCAAAGGGCAAAGGCAGGCAGGCTGAACACACTTTTTATGACCTAGCCACCTCCCAGAACAGTAAACAGAGGGGCAAGCAGCTGGCACCAGAGACCTCTGGACAGAGAAGGTCCTAGGTAGCTGACTTCTGCCCACCTTTGGAAAGGAGGTGAGAACAGCATCTTCTCCCAGAAGCTTAAACTTCCCGTTACTCCTGGGCCCTCTTCCCTTCTGACATGACCATCACATTCAGGTCCTAGTCAAGCCCTGCCTTCTCCAAGAAACCTTCTTGCCCTCCTGAGGAGCAGGAAGCCTGCTCTGCATTCCATCTCCACACACATCTGGTTCCTGCCATGTCCAGAGCAAAGTTCTGACCGACTCTTATCTTTTTATATTAACACCACTGTGCATGTGGCAATCTTCCCACTGGGCCAGGCACTTCCGGGGGAAAGGGCTCTGTGCTTCCCAGGCCCTGCAATGCCTGGTACCTAGAGTGCAGTGTGAACGGTAATTCTGGGAGAAAAGTCTGACCTGAAAGTGCCAGGAGGACTGAAGGGCTAACGGGTAGAGTCTGGAGCTACTGCTCACACAAACACTGGCGTCCCTTCAGCCTCACACCTGCCTGGGCAGGATCTTGTTTGAACAGCCATGCTCTAAAGGTGACTTTTTGGGGGGGACTGCAGAATGAAAAGGAGGACACACAATCATGAGAAAAGGATAATGGTGATTAAACCTTTTTAAAAAATTCTTTTTAATGCTATGTATGATTTTTATAAATTGTTTGAAAGGGAAAAACTTGTTCCTGAACCTGCATCCAAGAGATTCCATTCTACTTAACCTGTCCAGCTGTGAGTTCCCCCATGATCCAGGGGCTCCCTAGGTGATGGACAGCCTGTGTAGAGGTGAGCATAAGTATGTAGGTAGTCGACTCTGTCTGAGTCTACCCTGAGAGGCTTCACTTTCATCCACAGGCCTTCCTGGAGTGTGGGGGAGGGGATCCAGAGTGTGGGGGAGGGGACAAGTTCTATCTCAAGAGCAGTGACCAATTGCCCAGCCCTTACCTCAGGCCCAGTTCTGATGGCTTTGTGACCACCTCCAGGCTGGGGAAGGGCAGAGCGTGGAGTGTTAGGGCAGGTGGAGGTGAGGGTGCAGGACACTGGTGGGAGTGACATTGTCCTTATGCTTTACATTTGAGTCTAGACCAATGTGTACCATCGTCTCCCTACACCAACTCCTCTCCAGGGCCAGTCTGGTCCATGTATCAGCCTCCCACTTCACGCTGGGGCCCCTGGAGGAGGAGGCAGAGCCTCAGCCTTGTCTTGATAGCTTGTTGAACCCCCTCACTGTGGCTCCCCATCCCCCTATGGCCTAGGATGCAGGAGGTGGAAGAGGTTCTTTTCCAACAGGCGAATCATAAACCCAGCCCAGGGAGGCAGGGAGTTAGTTGGCAAGCAACTTGTTCTAGATAGGCAATTTGTCCACAGTGACCCCAAAGATTAGCAGCAGGGCTGGAACTCTGAACAGGCTTCTTGGGCTCCAGCAAAGCCAGGTGCCTAGCATTCAAGTTCCTAGATCCCTGGGCCCCAGGCTGGAAGCGACTAGGGTAGAAACTCCTCCTTGACTGGCACAGGGGATGGGGTTCCCAGGAGGCCTGCACTGGCAGGGCACAGGCTACCCAGGGGTGGCCCTGATGGTGTGGGGTTCTCCTCCAAGGGCAGGGGCAGTTGTGAGGGAGGCAGCGGCTGCGGCTGCGGCTGTTTCTTCTTGTTCACTTTGCGCTCCTTGGCTCGACGGTTCTGGAACCAGATTTTTACCTGTGGGATTGCACAGTCTTTATGGAGCCAGTGTTAGGAGGGAGTTGGGTCAGGGGAGGTGGTCTTCACGCTCCACTTTCTGCTCCAGGGACTAAAACACATTCTCTCTCATCCCTAGACACCTTTCTTTGTAACCTCCTTCCCCTTTCCAAGGCCTGATTACTTCAGAACCCGTGTCCTGTGACTACTGTCTGGGTCTGAATAGCACTGAATAGCATTACTTCCCACTGTAGCCCCCCCCCCCATGTGTGTATGTGTGTGTGTACCTGTGCATGCGCAGGCATCGCAATGTAGGGTTCAGTTGACAGTATGACAGTGGTCAGTGTGCTGTGCCAGTCATTGGGAAACAACCTGTTTTCTTTTTGTGAGCTCTCTATCTGCATGGCATCCTGAAAGCCCAACTCTGGGCCCTGTTACTTGAACTGAGGTGGAGGATCTACATACCTGCCGCTCTGTGAGCCCCAAGTTAGCAGCCAACTCTGACTTGCGCCGGATGGTGATGTACCGGCTATAGTGAAACTCCTTTTCCAGCTCCAGGCGCTGGTGGTCTGTGTAGACCACACGGTACTTGTCCTTGGTCCGAGTCTTACCTGAGGAGCAGAAGGGGCAGTGAGGGAAGGCAAGAGCAACACAGTGTCCCCAAACGCCCAGGAGGCCTTAGCAGAGAGCCGATGTGACGTGAAGTTAGCTATGTCTGTGAAGAGTGAGGCTTCCAGAAATCCCTGCCAGTTCACCCAGAAGGCCTCAGTGCTGTGTGGTAACGAACACCGGTGTCATAAAGGGGATACCTGGCCCATGAGAGTAGACTGGGGCTAAAGGGAGTGGTCAGACACTCCTCCCTCCTGTGCAGGAAACCACAATGGTGGAAGAAAAGCAGAATTTGAAGAACCTTGAGATTGGGGGGCTCTCCTGACTGTAGCCCGAAGACCGAAAGGCCCAGGGCTGCTGGTGGACACCAGGCCCTGTTCTAGGGTTGTACCAGGGGCAGATCTACCTGAACTGTTCACACTCCCTCCCTCCTACGTCCAGGCAGAGCTGCAGTGACTCGGCTCATTGCACCTCAAGCTACACACTGGGGTGGACAGAGAAAATTAAAATTCCCTGCTTGGATGCTCAGGAAAGGAGGCAGACAAAAGAAAATAAAAATGGAAAGTGTTTGCTTTGTTCACTGGCAATTATTCTGAAGAAAAGAAAGGAGTCATGGAATCTAAGGACTTGTCATTGGGAAGGTGCAGAATTTCAGAGTTGTGCTGGCTGAGTCAAGTAGCAGAGACACCTACAATCCCTGTTACTTGGTTGGGTCACTTGAATCTAGTAATTCATGTCCAGCCTGGGTAACATAGTGAGAATCATGGAGAAGAAAAAAATCAAACGTTCAACACAACGGCTCCTGAAGCCTAACGAAGAGAGAAAGAGCTGTCCTGAGGAACAGAATCTGGCAGAGTGAACATGGAATGCAAAGGCCTTGAGGTGGGAGCATGTCTGCAGGTAAGTGAGAAAGCCAGTGGGACAAGAGTGCAAGGAGCAGAGGGGATGGGGCAGATGTCATGGGAAAAGGCTTAGGTGTTACTCTGTGTGGAATGGGAGCCACTGCGCTGAGCAGAGGGGACACACGGTCTGCTGCAGGCACTCATGTCTTCCTGGCTGCTGTGTGGAGGGTAGACTGGAGACAGGAGGAATAAGAGGTGCAGGAAGGACTATCATGTTCCAAGACAAGAAGTTGGTGGCTTGCTTCTAGATGGTGATGTCTGGACCAGGAGCTGGACTTAAAGGCTGTCTGAGGTTAGGAACATCAAGGTTGTCTTTGGAGCTGAGTGTGGAGGGCTGTCTGGGGGGGAATATTACTATATGGGGCCTGGATGAACACCAGCTCTCTCTTCAAGAAGCTAAACCCATGGTTAAACTAAAAGGTTCACACTGACAGCAGCATGCCCAGACCAGGGCATGACTGATCCCAGGATAGGCCTGAATCTCCCCTGACGCCCACTTGCCCACAAACAGCCTGCCTTGCCTCCCCACTATGTGCCTTGGCTATGCATGTCCCCCATGCCCCTGCACTAAAGACCTACATCTGGTCCACCTCCGCCCATCCATCCCACACGACTTGGCAGGACAGACCTGGGCTCTTCTCTAGCCAAGTGGTTCTGTGGAGGAATGGGAGACAACAGCTGTTCCTAGGCGGCTTCTCTTTGGGTTTTCTGCCAGAGCAGCAGAACCACACTGGCCACTTCCATATGTACCAAGCTCATAGTACCACCTGACAGCAGAGACATAACACAGGACAGCCTGCAGGCATAGTTAGAGGAGGGGTTGAGGGAGAGGCGGCTGAGGCCTTGGCTCCAGATGGGGCTCCTCCTTGACCTAGAAAAGTCAATCTTGGCTCAGAAACAGCTCTGCCAGAGACTACTACCACCACAGCCTAGCTGGGCTCTGAACCCAAAGCCGCTAGGGTCACTAGCTGAAGCCAAAAGGGGTCCTGGGATTTTTGTCCCCTGCCAGCTTCAGATGAAGAGGTTTAAGGTAGTCATGTGACTTAAGGTAGTCACATGTCTACTGGAGGTCTAAATAAGATGTTTGTGAGTTCCCCCAGGCATGTCCAGTTGCAGCTGTGTGTCACAAATGCTCTGTGGTGGTTATGAATGTAGCCCTACACATCTGTAGATTATCACTTAATGAAATAACGTCAAAAGGTTGGACACTCCTGCTAGATCTAGTCTAATCTCCCTGAAGAGTCAGTCACAAGAAGACAAAAAGGGTATACATGTGGGCTAATGCCATGTCCTCTAGTCTAGAGCTGTTTCTGTTGCCTGCAACTCACAATCCCCATCTCACCATTTTTCGATACTAGTGAGCTGCCCAATATCCTAAGTGCTGGCAGTAGAAGTTGGCAGAGCAGCCCACACCTCGATGTCCATTCCCTGGATCAGACCATGGCAAGGGCAGACTGGAAAGCCTCGGACTGGGAGTTTCAAATGCCAGGAATACTCCTAGCTGTCTACAAGAGGATAGGCTGAGCAGCAGACGGGACTCTGCTTGCAAGAGTCCAGGCCCAGCCACAAAGACAGATATTCTCTTAGTACCTAGCTCACTCACCCTCTGTCTCTTGCCCACTCTCTGCCCCCATCCCCTGTGGTAAACAGTAGAGATCCACAACACAGCAGTCATTTACAGCTGGGAGCCAGGGCACTGAAAACAATTCTCACTGAAGCCATCAGCCGGGCAATGACATGAACCAAGGCCTCCAGATTGGGGAGCAGGGTGTTAGAAGCGTTGCAGGGCTTCTGTCCCCCAGGGTCAGTGGAGCCCTTTTATTGCCCTGTAGAGGATTGGGAGCCTACTGGCCAACTTCTATCAAGCTCAGCTGCTTAAAGTTTGACTTACATATTGACTGCTAAGAAACATCTGGCAATGAACAAAATGTTCGATTCCCTGAATAGTCCAGAAACCAGGGACTCCCATATATTATCCAGAGTCAGCACTAACTGAGCAAACTAAGCATCACGCAGCCCAGCTTTACATGCACAGAGCTTTGGGCCATAAGTTCCAGTCCTAGGAAATGACCTCACCGAGAACTGCCCACAGTGGTGAATGTCACTAGTAGCACAGGACCAAAACAATGTCCATGTCTATGAGTACAGAGCTGGTGAACTAAAATATGTAATGCCCACAGAAAGAAGTACTAAGCAACTGTCAGATGCACATAAGGGGGCAAGACTGTAGTGATATATTGTGTATCAAATAAAGATTGCCTGAAGATTAGAAGACAGAGCCAGCCACAGTGTTAGCCATAGAGGTCAGGCAGTGGTGATACACACTTTGAATCTTAACACTTGGGAAGCAGAGATCTGTCTGGATCTCTGTGAGTGCAAGGCCAACCCAGACTACAGGAGATTAATTCAGTCCAAAAGAGAAATAGAACCAGGCATTGGTGGCACACAGGAAGATTGGTGGCACTAGGAAGATTGAGACAGGAAATGATATGACTGGGCAGAGAGGAGACAGGAGTTCAGCCTTGCACCTGTGTTTCCTTCCCCTTTTGGCTGAGGACTCAGAGGCAGTCAGTCTGAGGATTCACGCAACAGGAAGCTATAAGAAAGGCCTGCTACCAGGCGGGGGAGATGGCTCATTGGGGAAAGAGATTGCTTCACAAGCATGTATCTGAGTGTAGATCCCAAAGCCACGTAAAAGCCAGTTATGATGACTCCCTCACCTCTAATTCCACTTCTGGGGATGTAGGGTGGAGACAAGTGAACCCCTGGGGCTCACTGGCCAGTAGGTCTAGTTGAAATGGTGAGCTCTGGATTCAGTGAGAAACCCTGTCTCAAAAACTAAGGTGGAGAGCAAGAGATAAGATACTCAAAGGTACAGGTGAACACATCTGTTTATGAACACACGCATGCACACACACACACACATGCATGCACACACAAAAATACATTAAAAATTAAAGCTTAAATTTAAAAAGTCTAACATATCATCATAGACATATAACTTTTGGTAGCATATAATTTTATAGTTTGTATTTAGTTTTTTTCCCCCCCTGAAAATATATACAAGAAACCAGCAACAGAAGCACCCCCCCCCCACCAAGGAAGGCAGCTGGAGGTGAAAAGCTGTATAAAGGAGAGTGAGTTTAGAAGACCTGGAGTTTTACTGTGTTTGGATGCCCGTTGCATTATATGTATATGTTTGTGTATGTGCACATGTGCATTCACTGCAGGTTAACTCCAGGGCTTCATCCATAATAGATAAGCATTTGACCGTGAGGATATATACCCCCAGACCTTTTTGTACATTTCAAACTTTGAGATAGAGTTTCCTAGGTGAACCCAGAATTCACTTTGTAGCCCAGGCAGTCTTTAAAGTTGTGAGCTTTCTGCCTCAGCACCTCGTAGGGAGGGTTACACGCCTGCATCACTATGCCTGAGTTTTAAATTTTTGTATTTATTTGTTTGCTTGTTTATTTTAAAGATAGGGTCTCTGGCCTAAGATAGCCTCGAACCCATGATGCACCTGAGAATGACTTTAAACTCCCTAGTCTCTTGTCTCAACTCCAGGTACTAGGGTTACAGAAGCACCCCAGATTCTGGTTTATGCAGGGCTGAGAACAGAACCCACGATTTTGTGTATGCTAAGACACCACCCTATTGAGCAACACTCCCAGCCTCCAAACTTTATTTTTTAAAAGAAGTTTTATTTATTCTTTGAGAATGCCATACATGTATATAATGGATTTTGACTGTATCCACCCCATGCCTTCCTCCAGCTCCCTTAGGAGCCTCCTTTTCCTCCCTAACATCATCTGCTCCCTTCCCCCTTCATCTTCCTTCCTCTCTAACCTAGAATCCACTTAGGGCCCTTTGTATGTGCATGGATGTGGGGTCATGTGCCGCAGCATGGGCAACTTATCAGTGGCCACACCAAAGAAAAATGACCCTTCTTTCCCCAGTTGCCAGTGAGTGCCAATAGCTCCTCAGCCAGGGGTGGGGCCTTGTGAGCCCCTCTCTATCCTTGGAAACTGTATTTTCAGTGAGAGTCAGGGCCCGGGGTTTCAGTTGCAACTCTGGACAGAACTCAAGTCTCTGTATCCTTAAGGAACTGTAACCTCCCTGTTAGCCTTTGTGAGCACCTGTGACCCCCCCCCCCCAACCTAGAGAGGAAGGGCAAGGTGGTGCATGAGAGGAAGAGAGAGGGAGGAGGCCAGGGTGAATGATTTACAGGCCCCTGGGACACTGGGACTCAGGGGGAAGTTCAGGCTCCGGTAACAGGTGTCTGATGAGGGGCCAGTCACTCCCAGATACAGAATGAGTAATTTCTGGGCAAGATGCCAGTGAGAATGGATAAGGGGAGAAGATGAAGATTTTCAGGGCCAAGCACGGACAGTGGGAAACACCTCGGCTCAAGCACCCAAATGGAAGTTTCACCCTCTGTTCTGGCTCTGTCATAAGCAGAGTGCCTCATTTCTGTAGAGCAGGTGGCTGTGAGAGACGTGAATGGAACGCCACATCTATGAAGCATGCGCAGTTTAAGGTCCAGGGAAGCCAGAAGCAGGTGGCTCCCAGTGCCTGGCCCTTGACCTCAGTACAACCAGTGAGCTATCTAGAGAATCCTGGTCTCCTAATTTGGAGTGGATGGAACTAACACTGGTTCCTGCAGTTTGGTACTTGGCTAGCTCTCCAGGTGTCCCTGGTATGTGGTTGTTTAAACAAGCAGACCTGTTGGGGTGTGCAGGTCATTTACATGCCAAGGTGGCTAAGGATCATCTCCCTATCTCTCTGGGTCCCATATCATGTAAATGGAGATAACCTTTAAGGATAGCCACCGTGGCCATGGACAAAACAGTTTGTGTATGTGCCTCAACAACCCATGGGATGGTGGAACGTATCCCCTGCCCCCATTTCCCCCCTCAAGACAGGATTTCTCTGTGTAACAGCCCTGGCAGTCCTGGAACTCACTTTGTAGACGAGAATGGTCTCGAACTCACAGAGATCTGCCGGCCTCTGCCTCCCGAGTGCTGGAAATAAAGGTGTCATCACCACACCCAGTTATGTTTTTTACTCATAAGAAATGGGTTCAGTGAGGCTTATGTACAAAAAAAAAAAAAAAAAAAAAAAAAAAAAAAAAGGTATATTGAGATTGTCCAGGACTGGGGAGATGGTTTAGGAAAGGTGCTTACTGCCAAGCTTGACAGCCTAAATTCCATCCCTGGAACCCACAAGACCCAAATAAACAAATGTAATTAAGCATGTTTAAAAATCCAGGTCTATTTGTCCTCAGAAACACACTAGAGCTGGGCTTGGTGGTACAGACCTGTAATCCTTTTCGGAGACAGAGGCAGGTGAATTTCTGGGTTCATGGCCAGCCTGTTCTACAGAGTGGGTTCCAGACCAGCCAAGGCTATACAGAGAAAACCAGTCTCAAAACAAACAAATGAAAGAAGGAGGGAGGGAGGGAGGGAGGGAGGGAGGGAAGAAGGGAAGGAGGGAGGGAGGAAAGAAGAAAAGAAAGAAAAACACACTAGAACCTATTACATAGTGGATGGTTTTCTACAGTCCTCTGGCGGTTTGAGATGTTCAGAGTTTCACGAGGGATGAGAAGGGTTCCTTGTGCAATACCTGGCATATAGCAGATACACAGAGAGAGCAACAGAGTCCACTCTTTCCCAATAGTGTTGGGGTATCCCCTTGTAGGATTGCCAGGAAACAGGGCTGTGTCCTAGTGGTATGCTGTCTTTGTAAGGTCCATTCCAACTTGGAAGCATGAGGCTCCCCATGTTTGTTGATTCTTAGACTGTTGTTATTGCTGAAAGAACTCTAAGGCTGATTTCCCAGTTTCAGAGTCTAGACACCAGGCCAGCCCAGCTGGAAGACAATGACAGAGTTGTGGTAGCCTGTATTAGCGCCTCATCCAGCCAAGGACAGACAAGGAGAGCCTGGATTCTTCTCCAAGACAGAGTGACTCCCAGAAAATCAAATGGTCTCTGGGTCAGACTTGTTTCTGGGTTTGTGGCTCCTAGAGCTGACTAACTATTAAGACTTGAGCCTCAAGTCCAATCCCAGACTCTCTGTGATCTCTTACTGGGTGGGACATCTCAAGTGGCTGTACATTAAGATGCCACGCACACCCAGCATGTACACATACACACACATACATGGGGGGGGGGCAGGGGGTAAACACATGTGTGTATGGAAGTTTGTTAAAAGTATCTATTGCTAGGTTCTACTCAGGCCTGGGTCTCCACCTCCTTGCCATTTTGGGGGTGGGGTGAGGGTGGTAGTGGTACTGAGGAGAAAGCCAGCTCTGCCTCTCAGCTATGCCTCAAGTATCTCACTTTAACAAGCTCCAGCTGGAGTATTTAAAACAAGTCCCTCATCTGTGGGACCTCTCCCAATGAGGGATAGATGTGAGCACTAAGGCATGAACCCAGAACTTCATGTATGCTAGGTATGTATGTGCTCTTCGGCTGAACTGCAACCCCACACTACAGATTCTCTATGCTCAAGTTCTGAGCAACTTACTGGGTAGTGGGCAAGCGAGTGCTCACCTACTACCCAGTACAAGCATAGGGAGAGCACGCCCACACCTTCCAGCCTAGTAGAGCAGGGGCAATGGCCTGCCCACCTATGCCGTGACAGGGAGATGCCCAGGGAAAGGAAAATGCTGGATCCCACTTCAAGATGGAGATGCGAGAACAGTCCTACAAAGGTCACCGGGTCATGTAATAAGGACAACTGCTGAGCCAGGGAATGAAAATAAGAAAGATAGAGGGATCAAAGGTATTTGGAGGAGTGGCTTCCCTGACATCCCAGGCACCTGGCACCATTGGCCAGTCTCTTTCCCAAGCCCTGTGGAGACTAGGGGAGACTAACGCCAAAGAACAGGTTTTGGCTTGGGTGATGTGTGCTAGCCCTACCCTGACTCTTGGTAGGGCCTCTTCTCCACTGTGTGCCTCCATGTTCCCATCTACTAAGGAAGAGTTGGACAGTGTTGTGTCCTATAAAAAGACAAGAACAGGGTAAGAATCTTTTGCATAGAAAAGATGTGTGAGACGAAAAAATTCTAAGTATGTTGAGCATACAAATAACTCTAATATAAGGCCAGATTAACAGAAGAAGGCTGCCAAAAAACCTGACAGGGGTTGAGCATCCCTGTGGTGGTAGCTCTCTAAGGATCTAAACCTAGGGCCAAGGCAGAGAGCTGGGAGGTGGCTCAGTTTCTATCCTTAGTGAAAGGACCACATACTTCCTCCCTGCTCAGCACACAAAATAGATGTGAAAACAGTTTGTAAAGGGCAAAGGGCTATGGATCCAAAAAGCAGAACTGAACTATTTGCTGGAGTGCTCCCTGGGGAACAGAAGGAATATTGCCTGATGGGAAGTCACATGTCACTCTGGAGTGAGGAGATCTGATTAGGCCATCAGTTGCCATGCAGTCTTAATTTGGACCTGTTTCTCTATCTGTGTCACCTGTGGCAGGGAATCTGTTGCAGTAGCAGAAGCCCTGCCCATCATCTGGACAATGGAAGCCATTCTGGAGTCACGGGTCTTCCTGCTGAGCCCACTATTCTTCATTGAGGCTGTGGGGTAACTATAGACTGTTATGGCTCCTCACTCAGGCCCTGGAGGAAGGATGAGGTTGGCAGAGTCTGAGGAAGTGTCATGAGGAAATCAGTAGCCTAGGTGAAGGTTCTCCTGAACTACCCCCTCTTCCTAGTCAGAGTCATCTATCACAGCTAGACCCTGTGGCTCTGAAGCCACCTGTGTATCCAGGCCCACAATCTGGTGATGGTTTGAGGAGGCAGTAAAAAGAAACTTTAGAGGTGGCTCAGATACTTAGAGTACTGGCTGATCTTCCAGAGGGCTGGGTTCGATTCCCAGCACCCACAGGGCAGCTTACAACCATCTGTAATTCTAGTCCCAGGGAATCTGATGCCCTCTTATGGTCTCCAAGGGCACACACATGAGGTATAGACAGAAGCACAGGCAAAACATTCATACACATAAAATAATAGAATAATTTTAAAGTTTAGAGTGAGATGGCCCTGAAAGTCTTCACCTATTGGCCACGGATAGGTGATATGCCCCCAGATAAACCACTAGAGCCTTCTGTTTGTATTTGTTTTCTGTGTTGCCTTAACCAGATTTCAAGTGCTCAATTGTTGTATGTACTGTTGGCTGGCTGCTTGAGAGTCCAGATCGAGTGCACTTCCAGAGTGACAGAAAATTCTATGAGACACTCACCATTAGTTCTCTGCCCACTGGGAACCAGGAGCCAAGCTGCCAGGCTCACCTAACTACACTGAGTTTATGCTAGCTGCCGCTCCTACTACCCATTCTCACTCTTCCAAAGTTATCCTACAAGGACCCTCGGTCCACAGTACAACTCTGTCCCTTCAGCTGATGCCTCAACCTCCAAAGCAGCCCTTCCTGCCTGTGGCTACTGTGTCCTTGTCTTTGCTTAGCCTCAACACCAATCTAGAAGTCTACCATCAAGGCCAGTAATAATGCATTTGAAGAGGGGCTGAGCACACATGCTGAATGACTGGGAGACACCAGCTCATCTAGTCCTGACTATGCATACCAGCATTAATCTGGTCCCTGGTCCTGAAGCATGCATGTGAAAGGCAATAAAGTGACTACTATGATCAGAAATGCGGTGGGCCATGAATAAGGAACTGGGGCTGGGCTAAGTTGGTTGGAGGGCAGACCTTCTTTACTTAGCCTTGGGGAGATCTCTCAGAGGGATGGCATATTGGCCAAGACCTGAAGGTTGGGAAGGAAGCTTCGATGTTACAAATGGGGAACAGTATTACACACAGAGAAAAATGCCTATGCAAAGATCCTTAGACAAATATCAGAGTGGGGAGCTGAGTACCAGATGATCCCACCTTTGTTCAGCCATAGTCCCCATCAGCCAACAAAATCTTCAACACAGAAGAGAATACTATCGGTGGCCTCCCTGGAAGGGTGGATGTATCGAAGGATGACTGAAGGGAAGGAAGAGGCACTAGTTGTGACTGAAGGACTAACAGAACCTCTGGTTGAGAAGTCTGGGTTTGATTTTCAGGGCCCAGGCAGGTATGAGGATGCCAAGGATGAAGTGGAAAGCTCAGGTTTCTCCTCTCCGCTAACGCAAAGATGAACACTGAGTGAGACACAGGGAAAGGGTAGCAAAGCATGGAGATGACTTTGACTCCAGATGTTATGGTGGCTCGTCCTGAGAGTCCTGTCCAGGAAGAGGACTTACTTCACAAAAGCTTATCCCCGGTGCTTACAAAGCTGTCTGGATATCAGAATGACTCCTGAGGTTCTAAGCACAAGATCTGCTGGGGGGAGGGAACACATTCACAACACAAAAATCTCCTGCCACTTTCTAACTAGGTCATTGCCAGCTATATCTAAGAGCTGAGGTGTCAGGTACTGCTTCTGCTTCAGGGAAAGCCAGCTTAAAAGATGCTAGCTTCCGTCTCCCTCTGTCTCTCCCCCTCTCTCCCTCCCACCTCACCCAGCTCCTCCCTGTCTCTTTCCCTCACCTGGGTGGGCACTGACTGGAAAGCATGCAGCGGAGGAGAGACTGTGGGCTGGACGTTGCTTTGTTTGACAGATCCTTGGCAGGCTGTGGATCCTGGCTAGCGCTGTATGCTGCCATACCCTAGTTGTGTGAGCTTGGACAGGCCACGTGGCCTCTCTTCAATTTTATCTGTAAAATGTGTCCAATAATAGATCCTTTCATCTCTCGGGGTAGTTGTGAGGCCTAAGTAAAGTGATTAAAAAGGAGCTCTTTGCATAGTGGCTACATGATGAACCCCTACTATTTGCAAGCCAGGCCAGGAGTGGGTGGATTAGGGCTGGTCCTTGATGGAATTACAGATGGCAATGGGTAGAAATCAGCAGCTTGACAGGAGCAGACAGTGGTACATACTGCTAGAACAAGAGGCTGTCACTGCCCTGCACTTGGAGTGGGGAGAACCAAGAAGGGCTTCCTGGAGGAGGTGGCCTTGGAGAAGGCACAGCCTTTGAACTGGTAATGATGGAGCAGAGGCAGATAAAGGGCTCAGGAGGTAGATGCAGAAAGTGTAAGGCTTAGGCCTGCTTGCACCTGCCAAGAAGTGGAATGAGCATCATCTACTCTCCCGATGCTGGGCTGTGCTTTACAAACACCGGGGCTTCCAGGAATTATACAAGTTAGGGGCCGGGAAAGGCTCAGGGGGTAGAAGCACATGTTACCCAGGCCTGACAACCTGAGTTGGAGTCCTAGAGCCTACATAAAGGTGGAAGAGAATCGAGTCTACACAGTTGTCCTCTGGACCTCACATGTTGTAGCATACCCCCCATGCTAATAAATAAAATTCTAGAAATGAAGGAAGGAGGGAGGGTGTGGAGGAGGGAGGGAAGAAGAAAGAAAGAAGTGATCCAACTTAATGTGCCTCTGGCTCGGTGACATCTAAGAGAAATGCAATCCCAGAGGTGAGTCTCCCAAGCTTCAACTTCTAACAGTCTCTAATAAGTTCCTGGGCTTCTAAGCGAACTACCAGGAGAGTGTCTTCAACACCTGGGATCAGCTCTCAATAACACTGTGTTAGGATCAGTTCTCAGCTGGGCTCTAGATACCTCAGAATCAGGGCATCCAGGGATTGCTCTTGATTACTGATGTGCCCTAATAAGAGAAGTCTGGCAGTAGTCTAGGAGATGGGTGGAGCTTGCATGTAAGGTCAGTGGTCAGAGTCCAGGTTAGTGGCTGAGGCTATGGAGTAAGGGATGGAGTGGGCTGCAGTGGGGTGTTCATCCTTTTGTGTACCTCATCTCTCCCATCTGAAGCAGAGGGATCTAAAGACCATCACAACAACCCCATCATCTGGGCAGACATCTTCCAGTCCTGTAAATCAATGTTCAGTCACAAGGAATCAGACTGGGCCTCTGGTGAAGGACAATTATAACCTCTTGACAGAAAGACTCTTATTTTAAACACATGTGGCAAGGCAGACTGGCTTCAGAAGTGATGTAGCTCCCTCAGAACCAGCTAACATTTGGTTCATGCATTGCAGTCTAATGAAGCCCACCCCTGTCCCCACTCCTGTGTCTAGCACCTTTCCTAGAATTTCCAAGTCAAATGACAATCTGGCCTTGGCTACTCCAATTGCTTACAGCCAGGAACACTAAGTGTGGGGAGGGCAGCCAACTTTCAAACACTAGCCTGAAATGCTGCCTGCCTGTATAGTCATGGGTCCAATCTCCAGGGAGTGTCCCTAGAAACTTGTGGAAGCTGAGATCTTTCCCTCCCCTGGTCTCCTGATATGGCTCCTTCCCCGTCACTTTTTCAGTTCATTCATCCAACGGAATGCATTGAACACATATTGATGCCAGCCAGGCATGGAGCTGGTGCCCCCAAACAACTCTGGGTCAGACAGACATGGCTCTGGACCTTTTGATAACATGCAGACACACATGGAGGTAGGAGAACACGTCGGAATTTGTCACGGTTTTAAAGGACACCAGTGGAAGTCATCAAAAGGAGTAGAGGTGGGTGAGTCTGATTGGGAACCACAGAGGACCTCTCATTCAGCTACGAACTGAAGGTGAACAGGAACCAGGCATGCATGCAGTCAGAGAGAAGAGAAAAGAACATGCACATAAGACCCAAAGCAAGACTTGGTGGGCCTGAGGAGTTCAAAGAGGGCTGGGTGGAACATAGAGGCCAAGGGAAGTGGCCTGGGGTGAGGTCCAGAGGCCGGTAGGAAGCAAGCACTGATGCTATAGAGTCTCACAGACCCAAGGAAGGAGTGTGTGCTGTTCATCCTAAATAGGATGGGAAACCACATTTGAAAAAATTTAAGCTGACTCATCTGTATCTGGAACATTCCTTATAGCCTCTGGAGCCCATTTCATCAGTCTATCTTCTCTTAAACTGTCCAATGCAGACGTTCTAGAATGTCGGAGCTCAGAAAGAAGGAGGAAAAGAGGCTGGCTGAAGACTGTGTGGACAGTGTCACTGGGCACCGGAGGGTGGAACTTCCCTCGGCTGTCCCAGACAACAGCACAGCACAAGAGCTCCCTCTGGAAACCTAGGCTTTTCCCTTGCGGAGAGTCTGGATTCCTCCAGCTTCCACTCTGCCCTACCTCTGAGGCATTGGGGAGAGAAGCCCCTTCCTGGAGCCTCAGAAGCCCAAGCCTTGAGTCCTGTGTCCTCTACTCTCAGACCTAAGAGAAAAACCCCAGCCCAGGACCAGGGACGTCCAAAGGCAGAAGGGTTTTTGTCACAATCTATAATTGACAGTTGACTGAGAGTAGAGATGGACTTGGAAGTTCATGCCCAAAGAAAGGTAAAATTAGGTTTGTGTGATCTCGAGTATCACCCAAGTGGGCAGGCGCTCTCCACCCTTTCCTGCTCTCGCTGCTTCACAATGGATGGCCTTTCTCCAAGGCTCTACCTGAGGGGAACCTCCTCACTCCAGAGCCACCTGACCAACAGGAAGTGGCTACTGGAAGGTTAGAAACGTGCCTTCCTTCCTAGACTTCCAGAGCATACCACAGGATGCTGGAGGGCAAGGCCCCTATATGTCCTCTCCCACTGCTCAACATGAAGCTCTTCGCTGTGTTCGAGAACACACAAACACACCCACCAAAGGATAAAACAGTTTCTTCTCCATCAGCTTTATCAAGGCTCTTTATTGTAGCTTGAAGCAGGGCATAACTATCTATGTCACACCTTCCCTGGTTCCTTGTTTCACTGACCATAAAAGAAGACCTAGAAAAGGTGAGTCACTCGAATGGGTTGTCCAGAGGATTAGGACACAAGTATGGTGTTCAGTATGCCCCACCAGATCCTGACTGTGACCTTGGGCCAGCCAGTATTTGCCATCTTTGTACCGTAGTTTCTTCTTCAAACAGGGGAAGACGGAGCCACAGCAACAGCTTATGGAAGAGTTCCACAGTATTAGCGGCTATTACTCTAGGCACAGAAGTGAGTGGCCCAGCTTTGCCCTGAAGTCAGACAGGAGTTTCTGTGTCCCTTGGACTTCTAAAGAGGAGTCTAACTGCCACAGGGACCTGCAGTTACTGACCAAACCCTCTCAGCAGCTGCCCAGGGGAATAGATGGGTGTGTAGGAGAAATGGAGGGAAGGGAGAGGAGATGGAGGAAGTTCCAGGCCTGTTCCCAGCTGGGGGAAGGGAAGGAGGGGCTGAACATTAAAGAGGAGGCAGGCCAGCTTCCCGCCCTCAAGGCCAGGTGGCCTTTGTCAGGACAGGCCAAACACAATCTGGACAATGAGGTATCCCTGCTCACTTTCCTGCCAACAGGAGTCACTACTGAGCTAAAGCAAAGCCAGTTACATGACAAAGGGGGGACCCATAAAGGTCAGGCTGTCTCTCATTAAGCAGAGCCTTTGTCCAGCCCCCTACCCTGCCTTTGAAGAGGATGGATCAGAGAGGCCTGCCTGGGGGCAGGAGCTTCACAGGCTAAGGAGCCAAACAGCAACCACCTCCCCAACTGCTCCTGCTGCCCCTCCCCCGGGGTCAAGAGTTCAGGGAGTGTCCTGGGGAGGCTAGGTAGGGACCCCTGTACCAATACAACCAAAGAGCTTTGTCAACTAAAGGGTAGGATCCTATCTCTTCTCCGGAGGGTAGGGAGCCAGTTGGTCCTGGAGAGGAAGTGACCTGCGTTCCCACAGTGGATAGGTGCTTGGGTGTGTGGTGGGTTTAGGAGTGGAAGAAGCTGCGGCAACATGGCCAGTGCCAGTGCTGGCGCGGACACTTGGCGTCTAGCCTCTAATTCCAGCCTTGCCACTTACACAGACCCATGTCCTCTCTTCAGGGGGTAGCAGTTTCCTCAGCTACACGGAAGGATTCGGTTGGGTTCCTCAAAGCTCTCAAAAGCCCCCAGATAAAGAAGGGAGAAACAAACGGCTCTCCAGGGCAGGAGTGGTAGTGGGCACACTCTTGAGAAGTCAGTCAAGGCCAGACCAGAGGTCAAAGAGAGGGCAGCCTGGGTCTCGCCGGGCACCTGCCAGGGCCAGGAGCCCGTCTGGAGGTCCAGGCGGGAGAAGGGTCCTTACCGCTGCCACCGCCGCCTGCGGTCGCCACGCTGCGCCGCATCCATTCGTAGGGCGTCCGCCTCTGCGCTCCTGGCGAGGACGGTGCGCCCGGGCTGCCGAGGGACTGCGCCAGGAGGCCCGGACCAGGCCCGGGAGGCGCGGGCACCGGGCTAAAGTCCGGAGGGGGCCCGAAGGCCAGCGGGGCCGGGCTGGCGGCGGGGGCCGCGGGGCCGGGGCCATAGGCAGCTGCCCAGTCGTCCTTGGGCGCAGGGAAGGGCGCTGCCCAGGTCGGAGGGGGCGCGGGCGCTGGCTCCACGTGCGTGTAACCCGCGAAGTCGGGGTACTGCGGGGGTGCGGGCGCCGGGCCGGGGGGCGCATAAGCAGGAGGGCCCAGGCCAAGGCTGGCGGGCCTGGCGGGGCCTGGGTACACGGGGGAGTCCTTGTCAAGCACATAGCCCACGTACATGGTGACCGCAGGATCCCCCGCGCATGCTGGGCCTTGGAGCCGCCACGCCGGCCGGCCGCCCCGACGACCAGCAACTGCTCACCTGGACCCGCGGCCGCCGCCGCGCCCGCCCCACCCCGGCCTTTTATAGCCGCGGGCCGTCCGCGGCCCCAACCGGGCGGCTTTGCATTTCAAAGCGGGGGGAAGCCTCGGGGCCGCGAATCAAAGGGGGAAGCCCGTCGGGCGAGGGGGTTCAAAAGGAGACAAATTGCCGCCCTAAGCAGGAGGTGGATGGGCCTGGGGGCTGGGGACCCAGAGGGCGCGGCTTGGATGAGGGTCCAAGCACCGCTCACGTTCCGACTTCTTCGGTGGTCGCCTAGACCTCCCTACTACCCATCCCGGGTTACAGGTGGAGAAACTGGCTCGGGGTGGGGGGACCCTAGGCCAGCCTCACGGCGTACGAGCCGCTAAAGCTGTCCGTAGTAACTACCAGCTTGAGGTGAGGGGGAGAGCGAGGCTGACTTCAAACGGGGTTCCGTCTGTAAGGTAGAGGGCGTCTTGGGGGGGGGCAAGGGTCACGACCCCTCGGGTCCCAGATGAAAGCTGTGGGAAATGTGCATATGCAGATAGCCAGTCTGCATGCTGCTGAGTCTCATTTCTCGAAGGTGTGGGCCAGGGGATCTTCTGAGGACAGACACCTTGGGAAACTTCACAAAACTCTCGTTGGCTCCTTACCTCTCCTTATAAATGTTGCTGTCGAGATGCTTCGGATATACACACAAACAGCTTCCATAATTATCAGGTTTCTGTCACCTTTTTTCCCCATCTACTGCCTTTTTTTTTCTAAAGCATTTTAAAACAAATTTCAGGCTTCATGTCATTTTACCCCTACACATGTCAGCCTGCATCTCTAAAATACACGGACAAATTCCTGAATAATTATTATCTAATGCAGTTTATATTCAACGTACTCCAACTGATGAGGGGGAATGTGTTTTTGCAGTTGACTTGATGAATCCTCATTGGTTACGGCTGGGGCCAGCTGCCATTTTACACGTCTGTATGTTTCCTACTCCATTGAAGACAGACAGAGGCTCCACATCTGCTTCAACAGGAAAGGGGATGAATAGTTGAGACTGGGATGGGGGAGGCGGGGGTGGGAGGGTGGGGGGGTGGGCATGAATGAGGAATTGGGGAAGGGTCCAAAAAGGATATGTCTGTGGGTCAGGAAAGCTAGAGGAGATGAGAACCCCTCCACATGGCACTCAGGGCCAGGGAGGGAACAGTGCACAAAATATCTGAGATTTGATAATATTTTCTGTTCTAGCATGGTGAGATAGATGTGCAGGATGTGTGAACCCTCAAAGGAAAGCAGAACCAGGTCTTAGCCATTAAGCTTGCTTTCCCTTTACAAGGCCAGTCAGCGTCACCTCAGGGCAGGCAGATGAGCCAAAGTCACACTGTAGCTTGCTGGAGGCCACGGGTGTAAATTGAAAAATGCCAGGGTCTGTTGTTCAAAAAAATCACGTAGAATTTCTTGGTGGTGGGGAGTCAGCCAAGCACGAGGTCCTTTGAAGCTGAACCCTGTGACTGCAGAGATGGCCTACCCAAGAAGGTGTCTGATCAGAATCACCCTTCCACATAGCAGCAAGCCTAAGGGAAACTGCCCAATAAGTGAAAGGAAGCAGGGCTGAAAGGGCAAAACTCCAGTTGACGCTAGTGTGACACATTGGGGCTCTCAGCTGTGTCTCATCAGGGGAGGCCACCACACCCCCAGGTTAGAAGACACCTGCCATTCTGGGCTTCACTGAGATACAACCAAGAGATACACACACAGAGGTGAAAGAGGAAGCCCAGGAGAGTGGAATTCTGCTCTCAGCTGGGATCGCTGGGGCTGCTTGTATTGTGGGAACTGAAAGCCTGGCTGGGAGGTGGCCAGACATGGCCCTGAGGGTGGGAAAGTTACAGGAATGGAGTCTGACTAACTTGTACAGAATGAAGTAGGGGCCACAGAGAGTGAGTTTACCACCAAGGGAGGGATGCAAGGGATTGCTTGATATCTCCAGCAAGGGATCTCATTCTGGGTAGGGCAGAGGATTATGGCCTCTAGAATCTGGAGTATTCTAGTTCACACCTAGTCAAGAGACTTTTCATTCGAGATTAGAAATTCATTTGTTCTTGTATTCATCCATTGGACATGCATAGACTGACCTACATACCTGTGTTGGCACCATGCTCAGTATGGAATGAAGCCCCTTGCCTTAGGGCGCCTTCAGTGCTGGTGGCCAGGTATGAGCTAAATGTTCACAGTGAAGGGGATGTTATGTCTTGGTTCTTGTAAGAACAGGAGGCTAGAGAATTCTTGCAGAAGGAGGTGACAGACATATCAGTAGGGGCCAGGTGAGTGGGGAAGGGCATTATAGCCCAAGGGTCAGTATGAACAGAGCCCCCCCACCCCCACCCCCAAGCTCCAGGAATGCATATTCCCCTAGAACTGATAACCCAGTCTTTAGTGCCATGCAGGGAGCCACTGAGAACCTCATCCTACCCTTCACACCTGGAGAGAGAAGTTGGACAGGGCTCCTAAGTGTGTGAGGCATAGCCAAGGTAGCAGCTTAGAGATAGGTCAGAGTAGCTAGTAGAGGACTGTGGTGAGGAAGAACGGAGTCAAGGAACCCAGGAGTGGACATCCCTCCGACTCTGCTGGCACTTCTGGGATGTACCACCATCCTGAGTATTTACTGCTTCTCTCTGAGATGGCAGGTGTCGGTGTCCCCTCACAGTGACATGTCTACTCACTGAGCAGGTGCTAAGAGTGAAGCCTCACACCCATCATCTATCGCTTCCATTATCCTCACCACCATCCAGGGAAGCAGAGGTTTCTTCCCCCACTTACTCTTCAGATTAACATATGGATTCAGAGAGTTAAAGTCACCTTCCTGAGGTCATACAGCAAGTCAATGACCCATCTGGCAGCTTTTTTTTTTTTTTCTTCCCTCTAAAGATGGTTGACTGGTAAGCACAGAGAGTGACCCCGAATGTGTGTCTGCCTCCCCACCCCACTACATGTTAGCTGGATTTTTGCTTAAACAAATTGCTGGTTCCTCTTTTTCCTCAGGCTTCTTCATGCAAAAGAGCCTCCAGGCTCTCTTCATCCTCACCCCTAGGTAGACCCCCTGTTCAGAGGCTTTACCATCATGGATGTGACTCCCTCAGTTCCATAGCTAAAGATATTGTAACCTTATTTAAGAAGCCCCAGTCTGAAACAGTAGCCCCCATAACTCCACCTCCGACCTGCCATCTGACCTTGAGCCCCTGGGCCCCAGTCTCCCAGGTGCCCACCGGGACTGGTAGCCGCAGATTGCAATACCACTCTGAGTGGTCCTTGCCTATCCTAAACCAGCCTCTTCCTTTGGGAACCCCCTTATCTCCGGGTGTGGCTCTTTATTGGTCCCCTCCTTCCTCCTTCTTTCCCTTGGAAGCTCTCACTCCAGGCTGAACTCACACCAGGGCCTCCTGGGGTGGGGTGCCCAGATGAACGCCTCATAAAGATCTCACTGATAACTTGGTTTATGGCCCTGGGGGGGAAAAAAAGGTTTGGGGCTCAGTTTCTGCTGCTGAAAATAGTTTGATTAAGAGTAAGTGGTGGGCACCAGGACCAGATCCACCATGCTCCACCACTAGCCACTTGAGTCTCTCTCTCTAGACAGCAGACCAAGGACCAACCAAGCTTTAACCTTGGTCTGTTTCATTGGACAGGTCAGTCCCTTCTCTGGATCCCCAGCTTCACCTCAGAAGTGGGAATGGTCGTCCATGTCTGGGAGGCAGAGGTGAGCATGGGCAGTAGGTTCCCTGGAATCCTTTTATTTTTATTTTTTATTTTTTTGCCTCTCTACCCCTGTTCCCTGCTCCTTCTGCCCCTCTAGAAGTGAGGTTGCCACCTGCTGTCACTCTAGAGCATTACAAGAGGAGTCGTCCCTTAGTACCTGATCTCTGGGAAACAGAGGCAGCCAGCCTCCTCTAGACATCTGGTGCCAAAGAAGACGCCAGAACCAAGGCCCAGATCAAGCACAGAATGTTCTCATCAGAAGAGGCCCTGTGCCCCCCAATGTACCAGCAATGAAAGTAGGCAAGGAGATTCAATGGGCAAAACTCAGACAGGACCCAGAGGTTCCAACTCTGATTCACAAATCCTCAGCAGCCCAGCCTAGCCTCAAACTCCACTCTACCTCAGCTACTCGATCTCAGTGCTTAAGCTTCAGTGGCTTAGTGTCCACAGGATAACAGGCAGGCTCCCATAAGCCTCCATACTGGCCTTTGGTTATCTCTCCATCCTTATATGGCTCAGCATTACCTACCTTTCTCTCCTCTCATCTACCACTTCAAGGTCGTTCTAGCCTCAGAGATATTGCAAAGGCTGCTCCCTTTGCTTCAAACACTGCTTGCTCCATGTGTGGCCTTGCAACCTCAGGCCAATATGTCTTCCCTGAAGGAGCTTCTGAGACCCAACGAAGAACCCTCATCTCCCTAACTCAGTGTCATCTGTATCTCTTTTATTGTACCAACCACAAATTAGTATTATTTATGTTGTTTCCCTAATGCTTGCTAGTGAAATCTGAGGGATGGGGAGGGGGGAGGGTCACATAGTAGGTGCTCAGTGAACTTCATATAGATGCATGTGAGAAACCCCAGGGAAAACCTGCTGTGTGCCTTCAAGCAGCTTCTGTTCCCCTCTGGACCTTAAGAACCAGTGTCCCCATGAGGGAGAAACAATATGATCTGCATCAATCCCACTGTTATTTTTAAGATTTCTGTGTGTAGTAGGAGGATGCACCATGGTGCCCTGTGGTCCTGGAACACTGCAATGGCATGGGGGAGGGTGGTTGAGGAGGTTGGGGTGAGTGTGAATGGACATATCTTGAACTCCAAATCTCCTACCATCCTGGCATGCTTCATTAGTTACAGCCTGGCCCAGTAAGAAAAGTCTCAAGAATCTCTGTGGAAGGTGACTTATGTCCCTACAGCTTCCTTCACCTGCTTAAAAGTGTCACCATGCTGTGATTTCTACTCTAAACCTCTGGCTTCCCAGCTGCAGGTAGAGGATCTACCTATCTGCTCATGGTGTATAGTAAGGAAGGATGCTAGGGTGGGGTCAAAGGTCCTGCAGCTCAGGAACCTTCCCATGAAGCCCTGCATCCTCTGGGGCTGTCCGGTAGCCTTGTGTTGAGGATGCTCTTCTGACATTTGAGATGATTGAGCTAAGGTCTGGGATGTGTGCAGCTCCCTCACACCCCATGCCTGCCCTGGGAGCCTTCAGGGCAGCTCCGGGAGCGTGGGAGAGCCAGCTGTGGTGGCTGCTGGCCCTGCCTTGTGAGTGCTGAACTGGTCCACAGGGACTTCTCTCATGGGGGCTGCTCTTCCGGCCCCTCAGCTCACCCCACAAAGCTCTGTTTCCTGCTCTGATGGTGAGGGAGATGTTGGGGGTTACACATAGTCTGGACCTTCTCTCCAAGGCAGGACAGGAGTGTAAACGTGGAGAGCACGTCTGTGCCCACGGTGCAGGGTCACATGGCCTGGCATGACTCGCTTCTGTCGTGACCTCCTGCCTTGGATGTAAGATGAGTGGGTGGAGGAGCCTCCCTCCAGCTGTGATTGTGGACTCCTGTGACAGCAGCCCCTGGGAATGCCCAAGGATCTGTTATCCTTTGTAGCACTTTAACTGCTCTGCCTCGGGCTTATACCAATCCAGTGTGGGTCATGGCATATGAGACAGGCACTTGCATCCTTATTTTAAAGTCCCAAGGCTGGGGCATTCTTCGAGTCACACAGCTAAGAAACAACTGGGTTCATTCGGAACTTTGGGCGGTAGAACTCAGGCCCTTCCTTACCCCTTGAGACTGTGGAGATGAGAACTCCCTCTGAGCTCTAACCGTCATCCACTGTTAGCGGCTTTGCCCTCACTGTTTGGCTGGAGTCCAACTAGCTCCTAGGATCTGGGCCTGGAGTGAATGTGCAGGGTTTGTGCTGTCCACAGTGGGGCTAAGGCCAGCTGCCGCTCCAGTATGATGATGCTACCTGATTCCTACAGAATGCTGGAGAAGCAGTGAGGACAGAGGCACATGGTGCTGGGGAACTCTCAAAGAGAGAAGCCACCCTTCCCAATGCCATTTTTCCAGGCACCATGCTGCCAAGGAGGATAGCAACAATTTCAGCAGTCCAAGGTCTCAGCCCTAATGTGCCTGTGTTCTAGAGCAGGAAAATGAGGTTTGGGCAACTTGGACTCACTCGAGGTCTTGCCACTTGGAACAGAGAGGCTGGAATCTGAACCCAGCTTTAGTCTCTGGGTGCCAAATCTACCCTTAGTTGTGACTGTTTAGACTCATCATCCAGGCCTTCACCTGTGGTACCCTGTGGCACTCTGTGTAGACACACCTGTGTCTCTGCCCCCACCCTACCCCTGCCATCAGTGTGAGGAGAAATAGCTCCTGTATCCACCAAGGGTTAATGGTGGTAGAGCTAAGTGATTCCAGATGGGCGCCTGGGCTGCCCGGAAACGGCAGCCCCAGCTTCCCCTGGGGAGTCTCTGCCACCACTCTTCCCTCTGTGCTGCATCTTTGGCCCTCAGCTGCCCCCTGCCCCAGGGCCTGTCAGCCTCCTTTCCCTATTCAGTGTCCAACCACGAGGGGGTCCTACAGCAGAACATCTGAAGTCCTGTGCAACAGTGACCCCAGCTGAGCAACTGTGGCTCAGATAGGATGGAGACCCATCCATGACTCTGAAAGTCCAGGGCCAGGTGTCCCCACTTCCTTTGGGCACTCCTCCTTGCTTCTGTAAGCTATTCTGGTCACTGCAAGTGGTCTGAGAGTCCAGAGCACAACCAAGTGAAATTCGGGGGGGGGGGTTAGTTCTCCCTATTTCCCCCTCCTCTCTCTTTCCCTCTGTTTTCTGATTTGAGGCTCAAATCCAGGGATCTGGCCATTTCTGGCAGAGCCTTTGGCACAGGAAATCCTGTGTAAGCTTGACCCTGTGACCTTTGACATCATCTATGCTCCCCCATGACCCTGAGCAGACACCAAGCCCTGGGTCAGGCACTCCTAGAGACTGACTACCCTACATGGTCTGGGCGAGTCAGAGGCCTCTTCCACACAGTCCCACCCAGTACTCTGTGGAGCAATCACTGCTGAGATGAGACCAAGAAGTGATGACAAGATAAATAATAGAATCTCAGATGTCCCTGATCTGAGACCTTGGTGGGACTGGAGAAGAGCGTGGGAGGTGGGGGTACAGAGCATAAACGATATGGCCCAAAGAGGGCAGAACTTAGCTGTGCATGATCTGAGACACCCTTCTCCAAACCCTGGAACCCAGCCTCCCCAGGAGCGGGGCAGGTGGCTCTATTCAGGTCTCCAAGTCCTTTTGAAACAATACCCAGTGGATCTTTGAGGCTAGGAGTCTAAGGCCAGAGAGAGAAGTGAATATGGAAGCGAAGCAGCCGGGGCTCTGAAGAAGAGGGGCAGTGAGGTGGACACCATACTTTGCTCAGCGGCTTAGCAGGGTGAGCTAGGAGGAAGGTGGGGGCAGGGTACCTAGCTCTGTCTGTGGTTCCAGACAACTTAGTTCCGTCCTTGCTGTTGCCATGAGATCAGGAAGCTCACTGAATTTGTACCTCAGTTTCCTTGCTTTAAAATAGGCCAAATAATTCCTTTCCTTTTTTCACAGAGGCTTTAAGACGCTAAGAGGGGGTAGGCATGATCATGTAAGGCAATGTGCTGAGTGACCTTGGGCAAGTCATGTTCCCTCTCTGTACCGTTACTTTGTACTTTGTTTCTTCTGGAGAAAATAAGACTGGTGTTATCCTTCATGTCAGGCCACAGACCAGACATCAGAGCCTAATGCCCCAGGCTCTGCCACTGCTGCCTAGAGAGTCCGGTGAGAAATGTAACAGGGAAGAAAAAAAAAGTGTTTGTATCTCCAGGGTAGTCACTCTGGGAAGAGATGAGCATTGTTGTCCTAAGCACTGTCTGTGGTACTAACCAGATCTAGAGAGGAATAACCTGGGGCAAGGAACAAGTGGAGGGGTGCATAAACCAGGCTGTCGTCCATCATCTTGTGGTCTGGCATATCATGATTGTACGGCTGGTCCTATGAGATCCCAATGGCTCCTGAGAAGTTACTGAGGTGAACTCAGCTCCTGTCATGCTTGGATTCCTGGGGTCCTGGGGTGGTCTGCCTGTAAGACTTTCTGTTTCTGGATTCCGAGAACGTGTGTGTGTGTGTGTGTGTGTGTGTGTGTGTGTGTGTGTGTGTGTGTGTGTGTGTGTGTGTTTACAGCGGCTCCCTGCATAGCTAAGATTGGTCTAGTGTCTGTCTGGAATATCACAGGCATGTACCATCCTCATCTGCATAGTGAATCTCATCTTGCAGCAGTGAGTGTTTAGTTGGATGCTGCTTTGCTGACTGACTCATCCGTATGCAGAGATGAATCAGAATCAGAACCAAAGCTTACGATACTAGCAAAGGAGATAGCTCCAGGCCCAGGTGAAGAGTCAGCGGTCTTTAAGGCCGGATGGCCAAGTGCTGCCTTATCTCTCAGCCTCCTTTGGGTCTTCTTCTATTTGTCAGCCACTCCTTTAGTGGGTACCTGCTTGTCTCTCCAACTCAGATGGTCTCTTACCTCAGAGTCCCAGCACTCAGCACACTTCCTCACATGGGACAGATGTTCAGTGGGCTTGTTAACTGAGTGAATGCTGAGTTCACTACATCAGATCATCAGCACTTCCTTTACAGATGGAGAAACTGAGGCACAGAGAACATACACACACATACCCTCCCACCCCAGGTGCCATGGTGAAGGGAGGCTCCGTTTGACAGGCACCAGGCAAATGGAGCAGGCCACTCTAATAAAGTGACTCAGTGGCTGGTGTGGGCAGCGGAATTTCTAAACATCCCCTCACATCCTGAGCAAGCCGGTGAAGGGAGGGGGCAGAGGGAAAAGAAGGAAGAAAAACAAGAAACTTGGGGAAAAGAAAGAGAGAGGGGGGAAAAAAACCCTGAAATTGAAAACAGACACACGCGTCCACCCTCCCTGCTCCACCTCCCCCTCTCTTCCCCCCCGCTTGGCCAATCAGAATCGGCCCTGCAGCCTTTCCCCCAAAGTGTGTGGTGGGGGGGGGGCACGTAAAGCCCACAGTGGTGTGAGCGCTGGGGCTGCCTGTGGCCACAGTCACGGCTGCCCTATCTAGGACTTGGGCTTGCTTTGGGAGTAACTTTGAGAGAGGGAGGAACAGAGCCTGAACGGGCCCAGACCAGTCGTCAGCGTCCTGCCTGCCAGCGAGACCCAGGGCGGCCCCTCCAGGCTGCTCCGCTCCTCCCAAAGGATGCTTTTGGAGTGAGAAGGGGCCGGGCTACTCCCCGACCCAGAGCACCCTCTCCATTCCCCTGACTCTCCCAGGGCTTGCCGCGATCAGGCCAGTCTTTCTAAGTCTGTGTTGGGTCCAGGAAAATAACGGGACACCGCGGAGGACTTCCTGGAAGGGGTGATAACTCACACCAGAAGCCATCTGTAGCCTGGTAAGTTCAGGGAGGAGAAAACCCATCCCATGTCTCCTTGTCGCCCCACCTCCCAGCCTGTGCCTCTTTGTGCAGAAAGAACGAAAAGGAAAAAAAATGTAACAAAATCATATGAGAGGTGGGTAAGTTCTTGATATGAGGGCTGTCCCTCCACCCCGCCCTCTATGGTTAACTACTGCCCCCTCAATTCTGCTGCCTACTCGACCTCTTCAGACACCCCCAGAGCTAGGTGCCAATTGAGCAGGACCTCCAAGGCACAGTAAAGACTGTGGGGGATGGGGAAGGGTAGCAAGGGCAAGGGAGAGGAATCCAGCGGTGGCTAATAGCTTTCGCAGAAGTGAGGACCTCACCATCCTAGCCCTCGTCCCTTGGACCAAGTCTCTTCTGCTTAAGACTTAAGTCTGGCTTCAGACCAGTCAGCTGCCAAGCCGACTTTGGAGATTTGAAATAGATTTGCAAATTTTACGGATTCCTAAGATGTCCTTCCAAATCCCTAGCCACAGGATCTCAAAGTTTTGGATGGAGGGAAGTTTACAAACTGGCCTAGTGGTCATGTGGCTGGGGTGGGGTCTAGTTCCGGGTTGTCAGGTAGGGACTCCTCTGTGTTGTGGCTGGGCTGTTTCCTCTGTCACAGTCTATTTTCCTATGTGTTCTCTCCCTCGGGACTCTATCTTAAAATCTGAACTGAGTCTCATCTTGTCCGGATCTTTCTGGAGTGTCCTCCTGACTGTAGACCCTCTGAATGTTCTATGGGATGCAGGAATGGTTTCCTCCTCTACCTTGATGATGTGATAACCTCCTACCTGTAGCCACAGCCCAGTGGGGCTGAAGTGACTCTGAATTTCCTCCACCTCACTCCCCCAGACAGACTTGGGCCCTCGGTTCCAGCCTGATTTCTTACTTCCAGATGGTTAGATTCCAGGATTTGTGAAAGGAATTTGCACCACCCTGCCTGTGGGCATTCCCCCCCCCCCCCATCTTGCTTGTTTGGAATGCTCTTCCTCATCATTTCTTTTTCCTGGTCCTTCCAACCATACTTCTTCCAAATAGATCCCCCTGGTTCCTTCAGTCTTGAGGTGTTTAACATGCATTTTCTGCTAGCACCCTGACACATGGCCTCTCTGCTGTTATTTGTTTACACACCACATCTCGTTTTTGGAACCAGCTCTGGTTGCTTTGTATCAGTGCCCAGCCCTGGGTTGGCCATGAGAATGTAGTGGCCAGAATTTACTGAAGCCTCCAACAGGTCTTTCTAAAGTGATTGGTCTTCCCCTGTCTCCAGGCCTGCCCTGGAGCCCCAGCGTAGGGGGCATACAATCATGGTGACACTGTCACAGGTGAGCCTGGTGCACACGCCATTTTGTATTCCTTACCACAAGGCTCCAGAGTCAGTTTTGTTATCTTTGTCTGCAGACAGGAAACCAAGGCTAAGTAACTCCAGACTCACACATCAGAGCTAGTGTTTAGGCTGAAGTGGAAGCAAACCCAAAGGCTGTACCCCATCCGTCCTGGCAGTGCATCATCAGGGCATTCTTATACACTCCACTGGCCGTGCTTCCTCGGCCTTCCATCATCCCTCACAGAAAGTGTAGCATCAGGCCTAGATGCTTCAAGATCCCCTATCTCTGGTGCTGAGCAAGGAGAGTGGCTGTGGGAAAAAAAGCTGGACTTGTAATTGCTAACAGATGTAGAGAGGTAGTGGAAAGAAAGCCCAGGGGATCGAAAATCAGAAGTCTGCTCTTGTATAAGCACCCTTGTGATTAGCCTGGTACCCATGGGCTGCTCCATTCCTAGAGGTTGTGAGCCCTCTGATCAACACCTGTGTTAACTTTGTTTTGAAACAGGGTCTCTCTCTGAAGTCCTCACTCTGACTGTTCTGAAATGCTCATTCTGTGGACCAGGCTGGCTTTGAACTCGCAGAGATCCACTTGCCTCTGCCTCCTCAAATGCTGTGACCAAAGGTGTGTGTTACCACGCCCGGCCAGGTGTTGACTTTTGATTCTGCTGTTGTCTGAATGTGTGGTCCTGGCCAGCGCTTTGGCTCTCTGGGTCTCAGTATTCTCTGTGAACAGTGTGACAGTTTGTGGGCTTGCCAAGGTACAAGGTGTGAGCCTGAGTACTGTCACCTGTGGGGTGGATCTATGACCACAGCTGAGAGCAGTCCATGCCCCTGCTCTGTGCATGAGCATCCAGATAGGAAAATGATCTACAGCCCCAAAGACCTTTGAACATGGAAGAGACCTAGACATCTTGTACCTCTTTGTTCAGACTTAGTATACAGGCTGGTTCTGAGACTAGATGCCCTCAAGCTATAAAAGGAAACCTGGCTTTTGTTCTGGACCAGGCTTCATAGTGTGAAGAGGAGGGGAGGGGAGAGAGAAGAGGGGGAGAGATCAGACATTCCAGAAAGGCCCTTCTATTTCTTCCAGATGATTCTAGATCCTGAGCAATAGGTCCTTGGAATGGGACTTTTTCCATAGTCAACTTGCTCTGGAAGCAGGGTCCCTCCCAAGGTCCCTCTGTGGCATCTCAACTAGAGTGGGCAGAACCAACTCCTGAATAGTTGTTCTATGTGTTTGAACCATGTTTCTGTCTTGAAGAAACCTTGAAACTCTCTCTTTGGTCCTCAAGTGCTTGGCACTCAGAAGGCTCATATATATTTGCTAGGTTAACTAAATCTTGCAATCTTGAGGAATAGACTCAAATTCTTCCCATTTTACAGATGAAAAAGTTCCTGAAGAGGCAAAATCAGTGGCTCAGCGTCTCATAGTTAGGAATTACCTCTAATCTGGGATTAGCATTCAGGTTTTTCTGATTTCTGAGCCTTGTAAGATGAGGTTGGGTGGAGCCTGGGACCCAGTATAAACTCCAAGGACTTGCCTCATCTATCCTCAGCATTCCAGAGGGGAGCCTCTAGTCTCAGAATGCCATGTGACCATGGGCCTCAGTTCTCCCTCAGCTGAACAAAGAGATTGACCCTGATGATCGCTAAGCTCCCTGCCACCACAGAACAATCCCAGGATTCCAAGCCCTGCCAGACCAGATTGGCAGCCGCACAGGCCCTGCTGTGTACTCAAGGATCATGCATATTTAACTTTACAATGAAAGGGGTTTTTTCTTACCCTTTCTCTACACACTGCAGAAAGAGGTCTGGATCAATGGCTGCTAATGGAAAACCTTAACCTACAATAAGAGGAGAACATTCTAACCAGGAGAGGGCCCTTTAATGTACTCAGTTTCCCGTTCCAGGGAATGTTTTACAGTCTACAGGCCTATTTTCCTAAGAGCAAGTGGAGCTGGGATGTAGGGTGCAAGAGCTCTGCAGGAAAGACTGTATGTCGTCTCCAGGGCTGAGCTTCGGTTGGAAGAGGAAATAGAGGGACATTAGCAAGAATGGCAGGAACGGACACCCATGGCACAGATGTAGAATTGCTACTTTTTGCGCAGAAACTCACCTGGTACCTTCCCCCCACCATGTCTTGGGGTCCAGAGACTCAGAAAACAGTTTCCTGAACCCCCAGACTTGACCCCAGGGCTCTTCTACTTCCAAGCACTTTCTTGGGGCCTCAGATAAAGCTCAGCCTGATGCAGGTGGGTAAAAATCAAAGAATGTCTGTGTACGGCTTTAATCACATTAATACCCTCACTCCTGCTTCAGAGTGTGCCTGTTTGATGTCTTCATGCTTGATGCTTTCATCTGCTGGAGGTTCCATCTCCTCCATTCTGTGATAGACAGCACTGTCCCTGGGGAAGGTCAGAGGCTCAAGAGTTGCTTGAATGTCAGAGATGAAAAGGATTTCGAGGCTCATTTGGTTTGATTTCCCCATGGTACAGGAGTGGACCTGAGGAAAGGTCGTATCTCAAGCTATGAGATCACAGTGATGCATGGGTCTATATCACCACCCCAAAGATAGAGGGGTCCCAGTTCTACCTGCTGTCTATGGACCAGCCTCCTTCTCTCTCTCTCTGGGGTAAGACTATAGGGCAAATCTTTGCAGAAGAGGAACAAAGCCCAACCCCACCCCAAACCTCCCTTCTCTCCAGGGTCTCAGGGATTCCCAGGTTGACTTTAAACTGGCTTTATAGCCAAGGATGACTTTGAACTTCTGATCCTCCTGCCTCTGCCCCCTGAGTACTAGGATTATAAGCATGTCTCACCATGCCCAGTTTTATGCAGTTCTGGGGACCAAGATTTCTTATAGAACAGGTGCTCTGCTCAGTCAGGCACAGCCCAGAGAGCCTGCTTGATGAGGGATGGGAACCCTGTGGTGTGGTTTTCTGGACTATAACGTTTCCTGTCTCTTCACTTCTCCATTGTGACCATATTTTTTTTTTCTTCTATGAGAAGAGGAGGAGGAAGGGAAATATCAGAGGCTCCAGAGGTCCTTCCTGCTCTGCTTTTAGCACTGAATACCCCTTCCATATGTCATGGCTTCAGTCTCCTCCTACCCTTCTAGACAATGCCCTATGTAACCCAGGCTTGCCTTGAACTTGATATGTAGCTGAAGTTAACAGTGAACTTCTGACCTCCCTGCCTCCACCTCCTGTGTGGTGGAGGCTCAGGCATGCACCACCATGGCCAAGTTATGTGGTACTAGAGAGCAAACTCAAGAGTTTCTTACATGCTAAGCAAGCACTCTACCAACTGACCTATATCCCTGGCCCTCCCACCAGGCTTATTATGGCTGTTGGTCACATTTTGTTGGGAACCTTGTTACTTTCCTTTTCTGGAAAGTGGGTCCCCAAGAACTATAATACCACCAGCTCTTATTCTCCTAAACACAAATGGTACAGAGATGGCAGAGAAGTCCAAAGTACTCCAGAGGGTCAAGAACTGGTTTTGCAAACTTGCCATAGATACCCTGACTTCTCTCAACCAGTAACATTGCCTTGAAGGTAAACACTATAGGCTATTCTTAGCCTACCTGCCTTAGTGTCTTTGTCAATACCCAGCCTGGTCTGTCTACTGAATTATCTATTTATATATATATATTAGTGGTAAATAGGTAAATTAATGAATGTCAAGATGGATGAATGGATAAATGTATTGATGGACAGATGGCCTCCTCTTTATTCTAGGACATAAGGGAAACTTTATAAGCATTTAACCTCATGAATATCCTGTTCTGAGAAGGACCCACACTTAGTGTAATGCCCGTAAAGCAGTCCCTGGTCTCAATCTGTAAACTGGAATCTCTGACTCCACTGTCCTTATGCCAGGACATACCTGCTCATGTCACTCTCCTACATGCCCCACCCCCCACCCCCACTTACCATGATGACATTATCAGTAGCTAGCCATTCACCATCACTATTAAATCCCTGGAAGTCAAAATATCGATATCCCCGAGACAAAGCTCAAACCCTCACCCAGTGCCCCAAACCTTTCCCAAAGGCTTGCTCTCTTTCCCTGCATGTCACCTGTCACTTTGCTGACAGCCTCAGCCCTAGTCTAATAGACCCATCACTGCCCTTTCCTGCAGATGCCTTTCCACTTCCCAAATGTAGCTCATACAAAAGCTCTGTGGAGTGCCCTGCCCTGGCACCATCTGTCCCAGAGCCTGTTTACTGATTGGGAGAGTATGCCACGGACTCTTCATCATCTTGGACTATCATAGCAACAGCAGAAGGTGCTCATGCCACTCTTCAGGAAACACACGCAGACATACTAAGCACAGGGTGGCCACACAGCTTCCAGATGGGAGGAGCGGGATTTGGATATGGATTAAATGGCTTTGAGATAGAAAATCTCTCCTAGCCTGCCCAAGCTCTCATGCCATTTCCCTCTCCTGGTTGACATCAGGGACAGCTCACTCGCTTTAAGACACCATAAATCTGTTCTGCTCTCACCAGCTGCCTGTCCTATCACCTCCACCAAGAGGGAAGAGTCACCTTGTCTGCCTGATCTAGTCCCTGACCTAGAGAGCTGTGTCACTAGGGGCCAGCTGAGGGAAAGGCCTGAGGAATGAAGAAGCTCACTCCACATAGCCATTCTATCCTATGCTGTGTAAGCATCAAAGGGTCATCTACTTTAGACTCCATCCTATACTGGGAATTTGGGGAGATCCAACATAATAGTTGTGCTCCCTGAATTGTGGAAGGCCAAATTTGAGAGACAGAGAAGATTTAGCTGATAGCCATGGACTGGGAGACATCCATCAGATATAACTTATTCCTAGGCTGGCCGCTCGGTAGCTGAATGAACTTCTCACTGAGCCTCAGTGTAGCACAGTGGGGAGGTCCCACTGCCAATTTCATACTAGTGGCAGCTCCCATTTCCCAAGTAGCCCTCCTAGGGGGCTTCCTGTGCTGTGTTCTGTTACCTGCATTGTCTCCCTGAACAACATAGTTTACCACAGGTCAGCTATGCACTCTAGGCTGTTGATAGAGAGGGAAGAAGAAGGTGGTCTCTGACTTCCTATGGGGGTACCAGGCCCTCCTCCAAGCATCTCCTTGTGTGAACTTCATCCACAGCCCCAATGACTCAACACACAGGCCTGATATATAGCCTGGGGGACAAGACATGAAACAGTCAGAGGGAGAGCCAGAGGGTGAAGCCTGCAGGAAGGGATAGGGAAGAGATGCCGAGAAGTACAGAGGTGAAGGAAACGTAGACACTTTTCCTCTTAATTCGGCTGCCCAGGAGGGCTCTGAGGGGAATCTCAATAGTTTATAATTGGCACAGATCAGTAGCAGGGGTTTCTCCTTAACCAGCTGCTCTTGCCTCATCTGTGGGCTACAGGCTGGTGGGGGTAGGCGGCGTGCTAGTGGGTCGGTAGGAATGGGAACCCAAGGCCTGCCTGCCCCCTGCCCACTTGGCTCCGAGAACACATTCTCCCTGAGGCCCCCAGCCCACGGCTGGTCCCGATGGTAGCAGCCAGGGAAACAGAAGGTTTGCTTGTTTGGGCCTGCTGAACCCCTCCCAGCCCCAGCCTGGGACCCCTCTCAGGGGCTCCTTTAGCTGCCAGGGCCTGGTGCTCTTAGTTGCCATGGCACCAGCCTGAGATGAGGCTCTAGAGAGTGGGGGGCAGGGAGGGCAGCCTGGGGAAGTGAAGACTGGAACTCTGTAGCTTCCCAGGCTCTGGTGCTCTGTGACTATGCTAGGGGTACTGGGTGCATAGAGGCAGGCCCACAGGCCTGAGACAGAGCTGGCAACATATTGCACCAGACTGCCTTGATGTTATGTCTCAGAGGACTTAGTGACAAGATAAAACTAGAGTTTTTCTCTGCAAGAATCACTCTCTGACTTTTAGACAGAGTTCTTTCTATTCTATAGTCTTGGCCAGCCTAGAACTTGCAATAAAGATCTCCCTACCTCTGCCTCCTGAGTGATGGGGTTAAAGGCGTATGCCAGCCACCAAGCTGGAGCTAGAGATCCCTCTCCTGGGTTCTACCGTGAAGTCTCAAAAGGGATCTGACTTTTGTCTCTACTTTGTCTTTCAAATTGCTGGGTGAACATGAGGGTACAGGTTTGCTGCATGTTGCTCTCAGTGAAGACGGGCAGGGCAGTGACCTTGGCGGATGCTCTGGTGCCCCCCCCCCCCCAAGAGCTTCAGGTAGGATCAGTTTCTTGTGGACAGAGTTGCTTTAAGTTGGGGGATCAGCTGTCTTTCTCAGTGGTTAAGAAAAAAAGTTTTGGACCCAAACCAACTTGAGTTTACATACTATCCAAGCTCCTCTGATTATTGGCTATGTGACTTTAGACAAGTCACCAGACCTCCATGAGACTCAGTGCTCTTCTCTGTGAAATGGGTATAATGAGCACATCCTTTGCCCTCACACAATGGTTATGTGGATAAAACAAAATTCCTGGATCACTTCACTGAGCAGAATGTTTGGCTCCAAATTAGTTGGGGCTTTTATTTGTTTTCAGATTAGAAGAAAGGTATTGCTCAGTGGATATGGGAAAGCTAGTAGACAGACGTAGGACCAACTAAGAGGCAGGGGACATCGTGAGATGGGCTGTGCTTAGTATAATAAAACCACCGTGGTAGTCTGGCCTCTGAGGATCCTGAGCTGCTGGATATAAATGATAAGATTCCTGTCACAGGCTGTGAGCAATTGCAGTGAAAGTGGGGAATAGGGCCCATGCGTGGCCCTTACTGGTCCTAAGTCTGTAGCATCTGTGATTATCAACTTCAGTTTGGCCTAGTTCAAAAGACAGTGTGGAGAAGTTCAGAAGTAGGGATGAACAGGCAGCAGCCTTGTGACTAGTGTGTGGCTGGTGCTGCCCAGGCTCACTCACACTGTCCTTTCTGTAGGCCTGGAGCTGTTGATCCTGCAGAAAGGGTGGGTGGGTGGGAGTTGGGCCTATGTGCTGATGGGGCTTGGGACAGTCGGCCAAGGGTTTTGCGCTGCAGCCACAGCTGGCCAAATGATGTGTGTCCCTTTTATACTTGTCTCATCTGTGAGACAGGAAGGCAGCAGTACATGGTGGACTGGGCCGAGAACCTGATGAGATATTCTCAGGAGCAGCCTGGTCCTGGTGGCAGATGAGGTGTTAGAAGGCCCTCCGTGGCTGTGGAAAGCGTGCTGAGCACAAGGGAAATGGCCTAAGACAGTGTTGCTGCTATCCTGGAATTCTCCAAGACCATCTAAGTCCTCATTTCTTCTGAAATAACTGACAAGGGCCTATGAGATCCTGAAGCCAGATGCCCCAGGGCATCTACAGAGCCAGGTTATAAGGCCTGGAATGAAGCAATGGGGTCTGAGCCCGAGGCCAGCAAGGCGCCTGAGGCAGGGGGCAGGAAGTGCTTGCTCTGCAGGCGCCTGGGCTGTGGGCAGAGGGAAGGCTGGGCCTCCCATCCTCCTCTGTGACCTCCTTCCCAGGCTTGTTCCCTCCCCAGGGCCCCTGGTGCTGTCAGGCACACACTGAGCACTTTCCCACAGGCTGTTCCACTACCACCCAACCCCCTACACACACATTCTCTGGGGGTGGAAGGGGGATGCTGTTGCGGGGGTGGGGGCTGGGGGGGATCTATTCGTTCTTTATCTACCTGGCTCACTTCCAGACAGATGTTTCATTTTATTTTGGACTTCCAGAAAATAGGCCATTTCTTTTCCATTGTATCCCTGGGGAGGCCTCCTGGGGAGAGGAACACGGAATGAGTGTGGGACCCTAGGGAGCTGCATGGACAGTGACCTTCCTCCCTCAGCAGTGAGGAGCAATGGTCTAAGTGTGAGTCATGGTTCCTACATCCGTGGCTCAGGAGTTGCCTTTACCTGAGTGCTACAGAGAGCCATGGGCAGGTCAGGGCAATGACAGGGCAGATGGGTACTGCAGGCAGAGGATTGAGAACCAGTGAGTGAGAAAGGAAAACTGAGGAGTCATAAGGAGGCAGAACAGCCAGAGGCTGTCCGAATGGCTGGTTCACCATCCTTAGTTCTCAGTGATTCTCTAGGATTCCTGGGGAGAGTCACCATAGAATGGTAACATGCTAAGACTTCTCTGATAAAATGTGCCATAGGGTCGAAGAAGGGCGGGGTGAGTTCTCTCTTTTGCCAGGTTTCAGATCCTTCTCTAACTGCCAAGATGGGGCTTCCTGACTGGTACTATAAGACCACACCCACATCAGCTGGCTTCTGGGAAGGCTAGAAAGGCCCAAACTCTGTCAGGTCCAGACTGGGCTGTTGTCACTTGCTCACTGTCCAGTTGCTAGCCAAGGATTCTGTCCCTGGCTGCAGATTCTTCTTGCCCCCGCACACTCCCAGCCTAGAGCTGGCTGCCTCTTTTGAGCTGAGTCATGGCATCCCAGTCGGGGTTGGGGAGACTCACTCCACCCCCACCCCTTAATCCAGCATTCCAAGTCCACAGGGCAAGGGTCCCAAGAGCCAGAACACCAGCCTGGAAAGTTCTTCCTCTCTCTTGTACTAAGGCTCAGAGAGAAAATAATAACCAAGGTAGTTTCCTTCCATCCTGTAGTTTATCTAGGCGCTATGAAGGGCCCCTGATTTGTAAGACAATTTTGTGTCACATCTCTGAGTCTGTCATGGTCTCCTCCTGTCTGGGACAGGTTAAGAAAAATGATGGTTGTGTGGAGAGGCAGAGCTATGCGTAACTAGACTCCAGCCGGTGAGCAGATGCTGGAATGGGACCCCAGGCAGGTGAGCACATAACCCGCTAGAATCTATCTATCGTGTTGAGACCCGGGAAATGGAATTCTCATCTCCCTGTCCCATGCCTTAGTTTTGCCATCTGTACAGTGAGCCTCAGGAAGGGATCAGATGGATGTTTCCTGGCTGCAGGGCATTGACACTGCATGATTCTGACCTTGTGACCCCAGGACTGGGCCTCCTGCTTGGGTATCTTGTTTATTCAGAACTTGGTGGGACTGAAGCGGGTGACACCAAGCACACCAAGTGCCCCCTTTGACCCACAGCTGGCTCTCTTCCCTCCCATAGCGTTGCCTACCTGCCTGGCCTGTCCTCTGCCTTCACTCAATGCCGCAAAACCTTCCACATTTGAAAGCAGCTCGGTGGCAGCTCTGAAGCCCGTGAATAGTCTTATTCTTAGAAGGGTTTTATTTTTCTATTATTTGCACACTTGCCCTCCATCATTCATCTCTGACACATGCCCCTTGGGCCCCTCCAACATGCAGTCACCAAGGCCCGTTGAGGCTCAGTTCTATTAATCTCAAAGCCATCGCCACTGCCCTCTGCCCAGCCCTCAGGGGGCGGCAGACAGTGGAGACACGTGCTGCCTCATTTGGGTCTCTCCTCTTGTCTGATCTGCGTTCCTTGGCAATTTACTAAAGCATTCTTCACCTCAGTTTTCTTAGCCATAAAAATGGGAATAATTCTCCGCCCCAGAGCTGTCAGTGGATGAAGCGAGACAATGCATACCAAGTACCACACAGCAAACGAGGCTTTTAGCTCCTTTTGCTATGCGTGTGACAGATACATGTGCAGAGGGTGACTGTGGCTCTGTATACACATATTCTGTATATGTCCTGTGGGCGGGGGGGGGGGTGTGTTACACAGTGTCTGCTAAACAGGAGTGCATCTCTGATGGTCACATGGTCATCTTTGCAGTGTGCACGTGCACTGGGCACTGAGGGAGCTGTGTGCACGTGTGTGTCTTGTGTGGGCATGCACATGGTTCGTGCCTGCCTGAGGGCTGGGCACACACCCGAATAGCAACACATGTGTGTGTTGTAGAAGAGTGTGTGAGAGAGAGCGTAGGCAGCATCTGGGCTGTGTGCATGTGTTCACTGTGTGCAGGCCTCCCTCTGGCAGCGATGCAGCCCCCCCCCCCCAGACTGCTTGTGTCGTGGGAGCCTCGGGACCCCGAGGGAGGAAAGCTGATGCTGGCGGATGTGGCCAAGATGGGCTGGATTTATTTAGATTAAGTTGGTGGGAAAGGAGTGGGGGAATCGTATGTGCTTGTGAGCAGGAAGGCTGAGGCTCTGAGGATGACTCCCAAGCATGCTTGCTCCCTTGGTCTTGGGGCCTCACTCTGATTCCCTAAGGGATATGTCAGATCTGTTACGAGAAGCCAAGCCAACCCGCCCCTCTGGGCCTGGCTCATACAGGGCTGATGCTGAGGGCTTTCTGACTGAAGCAAGGAATGGAATTTGGGAAATTTCTCTACTATAGGGGAACTCACTGGGCAGGATATCATGGCAGATACGGGGTGCCTGCCTCTTGATGTGATTGGTGCCCATGCTGACCTAGGTAACTCTCTCCCGGAGCACAGGAAATTGTCAGAGGCATGCCATCGGGCCAAGGGAGCTAGCTACCTGCTCTTTCCTAGGATTCCTCAGAACACAGCAGCTTCCAGAAGCACAAATGCTCCATAAGGTGCTGAATGGAAAAACCACGATTGTCCAGAGCTACTGAGGTAGCCAGGGGGTAATGCTAGGTGCCTGAACCTCACTTCTGATGAGTCCCCGATCTGTAGCTTGCTGTCTGTGCCGCTCTAGAAATACCCCAGGTTCATTTGGTGGGAAGTCACCTGATAAGACCATCTAACTCCAAATTGTACAGAGGAGGAACCTGAGGCCATGTAGACAATGTGTCTGAATCTACACTCCCTATCAGTGGGATGACTGGATTCTCAGGATTCCCAGGTACTGTGGCCTCAAGCATGTCATCTGCATTCCTGACCAGCCATTACTTCCTCAGGTCACTCCATTAAGAATATTGGTGGTTGGAACCTTCTGAGTAGTTAAAAAGGTAGAACTTTTGAGTAGTGATAGAGCTTTAAGATGACCATCCCAGAGTCAGGCCGTGGTGGCACATACCTTTGATCCTAGCACTCCGAGAGGCAGAAATAGGTGGATCTCTGTGAGTTCAAGGCCAGCCTGGTCTACAGAGTGAGTTCCGGGACAGCCAGGGCTAACCCTGTCTCACCCACCCCTCCCCACCCCAAAAGAAGATGACGATCACAACCTCTCTGTGAAGAGATATGCAAATGAGTGCCAGAGCAGGCAGGAGATCCAATCATTGTCACAGTGGGTTCAAGGATCTGGTGAGGGGTGCTTGTTTCAAGAGAGAATTAAGCCAGTCCAATGCTGGCATTGACTTGTAGACTCTCTTGAAGCTCAGCTGCCTAGTGTGTCCACCCCACGACTGGAACCCACTTTGTGTCTATGTGATCTAGTCATGATTTTGGACTTCTCTGGTACTCTACTTCCCATTTGAGAAGGCTCCTTCCCAGCTTAGTCTTTCTTTTAAGACGCCCTCCCCAGAGCCCCCCACCCCCACCTTATTCCCTGCGGGAGAGGGCTGGAGCAATAAAAGGTATTAAGATTGGGGACTACATGACCGTGAGTTTCCAGCCTACATGGTCAGCACGGCCTACCAGAGCCAGGCCAGCCTCCTTGCAGTGACCTCTCATCTCCTGGCCAGCAGGCCAAATTCCTCCTTTAGAATAATAAACAGTGTGGCCAGCCGGGGAGGCTGGGAGAGGAGGGGAAAGGGCTAGGATGAGCCCCTCCCCCAGCCTGGGCTGCTAATGATTTTCTTTGGCCCACATCTCTGGCAGGAAGTGGGGAGCCAGAGAGGTACCCACCAAGGGGGGAAGATGGGCTTCTGTAGGGCCCGTTGGCTCCATCTGGGTACCCAATGCTGTCTGTGCCTGGTGTCCAGCTGGAGAGGCTAGTACTGGAGGGATGTGAGAAGGACCGAGAAGGAGACATCAGGAAGGTTTTGAGCACTAATAATTCCGAGAGAGGCCCTCAGGCAGGCTGTCTGAAGGTAGGGTAAAGGAAGAGAGGCTGTCAACAGAGCAAGTTTGTGTAGATTGCTTCTTAAGACATTGACCAGGGCTGGGATGGGCCTTGCCTGTGTCTCATGCACCGTGTGTCTCATCTGTCATGAGCCGGTGGTACATTTATCAGTTCCTTGCTGGCTAGAAGCTCTGTCTATAGGCATGGCCCTGTATAGAAATGACAATGGCATTCATGAGACCGACTCCACAGCCCTGGGAGGAAATTAGTGGAAACCAACTGGGCCAGAATGGGAGCTCCACAATCTCAGGATGCTCCTTGTTGCCTATCACATGACTGCCTCCTGTGTTTCCCCATCTGTGACTCTGACCATACCTGGCTATTGGTGATCGTTTGGAATCTGAGAATGGCTGGTGAAGTGAAGGACAAAGATTCACCGGTTACCATGTGTCTGTCCAAGACCCTGTTTCTCAAATCTCTCTGTCTTCCTCTGCTCCCACCATTGAGCTCTGTTCCCCTCTCAAACAGGCTCTATCAGGAACTCTACTTCCTAATGTACGAATGTCTGCTCCTCAGAGCCTCAGTTTCCCCACATGGACGTTGAAAGTTTGGTCTCCAAGGACCTTCAAAGCCTGATAAATTAGATGGTGCCCAGAACCTGAGCCTCCTGTGCAGGCTCTGTGCTGAGTAGGGGGGCCAGCCCACTCCCACATTCCTTAGTCCTGACCTCCTCCCCCTCCCCACTTCCCTTCCCACAGACCGCCCACTTCCTGTTGTGCTTGTGGAGAGAGCTTCAGGAATTCTCCAGGCTCTGGCTCACCCCCTCCTACTCCACCAGGCCTTTCATCACACTTTCCCAAATATTTGTCCTGGCAGATAAGTGTGTGGTATTGGAACTGTCACCAGGAGGACAGGCTGTCAGAGCTGGCAGTCCCCTAACCCAATTTCCCTACCTCCAGGGTAACATATAGGGAAACTAAGGCCCATAGGCATAGGACTCAGCCAAGGCCACATGAGAGTTGGAAACAGAAGGGAGAGGGATTGGGTGGGGTACTGGGTATATTCCCAGCCTTGAGACATGATGTTGTGTAAGGCCCCCTCCCTTTTGCTTGTTTTAGCAAATTTCTTTTACCCAAGAAGTAGTGCTAGCAACAGCACGTTGCAAGGACAGTAAAGACACCAGCATCTCTGCAAAACTTAATAATAAAAGCTTTCACAGTGTCAGCAGGACAGAGGGGGAAGAAAGGTAAGAGTTACATGGCTATGTGAGCTGGCCCCAGTCAAGGACCCGGGAAAGTTCCAGAGAAAGATAGAAGACAGAGTTCCCAGAAAGATAAACAGCAGGCCAGGTGGTGGCCTGGCCCTCACCCCCTCAACAGAATAGCTTCGTTCAAACCAGCCAATAGAAACCTTGTAACTATGCTTCTGCTTCTGTATGCACCTTTTGCCTCCCCTAACCCTATAAAAAGGCCCTGAACAAAGGGCTAGGCGCACAAGTCTTCTCGAGAGACTTGTTTGCCCACAGATATCTGTGTTATTCAATAAACCTCGTGCTGTTTGCATCTGATCTGTGACTCGGTCCTTCTTGGGTCCCAGGGGGTCTCTTCCTGAGGAAAGGTCCGTTTCGGGGGTCCCCCACCCCCGGGGGTCTTTCAGTTGGATACCAAAGCAGAGCTTGGGGCCTGGTCTAAGGTGGGCCTGGCACTGCCTTTAACCTTCCCTGGGCCCTGAACTCTGTCTTATTTTACAGGGCACCATGGGGCTTCCAGATGTGATGCCAGCTTTAGTCCTCAAAGGTAAGTAGGCTGGTGACAAGGATGAGAGCCCCAGGGATGCCCTAGTTAGCTGCCAGTGGTGATGCTTGGTAGTACTAAAGCTTGAGAATCCAGACACTCCATAGTATGCTTGGACCTCAGTATCCCTATATCTGAAAATGGAGGACCTATTAGGTTTTTTTTTTCTCTTTTTTCAGATCCCTCCTTGTCCAGAACGACCAGTTCAAGTTCCTTATTTATTCCTCTGTACCCACAGCACTGTCTAAGACACTCCAGTTTTCCATCCCTCTTCAGCCCAGTGCCTCAAGCTCTCCAAGGCCTGGGCCAGTGCCCAGGCAACCAGGGATGAGCTAGTGGCCTGCCTTACTGACCGGGGTGTGATAACCCTGCTGAATGGCTACATCTGTCCTAAATTTCATAACCAGGGAACATGAGAGTGTGGCTTTAAAATCCTCCCTGTGAACACCTTAGAGTGGTGACCTTAGCAGCTTTTCCCTATCCTCCCCCAGGGGATGTCATGGGGGATGATACTAATCATCTGACATACATATCTTAACCCCTACTCCCACTCCCACCCTGTCCTTAGAGCCCCAGGATCTCTCACTGAGCAGCTCCAGAGAAGAGGCCTAGGGAGTGACCTAAAAAGCAATGCAGGAACTGGAGGCCTGGGGATTGCTTCCACAGGATTTCCTACCCTTTCCTCCTGCTTGCTGCCTACACACAGCATAGCTGAAGGGTTTAGAGGCCTGAGTCAAATAGGCAGAGACCTAGGATAGGAGCCCTTGAGGGCCTGACAGTGGTCAAATCTCCTGTATTGAATGGGAAGACTATGTTCTTGAAGGACTTGGGAGCTATGCAGATAAGGCTCCAGGATAGCTCTTGGGGAGGGGCTGGGTTCTCTCTGCCCTGACATGTGACCCTTCTTGCCCCAAAGGCCAGCTGTTGTTGTCTCTACTGTTGCTGATGGGACCACAGATCTGCCAAGGCCTAGTCATCATGCCCCCTGGGCCAGAGTTCATCCTCAACATGTCCAGCACCTTTGTTCTGACCTGCTCGGGTTCAGCTCCAGTGGTATGGGAACAGATGTCCCAGGTGTCCCGGCAAGAAGCGTCCATGAATCAGGATGGCACCTTCTCCAGTGTGTTGACATTGACTAATGTCACTGGAGGAGACACTGGAGAATACTTTTGTGCCTACAACAACTCCCTAGGGCCAGAGCTCAGTGAGCGGAAGCGCATCTATATCTTCGTGCCAGGTAAGGGCAATAAATAGCCTGTGTGCCTACCTCCTCACTCTTATCTCCCAGCACATAGTACAAAAGGAATCTTGAAGATACCTCATGGACACCATAGGATGCAGCCGTGTGACACAGGCAAAGAGCAGCATCCAGCCTGGCTCAGTCTAGAGCATGAAGGTTCTACTCATTGTCTGTTCTCTCCTGGCCATTTCCCACTCTTGCCTCCCCTAGAATTCTGCATTCTCAGCTGGTCTCAACCTGTTCCTTTTGGCCCCCATATTTCTGAGCTCCAGATGCAGCTACTCTTTATAGCCTATGATTTCACCCCTTCACTCCAGCTCTAGTACTGTCAGGATCAAATGAAGAGCACGAAACATCCTCTGAGGACATCTTCCCTAGTTCTGCTGTGCAACTCTTGAAGACCTAAGACCATGACAATGAACAGAGTTGATCAGCACATAGTTCTGGAAGCAGGTCCCAGCATCTAGCATAGGCCCCTCAAGATTGGGCCAGCATCTGGCAAGGACTTTTTCTTTCTTTTTCCTTCCTCTTTCTCTTCCTCCCCCACCCTGGAGGAGGATCTGCTATGTAGCCCTTGCTGGCCTGAAACTCCCTATGAAATCCAGGTTGGCCTCAAACTCATAATGAAATCTCCCTGCCTCTGCCTCCTCGGTGCTGGGATCAAAGGTGTGAGTGTACCATCACACTTAACATCTTTTCCTTTGCTTTTGAGGCAATGTCTACTTGTTCCTTATATGGCCGAAGATGACCTTGAACCTCTGATTCTCCTTCCTCTACTACCTGAGTTCTGGATTCCATGCATGCACTGACACCTCTTTTATGTGTGCTAGGAAGGAATCTGCCTTGTGCTCCTAACCCCAGAGACATTTCTCTAGTTCTTCTTACTGTTTTATCCCTGTTTTGGTTTTGAGATAGAATCCCACTAGGTTGCCAGGGCTGGCCTTGAATTCACTCTGTAGCTCCAGCAGACCTCAAATCTTAGTCTTTTCTAGTTGGCTTCATAAGTAGCTAGGATAACGGGCCTTCACCACCCAGCCCAGCTGGCAATTATTTAAAAATCCTACCTGTAAATACTGTTTCAGTGGCAATTATTTTCAATGCAGTTTGAAGGGGACCTGCATCAGCACTATAGAAGTATTCTCATTTTGCATCACGGTAACTGAGGGCCAGCAATTATCAGACGGCTATTCAACACCACGACCAAAAGCAATTCAGGAAGAGTTCAGGCCAGAAACCTGGAGGCAGGGACTGAACCATGGAGGAATGCTTACTAGCTCACTCCTTCTGGCTTTCTCAGCCAGCTTTCGTATACACAAAGACCCCAGGAGGGGCACACCACTCACAGTGGGCTGGACCTTCCCACATCAGTCCTTGCTCGAGAAAATGCCCCACAGACAATCTGATGGAGGCATACTCTCAGGTGAGGGTCCTTCTTCCCAGATGACTCTAGCTTATGTCAGGTTGCCAAAAAACAAGCAAACAAACAAAAACAACCCCCCCCCAAAACAAAACAAAAACACCCTAGCCAGGACATTCATTCCTTGGCTCTACTGACAGATCCCACCATGGGCTTCCTCCCTATGGACTCCGAGGATCTATTCATTTTTGTCACGGATATAACTGAGACAACAATTCCATGCCGAGTGACAGACCCCCAACTGGAGGTGACACTGCATGAGAAGAAAGTGGATATCCCCCTAAACGTCCCCTATGACCACCAGCGCGGTTTCCTCGGTACTTTTGAGGACAAGACTTACATCTGCAAAACCACCATTGAGGGCAGAGAAGTGGACTCGGATACCTTTTATGTCTACAGCCTCCAAGGTGAGCTCCCCTCTCTGGCCCTCTGGAGGAACAGCCCCCCAGTTTACTGAGTGCACAGCTCCATAGCTCATTGGATTTTCCCGTTTTGGGAAGGAGCTAATTAGTGTTCTCTCCCTTAGAGAAAGGATGGAGTTGGTCCATAGTCATAGTTCAGTAAGGGCTGGTCTCGGCTTCATAAGGTACAAAAGCACAAGCTTGAAGCCGGCTGGGTTTGGATCCCAGGTTGACAACTTCCTGTTTGGACCACTTTGCACAAGACCTGTGGTCCTCGTAAGCCTGATTCCCTCTTCTCCCATAAGATAAAGGTGGTGATGATTGCCTTCCTCACAGATTTTGGGGAAGGTAAAATAAAGAAGTTAAGATGCCTAACATGTAATAAGGGCTTGGTATATGACTAGGCACTTAGATTCCTAGAGGATCATGGCTTCTGGATGGCTATCCCATTGTTAGGGTCATAAAGAGAGGGATTTTGTTTGTGGTGTTCATTCCTCTGGCCCCAGTGTCTAGAATAGTGTTTAATTATTATTGATAGAACCAATGAGTACATCTTTCACAATAGCCTACCACTTCCATTCCCCAAGCCTAGTGCTGGTGGCTGGTGATGACTTCCTTGGTCCTAATCCAATCTTTTTGCCTGACTCCAGTGTCATCCATCAATGTCTCTGTGAACGCAGTACAGACAGTGGTCCGCCAGGGTGAGAGTATCACTATCAAATGTATTGTGATGGGAAATGATGTGGTCAATTTCCAATGGACGTACCCCCGCATGAAGGTAATGCTGGGCAAGGGCTGGAAGGCAGAGATAGACATCTCAGATCATACTGGCTTTTAATTTAGGGACTTGTCTTTGCAGAGTGGGCGGCTGGTGGAGCCAGTGACAGACTACCTCTTTGGGGTGCACTCCCGAATCGGCTCCATCCTGCACATCCCCACTGCTGAGCTGAGTGACTCGGGGACCTATACTTGCAATGTGTCAGTGAGTGTGAATGACCATGGAGATGAAAAAGCCGTCAACATCACTGTGATAGGTGGGTACCTTAAACTCAGCCCTCAACCCCATCCTGAGCAGGACAGATCCTGGCGTCAGTTTCAGTATCAGACTCAAATTGTAGCATCAACCCCAGATTTAACTCTAAGCCCAATCTAGACTTTCTACCTAGCCAGACATATAGTTCATCCTCAACCCCTCAGTGCAGGCCTTGGCAGCCCCGTTGCCAAAGTTAACCTCTGTACTAGCTTGAAGTTCCAGGGTACCCTGTGTATAATGTAGAGCTAGGACAGAAAAATTCAGTTTCAGTCCCAATCTCAGCACTGACTCTAATACCATCAGCACCAAGTTCTATCCCTATTCCAATTCCAGCTCAAGCTTGGACTCTTGCTTTACTGCCCGAAGAAGCCCTTTCTCTAGAACACGCTTCTCTGGCCTTTAGTTGGTATAGGCCTCCAAGAGCATTCCACTAACAGGATATACAGCCTTGTTGGTGTCTGGGCATAGCCCTGCCTACAGGGCCCACCCTTCACTGTTGCATACCCTTACAGAGAGCGGCTATGTGAGGCTGCTGGGAACACTGGATGATGTACAGATTGCTGAGCTACATCGGAGCCGGACGTTGCAGGTGATGTTCGAGGCTTATCCAGCACCCACTGTTATGTGGCTCAAGGACAACCGTACCTTGGGTGACTCCGGTGCTGGTGAGATGGTTCTGTCCACCCACAACATATCTGAGACCCGGTGAGTACCAGCTAGTCTGCTTGTTTTGGAAGCTTCAAGCTGCCAGGCAGCTCAGGGCCTTCAGATAACAACAAACCCAGGTCCTTTTTGTTTGAGAGTCTGCTGTGTGCTAGGCACATGCCAGCTTCCAAAGATGCTGCAGGACCAGAGCAAGTCACTCTGCCCCTCCTGGAGGGGGAAACAGACACTGGTGTCTTGGCCACTTAGAGGTTTAGTTATCTTTGTGATGAGTAGAGCCACCAAATGACAGCCAAAAGCAAAGAGACTGGATAGAAAGCAGATGTCCCCAAGGCTAGAGATCATCAGACTGACAAGACTGTGCCCCTCTGAAGGGATTAAGCTGGGGAGAGAGGGATATACTGGCCCTTTCTAAGCCTTCTAAGCTTGGTGGAACTGCCTGTAGGTTAAGTTTAGGGGACTTGGTGTGAATCCTGACTCTGCTGTCACCTCCATGACGTTGACAAGCATATCCCTTCCCTTGGCATCCTACAGAAGGTGGGGATGCTTTAGGGGTTCTGATTGAAGTCCCCTGTCCTGACATGCTCCATAGGTACGTGTCAGAACTGACCTTGGTTCGTGTGAAAGTGGCAGAGGCTGGCTGCTACACTATGCGGGCTTTCCACGAGGACGCGGAAGCCCAGCTCTCCTTCAAGCTGCAGGTCAATGGTAAACATAATCTCCCCCCCCCCCCAGTCCCTCTTTCCCCATCCAATCCCTCTCTCTTCCTTCCTTGCCCATCCACCATGGAAGAGACTGGAGAAAGGGTCTAGAAGCAAGGAGGCTACATTGTAGACAGCTGATCTGCTGTGTCCCCTCTCTGGGTCTCAGTTTCCCCAGCTGCAGAGGATGGCCATAAGAGTGTATTGGTGTCCCCCCAAATGTGAGCCATTTATGTGCTAACACCACAATTTGACTTCTCTGGTGCAGTTCATACTTTCTGAGCCATTTCAACATGGCAGGTCTGCCTTTTATTGCATCCTAGAGGGAAAGACGTAGTAAAGGAGGAATTCCCAGCAAAACAAAAAGGTTAGAAAATAACAAATGGTAGGGGGAGGGGAAAGAGGGAGAGAGACACAGAAGCACACACACACGCACACGCACACACACGCACAGATGGGGGACGGGGAGAGAGCGAGACGGAGGGAGGAAAGAGAGAGCCTGGCATATCAAATAATGAGGGTTGTAGTCTTCAGGATGGTGATGGGGTTAGCCTCATTCTTGAGGTGTCATTTGAGAAAAGACTTGAAGAAGGGAAGGGCATTAGGCAAGTGGATATTTGGAGAACACTCCAGATCATGGGTCACACTGCCAGAGAAATAGCAGGAGGTGAGTGTGACCAGAACAGAGGGTACGGGCATATTTGGAGGGACATGAGGTCCGGGAAGAGACAGAGGAAGGATAGTCGGCTAAGTGCGTGTGGGCTTGGTACAGCGTTGCCTTCTATTGAGACTAAAGGGAAGGGCCGGGACAGGGACTTGAGCATAGAAATGACACGATAAGGACCTAATGTTTTATTAATTATCTTCCTAAAAATAAATCTATTTTGAAAGACAAAATTTAGCATCTCAGTTGTAGATGGAAACTCAGTGTCATATGTCATAAATATAAAACAACCACTAAAATAAGTTCAGAGAAACCAAACAATGCTCAAAGTCTTAAGGAGCTAAGGGGAGGACAAGTCCCAGAGTGATGCTAAAGACAGACTCTGAGCCTTACAAGCTCTTTGAAGTACCTGTCACTTTTGACGCTGTGACTACTGGTGTCTAATGCCCCCTGCAATCCCTTGCCTGGGGAAACTCTGTAGCATGTTCCCTAGAGGTCTGTTCTGATCACCCCGCTTCCTGACCCTGTACTCTTGACTGTTCAGTTCCTGTTCGTGTGCTGGAGCTGAGTGAGAGCCACCCTGCCAATGGGGAGCAGACAATCCGCTGTCGGGGTCGGGGCATGCCTCAGCCAAATGTCACCTGGTCTACCTGCAAAGACCTCAAAAGGTGAGTATACCTGAGCCTCAGCTTCCCAGAATACATGCAGCTGCCCACAGTGACCTAGTGTAGGGTAATCTAGACCAGCCTTTTCCCCTGAGAGGTCCTAAATTGTTTCTTCTCTTACCTTGGCCCTGAGCCATCCTCAAGCCAGGAAGTTTCAGGGTCTGGCCCCCAGAGGTGTTTAATTCATCTAGTAGATGTTCTAACCCCTGACCAGAGATTCATCTAGTAGACAGAGACAGGTTGAGCTCAGGGCTTGCCTCTATCCCTGACACATTGGATAACCTTGAGGGTCAAAGGAGTGAGTTTTGCCATTTAGGAGTCTCAGTTCTGGAGTAGGAGCGCCCTCTGCTGGCCCATGTAGACAATACAGTAGGAACCTGCTTAAGGACCAAGCAGTCATAGAAATAAGCACACTTTACTTCTTTACATCACCACTTGGTGATGCAGCCTGTTCTGAGCCTTAGTTTCCCCATCTGCAGAGGGGACTAAGAGGCTGAAAGCCAACCCTGTGTCTCCTGGCAGGTGTCCACGAAAGCTGTCACCCATCCCCTTGAGTAACAGTTCCAAAGAGGAAAACCAGCTAGAAACCAACGTGACTTTCTGGGAAGAAGAACAGGAATACGAGGTGGTGAGCACGCTGCGCTTGCGTCATGTGGATCAACCACTGTCCGTGCGCTGTATGCTACAGAACTCGGTGGGCAGAGATGCACAAGAGGTCACCGTGGTACCGCATTGTGAGTGTCTCAGCTTGGGTGGCACTGATGACCTCTCACCCCTTCGTTGATCCTGCCTTTCTGAGCCTGCATGCCCAAAGTGGGTCAAGCCAGCATGCTCATAAGCCCGCAGGAACATTACCAACTCTCCAGAGTGTGTTCTTATGCATATACACGGTGTATGACATGGTCACAGGTGCCCAAACCCAAGTCTGTACAGCACAAATATGAAACGCATTGAATCATGTAGAAAATGAGCTGCATGCTGTAAACTGAACACGAGTAGGCTGATCTTGGGTTTTGGGTGTACACTCTTCATGTGCACTTTGTAATCTGTGCTGAAGATGATTAATCCCCAGAGTATGCATGTGTTAGCATGTCCTCAAGCATGCACAATGCTGTCCATGTATATAAAACTCCAGAATATAGTTTTGTAGGCTGTGTGCATAATCCTCCCCAAATCCAAGACTGTAAAACCACAAAATGAATGTCTATCTCCACGTATATGTGGGAGCACAATTCCCATACATGTGTATATACCAGGCATGTACAATTCCTTGCATGTGTGAAAATTGGCACTCACATAATTGCAACATATAAAACATAAAAAAGTACTGAGCACAATTCTGTACACGTACACCTCCAGACAATGTGTGGAGCTTAGCAAGTACACATATATGTATGATTATTGCACATAGGATCAGTGCTTGCCAGAGTCCAGATGTGTGTACGTGTCTCCCACTCATCCCTGCCCGCATCTGTGTGTGCATGCTTCATCATTCACTTACATTTCTCCTCAGAAAGTTATGAGGACCTGAACTCTCTAGGGTACAGAGGCCAATGGGCCAGTCCAGAGGGAGGGGACAGACAGGGGAGTAAACCAGTCCACGCTGGATCACTACTTCCAGGGAGCACCCCTGAGAAAGAAGAAGCCCTATGCCAGCTGTGGGGTTAAGGAAGTATTCCAGAAAAAAGAAACCTCCTTCCATTAAATGCCGAAAGATGGGAGGGATGGTGTTGCAGCCAAGGAGATGTGTGGAAAAAGCCCACAGGTAGAGCAGGTTCCGAGAAGCTCAAGGAAACTAGACTGTCTGGAAGGCAAACTGTATGTGGATTTGGGGCAGAGGAAGTAACGAGGAAGGAAGTGGTAAGGAGCAGAGCTACAGGATACAGAAGGCAGAGAAATCAGAGCTTCAAAAGGCATCTTGTGGACACACACATACACACGCACATGCATACACACACATACACACATGAGGCTGCTCCACAGACTTGTATATATTTGTCTATGTACATCACTTGTCATCTGCCCTTAAAATATGAGTGAGCTTTTTAAATATCCTTATTGGAGCTGGAGAGATGCCTCAGAACTGCTCTTCCAAATAACTTGAGTTCTATTCACAGCCCCCATGTCAGGCGGTTCATAATCACATGGATTTAAATGCTTTCTCCCGGCTTCTGTCAGCACTCACACACGTGGAATCCAGTCATACAAATGCACATATATACACATACTTAAAAAATAAATATTAAAAATAAAATATCCTTATGTCCCCCCACATACTCATATATGCACATATATCCCTGAGCAAGTAGGCACCGCGAAGTGTACACAGCCTGCCGCAGAGATACACTCTAGGCCTGAGTAAAGGCAGAAGAAGGAAAGCCACTGTGTGATGTCTGGACAGGACACCACGTACACAGAGACCTGGGATGGCCCTTATGGATCCCTGGAGGGTGCAGGCTCCCTTCCCAAGATCAGGATGTGGGGCTGCTGGGAAGAGAGAGCAAAGATGTCAGTCAGTGACCCTAGAAAGGAAAAGATGTGAAGTAAACAAAGACTCCCCAGAGGGCTGGAAGGGGACAGAAGGGGATGTAGGAGGAAGAGTTCCCAGGCAGCTATTGCTAAGTGGGGAAGGACATGACCTGGGGATTCAGCCAGGGTAGCAGCGAGGCTGACGCCTTTGGCTAGAGATTCAGGGGACTCAGGAGCCCAAATAGACCTGAATGTTCACCTCAGTGCCCTGGCCAGTGCACACTATGACTGTTCCACCACACACGCCAGCTGGTCCCCAGGGCAGAGCTGGGAGGAACAGATTTCTTTTTGGGTGTGGATTCATCAGGCTGCTGAAGTTCAGAGTCAGCTCTTTTGGGCGGTCACTCAGTGAATACCCTGGCCATTTGGCTAGAAATGGTACTTAAATCTGTGACCCGCACGTGGCAGCCCAACAGGGCATGGGCTCAGAAAAGAGGGAGGCACGGCTGATCCTCAGGATGCCTAATACTATGAGAGGCACAGGCAATTTTCAGGAACCAGAAGAGGGTTATCGCAGTGAAGCAGGATGCAGAGGCCAGCCTGAGCCTGGCAGTGACCTTAGCACTGAAGGTAAGGTCAGACAGAGTGTGGGTCCTGACCCAGCCATCTAGGAAGTAAGGGCTCATGTGCTAGGTCTGATGGATCTGTGGTGCCCATAGCAAGATGGGGAGAGCAGCTGCCAGCCACTGTTTGCTTACGGCTGCTATGGTCTCTGTCTTCAGCCCTGCCCTTCAAAGTGGTGGTGATCTCAGCCATCCTAGCCTTGGTGGTCCTCACTGTCATCTCTCTCATCATCCTCATCATGCTGTGGCAGAAGGTAAGTATCTCTAGCCTGCAAGTGCGACCTGGTACTCATATTTCCTCATGGTCTCCACTGAATGTCACATAATCTGGCACGTATGAAGGGACCGATATGGAGCTCATCTGGAAGCTGACTCAAGAGCAACACTGGGTCCCCATCTCTCTCCATCCCCAGCAGGCTGGGCTGACCTGGGCCTGGTGCAAGTGGTCCAGGACTCCTGGACCTGCTCTTTCTTCTGCCTATGTCCTTCCTGTTCAACTCAGTCCTGGGACAAGTGGCCCTTTGTTGGTGGACTATCCTGCTCCCATGGTTCTTCCCGCTCTCACAGAGACTTCCATGAGTCACTAGAATGCAATGACCCCACAAATCTGAAGTTCCAGTGCTCTGCTCTGACATTTTCCCATTCTGTAACTCCAAACGCTTAAGATTCCAGGACTTGGACTTTAGTGACCCTTCATTTTGTCATTTATAAGATTCCAGTCCTGTGACTCCCGCATCCTAAGATTTCCACATCTAAAGCCTGTGTCCTTTTGAGATCCCAAGAGAGACACTCGAGGTGGGGAGGGCCACCCACATTTGACATCTGTCCTACCTTGTGTCACTTCCTGGGTAACCCTGCCCTTCCCATCTGAGAAGTAAGTGGGCTCAGAGAGAAGCTGGTGAAGCAGTTCTAATGAGGGAGGACCACCCTGTCAGCTGCTTTCCGGACCTTAGTTTTACGCTCACTCCTTGTGTCACTTCAATTATGTTCCTGCCCTCTCTCGGTCCAGTCTCCTGTCCCATCTGCCATCTAAGGGCTGAACCTGTTAGACTCAAGACCAAAAAATGCCCTCTGACCAACCAAATCATCTCCTGGTCTTATCCTGCAGAAACCACGCTATGAGATCCGATGGAAGGTGATTGAGTCTGTGAGCTCTGATGGACATGAGTACATCTACGTGGACCCTGTGCACTTGCCTTATGACTCCACCTGGGAGCTGCCACGGGACCAGCTTGTGCTTGGTCAGTCCTAAGAGGGTTTTTGGTGGCAAGGGGGATCCTGAGATCTGTTCCCAGCATGGCTGCTACTAGCTGAGGCCCAGAACTTATATCTTGTCTTCTCTAGACCTCAGTATCCTTTCTATATGGTGAAGACAAGATGATCCCTGATAGCACAGAAGCCCTAGGAACCCAAGATTGATATGGGACCCCTCCAGGCCAAAGAGGAAGTACTAGAGACAGTCTGGAAAGTCTGAGGCAGGGGCAGAGGAGTTACGATTCCCTGAGGAGGCAAGAGGTCTTCCAGGAACTCCAGGGCAGGCAGACACCAGACAGGATCTAGATGAGACCCAAAGGATGGGAAGCTTTCTGAGGGGGAAGCACAATGAGGTGGTTGGAGGGATATGGAGGATGACCTAAGAGAATAGTCTCCCATTCAGAGTGGTAAGATGAGGTGAGGGTTCTAGTTCCCAAGAGCTGAGGGTTTCTCTCCATCCTAGGACGCACTCTAGGCTCTGGGGCCTTCGGACAGGTGGTGGAGGCCACAGCCCATGGTCTGAGCCATTCACAGGCCACCATGAAAGTGGCTGTCAAGATGCTGAAATGTGAGTCTTGAAACACAAGCTAGCCCATCCCTCCTCACACCTGGGGCCTCACTGTCTCTTACCCTTCCTTCCCTATACGTTTGGTTTCTTCTAAAGGGTCCTGCTCCTGAGTCTGTGGGACAGAAAGGCTCCTCACCGTGACCTCTGGATTCCTCTCCTTCTCCCCTCACCTTCTTCCCACTCCAGTGAGGTCCTCACACCCTAGGATACTAGTCTTACAACGGGTGCCTCAATGGCTACCCAGGCTGAGTCCCTCTTCCTCCTCAGCTACAGCCCGAAGCAGTGAGAAGCAAGCCCTCATGTCAGAGCTGAAGATAATGAGCCATCTTGGACCCCACCTGAATGTTGTCAACCTGCTGGGAGCCTGTACCAAAGGAGGTACTCAACCCATGGCCCCAGGGGACTCTGGGGTGCCTCTGTCCTGTTCTCACCCAGTCCACCAATAACAGGACACCCTCGCTGCAGTGTCCACCCAGCTGCTACCCGGAAGTTTACTTCGCCATCCAGGATGGCCTCAGGTTTTTTTGTTTTGTTTTGTTTTAGATTTATTTATTTATTTATTTATTTATTTATTTATTTATTTATTTATTTATTCATTCATTCATTCATTCATTCATTCATTCATTCATTCATTATGCATACAATATTCTGCCTACATGTATGCCTACAAACCAGAAGAGGGCACCAGATCTCATTATAGATGATTGTGAGCCACCATGTGGTTGCTGGGAAATGAACTCAGGACCTCTGGAAGAGCAGCCATTAACCACTGAGCCATCCTTGCAGCCGCTGGGCTCAGTTTTAGAAACTCAAAATCACAATACCTTCATGGCAGAGAGATTCTTGGGGCCACTGTTCCAGAATCTTCGAAACCCAAGCCTCTCCAGACATTGTTTTCTCCAGGTTCTTAAATTTTACACGAGTGGGTGTTTACATGTATGTCTGTGCACCGTGTGTATGTCTGGTGCCTGAGGCATTGGGGCTTTTGGAACTGAAGTTATAGACAGTTGTGAGCCATCACATAGGTGCTGGATACCAAACCTGGGTGCTCTTTGAGAGCAACAAGTACTCTTAATTGCTGACCATTTCTTCAACTTTCAATTTTGTATTTCCACAATGCATTTTGAAAACCGTGAGAAAGTTACAGCTTCCACAACTCAGAGTCGGCAGAACCCATCAGTTGAGCTAACCAGGAGCTGGATTTTGAAAGTCACTCTGCCCCGCTGTGTTTATTTGAGGGTTTGGTTACCCGTAGGGTTGCCGACATAGTAATAATAGTGAAGTTTTTGCCATTTGCAGCTGCCTGTTGTGAGATCTGGGATTTTCCTCAGTATTGTGTAATCAGTCTAAATACAGAAGTACATTTGCACACAGACTGTTGTCCGTGCCTGCCGTGAACGTATTTCAAAAGTGTTGTTTTCATCTGCTGGGTGGCCTTAAGTGCGTTGAACTAAAGTGTAACTGGCAAATTGTGCTGACAATCACGTTTACCTGCTTTTTGCCTACCAGAATCCAAGAGTCTGAGAAACAGCAACTGATATTATAGACCTGCCCTGTGCTGAGCCCTCAAAGGCATCATCTCAGGATTCTTCATGTCAGCCCCAAGGGGTGGGTGTTATTAGCCTAGGCTAGATGGGCAAAGGAAGGCCCCTGGGAGACTAAGAGCTTGCAGTCACAGAGGGCAGGGAGAGGACTCAGGTTTGCAAGGTACCAGCTCTTTTTGCATTCTTGTTATGTGTCCCCACACCCAAGACTTTATTGGCTTTGTGGCCATGCTTGGAAGAATGAGGCTTCCCCCAGAGTCTATTGCTGAGCCTGTCCTTCTGCAGGGCCCATCTACCTCATCACTGAATACTGTCGCTATGGTGACCTGGTGGACTACCTGCACCAAAACAAGCACACCTTCCTGCAGTGTTGCTCGAACAAGCCCCGCCCACCCAGTGCTGAGCTCTACAGCAACGCCCTGCCAGTGGGGCTCTCCTTACCCAGGTATGAGGGAGGCAACACTCAGTGATTACCTGACAGTCATATGGGCACACCTTGTCTAGAAGCCCAAAGATGAGGGTGTGAGCATGGGACAGAGTCCGGCATTGAGCCGGAGCCAAGGCCATAACCAGATAGACGATGATAATAGGGAGAAAGGGAGTCAGCTGTGTCACCTCAGTGAGGCAGGCTCCATCCAAAGCCTTCTGCAGATGTGGCTCCTTGAACCCACATTCATCCCTGTGTCATGGGTGTCTTGTTCTCTTGCCTTAGGGACAATAAGGGGCAGAGGTAGTGATGAGCTGTGAGCCAGGCTCTAAGATGCTGTGAACTAGGCTCCCAGCCTTAGCTCCCTGCCTCCCACAAGCCAGCCTTTCCGTTCCCTACAGGCAACTCCTGGTTATTTCAAAAAGGACATTTCTTATTTTGTTTTTTGTTTGTTTGCTTTTCTTTATTTTATTTTATTGGTGTTTTGCCTGTATGTATGTCTGTGTGAGAATGTTGGATTCTGGAGTTACAGACAGCTGTGAGCTGCCATGTGGGTGCTGGGAGTTGAACCAGGGTCCTCTGGAAGAGCAGGCTCTGCTGACCCATCTCCTCGGCCCCTCTGTCTGTCTGTTGTTGTTGTTTGTTGATTAAAAAAGGAAAGAGAAAAGTAACTTTTTTTTGGAAATATACACACAAGGGTGTGAAAATGCACTCTCCTCTCTATCCCTGTTACCCATTTCCTGGCGCTTGTGCGTTTGACTTCACTATTTCCCTGGCAGCTGAGGTTGTACCTGAGGGTCACTCTAGACTATGCACCTCCTAGCCCTGTAGGCATTGGAAAGGCCCAAAAAGGTGCCCACTCTGCAGACTTCTGCATGCCCCCTCATACTGGCTGCTGTAATCACTACCAGGTGTGAACTCTAAGAACACATGCTGGGCCTTAGATCATCCTGGTAGCCCCACGGCCCAGCTCAGAGCCACATCTGTTAGTTAAAAGGGTTTGATCTAGTCATTTGTATTGTGGCAGACCATAGGACAGGGGTATAGATGACAAGACCCCACGGGCACAGGCTGAGCAAGAGACAGAAGCAGAAGGGAAGAGAGATCCATGGCATTTCCTGACTCGGTCCTCTTGCCTGCAGCCACTTGTCCCTGACTGGAGAGAGTGACGGTGGTTACATGGACATGAGCAAGGATGAATCTGTAGACTATGTGCCTATGCTGGACATGAAAGGAGATGTCAAATATGCAGACATCGAGTCCTCCAACTACATGGCCCCTTATGACAACTATGTCCCCTCTGGTAAGTGGATACAGTGTTGCCACGCACGTGTAGGCTCATTTCTGATGCAGAGTGATGACTTCCTTTCAAAGTCCTCCATGTACTCGGTCTTGTAGCTCATTTTATCCACATGGAAACTGAGGCTAGCTGCCTGCCCAGTGCTGCTGTGCAGTGGAGCCCTGACCTGAATCCTGATGCTAGTTCCAGAAGCATGCACACTGCCAGCAAGTAGGGAAGAGCCAGGCGAAGGAGGCCTCCTAGGGTCTGGAGGGAAGATGAATGTGATTTTGAGTTGGCCCCATGATCATCTAATGTCCTGAGAAACAGGCAGGCAAGCCTTCACTAGTGGTTTCTGGGTTAAGGCTTTTCTTGCCGGTGAAAGCAGAAGAGTTTTTAGATTGGACACTGAAGAACTCATTTTCTTAAGAGAACACTTAGAAAATCAGTAGCCATTTGTAGTGAATCTTCAGCTATCTCAAGCCTAAAGACAGGGGTCTTCTAGGCCTGCAATGTATACAAAGTAACCCATAAATAACTCTCTGTGCTCTCTAGCCCCTGAAAGGACCTATCGGGCCACCCTGATCAATGAGTCACCAGTGCTTAGCTACACAGACCTTGTGGGCTTCAGCTACCAGGTGGCCAATGGCATGGAGTTCTTGGCCTCTAAGAACGTAAGTGTGGTCCTGAAGGGGAAAGGCAGAATTGTGAGGAGAGGGGACAGCTGGCCAATCAGACTCTCCCACATTTATGGCCCTTTGAGACAGCTCCCAGCTCTCTGGTGGGCAGGGCGTTGAGAAGCCTCATACTCAGGCAAACACATTTTTCCTAAAGCCCTGGCCCAGAGGGTCTTCTTCCACAGTTTCCCCTTAGCCTCAGCTCCCCCCTTCCCTGACCCAGTGTGTTCATCGAGACCTGGCTGCCAGGAATGTGCTCATCTGCGAGGGCAAGCTGGTCAAGATCTGTGACTTCGGCCTGGCTCGAGACATCATGAGAGACTCCAATTACATCTCCAAAGGCAGTGTGAGTTCCTTCACTGTCCATGGATTGTCGCCTCTGACCCTGGGTACAGGTTTCTCCAGATCCATGTGGCCACAGCTCAGTATAGGACCACTGGTGACTTACCCTAGCAGCAGAGATGTCTGTGCTGCCCAGGGACAGGACAAGGGGCCTAGCTTTGTGCACAGTGGTGATGGACAGGGGGAGGGTCAGGACCATTGTCACAGCAGGGGCTGAGGAACCGGCTATGGTGGGTTTGAGGAAAATGAGAAGTGGGCATAGACAGCCCTGTTTTAGATGTAAGGCAGAGGAGCAGAGGAAGAAGCCCAGAAGATGTGGTAAGATAGGTAGTAAGTCTTGAAGCCTGGGAGGTAGAAGGGCTGCAGACCCCACTAAAGAGAGTTTCTGGGCATGTCCATGTCACATCTATGCACAGTTCACCCTAGGAGCTTCTCCTAAGGACACAGGCTGCCATGTTTCTAGCTAGTGAGTTAGGAAACAGTATCCCAGTACTCTGGCCAGGCCTGTGCTTAGAGCCTTGGAATGGAGTGAGATGAAATTGGTGTGGGAGCTGCTGGACCGCCTCCTTCCCAGGTGTGGTGGGACTGAGACTGGCCACTAGGACCCTCTATGTACTCACAGCCTGTCTTGTCTCTGCAGACCTTCCTGCCTCTGAAATGGATGGCCCCAGAGAGCATCTTCAACAGCCTCTACACTACCTTGAGTGATGTGTGGTCTTTTGGGATCCTACTCTGGGAGATTTTCACGCTGGGTGAGCAGCTTCTTCCCCCAGCCCCAAGCTGTACACCAGAACATCTACCTTCCTAACACCCACCCCCTCGTCCAGAATGCTCTTTGGGCTGAAAGCAGGGGACTGTGGGACAGACCCTGGAACATGAACAGAGACTCAGGAACCAAGCCCAGCTCTGCCGCTTTCCACTGGATGGCTCTGGCAAGTCCTTTGCCAACTCTGGGTCTCTATCTTCTCATCCAAGCATCAAAGAGATTAGCCAGTGAAAAGCATACTTGAAGCCAGCAATAATGGCGTGTATCTGTGATCCCAGTACTTGGGAGTCAGAAAGATGGAAAGTCTGAGGCCAGCTTGGACTACTTAGACTCCATCTTTGACAAACAGAGCAAACAGACAAAACCCTGCTTGGCTATCCATTGCTTCTCTATTTCCACAGTGTGTTTTCATTCATGCCAGGACAGTGTGCCTGAGAGGAAGACACCCTGTCACTTCCCACACCCTGAGTCAATAATGTTCCTGTCTCTGTTCCATGACAGGTGGCACCCCTTATCCAGAGCTGCCCATGAATGACCAGTTCTACAATGCCATCAAGAGGGGCTACCGCATGGCCCAGCCTGCTCATGCCTCTGACGAGATGTGAGTGGGACCATGCATACCGGGAGGGATTTGGGGGCTCAGGGGGTGTGCAGCTCTAGCTCAGAGGTTAGACAAGTCCTGCTTGAACTGGATCAAGGTGTTCAAAACGGTGCTGTCATGAAGTTCTGTTCTGGCCCAGGTCTCTACTTTCTCAATGCTGGTTTTAAATTCAAGTCTGCCCTGCTCATGTGTCTGCCATTAGCACGACCCTGATATCTTACTGTCTGTGTTGCTCTGGCAAAAGACCCAGATTTGACCTTTTAATTTTTTTAAAAGTGTATGAATGTTTTGCCTGCATGCCTGTATGTGCATCACATACATGCCTGATGCCCTCGGAGATGAGATGAGGGTTTCAGATCCTCTGAGACTGGAGTTACAGGCAGCTGTGAGCCAGCATGTGGGTGCTGTGAATTGAACCCAAGTCCTCTGCAAGAGCAACAAGTACTCTGAACCTTTGAGCCGTCTCTCCAGCCCCACCCAGAGCTGAACTTTAAGGGCTCAGTTTAGTCACATACCCTTAGAACCAGGCCTGAGCTGCATGAAAATCCGTATCGCTGAACTTCAGGTTACATGCTCACCATGGAGTCTTGGACCAGAATTATATGGGTGAGGGAAGCTGGGAAGACTTTCTGAGATCTGTGAGAAGCAAAGGCGGTGTTAACATGGCCCCAGGCTGAGCCTCCCCAGCGTCTTTCCCTTCACTTTGCTCTGAGCCCTATTGCATGGCCCTGCCTCTGAGACAGAGACTGACCCTCTCTCTGCAACTCCCCCCCCCCCCAGCTATGAGATCATGCAGAAGTGTTGGGAAGAGAAGTTTGAGGCTCGACCCCCCTTCTCCCAGCTGGTACTGCTTCTGGAGAGGCTGCTTGGTGAGGGCTATAAAAAGGTATGTGGAGACAAGGCAGGGTGGGAGACAGAGTTCTGGTCCAAACCCTGTACACTGGGCTTGGTGTGATGTGTTGGTATTTGGGAAGGAATACTCTTCACACATACTGGGCCTCAGTTTCCTTACTGATACTAGAAAGGTAGGGCCAGAGCTATGAATTTATTTTGGTAGAACCAAGATGTGGGAGTTGATGAATTTGACCCTGGGAGGGGCAGTCGATAGCCTTGTCTGCCAAATATATGCGCCAGGACAACATGGGAGGCTCCTTCAGAAGTGTGAGCAACCCCAGGTTCTCATGAACCCTCACAGCAACATTTAAATCTGCTCCAAGTCTGTCCTGAACTTGGTTTCTTGCTTCTTCCCATAAGGCAGAATGGAGTCACCACTGTTTAATAGCAAAGGGCACTTACTCCCCCTCCCCAACAAGAGGCTGTGGGAAATAGGATAAGAGCCTGTATCTGTCTACTCTGAAGTGGGTTAGGAGTTAGGGTTATGGTGTTGCCTGGCTACCTGCCCTTCCCTAGAGGCTCTGAGCATATACCTTGTCTTGGAATACCAGGTAAAAGGGAAGCCCACTAGTCAGCTTTGAGCAGAACTCCTTTCTCTGTGTACTAACTGGGGCAGAGGGTCTTTAAGATGCTGCCCACGTCACACCCATCTTTTTTTTCTTCCTCCCCTGCCCTCCGGAGCAGAAGTACCAGCAGGTAGATGAGGAGTTTCTGAGAAGTGACCACCCAGCCATCCTGAGGTCTCAAGCTCGCTTGCCAAGGTTCCACAGCCTTCGATCTCCCCTGGACACCAGCTCTGTCCTCTACACTGCCGTGCAGCCCAATGAGGGTGACAATGACTACATCATCCCCTTGCCTGACCCCAAGCCTGACACTGTTGATGAAGGACTCCTAGAGTGTTCTCCCAGCCTTGCCAGGTAGCCCACCCTAATCCTTGGGTCCCAAGCACTCATGTGCATAGTGTGTGTGTGTGTGTGTGTGTGTGTGTGTGTGTGTGTGTGTGTGTGTGTGTGTGTGTGCCAGACTTGCCACAGAAGGACCGACAGCTAGATAGGGTAAAGGCTAACTCTTGTCAGTGGTGAGCAGAAGCTGAAGTTTATTTAACCCTTGAAGCCACAGGCAGGAGAGCAGATGAGGATGAACTAATTAATGTTCAGGAACTCATTTGTAAATAGTGCTTCCTTTTAAGGGTGTACACACAGGATGTACTTTTCAGGTGCTGTGTTAGTCCTAAGGACAAATAGGAAACATTTAGCATTTCCCAGCTGCTATTTGGGTCATGGCTGCTCTTGATATCATGCCCACAGGGCTCCAGGAAGTCTGCTTATAGGAGATGGAAGTGCAGTAAATTCAGTGAACTTGGGGGGGGGGGCTCGTAGTCTGCCTTGGGTTGTGGTGAGTCCATTGTGAGGTGGGCTCTAGGGGAGCCTTATTGCCTCCTAGACTGATGTAAAGCTGGAGTGGGAACTTTCCAAACCTGACTGAACCCATGAGGGAATGAGAGGAGACATGGTGACCTCCATTTCTAGCCTATCATTAGGAAACTTGAGCAGGCCTTGCCTCTGCAAGCCTCTGTTTCTCCATAGGAACTAGCAGTAAACACAGGCCTTCACAGGCCCTGAGGGCATGTGGGGCTAAGAAAGAAATTTGAGAACCTGATGGTTCTGCTCTCGTGGTCTAGTTTCTGCCATACTCCCTCCCTGTGAGATAAACTGTCTTCTTAAGCTGTGCTTCCCTGTGGTGCAGCCCTCAGTAAGGAAAGTCGGTCTACAGAAAGCCTTTAGAGGATGCTGTTATTATCTCCCTGGGTCTCCTCAGTAACTTTCCGACTTGTTTCCTTCTTCCAGCTCCACCTTGAATGAAGCCAACACTTCTTCGACCATCTCCTGTGACAGTCCCCTGGATCTTCAAGAAGAGCCACAGGCGGAGCCTGCGGCAGACCTGGAGCAGCCACAGGATTCAGGATGCCAGGGACCTCTGGCTGAAGCAGAGGACAGCTTCCTGTAGGGACTGACCCCACCCTACCCTGCACAAGACTCCCGTTTGCCTCCCAGCACCCAACCCTCCTGGCCTGGCCTCCCCAGCTGTTGCACCTGCACCAGCGTTCCCCTTGAAGAAGGCCCCTGGTGTGCAGTACCCAAGGTCCAGGGACCAATTTAGCTTAGGAGGCAGGAGAACTGTGTGACTGAGCCTCTGCCTCTGGAAGGCCGTGAGACTCTGAGCCATGGCTCCTCCAGGGAACTTAGTTTCCCCAGATGTAAGAGGAAGAGTTGAGCTTGGCTATGACAGGTATGGAACCTGGATTCCTGCAGAGTTATGGTGTAAAGTGATGTGTTCAATATCTCCCCCCCCCCTCCCGTGTAGCCAGCAGCCCCGCACATGGGTCACTCCACTTTGATCTTTACAAGAAGTAGGCAAGAAGCTGGTACCTGGCTCCTGGCCATACAGAGGCTAGCCTTGGACAGGTCATTTCATTTAGAACATGCCTAGCCTCGCGCTCTTAGCTTTCCTGGGTCCGAGCTGGTCTGGGGCCAGGCATGCTTAATAAATACTGTTAGGGGTGAAAGCTGAACTGAGTACAAGATGCTCTGGCCTGCAGCCCTGCCCAGGGCACTCAGGGCACACCTGGCCACAAGAAGCACTTATGCCTATCATCCTCATCACTCTCATTTGGCCTGCCTACCAGAGTTTGCAGGCCTGTCATCCACACCTGTGATATAATAAATGCCTCCCTGAAGTGTGCCGCACCAGGAGCCCTGACTCTACACCGGACTGCTACGAGACCTTGAGGACTGACTCTCTCCTCTCTGGGTACCAGCTTTCTTTCCCCTTTGAAAGATGAGCATGTTGGACTTAGAGAGTCTGCATACCCTGTCAACACTACAATTCTAGAATGTTCCAGGGGTTTGAACTTAGCCAGGCACTAAGCCACCTTTCTGGAGTCAGCTGAACTCCGGGAAGATTCCAGATACACGCCACGTCTGGGGATTTAGGAACTGAGCCTCTTCTTCAGGTCCCCAAGTACAACTGCTCAGACCATGACTTGGAGTAACAGTCAGTGTCCTAGGAAAACCCCCTACAGCCCTTCTGAGGACACAGAAGAACCACAAGACCCTTTCTATACCATGATAAACTCTGGAGCCAGTAAGAGTGTCAGAGAAAGCAAGCCAGGTCACCCAGGCTATTGTCACCAGGAGTGTGGACAGCCATGATGGAGGGCGAGGACAGATGTGTCCCATGCAGGATGAGAAGCTTGAGATGGGCCTGAGAAGTAGATGGTGTGGGTTGCCATCTCAGCTCCTCACTGTCTCAGTCCTCAGCAGCACCACACCGGAGTGTTTTGGTCACAGCCCGAGTCCAGCAGTGGCTCTTCACTAACCCTGAACCAACGGACACTGGAAGAGCCCAGGGAGTGAGAGTGGGCTGCAGTGGGAGAAGTCGGCCCTTCTGGGGGCCTCCCAAGCTGGCGTACTGGCCGGCAGCTCCCTGCCTGGAGCAGCAGAGATTGCTGGAGAATGGGGGACACTGCCCACAACGGTACCAAAGATGTAATCACCTAGGTTTACAAGTACTTGTAGGACTCATGATAACCCACATTTAGACACCAGAAGTGCTATTTTATATGTCGTTAAGTTTTCCTATCTGTACTTTTTAAAAGGGAAAAATGTAATATTAAACTTGGTGCTTCTCACTGAAAGACTGATCTCTTAGGTTTGGGTGTATGTGAACAGGAATAGGAGACAGTTTGTCTCAGACAGGTCCCTTCAGCTCCAGCTATCACCTGTTTGGTTGGTTGGTTGTTTTTAAAGCAAGTTTCATTTCCTCCCATCCTGGGAAGTGGTTGGGTGACCTTGCGCTTGGATTTCCAGATGTGAAGTGAGCTTTTCTGGCTGTGGTATCTGGAAGGAGAGTATGAGCTTACAGAGAAGGTTCAAACAACACTCCTCTCCCTCCCTAACCCCCCACTGCTGTCTGCCTGCCCGCCTCACCATGTGCTTTGGCTTTGGCCACTAAGCTGAGTCACGCTCCCTGACCCACTTCCTGCTGCCCACAGCCAGACTTGAGCTGGGGTAGCTTGTGGAGAGGTACCTACCAGAGTCAGAATCCACAGGACCCAGGTAGGAGCAGGGAAGACCTATTGCACAAATTCTATATTTTATTGTGTTACAATAAAAACCCGGAGCCAGATAATGGGGGGAGGGGAGAGCTGGAATATCAGAGAGATAGAGAAACAAACCATGACCAATTCTCACTCAGCCAACTTCTCAGGCCGAAGAGGGTAAGTCCTATCTTCACGGGTGCTTGGGCTGACTGGTTGCTCAGATAGGATGCTGAACTTCTGCCTTCTCCTGCCTTCTATTTCCCTGCCCAGCTATTTTACTTCCTGGTTCAACTCTCCTAGAGCTAGGATTAAAGGTGTGAGCTACCACGGCCTGGCTGTTAGGTGTATCTCTGTCTCCCAGTGATGTGATCAGAGGCCTGGGTCACTACTCCCTGACCTTCATGGCTTGGCTGTGGGTGATTCCGTCCTCTGATATTCCAGACTATTTTTATTAAATACACAACATGTCACCACACAGACCAAATATACAAGAAGGACAGAGAACGAGGGAAAGTCAGGAAGGAAAAAGGATGGAGAGGAACTGAGAAGGCTAAGGACAGGGGTGCAGACCCAGTTGGCTTCAGAGATTGTGGGGCTTGCTGGGGTCCTGGCTGTAGGCTGCTCTGCTGATCCCAGCCTACAGCACACTGGTCTGTGAGATCCTGAGAGCAGCTTAGAACCAGGGGCATTAGAGCTTTTTGGGACAGGTCATGGGGAAAAGGTTCCAGCCCCTCCCACCTCAGCTGTTTGGTAGGGTCACTTGAGACAGAAGAAAGTTTGGGCCTGGCGCCTGACACCCTCTGCTGTATGTCTTTGGGTCTTCCCTTGCTCTGTGTGAGCTGAGAGGAAGATATCTCTGGAGGTGTGTGAAGGACATTTTGGAGCTTCAGTCTGCGGGCTCCCAGTGTGAGTAAGAGTGGAATTCTGGGATAGCCCTGATTCACAGGCAAGTGGCTGACTCAGAGGCAGCTGAGACAGCAGGGAAAAGCATCTGACTAGAGTCCCTAGGTACACGCTGCTACCTCTCAGGAGTCCTGGCTTTAGAGGACACCCCAAGCCGGTGACACCCTTTCTCTCCTGGCTGTGGCAGGCATGGAATGGGGAAATATCACAATCTGCCTTGCAAAGAACAAAACTCACATTCCAGACGTCACTTTCTGTGTCCAGGATTTGCCCTTACCCTGGTCTTGGAGGTCGGAGCCCCAGGTCCCCATCTCAGGTCTGCTTCTTAAGGACTGCAGATGTATGATACTCCTCAGACCTCAGTTTCTCCGTGGCGATTAAAACTGCCAAGGCCACTGAAAGCAAAACATGCTGGGGTCTTGGCTGCCATTTACCCAACAGTTAGTGTGCCAAGACTGGAGCATCTGTTATCTCCTCACCCCATCTCAGTCCCGTGGACACTGGACTTAGTCCCAGTGAGACAGCATTCCAAGCAACTTTCCCAAGGGGGTCACTGTGCCAGACTGACAAGGAGCTGTAGTCTGGTTGCCTTCCACATCAGCTTAGGGTGATAAGGAAACAGATATCTGACAGCTGGGGATCCAATTCTTATCTCCTGACTCCAGGCCTTTCTGGATCTGTGTGTCCCCTAAAAGAATGAGTTAAAAGTGCCGGGTAGAAGTGGGGAGCCAAGTGATCCATAGTGTCACCAGCAACCAGGGGTTTCACAGCTAAACACAGCCTGGGGAGTGTTCATCAGAACCCCAGGAACTTCTATGTAGAAGGGATTCTTGACTTCCACACAATAGAGTTTCAGGACGAGTCTAAGAGTAACAAAATCAGAGAGCTCATTGGCTAGGCCAAAGGACAGACACACTTGAGAGAGCCATGTGAGCACCAGAAGAACAGGCATAAAGGCTTCAGCAGCAGCTAGGTAAGTGATCAGGGCTCCCGGAGTTACACTGTTTAGGTAGGTAATTCATAACTGAGACTGAGGAAGAAGAAAAATGTGTTAACTTATTCACATCTGTATGGAAAATGTTTTTATACTCATAAATGGGATCACAGGGTGATTTATGAGGTTGCTTCTTTGGGCATACTCTCAAGGAAGAACTTCAGATGAGACAAAAATCTTAGATAACTTCCCCCCTCTGAGACAGGGCTTCTCTGTTTAACAGCCCTGGCTGTTTTGGATCTTGCTTTGTAGACCAGGATGGCTTTGAATTCACAGAAATTTGCCTGCTTCTGCCTCTGCTTGGTTGAAAAGCATGTATCACAATGCCCAGCTTTTTAAGAAGTGTTTTATTTTAAGATTTGTGTGTACAGTGTGTACTTCCATCATTTGCATGCAATATCCACAGAAGCCAGAAGGTCCATCAGACACCCCCCCCCCCCCCCCGGACCATATCTGGAGTAATAAACCATCTTGAGTTGTTCTGTAGATGCTGGGAAAGATCAGTCTCTCTCTCTCTCTCTCTCTCTCTCTCTCTCTCTCTCTCTCTCTCTCTCTCTCTCTCTCTCTCTCTCTCTCTCTCTCTCCTCTCCTTCTATATTTATTGCCCCATCCTTGCAAGACTCCCAGGACTGACTTGACTAGGTTGGCAAGAGAATGAATAAAAGACAGGCAGAAGGTTTAATTAGGTCTAAGCTAATTTCAATAGGAGTAGCCTCTGTAGGGAACTGTCTTCAGTTGGTAAATGTCTGTGGAAGAATGATGGGCATTTTTTGCACGATGGTCAACATCCACAGGAGCTTTGCCAGGTCTGAAGCTGTTGGGTCCTTGACATGGCTATGCCCTTGTCAACAACACACATTCTCTCAGGCCTTCCTATATATACTCAGGGTTTCCTCTGCTCCTCACAATTTACTCTGTCATTTTATGTGTATAGACATTTCACTTGCATGTGTGTGCAGTGCCTGTAGAGGCCAAAAGAGGGCGTTAGATCCCCTGGAACTTGAGATACAGATCGTTGTGAGTTGCTCTGTGGGTGCTGGAATTGAACCCAGGCTCTCTGCAAGAGTCATTAGCGCTCTTAACCACTTGCTCCAGCCTGGTAGATCAAAATTTTAAAATTGCAATAGTTTAGCTTTGCACACGTTCCACCAAGAGATTAAGGCATGTGTTTTTATCCCGAGTATGTCTTGTCAGCTTTGTTTTTAACCTTGTTTGTGGTATTCTTAGGAAGAGAGTATAGTTCTGCATATGGTTTCTGTGTAGGGAAGTTTCTAGTCTGCATGTAGAAACTCCTGACTCAGGCTGCAAGAGGTCAAGTGTGTGTGTATGGGGGGGGGGGGGGGGGACGACGACACGACTCTTGCCTCTTCCTTGTGTGGCTTCACCTTTTCCACGTTTCTGATCAGTCTCAACAGGGTTGGGTAAAAATAATGAAAAATACTTAGAGACCGTCTGTCTTAAATCTCTGAGGCCTATTTGGGCTCCTGCTTCTTAGCTTCCCCACACAGGGAAAATAAGTGAGCTGGAATTTTCCTCCCAGACAAATGAGACCGTGGGACATTCAGTTCTTCCACTGCTGCTCTCTCAGCCAGGGGTCCTTTTTCCTGGAAAAAAGAGGGAAATACTGAAGAAAGCTGTTTCTGTGGGGCCCCTGTGTGCCCGAAGTGTTCCCAGCCCCTATCAACACCCCTTCTCTGGATTAGGGTCCTGTCCCCATAAGGCCTTGTTAATCTGAGTATATTGTTTAGGTTTGCATCAATTAATTCATTTCTGAAAGTGTTTTCAGGTTATAATTATTATCAAATTTGTGCCCCCATGATCGAACCCTCATACGTGTTTTCATGGTTTAAATTCTGCTAATGTTTTAAACACTCTGCTTAGCTACTCAATGGATAGAGAATTATCTTATGGGAATTCTTTTTTCTCATTACAAAATTTAGTTACATTTATCTAAGATTTTTTCTTCTTTATATTTACATTAACATTTTTGCTTTGCATATAATTAAGCTATAATCATTTTTAAAGCTAACACTAGCATTTTGCACCGTTTTGTTTTTCTTTACAGTATTTTAATATAGGGGAACATATAGCCATAAATTCATCCTCCTGAGATCTGCATTCGATTTAAAGCATCCCTGGGCCCTCAAGTAGCTACCGATGGACAGTTACATTGTTTCCAAATTATAAATTATAATTTATAAATTATGCTGCAACACCCATGACTTGAAACAGTCTATGTTTAAAACAGTTGTGTGCTTGTTTCCATAGGATATATCTCTAGCCAGAGTTATTGAGTAAAGGAGATAACTTTTTAAAAATATAGGAGAGGAGGCATACACCAGGAAGTGGAGGCAGGAGGATCATCATAGCAAAATTTCTCTCTCTCTCTCCCCCCCCCCCTCTCTCCTTACTGGCATTGGGTATGGTAGCGTATACCTGTAATCTCAGCACTCAGGAAGTGGAGGCAGGAGGATAGCAAAATTCTAGACTGGTCTGAGCTTCATAGAAAGACCGTCTTCTGGTAAAACAACAGCATTGAAAGCTACTGGAACTTGGGAGAGGGTCTCAGGTAGCTCAGGCTGGCCTATAGGGTCTCAGGTAGCTCAGGCTGGTCTATAGGGTCTCAGGTAGCTCAGGCTGGCCTACAAACTTCTGATCTTTCTGCCACACTAAGCAGCACACACCACTGAAAATTCACTTTAAAACACACAAGGTTAGAAGTGAAAGGATGAATGAGTCCTTCTTGATCTCACAGAGGACCCAGGTTTGGTTCCCAGCACCCACATAGTGGCTCACAGTCACTCATAACTCCAGTTCCAGGGGATCCAACACCCTCTTTGGGACTCCACAAAGCACCACAATGCCCATGGTGCACAGACATACATGCAGGCAAAACACCTGTACATGTATAATGAAAAAAAAAATAAACCTTTTAAAAAATAATTAAAATGCATGAAACCATGGTGTCTCTAGGAAATGTAAGGGAAAAAAAATCTGATAGGTATGGTGATGTATGCCTTTAATCCCAGCACTTGGGAGGCAGAGGTAGGAAGATTTCTATGAGTTTGAGACCAGTCTGATCTACAAAGAGAGTTCCAGGACAGCCAGGGCTGTTGCACAGAGAAACCCTGTCTGGAGAAAATGTCACCTCCCATCCCCTAAAAAGGTTCAACATGAAAATTCGAGAACAATACTGGTGGATACAGCAAGATGTCCCGGCCTTACTGGAAAGTCTGGGACCTGTCAGGTTTACTGTAAACAGCTATAACCAAGCCCAGAAGAGAGATCAAGATCTCACTGACTAAAGCCCTGGGGGCCCCTGACCAGGAAGATGGTCCCATGCTGTAACTGATGTTCCACCACTTGGGCCTCCCTCCCAGGTTCCAGGGGCAACCCACTCCACACTTTAAAGTTCTGGGGACTATCCAGTCCTCACCACAAGCTGAGGAGGGAAGCCAAGAAAAAACTGGCTAAGATGAAGCAGGACTTTAGAGTCTGAGTGGATTGCCCAATGCCCTTGTCATTGCCTTAACCTGGCTCAAGCCAGACACTGGACCACTCAAAGGACAGTGGGTGAAGCCTAGGATTATGATGAAGCTGGGGTATGAGCTATCTGTGAGATGAGATTCTCAGCCCACTCTGAGATATGGGGTGTGTGTGTTAACAATTGAGAGTATAATTTTCTAGATGCTTCAGAGACTAGCAAGGAGTTCCTGTTCTGAGGAGGGACATGGCATTTGGAAGCTGTATACCATCTTCTAGTATCATTTCCCTGTCTGTGTCTGATGACATGCAGGTGGTCTACATGCCTACAGCTCCTCCGTATCCACTTGAGGAGGGTATGTTATTTTCCTGGTAGGCATGGAGCAGGAAAATAAGCTTCTGACCCTGTCATTGCAGCTCCACAGACTCCAGGGTTGGCCTTTGTGGGCAGTCACTGCAGGACATCAGAAAAGTCACATGGGGGAAAAACAAAACATGTGAAAAACCCTCAGTTTGTGACCGTCCCCTCCCCCTCCGCAGAGACCAGAGGGAGTTCCTGGCTGATGTGTTTCTCTGCTTCCTTGTTATCTACCTGTGACACAGTGATAACATCTGTTCTCCTTCCTCAGACACCTTCAGTGGCTCACAGCCCAACACAGTTGGCATGTGGTGTCCGAGGCCCACCCTGGCCAGAAACTCAACCTCTGCTGTAGACTCTCTCACCCCATCCTTTAAAATCTATCCTCCCTATGCGAGTCACACACTTGCTGACCTCGGCCTCTCACCTATCACCTTCCATTCATTCCTAGCCCTCTGTGGTAAAGGGTCATCTTGCTTAAGTCCTAAGGAGGCATAGGCCACATCTTCCATGAGCTTTCATGTCTCATGGCTATGACTGTCTTTGTGCTCCGGGTAGATCTCTTGAGGGCTGTTTTTGCCATTGGTGGTGGTGGTTTGTTTGGTTTTGGATGGTTTTTCCCCCACTGCCTTTGACTTCTGATGTCCTTTGCGCTCTTTCTACAAAGCCTCTGCCATGTTTTTTGTCTTTGCCAGAACATCCATGCTTCTCCTCACTCCTAACTCAGCTCTGACTAACCCTCCCCTCATTTTCTGGAGCTCACAGGACACTGATGCTCCTCCTCCATTCGGGCTCCACAATTAGCTGAGAGATCCAGTGAGCTCAGTGGAGAGACTGGCACCAGGAACACCCCATTGAGTAGACTCAGAACTTTCTTCCTGTATCAGCCCAACATCAGCATCTCTCTTTTGGTCTCCAAGATCTTTATTTAGATAAGGTACCTGTCTCTAGATGTGTCTACACATGTAGAGAGTCCAGCCCTTCCTCACCATTTGGCTCTTGGAACCTCCAGTCTCCATGGCAGGAATTCAGTCCACTTATCTATGTCTAGATGCCAGTGTATTGTCATAACTGCCCCAGCTCTCCGCTTGCTCTTTCATCCCCCAGGTGGTGAAGGTTCTATATGTATGGACCATTGCTGAGCTCTGGGTTCCCCAGCCCCTAACAACGCCTAACATTTGAAGTAGTCATCAAGTGAGTTAGTTACTGAAAACGAGGAATCCTTGTTCTACTCGGCTTGTTCACCCTTGATGCATTTACTCATGCGTCTGTCTGGTAGACATGGCCAAATACAAATGCTGTAGGGACTACGGGTCTGACCAGGGAGTTCCTGCTGGGCAGGTCTGTGTCACCTTCACAGGGCATCAGTGACTGTGCACTGTGTTCACACTGGGTGACAGTGCTGTGAAGCTGAAGGGCCGTGGAGACGTCAAAGATGGACACAGAGCCAGCTGAGGGAGAGAGAGGGGTATCAGTAGTGAAGACAGAGACAAGAAGAATGCACAGCGGTACATGAAGGAGCTGAAAGTTCAGTGCTCAGGGCTGTGTGGAGGAGGGATGAAAAGGAAGAGGCCATTCAGCAGGAGGTAGAAAATAAAGGTCCCTGTAAGACCCTTTCAAATTGGCCTGGAAGATGGGAAGCTAGTCCATCACTCTCCAATAGAACCCACTTAACTCTTACCTCCAGAGACATTTGTGAATAGCCCTCTCTGTCCTAGGGCTGATACAGAACCAGCTGCCAAGCCACCAAGGATATTGGTTGTCTTGTTTCTGGCCCAGAGAGTTCCAGGGCATGATGGTGGGGGAGGACAACATCTAGAGGTTTCAGGAGCCAAATGGAGAGATGAAGACTGGTCTCTTCACATGTGCAGAAGCCCAGAGTGGCTCATTGTAGGCAGAGTTTTCCGAGCAGTTGCTCCCAAGTAGGTTACACAGAGACTTACTATTAATTATAAATGATTGGCCAATAGCTTATGCTTGTTATACTAGCTAACTCTTACATTTTAAATTAACCCATATTTCTTATCTACCCTCTGTTACATGGCAACACCTTCTTTCAACACAGCACACATTACCTTGCTTCTTTTTGTGTCTCTCGAGACTCCTGAGTCTCTGCCCTTCTTTCCAGTTTCATCTGTCTGGCTGTCCCACCTTTAACTCCTGCCTAGCTACCAGCTATTCAGAAGGCACCTTGGCAAAGACACATCTTCACAGTGTACAAAAAAATATTCTATAACAGCCCATTTACTTAAGGCAGGATTTCCTAATCCTTGGATGCAGATGCAAACTCTATCCCATGTTTCTTCGCCTCAAGAAAGATGACATGGCCCCTGTTTGCCATCCTTCTGACAGCATTATTTGGACCTCCTAACCAGGGGTGACCCACTGAGACTTTCTACCAGACCTCATGCCAGACCCTCTGTGTGATTATCTCATACAATATCAGCCCACAAGGCTCATTTTTTTTTCATTCTCCACATTTTGTGAATAATGAAATCAAGACCCAAAGAGGTATGATTTTTTTTTTTTTACCCAAATCTCTAGGGATAACAGAGTTAACCAAAACCAGGAAGCCTACCTACAAATATTATAATATTATGTCAAATAATATTATACCAAATATAAATAGGGAACATAAGTGATCTGGGGTCTTCCTACTAATGAGTGTGCTGAATGCCTGTAGGTTTTGGTGGGCAATGGCCTCAGCAATAAGGAACCCCAAGAGATTGAGCTGCTCTAGTTACCATACAGGCTCCTCCCCATCCATGTCTAACTGGCTGCTCCTAGTGTCTGCTGTATGTGCTGGTGACTTTTGAATTCATGTTACCATGTTGCTCTTGAGGAGCATGCTACTCTTAGAGACCTCTGGGCCATTGAGAAACCATCACCTACATGATGAATCCTGAAAGCCTAGCTGAGTCAGAAGTCTTTGCATTTGAGCCTCACCCTCCCCACCCTCCTCTTCCTCCTCTGACTAGCCTCAGCCCCAACATTATTCCTTCTTTGAGAACAGGCCAGCTCCTCCTAAAGGCCAGCTCCGGCATTGCAGCTCTGGAAACCTTCACAGGTTCTCCTGTCTCTGTCACAACCACACTGGCCTCCAAACATGCCAGGCCATAAGAAGTGAACACAGCATTGATGAGCTAGAACATTACTGGAGATGTCTTGAGGGTGAGGAGACTGGATATGCTCACAAATCCTGTTCCAGGAAGGTGGCCAAAGGGTCTGAGAACACAGCCTGGAAAGCCACAGTGTCTGTCTCTCTAATACTGCAGGACTGTCTCAGAGCAGGAAACAGGATTTCTGGGATCCATGGGATAGCAGCAGGATAGGTGGGTGCCCCAGGGAGGTAGTGTGTCCGCTGTATGGACTTTGGAAGTCATGTACCAGCTAGCTCACCTAGGTAGCCAGGACAACAGCCCCTTATGTGGGCCCGAGGTCCAATTCTGCAGCCCTCAGGCCTTTCCAAAGCAGCTGTGGGAACCCAGATAAGCCCCTTGCCCTGAAGTCTTTCCTTCCCTTATCTATGAAATGGAGATAATGTACAGGACACCATCCCCTGTAACCCCAGCCTGTGAGAGAAAATGGAATGAAATCATCTTGTAAACAGCACAAGATCAGCACAGATGAGAAGATGAGAGTCTTGGCCACAGACAGAGTAGAAAGCTCTCTGTGCGTAAAGAACACAAAAGGACACATGGCAGACTGCTAGAAACCATTGCAAACATTTGTGGCCATGGGGTTAACAGTACAATTGTCCCAAGAAATCAATAAAAGACAAAAAGAAAAATAGAAAAGTGGACAAGAGATATCTATAGGACAGATGATAAACGTGAAAACAAGTGTTAATTCATTGCAAATTTATGAAGAGAACATGAAAACACTAGCAAATTAATTGTTTTAGGAGATTGATGTGTGTATATGTGTGTGTATGTGTTGGTGGAGATGGAATCTACGATCTCACACATACTCGGTAAATTCTCTAACACAAATCAGCACCCCCAGCTCTGGGAAAAAATGTAAAGACCAGTAATGTTCAGTGTCAGCAGGAACACAATGATGCTGTTTTCCCACACGGCTGTGGAAGTGTACAAGCACACTGCCTCTTTCAGAGAATCGCGTTTCCACATTTCAAGTATCTACACTGACTGAACATCACTTTTCTAGAAACAGATTGAGCTCAAATGATTGCATTTGTGCCCAAAGGTTCATGTGTTCCCTGTGGCATTGTTTATAACAGAGGGAACCCATAAGAAATAAAAGTATCCATTGGTTAAGGGACTGGGGAGAGATGTCAAATGCAGCAACATAAAGTAACTGGAGTATCCTGGGTGTGTGGTGGTGTTCTCGTAACCACCCGAAGTGAGCTGGGCCCAGCATGCCAGAGGCTGAGGCAGAATGACCATGGGCTTAATCAGCCCAGCTACCTAGCAAGACTCTATCTTAAGGAACCCAAACCAAAGCAACAGGAGCAAGGTAAATCTTTGTCCTTTGAAGAAATGGATCTGGGGTCTCAAGAAAATGACCACAACATCTAGAAGATTTTGGCAATGCAAAAGGTTTTACCTCTGCAAAAGGTTGTCTAGCTATGTCAAGCCAAGTAGACAAGGGGATCCCTCTGAGTTTTTACTCTTAATACAAAGAGTCCTGTGCACTGTGAGAGATCAGAACTCAGCCTCGAATGATTGCATGATTCGCCTGGTTTTAAGTGTGGCAATTGATAAGCAGACCATAATTCTGAGCCCCAGGTGTAAGCTTAAACACATACTGTGATTTTAAAAAGTTCTGACTGCTGCCTGGTTGACACTTGCTAGACTTGACAGAGTCATTTTCCAAGAGCCTGGGGGGGGGGGGGGGTGGATCCCTGCAAGGTTGGCCTGTGCTGCATTTTCTTGATTAATAATCAATTTGGAAAGGCCCAGCTCACTGTGGGTGGTGCCACCCTGGGCTGGTGGTCCTGGGTGCTATAAGAAAGCAGGCTGAGCAAGGTGTGAGGAGAAAGCCAGTAAACAGCCTTCCTCTACCCGCCTTTGCATATCTGGTTCCTGCCTTGGGTTCCTTCCCTGACTGGCAATTAATAAAATGAAAACCCTTTCTTCCTCCAACCACCTTTTGCGTGACATTTTGCCACAGCAGCAGAAGCTTAAGACACTGACCTTGGGGGGATTTGAATTTCTGCCTCGGAATCTTTTTTACAATCACTTTTTAAATGAGGCTTTGTCTTGGTTTAACCCCTTGATACAAGAGAATGTATATTTCCTTCACATTTTCTACCTAATGACATGGAAAGGGTTCTAAGATGTGTTGCTGTGTGTGTCTGGTTCTGGATTCCATTCTGCTGAGTGTTTGTCTGTTCCTTCGACAATGCCACAGAGCTGCTTTCTAGGAGTCTATAAACAGGGTGGTATTAAGGCAGGATAGAAAGAATGGAAAGAAAGATTAAGGGACCCCCCCCCCCGCCCCCAATATGAACCTGGCTTACTTCTTGCTGCCCAAGTCAGGAGTTTCTATATACTGACTGACTGACTGGAAGCTGCCCTAGACAGAACCCACAAGCAGACACTCCCTAAGACTACGCCAAACAAGGTTGTCAAGGTGACCAGAGTAGACAAACACATTTTCTCTTCAATCTCGACCTTGGTTACAATGTTACCTCTTTAAATTTTACACAGCTGCAGCTGAAGAACGTAGGTGAACTCTGACCCTCACATGCAACCCTCTGCAAGCCTCTTGGTCCTTTTTCCTGATCAATAAACCGGCTGATTTTGCTTCTTTTTTGCCTTGTTTCCAAATTCTTTTCTGCTTCAACGTAAATCAAGAATCCTGTCTGCATTTACGTGGTGACCCCTGGGGAGCAGATGGGGGGGGGGGAGTCCTCAGTCTACACCATGGCCCATCAAGTTGATTTCCACTGCTGGTGACAGTACAAGTCGGCCAGCTTCGTGGACTTCTTCCCTACCTGCCTGTTCTTGTTCCTTCTTCCTCCCTCCCTCTTTCCCTCCCTCCCTCATATTTTCTTTTATCTTTCAAGACAGGGTTTCTTTGTGTAGCCTTAGCTGTCCTTGGACTAGCTCTGTAGACCAGGTTGGCCTCAAACTCACAGAGATAGGCTTGCCTTTGCTTCCAGAGTGTTAGGATTAAAGGCGTGTGTCTGTGGTGTGTGTGTGTGTGTGTGTGTGTGTGTGTGTGTGTGTGTGTGTGTGTGTGTGGTGTGCGTGTGTGTGCGTGTGTGCGCGCGCGCTAACATCAGGCTTTTCTAGATCACTCTTACCCTTATCTACTGAGGAAGGGTCTCTTCACATGGCCTCAGAGATCGCTGATTTAGGGAATCTATCTGGGATCTCTTATCTCCACCTTGCATGTGCTGAATTTACAGATAAGCCACCACGCCTACCTAGCATCTATACGAGTACTCAAAGTCTGAACTCTGATCCTCACACCTGCACAACTAGCTCTTTACCTGCTGAGACATCTCCCTAGCCTGCCTCATGTTTCTATATAAACTTTAGGATCAACTTGTCAGTTTCTACAGAAAAAATTAGATTTTTTTCCACTGCAATTTTTTATTAGATGTTCTTTGTTTGAATCACTAGCTTCAAGTGGAATAGAATTGACAAGCTTACCAAAACTAAACTTGCCAGTCCATGGACATGGTATGTATCTCAGTGTTTAGTTACATCTTCTTCAGGTTTTGTATTCTATAAACAGATTTTTACACAGTTAAGTTTGACTGTATTGCATGTTTTTCCAGGGCTGTTAGAAATGGAAGCTTTGGTTAGAGGTATGTGTTCTTGTCACTGCTCAGGCTTCTGTCCCGTGCAGTGTGCTCAGCAAGTGTGCTTTGTTTTTAAAAATAAATGAATATATTCATATATAAACTAAAACAGGTTTTTTTTCTAAAATAAATACCAGGGTTATTTTATTCTTTTCTGTCTATACAATCCCTGTTGGACTAGTTCTTGGGTGTTTTAATATAACTGATTTTTGTACATTGGTTTTAGTTTTGTGCCCTTAACTTTATTAACCTTTCTTATTAGCTCGAGCATTTTTTGTATGCGTAAATTTTTTTTTATCAAGACACTCATTTTATCTACTCAGATATTTCACTTCTTCTTTTTAAATGTGTGTGCCTTTTATTTATTTTTCCACTATACTGCGGTGTTTAAGTCCTCTAGTAAAAGAAAAAGACATAATAGACATCTTCACGTTGTTTCTTGTTTTAAGAGGAAAGTATTCCTTCTGTCACCATTTGGTTTGATTTTTTTTTTTTTACATTGTGTGTGTGTGTGTGTGTGTGTGTGTGTGTGTGTGTGTAGCAGTACGTAGGTAGCCTTGGGTTCATTATAATCTTCCTGCCTCCGTTTCTCAAGTGCTGTGTTTACAGGTGTGAGCCACCATGTCTAGCTTGCAGGAGTTTTTTAAAGATCAGGAATGAACATTGGCTATTGGTCTTTCTGTGCTTGAACTAATCAATGTAATTAGGGTTGTTTGCAGGAACATGGGCAACACCCCCGAAGAAAATTATCTCTAAAATGGGTTTCCTGGAGACAAAAAAACAAAAAAACAAAAAAACACAAAGCCAAAACAAACAAGCAAAAAACGATTTGATTTTGATTTTCTTACCAAAAGAGAATCTTTGCCTTTTGATTGATATATTTAGAGTACGTACATTTGCAGTGATAATTAATACAGTGGATTTAAATCTGCCACCTTGTCAAATCTTCCTGCTGGATCTCTTTGCCCCCATTTCTGTGTGTGTGTGTCTCCTTTTGTATTAACTGTGTTTTGGTTTAGCCTTACTACTGGCTTATGACATCAGCAATTTCCAGTAGTTATCTTAAGTTTGACAAGTATGACTTTAGTTGAGAAACATCTCCCTAAATAATATTACGTCAAATTAAACGGAGCACCAACGCCACTCAGCAGTATGCTCCTTCCACCCTTTGTGACTCTGTGGCCATTCATTTCCCTTCGGCTGTGCAATAAACACATGGCACGGTGATAGCTATTTTTTTCTCTAACCAGACATTGGCACACAGCGGCCTTTGGAGCAAATGGAGACTACTTCCTGCTTTTTATGTTTTTGAAAACAGTTGGCAGTTACTTACAATGGTTTACACATTCTCTGTGCCATGCACGGGCCACAGGGACCATAGTAGCTGCTACAGGGTTTCTATGGCCCAAAGACCTAAAGTTTGTTCAATTAGCTTTTTAACAATCAAATGGTAGTTGTGTTTCTAGCTACTTTTATTCCATTCTTGGCATTCTTTTTTTTCTCATTTTTTAGATAGATAACCATGTTTCTAGTTTGTATCCCATTCTTTTACTTGAAAAGACTTCTCCCCGTGTGCTTATTTGCTTGCCAATCACCACAGTCAGCTTGGTCACTTTGCTTCTATGTGGTCACTTTAGATCTGGCATTTCCATATGGTTCCAAGGCCTTTTTGACCCTCACACCATTCACTCAGTGACCACTACCATAAAAACAGTCCCTTCTCTTTCTCCCTTCAGGCCCTGGCAACCACTGTCTGTCTCTATGAACTTACATATTCTGGGTGTTTCAGATAAATGGGGTTATGTAGTATGCTCAATTTTGTGCCTGGATTTTTTTTTAGCTATGTTCTGTATTTTCAATCTTTACTCATCACTTTTTAAGTTATTTATTGAAAGAGGATGAGAGAGAAAGAACATTTGAATGGGTAGGGATTAAAGGAGTCCGTTCTCTCCTTTCATCACATGAGTCCTAGGGATCCAACTATGTCAGGCATTGTGGCAAGTGCCTTTACCAGGTGAGCTGTCTTGCCACCCTGGGATTTATTCATCTTGAACTATTGGCACTTCAGGCATGGAGGAGCCACATTCTGTGATGTATTTGGTAGCTGCCTTCATCTTTTGACTATTGGATATAGTGCTGAGTAGAACATCCATGTGTAAGTATCGGTTTGGGTTCCTAGTTTTAGTTCTGTTGATAACACCTAAGGGGACAATTGCTGAGTGTATTAGTCTGGGTTCTCTAGAGGAACAGAAGCAACAGGATGAATACATATATTTGCATTCATGTGGTTTATCAATATGTATAAACATGGTTTCTTAATTCAACGTATGCTAAAATAGTAACGAGAACCGAATAACACCCGAATGCTGAGAGCCCTTGGCTGCTCAGTCCCTGAGGCTGGGAGCCTGAACTGTAACACAGTCCCACCATGACCGATCCTCACTATGGAGGTACCTAACCTGGCAGTCGCTCAGTCCACAAGGCTGGTTCCTCAGCAGTCTCAATGGAACCCAGGTTCCTGGAGAGCTGCTACTCCTTAGTCTACCACAGTGGAAGCGTGGACACGCTGAGAACATCAGAGAGCTAGCTCAGCAGCAGCAACAGAGTAATCAACTTGGTAGCGAGGGAAGGAAAAGCAAAGGCAAGCCACCTTCCTCTGTCACGCTCTTCTATCTGAACCGCAGCCAGAAGGTGTCAGCCATAGTCAGGACACATCAATTATGGCAATTCTGGTGAACCTCTCTACTTATTAGTGGCAAGTTGGCATTAAAACCAACCATAATACTTGATCATGTGATAACTCTGTTGCTACTTTTCTTTTCTTTTTTTTTTTTTCTTTTCCAGACAGGGTTTCTCTATGGAGCCCTGGCTGTCCTGAAACTCACTTTGTAGATCAGGCTGGCTTCAAACTCACAGAGATCCACCTGCTCCTGCCTCTAACCGCTGGGATAAAATAAGTGCACCACCATGTCCAGTTTCTGTTGCTAACTTTTTGAGGAACTAGAAAATTAATTTCCATAGAAGCCACACCATACTACATTTCCACTAGCCATGTGTGGGAGTTCTGGTTTGTCTGTATCTGTATCAACTTAATCATTTCGGGGGTGGTTGTTTTGTTTTTTGAGACAAGGGCTTACCACGCATCCCTGGCTGGCCTGGAACTCATCGAGATCTATCTGCCTCTGCCTCCCTAGTGCTGGGATTAAAAGCGTGCCACTGTACACCGCTGCTTTCTGATTTTTTTTTTTTAAACGATGACCAGTGTAGTGGATGTGACAAATCATCTCATTGTGGTTTTGCCCTATACTTCCTTAGTGACTTAAGTGACTGAGTAACTTTCCATGTGACGTGTTGGCCATTTGTGTATATTCTTTGGAGAAATGTCTACTTTAAAATGGGCAAAATATATTAATTTGAATTGTTTGTCCTCTTGTTAATGAGTTGTAGATTACAGCTCTCATTCGTGTGTGTGTGTGTGTGTGTGTGTGTGTGTGTGTGTGTGTGTGTGTGTGTCCATTCTGCTCACAGCCTTGTGCGGCATGTGATTGGCAAGTGTTTTCTTCTGTTCTCCAAACCACCTCTTCTTTCTCATGACATTGTCCTTTGGAGCCCAAAATGTTCAGTTTTGACAAGGTCCAGTTTATCTAATTTTTTTTAGATTGCCTGTATTTTCAGTGATAAGGCTAAGAAAACATTTCTTAGGTGAAAATATTGCCCCCAAAATTTATTCTCTTATTTATTTATGTTTTATGTATAAAACATAAATGTATATGGGTATATGGGTATGGAAGAAAGGGGTATCAGAATCTCTTATAGATGGTTGTGAGCTGCCATGTGATTGCTGGGAATTGAACTCAGGTCCTCTGGAAGAGCAACCAGTTCTCTTAACCCCTGAGCCATCTCTCCAGCCCCCCACCCTGAGCTTTATTCTAAGAGTGTTATCATTTGCTTTGATTTATCTCATCCTTGATTAGTTTTTGCATATGGTATGAAGGATTCAGATTTGTTATTTGAGCTACAGATACCCAGTTTGCTTTGTAGATTTGTTGAAAGAAATACTCCCCCCCCCCATGAATGAATGGTCTTGGTTCCCCGTTCTGTTCTGTTGATCTGCGTCTACTCTTATATACTGTGTTATACCGTTTTGATTCCAATAAGTTGGCAGTAAGTTTTGAAATTGAGATGTACAACTCCTCCAACTTGGTTCTTCTTTTCAAAATGGCTTCATTATTTTATGTCCCTTACAATTCTATATGAATTTCAGTCAGCCTTTCTTCTTCAACAGAAGAAAAGACTAGTAGGCTTTGGGTAGAAGTTTTACTGGTGCACAGTTTGCCATCTCAACAATGATTGTCGTAAAATGAAATCTTTTTGTTAGGGACTTCTGAACTTCAGGGGTGCTTCATGATTCAGTATGCAAGTACTGCACTTCCTCAGTTGCATTTATTCCCAATTGGAAACAATAAAGGAATTACATGTGTGTGTGTGTGTGTGTGTGTGTGTGTGTGTGTGTGGTGTGTGGTGTGTGTGTGTGTGTGTGTGTGTGTTGGTGCATGCATGTGTAGAAGTTAAAAGGACAGTTTGCAAAAGTCAGTTCTCTCTCTTCATTGTTTAGGAGTCGGGAACCAAACACAGGTCATCAGGCTTGGTGGTAAATGCCTTTATCCAATGCCATCTTACCCACCCTATTTGAAGTTAATTTTTTCATGCTATTAGAAATTAGATGAAACTGTATGCTGGAGAGATAGATGACTCCATGGTTAAGAGAGCTTTGCAAAAGACCTGAGCTCAGTTGGGACCCATGTCAGGTGGCTCACAACCACCTGTAACTCCAGCTCCAGGAGATCCAATACCTCTGGCCTCTGTGCGCACCTGCCCTCATGTACACAGGTCTACACACACATACATAACTAAAAATAAAATAAATATTAAAAATTAAAATTGTCTTATTTTACTTTGTGATCACGGCTAGTATACACTCATACAACATAGTTTTCAGTACATTGTGGAATTCACTCACATGTAAGAGTTTATTTTTGTGGCTTTAGAATATATACGCATATATGTATATATATATTTCATGTTATCTACAAATAGGGATGATTTTACTTTCTCCCTTTTCATTTATAGTTATCCTGTCTCTTTTCCTTCCTGGTTACTCTGCTAAGATTTCCCGCACAGTGTTGACTAGAAGGAGGAGGAGGCAGCCATGATCCAGCAGGAAAGGCTTTCTGTCCATCCAGCCATGAACAAGCCACGCCTTTACATGCAAGCTCCAACCCACACTGAGCCTGTTCCCTTTTACTCCATTTTGCTGAAGTTTTTAAAATTCCCAGTGCATGTTGGATTTTGTCAAGGATTCAAGGATTTTTTTTTTCACCTCTGGAAATGCTCATGTGGGATTGTGTGTTTTCTGTATCTACATGGTATGCTACACTGAGTTTTCACATACTGAGTGAGCTTTGTATTCCAGAACAAATTCCCTTTGGCCATGGTATGTTTTGTGTGGTCTGTAGCTGGCATAGCACTAAAGGCATTTGTTACTGGTAGTATTCTCTTGATGACTTTCGTATCTATATTCTGTATATACACTGGTTTGCATGAACACACACACACAACCTCTTTCTCTTTTTTTTTCTTTTCTTTTTGAGATAGGATCTCATTATGTAGCCCAGGCTGGACTTGCAATTATGAGAATCCTCCTGCTTTTCCATCCTGAGTTCTTCCATCATAGCCATGAGCCTCCACATTCAGTTTGTAGCTTTATTTTCTTGAAACTTTTTGACTACCATTTTTCTGGGAGAAGTATATACATACATAAATGCACATCTAATTACAAAGGAACAATGATCATTTTTGTGGGTCAGGGTTACATTGAGATTATTTTTAGTTTCAAGCTGTAATCTTAAAACCTTAAGATTTTACTTGTCTCTATTACTTAGAGATAAGGCAGAGAATCATAAAAAGAAAAAAACACACAAAATTGATTGTCTTTAAACAGTGAGGGGTGTGCTGGGGAGGTGACTTAATCAGTAAAGTGCTTGCCATATAAGCATGAGGATCTGAGCTCGAATCCCCTGCACTGGAGAGACAAAGATATGAGTAGCTCTGGGCTTTCTGGTCAGCTGAGCTAGCCTGGGACTGTCTCTTCTGGCAGACACCCAGAATTGACCTCTGGTCTCCACTCACACCATACCCACCCACGTACTGGCATATATACGTACATTCATGCATACAAACACAAACACAGACACAGACACACATATACAAAAAGAAGAGGAAAGGGGAATTCTCTTTTTAAATAGAAGTTTAGAAAAACATTTATATTTCTTGTAAAAAAAAATAAATCATGGAACGTTTTACACTCTTCTTGCCTTGGTAATAACCATGTGTGACCATGAACAAGCTTAAAGGCATTCGACCTCTCTAGGCTCAGATTCTCCATCTGCAGCAGGAGAGTTAGTAATAGTGTTTATCACTGAGGATTTGGAAAACCACAGACCCTGGGTCTCTTGTTTTCTTTATCTGCACAGAATTATCTGGGACCAAATGTGTGTGTCGGAGCGGATTATTCCACACGTCAAACAAACTATCCATTCTCAGCAGACACCAACTTGTCTTTTAATTGTACTTAGTGCTGACATCATCTATTTGGAGAGAGCTCTGACCTAGACCTAGGGGCTGGGTCTCCACCCCACTTCTTGATTAAAGGTACTACAACCTCCTCCATGGATTCCTTTAATACACATTTTCTGGCTTGTTACATAGGATATGGCAAGGGCTCAACCCCCCTCCAATGAAAACATGGGGTAAGGGGCCATGCCTCCTCTAGGAACCTCTATATTAACTAGAAACTTCTAGTCTCCCTTAGTCTTTCAGGTAACCAGACTCCATGCTGAAGCCGCCTACGAGCAGCCAACTCAAAAGGTACATAAAAGGTACAGCACTGATGAGCACAAAGACCTTAGGGATTGATTGTCAGAAAGTTCACATTCTTAGTATCATTACCAGAATCCTAGGTAACCAGGAAAAATTTCAACAAATCAGAGTCTGACCACTTGGCCTAGGAATCAAATAGGAAAAGGTGACGGCTGAAGGTGGTAAAGGAATTTGAGCATCTGTGGGCCTGCCTTCTGAGGAAGAGTTTAGGTTTCAACACAAGAAGGCCTGGGACATGGGCAAGAGGTCCTGCTGGTGTGCAATGCTGTCTGCTGGATTGATGACTTGGCCCCCAGGACTCATTCCTGGCTTTGACAGCTTGAGTGGGTAATCTGGTTCCTACTTAGGAGTAACCTTATTTCTTCTCATGGGGTGACCACTACCAGTAAGGGGGGACAATCTTATCATGAGGTAAGATTATCATAAAAAATAAAAACAAACAAACAAACAAAAAACCCAGCAAGGGTTGCTTTTTCTAAAACCCAGATGACTTTGGTTTAGGATAAACTAATGGAAACTTCTAGTTGCTTCTGTAGAGACTGGATATCATCAAATACCAGTTCCTAAGTTACCCTTATCTTGATGCCTTCAGCCTGAAAGACAGATGAGAAAGGTCAGAAGAATTTAGGGCCAATCAATCTAATGTGCTTCAGGCAGAGACTCACTGGTCGTCTGGGAGACACACTCGTATTTGTCCTTCTGACTCACTGGCTGTCACTCTTGGGCATGATTTTTCTCCTGAGTTTCCTTCGAGGTGGTTTCTTAGTACCTCAATCTTGAACATTTCCCTGCAGGATCAGTTCAGCCCTACTCCAGAATCTGCCTCTTCCCCTGGGGTGACACTTTGTTTTCTTCTAGAGACCCAATATTTCCAAACTCTGTAGTTCCCTTTCAGCCTAGCTTTTTTAAAAAGGGGAAGAGGACCAGGCCGGCGAAGAGGAGGAAGAAGAAAACAGACTTACAGCCAGTACAGCAGACAAGAGCGTGTTCAGCACCCTCATCCTCACTGAACTCCCAGCTGGGAGCCCTGTGCCCAGCCGACCTTCCAATCTGCCTCAATCTACGCGGCCCCGGGGAAGACTATGGAGTGGGGGGCTCCTCTGGTCCTGCTGCTGGCCACAGCTTGGCATGGTAAGGGCAGAAAAGGGGGTACTCATAGGGGTGTTACGGAGAGGACCCACTGAAGGATTCTGAGCATCACTGCCACTTCACTAGATGCCCCGCTTCTGTCTGTCTAGTGCAAGACTGCGGACTTGTCTTTATCTGGAGAGAGAAGCAGGGAAAGACTGGAGTAGACCGAGGCTGGCCAGTGTTGTGATGTCGCTAAGCTTAACCCTTGACTCACAGTGTGTCCCTGATAGTTTACTGGCCACTGTCTATGCTACTCCTTGGCAGCTGGGAGAGTGGGAATGGATGAAACTCTAGGACAATGCTTTCAGATGTTTCCTGTGCCGTCCGGACATTACCTGGGGATCTTCTCCAAGGCAGACTCTGAGATGTCTTGGGCAGAGCTGAGATTTGCATATCTGAGATAATCTTAGGAGTTCAGGCTGCTTCTCCAGCTCTCCCTTGAGTGCTTCCAGCAGCTGGATGGCTCAGGGGCCATAGTGAGGTAGAAAGGCCCTTTCTTGGAAGGTGTGGGTTAGTGTAGAAGATGCGGTGGGCATTTCTGGGCCTAGGGTTCAAGGGTGGGGAGTTTGGAAGTGGATACACGCGAGTGAGAAAGCATGCGAATAAGAGAGCCAGAAGCTAGAGGGTGGCCCAGGAAAGACCAGAGAGGGCCCAGCTATCGTCTTCCTAGACACCCCAACTTCTCAGGCAGAAGAAGCTGCTTCAAAACTACCATCTTGGAAGGTGTCAGACTGAAGATGAGGGATTGGCATACAAGGCCCACAGTAGCCCAACAGGCACACCCAGGCTCTACCTGGCCTAGCGCTCCTGCTTATTTGAAAGGAGGATGGAACTTAGTGGGGAGGGACAGTCTCACTCTGCTCCCTGGGGAATTAGTACTACAGGCCCCTGGTGATACAAGTCTGTTGAAGGCTCTTCCCCGGCTTGTACTGGCACTTTCCTATTAGAATGGGATTGATATCCATTAGGATGTACACGTTCTTAAGAATAAGACTCTCATTCCGGAAAGTCTTGTGGATTTGAATCACTGCTCTTTTAGTCTTTATCTTGAAGACTACTTGTGGGCACTCTGTGTGTGTGTGTGTGTGTGTGTGTGTGTGTGTGTGTGTGTGTGTGTGTGTGTGTCCGTGTCCCAGTTCAGCGTCCAACTCAAAAAGGAGGATATCGGTGGGATGCCTAAGGTTTTAGCCTAGCAGGTTATTGGTGGGGTGGATGAGACCATGGGTGCTCCAGTGGGTGGTAGGGATGGTGTTGAAGTACTTAGAGGCAGAGAGAGACTTGCCTCTTCTCTTTGGTGGTCGTGAGTGTAGGAGGATGGGGCAAGGGGCTCCTGGAGCTGATGGTGAGAGTCTAGTTTGTACATTCCAAAAGGAGGAGAATTGGGTCGGGGAGTATTTGAAAAGGGACATGGGGGATGAAGAATTGACAGGCACGGAAGGGGAGGGAGGTCAGTGGCCATCAAGTGTTCATCCAAGGGAAGGTAGGGATGAATAGACTTTTCTTCCTGCCAACCGTGCCATCGGGAAGTAGGAAAGTCGGGTGGTGAATGTGAAGTGTGCCAGCCTTGTTCTGTGTAAAAAATCCAGGGCAACAGGCTAGGACAGAATAAGGCAGAAGCCTCTCCCTGAGCCCATCTGGAGGCCAAGATAAGCATAGCAGAGTAGCTTGGGGGAGGAAAAGAGATAAGTGTCTGGGAGCTAAGGCAGAAGCAGGGATGTAGAACCCAAGGTTGCATCCTGTGACCTTAAGGATTAAACTCCCTAGTTACCACCTGGCAGGTTCAAAAGGGACATTTGCGATGTGGCACAGGAGCAGGAGGCCATTTATGCTCTTCTGCCTTCCAAGTGGACAATGGGATTGTTCCCACCAGACAGGAGAGATTCTGAAGCCCCAAAGGTCAACAATCTCCCCACCTAGAAATGACTACCAGGGCCCCTAGCCCTAGTCAATGTGAGCTCAGGCCAGGGTGAAATAGCGTGTCCTTCCTTCCTGCTAGGCACGCTGCACAGGAAAGCCACAGTCCTACATCAGCAGTGACAGTATTCTCTATTCAACAGCTGGCTGATTGGGAGCTCAGGCAGATAGGATGCATGTTTCCAGTGGGTTTGAAATCAAAGCAGATATTAAACCAGGCTGAAATCATTTATGAGAAGACTCTCCATTTCTGGGCTCGAGTTTATGTGTGTGTGTGTGTGTGTGTGTGTGTGTGTGTGTGTGTGTGTGTGTGTGTGTGTGTTGAGGAAGGTATTCCAGTGGGAAATACTGAAGTACTCTGAGAGCCTGATGCCCTTGGGGCTGCCATGTTACAGCAGCTGGATTAGGAAGAGTTGACTTGTGGGGGTTAGCAAACGAGATAGTCACACAGACAGGCCTCTCCACATGGAGTGTTCTGAGACTCAGCACACCGTCCCTCTCTTCAGGAGCCCCTCACTGTGTGGAGAGGGGCAATGGCCAGGAGGCCAGGGAAGCAGAAGTGAGAACGCCAGTCTAGAAGGGCCAGAGGCTGGGCGGAAACCAGGGCCAGCCGGGTACCAGCAATGTGTTTCCGCCCACACAGTCCAAGGGGGGCTGCTGGCCCCTCAGAGGCTGTGAATCAGTTCTCACTTCCCTCCTTCACCCCTATTTCAGACCTGGGAAAATTGCTGATGCTACAGAGGCAACCAGTCTCCTTCCTTAAGATCTGACAAGGGTTTTAAGTTCTCCTTTATCCTTCAAGCAAATTTTCCTTAAAAGAGATTGGCTGCCAAGAAAGCCAGCATTCTGGAGAAGTCAGAGCAGAGTGGGTACCTCAGCAGTCTTGTTCATGGACATGAAAGTATACTAAGTCTTTACTTGGCAACCACTGATGCACAGACTTCCTGGCATCTGGACAATCTAATGTGCCAGGAAGGCGTGGTCACTGTCAGCATTTGTAGGCAAGGGACAAAGTAAGGAGAGGTGGTCTCAGGCCACCCCACAGTACATGGGCCTGATGTACAATGGAAGAAGTGGACACAGCAGGAGACACTTAGAGTCTCTCTCTATTGAGCTAAGATCTCATGTCTTTTCATCTTTCCTGAGTGAGGGAAGTCAGGACTTGACCATCTGTTTCTCCATTTGCCTGTTAGAAACTTGTCTCTCTTGGATGGGACCCTGGGCTTTGCTCTGCAGTCACAGCCTGCTTTGTACGTGGGATTGATGAAGTCCTTTCCTAGGGTGAGAAATGATGCAGAAGGCTGGGCCTCCGTGGCTCTGTGGGGAAGCCTAAGGAAGCTCCCAGGCCAGTCTCAGAGGAGACCCCCTTGGGCAGATATCAACAGATTTGGGAGCTGGGCAAAGGGCTAAATGGTACAGACTCATTCAAATACCAGAGCTACCCCCATGGTAGCATGGTCCAGGTCAGTAGGAGGACAGTAAGGATTCACTCAGGCTTCACTTCTGTCTGCCATCTCCTTCAGGTCAAGGGGCCCCTGTCATCAAGCCCAGCGGCCCAGACCTGGTTGTAGATCAGGGCACAACAGTGACGCTGCAATGCGTGGGCAATGGCAGTGTGAAATGGGATGGCCCCATCTCTCCCCACTGGACCCTGGATCCTGAATCTCCTGGAAGCATCCTGACCACAAGAAACGCCACCTTCAGGAACACCGGGACCTATCGTTGCACTGAGCTTGAAGACCCCCTGCAGGGCAGCAGTACCATCCACTTGTATGTCAAAGGTGAGGACTCCAAATTTTCTGTGTTGGGCAGGAGGGCTAGCCTCTGACATTAGAATGCATAGCAAGCCAGATTCAAGCTTGTGAATTTGAACACTGGCCATGAACAAGCACCTATACAATGCTTACAATTTAGTGCAGGCCTCACAATAACCCTGTGAAGTAGGTGCTATAATTAACTCCATTTTCCAGGGGCTTACAGGGGTTGAATCTTTTGTCTGAGGTCACATAACAACAAGTGCCCTTGGGTACAGAAGCCAACCTGGAATGTTATCTGAACGGTCTTAGTTCAGTATGAGTTTGGGCAAATGCCCAGCCTTCTGAACCTCCCCTCACTAACTCTCAACTAATTCTCACCTTGTCACCTACTCTTTCCAGATCCAGTCCGGCCCTGGAATTTACTAGCACAGAAAGTGACAGCATTTGATGGCCAGGATGCTGTGCTGCCTTGCCTCATCACCGACCCCAAACTGCAGTCCCATGTCTCACTAGTGCGTGTTAGGGGCAGGCCAGTCTCAAGCAGACTAAACTACTCCTTCTCACCACGGCAAGGCTTCATTATCCACAAGGCTAAGTTCACTGACAGCAATGACTATCAGTGCAAAGCTGTGGTGGATGGTAGGGAATCGCTCTCCCTTGGCATCCAGCTTACAGTGAAGATAGGTATGTGGAATGGGAAAAGCCAGTCCAGGCATGGAGGCAGGAGGAGAGCTTCCAGCCATGGGTAGAGAGGGGATAGAAATGATTCTCTCTCTTTTTTCAACTACTTATTTCTCTCCAGGGCAAGTGGGGTGAGGTGTGCTGGGTGGGACTCTGACCATGAGACCAGCTTCAATGAACTAACCAGGGTAATTGACCCCCTGGTATTGGGCAGAGTGCAGTGAGCCTAGGTGTTCATGGGTTGTGTTTCTGGCTTCAGTCCCCCCAGGGCCCCCAAACGTGAGATTGGAACCTACTGAGCTGGTTCGGATTCGTGGGGAGGCTGCCAGGATTGTGTGTACTGCTACTAATGTGGACCATGAATTCAATGTTTTCCTCAAACGTGGAAACACTAAGGTCAGTCCCCAGGGGAAGGAGATGGACATGGTGAAGTCTTCTCAGCACAGGGGCATCCTCACCTCAAATTAGCCTTCTGGGCTGGAGACATGGCTGTGGCCCAGAGGACAGAGAAGAGGGGCCTGAGACTCCTTGCCAGCAGCCGATGACTCAAGCTGCTAGGTCTTGAGGATAGGACGGGGGGGGGGGGGGCAATCTAATCCCTTTCAGGGATTACCCTGTATCTTTGCTACAGTTTGTAGAGCATTCATTTCTGATAGAATGAGGATTTCTAGTCTCCCTTAGGAGTATGGGGCATGAGGGCTATTTCAGAAAGACTTTAGTATGAGGACCCCAGGAAGGAGCCGAAAGGCTGTCCCTTAGATTCCTCACCCCAAGTGCACTGTGTGTGAGGTCCAGTTCTGAACCCTTCCTGTGTGAGTCTACCCACTCTCATTCTAACCCAGGGACAGGTGACTAGTATTCATCCCATTTTATAGATGAGGTAATCGAGACTCAGAATTTAGTCCTTGCCAAGCACAGGTAGATCATAATTTTAAAGGTGGAGGATTTGAATTCAGATCCTAAACAATTTTTGGTATGCTTTCTATTCCTTCTATCTACAGCTTGAAATCCCTCTATACAGTGACTTCCAAAATGACTGTTATAAAAAAGTCCTGACCCTCAGCCTCAGGGCTGTTGACTTTCAAGATGCTGGCAACTATTCCTGTGTGGCCAGCAATGACATCGGCAGAAACACGGCCTCCATGAACTTCCAGGTGGTGGGTGAGCATCAGGTCAGGGGGAGGGGGGAAGGACCGTGGCTGTTGGGACATAGGATAGCTTGGTAGGAGCATCATCTTAGGAGACTTCCTAGACCCTCAACTTCCTCCAAGCCCTTGCAGAGCGTGGATGGTTCTTTTACTGTAACATGTTCTGCTCTGTGTTGGGAGAGCCCAGAAACACACTCCTGTGGGTCATGCTGGCTCACTCACTCCTGAGAGCATGGGATATTTGTGTCATGTGGTCACACAAACGTGATTGTGAGGGAAGCACAGTAGTCCCTCTAACGGGGTCTCCAAGCTGGTTTGGAAGGGGTGAGAGTGAAGTTGTTGAGTCTCAGTGAGAAAGGAGGGGAATAGCATGTCTCAAAGAGAGGACAGAATGTGCGAGCCCCAAGGGAAAAGAACACAAATATCTTTGATACATCCAAAACAGCTGAGAGCATCAGAGATGCAAAGAGATGTGAGTGATGGCTATGGGGGAAGGGAGATGAGGCAGGGGACAGGTGGCAAAGGAGCCTTAAAAGAATGAGTGTAGAATTTGCATCTCACCTTTTAGGGAGGTCATGAAGTTTATAAAGAGGGAGTGGGAATTGAGGTCTCCACATGGCTCAGCTTGCACAGAGGGGCCTGAGACTCAGGAGCACCCACTTCTGGGTGTTATCAAACTTAGCTTTGCCAAATATTATGCCAATCAACTTCCTTATGCCTCAACTTCTTTAACCAAAAGGAAATGAGGATATTGACAGTACATGACTGTATTTAGAAAACCTAGAAGAAGCCCTGGTAATATCAATATTGCTGGAGCGTATGACCAAATACCACATTAGAAGATTCGCCTTGGTGGTGTGTGAGGTGATGTGGGAGCAGCCGCAATAGTGGATGAAGGACGAGCTGGAGAAGGTGGTGAGGGTGCCAACCATGAGATTGAAGAATGATGGGTGTAAGATACCCTTCCATCACCTGGCTATTGAGAGGGAAGCTGTGGCACCCCATAGTCTGAACCCTACAACAAAGCCATTCCACAATGTGGGAAGGGGCTCTGAGTGCGGTCTAGCAGTGTAGCCTGCTAATGGACCATGTGTTGAGGTTCAGAGAGGAGGGAAGCATGAATCACTCACCTCAGAATACACACAGGGAACTCCTCAGAACCCTGCAAGGTAAAGGGAAGAGAGGCAGACTCACGCAGTGCCATCCCTCTGTTAGAGCCCTAGTCAATCTGCGTTTTAGTTCAGGTATTTAGTAGTCACTCAGTAAGTGCACAAAATGCATGCTCTTTTAACTTTTGGCCAGATGTGTGTTCAGGCTTGAAGTTAGCCCAAGCTCAGCCACTTTGGGAAAGAGAGCTCCAGTTCATGGATCAGCTGTTGTGCTATTAAGATAGGTCTGTTTGCTGGGACGGGGTGGTGGTATGAACAAGAGGTATCTGAGGTCAGACAGGTAAATTGGGCAGGTAGTTGGCCCAATGACCCTGAAATCCCATGTAAGAACTCGGGCCTTTTTATTCTTGGAGGAGGTGAGAAACAGGTTTGGTCAGTCTTGGGTGTGTCAGGTCAGTACTTTCTGGTGCTCCATGGGGGATTGTCTATTGGGAGAGAAAGAGGAAGAAGTAAGTTAGGAGGCTATCCCAGTGGGCCACGTTCAAGTGGTCCACGGTGATAACTTCAGACTGGAGCAGTAATGGAGGTTGTGGGAAAGGTTGTGGACAGTTGGCTGGATGAATGGCTGGTGGTGGGAATCCTGGCTGGGGCTGGAGGCTGTGAACCTGGGACACAGATGTGCTCAGATCCTGGGTGGATGATCTGGTAAACAGATAAAGGAGGCTGTCTCCCCACTAACACCAGATCTCCTGTGTTGATTTCCAGGGAGTGCCTACTTAAATCTGACCTCTGAGCAGAGCCTCTTGCAGGAGGTGAGCGTGGGTGAGAGCATCGCCCTCACAGTCAATGTAGATGCCTATCCTGGCCTACAGAGTTATAACTGGACCTACCTAGGGCCATTCTTTGAAGACCAGCACAAGCTTGACTTTAGCACCCAAGGGATCACCACATACAGGTACTGACGGTCAGCCCACGAATAATGTGTGTGTGTGGTGGGGGGAGCTAGCCAGAAATGAGGATGCTTGGGTCCTGTGCCATCTGTGCTGCCCTACCTTGGATGGATTCTTTCCTCCTCTTCATCTCACTTTCTATGACTATGAGAGAAGTAGCGCTTTCTGTGAAGCAGTATCACTATCCCCTGCCCTGTTCCTTGACCGTTTCCTAGTAGCTGCTCTGCTGTTTCTGGGGTGCATGTTCTCAAGGTCCCTTGGGACCTCTTAGCTTCATCTTCTGTCCTTTTTATGGCCAACACCAATGTAGGAAATGACTGTGACTTCCATCCTAAGATGTATTTGAGATAACAACCATGCAAGGTCCCTGCCATGTTCCCATGCAGACAAGGCAGAGGTACATAATCATACATTTGCTAAAGGAATAACCATTCTGAAAACCTCCTCCTGGCAGCTTTTTTCCCTGGGTTCTGGGATATTTTCGGGGCACATGTTCCTTCCACACTCTACTGGCACCATTCTATTCTTAAAACTTGGGTTGGTCATGTGTCCACCACTGTAGAGATATGCTGCCTGTCTCTGAATGGAGCATTCCATGAAGGTCTGTCTTATTCTCCTGCTCCAGGGCCTGAAGCTTGGTAGGTGAGCACTCCACCACAGAGTCAAACTGCAATCTGACGCACCTTTTCAATAAGTGAATTTTAGTCCAGCAGTGGCTGTGGACCTTGTTCAAGCATGGTATTTTGCTATCATTAGTGCCAGAGAGATGTCTCAGTGGTCAAAAAACACTGGCTGCTCTTGCAGAGGACCCAGGTTCTATTTCTAGCATCTGCAAAGCCGTAACTCTCCAACAGATCCATTGCCCTCTTCTGGCCTCTGTGGGAAGCAGGCACACACATGTGGTATATATACATACATGCAAGCAGACAAAACATTCATTCACATAAAATATGATGTAAAAATAAATCTTTAAAATGTATTTGAAATATTCATTTTATTCGATGTGTGTACTTTGCTTGCATGTACGTACATGTACCACCTGTGTGTGTTGTGCCTACAGAGGTCAGAAAATGGCATCACACCCATGAGAACTGGAGTTATAGATGGTTGTGAATCACCATGTCAGTGCTGGGAACCAAATGCAGGTTCTCTGCCAGAGCACGGTGCTCTAAACAGTGTGCCATCTCTCCAACCTCATTTAAAAATTTGTTCATTGGGCTGGAGAGATGGCTGTTAAGAGCACAGGCTGCTCTTCCAGAGGTCTTGAGTTCAATTTCCAGCAACCATATGGTAGCTCACAACCATCTGTAGTGAGATCCAGTGCCTTCTTCTGGCCTGCAGGCAGAACACTGTATACATAATAAGTTAATAAATTTTAAAAAGTATTCATTATCTGAATAATGTGTTCATTAACGTGGGGGCAAATGGCTATTATCTCAGCTCTTGGGTAGCAAAGGCAGAGGGATCAGGGGTTCAAGGCCAGCTCTACAGGCTACACAGTGAGTTTAAGGCCAGCCTGGGCTATATCAGACTTTGTCTCAAACAACAGCAAATATACTCATAATGGACAGACTCTCCAGGTAACTAAAAAAGTTACCTGGAATTAGCCAAAGCTGGCTTTTTGCGTTAGCATTTGTTTTTAGACTTTTCTATAACAAAGCACCATTACATAAGGTGCTTATGATGAGTCAGACTCTTGTCCAGAATCCTACACAATCCCTTCAGCCCTCAGGCTAGTCCTGTGAACTAAAAATCAAAACCACACAAAGTCCATCTGAATCACTCTGAGCCCAAGAAGACCACAGCAGTTGAATGTCTGTCTAAAGTCACACAGCCAACAGTGACTCGCCTCTGGTTTCTATAGATACACAGCTCAAAACGAATCCCGTCTCTTGTCCCTGTCATCCTCCCCTGGGACAGGACAGCACATTAGGGACTTTCACTAGGGGTTATGGTGCTTGTGAGAACTTACTTCAGTAGTAAGTAGAAAGAAACTTGTGGTATACCTCCCAGGACCTTACAGACATCATCTCTAATAAACCTTTGGGGAAACAAATGTACTCTGAGATGGTGGTCAAGGACCTGGGGTAGGTGATTTCTTCTGTCTCAGTGGCACACTCCTGAGGACAAGGTCCCTGTGCCCTGAAACGTGTACAAGATGCTGGCTCGTAACAGTAGCATCTCTTTACTGTCTTGCAGATACACATCCAAGCTCATGCTGCACCGTGTAAAGCCTCTGGAGGCTGGCCAGTACTCCTTAATGGTACAAAACAAGGCAGGCTGGAACAATGTGACCTTTGAGCTCACCCTGCGATGTGAGTGACAGGGACAGGCTGCCTAGGTTTGAGTGTACCGGGAGGGGTGAGGGTAGCAGGTTCAGGTGGTCAAGAGACAGAGACCTCACTCCTAAGCCCGATCCTGCCCTCCTCCATCCTTCCTCTCCTCCTCAGATCTCCCAGAGGTCAGTGTTACATGGATGCCTGTGAATGGCTCTGATGCCCTATTCTGTTATGTCTCTGGGTACCCTCGACCCAATGTGACATGGATACAGTGCAGGGGTCACATTGACAGGTCAGTGGACTTGGCTTCCCTCCCTAGGCTGAGCATCTGGGTGGGACACCCATGAGTGGGAAGAAGGGCACGCTGATGTGGGAGACCCAGAAGCTCTGAGTCAAAATCTATTCTTTCTAGGTGTGATGAGGCCCAGGCTTTGCAGGTTTGGAGTGATGTTGACTCCGAAATCCTGAGTCAGGAACCCTTCCACAAAGTGACCATTCAGAGTCAGCTGCTCATTGGGACCTTGGAGAACAACACAACTTATGTTTGCAAGGCCTACAACAATGTTGGGAACAGCTCCCAGGCCTACAAGGCCTTCTCTCTAGGTAATCCATCCTCTTCAGCCAGAACGTCCTCTCATCCCCAATCCAGGGATTCCCATTTGGAGAAAATTCCAGTCATGCCGAGTTTCCCGTCTGGGTCACTCTGGTTAGTCCTGAGTCACAGAGCTCCAGGGATAGTGACGTGGAGAGGTCCAGAGTCCCTCACTGGGGACGGAAAGGGCAAGATCAGAGAGTGAGAAGAAGGATGAGGCAGAGACACCCAGACAGAGACCGAGAAAGGACCGAGAGACACGGAGAGGGACCAGCAAGCTAGACCACTGGAGGTCCTTTTGGTCCTTCCCTCCCTGCATTCAAACCCATGTGAGGGAGAAAGGAGTCGAATGGAGACAGCTCATCCCAAGTCCACAGCTAGAGGGGATGTTTTCTCCACCCCTCTCAGCTTCTCCGTGTCCCCAGCCACTTTCCCATACAGGCCTCACTCAGAGCCACTGTGAGAGGGTTGGCCCAATGCTGATATGGAACCTGCATCTGATCTCTCGCTCAGAGGCCCACAGCCTTCCCAGGCCCTTAAACTGATAGGGTTTGGCATCTACCATGCCAGGGCCTGGGTAGAGCTGTCTATCCAGACTGAATGGGGTAGGCCCTTGGCTTCTGCTCGGCTCAAGGATCATGTCACTTATGTCCTCGAGTCTCTAGCCTAGAGAAGCTGATGGCAGGCTTGTTACCCCCGGTGTCTGTGAATGCTGTGTCACTGCTGGTACTGAAGCCTCACTGTGATAAAAGCTGGCACTGTACTGGGCATCATCCCTATGACCCCTTACCCACTAGCAAGCAGCAAAGTCCCTCCTTCCTTCATTTTGAAAGGAAGACTCCCTGGAAATGTTTAGAGAAGTCCTAGCTTGATGTCACTCATCTAAGGGACCCAAGCTCCTGTCTGGAGCTTGGAAATAAACTATGTTCTTCCTACCACCTTAAGATAACTAGGATCAGGGGTCAGGAAGAGGAGACCCAGGGCTCTTGAGCTGGTCTTAGACTCAGAAAGCTGCTGAGATCATAAGGTCACACAGGAAATTGCAGGAAAGCTGAGGAAGATTTAGGGATAGCCTCTCCCTCTACACCTCCAAGACCTTTCTGCCAACAGATGCAAGTGGTAAAGCGCCACCATCAGAGTTTGTGTACAAGCAGTCATTGGGCACTGAGCCAGACTGCTACAGGAAATATTCATGCACTGCCAAAGGGATGGGATTGAATACAGGTCTACCTGCTTACTTCTCCGTTCTCCTCTTCCAGGATCCAGGCAGCTCCCTGATGAGTCCCTGTTCACTCCAGTGGTGGTAGCTTGTATGTCGGTCATGTCTGTGCTGCTGCTACTGCTGCTGCTGCTCTTGTATAAGTACAAGCAGGTGAGCTGGGTAATGGATCTGGGCAAAGCCCCTGAGGGAGCCAGATCTGGATGACCCCTGCATGCAGCTAGAGTTCTTCATTAGGTGTCTACGCTGTATTAACATGGGCTAGCACCAAGGCGCTCCTGGTTCGGTAACTCTTAGGCATTACCTTCGGGGCCAGGTGATGGTATAAAAGTGAGTGTGTGCCTGGCCCTTGCCGATGGAACCACAGGGCAGGGAATGTGGAAGTTCCTTTCTCCATCTGTAAAAAGGGGTTCATGATGGCAGGTTGTCACCAAGACTCTCCAGCCTGTGTGTATAGAGGAGGGGTAGGGTGTCAAAGAAAGACATCACTAGGTGGTGGAGCGTGTGGTTCCATGAAAGGAGGAAGTTGGTTGTGGACCCAGTTAGCGCATGCACATTGGGATGGGAGTGTGGGATGGGAGTGTGGCTGAGGCTGGTATCTCCTTGACCACATATCAAAGTAGTTGCTACTTGCCACCCAGACATGGCTTAGTCACTGTCATGGCTACCTGGCCCTCAGAGATACACAGAATCTTTCCTTATTTGAAATTAAAAACTTTCTCTAGTACTCCATGAACATTAGGATCGATCCCACAGGCTTTTCTGCCTTGACTGGCATTACCTGAATGTGGTCTAGAGCACCATAGCTCTCTCTACTGTGCCATTTTTTGAATATATTATTTCAGGTACCCTCTCACTTTCCACCCAGGAAATTTAACTGCCTCTTAAGCAGTCCAAGGCTAGGAGAGCTGCAGCTTCAGGCTGCTATCCTCTTTCCCACACTCTTTAATGTTCCCGGGCTGAGGTGCCCCTGAGAGAAAGACCTGAAAGCATCAGAGCAGGTGGCAGTTCTCTTCTGGACAGCCTCTTCCCAGGAGACTTGGCCCCACCTGTCTCTATCACCCAGGTCTAGATGAGAAGGGCCTGTCTCTGGAAGGGTTGCTTCTGCTGAGGGCTGAGTCATTGCCTTCTGTCCCCAAAAGAAACCACAGCAGTCAGGAAGGCACGGGGGAAGAAGAAAGGGAAGGAATCAGCTGGCCCTACGGACAGAGACAAAGGAAAGGGGAATTATGGGTGCAGAGGAGGGAAGGGAAGAATCAGAAAGAGGCATCTTTCCTACGCTCAATACTTATCCCACAGAACCAGCGGCCTGTTTGGAGGGTGACCAAGATCTGATGTTTCCATGCTCTCTTCAATCCTTGTTAGGAAATCAAGGGAGGACCCGGAATTAGGGCTCATGGGAGCACCTGGAGAATTGATATGCAGTGAGGATTCAGGCAGGCCCCAGGAAAGGCTCAGGGAGCCCTTCCAGACACCACTCCTGATAGGAAGACACCTCACAGGCCACCCCACTTTGATAAGGACGGCCTCCCAAGTCCATGGAGTTAGCAGGAATTCCTGAGGTTGGCAGGGGGTTCAACACTAGAATCATGGATTCGCATGTGTCCAGCCACACCTCCCCTCCCCCCATCCTCTCCCCCTACTTTCCCCCTCCCTCTCTCTTCATCCCTTCCAGCTTTGCCCAGCAGAGGTGAAGGGCTGACTCAGCCCAGCTGCAGAAGAACAGGGAAGCAGAAGTGGCTTGAAGGAGAAAAACAGTTGCAGCCACAGAGACTCCTAGAGTTGCAAGATGGAAGGGACAGGAGAGGTCACCCAGCCCAGGGAATTCCTTCCCAAATCTTATTTCAGCTACTTTTCCCAAGCCATAACACACGGGCGCTTTGTTGCTGGTGGTGGTGGTGATGTTTTGTGTTTGTTGGCTTGTTTGGGTTTTTGTTTATTTGAGGGCAGGGTCTTTATAGCTTTGAGAATGGCCTCAAACTCCTTCTGTAGCTAAGGCTGGCCTTGAACACCCCCATCCCCCTGCTTTTGTCCCCCAAGTGTTAGGATTACAGTGTGTGCCACCATGACCATCTGGGAGTTCTTCCTTATGTCTTCCTACAGTCTTTTCTATCAGATATCCAGCTGAAAATTCATCCTTGTAACTATGTAAAACTCTTTCTGCTTGTAAGACTTCAGGGACAGGTTACTGCCTCCCCAGCTGTCACTTATGCATCCTTCGGTTCCTCTCCCTGAAGCACTCAAAGCCTTGTCCCTGTGCTCAAGGCCTGACTGGACATGGAGTTGGTTCTCCATCACCCCAGCCGAGCCTCCACTTTCCCCTAAATGGGATCTTCCCTTAGCTCTTCTCAGGGCAGATCATGGCGCGATGGCCTCATGCAGCTGTCCCGGGGGCAGGAAAAGGTGAAGCAATCACCACCTTCTGTCCAGACCCCAACCTTAGCTGTACCGGAGGGTGCAGAGAACTGGAGCCAGCGTAAGGTGTAAGGTGCAGGCACCCCCTTTTGTCAGAGGGCTCTGCCTCAGCACCTCTTTCTTCTTGCTAGAGTTAGGAGATAGCCTCTTCTTACAGCCCTCCTGACCTTCCTGCTCTCTCATTCGCTAAGCCTGCCCGACTTTGTGAGGATCGTACCCCATTCAAGTATGTGTGTGCTCTATGCCTGGACAATTCTGCCTGGTTCCTCATGGGCTCGGCTCTCCTTGCCCATCTCACATTACTGTCTGTGCTGTCGCCCTGCTTTGCTGACTTCGTGTTATTTTTTATACATTTTTAAACATTTGTCAGTATCTGGTTTCAATATGACATTTTCAAACATGTACATAATGTATCTTGACATTATTAATCAAACATATTTACTCTTTGGTACTGTCTCTTGTCCCTTCTCCCATACTTGCTGGTATCCTTTCTCCAAACTCTTTCACCTTTGTGTGTGTGTGTGTGTGTGTGTGTGTGTGTGTGTGTGTGTGTGTGTGTGTGTGTGTATTTGTGAGTCTGTATGTGTGTGCATGTTCCAGTATGTTTCATTAAGGTTGCTTACAGAAGTGTAGGTAAGATGGGCCATATAACGAAGGGACACGTCTCTCCCATCCCCATAATCAGTAACTGCCTAAAGCCCTCCAGGGAGAAGGCACTTGTGAGCCTCTCCATCTTCCTTGACAGGCTGTCGATAGGCCCAATCTGTCCAGGTTCTCACAGCTGCTGTAGGTTAAAGAATGCAAGAGCCATGGTGTCATGGCTGTAAGAGAGCATTCCACAACACTCTACTCTACCCCAGCTCTTACAGTCAGCCCCTTATGATGTCCTTTGAGCCTTGGAAGAATACAGATGTCTTGTTTATGGCCGAGCATTCACCAGTTGCTTACTCTCAGTGTGTGGACTGTCACAGGTCTCTGCAGCTAATGCTGATTGTTGCAAACTGCAGCTTCTCTGACCACAGTAAAGAACAGCACTGATTTATGGGGATTAACAGAATTGTCTAGAAGGCTCACTGACAGGCACATCATATCCATGTAGTAAAACAGCAGCTGTCTGTTCTCCACAAAGGTCAATAACTTCCCTAACCAGGAACTTTTGACTGAGACGACAGTACCAGATATGGATTCCTTCCTGCAGCCTCAGTTCCAATCAGAAAGTGGTTATTACCCCGTCACAGACACCATTGGCAGTAATGGTCACTCACATCTTTCATGGCACTATTTGAAGGTTTCCAATCTATATATTTAAATTGGAGGCCTTTCTTAGCCTCCCAGATGCTAGCCCCATAGAGTCAAGAGTTTGTCAAGTTCACTTATGAATTGACTATGCATGACAGCAATGAATGCCCAGTAGAATGTATTATTTTATCGCATGGCTATATTATCCAGTCTGGAAAAGAGTGGATTTTGACCTTAGCATAGATGAGATGATGATGGCATGATGCTCAATGAAAGAAGTCCAGTCACAAAAAATATGTACGAAATACCCAGAATGGTAAAATTATTAGAGACAAAATAGAGTCCTGCTTTCTGGTGCCTAGACCGGGGGGGGGGGGGCAAGTAGGGAATTGCTATTCTCTGCATACAGACAATCCAAAGAGTCCTGGAAATTGGTTTCCTATCAGTGTGAATGCACTTAATATTACTGGGGCATATGCTTGGAAATGTTGGGATTGTACATTTTCTGTTCTGTATATTTGACTACAATTGAAAATAAATGTAGGGCTGGGGGATAGTTGTACAGTATGTTCTCTCTCTCTCTCTCTCTCTCTCTCTCTCTCTCTCTCTCACACACACACACACACACACACACACACACACACACACACACACACACACACACAGCAGCCCTGGACCAGTCCCTAGCACTCAGAGCAACAGCACCAACATAAACTATTTGGATGAGAGAACAGGCAGGTTTGTGAATGAACAGACAGTTCTCAGTGTGTACCCTCCACCTTGGCTCAGGAATTATCAAATTCAGAGACATCAAGGCCTCCAGAAATTATCTCATCCAAGTCTGTGAATGAACTGCTAAGGAAACTGAGGTTTGGAGACGGGAAGTTCTAGCGGTAAGGCAGAATCAAGCCCAGACTAACTTTTGACACCAGGCCCACAAAATGCCACAGTCCCTCTCAGATCACAGCACTGTCCTCTCATGCCTTTGGGAGGTGAGACGCAAGGTCTCTCTACCAGCCCATCAGCTCCATGCATCTTGTTCTTTCTGCAGAAGCCTAAGTACCAGGTGCGCTGGAAGATCATTGAAAGCTATGAAGGAAACAGTTACACTTTCATCGACCCTACCCAGTTGCCCTACAATGAGAAATGGGAGTTCCCCAGGAACAACCTGCAGTTTGGTGAGACAAGGCCTCGGCACTCTGTGATCTCCCATCATAGGGCTGAAGGGAGCTGCAGGGGCCCAGTGGGCCTCAGGAACCTTAGGAACCCATGTGTGTGTGTGTGATAGGTAAGACTCTCGGAGCTGGCGCCTTTGGGAAGGTGGTGGAGGCCACAGCCTTTGGTCTGGGCAAAGAAGATGCGGTGCTGAAGGTGGCTGTGAAGATGTTGAAGTGTGAGTTGGAGGAGGTGCCGCATGGGGGTAGGGACTGTCTGCTGGATCTGTTGTCACAAGAGGCACTTTTCACCCTTTAAACCTGTTGGGACCTGGGAGATTTTAAGTTGAGACTCGACTTCTGTCTGAGCTCGAGGCTCCTTGTGACTCCTGGTTCTGAGAGTCTTTGATTGACAACTTGGACAAGTTGGGCCTTCTGACTGAGCTCAAGGGAGGTTGGGGGGGGCGACCAGAAGCCACCTAGGGAAATGTCCTTGTCACAGCTTGGTTTCCTCTACCCCAGATTAGCTCAGTAACAGGCTCATCCTTTCTCCTATCTCCTCCTGTCGCCCCCCCCCCCCCGCTTCCATCTGTATGTCTGCATTTCTTCTTCCTTTGGATTCGGGTCCCTCTGGGTCTTGGGGTACTCCATCTCCCAGCCACGGCTCATGCGGATGAGAAGGAGGCCCTAATGTCAGAACTGAAGATCATGAGTCACCTGGGACAGCATGAGAATATAGTCAACCTCTTGGGAGCCTGCACTCATGGAGGTGAGAGCTGGGCAGGAATGGGGGACTCATGGTCTTAGGTATCTACGGGTCTCTGCACATCTGGATCCAACTTCTCCCTCTTATCCTCTCCAAATGTAGGAACCCTGTCTCCAAATCTGATATTTCTAGCCTGGACTCATAGGCCAGGAGCTGCTCATGGATGGGTGATGCAGATAGCAAAGGAATTTAACATGAGGCCCCAAATCTTTTTCCCCACCCCCAGAGATTTACTATTGTTGTTGTTTTATTACTTTTTTTTTTTTTTCCAAGACAAGGTTTTTCTGTGTAGTCCTTGGCTGTCCTGGAATTATATAGACCAGGCTGGCCTTGAACTTATAGAGATCTGCCTGCCTCTTCCTCCAGGTGCTATGATTAAAGATGTGCACCATACCTGGCTTAGATCTACCTTTTAAAAAGCTCCTACCCTATATGTACATGCCCCAAGATTCCAAGATACCTGTCTCCTCTTCATTATAGCAGCTTTGTCCTATACTAAACTATTATCCTCTGAGCAAAGAATTTTTTAACTAAAATTTTCTTTTTTTTTCCTTTTTTTTTTTTTTTTTGAGACAGTCTCATTTTAATGCAGGCTTGTTTAGAATTTCCTATGTAGCCCAAACTGGCCTTAAACTTACAATCTTATCTTATCTTTCCATGGGATAGGATTACAAGCAAGCCTTACCACACTCGGCTAGGCTAGACTCTTGTTACATTTCCATTGGCTTTGCAGATAGGGCTATTAAAACAAGAAGCCTGCTCCCCGAGGCAGGATTAGAACTCAGAGCCCTCACCCCTTCACATGATGAGTGGAGTTTTTGGGTACATCTCTCTCACTCCCACTTCTGGCTGCCTTAGGGCCTGTCCTGGTCATCACTGAATACTGCTGCTATGGGGATCTGCTCAACTTCCTGCGGAGGAAAGCTGAGGCCATGCTGGGACCCAGCCTGAGTCCTGCTCACAATCCCGAGGGTGACACCAGCTACAAGAACATCCACCTGGAGAAGAAATATGTGCGCAGGTAGCTCCCCGGCAAACAACAGGATAGAAATGAGGCCCAGTTGGGAAGGGGGTCTGTGTCATGAGGAATACCTACTCCAGGCTTTAAGGCAACTCTGCTCTCCTACAACACATTCCCATCATTCGACAAATATCTGAACACTTAGCATGTTGCTGGAATGTGTGGAAAGATTCTCTCAGACCCACACGTGCAGACCTGTCCAGAGATGGGAAGACTTGGGGTAAATGTTTGCCTCCTGTTTGTCCCACAGCATGTCTGTGGGGGCTGCTGGACAGTCCACTCAGGAGTGGTCAACCTACCTCCACACCCCCAGGAGGAAGTGAGAACAGTTTATTAGTTGTTGGATAGAGGTAGCAAAACAGACTGATCTGTGGCAAGGTTCCTGGTTTACTCAGGCCTCAGTTTCCCTAGATGAGCCAACAGTGTTGAACCTCTCAGGGTCTTCTGCTGTCCTGTGATTCCTGGAAGCCACCAGACGCTGTGGACAAAGCCACATGGGGAAGCAGAGAGAGGAAGAAACAAGTTTCATGTTGCCCATGAATGGGACAGAGAGGAAATGTGGGCGAAGCCTGCTGTTTTAAGTTGGCGTCTCAGCTTTGGGCCATGGTGTCTGGGGCCCCAGTGCTAGACCTACTGGGATGAGGCCATTCTTGGAACCAGGGGAATGTACACTGTGCTTATAGTGAAGACACTGGCTGCTACTGAGCCGGGGGGAGCCAAAGGAGGAGGAGGTCCTCCAGCTTCCTACTCCAAGTGTACAATCAAAACATCCTTAGTGTGGGATGTTTCAGGAGCAAGTGACAATGAAATCAGTCCTACCTACGGGCCTCAAGTGATGCTATTATAGAAGTATGGTTTCCAAAACAAGGAGATGGTGGCTGTGCCACGGATGAATCCTAATGCAGACCCCAGTTTCTCTTTCTGGAAGCCTGAGGGCAAAATTGAGGTACTGAGCAGTTTGCTGGCAAACCAGATCTGGCTGGCTGCTTAGCATCAGCATGGCTGTTTCAGGGTAGGGATGTGTTTCTATAGTTGGCTTACCATTCACAGCAAGAGTCTGGGTATCCGTGGGTGTTGCTTGTCCACCCAAATCTACAGAGATGCAATCTTCACTAGAAGACACTCCCTAGGGCTCAAAAGCCCTAAGCTAGTTTAAGCTTTGCTCTAGACCTGGACAAACTTAATGCCGGGCTGGGGCTGGTTGGGACATGAGGGATGTTAAAACCTCTCCATACAGTTTTAAAGTGTATGTATGAGTGTGTGTCTCTATGTGAATACGTTTCTGTTGCTCACAGAGGCCAAGATGGTGTCAGATACCCTGGAACTGGGGTTACAGGCAGTTGTGCGCCTGTACCAAATCCAGATCATCCGAATGAGCAGCAAGGGCTCTGACCCACCTTTCCAGACTCTTTCCTGTGTGGTTTTTGAATATTTTTTTTTTTTACGATTATTTGTAATGTATATGTGCAAACTGGGTCTCTCTCCATCATATGGGTTCCTGGGATTGGGCTCAGGCAGTAAGTGCCTTCATCTCTGAGCCATAGTGCCACCCTCCTGAAGTGATTTTTAATGAGACATCAGCTAGTGTGATGCTGTGTGGAGAGATTAGGGAAGGTACCTGGAATGTACTACATTCTAGCAGGGATGGCAGCTAGACAACTTCCTTTGAGGACAGAGAAATGCCAGGGAATTAAGAGCAACAAAGACTCTGCCCAATGCTAGAATGGGGTGTCTCTGGCACTGGGGATGCTAAGAGGGCATGATGATTGCTCAAGTAGAATGTGGCATGAATGGGGCCTTCCTTATCAGAGAGGACACTCAAACTGACCTTTGGGTTCCTTCCCCATTGCTAAGTGACTAAGGGAGTCCACAGGGCAGCTGGAGGACAATGCCTGGGCTAGTGATTGGCACTGATCACTTCCCAATACTTTCTTATCCAGGGACAGTGGCTTTTCCAGTCAGGGTGTAGACACCTATGTGGAGATGAGGCCTGTCTCTACTTCTTCAAATGATTCCTTCTTTGAGCAAGGTGAGTAGGTACCAGGATAGAAGAGAGGGTGGATGGGCCTAGGGGCTGGGAACTGAGGCCAAGGAGGAACAGGGTGTGACAGGGATGCTTTGATGCCTTTTCCTAGATCTGAACAAAGAGGCCAGCCGGCCACTGGAGCTCTGGGACCTGCTCCACTTCTCCAGCCAAGTGGCTCAGGGCATGGCTTTCCTTGCTTCTAAAAATGTGAGTGAGAGGAGTTCTTGCTGGCTGTGGGAACGAAGAGGGGGGAGGGAAGGGAGTCCAATGAGAAGCAATGGAGAGGGGGTGCTGAGGCAGGCTCCTCCTGGCTGGAGCCTTCCCATGCCTATGTCCCTATGTAGCCACGAACAGGCTTAACCAGTCTTACTCAGCAGAGTGGGAAAGAATTGTTTCTCTTCATGAAACATAAGTCTTATTACAGAGCTGTAAGAATGTCAGAACTCAAGGGCTCACACCATCGCCCCAAGAACAGAGTTGAGGGGCCAAGGTATGACCACTGGTTCTGCTCTTGGCTGTGACAATTCAGATTCTATAAGCCTCAAGATCTGTGCCTACAAAAACGGGTATTCTCATGAATTGCTGAAGGGGTCTAACAGGTTATTATGTATGCAAATGCTTAGGGGAGTATCTGATATCGTATGCTTGGAGGTGGCAGCTGCTGGTGTGGGAATGATGTGGGCCAGAGTGCTCACAGCACAAGACTTGCTGCTTCTGAGTGTAGTTTGGAGGGCGAGAGGGGTGCAGGAGACAGGGCTGTGGGGCTTTATGAAGGTTCCACGGACCACATTAAATTCCCTCAGACCCCAGGCCTGCACAGGTTTGGAGTAGAACATCACAACCCATATCTGCTCCCTCATCAGGGACCCAAGACCTCATGCTCACCTCCTGGGCTGCGGAGAGAGATAGACTAATCTTGTTTCCCTCAGTGCATCCACCGAGACGTAGCAGCCCGGAACGTGCTGTTGACCAGCGGACATGTGGCCAAGATTGGGGACTTTGGGCTGGCTAGGGACATCATGAATGACTCCAACTATGTCGTCAAGGGTAATGTGAGTGCTGAGAGGGAGTGTGGCTGGTTGGGCAGGCTGTGGAGAGCTACAGCCCCAAGTGACAAAGGACTGTCTTGTCAGGCCCGCCTGCCTGTAAAGTGGATGGCCCCAGAGAGCATCTTTGATTGTGTCTACACCGTTCAGAGTGATGTGTGGTCCTATGGAATCCTTCTCTGGGAGATTTTCTCACTTGGTGAGCTGTTAAGCCTGCTTCCAGCACAGCCTAGGGCTGACCCGTCTTTGGCTATTCCACCAGTATCTTGAACTTCATGGACAAAATGTATTCAAAGATGCCTGGTGTCTGAGACAGAGCAAGGGCTGCCAAGAGTCAAGGAAGGGAGGCTCTTGAACTGGCACAGCAGCACCTGTGTGTGATTCAGACCCTCGAGACAATGTACATCTCCCGAGCCCTTCCCTCACCTGCCTCTGCACTGCAGTAGCTGTTAACTAGAATGCTACCTGCCAGATGCTAGTCACGTTCTAGCACCCATTTGGGGAGGCGGCTCAGGGCCCTTGAACTGACTCTTTAACGGCCCTATCATGTAATATGGCATCATCTCTACACTGACTCACAGTCCAGGCTTTGTTCCATCTGCTTCCAAAGCCTGTGCTGGACTCTCTGTGGTTGGTAATGAGGGGCTGAAGGCTGTTGGCTCCGAAAGCCTAAGCAAACTTACCACCTAATGCCTTACCTAGGGAGTCGTGAGTGTGTGGATAGTTTGTGCTCTAGGGCAATGCTGGGATGGGACCACTGAGATGCACGTGGGAAAGGAAAAGCAGTGTGGTCTCTTCTATGATCCTGGCCTTTGCAGGTCTGAATCCCTACCCAGGCATCCTGGTGAACAGCAAGTTCTACAAACTGGTGAAGGATGGATACCAAATGGCCCAGCCTGTATTTGCACCAAAGAACATGTATGTAAAGGCACCGAGAAGGCAAAAGGATCTCTAGAGTTCGGGTGGTTGTTAGATGAGCCTGTGGTCCTGGTCTTTGTCTAGAAAGCTCCAGGCTTCCATCTGCAGTGTATTAAGATACTATACTGTGAACCCAAGAGTCTGAAGCATGCTAATAGGTGCTGTACCACTGGGCATACCTCTATCCCCTAACTTACTTTTGACTAGTTTTGGGAGTCCTTCACTAGGTAGATCTCCCTAGTAATGTGCCCTGAGGAGCTTGACAGGGGAAAACTTTGTTTTGTCTTCAGATACAGCATCATGCAATCCTGTTGGGACCTGGAACCTACCAACAGACCCACATTCCAGCAGATCTGCTTCCTCCTTCAGGAGCAGGCCCAACAGGACAGGAAAGAGCAGGTGAGAAAATAAATCTAGCCTAGTTGGCTAGAGCAGGCTGGGCTGGGCCTGAAAAAGTCGTCTAACTGTCTCTGGCTTCCTTCCCCTCAGGACTATGCTAACCTGCCAGGCAGCAGTGGCAGTGATGGTGGTGGCAGCAGCAGCAGCAGCAGCAGTGAGCCAGAAGAGGAGAACTCCAGTGAGCACCTGGCCTGCTGTGAGCCAGGGGATATCGCCCAGCCCCTGCTACAGCCCAACAATTACCAGTTCTGTTAAAACGGGACAGTGGAGTACTGCTGCTCACCACTTCTCAGCTCTATCTCCTCCATGGACGGGCGACACGGGGAGAACATATGAACTTTATCCTCAGCTTGGCCCAGCTCTGAAACTTCCGAACACGAGGGGCTTGGGGAGGTCAGAGGTCCCCATTCTCAGAGCCTGGGCCATCACTGCCAAAGGGGTCTTCACAGTGCTAGCCTGTATCTACTATGCCACTCTGTGCACCCTAGTTCACTTCCTTCATCCTGTGGGCACTTGAAAGAACCTCTGTTCCTAACTCCCTTGTGTTTCAATGGAAAGACTGATTTTGTGTCTTAGAAAAAGACAAGGCTCCCAAGGCTGTAGGCAAGCAGGGGGCTTGTTTCTCTCTTGCTCCGACTACAGGCTCCTTGGGACTCTTTCCTAAGTTCACAGGACTGGTCTCCACTCTATAGTCCCGCCTCATTCTGGATCTGGTACTGCTAGAATGAGCCAAGTGGCAGCTAAAAGTGAAGGCTGTTCTATCCAGTACTGCCATTCTAGGCTGCAAGGCCTGGGACTGTGGTGCAAGGCTGGCCACAGCCAGCAAATACTGCATGCTCCTCTCCAAGCAACTGTCCTCATTAACAGTCAGCATTAAACTAACAGCATTAACACAGCCAGCAACGTCTGGTGCCTATGAGTTCCCTAGGACCCCCCCCCCCCCCCACGAGAAGTCATTAGCAAGCGCCCACTTACAGAGCCAAAGGACAAAATGGGTACTGAACTGGCTCTTGCTTCATTAAAACCAGATAATTTAATAAACTTTATTCTTGTTGGGGGAAGAACGAGAGGGAATGCCACCTATGCCAGCCTCTCAATAAATTAAATAGCACTTGGCCAAAGCCTGGACCCTGAGCAAAGCTCAGCACCTGCGCCAGTGTGCTGTCTGCTTACGGCCCTGGATGCTTCCCCTTCACAGAAGGGAGTTTTCCTACTGCCAGCTATGTCACAACTGTAGGCCACATCCCCTCTGTGGTAAGGGTCTGAGGGCCCAGAGGATGTAGGGTACAGTAGCCGTGGCCAGAGAAAGGAGGAAGGATTCTCTTCCCCAAAACCCAAGGCAGAGGACAGTCCTGGAGGGAGCTATAAGTGACTGTTCCTCCCTCCTCAGCTGCCCCAAGTTGTGGAAACACGGAGTGCTTGAAGAAAAAAGAATGCACCCTCCTTTAGGATGAAGAGCCCAAAGGGACCCAAAGAGTGAATAAGCCACTAAAGCCTTTCATCAAAGGCAATAGGCTAGGAAGCCCATAGGGCTGGAGCCAGAGCTCTTCCCCCTGGGACAGCTTTGCTCAATGGCCTCCCCACCTGGTAGACAGCACAGGTGGCAGTGAGCCCAGGCAACCAGCTCGCAGCCTTTCCCTTAACCTCTACTCTTTAAAAATATCATGCCCCCCACATGCTCTCTCAGGTCCAGCAGAGGTTTCCCAGCACCTCCCCTGAGCCCCAGAGACTGAGGGCCCCACTGTGATCATGAAATGGAAGCTCTTTGGTCAGTTCCAGCAGAGGCCCTCCCTACAAGGGACTGCAGGCCCCCTCAATAGGTCTGCCTTGGGCAAGGACCATATTATGGCTTGAGAGAGAGAGTGCAGGCCCTGTACATAACAGCTTGGCTTATTCTGCCACCGAGGCTACCTCTTCTTCCTCCTCTGTCTTGATCTGAGCAACTCCAAGGCGATAGAGGTTATCACGAATGACCACTTCGCCAGGCTGGCAGCTCTGCACAACGTCATGAATCTGCCGGTTGACAATTTCTCGGCTGGTGAGGAAGTCCATGAGGCGGTTGTAGAGGTAATAGTGGGTGGCATTGTCAAAGGCAATGGGCCGCTGGCGGACACTGTTGAGTCTGCAGTCCATGACGGAGGCATAGGGTGCCAACTCAGGGCACAGTGATAAGGAATGGTGGCCAGCACTAGGGTCACTGGGATCAGGCTTCGTGTTTGTATGGACAATACGCCTTGTGGCAGTCTTGGTGACTGGATGCTGGACAGAGTTTTCAGCCTCTGGCACATCCACAGAATAATGCTGGTCCAAGAGTTCAGGGCAGGACACACTCTAGAAGAGAGAAGAAGCTGTTTTGTAAGAAGGAATGATGAGGGAGAAATCTTGGGTGAGACAGTCGGGGCCGTGGAGTCAGGCAGCCTTGTTTAAACCCTAGAGCCCTTGCATACTGTCTCCTGTGCCTCTATTTCTTCCTGTAGGAATGAGAATAGCAAACTGGTCACCCCAGCACAGATGCTGCATTTTAAGGGGCTGTCATCCTGCACCTGATAGTTCAGGCACCAGAGTGAGGGGAGGGAACGGCTCTGAGAGACACTTCAGACAAAGTTTGGGGTCTACAACAAGTTCTTGGAGCCCAAGAGAGCCAGCAAATGAGGAGAACAATGTCTGCTCCATAGCAAGCCAGAAGCCTTCACCTCCCATAATGCAGTTGGGCAGAGGCACTCATTTCCCTTGTGACTCTTCTTACCTAGTATCCTGTAGTGCACACACCCCACACAGGGACTCTATCTCCTGTACAATGCACCAAGATACAAATACAATTGACTCCACCACCGATGTGCTCTATGACCCTGGTCCAGCCTGACGCCCTCTCTGGGTCTTACTTTCTTTTTCTAATCAAAGAAGGGGGTCAGAGAAGATTGGTACCAAGTGCTGAACCCCAGATCCCACCTCTCTTAAAAATCTTCAAAATATAAAAAATAGATTTAGTTTATAGTTCTGGGTGCAAAGTGAATGTTTTCTAAGACCACTGTATCTACATCTTAGCAGGTGTGACCTATATAGCACACTCATGGTCAAATCTAAGACTCAAGAATGACACAGTGCCCTTCAGGGTGGTCAGTGTGTACAGTGACCAATCCTTTCCCAAAGTGGCAAATTTCCAGCTTCTCTGGGAAGCAAGCTCTTTTCATCCAAGATGACTGTTTGGAGCACCTCAAGCACACCAAAATGGCCTCATACCAATGTCAGTCAGTAAAGGTCCGTAATAAACACTGGTGCATCAGGATAAAATATTAATGGAGAATAAGAATACTAGAGAGTTCCCAGGCATGCCCTCCCAATAACTGGGGTGGGTGCGGCTTTCCTTTGTTCCCAGGGATTCATACCAGTTCTTAGGAGAGGACTCACCACAACTGGCTCTGCAGGGTTAGAAAAACAGCCCTGGTTCTTCCCCCACATCTGACTAGTCAGTTCTGGGTAGCAGAGGTCAGCACACAGGGCCACTGGTGTGGCCATATCTACCACATAGACAGGTGGCCAGTGGCGGGAAGAGGCAAGCAGATCCACATGATCACGGGCACTTTCACCTCGAACAAGATATTTGGAACCACAGACCACCTATGGGAAATGAAGGGTACAGTTCAGAGTTAAGGAACCAGCATGCAGGTGCCAGAGTGGGCCCTTGCTCACTTCTTTTGAGGAAGATCACCTTCACAACTGAAGCCAGGGACCACGCCATTTGGTCTCTCTTCTCCTTTAAAAAAGGATTAGACTTGCACAGGAACGCATACACAGGAGCTGGTTCTCCTTCCACAATTTGGGGGTAAACTATGGTTGCTTGGTTTACTTGGAAAGTGCCTTTAGCTACTGAGTCACTGTGCTGGCCCTCCCCTCCTACTTCGGTCCCTAAAAAGTCACCAGCTCATCCTTGTCCTGAGAACATCTTAGACTTAGGTTAGGCTGAAAAGGTGCCTCAGAAACACCTCCAAACCCTACTCTATCCATACACCTACCACCCATCTTGGCAGTAAACACAAGGCTTGGTGCCTCTGGACTGAACCTCCAGTATTTTGAGAACAGTTCTCATCAGACCTCGACAGGTTACACAAGCAACAGCCTTTGCTGTAGCCTAGTAAGCACATCCCCCAACACTCCCCAGTTACTCCCATGCTACAAAGATCTGAGTCTACTGGAGAGACCTGCCTTCACACTTACCTGCCTGTCACTTTCACATGAAATGCTCTCTAGACAGCCCTAAGATAGCACTTGAATCCCTGGACTGCCTACTGCTTCTCAGAAGACAATGGGCACATTTGGACACTGATGTGGGAATGTCTTTCTGCACGCTGTGAATAACAATCTTTAAATAAAGGAGCTGTTTTGGCCCATGACAGGCACCATAGAAAAAGTAGGCGGGGAAATCACAACATAGGTAGGAGGGCGGAGTCAGGGACAGACTGAGCCAGCCACCCAAGAAGCATGTAAGGAACACAGGTGAGCCATGGGCCACATGGCAGACAGATTGATGAGAATGGGTTGAGTTAAGATGTAAGAGCAAGCTAGCATTGTGCTTGAGCCATAGGCCAAACAGCATGAAATTAATATAAGTGTCTGAATCATTTTTGGGGCCTGAGCAGTGGCAGGCGGCTAAGGAGTTTGGGGCTGCAGGTCTGTGGGTCTGGACCTCTGGCCGCCAGGAGCCAAGAAACCTCATTGCAACAGGACAGACTCCTGGAGCAGGTGCTGATCTGCCAGAGCTTTGCTCCAGTGACTGGCTGCTTTACCCTTCCTTCATGGTCAGCTCAGCCTGACTCTTACATCACTGTGTACTCAATCTGTTGTCCCAGGATCTTCCTAGGCCAATTCTGCCATATGCGACCTATCCCATAGCCTTTCCCGTCTACTCTATCCCCTTCTACAGAACATCTGGAGTGATTTCACTACCCCATTTCCTATTCAACACCATCCTAAAGACCTTTGACCATCTTCAGAAATATGTCTCAGGAGCCACTTCTCTGGCTTTCTTCTGGGCTCTTCCTTTATCTCCAGGTGTCGGCCTTCTCTGTCTAGATTGCAGGTCCACCCCTACTTTCTACCTCAGTTCTTTGTTTCCTCCAGAGCTGGCACCACAAGCCATGGTAACGTTCTCTCTCCATGACAATACAAGGCCAACTAAAGAACATCATCTGTCTTTCATCACTGTACAACTGAGCCACTGAGGGCCAGCATGTAGCAGGGTGTACAATACTGAATGATCCAAACTCCCACTCCATGACACAAGTCCTAGTCTCAAAGGGATCAATCAGATTGGCAAACTCATCTCAGGTCCATTCATGCCACTTTCTTACCTGATGGGGGCACACCTTGTAGATCTTACCCCCTGTGAAATGAGTTGGGGGCGCTCTAGTTCTGGCTCCATTCTGTACGGATTCATAGAGGGCCAATAAAGAGAAGCAGAGCTGATCCTGGAGAGAAGGAAAAGGTTAAAACTCAGGCCAAATGCTGAGGTAATCCATATCAAACTTCTCTCCAAATCAAAAGAAAGGAATCCACTGCTAGTCTGCGAGGCCTTAAGAGCCTCAGCAGTTTCTCCTCAAGTTAGAGGCAAACTTCAGGAAGCTCCACAAGAAGCTCTAGCCCAGTGCCTCGTCAGAGAAAGGTTCACAGAGGAGTAAGCATTAGAATATGAATTTGAAAAAAGCAAGTAAGGGATGGCTAAAACCCATACACAGCAGACAGTCTATGTTAACTGCAGTCACTTTTATGAGCCTAAAACCAGTCTCTGTGTGACGTGTTCTTTACAAGAGCCTTTGGGATTTTCAGTTGTTTTGATTTTGTAAATGAAAAATTTAAAATCACCATACAGAGTAATAAGAGTCAGGATTGAAAACCCCATGTTTAAGTCAAGGCATCACATACAAACTACCATCTGGCTGCTATTCCTTTGGTTTCCTGACTTGTAAAACCTTCTGTCCAACATAGGTGCCTCATCACATGGGGTTTATAAACCTGTACAGAAGAGATTATCCTTCCTGCTCCCAAAGCCCCGTCTTCAGTTGTTCCCCACTCACCCTGGAGTCCTCTGGGCCAAAGGGGATGCCACACTGCTGCAGGAGGTACTGTAGCTTCTCTCCACCGTAGGAGTTCAGTTCTTCAAGCCTGCAGGTGCCCTCCTGCAGCAGCCTCACCAAGGCACTGCCATTGCCTGCAACACACAAGAAAGCTGATGGAAGATGCTGCCAATGGCCAGCTCCTCATGCAGAGTGGTGGGCAAAGGCGGAAGCCAACTCTACACAGCACTCCCGAGGGTGCTGAGACAGGTGGGGTAGTAGGCAGGACTAGAGCTCCACTGATGTCTGAAAGCTTTCAGAACTGGACATGCCCTTGAAACACCCACATCCCAACACAAAGAGTCATTGCCAAGAACCATAAAACAGGTCACCTTCTTACACACAGATTCTGTTTTCAGAACCGGCACAGATGCTTCAGATGCAACAAGAGGAAAAGAAGCTATTACTTTAAATGTATTCTATCTGTGAGGGATGCATGTATGTGTGTGCATCATGTATATGCCTGGTGCCTATGGAGGTCAGAAAAGGGCATCAGATCCCTTGGTACTGGAGTTACCAATGACTACAAGCCACCACGTGAGTGCTGGGAACTAAACCTACTTTTCTCTGCAAGAGCAATGAGCATTCTTAACCACTGGGCCCCAGACAATTGCTGTCATTTAAAAAAAATGCTCTCAAATACTATGCTCCTGACCTTGCTTAAAGAGGACAGAGCTCGGAGATAAAGGAGCTGAAGTTAAGAAAGAACCAGTTTGCAACCAGTGTATCACACAGAGCACTGACAAAATTAATACTTCATCTTTAGGCTTTTTAAAATTAAAACAGAAATTATACTTGGTATTAGAAAATTACTGTTCTGTGCAAATTTCTAACTATAGTTGTGACATGTGCCAGAGTGTAGATATCATTTTGGGTCATAATGCAAAATGTATTTCCTTCTTTCATTTTTAGAGACAACTCACAGGGATCCAACTGCCTCTGTCTTGGGATGAAAGGTTTTTAACTGTGGGCAGTCACAGCTTTGTATTTTTAGACAGAGTCCTGGAGATGGACCTGGCACTCTCTGTCACTGTTCAGTTTGCCATGGCCAGTGTTTAAGATTTCTGACTCTTAACACCAAATAGAAACCAGACGGTCTTACCAGGTACTGGCCGTACAGCCAAGTTTTTGTCTTTCTCGGTGTTGACGACCACGGTTCCTCTCATGAGAGGTGGGAAGAACGGAGCAATAACAGAGGCATCGAATTTGGTGATGGGAATACTTGCAGGGAAAGCAATCTGCTCAATCACTTCTGTCTCCATGGTAGTCCAGAAGTCCTCCACGTTCACCTCACTGGAACCCAAGAATTCCGGCCAGGTAAACTACAATGTGGTCAGGATAAAAAGGCAAACAAAACATATAAAGATAAAAGTAGCAAAGTAAATGAGCCACAGATTAGGAACAATACAGTGTGCACCCTTTATTACGCACCAGGAAAGCAGGGCTTTAGGGAGAGCAAGAATCTAACAGTCATGCACTGCCAGGATACTCGTGAATCTGACAATTAATGCCAAGCCACCCCTTCTTCCTGTCACACTATAGTACTCTCCCAGACCAAACAGTAATAAGCCTCCTTCTTTCTACAGCCCTCTCCAAGTCATGCTCTGTGGTTAAAAGCACTGAGTTTGGATCCCAGCACCAATATCAAAAGGCTCATAAACACTGTTACTCCAGTTCCAGGGGCTCTAGTGTCTCAGGCCACCAAAAACACCCACATTCAACTGTACAGAATATACTTCCACATAATTAAAGAAGAAAGAATGTTGACTTGAGCCTCAATTTCTTTACCTAGCTGGCAAGAATAACTAGAACTCTGCTTAGAATTCTATCCATCCCCCAAGGCCTTCTGAATCCTTTCTTCAAGCTCTCCAGGACCTCCCCAAGAGGGAGCAAGGACCTCTAACTATTATTATGTTAACCAACTTCCTTTTCTTTTTTGCAGTGGAGATGAACTTCACGCCTCATAGGACAGAGAAGCACCCTACCACCGAGTCTCATTCCTGAACTACTTTTCTTCCAAGTGGCTTTTTTTGTTTCTTAAAAAATATGGAATGCTTCACAAATTGGCATGTCATTCTCATGCAAGGGGCCACACAAATTTCTGTGTTATTCCAATTTTAAAATATGTGCTGCTGGATGAAGCAAGCACCTATATTATCCTTAAAGTGTGCCTCTGACCTTACTACTCTGATTAGAGCCAGAGGCTTACTCACTAAGGATGCAGAGGCGGATGCTGCTTGGTAGTAAAGTACTTGCTCAGCATATACGAAGTCCTGGATTTGGTTCCCAGCACTCAAATGTATGAAGCGTGCTCTCAAACTGTGAGCCAAAATGAACCCTTCCTTCCCTCTCATGCACTCTGTTAAGGCAATGAAACCAATAGTACGCACAGCATCCTTTAACAGAAACCAGCACTAAGAGTATGTGAAAGTGTGAAAGTGTGAATTACTCTATCCTGAGACAGGAATGTAAACAAACAAGGCAAAATCTAGTATGCTTACTGTCCACACCAAAACACACTATGTCTATTCACTAGAGCTGCTCCTGGTCACTCCATGAGCCAGTCTTCTAGTTACTATGGTGGAATTAGAGGCAAAACCCTCACACCTCAAGATGATACTAGTGTGTTAGTCAATTTTCTTGTCACTGTGACAAAAGCAGCTTAGAGAATGAAAGGCTTATACTGTCCAGTTTCAGAGTCTGTGGTGGAAGCCAGAGCAGTAGAACCCTGAGGCAACTGCTCACACTGCACCTGACCACTAGGGCTCAACTTTCCTTCCCATTTAGTCAGCCAAGACCTATGAGGAGAGCATGGAGTAGTTAGGGTGGATGTTTCTACTCCAGTAAATCTACCTAGAAAACCACTCACAGAGGTGCCCTGAGGTTTGTTTCCACAGTAATTCTAAATCCTATCAAGAAAACAGCACAAGTAACATATTTGCTTTCTGTAAACATGGGAAATAAGTCATAGGGTCATTATTTTGGTTTTCTGAGAAAGGGTCTCGGAGCTGAAGCTAATAATGGGACTATAGGCACGTTCCAAACGCTGTACCCAACTGGGAAGATACCTAAATATTTTCAGTTTGTACAAGTTTTAACACTAATTATGTGTTAAATCATAGTGAAAGCCTTTTATTTTCATAGTAAATGAAATGAGTTTTTGGCAAATTAAAACTTTTAATTTCATTTATCTATTTAGTGTATACACACACACACACACACACACACACACACACACACACACACACACACACACACACACACACACACACACACACACACACACACACACACACACACACACACGGCTGTCCTAGGATTACTTATGGTAGTGGTTTTCTTTCTCCATCACGTTGGTACCATCCCAGGGATAAAACTCAGGTCATAAGCTTGGCAGCAAGTGCTTGTGTTCACTGAGCCATCTTACCAGCAACAAGACTGACAGATTTTTAACCTTTAAATGACCCTGCTTCCTGATGGTAATGTTAGCCATGGCATATTATTACTTCATTTGTTGCTAGACCTGATGTACTATTATTTTATTCAAGATTTAGGCATCTGTATTTGCATGTATCATCAGCTCCAGTTTCCTATGCTAAAAATGTCTGATTTTAAAGAAAGATGTACTTATTTTTGTGTGTGCACTTTAAGTGTTCAAGTGCCTCAGAGACCAGAAGGTACTAGAGCCCTTGGAACTGAAGTGATAGTGACTGTGAGCTGCCTTTTATGGGTGCTGGGAAATGAACCCATGTCCTCTGCAAGAGCAGCAAGTCCTCTTAGCTGTGACCTCACTTCTCCAGCCCCTCATTTAGTTTTGAGAGCAGGAGATAGCTATTCGTTTCTGGTGTTCTCCTCTTATGATGGGGATCATATATATCTTGGACATTTATCACAATTAACCTGCAAAACCATCTGAATTTAGTGGAATTTTGGTGAAAATTATAGTTCAGAACCAAAGTCAGCTCCTTTTACTTATCTAGTACCTTCAGCGGTTCTCCATTTCAATCTGTATACATCCTTAAAATGGCCATGAGGCCCTATGGAGGGTCCAGCTCCACTCCCCGGCCACCTCCCTTCCTTGCTTAACCCTACTCAACACAAATCTCTTTCCTAACCACCTCTCCCAAAGCAGCAAACAAATGCTCCATGAAGACAGAAGTTTTGGAAGTTTCTAGGAAGCATAAAAAGTGCATGTAACAGCCATGATTGTAGCTCAGCTAGAGAACACATGCTCAGTATGTACATAGTTCCTGGAAACAACAAAAACTGGGGTGTGACTTCCTGGAGCATGTTTGCCCAGTATGTAACAGACCCCGGCCATCTCCAGCATCATTAAAAGAATAACAAAAGGAAGACAAACAAGCCCTATTTCTTTCTGACCTTTCTCAAATGAAGCACGAAGCTACTGTCCTCACCTACACAGGACTGGAGCCAGGTATCCTTGGGAGCAGTATGCAGGAGGGAAGCAGGAGGGAAGCTGCCAAGTGACAGGGAAGTTTTGAAAGTGGCTATGGTAGCTGAGAGGGACTCACCTCCACACTCTTCAGTGCCAGGACGTTTTCTTCATTCCTCTGAGCCATTTCCACTTTGGGGGCCACACCACAGACCCCACAGATCATGTCATTGTAGTCACGGACAGTGAGACACTCAAAAGCCCAATAACCTTTGCACAACAGCTCCTGCAGCCGGCTCAGCTCCTCTGAGGTCAGGGTCTTCTCTGGAAGAACAGCAAGAGGTCAGAAAAAAGACCCTGAAGTACTAGGATGAGCCAGCAGACAGCAAGCACAGCAATCTGCAAGTGTTCTGTGGCAGTCCAGTGAAATAATACCTCCTAGGCATTAGATGCTAGTCAAGGGCTCTGAATATACTACCTATACTAATTTTTACACGGTTTTAATTCCTTATGAACCGGGAGCTGTTATTGTCTTCTTTCGTGATCAGACACTCAAAACAAGTTGCTCAAAATCACACTGCCATTAGACGGCAGAGACAAGCCTCAAACATGAGCCTGCATGGCTGTCTGCACACAAGCAAAGAATCTCTAGGTAGGAAAGACCCAGGTCCCTGCACCACACGAACGTCTAGGAGCTCTGTCCTTAGAATGAGCCTAAGTAACATATTACAGAGCCGAATCTATGATGACTGAAGGATATGATTCTAAAAATCAGTTGTGATTTCTTGCTAAAGGCCCTTTATGCATGAAAACATTTTTCAAAGTCAGTTTGGCTTTATAAAATTCTTAAAAGAAAAATATATTATTAGGAAGTCAGGGATATCGCCTTTCAGAAATACCACTCTCATTCCAAATGATTCACCTAAAGCCTATCACTGAAAATTCAGTTCAGGACTGAACCTTACCTGTTTGTTCCTGCACAGACTTCAGCACAACACTGACAGACATTCTAGGATCCTCTCCCAGCTTAATCTGGTTCCGGATTGCAAAAAGTAAATCCAGGCTTACTAGCAGCCTATTCCCCACATTAAAGAGACCTGCAAGTCAGAAACAGGCACAGGGTCACTAACAGCATTAACAGTGCAGACAAACTGTCCATTACAGGGGAGAAGTCACAGTACAGTCATAAAACACAACGCAGTTTAAAAGAGGGAAGTACATCTAACTGCTCTGCAGTTGTCTAGAAGCCACTGGTGAACGAAATAACTATTTACAGCACGTTTTTGGTTTATCCTAATTAAAAAAATAAACATTTCTCTATCTCTGGCTCAGTGTTCAGGCCCAGAGATGCTACTCGTCCCAGCTCTCACACAAGTGAACCATGGATGCCAGAGGACCCTCAGCACGGGGAAGAGCTGGGCCTCACACAGGCTGGGGATAAAAACCTCAGGTGAATTTAAGTGCAGTCACGACCAGTCAAATGAGAGTGTGCCCCTCCCCCACTCATATACAACATAAGCTCCAAATGACAAAAACAAATTCTGGAACGTGTGTTCCTGAGCCTCTCTAGGCATGACACCGAAGCCTGAAAACATAATACCAAAGCCCTGGTCACCCAAAAATTAAAAAAAGAATTAAGTCCAAGGCCAATCTGTTCTACATGGCAAATTCACAAATATAATTCACACTCACCTACTCCCCCAAAGTTTTGTAAAAGGTCTCTATTCTCTTGATTAATCAAAGAAATGAGACAATAATGATATAACCACCTTTATCTAATAAAAAAAAAAAAATTAGAAAGCAGCTCCCAAAGTTCCGGAGGTAGTAACTGAGTTTTGTGACACTGAATATAAAGACAAGTGTCTCTACCAACAACAGTTGGATTGGGCTGTTGAGCACTCGAAATAGAGCAAACAAATTTAGGTGTAAGTCTAACAAAATATATCTAGGATCTATATGATATAAACTACAGAATGCTGAGAATCTTAATGATAACAGAAATAATACCTCCTAGGTATCCAAAAAGTATCCAAAAGATGTAATCTTGACAGAGGGGCCATTTGGGGGCTGGATAAGAGGTCTGGTGCCAGGGATCCACAGGATGACCCCAGCTAAGAGTCCTGTAATAGTGGAGAAGGTGCCTGAGCTGGCATCTTCCTGTTATTAAATTGGTGACCATCCTAACTGTCATCAGAGAGCTTTCATCAGTACTGAGGGAGGCAGATGCGGAAGCCACAGGCTGAAGAGGGGGTGGAGGGATTGGATAAGCCAGAGGTGGGAGTTCAGGATCACAGGGGGCATGACCCACAGAGACAGCTGATATAGCTAGCGGGCACTCCTGGACTCTGAACCAATAGCTAGGAAATGTGCAGAGACCCAACTAGGCCCTCTGCATGTGGGTGACTGTTGAGTAGCCTGGTCTGTTTGGAGAGCCCTTGGCAGTGGGATTGGGACCTGTCTCTGGCACTTAGCTGGCTTTGGGGAGCCTACACCCATGCTGGGATGCCTCACCAGCCTTGATGCAGGGGGAGGAATTTGTCCTCTCTCAACTTGATATGTTTTGTTGACTTCCATGGGAAGCCTGCCCCTTTTAGAACTGAGGAGGAACGAATGGGAGGTGGAGGGAAGCAAAACAACGGGGAGAGGAAACTGGTTGGTGTATAGAATGGATAAAAAATTTAATGATAAAAAAAATGTAAAGACCATATTTGGATTGGACGACTCAGTATTTTTAAACAATATCATCAAAGTGGTCTATAAATTCAACAAAATTTCCATGAAGCTTCTAGTGGGACTAAACAATGATAAACAGACTATGCAAAACAACGCATGAAGAGCAAGGCTGGAGACCCCATACTGCCTGAGAGACTTACTCTGTGACTGCATTGGTGTACACAGTGTGTACTGAGGTCCAGCGTGGTAATGTGTTATCTTTAATCTAAGCAGAGGCAGACAAATATCTGTAAGTTTGAGGCCAACCTATCCTACATTGCAAATTCCATGACAGCTAGGGCTACATTGAGACCCTGTCTCAAAAATCAAAAAGACAAAACAACACAGAAGGCAGTGTATTTTGGAACAATCTAATGTTTCAGAGCAGCCAAGTAAATTTCAGTAATGGGACAATGGACACCTATATCCAACAAATGAACAAATGAATCTGGACCTTAAATAAGGGGGCTGGGGAGATGGTTCAGCACAGTTAAGAGCATTTACTGTTCTTGCAAAGGACTGTTCTTGCAAAGGACCTGGGTTTAGTTCCCAGCATTTACTTTTATTATAGCTCACAACTGCCTATAACTTCAGTTTCAAGGGATCCAATGCTCTCTCTGGGCTCTGTTGACACCAGTATCCATAACCAGCACATACATTCATGCAGGAACTCAATATGCTCATGACATAAAAATAAATACATCTTTTCATAAAGTTAAATATGGACCATACAGGCTGGGAAGACAGTTCAGTCAATAAAATGGTTGTCTGTTCTGGGTTTAATCCTTAGAATTCATGTGTAGATTAGCTAACAAGAAATCAGGCATGTGTTACAAATTTATCTCAGAACTGGCAAGGCAGAAACTGGCAGATCCCTGGGGTTTGCGGCCAGCCACCCTAGCCCATGTAACAAGCCCCAGAATAAAGACATTAAGGACTGGGAAGATGTCTCAGTGGGTAAAGTATATATTATGCAAGTGTAAGGACTTGAGTCTGATCTCCAGAACCCAGGAAAGGGTGGTATGGCTATGTATCTGTAGCTCCAGTACTCCAAGATGAGAGGCAGAGAGATTTCCTGGGCCAACCAACCTGTCCTAGGCAGCAACCAACAAGAATCTGTCTCAAGCAAGGCAGAAAGTGAGACCGGATACCCAATGTTGTGCTACGATATCCACATATGTGCCATGGCACATACAAACACACAGAGAAAGATATATACTTCACTAAAAACCATGCATCCACCATTGATCACTGGAACACTATAATGTAAGACCACTGCATACACCAATTAGGATGGCTAAAGACACCACCATATGCTAGCATACAGCTCAGACAAAAATTCTCACGTATTAGTGGAAATGCACAACAATAAGGTCTCTTTGGAAAATGGTTTGGCAATTAATTGTAAAACTAAATAAATAAACATTTACCATTTATTTGGATCATCATGTGTTCACTTAAAAGAAATGAAAATATATGCTCACACACAATCCTATAAACAAGTGTTTTTAGCAGCTCTATTTATAACTGTCAAAAACTGGCAGCAATTCACACACCCTTCAGCAGGTCAATGCACACAAGGGAAAATTAGCCAATGATAAAAAGGCACATCCTAATGCATAGCAGATGGGGAACAGGTCAGAGGACCACGTACTACTGCTATTTGGTAGAGGACACCGCAAGCACAAGAGTTAACAATGAGGGGAGGTCAACTGTAAGGGAGCAAGAGGCTCCACTGCTTATGAGTCAGAGAACTCACAGAATATGCCACAAACAAAAGCTACTCTATGTAGCTTCTCTCTTCTTCCTATGCGGCTCTGGCTGTCCTGCACTCACTCTGTAGACCAGACCAGATTGGCCTCAAACCCACAGAGATCTGTCTGCTTTTGCCTCCAAGTGATAGGTACTTTATGTAAATTTAAAAAATTTAATTAAAACATAATCCCGAGCACTGGATTGCATAGATTACAGTGGAGAAAAAAGGGCACTTTAACTCTGGGTAGAAACACAAACTAACATAAGCACTAACTGGCAATACGAGATTTCACATGAATTCAAAATAAGGCAACGTAAGGTTCTTGAAGACAAAGAACAACTAACTATGTCTTAATTCTCAGCACAAATTCTAAATGTCAAGTAAGATTTACACTCTCACAATTGGTATGTGGTTTTATTGTTTGTTTTAGGTTCAAAGATAATTTCATTTGTGTGTTTATAAAGAAAAAATGAGGGTAGGAAGTTGTAAATCTCAGTAGCTGCCCACAGAAAAATGAAGCCCATGAGAAAGCTGGTTGGCCAGCCACAGGGTGGACAAGCAACTGTTTGTGGAAAACAGCTTCAGACAAAGAGCAAGGAGCCACCAAGTACCAGAGAAGGCAAGCTCAGAAAAGAAGAGAAAAGCTGTATACAGCTTAATAGTGCTGAATAAAGGGGAGAGTAAAAATATAGCAATTCTACTTTTGAGAATTTGTCCGAAAGAAATAAAGACACACATAATTATTTAACTATAAGCGAGACTGTAAAACAGAGCACCAAATATCATTATTAAAGGGTTATTTCTCTACTTGCTAGCAGAGGAAGATGCCAATGATATAGTGCTAAGTTAAAGTAGCATGTTCCACAACACCCAGCATGCTCCACCTGTGTTCAAAGAAAACTTAGAATATTACTCACGCTTCTCTAGCTCCTAATGTTCTGTAGGCAATGAACATGTCTGAGAATGCTGTCTTTTCTAACTTGTCTGTATTGACCATTTTTTTCTATAGCGAAGATCTGGGTTTTGTTTTGAGACAGGATACCACTATGTAGGCCTGGCTGGCCAAGAACTCACTATGCAGACCAAGCTGGCCCCAAACTCACAGAGCTCCATTGTCTGCTTCCTGAGTTCTGGGACTAAAAGTATGTTGAGAGCTGATATTTTTAAAGTAACTAAAGACCCAGAGAAGGATCATCCCTGAGGAAATTGTCGCTGGGGCTGACGCAGTCAGGATAAAGACCACTTCTTCAGAAGCTGTTAAGAACAGATACACAGAGGGGAAAATCTACAACCAATATGGTGGATCCCATGTACTGGGGTGCTGAGGGGGACAGTGATGGTCAATACCTACCTGTGTAGATGTCCATGAAGCTATGCAGGGCCAAACAATGAGGGTTCAGGCACATCTTCACCTGGGCAGTCACCACTTGCAGCCGGTTAGCTGTCAGGAGCCAGCATTCCTGAGGTCCGGCCAGAGAACTAGTATCCAGGACAAAAACCAGGAGGAAAGTCAGTCTCTTCCTGCAAGGTATGGGTTCATTCATAGCCAGCAGCAAAATTCTTCAAACTGTACTGCAACCAGCAAAAGAAGATGTAGGAGTTGTGTTTCCAAGATTGTCTGGCTGATGTCTCCATGTCACTGAGATCTGGTCTATGAAATCGTACTTTAAGACAATCTATCTCTAAGTTATTACATGACTTAAGTGATTCCACTGACAACTTCAAGGTCATCCTTGGAAGGCCAGATGTAATCTAACCCTAGACTGGTGAGAACAACCCTCAGGTATCTCTAAAATTGGTTGCTAATTATTTATCTTATGTGGTATGTCTTGCCTGTATGCATGTATATTCACCATGTGTGTGCTGTCTGGTGCCCATGAAGGTCAGAGAGGGGCATCATATCCTTTGGAATTGGAGTCATGGCAGTTTTGAGCTGCCATGTGGGTGCTAGGAAATGAACCCTGGTCCTTTACAAGAGCAAAAATTGCTCTTAACCTTTCAGAAAACTCTCCAGTCCCTAACTGCTAACTATTTTACCATGAACAATTGAGAAGGCAAAGGACACTGAAGGACGGAAAGCACAAGATAACATCTCCCAGGTTCTAACTGTAAAGCTGTTTGCAGAAAGGCAACAGGAGCCAAGTGGGGCAGGCAGCTAGGGCAGGTAATGGTGCTTACTTTCGTCCCCCCTTGAATAATGGGCTGCTACAGAGAAGGCACTGCGTGGATGGAGACTCATAATAAGTCGACCAAGAGGTCTGCTCGATGGTCACTGTCTCCTCACTCACGTTGGACAGGATCAGTCGGGAGCTGTTGAGTTCATGGATCAAGGTGAAGACCTCAGCCAGCTCCGACTCGTTCTCAGGAATCTGCACGACTTTACGAAGCAGCTGCAGTGTGGACTGGCGCTGGATCTCCCTCTGGGTTGTGTTCAGGGGTCCTGTAGTACTTGGCATATCTGGGTGTGGTGAGCTTGCCTCCTGAGAAAAGAGTGGGTCAAGTCATTAGCAGTCTGCAGAGACAGCCTCAGGCCAAAGTCCGTCTGCAAACAGCAGAGGGATGGGATCATGCCTGGGGTGCGCAAAGAAGTTCCTATCTGTTAAGTCCAGCTAACAATTCTCCATGCCACTAAAAGCTCTGGAGCTCAATTTTTCTATCTGTAAAACATCTCTTGGCAACAGATTTAATTGCTAGCTCCACTCACAGGGAGGATAGCAGACCTGTTGTTCGGCTCTGGAGAGGACACCAGTGGCTGTACATGTGGGACCTCAAGGCAGCTTATTTGATTTTTATGAAACTTAATATCTTTATCTGTGAAACAAAGGACAAAAGTACAGGTAACCTCGGAGGCTTGAGGCAAGATGGGAGAGATGAGGGCAGTTCTCTAGACACCCTCGCCCTGTCCCAAGCGCCTGAATTCTCCCCCTCTGCTCACCTCTGCCAGGCATGAAGACAGTGTCCTCACTAGAGTGTGAGGTAGCATTCACATAAGAGCCACCAGGACTAGACTGTTAGAGCTGGATGGCAGCCAAACACCTACCTTCCAGAGGAGCAGGTAAGCCCAGAGAAAGTAAGTGAATTGAATGGGGAGTTCTGTTACCTCACCTCATCGGCATCTCTTTCCTACCACAGTGAGGAACTTTCCACAACTCCTACAAGAATGCTCAAAGCAGGTTGTGTTCATTAGGCACTTTCTTGGTTGGCTCTTACCCCTCCAAAACTCATTTCAAAGCTCCATGGCTTTGGTCATCAGTCACGTAGAGCCTCAGGGTTATGCTACTAAGAAGCCATGAAGGGCAAGGCAGGAGAGCCACAAATTTAAGGCCAACCTGAGCTACACAGCAGGACCTTGTTTCTAAGTCAACCAAGCAACGGTGCCAGAGGCGACCTTTCTACTTTTCACTGTCTGAAGACACAGCAAGAGGGTGCCACATGAGCTAGAAAATGAGCCCTAGCCCCACGAGACTGCTAGCATTTTGGATGTTTCAGCTCCTACAACTCTAAAAACCAAGTTTCTATTATTTAAAGAAACATTTTCTCAAAATCTTTCAGCATCATTGCATAGATTAATTAAGATACTGCAAGTCAATCAATTAGCAAAGTGCCTGTGATCCAGTGAAGACCATGTAGAAACATGTAAAAAGGTCTTGTCTTTACTTCTGTGTGGCTTCGGGGTCAAAGGGAGTTTTCTACACTCCTGAGACAATGTTCTTGGAGGGATCTCTTCTGCCTCATCTGTGCTTCCTGAGTACATTCCTTCACTCTTGACTTCCACTCAACATGACTAAATTTGGAACCACGCAGGAGATACTTCTGGATGTGAGGTTGCTTCCACAGTTTAACTGAGGAGGGAATATCTACCTGAAAGTGTGTAGATCCCTCCTCCTAATCCACAGGCTAGAGTGCGACACTGGACGAAAAGGAAAAAGGCAGCAGAGACAGGTCGAGACACTTGCCACAGGAATCCACAAGGTGGAAGGAGAGAATGGAAGCCGTGAGCGCTAAGGTGCCAGTCTGCTCATAATTCTTCTTGTTATTCCTGATCTGCTGCGGTCCCCACAGCACAGTCTTAGGCTACTCTGCACCACGACTTTCCTCACGATGAACTTCACCCCCTAAACCCAACCTTCAACAAAACAAAGCTCTCCTCTTTCTTCTTCTGAGAGGCGTGTAGCCCTGGCTGTCTGTCTTGGAACTCATTCTGAAGACCTGGTTAGCTTCAAACTCCAGAGATTCATCTGCTTATGAGGTCTACCACACCAGGCCTTCTTTCCGTTAAGGTGTTTCTTGTCAGGTTACAGCAATGAGAGAAGTAACTAGCGCAGTTAGTCCTCTGACTGGTGAGGACAGGCACCCGAGACCCGTGTCATGGTCCTCTTTAGAGGTTAACTGCTAAGTAACGAGTGTGCTCTCTTTACTAAGAACACTCTGACTCCCTGTCTGTAATTGTATGGTTCCTTGTCTTTCTCGGCATTAGACTGTAAAGTCTTCAGGGACGGGGCCAAGTGGCAGTCACTTCTGAAACACTTGGCTCATATGGCATTAAACATATGCTTGACAGAGGAATGAATGGTTGCAGTTTTATTTTTCTGAAGACACATGTGTATTAAACTCTAGAGTAAGATGTCTGTTTTGCAGAGAGCAGAGTGAGTAGGTAACACAGGGTACAATCAGCACTATGAGAAGAAGAGCACCAAGCATGCTCACAGAATCCAGGATAAGAAAGCTCACCCCGAGCATAGAGCATGTGATAGAGCAAGATAACCAGAGGAAGGCTATAAATCTTCTTTTCCAAGGCAGGGCTCTATAGTAGACTCCTCAAGCTCAAAGAACCTTCCCCTGGGTTCCTGGTTCTCTGAGTAAAATGCTGATATTTAATTTAGTTCACATCCCTTTTTTGTCTCACTAATGGGAAACTGAAGCTCAAAAGTTAAGTTTCCACCTCAAGATCATAGGCAGCAAGGTCTCTCAGTTCCCAACCCTAATCATCATCTCACCCCAAATTAGTTTCACTTCCCTTTCTCACAAGGTCAGTGACCCTGAATACACCTCAGGCCAGGGACAGAGGTGAAGACCAGAGAGCAAAACCCATCCCCATAAAGGCTCCCTCCACGCACAGAGGGAACTTGAGGCTCGAAGCAGTTTTCCAGCTTTAGTCTGGTCTCCTCTCAAATATGTGTAAGTCTCCTTCTTATTTCAGATATATATATATTTTTAAAGATCTATTTATTTTTACTTTATGTCTTTAGATGCTTTATCTTAGAGACGAGCCATGTGGGTGCTGGGAATTGAACTCAGGCCCTCTGCAAGAGCACTCAGGGCTCCTCACCCTCACCTGAACGGTCAATCTCCCTAATCCCCAAGTCTCCTTTTCAAATAACCTCCCTCTAGGCCTCTTCTTTGGTGGGACAGTCCCAATAGGTTTTTCCTACCTGACCCCTGCTACCCTCCACCTTTTCAAGCCGATGGAAAACTATTTATTTTCAGTGCTGGCCACTGTCTGGGGCTGCAGCTTAGTCAACAGCTCCTGCTTGGCCTCTGGAAAGCTCTGGGTTTGATTCCCACCATGATAAGAAAAACAAAACAAGAACAAAAAGAAAATAAACACCAAACCAAAGATGCTTGTTTTTGAGCATGCCTTCTCTGGCCCTCAAAATTCTCTTCTTCTTTAGAGACTATATTTAGATCTGGGGTGGCCATACTTCACCTTCTTAACCTGTTTGAAGTGACACTCCCATCCCCCTCACTTGAGGTTGGCAGTGACCACACAAAGAATAAGTCTTTCAAGTCTGAGCTAGGCTTCTGTAGTAGTCTGAATAAGAATGCTTGTTTGGCAGTAGGTGGACCTGTTTGGGAAGGATTAGGAGGTGTGTGTGGCCTTGCTGGGAGAAGGTGTGTCACCAGGGGTGGGCTTTGGGGTTTCAAAAGCACACACCATTCCCAGTTAGCTCTCTCTCTCTGTCTTGTGTAAGCTTTCAGCTGCCTGTCCAACACACATGGCTCCCTGCCATGATGGTTATGAATTAGCCCTCTGAAACTATAAATAAGCCACCAATTAAATGCTTTCTTTTATAAGTTGCCTTATAATAGCATCATACCTAAGATGGCTCCTATGGAGGTCTGTGCAAGGCTTGGTGTGCCATCCTTTTCAGTGATTGAACTCTTGGTTCTCAGTGGTCAATGTGCTGCCCCAAAGTTCATGTACTAGATAACGCCCAAAGTCATATATTAACGGATCTTCAAAGGATGTGGTTAAATTACAAATGAGTAGATTAATAGTGCCTTAGTTATAAAGGAAGCTCCATGACACCTCGTTCTGTCTCTTAGATGCTCTCTACCACTTATGATGCAGTGAGAAGGCCCTCATCACATGCTAAGCAAATACTAACCAACACCATTATCTCTACTGCTTGGCCTCCAAAACTGTAAGTAAACAGCCTACTTCTGTATTAAGTTATCCATCTATTTTGTTATAGAAGCAGAAATGGACTAGGACATGACACAGCCCCCACTTTGGTACTGAGGACAAGGCTCAGAAAGGGTACTTTGTCAAGTTCAGACAATCCTGTGCTGAAGTCCAAGCTCAGCAAGTCTCGGGTAAGCGTTGGGGAGGATCGGGGAGGAACTCACGGCCTTTGTGGTTTTCTCGGTCCTTTCTTTGGCAAGGTTAAAACCACAGCTGGGGCAAATCCGAGGTTTGTGCCGGTTGGTGTAGACATAGCTGCAAGATGGATTTTTGCACTTTCCCCTTCCTCTTGATGTAGCCAGGCCCAAATCCTAAAAAAAGCAGACGTGTCTACACTCTACACAAATTAGACTAAACTTGAACAAATAAAAAACAGGATTGCCAGACATTAGCTTAAAGGAAGTGACAAATCAAATCAGATTTAGCCCAACTACTAAAGATTCTTAAGTAAGAGCCCTTTCCTACAGGCACCTTCTTTCACTTTTAATAAAGAACTCAAAGCCCTGTCTCTAAAACAAGTGAGCTGACTGACTCCCAAGGTTCGGAAATTCAAGTGCCTGGGTATATGGTGCACATCTGCAGTCCAGCACCGGGGAGGGGAGAACAGCAGGAGTTCTAGGCTGGCCTCAACAACTCTACAGCAAATTCAAAGCCAGCCTGAGCTACACAAGACTCTGCCTCAAAAACAGGGAGGGGCAGCTGGTTCAGTAGTGAAAGCATTTGCAAGCAAAATAATCAAAGCTCAGAACCCAGCATCCAAATAAATGCCAGGTGAGCCCAGCAGCTCACCTGTGATTCCAGCAATGGAAGGCAGAGATGGGCTTCCCAAAACAAGTTTGTTAGCCAGCAAGCTGTTTTTGATGAAAATCTACCTCAGTAACAATAAGGTGGGGAGCAATGGAGAAAGTCTTAACATAACCTTGGGCACTTGAATGTGTGTGTGCTCAAGAACTAATTCCCCCCCCCCCCCCCCTTGCTAGCTAGGGTTACAGAGTAAGTTCAAGTTCAAGGGTTCAAGGCCAGGATAAAAAGCTTCTTAGTGAGACCTTGTCTCAAAATCATTTAAAAAGTGCTGGTGATGTAGTTCAGAGGTAGAGTGCTTGTCTAGCATGTGAGGCTATGGGTTCAATTCCCAGTTCTGTAAACTATAGAAATGGAGGATAGAGAAACCCTTGCGGGGAATGGTTCATGAGTCAAATGAGCTGCTTTACAAGTACACTTCTCAAATCAATGAAAGTGACTTGTGTTTTATGTTTGTGCCTTAGAGGAAAAAAAGGCCTTACTACCTAAACTTATCCGTGGAACCCTTCATTCCTTCCCCCTCTCTTTTTCAATTTAATTTTATGTGTGCGTGGGTGTTTTGCCTGAATGTCTGTCTGTGACTGATGCCTAGGGGGGCCAGAAGGTGTCAGATCCCCTGGAACTGGAGTTACTAGCAGCTGTGCGCTGCCATGTGGGTGCTGGGAATTGAACCAGGATCCTCTGGAAGAGCAGCCATTGCTCTTAACCACCAAGCCATAATATTTCCAGCTCTTGAAGCCACTTTCTAAGTAAGCTAACATACCAACTCTAGACTGAACTTTGATCCCTAATTAGTCTTAATGAAAAGACTATTAGTAAATAGTAAATAATAAAAGACTATTAATTAGTCCTGGCCCATACTTTGTATCTACCTGAAACAAATGACCAAAAACCATAAAACTCAGCAGATTCACCCAGCAACCCTCATTGTCATCACTGATGGTGTATTTAGCCTCAGTCATTCATATCTGAGCTCCAGGCTCCCAAGCCTCCTCCAAACCTTTAACTACAAAAACCAATCCAACTTCCCACCACTAGGTTCGTACTTACCAAGGTGACAGTACAGCTGTATTTATATGGAGGAAACATATCTGGCTTGACCTCCACAACTTTCACCTGAGGCGTTCTGCTGCTCTGGCAGTTTGATAGCTGTGGATCAGAACAAATCAGTGTTGGTTTTACAACTCAGGCAAAATCCTCCTCCTACCATGTGGGTCCTGGGGACTGAACTCAAGTCTTCAGGTTTAACAGCAAGTGCCTTTACCTGTTAAGCCAGCTTGCTGGCACTGGGTCACATGTTAACAGGTGATTCTGGGTAAAGAGTTTATGGGTGCTTTTATTTCTGTTTATTTTAAAACTGTATCTAAAGAAAAGGCGTAAAAGCATGCACATTATAAAACAAAATTTCAGTTCTTATTAATACCCTCCTAGCAGTCTATCACTATAGAAACTGGGGCTTGTCTTTTGCCCAATACTCTGAGACATTAAACACAGCGGCCAGATTTCCACAGCGTCCTTGGCCTTACCTTAACTTCACCAGTGCTAGATGGCTGTTGGATGGACTGCCCCAGCTGTTTCAACGTGCTTGGCTTCAGGCCACAGGTCCTCACAGGGGGAGTCTTATCTGAGAGAACCAGAAGCCAAACTGATGACTAAAGCCATCTGGCTTCCCCAGCTCTCCCATTCCCATCCTCCATCACTGCCCCTGGCTTCTGACCTGCAGATGGCTCTTTCCCCCAGGTCTCAATTAGTTCTTACCCAGGGAAAACGCCTGTCTGGCTCTGGGCGGTGCCATGCTGCTGCCCCGTCCAACACTTGCTGGAGCTGGTAGTATTGCTCTCATAGGTCTTGCTGCAGCCAGTAATGAGGGCTTGCTGCGTGCTCTGCTTTTAAGCTCTGGGGCTTTGGGTCCAGCAGTACACAGTTCAACTCTGGAGAGGGCAGTGGGAAAAAAACCAGCAACAACCATGAAGGAAAGCCAGAAAATTTGGACAAAGGAAGAAAACCAAAATGTAATATTAAAATAATACTTTTTAAGGGGCTATTATGATTAGACTACACAAACTGAATTCAAATTTAGCCTTTATAAGTCTGTAGGGTTCTAGGCAAGTAATTTCATCCTTGTTAATCTAAAGCTTGTAAACACAAAATGGGAAGAAAATATATCAGTCACCACAGACACAAATATGATGAGTGTTGTGGTGTAGCACTATAATCCTGGAAGGAAGATAAGGGATTCAAGTCATCCTCAGCTACACAGGGGTACCAGGCTAACCTAGGCAACATGCACTCCATCTCAAAAACCAATCAAATAAATAAAAGTATAGAGGGGTGTCTACAGTATGTAATAGCAACAGGCATTATAGTTATTACACCTAATTTGCCTCTAATTAGAACAGTGTTACTTTAGTTCACCAAGTTCTTGCAGGAGGGCAGCATAAACATTTTGGCTAAGAAACCTCGCCTGTTCTTGGTTTTGCACTGTCGATGTTAAGCGCAAGGGCTAAATCAGAGGCCTCAACAATCAGCTCTAAAGTGACTCATGTCCCCAAACCATCCTAAAGCCCAGAGTTTCATACTTTACTATACTGAACTATCTTCAAAGTATACTGTTCTGAGGGGAAAAGTGGGGTGGATTTACAAGTATACCCACTTCATACTAGCATTCTAGGATTTGTGCAAAAAAGTAGGAAAGGTGGTGAAGAGATTCAGCTGTTGGCATTTGCTGCTCTTGCAGAGGACCCAGGTTCTATCCCCAGCACCCACATGGTGGCTCACAACTATCAGTAACTCCAGTTCCACAGACCCAATGTCCTCTTCTGGTGTCCGTGGGCATCAGCACACACAATTCCATTGATATGCACACAGGCAAAACACCCACATACATAAAGCAGAAATAAATCTTTTAAAACAATGCAAGTAGAAAATACATGCACACATAAACATGTTTGTTTAAAATTAACTCTTGACACAGTAGAAGATTGGAAATATTGACTATCCCTGGGAAACTACATAATGGGACAGAAAGGAATTTTTTTAAAAAAATGTTCATTTCTTATACTTTTACAATATAAGCTATGTGTACAAATTTTCTAGTCATTCACTCAAAAAAAGCTGGTATTTCATAGAGGCCAATTCCCCACGAGTGGAGGCTGTCTTGTGTACTAGGGGGTACAGAGTCCTTCTCCACTTAAGATACTAGTAGCAAACCTCACACCAGTTGTGACAACCAAAATACCTCCCAACACTGCAACATCCCCCATGGGCAGAGCTCTTCCCAGTGAGAACTACTGAGACAAAGAAGTCTTCAGTCACAAGAACATGATGATTCTGGGATGTCACACGGAGAAGCCAGTTAGAAACGGTTAGAAAGGGGAAATAGAAAAAGCCCAAACTTACCTCCTATTTGGAAGGTACCAGCTGAAAGCTTTATAATAATCAATCTGCGAGATACTGGCTTTTTTTTTTTTTAATATTCAAATCAAGGTTTTTTTTAGAACTAGTCAAGAAATATCAAGTGACTATGCCAAAAGTCAGGGCTCACCTGACCAGCAGCCAAGGTATCCTCCCATAGGATCCAGAAATAAGTCCTCTTTCTCATCCCGTATTCTGGATTACTAACACATGGTGAGGGTTTTTTTAAAAACTCTGCTCACATCCTGTACCAAGCTCCTAACAACTGTTTTAGGAAGACTGACAAGAAAGGACGTGGAAGGAACGTGACAGCAGCATACGGATGGCAGAGTGGAGGGAAGGTAAGCACATTACGTCTCTAGGCCACAGTGCTGGAGTCTCTCAGGGCTCTGCTGCCTCCCTCAGGACTGCTATAATGATATTCACAAAGCAAATGTGGGGCTCTTGCCTAGCTGCTGTTCTAAACACAAACCCAATAATAGATAATTACACTGCCATACCCTGGAGACTTTTTCTGAGCTGGGAATAAGCTGGAGGTGCTGGTCCCCTCTGACGGTGGCAGGTCAGGCCCAGAACTGTCACTTTCAGTTGTTCCCAGAGTGACATCAGCCTGCATACCACTCTTGGCGATCGGAGTCTTAGTTGCCGTTGTACCAGGATTCCCAGGAACTTCATTGACCAGAACGTGAGCATCGGAGATAATCACTTCCTCCCAGTCATTCTCCTCACACACTTCTCTTGGAGGAGCTACAGTTAAGAGCTGGCTCACAGCCTCTGAGTTCTCTAGAGTCAATTTTGAGGCATTTTCCACAGAGGGGTTTTGCTCAGTGGTGACAGCTTGTGACCCTCGTTTGATCCCAGGGCCTTTGGAGGGGACACCTGGAGCCAGTTCCACTTTGACTTTGCCTGCCTTTTCCTAGGAAGAACAAGAGTTTATATATATAATCGCATCCTACGGATGACAGTGACATTCAAAATATTCTCTCATTTGATTACCTTAAGAAGCGCCTGAGTGATAAGTGAGGAAACTGAGTCTACAGAGAAGGGTTAAGATCCAAAGGATAAAACTGACTTTATCTAAGGCTCTTGCTCACTAGAGTTAGAGGGTTGAACACCTCAGGAGCGAATCTAAAAATACTTTCCTGACATGCCTCTTTTTCATCATGTACTGTGGCTCTGACTGTTCCAGGTCCACTTCTCGTCATCTAGAAAGAAGCTGATACCTTGTAGTACTAGGTAGTTTACCTTGGTAGCCCTTCTATAAGACTCATATCATCCTCATGTGCTCATGTTCACATTGTTTCCTTTTCCTTGAAGTAAACCTTAAGTCCCAAGATTTTTTTTTCAGGTGAGTCATGTATGAATGACTTGCACATAAGCCATACACGTCAAAAAGTCAAATCAATCCACAAATACTAGTTATGTTAGAAGTTAGACAGGGTCTCACTATAGTCTGAGCTAACCTAGAAAGTGCTATACAGGTTCAGAGAGCAGCCTGTCTTCAGAATGAGACTAGAGGCATCTGATGTCATTCCTGCCTATCAGATCTACTTTTAAAGTCCTTATGCCTTAGCTTTTATTTGGTTAGCACAATTGTGGAAATTACACATACATTCTTCTCCCCCCCCCCAAAAAAAACAGTGATTGTCTCTGAGTTAGGCTTTATAAAAGGTACTGAGAACTGAGAGAACCTAATTATGTGTGTGATCCAGGGCAAGCTTTGTCTGAGTGACTTCCTCACGTAGACAATGGTATTGGGTTAGCCATTAAGGGGAGCTGGACTCTTGAGGTGGGAAATGAGGTTAAAACCCTGAGTTACCAACCCATATGGGATTACAAAGAGAAACTGTGGCCCCATAAAAGCCCTTGGCTGGCAGTGAGACTGAGGTTGAGTCCTGACTATCTCTGGCTTCTATTTGACTTTGGACATTAGTCACTTCAGATCTCGACTTGAGTTCTGAAAAATATTGAGATGGATTCCAACAGAAGCAAGATAGCACTTTGGCTGACCTAATTCTTCACTGCTCAGGGCCTGCCTGGGTACTGTATGAAGTGTAAAATCTGTGGCTAATGTCATTAAAATTTCAACTACAATCCCTTCAAACCTGTAAAGTCATCTGGGTGGTGGCCTTTCCTGGCTAAAGATCAGTAACAGATGACCTTTAAGTTGACTGTTAAGAGCTCTACAGCAAAGCACCCTCAGGTTCTAGCACAGAATAGCTCAGGATGAACAAACGTGTGCGTGCACGTGTGCACACACACACACAGCACTAAGTAAACTGCAGAGCTTATTCAGTACATGGCAGGCAAAAGTCAACCCACAGCCTACAGTCACCTCTTAAGATGTAGTCTTTGAGCACTGCACTGCCTACAGAGTAGGACATTTAAAACTGTTTGTGGAGGAAGATGATGAAAGCAAACAAGTAAAGGTCTCCCAGGCAATCTCACATTTGTCAATGACTCACCCTCAACTTTTTATACACTGCATTGAGTTTAATAACCGTCTCAGAGCACACAAGAATGAAGCCTGGAGTTGGACACAACCTTACTCAGAGTTGTTTTTTGAGACGTCTCTCTATCAATAGTGCTGGCTGTCCTGGAATTCACTCTGTAGACTAGACTGGCCTTGAACTCAGAGACCTGCCTGCCTCTGTCTCTCCAGTGTTAGATTAGAGTCATGCACAACCACTGACCGGCTACTATCTGTTATTCCAACTAATTCACTGGTAACTGCTGTATATAGTTCTCAGGCTAATTTTAGCCAGTCGGAACCCAGGGGTAATATAAGAAAAGGCCAAACATTTCCCGACTGTCATGCATATACATTTAACTTCAAAAACCCTACCTATCTCCCAAGTGCTGGGACTGCAGGAGTGTACCACTATATCTGGCTAAAGAGAACAGTTTTAAGAATACTTAATGGCGAGCCAAGAAGATTGCTTAGAAGGTTACTTGTCAATGAGCTTGATGAATTTGATCCACTGGATACACAAGGTAGGAGGAGAGAACCAACTTCACTGTGTGCAGTGGCACTCCATAAATCAAATAAATAAATGTGTGTTAAGACAAAACAAAACAAAAACCCCTAGTGGCATAACATGAATGGGAAAGCAAGCTACATAACTTAAACACAAAAAATGACTAACAAAAAAAAAAATCAATAAATTAACAAATGGCTTTTCTTTTGATGACACAAAGTTGTAGATAACTTTTTAATTTTATTTTTCTTTTCATTGAAGAAACTATTGATAAACAAAATGATTTATCTGCAATACTAAAAATGAAAAAGTGGCCACAACAGTGAGCCCAGTGGGCAAGACCCTTGAGCACAAGTGTGAGGAGAACCTGAGGTTATAAACCAGCACCCACGTAAGCCAGACGTACTGACGTGCACCTACAATCTGAGGGCTCCAATGGACAGATGAGGGTGGAGACAAGGGAATTCCTAGAAGCCTGAGGAACAGTCAACAACAGAGATCGTGTCTCAAAATGAAAAGCAATGACCAACACCCACTCTGTCTTCTGCCCCTCACATGTGTGATACACAAACAAGCACACATACACCCATGCACACCACACACACAAAACCCCTGACTGGACCTTACCTTTGGTATCCACTTCCCTCCTAGGAAGTTACCACAAGTAGGGCACTTAGGTGGTTTGTGCCTGGTGACATAGGTGAAGGAACAACCTGGGCTCGTGCATGTCCCATGGCCCCGGCGAGTGTATGTAGTAGTCTATAAAACAAACAAACAAGACTTAATAGCAAGAATCCAGCTGACTACTATAACCACAACCCAGGGGACAACAGCTTAAACATTCACAACATCACAGAGAACAGCCCTTTGGTACAAACGCACCAGGGTGACACAGGTACCAGCAGTGATGGCTGGTACTGAACTTGGGTGGTAGGTGGCACACAGTGCTCAACACTGTATCAGAATCTCATTTAATCTTCTCAGCAATGCTCGCTATTCTGGCTTATACTGTTGAAACAATGTTTTGCCTCCACTCATAGAGTGGGGCTGTAGCAATGGCTCAGTGTGGCTACTCTACCACAGGACCCAGGTTTGATTCCTAGCACTTGTGTAGTGGATTATATCCATCTGTAACTCCAATTCCTCTGGCCTCCTTGGGCACCAGGTATAGATTTGGTACACAAATATGCATAAGGAAAAGCTACCCATCATTGTGGTACCATGTCAAGAATGAATGCCAAGTAGAGTAGCACCAAGGAAAGACACCAAGCTTTAGATTCCAACTTTGCCATTGACACACTGAATGACCTAGGTGCAGTCACTTGGGTTTTCTCCTCTGGAAAAATCACATCCTTTTCCTGTCACAGGGATGTGCCAAGGAGCAAATGTCAAGAATGGGGGGAAAATGCACAGTAAACTGTAAAGGATTTTACAGTTCTGAGATTATTATAATCAGGACAGATACCCTCTTTCCCAGAACATATCAATATAGGCTCTTCATGACGAATACCCCCAGAAAGCAGAATAAAAATGTAATGAAGTCAGTTCTAGAAATAGTTATGTGAACTTAGAAACAGTCCTCATCAGCAGCCTGAAGGAACAGTAAAACTAGACAGAAATGCTGATGCTTAAGGCTATTTCATTCTTAAAAAAAGAAAAAATCACCACAAAACACTTTTGTAGAAGAGCTTGGCTCTTGATAAAACAGCCACTTACAGGAAGATAAGGTCTCAAGAAAAATAACCAATGTCTCCATCAATCAAGCCTCAGTGGAAGCTGCTACTTTCTGCACTGAGGAGATGGCTTAGTGAGTAAAGTGCATGCTACATAAACTGTAAGACCTGCATTTAGATCCCTAGCACCAGTGCAAAGAGGCATGTGCCTATAATCCCAGAGCTGGGAGGGGACAAAGGTGAGCTCCAGGGTCAGTGAAATTAACTCAGTCTCAACAAGTAAAATACAAAGAGACAGGAAAACATGTGACATCAGCCTTTGATCTCCATGCACACATGTGTATATGTGTACAAATACACACACTGCAGTATATCTAAGGATATACTGTTTAGCTGGGCCCAGTGGCACATACCTTTGTTCCCAGCTACTTGTAAAGCTGAGACAGGAGGATCATTTGAGTCTATGAGTTCCAGAGCAGTCTGGGCAACATTGCTAAAACTTTATCTCAAAACAGCAAATATCAAACATATAGTTTATTTATAGCAAAGTTGTTGAAAGTCAGACGGGGCTTAAGTTGAAAACATATACTATTAGCTCTTAAAAATTTCCTATTAAAATAACCAAAACAAAAGTAATAACTGACAAACTACTAAATGGAGAGAAAAGTAAAACCAAAGGATCATGAGTTCAAGGCTAGTCTGGGTTACAAAGTAAACAGAGATCCCAAAAAGGGAGAAGGTAAGGAGTTGGGGGAATCATAAAACTTCAATTAAAATCAAAGTAAGCAAACTATAGCTGATAGAACAAATACATAAGAGACTGGGATGGCTAGCTTCCCCATCAATTTCATAGGATACAGAACCAACCACTTAGGAGATACAGCTCTACCCTCAAAGTGTTAAGACCTTTCAAATGTAGCTCAGATATACAGGGTCTAGGGAGAAAGCACTGCATGGCTACTTGCCTTTGAGCGAGTGTCTAGCTGCTGCTGACATTCTCCACTGAAATCAAGACTTTAGTTTCTTACCTGTCAATGTAGGTCTTACAGCTATGACTCTCTAAGGGTACTCTAGGCCTTCAGACCCTAACTGGGATGGTTGAGGCACCTCAAGCTTTTTTGGGCTGAACAACTACAAAGTTCTCTGCCTCGTCAGCATCAAGACAGTCATTGTAGGACTAGCCAGCCCTTATCATGTAAGCCAATGTAATCAATTCCCCTATTACAATACATATACATGTATTGATTCTGTTGCTTTAGAGAATAATACATATTTTGGTACCAGGGATGAAGACACTCCTAGACTATATAATAACATGTTTACAGGCCTTTAGGTCTGGTTTATGTAAGAAATCAAGAAGTTTGGGTCTATAGGCAAAAAAGACCTAGAATCTTGTAAGCAGAGCTCACTGAGCAATTTTGGTGGAAGTTCAGAGTAAGTATCCTAATAGAATGGAGGCAGTGGTGGCCTGGCTTATTAGGCTTCAGGGAAGACAAAAGACTATTGAGAACTGAGCCAAAGCTCCATTGTATTATATTCAGAAAATACATCTGCAGTCTGCCTGTGTCCTGGTGACTTGAGTAAAGCTGAATAAACCTAATGGGCTATTTTTTTGTCAGAAGAAATCTCAAGAAACCCCATAGCATCCAGGATGTGGCCTAACTCCTGCCCACAGCGCTAACTCAGATCTACAGTGAGGGGAACAAAGACATGAAGATACATATGGAGAGGAAATGAACAAGGAGAGGTGACTAAATGCAGATAGAGAGAGAAGCTCTAACTGTTGAAGAAAAACTTTAGCTCTAAACTGTGACAAGGCAAAATGGCCTGAAGGCAAGACTCCACCTCAAAGGTTCCAACTCTTGAAAATACAAATTCAGGAGATAGACTGGACAGAGAGAGATGCTGGAAGGGTTCTCTACTCAAAACCAATCACCTGGACTTTTCCCCAGGTTCAGGTGCCAAGGCATATAGAGGTGACCTAAGCTTTGGCATACGTACGAAGGACTACATACTGAATGAGCAAGAGAATGTAGCAGCACTGTCTATACATTTTGTAGACATGCAAAATCAAAGAATTACAAGTTATAGATGCCTGTATCAAGGTTCTAGAATGCCCCTAGGCCAGGTAATATGTCCCTGAAAGAAGGCCCAGAAACTCCTGTATGATGATAGAGATGAGATGGAGACCTCAGAATGTTGGAAATGCTCACGGACTGGCACTTCCTAAGAGAAAGACCACATGGCCTGCAGGTAGCAGAACTGGAGAGTAGGCCTGCCTAAGCCTGTTGGAACCATGATGATGGCAGCACAGCTACAGGGTACAGTGTTTGTTCTGCTCGGTGTTCATTCAGTCCTTGATACCCCGCCATTCCTCCTGTGTGGAATGGGAATATTTACTTTGTGCCACTTTATGCTGGAAATACTTAGCTATTTTGGTTTTGCAAAGACCCACACTTAAAAGACTGCCCTGAGTTCTTAACTATGGACTCTGTTAGAATGGATAAGACTTTGGGACTCTCGGGAGATAATCTAAATGCATTCTGCATTATTAGTTGGCCATAAGCCGTTTGAGGACCAGAGTAGAATGTTATGATTTAAAGGTGATTGTGGGCCCTGCAGAGTGGCACACACCTTTAATCTTAGCACTTGGGGAGGAAGAGGCAGGTCAATCTCTCTGAGAGGCCAGCCAGGTCTACAAAGAGAGACTCTGTCTCAAAATCAACAACAAAAAAATTTTTTTTTAAGTGATTGTGAACCTGGAGGTGGTGGCACACATTGCACATACCTCTCAACACTTGGGAGGCAGAGGCAGGCAGATCTTTGAGTTCAAGTCCAGTCTGGTGTACAGAGCAAGTTCCAGGACAGTCAAGGCTACAGAGAAACCCTGTCTCAAAAAACCAGTGACTGTGTCTAGGTGTCACAATGCCAGGGAATAGACTTTGGAACGCTAATTTTCATGGTCAACTTGGCTAGAATTATAATCAAATAGGAGACACACCTGTGGGCATGTCAGTGGGAACATTTCCAGAGATTTAACTAGGGGAAGACTCAACTTGAATGCAGGCAGCACCATCCCAAAGACTGGAGCTGAAAGCCTGTCTGCTTTCTGACTAGAGATGTCATATGACTAGCAACCTCGGGCTGTTGCCCTGCCTTCCCACCATGACTGCAACCAAAAACCCCTCCCACTGCTGACTTGTCAGGTATTTTACCACAGCAATGAGAATAGTTATATACAGGTCTAAACATAACCATATTAGATATAGATGCTTTTTTCATCATGTATCTTTTTTTTACATCTAATTACATTCTGCCTACAAAACAAAACCTTAGACATACAGCTATAAAATGGCTAAAAGCATGGAAACTAACTAGTTGCTAACACCAACTAATAAGACCAAAGCTACACAACAGACTTCAGAGCAAAGAACATTTGTGACTAAAACAAGTGACTAAAGGTGCAAATGACATAATAATATTAATGTTTATGCAAATAAGTCCAAATGTATGTGATAAAAACTATTAAGTTAAGGCTTTAAGAAGAAATAGAAAGATCCATAGTGACAGTTAGATGCTTTTTCCCATAGCTGACAGAGCAGGCTGATCAAAGGTCAGTGTGGATACAAAAGAATTAAAAATATTATCAATCACCCTGACCTAATCTGATATGAATTTAACATTCTACTAAACAGCAGAATCCACATTATTTTCAAATACACATTTATCAAAACAGACCACATTTTGGGTAGTAAACTGTTTTACTGTAAAATTCAGGATTCTCCTGGAGTTGGGGCTCTACTATACCCAACATAGGTGTTGGGAATGGCACTCGGTCCTCTGAGAGAAGAACACGCACTCTTACACTGAGCCAACTCTCTAGTTCACTGTTACCTTGAATATTTTCTTTTGTTTAAAATGCCTTTTTTTTTTTTTTTTTTTTTTTTTGAGATAGGGTTTCTCTGTGTAACAGCCCTGGCTGTCCTAGAACTTGATATGTAGACCAGGCTGGCCTCAAACTCACAAAAATTACCTGCCTTTGCCTTCATTGTGCTGAGGTGTGCTACCACCACTCAGCTTTTACCACCATTTTTTAAAAAAGGGCAATACGGGCATTTTATAAACATGTCAAAGTCAATAAAATTGACAAACTAAAGCTAGACTTAGCAGCTCAGACTTAGAATCCCAGCGACAAGGAGAATGAGGTAGGATAGTGTTCAAGGCCAGAACAGTTTCGGTTATACAAAGAAATCTTGACTGAGTGAATGAATAAACATACTAGCGACCTAGATAATCAGAATTTTTCAGAAAGACAAAATACTAAAAACTCATGTAAAAACAACAACAAAATAATGCAATGCTGAGGCACAGTGACCCTATGCCTATAATCTTAGCTTTTGCAATGTGAAGGCAGAAATGTTCATTTCAAGCCAGCTTGAACTACAAATGAGACCCTGTCTCAAAATACTCCAAATAAGCAAATAAGTAATCTACTCCTGTGTGTTTTAAAATTAAGACTTAACTAAAAACCAGTCCACAAACATAGTTCCTGCCTGACTGGACTGGTTATTTTATCCAATAATTCTGAAAAAAATAATGTGGCTATAACGCCAGCTCTTCTAGGAAATATTATACTTCCCCCCCAAGGTGAGTACCTTAGGAGGCAAACATCACCTTAATGAGAACACAAGACAAACCCGACAGGAAAATTAGAGATTCATACTCTGATGAAGTTAAGACAAAAATTCTGGACAAAATTTTAACACATCAAAATCAAATATGTAAGAAGGAAGACAGATCACTACCCAGGAATTTACCCAAGAATGCCAGGTCAGCTACAACATCTAATCAACAGTGAAATCTACTGTTGGCTGGGTGTGGTGACACAATCCCAGCACTTGGGAGGTAGAGACAGATGAATCTCTGTGAGTTCAGGCCAGCCTGGTCTACAGAGTGAGTTCTAGGACAATAAGCATTACACAGTGAGACCTTGTCTCAAAACAAAACAAAATTAATTCCTAAAAGTCCCCTTCTTACTACATACCACTAGAGAGTAAATAAGTACTTTCAAAATACCATGTATAATAGCAGCAAAAACCATGAAGTATTTAGGAATACATCTCAGGCCAGAAATTGCAGCGTGATGGGAAAATAGCAACTGAGTCAAGAAGCAAGAACCCTGGCTTGTTTATGTCCTTGAGGATTTCAACTTCTCTTTCTCTGGGCTGTTTCAAATCCGTGCAGTGATCATGCTTAGCTAGATCAGTGGCTCCACTGAAACCTACCCCCAAGGTGTTTCAAGAAGTCTAGCTACCGGGGGAATTCACAGCTACTGTAGAGCTGCACCTACAGGCCTCCTGACCATCAGCACGTGGTTAGGGAATCCCAAAGTCCACTGCTGGCTCCTATGCTCTAAGGCTTTAAGACTCTGGAATACTATTTTAAACAAGAGAATTTTTATGGAGCCCTAATTCCCCACTACTGACCAGTTTGATGGAGGAGGGGTTCTCCACCACGGAGTAAGCGGGCAGGGGCAGCATGATGAACTGAGTGGTTGGAGCAGAGGAGCTATTCTCACTGGAATCCTGTGAACAATGAAGAGGACCGTTAAAGTGTGCACAATACCCAAGGTAACCACAATACTTGCATCTGCATCAAGCACAGAACTCAGACAAAGTGCTCATTTGGTACGCTCACAAAATATATAACCACTGTTACCTCAAAATAAGATAGAAACAAAAGAAAAATTACTACCACAGAAGATGTGCTATGATTATTTCTCAGGTGAGAAAACTAGAGCTGTAATGGCTTAGGGATCCCAAAGATCTCATAGGCACTTAGCAAGGAAATCCAATTCTTCTGACCCTATTAATGTACCCTATCAAGTGGTGCTGGAGAAATGACTAATCGGCTGCTCTTCAGAAGACCTGGATTTGTTCCCAGCATCCACATGGCAGCCCCAAACCACCCAAAATCTACCTCCACCAGATCAGTGGCAAGGATCTACTACCATAAAACACCGAGGCGACAAATAGTAAAGTGGAGAGTGGGTCTAAGCCAGAGCTCTGTGGTCCACCCATTTTCTTCTTCCCCAGCCATCAGGTGCTATATAACATACTAGCCCTCTTACTGAGGAGGACCCCATTCCCCTAGGAAGCCATCCTATCCAGGGAACAGAGGGACACTATAACCAGGGCACTGTGGCAGTTCCCCTGGAATCAATAATATTGTTGCTTTCATCTCAACCAGGAATTCCTTGGCACAGTGAAAAAAGACTTACTTTTTTTCTTTTTAATTAAAAATTTTGGCAAAATTTTACCCACCGAGTCATCTCACTGGCCCCAGGTCTTAGTTTCATAACTTTCTTCCTAGAGAAAACTTCTCTTCCTATTCCCATCTATATTCACAAGTTTCTTTCAGTAACTCTCACATACAGTTCAAGATGCCATTGGTTTTTTGTTTTGTTTTTGAGAGACGTCAGGACACAAAATCCTGATTGACACTAAAAATATAAAGTTCTTGGCTGTGAGTCACAGATGGCTTAAAAATCATTTCCAGCTCTTCTGCTAGTGCACCTTACATACTACCTTACTGAGCTAGGAGAGAGGTGGTAAGAGATTGAGAACTCTGATCAAGTCCAAGGCCTAGAAATATTAAAGTATCACATCATACCCTCCATTACCCCATCCAAAAGCACAACGTGCCTTTTTAAGACTACCAGACAAAGCAAAAGACATTATTGTGAAGCCACTTACCCTCATAACTGTTACAACTGACAAACTCTCTCCAACCTGGGAGTGTGGTACAGCTAGGCATCCAGTGGAGACATCTGGTGAGCCATTTACTAAGGTCTCTTCAATTACCAGGCTTGTCTGGTAAGGTTGGTGGCTCTCCCCTACCTCCAAGGATGCTTCCTCTAGGAGCATATCTTGGCTGAGGATCTCTGAGGTGGCAATCTCCTGCACAGCACCTGGCTGGGAAAGAGCTCCCACCTCTTCAGCCAGGGCCTCCACAGCGAGGCACTGCTCTGCCATGCCTGCATGGCTTGTTACTATATCCGGGGAAGCATTGGACACGAGAGTAGATCCTTTAGGGGACATCTGGTTCTGAGCCACACATAGCTCTAGCTGAGGGCAACTCCTTTCTTCCTGCAGGGTGCTCTTGGGAATGATGATGTAATCTGATCGGGGAAGGATCTTTCGGAAACCTGGGATGTCCGGAACCACTGCAGTCAGTGCAGAGAGCTTAGAGTTCTGAGAAAGAGGAAGCCAAGGAAAATAAGCAGAGATGAATGGATGAAGAACTCATGAAGTCATTCATATTAGCTGTTATTGTTTTAGGTTTTACAAAAAGAACCCAGCTCTACTGCCTGACCTAACACAGATGAGCCTCTGTCTACAGCAAAGACATCTTCATTTGCATTAATGTACTCTACTTGCTCAAGAAGCTGGGGAATAGATTAGATTCTGTTGTTAAGTTTTCCTGCAGTGCTAGGGATTGAACTAGGGGACTTGTGCATCCTGAGAAAATGCTCTACATTTGTGGCTTTGAACTTTGGGGAGGGTACCAACCTGGCTTCCAAAACTGTAGGCTTGAACACTGGGTCTCCATAATCTTGAGCATATTCTATTCCCTTTGGGAGGCCCAACCACCTATTGGTTTTTGTTTTGTTTAAGGAATCAGCAATTTGTAAATCCCTTTTAAATTAAAACTTTTGAGTTAAAAAGTAACAATTTAAATAACAAGTACTACTAGATTACCTGTTAAAAAGTAGCAAACAATTTAAATAACAAAACAAGTACTACTAGATTATCAGACGGCTTAAATAAAAACCCCAAAAAGCATGAAATGCAACTAAACAGAAGATTGAAAGGAACTCAGGACGGCAATCGGGATTTCAACCCAATAATCTTTCCAGCCTTACAAGGACGAGCAGGTTGCCAAGCTAAGAAAGCTTGAGAGAAATCACTATGGTGATGACCACCTGGTAAGGCCCTGGACACAAAGAGAGGACACAGGGAGGAGACCTAGCATCTGAAAATTCAGAAATCTGTTGGAACCCATGATTTAATTTTATCTCTAAAATAATGCTATTAGTTTTACCAGTTAATACACGAGGAAATCAAAGTCAAAATTCATGAGGCTAAAAGTCCAGGAAATAAAGACCTGAAACAGTTTTTTTTAAAGATCAAAATGAGGTACTAGAAATAGCTTTGCATAACAAATCAGTACCCAAAAGGGGAATTTATGTTTATTTATTTATTTATTTATAGCTTACTAAAAGTCATCCAGCAAAAGAAACAGAACAAAGTGAATGGATAATAAAAACCTAAGTTTAATGGGGGGAAAAAAATCAAAGCACCTTTTAAAGGCACACTAAAATCAAACATAAGAGCATCTCTGGAGATCTCAGAAGAGAGTCAATGGGACTACTTAAGGCTCAAAGGCAGCACTCAGACGTAACCTGACAGTAGACAGAACTGAATCCTTTATGGAACTGCAGAGCTTAAGGGAAATGGCATTTTCAAAACACCCTCAGAAGAAGACGAATTAGGGCAAAGCGATTAAATGGTGGCAAATAAACAGAACTGTACGGACTAAAACAGACAGAAAAGGACTAGATGGCAAAAACTATAGAGACTTGAAGGAATAACACAGGAGTCACAGGCCCTGCAGGGAGCAGGAGGGGCCATCAAGAAAAGATAGTCCACCAAAGGACTCTTGACTGATGTGGGATGACTTTCTGCATGCTGAAAAATACCACTGGATAATAAAGGAACTGTTTTGGCCTATGGCAAGCTAGTTTATAGGCAGGTGGGAAATCTAAGCATAGTAAAGTGGAACAGGGTGGAGTCACAGGGAGATTCGATCCCACCACCCAAGAAGCAATATGTAATGGAGTACAGGTAAACCACGAGCCATGTGGCAAGACAGATTAATAGAAATGGGTTAAGATGGGAGAGCTAGCTAGCAATAAGCCTGAGCCATGAGTTAAACAGTTTGTAATTAACAGAAGCCTTTGTGTGATTATTTGGGACTGCTGCTAGTCTGAATCCTGGGGTTAGGCTAGGCCAGAAACTTGTACTAGAAATGGTGTTCCAACGTGGGGCACCATCTATACAGACCTGAGAAAGCTTTAAAAGGGTTCTATATCACAGAAACGGAACCAAAAACGGCTCCTGAGCTGTGTCTCTCAAGTAGACCATGTACAGAGATACCCTGGCATGGCGCGAGAGCCCATCTTAAGCTGCAACAAGGCCACAGGGGTCTCACAGGAGCCTCAGTGTAAGCAGGAGCTGCATATAATGGATTTAAGGTTTCTGATCTTATAGACCAAAAGGGAGAGTCAAAGACAGCTTCTTGGTCCCAGCGTTGTCTTGGGTCCGCTCTTTGCAGTGAGCAGAGGCATGGCTCCTTTAAGAGAGGCTTCCTGACTCAGCTGTAGTGGCAAAAACTCTGTGGCCTTTAAGAGGCCCTGCTGCCAAACGCTGCATTCTGTCACTGTGAACTAGAGATAACAAATGCAAACAGAGGTCAGCCTAAACTCACCCTCACTACTTCTTTACTTTAAGGATGCAAAGCCCGAGTCCCCACACTGGCTTCGGCTCTAACCTCGTATTTCTCTTCTGTATAGTTCAGAAGTACTTGGTGGCAAACAAAGCAGCTTTACTTTACTTCCTTTCACACAAGTCTAATTCCTGCCTGTTATATCACTCAAAACAACAGATGGATTATACTACATTTAATTAATTATATTAATGGTGTAAGAGAATGCCTATATGAGCCATTATATTAAGGAAAAAATAGTGCTGTGAGGTTAAGTAGCTTCAGGTTATAGTAAGATCAGAAAATGAACCAAAGGGGCATTAATTATAAAGAAATCAGAAAAGGTCAACTCTGTACAGCTGCAATGAAAAAGAATTGACAAGCATCAGAAAACAGACACAACACCAGACTCAAGACAATTTAAACATTTCAAGAAATTAAAGTCATGAGAACAGAGGAACTGGTCTCCCCAGGTCTTTCCCCGCTAAAACAATGTTGCGGGAGGGAGCTAGGAAAAAAATACTTACAGGATCCAAACCTTCTTTCTCTAGTTTGGCTTTCTCCAAGTAGTAACTTCTCTCGGCCACACTGAGGAGTCTCCAGCTCTCACTAATTTTCTTATTGATCTCAGACTGTGGGAGGTGGGGGAGTTCCTGCTGCACTTTCAAGTAGATGTCATAGTAGTATAGAAGGTAAGCAGACCTGCAGAAGCAATAACCGCCTTTACTTTCATTAGTACTTGCTGTGATGTTGGGGTGTTAGCAAAGCAAAGCAAAGCAAAGCAAAGCAAAACCTCTCAGTTCAAAGCACTGTCTCTAAACAAGCAAAGAACATGTGCAACACCCAATTACATAATCAAATACAGCCAACGATGTAGGGCTCCTGCTATCCCACTCTAAGGCCAAGGGTTCAGCTGAAGCTGACTACTCAGGATCATTGCACACATATAGTACTCCTCTTCTCTGCCTTTGGTAATCTAAGTGTTTAAATCATCAAAGGCTGAGAGAATAAACCAAGTAATTATCAAAGTGGTCCACTGCTTAGTAGCATCAGCTACAAGTTTTTAGTATTCAAAGTGAAGAGGGGCATTAAACTAGATAATATATGTAGAAATCCCTGCCATTGCTTATAACTGTGATGTTACTAATGACTTTTAAATATTTAAATCATGACATAATAAAAAACAACATACAAAAAGAGTTCACAGATTCTAGCACTATACAGCACAAGTTCCTTTAATGGTCAGGAAACCTAAGTAAATCTGTCCCTCTGTACCCTCAGTCTCTCTCCCTATATCAATGTGCACTCAAGACTCTGACAACTGCACTCTAGATGAATCTTTATCTTTTTCAACACAGCCCTCCAAGCAAACCTGTTGGTAAATACCATCAACAACGAAAGCGTTAAAGCTAACCTGGGTTTCTTGGCCTTTTCTCCTTGTATTTTATACTTTTTCTTCTTCTTCGGTGGCCCAGGGGAAGTAAAATAAGCCTCCTCAATTTCCTCCATCACAACAGTTACCTCAGCACCATCATATGAGTCATCCATGGCTAGAGAAGAGATAAGTCAACAGAAAGTTTAAGTAGCCAATGCAAAAGGAACAGCAGACTTCAAGGCAAATAATGAACTCTGTCAGGGTTTAAAGGTTTAGACACTTCCCAAATTCAAAAATTCTAACAAGCCCATGTGGTATTTGATTCTTACAGATCGAGGTCCCCGTGTCAGGCCTGAATGAGAATCTCTAGAGCAGGAAAGCAAATGCCTCTAGTGAGTCTTTTATTCAGGCAAGTCAGAGACCACAGGTCTTGAGAGCCTTTCATTACATTCACTCATGGAATGCAGTAGTCTCATATGATGAGAATGTCTTAAGAAACAAAACTTTTTAAAAAAAGGAATACCTGCCCTACCCTTACAGTTTCATCACTTTAGATAACAATTTCAATGATTCAACTAAACGTGTAATAAGATACTTTATATGGTAAGAGATTTATGCCAGCTTGTGTGATTTGAGGCAGGTGTTCTAACTACTTTAGATTCTGTTACCTCTTTCCTGCCTGTTAAAAAAGTGGGTAGGGGGTGGGAAAGATGGCTCAGTAATTAAGAGCACTTGTTTGGTCCCCAGCATCCACATGATAGCTCACAACCTCCATAACGTCATTTCCAAGTGATGTCATGTCCTCTTCTGACCTCCACCACAGGCACTAGGCATGCACATGGTGCACAGATACACAAGCAGGCAAAACATTAATATAAGTAAAATAAATAAATATAATTTAAAAAATTTAAAAGATGTCTCATCTTCCCACAGATCTGTGTATATGTGCTGGGCAGCTGTTACTGCGGGTGCACATATTAGGGTCCTAACTAAGGAATTTATTGGTGTAATAGAACATCTCTGACTGTTCTGCCATTTGTTCTGTAGACTATGCTGACCTCAAACTCACAGAGATTTACTTACCTGCCTCTGCCTTCTGAGTGCTGGGATTAAAGGCCCGTACTACCACTGCCTGGCTTAATTTATTTCCTTATAGCATTCACGACCAGTGGTGGTCCTGCTCACAGTAAGCTGGGCCCTCTCACTCAGTTATTAGTCAGGAATATCCAGCACAGGTTTGTCTGCAGGATCATCTGGTAGGGATAGTTTCTCAATTGAGATTCCCTTTTCCAAATGACTCTAGCTTTTGTTAAGCTGACATAAAAACCAGCCAGCAGGACATGGATGGGAATGGATGCAACTGGGTACGTGTGGAGCTCACCAAATTGTCTAGGCCCAATAGCTCTCGACCCCAGACACTGCCTAGCACTGTGACTAGGGCAAGCCACTTGTGAAACAGATTCCTATGCGTACCCACAATAAGCATTTCACCAACTAGATCCATTCCCACAGACTTACATGATAGGACTCAAAGGATTTAAATAACATAATTGTTAGAGAATAGCCAAGTACTGTACTAATCAGAGTCCATAACAACCATCATCTTAGTGAGATAGGGAGCAACCTGCCATGACCACAAGGCCCAGATACTGAAAATAAGCTTTTAATAATAATAAAGACAATTCAATAAACTCTGATGAACATGTTCTTTATTAATGTTGCCCAATATAGTAGCCACTAGTCATAGATGGTTATTGGGTACTTGGAACAGGTCTAGTAGCCAAAAATGGACTAATTTCAGTATGATGAACTGTATGGCTAGTGGCTATAGTGTAAGACAGCACAGAACTAAACAGTTACCTTGCTGCTGTGTTGGGGCATACCTGCAATCCCAGCACTTGGCAAGCAGGGACAGGAGGATGGGGAGTTCAAGACTAGACCATGGTACATCAGATCCTGCCTCAAAAACCAAAGGTACAAAATACAAATAAACAGTATTCTGACAGACCATCATAGCTCTCTGGTGTTAGCCTAAAACAAAACAAACAAACAAAAAACCCCAGAACTAACAATTTTTTTTTTTTAAAGGAAAAAGACAGGCATTAAAATCTGAATGAATAGTTCAAGAAGAGCTAATTTATTTGTGACCAAGCACTAAGTTGGAATTTCACCAACTCAATCCTCAGGGGGAGAAAAAAAAAATCCTAGAATCCCCTGAACTTTGAGAGGAAAACATAGCTGTTCTTGAAGACCTCCAGAGCAGATATTAGAGAGTGGAGCTATGGCAGTAAACACAAACAGGATTGCAGCTGTGGTGCAAGGCCACACACAATTCATTAGACCTCACAAATGATAACGGAGAAGAATAAAGGGAGAGAGGAATCCAGGAGACTTGAATACAAGTCAAAATTCTTACCACTTGAGCAGAGACAAGTGTATTCCATACCCTATGGCAGCTATTTCTCCTAGGAAATGAACACACTGCCTAAGACTGGGAGGTAGGAGCCCCCCCACCCCCTTCTTTGGTTTTTTTCTTATTTTTAATATGTATAGGGGTTGCTGTGTGCATGTATGTTTACGTGTGTGGGTGGAAGTATGCAACCTGTGGTGACCCAAGGTCAATGTCCAGAATCTTACCAGGTCACTCTTTTCTTTGAGGTAGGGTCTCTCAACCAAAACCAGAGATGGACAACATAACTAGCCTCCCGGGATCCTGTCTCCACTTTCATAGATAGGCCATCATACCCACGTGACACACATGTGGTTCCAAGGATCCCAACTCTACTCTCTTACAACTGCTTTAACTGCTGAGCAACCTTCCTAGCAGCCAAAAAATACTTTTGACAGATGTAAAAACCAAAACTCTCCTCTACCGATTATACATACACAACATTTCACCCCTAATTTTAATATCTGTGTATACAGGTGGTTCTGCCTGCATGTATGTCTGTGCACTACATATGTGCCCGGTGCCCAAAAGGTTAGATGACTTCATCAGGTCCCCTGGAACTGGGGTTACAACTTTTTGCCCTATATATAACTGACTCTTCCGCCCTTAAAAGCCTTATGAAAAAAAGCAGTATTACTCCAGGAGAGCACCTGTAAAGAACGTAATAGCATGTTTTAGAAGCTAGAACTAACCAAATTAAGAGCCAGTCATTACACCTTGGAGCATAAAAGGACTATCTTCGGTTTCTGTTTGACTACAGTGTCCTACATCTGGGTCCAAGCTTATTTTCAGATCCTAGACCTTGGTGAAGCAAAGCGAAGAGATGCAGAAAAATATGAAGGTTAAAAACAAGGTTAAAAACGACTCTGTTCCCCGCCCCCCACCCCATCTTAGGAAGGCTGCGGTAGTCACCACTCTCCCTGCTTCACCAGGCGTCCCAAGGATGGCATGAAGATGGCAGAAAGTCGGCCAAAAAAGGATTAAAAACCCAGTAAGTAAGTCTGCTGGCAAGGCCAAAAAGAAGTCGTCGTCCAAGGGCAAAGTTCCGGACAAGCTTCAACAATCTAGTCCTGTTGGACAAAGCTAAGTACGACAAACTCTGTAAGGAAGTTCCAAACTGAAAGCTTATTACTCGGGCTGTGGTCCCTGAGAGACTGAAGATTTCAGGAGCTGCTTAGTAAAGGACTTAGCAAGCTGGTCTCAAAGCACAGAGCCCACAAAGGATGGAGATGCCCCTGCAGCTGGGAAGATGCATCAACAGGTCCAATCAGCTGTGTATTTAGAAAAATAACTTTACCAAAGAAGAAACAAACAAACAAACAAACAACCCCCGAAAGCAACAACAAAATCCAGCTCTGACATCTGGGTGTGGTGGTGATGCCTATAGTTGGAAAATTTAGGAGAGGAAAGCAGGACGACTGGCAGTAGGTAATAGCTAAGCTCACTTAAAGTGAGCTTGAGGCCAGCCTGGGATGTATGCTGGGACCCTGTCTCAAACACCAAAACAAGAAAATTAGGGATGTGTGTGTTGTGGTGGTGGTGGTGGGGATCTTTTGAGGACATAAGATCTGAGTACTAACAGCACCCTTATAGATCCCTAAGTCCTTAAGCATGCTACCTTCCCTCTTTAAGCATTAGTTTTATGAGACACTTTCACTACCCTACTAAACCTTCCGTGGAACCTAGGATAATGGCTTCTGGTGCCTTAGCTCTTTCGCACTCAGGGCTGTCCCTAAAGTACAGACTAAAGGGAATGATTCACCGGAATCAGCACGGAAGCTGGAGTGACAGCCGCAGGACTCAGGTGGCTGGACAGTTCGGCCGGACGGCGGGAGCCTGGTGGGCGGGACTTACCCGGAGGAGTTTGCGAGCCAGGTAGCTCACATTCCCTGGGGTACCGGGCCACCGAGCTCGACAGGGATGCAGATCGGTGCACTCGCGCTCCCCGCTGTAGGCGAGAGGAGGCTCCAGTCGTGACAGCGGTAAAAAGAAAGTGGAGGCGAGAGCTCGCGCACGCATCCCGGGGGCTGGAGGAGTCCTTGCCCCGCGGCCCCGCCCGGCAACACACGGTGCGGAGTCGCCAAAGCCTTTCTCGCTCTCCCTCCGAATCGCGCTGCGGGATCGTGAAGGGCGAGTGGAGGACCGCAGGTTCGCGCACAGGCTCGGCCGACGCCTGCTGGGGGCCCCGGGGGTCAGGCCCCGGGAAGCCCGGGGAAGACAGCAAGGACACGAGCGTCTACGCGGCAGCGGGCGCGCTGGTGGCAGCGGCGACAGCACACCACGGATCGCCAGGGAGACCCGTCCCGGCGGCCCTCGCGGCGCACCGGAAGCGGCCGGCGCGCGTGATTGCGTGCGACCCTCCCCCTCCCCCCCCCGCGCAAGCGCAACGGAACCGATTGGGGGCCTGGGGGCTGGATGGTGGAAGGGGGATCAGCTAAAGCGGACGGACCGCTTCCGGCCAAACTTACCGGAGCCGGAAGCAGGGGTTGAGGTTGCAAAATGAGAAGACCAACAGTCTTCGTACAGGGATACGGGACAGTCAGGTAACAGGGGCGGAGCTCTGCTGAGCTGGGCCTCATCTTTCACTACGTTCTCGCTCCGTCACGTTGAGGCTGATACTTAATGCTGCTCCAAGCCTCCCTCCTCACTCCAATGAGCAGTAACAATAGTGACTTTCTGGAATGCAAAGCTCTGAGAACGAAGGGCTGGATTGGATTTTCACGGAATAGATTTTAACACATTTAAACAAGTTCCTGCAAGACTACTTGCAAATATAGTGCTAGTCCTTCCTATTTTCCACCTACCACTGTCCTTATCTTCTCAAGCAACCATCGTCTGCCTGACCTCATGCAGTTCTTTCCAGCCAACACAGCAGATTGATCTTTTTGTACGGCTGAGTCTGATCAGGTGTATTGTCTTTGGGTCTAGGAATGTAGATTACTGGTAGAGGGCTTCCCTAGCATAAACTTAGCCCTGTCTTCAATCCCCAAGACATTCTTTTTAAAAATCATAATAGTTTACCAAGACAAAAGGTAATAATTTGTCTCCTTCATCGTCCCGTGTCTATTTTAGTATCAGTAGTTTTCAAAGGAGTTATGGCATTCGTTGTATAAACTGACATGACCGTTTCATAATATAGTTAAGGGGGAGGTCTTAATTGTAGATATGAAAGAGAGAGAACAGCCAGAGGAATACAGAAGAGTCCAGAGCAGAGAAAGAAATAGATTGAACACGACCAGCAGACTGGACCTGGGTGAAAGAAGTGTCCAGTCCAAAAGAAGCTCCATTTCCCCAAAATTTCAAAAGATAGAGACAAAAAATGGCAATCTGTGGTGCCTATTAGCACACCAAAGAACATGCTAGTCGCCAGGCTCCCTCAGTATTACAAATGTTCAAACTCCATGCTAGCCTCCTAGCTCGTATCACTTCCTCACTTACCCTAAACTCCCTCCAGCTTATAGGCCTCCATCCCCAGTTATTCACCTTATAACCCTGCAATTTGGGGGGGGGGGGTTATAAGGAGAATGAATAGCTGAGGAGGAGGGAAGCCCAAGAGCTGGAAGGAGATTAGGGAGGGGAAGAAATGAAAACAGAATGGACTTTGAAATGTGTAACAAGTACTGTGACACTGAGGGAGCCTGGAGACCAGCTTGAACTTTAGTATACCAATAGACACTGCAAGCAGCCATTTGTCCCTTCTGCCAGTGATAAGAGAAATTACTCTCTTTGGTAGAGAGGAACTGGCTTTACAAGTTCTGGAGGAATGCTGGATTTTATATAGCCACCAGAAATCCTCCTATATTTAGGATGAGCCCATTTATGGGTATTTTGACTACCATTTGAAGTTTGTTTTAGACCATCGATTTGGAGCATTACATTTGTGCTTGTACGAGGAAGCTGTATTAATCATAGAAAGTGGTTCACATAGTATATTTGTGGGAATTGATTCTCATCTCAGTAAATTACATTAGAATCCACTGGATTGTCCAACACTCAAACTGGAATTCAGAGAGTTAATCTTTACTGCTTCACTTCACACCCAGCCCACAGTAACAGCTCTACCTGAATACTTCTTACCATTTTCTCTAATCCAGCTTTTCCTATCTGATCTAGACCCTTACCCTGCCCTCATTTGATACTGGTAATTGAGCTCAGGACATTGTACATGTGCCCTGCTATGGAGCTACACTCTAAATTCCAGGATTCCTGGTTTTCACTGTCACCAATTCCTTAAACAACAGTCATTTTTTTTTCTCATCTAAAGCCTTTCAGGAACTCCCTGTTGCACTCAAATTAACCTCCAACTTTTAGAGGGTCAACTCTGAGTACAAGGCAGATAAATACTGAATGAACAAACAAATTTCAAACTCTTCCTGCTGGGTGGTGTTTTGTCTAACCAGACTTAGTAGGAAAGGCATTTGTTTTAAATCTTCAAAGCTCTAGATTGCTGTCTTAGGGTTTCAATTGCCATGAAGGGTCACCATGACCATTTAAAGTTCAGAGGTTCAGTCCATTATCATCTTGGTGGGACATGGTAACATGCAGGCAGACATGGTGCTGGAGAAAGAGCAAATATGACTGTTGCCTTTCATTAATTTCAGTGACTGCCCCTTAAGTAACTGCAGTCCTAACTGGCAATTGCAGCTCTACAGCTACCAGGAGCAGGTTCAGCCACATTGACTGCAGCCAGTCAGGAATTCTGTTCCCCCAGGCACTGGCTCTATCAGGCAGCTAAAGGAAACTATCTAGATGCCTACGCATTTGTAGAACTCAAGATTCAAAGGTTGAGGTGAAATTCTGCTGGCCCAGAGAGGCTAAATAGCAAGTAGCTAACCTCTTCTAGCTCGTCTCCTGAAAAACCTCTTCTAGCTCGTCTCCTGTCCTTCTGCTCAGCCCTGGGATCTTAAGAGCCCTTGATACACTTAGCGCTACAGGTAGATACTACTGCTTCCTGACATCTAGTTGCTGACTCCGCCTTCTGACTCCAGGTCCAACAGTCTTTTTCCTGAGTCCCTGCTTATCTAGTCTGTACAGCACATTGTCAGCAGTCAAGCCAAGAACAGGTTTGCTTGGTTTCCCCCAAATGGCTAGCTTTCTCCACAAAGAAAGCAAACTCCATACAGAGTTTCTTTGACACCCACCATCTTTTTATGAAATAAATTGATGCTGCCAGGAGCACATGTGTCTCATCATGAAACACCCTAAGTTAACAAAACATTTTAAATGCCATATTCTATAGGTCTTTGAAGTGTCTGAAGACCATTTATCTGAAATATATCTCTGTATGACCTTGAAAACATGCCTAACATCTACAAATTTAATTGCTATAGATGATTAACTACTAACCTATGTTTCTTGATTATCCTAAATAGTTTACAATAATAGTTTTCAAAAACTAGAACTTAACTGTATATTTTAAAACTGAACTGCATAGGTACAATACATTAAACAAAAGTAGAAACATATATACAATATGTTGTAACAACTTAAATTTGTATAAATAACCAAAAGCCCATTAAACAAGAGTAGAAACATACATATGGTATGTTATAACAAAATTACCTTAAATTTAAATTTGTACCAGTTTACAAAAGTCTATACAATACAAAATATTTGAGATTAGTAGTTGTTTTTAGTTTAAAGTAGATTCAATAATCTACTCTTTTATTTAAAGTAGACTCAATAATTTACCCTTTCATTTTGTTTCTATGTCCCCTCCCTGAATCTAATCTCCTTTGTATAGTTTCCTCCCTTACCAATACCAGTAACAATTAACAAACAACCTCCCTAAGTGATGACACATCTACAACCCACCACATGTCCAAATACCATTCACCCCACCTCTTGGGAATGTGAACATTGTGTTAAAATCACTTCCTGCTGTCTGGGGGTGAGGATATCTCTAGGGAATCCTACGAAAATTGAGATAACGGTTAAGTCTTGGGAAAATTAACTGTAGTCATTGTTTCCAGTCTGTGTAATAGGAAAGTGTGGAGCTTATCAGAAATCCTGGCCAAAACAGTCTATGAGGCTGGACTTTCTCAGTTAGCAGCTTTGGGCTTGTCCTGAGCAGTTTGTAGTCCGATTTGATCTTTGGTTGGTGCTTGTCCTCTTAATATATGACCACAATCCCTATAGAATCATCATTGTGGGGCCCCATCATTTATTAGAGACTTCAAAGGTCACTTGTGAATGGTTATGGTTCACTGCTGAAAACTTAAATGTGTTCAATGTCATATACAGAGTAGTCTTATAATTTTAGAGCTAATATTTATGCCTATAAAATGTTTTAAATAGTTATAATAAAACCAAAAGATTATCAGATTAATGGCAGTAGAAACGTCTCTCAATCAGGTGGCTCTTCTGAGATGAGACAGAGATTTTGGGTTTTCCTTGGACAAGCATGCTTAGGTTTAGAGAAGGAGAGAGCCATGCTCCAACTCCAATGCCAACTTTAAATTTTAATTGAATTGGGACTACAAAAAGATCATTTACCTTTTGTATTTGTAAGGAACAATAGAAACAAATATTTAGGAAGACTTATGAAATGCTATCCTGTTGGAAATGTACTATGCCATCAGACCAGTTTGACTCTTGAACTGTCCCCTCTTCTTATGAGGAAGGATCTCCTATTCAGAGCTGTTATTTATCAATCTTGATGGTATCCATAGCTTTTCTTCTCCAGTGGAAACAAAATCAAAACCCATTACCCAACACATATCCCGATTTCCATTCTGAGTTTAACACATCTTTTATCCGTTGATTTAATTAACCAGTTTTTCTATTGTCTGGTGTCTCTCTGCAGCTGTCATCCTTTTTCATTAGCATTAAAAATGTAAAGTCAACAAAACACTACATAATCTCTCTCTGTCTTTATTACTGCTTTTTGTTTACTAAGCATATCCTTTAAGGTAGGATTAGATCTTTCTATAACTGCTTGTCCTATAGGGCTGTATGGTATGCCTGTAATATGCTTTATTTTGTAACATGCAAAACTGATTTTATTTTATTGAGACAAATGCTGGGGCATTGTCAGTCTTAATTTGTACAGGTATTCCCATAATGGCCATAATGTCTAACAAATGTGTAATTACAAAATCAGCCTTTTCAGAACTTAAAGCCATTTCCCTTTGAAATCCTGAATATGTATATGGTGTACATATTTTAGTTTTTCAAACTCTGAAAAATGAAACACATTCATTTGCCAAATTTCCTTTCTTTTAGTACCCCTTGCGTTACGTCCTGCAGGTATTGGAGTTGATTATACAAAGAACAAGATTATAAAGACATTTCTGTATAATTTCTTTGGCCTGTTGCCAAGTGATGGAAAAACTTTCTTCAAACCTTTGCTGTTGATATAGTGTCTCTTATGAAATTCTGAAGATTCTCAGAACTTCTTTTATTAACAATAGCTGACCAATTTAACTATTACCTTGTGCCAGAGGGTCTGGTAGACCTGTATGTGATCCAGTATGTACTATGATTTTTTTCCTGATTGCTGTTGTAGTTGAATAAATAGCAAAGTTAATTCTCAATCATCAGGAGTAATTTCAGCAGTTTCAATATGTAAAACAACTCTGCATATTGAGAGTCAGTAGCTATGTTAAAAGTGTCTGAAAAATCTAATAATATGATGAGAATAGCGGATAATTCTGATTTCTGAACTGAATCATAAAGGCTTGAGCCTTTTACTTGTTTTTCTGACTTATAACCTGCCTTTTCCTGATTTATTTGTATCACTATAGAGTGTAGGGGCTCCAGAAATTGAGGTTCTTTTTATTATATGATGGAGAATCCAATTAATTCTTTTTATTAACCAAACTCTCCTGCTTTTGGGATATTTGTTACTTATCTCTCCTAAAAAAAATACTGCAAGCCAAAAAGCTAATTTGCCAGTTTTTATTTTCTGCCCATTATGAGGCAATTTTAGCGTTAGTAAAAGGTGTACCTCAATATCTGCTGGGTTTATTGTTAACTGATGAAGTCTCAATTTTTCTTTCAGAATCAATTCAGAAACTTTTTACTTTATTTGTGTGGTTAAAATGTCCATTATAAGATCCTCTCTCTGCAGCAGAATTCCCATGGGAATGAGTAGAAGGCAAAATAATGAAAATCAAGCTCTGGACCCAAGTGATCCACTTGTGCCTCTTATAATCTCTGTTTTCCCGAGCCAACTCTCAGCCTCAGCTGATAGCTTTCTTGAACTATTTAAGTCTTTATCACCTTGTAAAGTTTGAAATAAGCTATTTAGTTGGGTTGTTTATCAAATTGTAGGCTGTAGCCCGTTAATATTGCCCAGAAAATTTTGAAAATCATTAAGAGTTTGTAATTGATCTCTCTTGATTTGTACTTTCTGTGGTTGAATTTTCTGTAAACGTATCTTATATCCTAAATAATTAATAGTAACTCTTTGTATTTTTTTCAGGAGCAAATTGTAATCCCAGCAAGGCAAAAATGCCTCTACCTCTTCAAATATCTTTTCTAATGTATCTGAGTCTGAATCAGCTAGTAGGATATCATGCATGTAATGGTAAATTGTAGATGAGGGAACTGATTACAAATTAGTGAAAATGGCTGTTGTAAAAAATATTGACATAAGATGGTGCTGCTTAACACTTATTGTGGAAGAATGTTCCAATGGTATCTTTTAGCAAGCTGGAAATTATTATAGGTAGGCAATGTGAAAGCAATTTTTCTCTATAGTAAAAAAAAAAAATCAGTCTTTTACATCAGTCACTATAATAGACCATCTTTTAGGAAAGGGAAAGGAATTTTACACTGTAAATAGCCCATTGGTTGAATCACCTTATTTATGGCTCTTAGATCTGTTAACATTATCCATTTTCCTGATATAGTTCTTAAATGATATATACAGGAGAATTCCAAGAATATATAGAAGAATCAAGAATCTTTTGATTCTTCAATGTATTGAACATTTAGTTGCTTCTGTACCAGCTGTTCTAGTGCCTGTAATTTTTCTGATGTCAAAGGCCATTGTTCTACCCACACAGGTTTGTCAGTCAACCATTTAAAGGTAGGGTTGTTGGTACTTTTGAAAGACTAACAGTTGTGCCCTGCTTATATACAGTTGGAATGGTCTGTGACTGTCCTTGATAGTATCTTTTGATATTTCTCTCAAAAGCATTTATTTTATAGTTTGTTTCTGAGATTGGGGGAATATTAATCTGTGATTCCATTGCTACAATAAATTGTTATGTTAGCCACATGTGGTGATATATTGGATATTATAATAAAAATAGACTGGAATATCAGAGGACAGAGACACCCATAGAACTAAACCATGAAGGTCAGGGAGTAATGATCCACACTTTTAATCTCATCACGCAGGAGGCAGAAAACCATTTGGATCTCTCTGTGTTCAAAGCCTAGCATAGCAAAGCAATTGTGGCACACACCTTTGGTCCTAGCTCTAGGAAATTTGAATCAGGAAATAAGGTAGCTGGGTGGAGGGAGAGAAGGGAGGAGTGCAGCTCCCTCTGTTGGCTGAGGACAGAGAAGCCTGGGGTCAGAGGATTCATGGGTGGAGGACTGAAGAGTTGGTTGTGTGAGAATTGGCTGTGGTTTGTTCCTTGTCTTTCTGATACTTCATCTTTTTAATTCAGTATACAATGTATCACCACAGCCAGATATGGTTTTAATGCTCATATCTGTCCTTCTGGCTTTGTACACTCAACTCATATTGCAATTTGTTTTACTTGAGACAAACTGCTAATTACTAAAAGCTGAACGTTTACCTCCTGAAGACCAACCTGAATGCCATGATTTGGTGCAATTATTGTCATATTTGTACCTGTGTCTACCAAACCCTTAACTTCTATGCTCTTTATAATTATTTTTAGCTTTGGTCTTTGATAATTTATAGAAGTTTGCCAAAATATTTGCTTTATGGTTTCTCATGAAAAATTTGTCTTTTAAAGCTATTCTGGCATCTAGAGCAGTATGGCTTTTAACAACAAACATTAAATCATTTAATTGTTTTATGGATGGTTTTCCCCAATGCTGGCAGGGAATGATTGAACTACATTTCATATTAGGCCCTTTGAGAGGCTCCCATAGGGTGTTTCCCTGTGGCAAAGTGTTACCGTGTCTGCCCCTTGCTGATCTACATTCATTAGTTCACTGCTGACCTTTACCACACCTTCTACATACTTTAGAAGACTGGGGACTTCTGTTTGAATTATTTCTAGAATAAACATTGTTTCTAGGAGCACTGCACTCCCTTTTCAGATGGCCTTGTTTACCACAATTAAAAGACGTAACATTTTGTTTTTTCTTGATATTTTTAGAAAGCAGTAGTGCTCCTATATAACTATCATAATTAGAAGTATGGAGTCAAATAACAACTGTATTTCTGATCTTTCATAAATGGGTGCTGCTCTTTCCTTTAAAGCCTTAATCACATTTTCACATTCTGAATTAGCATTTTTCAAAAGCCAGAGATTCAATTAATGTTTGTCCAATGTCTGGATCAGATATCACTCACTCTATTTACAGCTAAAACTAGTCTTCATTAAAAAAAAAATCAGTGAAGGCTTCTTTCAGGACTTGTATAATTTTAGTAAATCACCCAGTCTTCGTTCCTAATTTTTCAACCCTGTGCCAAGCATTCAAAGCTATTATATGGCATAGAGTCAGGGTGTTATCATCCAATATACATAGTCTTTGCAAATCAACATACTGACCTTCACTGAGAATTTGGTCTTGGGAAATCTCATGATCTCTAGTCCTTACTGGTTGTTTGGTGTCCCTGGCTTCCTTTCTTCACCAGATTCTCCATTGTCACTGAGGACCAGCTTCCAATACTGTTGTAACTAAATCCTTCCAAGCTTGTGGAATAATTCTATTCCTAATTGTCCATGAATTTAACATATGTTTTACAGAGGGCAAAGATCTGCCATATGAAATGACTGCTTCCTTAAATCTCTTTAAGTGTAACATATCTATAGGATTCCAAATAACGTATGAATAGCTTTGGGAATACACATCCTCTGGTGCTTATTGTTGACAGTAATTGGATATATTAAAGTTAGTATTCTAAGCTGTTACTCTCCAGTTTCACAATACAATGGTGTGGTAAATTCTCTAAATTTCTCTGTCTTTGTCTGAGAATTTTTCTGTTTTTTATTAGTTTGTCTTTCCAATTCCTACATCCTATTAATCAACTTGTCATATTTAGCACAGAACCCCACTATGATTGTTATTGATAAGATGTTAATTACCATACTGATAAATATTATCAGTATTGTATCAGTGTCATTTGAATCATTTAATCTCTTCATATTCTGCTTCTAACTTCAGTCCTTCTAAAGTAGCAGTATAGAGGGTCTTATTTGTTATGTTTCCCATTCTTAATGTGGAAAAAAGATTATTATCACTATTATTTCTCTCCTACTCTCCTAAAGGATTTCTCAAGTCTCTCACCAATTCTGATTACTTCTCTGGCAGGAGAGCCACAGAGTACTTACTGTACTCTGTAAGTCCTTTATTTGTCTGTTTATTACCATTTCCTTTCATTTTTTATTTCTTGGAGGTATATAACTTGACTCTGTTGTTCTTCACTGTACCCCTACTGCTTGGAATCTGTACATCTTTATTAAGTGAATGTGACACCCAAAACAGCTTCCTCTATGGAAATCTTTTAAAGATAGATGGAGAGAGAGAGTTTGAAATTCTCATTTTGTTGGACTTTGAGCGTCAGTGGTATGCCAGATACAACAGTGAGCTGAGTTAAATCTCTGTGGCACTGGACCAGGCTCTTCCTTGGGCTTATTTTTGCATCCACAAAACAAGGTGTATAACCCTTTGAATTTATAATGTGTTGCTATTTGCAAGCTTTCGTAACACATTTCAAATGATTGTCATAGCAGCCTAAGCAAACATTACGATTCCCAGGCTTGGAAAGCTTAAGTAGTACATTTTCAAGATCTTTCCTGTTTTAAAAATTCTGAGTCTGCTGATAGTAATGCTGACATAGTCAGTGCCACAAATCCTATCTTTTTGACATTTTTCCTACTAGGAATTGTAACAGCCTAAACCCTCTCTTAGGTTTCTGCAAGGTACTTCAGTGTTTCTTCTTGTTTTTTTCCACACGTGTGGCGGAACAAGCTGGAAGGAAGAACAGACACAGCCTCTTATCTGTGGTCCAGCCCTCATCCCCTAGAAATGGTGAAGAAAGGGAAGCAGAAACTTCAGCAGTGTCCTCCCTGGAGGAGAAAATGAAAGTTGCAGAAGCCAAATGTGTTACTTCATGGTCGTGCCAAATACAGTGAAAGTGCAAGAGACATCTGTAGGACTCCAGAGGGAAAGGATGAGAAATGTGCTCTATAATGGCACCAGTAGGCTCTCTGCATAGTTTCAAGAAATTCACATCATAAATTTTCTCATTCCTGGTTCTGTTAATCAGAAAAAGGTATTAAGCTTGGCCAACATACCTGACTATTCTCAAGTAACCATGGGCTGACTGAACAGATCTGTAGATCTCCATGGAACTGCTTCGAACACATTCTGCAGAAAGGCAGGTAACTTAATGAATACATGAGGTTAATGATTGATGTGATTGCTGACTGTAGTCCAGATGGCATCTTCAGCACTGATGAGGCAAGAGCTGGCTTTTTCCTAGTTGCTTTCCCTACACACACTTCTGTTGAAAGGGACTGTGCTGCTTGGTTTTGTCAATTTCACACAGACTTTGATATATTTGGGAAGAGGGGATCTTAATTGAGAAAATGTCTCCACAATATTGGCCCTGTAGGCAGGTCTTTAGGAAGTATTTTCCTGATTAATAATTGATGTAGGACTGCATAGCCCATGGTGGTGTTGCCCAGCCTGAGCAGGTGGTCATGAAGTGTATACATCAAGGGGAACAAGCCAATGGCCTCTTCAGTTCTTACCTGAGTTTCTGTCTTGAATGCTTGCCTGACTTCTTTGGATGACAGAATAACTACACTTTGTAAGATAAAATAAACCTTTTCCTCTCCAAGTTGATTTTGGTTATAGTGTTTACCACAGCAATAGAAGCCCTAACTTAGATGGGGACCATTGGAAAGAGGGCAAGAAAACCAAATCATGGCTGAGAGCCTTCTTTTGTTGCAATACTTCCAAGACAGAAAATATGAAAACATTGATAGTTATTCATCAGCTAGGCCAGTGTCTCAAGAATGTCTATCCCTCCTGTGATTACTGAGCCACTGGCATGGATAACACAGGACCTGATTAATGAATGGTTAATGCGAATAGAGACCAGAAGAAGCAGGCAGAACATGGGATCCTGCCCATTGGCAACTGCTGTGCTCATGACACTTCCATACTTAGGATTAAAGTCAGGCCTCTACCCTCAAACTGTACTACTGTATTACAGCCACTGAACCTTAACACACACCCCAGAAATGGTGTTCAGGAGCCACCTTCTAAACCTGATTCTCCTTCAGCTCAACAGCAGTGAAGAACAAGAAGACGTGGGCATCAAGTAGCCATTGATGTAATTACTGCCAGTGGTGAAATATGGGCAGACAGCAGGCATCATACCCATAAAATTGATAAGTATGACACAAAATAGCAGAGACTGCTGTTCTGGAACTGATGGGGCTGGAGAGATTCCTCAGTGATTAAAAGCACTGACTGCTTTTCCAGAGGATCCAGGTTCAGTTCCTGTATTAACTAAAGTTCTCTAGAGTCACAGAATTTATGGAATGATCTCCCCCCCTTTATAGATCTATCAACAAATAGATCAATGGGAATTTATATATATATATATGTATATATATACATATAATATACACATACATTATATATACACACATATATTGGGATTTATTGGAATGAATTACTGTGAAATATATAGGCACTAGAGGCTTATAAGGGCCTGGAAACCAGCCTGGCCTCGGTCACAGATACCAGCAAATTAAAGCCCTTTATCATGGCTGGGAGGAGGGTCTGGGATAAGGCTATTTAAGGCTCCCTCCTCTTAATAAAATTGGGCTTGCCTGTTTCAGTTTGTTCCCAGAGACTGTGTCATTGTTCTCTGTGCCTTCTCACCCCCTCCTACAGGGGGACTAGCAGGGCCCTGAACATAGAACAACCATGACATCTGACCCTGAACCAGGAGTACTCCAACAATTTACAGGCTGCAGCCCAACAATGGCTAGCTGTGAATGGAAAGCTGCTCAGTCCCATGAAGCTTGGTATACCAGCTGGTCTTCTGTATATGCTGGCATCCTGAAGAAGTAGGCTCCAGTGCCAGTGAAGGAATGCCTGTACTGACAAGGAGGAGGGCAAGCAGGTGAAGAACAGCCTTCCTTCTTTCTTCATCCTTACATTCTTCCAGCAGAAGGTGTGGCCCAGAGTAAAGGTGTGCCTTTCAGCCTCAAGGTCTGGATTAAAGGCCCGTTGTCATCTATCCTCAAGATCAAAGGTGTTACAGGGAGCTTTCTGGTTCTGTCTGCCAGAGGTCCAGACCCGTGGTACCTAGCCACCCATCACTGCTTAGGCCCCCCAAAATGCCTCAGACGCTATATTAACTTCATGCTGTTTGGCCTATGGCTCAGACACATTGCTAACTAGCTCCTACATCTTAATTTAACCCATTTCCATTTATCTGTCCTGCTGCGTGGCCCATGGCTCAACTGTGCTTATATGTTGCCTCCTTGGGCATCTGGGTCGATCTCTCTCAACTCCACCCTCTATGCTCTGATTCCTGTCCACTGCTACGGTGCGTGTCATGGGCCAAAACAGTCCCTTTATTTAAAGAATGATATTCACAGCATACAGAAAGACATTCCCACATCAATTCTTGATATATTTATAGCTTTAATATTTATTACTAATAGGTTTGAGAAATGTCAAGTTCATTTTTAGAGAGCACATGCAGTACTTATCAAAATGTTAGTGTAGTTTTTTAAGGATTTATTTCTTCTATTTTTATTTATGTGTGTGTGCAGACGCCCAAGGAGGCCAGAGGTCGTTGGACTTACAGGTGCTTATGAGCTGCCTTATGGTGCTGGGAACCAAACTTGGGCCTTTGGAAGAGCAGCAAGTATTCTTAGCTGCTGAGCCATATCATCATTGATTTGTTTTATTGTATTTATGGGTGCCTGTACATAGAAGTCAGGAAAATTTCTGGGAAAATTTCTGGGACTCCATTCTCCCCTCCCACTTGTGGGTCACAGGGGATCAAACTTGAGTTCCACCAGGCATATGCAGAGACTGCTTTTACTTCAGAGTACCTTACTAGCTCTGCTAGCTTTTTAAAAAAAAATTATGCATTTATTTAGTGTGTGTGTGTGTGTGTGTGTGTGTGTGTGTGTGTGTGTGTGTGTGTGTGTGTGTGGTGTAGGTCAGAAGACCACTTGCAAGTCAGTTCTCTCCTTCCAACTTTGGCGTTTCAACAATCCAACTCAGGTCGTCAGGTTTGATGGCAAGTGCCTTTACCCATGAAGCCATCTTGATGTAGCAGCTTGGGGTAGTGAGATTTGTTTTTGTTTTTGTTTTGTTTTGGTCTTTGCCAGTCATCCTTCTGGGTAATTTGATTTTTCAGAAACCCACAGCAATTATTTTTCTTTCTGTAGTTTGTTAATTGAAACAGACATATGAGGCAGATTAATTATAAAATGCTTCCATATTGAATAAAAGAAGTCAACAAAAATAGATGTCAACAGAAGAGGTTTAGGTTTTTTTTTTTTCTCCATAACAAGCCAGTATGAAATTTTGAAATAAAACTACCAAATTTATTTTGATTTTTTGAGGCAGGTTCTCATTATGTAGTTCAGGGTAGCCTTGAACTTGCAGTGCCCCTGCCTCAGCTTTCTAAGTTATGAGATTATTAGTGTGTGTGGTGATGATTTAGACATTTTAGATTCTGAACACTTGGTGGGTGAGGACAGCGTTTCCGGGCTAGATCCCGTGGCTGTGTCTGGTGAGCTCCTGAGTGCTCCCCTCATCCTCTGCGTCCTCCCTCCAGGTCCTCCCTCCCTCCCTCCAGGTCCTCCCTCCTTCCCTCCAGGTCCTCCTCCCTCCCTCACTCCCTCAAGGTCCTCCCTCCAAGTCCTCCCCCCCTCCCTCCAGGTCCTCCCTCCACCACCCTTCTCTTGCAGCCCATGCCGCTTATTCTGCTGGTTCTTTGGGATTTCGCCATTTCCACGGCCTGAATTCCTACAGGAATAAAAATCAGGTTTCTGAGTATCTGTACCCTGTGTAGTTGACTTCAGCCTCCCTTTCCAGCTTGCTTGGAATGCTGTGTTATGATGCTCCCTGAATGGCCCTTGTCTTCCTTCACCCATGACCTCTGCTTTCCTGCCTTTCCCTGATTGCCCCACCTGCTCTCTATCAAGCTATACACTACACATTCTTTGAAGAAGTAATGGGAGTTTTTTTTCTTCCAGGCTTTCTTGAAGTTTCCATTAGCAACTAGACCCCTCGTCCTGTTCCTTTATATTTTCCCCTGTGTTCTGAAGCACTTTAATTAGAGAATAAGGACCAGCCAGCTCTTAATGGTGTCTTGCCTAGCACTGTGGGGACAGGCTGTACTCAACTGAAAGAGTTGGCCAAAGTTTTCTGTATTGTTGCTTCCCATCAACATTACGTTCTATTATTTAATAATGTGTCCTGATCTATAGCATTAACCTGTGTTCTTCCATCAAAATCATTGTGAGACTGTTTGCCTTTTTTTTTTTTTATTCAGGCAGGAGTTTAATAAGGCAGCTCCATTTCAGTGCCATGGACATAGTAAATATGTGTTTTAATTTGCCTTGTCTTTGTTTTGTTTGCTGTATTTAACCAGAGAGAGAGAGGGAGATAGAGAGAGATCACTCAGTGGGTAATACAATACTTACTGTACAAGCTTGGCCATTTGAACATAAGTCCCCAGAGTCCACAGGGGAAGCAGAGAACTCACTGATCTCCACACATGCACCGTGGCAGGTGCATGCCTGTATTTTACACGCATGTATGTGCTGAGGTTCTAGGAATGTCCTTTTCTGGGCTTTTTCATCAAAGGGAAGAAAACAAAGGTTTATTGCTTATCCATTTATGTCTAGTACTGTTTAATTTGTTATCATTTATTCTTCCTAGAAAACCAGTGCAAAAAAAGTACAGTTTCAAGTTACAGAGCTAAATGAGTTTTTGCTACTGGGCATAGTTCTTTAGAGTGTAGTTGCACATTCCTGCCACCAGAGGGAAAAGGTGGGTCACATGAGGAGAAAGCCTGACTAACTGAAGAAACCTTAGGCACATCCAGCTGTAGTTGCTCTGCTGGGGTAGAGAGAGAGGAAGCATAAGCAAAGAGGAGACACTGAGTGTAGGCCTCACTGAAATTACTAAAATGGAACTAATTGTGCCTGAGACCATCTAACCCACCCCATTACATAGCTCATTACAGACTTTTCTCCCCCCAATCCATGGATGGTATTGTCAATGTAATCCCCTTTTGATAGGCATGTTCCAGAAATGAATTGTTGTTGAAGATAAGCCCACTCACCAAACATATCCGTGCTTGGAATAATAATTTATTTTACAAATATAGGTCCTGCTGGCCTTTTGCACCTGGGTTACTCAAGAAGATAGGAGAAATTGGGGAAATGAATGATAACCATCATTTTGTTCACTATGCACAGACCTCATAAGAGTGCGGATGTTGGTGCTCAGAGGACCCACTGATTGAGAGGAAATTTATGGAAAATATTGCTAAGAGCAAAGGATAGTAGCAACATGCAAGGAAGCAAGAACAGAGTTGGTAGAAGCGATTAGGAAGCAACTCAAGGTAGACAGTTTAAAGGCCTGGGTACCTGCCATTTCATTTGGGTCACCTAAGGTGAGCGGTTGGCGTGTCAGGCAATAATGTATGACAGAACAGAGGCTAGTGATATAATCAAGGGAAGAGCTGGGTGTAGTTGGAAGGTTTTTGTCTTGTCTGGGCCCTTCAGTCTGGACAAAGCTTTTTCACCCTCGGCCCTGCAGCTGCTTATAAAATAATTATTTAGAGGTTTATATTAATTACAAACTGTTTGGCCTATGGCCCAGGCTCATTACTAACTAGCTCTTATAACTTAAGTCAACTTATTTTTATTAATTTATGTGCTGTCGCATGGCTTTGTGGCATGATCTGTATCTGATTACACCTTGCTCTCTGGGCAGCAGCCTGTAGTGGACCACCTCCCTGACTCTGCCCTCTTTCGTCTTTATCTCTGCTTGGGTTTTCCACCTGCCCATAACCTACCTCGCCATAGGCCAAAACAAAATTTTTTAATTAAAAAATGGCAATGAAGCATATTTACAGCATACAGAAAGACATCCCACATCAGGTGTTTTTTTCCCTCCTCTATTATGGGGAGATTATTTGGAGGCTTTGCTTTTGAGAAAGATTTTTGTCTTGCCATGTAACCCAAGCTGGCCTCAAGTTGGCAATCCTACTTTACCATACTAAATACTTGGATGACAGGCATATACCACCATACTTATTAAAGTCCAGAATTTTGTTTGCTCCTTTTGTTTTTTGAGTTTCTCTGTGTAGCTCAGGTTGTTCTAGAACTCGCTATGTAGAGCAAGCTGGCCTTGAACCCAGAGATCCACCTGCCCCTGCTTCCCAAGTGCTGAGATTAGAGATGTATATCACCACTGCCTGGCTAAGGCCAGCATCATCTATTTTGAGCTTATCCTGAAAACACTGTAATTTTTAAGTTAAATAATTCAACTAGAGTTGAAAGTGTTGGCTTATACCTGAAATCCAAGCACTTAGGAATCTTAAAAAAAAAAAAAAAAAATGCAGTTGCTGTAAAGGCTAGGCTGCAATCCTTTTTAAAAAATCCTATAATATTTGTTTTTAATTATATGTGTGTGGGGGAGGGTGTGTGTGTGTGTGTGTGTGTGTGTGTGTGTGTGTGTGTGTGTGTACACATGAGTGCAGATGTCCAAGTCCTGAAGAAGACGACATTGGATTTCTCGGTGCTGGAGTCACAGACAATAGTGAGCTGCCTGATGTAGGTTGCCGAAAACCAAACTCAGGTGTAGGCGGAGTTTTACTTACAAGGCACCAGTACAAGATTAATATTTATTAAAATATAAACCAACACTCATGATACAAGTAACAGCTTATAGTGGAGCCTGAACAGGGACTGGAGTCTGGAATGATGGATGGTGGATTCCAAACTGGTCTCTCCAGCAGCCAGGAACCAGGCAAAACAGGCTTTCCAGGGTCCCAGCAGCCCCTTATCAATGGGGTTAGCCATGCCCCCTTCAGGGACCCTGGGTAAGCATCCTCGGATCTTATCAGCTGACACCTGAATCCCACCACACTAAGGTCCTCTGCAAAAGCAGCAAATGCTCTTAAGCTGAGCCACCTTTCCACTCTCAAGAGAAATCTAATACATCGTTAGTAAGGGTGGAGCTGTTTACATCTACACCTGGAGAGAGCTTATGGTGTTCAAGACAAAAGGACTTATGAACCAACGTTTATTGGGCTATGGTCTTATGATTTAGTAACCCAGCTGGCCTTGAATTTGCAGTTGTCCTGATTTGGCCTCCCAAATGCTGGGATTACAACATATGCATCACTGTGCCTGACTTGAAGCCATCTAATTGTAATTGTGTTTATACCTGTGCACGTGAGTATTTCTCCAAGAGCCACAGGCTCACTTTCTACGAGAGCTGGTAATGAATGACTTAAGCAATGCTTCTAAATGAAGAAGGCAAGAACACAGAGCATTAAAGGACATGGAGAACAGAACCCTCTGGGTGACTGAATGAGACACCAAAGAATGACTGAGTGCTCTCCATGGGGTCCAGGATGTCTGGTGCTATGTGCAGACACTATGTACAGAATGGTTATAAAAAATTTAACTCTTTCACTCTGCTCAGTGCGCATGAGGTTGAGGACAAAACACCCAAGTTGCTGCAAAAGGGCTAGAAACTGACGGTAGCTCCATTTGAGAAGGCTCCTGCGAGGGACTGCAGGACAGGTACAGAAAGTGGCATTACCAAGTGCCTGCAGCCAGACGTGATTGCACATGCTTATAATCCTGGCATTGGGGAAGCCGAGGCAGGAGGATCAGCTGTGTGGACTACACAGCAAGACCCCGTGTCAAACAACCAGTAAAATGTCTAAATGTGCTCCACTTAGGAATTTCACTAAGTTCACTGTCATCCTAGGGTATTTGTGTCTCTTTTCTGATGTGAAAATGAAGCTTAGGCATCTCTTGCTCAAATCAACCAGATTTCAGCTTTCTGATTTGGATGGTTCAGGAGTCGTGTATTGAGAGCTGAGGGGTCTTGAAACAAATGGAGACACCGAGTCCCCAAAGGAAAAGCACTGAGCTTTGTCAATGATTGGATCCTACTGTACTGCTGGAAAAACTCACTCATTCTCCAGATATAATTCACTTATTGAGACTACCTTGATCTTCCAGTCTACCTGTCCTGGGTGCTGGGGAAGCAGCTCTGCACTACCGTACCCACTAAAATAGCACTTTCAAATCACTGGCATCTGGGGCTGGAGAGATGAGAGATGGCTCAGTGGTTAAGAGTACTGACTGCTTTTCCAGAGGACCAATGTCCAGCACCCACATGGCAGGGCAGCTCACAACTGTTTTCAAGTCCAGCTCCAAGGGATCTGATGCCTTCTTCTGGCCTCTGTAGGCACTTCCTGCACATGGTACACAGACATAACACATTTCAAAACATAAATGTTTAAAAATATTTAATCAAACTTACCGATCTAAATGTTTTAGTTAGGACTCCCCAGTGATAAACTAATTTAGACACGGTAATATTTTATTACAGTAACAATTTATTAACAAAAGAAATGGCACTTTAGATCTCAAACATAGAGGATCTTACAAAATAAGTAATACAAACATATTCTTCCAGATGAAAATACCTTATTTTTGTCCTAAGGATGGCTGAACAATGATTTATGAGGAATAGCATCAAGGCACTTATTTGAATTAAAAAAGCCTACTATAAAATATATCCCTAGTGGTAAAGGATGTTGATGGCTAGACATTTTTTTGGAAAAGATTATTCAAGCCCATTCACCTGTGTCTTTATTGTCTGCACATGTATACAGTGCCACAAGGGGAGGGGAAGCTGGCTGTGTAGGTATATTCACACTCACTTCCAAGAAAGAGAAGCCGTGGCTGCATCGGGACTCAGATCCCAATTTCCCAAATGATTTGTACTGAAAAGAAAAGAGCTATTTGATTCTGTTTCCCCCTAGAGATGAGGCACGGAGTGCAGGTTCATCCCCAGAATAAGTTTATTCAAGTTTCAAGTGAAAACCCTTTGTGACCCAGAGCTATGCAGATTTACAATGTCTCCAGCTAAAGCTTTGATGCCCTCACTGCCCAGGCTGCAGCCTCAATACATTCTTATTTTAAACTAAGAAGATACAAAATACATACTAAAAAACCCCCTCTATTAGTGTGTTTATTTGACTTTCTAATTGTATTTAACAGGTTTACTTTAAATTTTCAGTTGCAAAATGCTTTTAGTAAAAAAAAATAGTTCTTACCATGATAAAAATTACCTTATTAAAAATGCCCCCTTCTACAACAAAGCCTCCATTTCTAAGTTACTATTTAAAAACATTAAATGTTTATTTTTAACACAAAGTAGTTCAGTTATATTTTACTTTATGATAAAGTCTATAAAAAGCCAGCTGGTGTACTATTTTATCCTGTTTCCTTATCATTTTCATGCTTTAGCACCCACACTTAATATCATCCATGATTATCTAAAAATTTTAAATAAAAAAAGGGTTGGATGACAAACGTGTCTCCAGTAGCTAGCTAGTGTTCCATTTTCTTCTTTTGGCAAGGTCTCACCAAGTATCTCAGGCTGGCCTCAAAGACTCAATCCTCCTGCCTCAGCCTCCAATTGCCTCACAGGTCACCATGCCCACAGAGGCTAAGAGCTCTCTAAGTATGCTTTCATCCTTTCTGCACTTAACTTTAAATTCAAGTATTACTAGAATTAAGAAGATTCCAAGAGGGGAAGAACACACACACACACATACATACACACACACACATACATACACACACACACATACACACACACATACATACACACACACACACACACATACACACACACACACACACACACACACACACACACACACACACACACACACACACACACACACACACACACACACACACTGGGCAAAAATGTAAAGCTTATCAACTAGAAAATCCCACTTTTCTACAGACTCTTTCCTGAATCTAAGGGTGGGGGTGGGCACCACAGCAGCAGCTTTGCTCAAGTACTCTCCACAAAGCATTTTCTAAGTCCCCACTGGGACACCTGCCTCCCAGATATTTGGGGATATCTGAAGAAGCACTTACTTCCATGCAGAGCCTTCTGCTCATCTGTCAGTACCCACACCACCAGCTGGCTGGCTTTGGTTCTATATTTGATTCCTTCAAATATCAGCAATCAAATCAACTTTAATGTTTGATGTTAGGAAGATCTCAACCCACAGAAGATGGCTGCAACAGATTCTAGAGCAATCGTGCTTTTAATGGCTATTAAAAGAAGGATCCTGTTTGCTTGTATGGGACAAACACAAAGCAGAACAGAACTCAAGAATTCACATGTGTGAAGCTCCTGAGCCTATTAAAGCCACGCTATAAACTTACATGTCAGACAAAGTGCAGACACTTTCCAAGCACTGAATTAAAATTCTTTTTCTATGCTGGTGTTGAGTAGATTATAGTTACCTTAAACACTTGCTTTAAAAATGCGTGTGTGTCCCACGAGGGTCAGGAGAGGGTTAGATCCTCTGGAAATGGAGTTACAGGTAACTGTGAGCTGCCTGATGGGGATTCTGGGAACTGAAATGGGGTCCTCTGCAAGAGTAGCAAGTACTTTTAACTACTAAGTATCTCTCCAGCTGCCATTAATATGTACCTACTAGTCCCTCACTGAGTATTAAATATCTGTAACAGTCAATTCCAATCTGGCTGTAGGAAAGGGCAAAAGGATTTTTTAAAAATGACCAGGATAGTGTGATCTTACAATCATTCATAAATAGGGCAGTTCACGAGGGAGGTCAAACTCTATGACAATGTGGTCTTTATCAACATAACCACTTAGAAGACAGAGAGCCAAATTTTCTACTCTGAAACTTCTACTGGGATCACAGAAAGTATTTCTCACATAAGCAAACAGGAGCGAGAGGCCAATAGTTAAACATTGGGGCAGTTTTTGGAGTGTGTGTGTAAAATGTTTGAAAGAATTCTCCCTAGCAGGTTCGTTTGCTTCTCATAAATATTTTAAATTTGTTTTGCATATAAGAACAGGCTAAAATGATTTTGGACTTTGGAAATGGTTATTTTAATGACTTGGGTAAATGTTTTAATCCTCTATGCCTCACTTGGGTGAACTTTTTTCTGACCTGTCAAAGTGCTTTTCTGAAGAAATTATTCAATTCATAACCTTCAGCCAGCTACCAAGAATGACACGCCAGTAAACTAGATATGGTTCTGTGAAAGTTCCAAGTCCTCCTGAGTTCAAGTTAAAACTGGCAACTGACATCAGCTTTTATTGTATGCGTACGATAAAAATATTAGTACTGTTTTCACGACATCTGCAAAATAATCATGGATGTCCTTTTAGAAGCATCCTATCACCTTTAGAGCCTTCTACAAACAGCCACTACTATTTAAGAAAGAGTACTAATACCCAGCAGATCCTTGCTAAAATCCCACAGTGGTGGGTTGCGGTGGTGGCATTTTTTTTTTTTTTAACTTTTGCAATCTCTCTTGAATGTGCACAAGTCTATTTACAATCCTGCAAAAAGCTGCTGAGCCAGTCTTCTGCTCTGAGAAGACTGGCTCCGAAATACCAGCTTAAGACAGACCCAGGAGAAAGGCCCAGGCTAAGACAAGGGGAAACGAGCTTCCCCGTGGTGATATGCTGTGTATCAAATAAAGATTGTCTGAAGATCAGAGGAGAGAGCCAGCCAGAGCTAGCATAGGGGTCAGGACTGGTGACATTACCATCAATCCTGGCACTTGGGAGGCAGAAGCAGAGATCCACCTTGATCTCTATGAGTTCAAGGCCACACTGGGCTACACAAGATTAATCCAGTCTGGAGGAGAAAACAGGATTAAAAGTGGCACACACTTTTAATCCCAGAATTTGGGATCATATACTTTTAATCCCAGCACTAGGAAGGTTGAAACAGGAAGTGACATGGCTGGGCAGAGAAAGGAATATAAGCCCGGAGGAGATGGGAACCCCCCACCCCACCCCTTTTCGGCTGAGGACTCAAGGCATTCAGTTTGAGGCTTCACAGAGACCGGATCTATCCCTTTTGGCCTGAGGATTCAGTACTGGGGGAAGTTTCTCTAGGGGCTTGTTCTGCTCCTCTGATCTTTAAGCATTTACCCCAATATCTGACTCTGGGTTTTTAATTATAAGATCAATTAGTGGGCAACACTCACCAGTATTCAGATTCTGAGAAACAAAGATAAAGATTAAGAACAAATACTCCCACTGTCTTCCTGATTCTGAACTCTTTCCTTACCTACTTATTCTAAATAAAAAAGCATGACTAAAACATCAGGTATTTAGGGTTCTGTACAATGTCAGGCGGCTGTCGGGACAAGATTCTCTTAGAAGACCATGCCATAGTTCTTTCATGAAGGAGAGGAAAATGGCATTTCCAACTACCAGCCAGAGCTCTTACTGCTGTTCTGGTAGCAAAACACAGAGAAACACCAGTGAGGACACAACTCATCTAGTTAGGCTGTCAGCTTTGCCAGCCTCTGGACCAGCAACGCCGTCTTTCCTGCCCTCTCCACAGAGCCTTGCAAAGGCCCCAGTGTGTATAAAAGTCTGAAACCACGGCATTTTCTTCTTTTTGATTCTGCCCAATTAAACTCTACTGCGCATGAGACTATCCAAAGGCTTTTAGCTTCAAAGGAGAACATTTCAAGTGTGTGGCACTTTCTCCTTTCAACAGCAGAAAATGTTGCACAATGAAACTGGCTAGACATGCTTTTCCCTTTCACTTTCTCAGTCACCAGAAGGACTCAGGCCATTGAGAACACACGCTCCTTTCTGCTTCTGAGACTCCACTGCAAACGCCACTGCTTCTGACAAACTGTAGAACAGAAGATTGTCTTCTTCCTTTTTGAAATATTCTCCTCTGGTCAAGGAATCTCTCACAGAAGGGTTGCATTGAGCCAGTAAAACCTGGATACCAATGGCTTCATAATCCCTGCGAACTTCTTTCAGTGTGTGGATCCCCGCTGTATCTAAAAACTGAATTGCGCTGCAGTCAATCACGACAGAATGCAACTCCAAGGGATCATGGGAAAGCTGCACTGAAACTTCATCTTGGACCCCACTGAAATTCACTGTTTCCTCTTTGAGTTTCCTCTTTGCTGCCTTCTTCCAAGCAGCCTTTACCAAGACTGGGTTTAGAGTCTTTTTGTACAAAGCTGATTTAAAGCATTCTTTGTTTATGTAGTAGAGAGGGGCTATGAATCGGAAAACCTTGATACCTAATTTAGTCTGAAGGTTCTTATAGTCAGAAATGGATTCAAAGGTTTCCGACTCTTCTTCCAAACCAAGCAGTGAAACCTCTGGCTTCTGGGTACGGAGGATCACACAAAACATTGAAAAACAAACCCCAACAAGCAGGCCTATTTCAGTGCTTAAGAGCGCAGAGGACAGCATAGTAACAAACCAGATAACTGTGTCCATCCTGCTAACCCTCCACATCTTTGGAAGGTCTCTAAATTTAAGAAGGGCACCGCGGAGATTTACAATAGTGATCACACCAAGGACACATTTTTGAAGGGACTCGAATAAAGGGGCTATAAGCAGAAGGACCAACAGAAGGACAAGGGCTGTCACTATAGCTGACAGCTGGGTCTGGCAGCCCGTTGATTCTTTAACCAAGGTCTTTGCAAGAGCTGCACTTGTAGTTATGCAGTGGAAGAAGGAGGGAATAATATTGCAGAAGCCAATGGCATACATTTCTTGGTTGGCTTTGACTGTGTAGCCATGCTTCTTGGCAAACATCTCAGAAAGTGACACAGTGATAGCAAAGCCAATGATAGAAATGGCTATGGCGTCTACAGCCAAATTAGGGATGAGGCTCCAGTCTGGCGCCTTGGGGGGCATAAACCCCGTGGGGATTTCTCCAGCGATACTGGAATTGTACGTCTCTTTCAGTTTCCCAAAATGAGAAGCCAATGTGGCTGCCACAACAACAATGAGCTCTGTGGGAATTGGCGCCTTGAGCTTGGACTTGAAGTGCTCGTTGATTTCTTTGGTTGGCAGAAGGACCAGGAGACACAGAAGGCTGGTGATGAGATCGCACATATTGGTCTTACGGATATTTCTGAAGATATGGATCCAAGTAGTGATGACTGAGCCTACACCGTTGCTCCGGGGAAGGCTTAGTCCGAGGAGGTACTTGGCCTGAGATGTGAGGATGGTGAAGGAGGCACCAGTGACAAAGCCACTCAGCAGGGCATCTGAGAGGTAGACAGAGACAAAGCCCACTTGAAGGAAGCCCATGGCTACCTGGAAGGGAGCATATGCAAGTGTTAAACAGAGATCATCAGGCTTATACCACCCCAGCCTTCCATGCATGGTGACAAACTATCCGAGTAGCAGAGAGTGTCAGAAACTAAATCATACATGGTTTTTCAGGCCACAGGGCAAGGAGGCATGCCTAGGGTCTACTCACTAGCCTACCTATAATGAGGACTTGGGGTTTCTACCTTATACAATAATTTGAAACTGGAACATAGTTCAGATCGCTTTCAAAGAGTATTTCAAGGTTCAAACAAACATATACAACCTCAAAATGGTGAAATTCTTCTACTTAAGAAAACATTTTCTCCAAATTAAAATTATTACCATAAAATAGAAGGGCTGATATGGGAATGTCTTTTTGTATGCTGTTGTAAGACCCCCCTCCCTTTTTGCTTAAGCAGCCCCCCTGTTTTAGCAATTCCATGTCAACACCAGGTGCCTTGGCCCAAGAACAAAGGAAAACGGCAGTCAGGGCCCGCCAGACATTCCCAGAGGGGTGATAATTACTTGACTACTGGTCTGGCCCCGGTTGCAGACCAGAGGAATTCCAGGAAGAGATAAAAAACAAAGGGTTCCAAAAAAAAAAAAAAAAAAACAAACAGCAGGCCTGAGATAACCGGAGCCTGCAGTCAGGCGCCAGATGGTGACCTGGCCCTCACCCCCTCAACAGATGGCTTCATTGAAACCAGCTAATGAGAGCCCTGTAACTATGCCCCTGCTTCTGTGCGCTTTTGCCCCCCAACCCTATAAAAAGGCCCTAGACAAAGGACTGGGCACGCCAGTCCTCCCGAGGGGCTTGGTCGCCCGCAGGTACCTGTGCCTATTCAATAAACCTCATGCTGTTTGCATCTGATTCGTGGTCTCCGCTCGGTCCTTGGGTCCCGGGGTCCGTTTGGGGGGGGGCGGGGGGGTCTCCCACCCCCGGGGGCCTTTCACTGTGAATAGCAATCTTTAAATAAAGGAGCTGTTTTGGCCCATGACAGGCACCATAGGAAAAGTAGGAGGAGGCATCAGAGTAGGTAAGAGGAGCAGGGAGGAGTCAAAGACAGACTGAGCCAAAAGCCCAAAGGAGCAACATGTAAGGAACACAGGTGAGCCACAGGTCACGTGGCAGACAGATTAATAGAAATGGGTTGAGTTAAAATGTAAGAGCTAGCTAGCAATGTGCCTGAGCCATAGGCCAAACAGCATGAAGTTAATATAAGCGTCTGAGTCATTTCTGGGGCCTGAACAGTGGTGGGCGGCTAAGAGGTCTAGGGCTACAGGATCTGTGAGTCTAGATCTCAGGCCGCTCTGGACAAAAGAAACCATACTGTAACATAGGGCTTTATTTTTTAGAGGCAAGGTCTCATAATCCCAGTGTAGCCTTGAATTTTCATGACCCCAAACTCCTGATCTTCCTGCCTCAACCTCCCAAATGCTATGTTTACAGGCATGTACCACTATACAGCTGAAAGTGAAATTTTAACTGGTAGAAATTAGGTTCAAATCAAAACTGAATCACACTCTGTAATGCTGCTGGGTTAGCAATACCACTTACTATATTCTTTTCTGCCCAAGTCAGCGGAATTCTATTACCCCTTCCTCACCTTAGTGAGATATGCTAAGAAAGCATGGACTCTAGACAATACCATAACCCTCCCTTCTGTCTCTCCCACCTCATCCAAGTAGCAAACAAAGCCAACTATTATTCCTCTTTATTTCCTGGCTCCAAATGTCTACAATAGAGAACAGGTTTAATGTTTATATTGGTTTCTGAATGCTAAAAGGCAGGGGCATAATCATAGCAGGTTCCATAGGAGACTCGAGAAGATTTTCATTTGTAATCATTTCTCTTGGCTGGTAAAATGATGGTCCTTAAGTTTTTTTCTCCCTCTTCATCAATCCAAGAGAACTACTAAATTTAGCAGAAGTCTCACGGAGTAGCTATTATTAAGGAAGGTGGGAGCTGGTGGTGATTTGAACGAACTCCCTTCTTGCCTCTCCCACCCTGTCACATTCTGACTACTCATGTGATCTTGCTAATAATCAGCCACGCATGATCTTAAGAAAACCCAGTGTTTCTGACATAGAAAGTTAAGAATTGTATTAGTTGGTTTGGGGACCATTTCTGGTATTTTTTTTTAATAAAAAAATATCTGATTGTTGGTTGCTGTTTACAAGGCAGCCTCCAAACAGGCAGGAAAACCAGCCCTATTTTACCAGTGGAATGTGGAGCTTGGCTTTGGGTTCTACCACTCATATTTCCTCAGTAAATGGTAGCTTTATTACAACCCCTAACACCCTCCCACACACACCGCAGAGATTTTGTATATAGTGATTATTTTTGCCAGAAATAACCAATTGTTACGTCCTCCCCCCTTTGTCCTCCCTTTGCTACAGGGTCTCACCATGTGGTCTTAGAATTTGATATGAAACCAGGCTGGCCTCAAATTCAGAGATCTTCCTGCCCATGCCCCCCCGAGTGCTGGGCTACCACACCCAGCCTCACTGTTCACCATTTCTTACCTGATAAACTCCAGCCAAGAAGGTCACAGTGGTGCCAATTTTAATTGCATAACCGCTTTTGTCACAACAAAGTTGGTCTAATGTATGGTTTACTAACACACATCCATTTGAAGCCAATGCAAATGAAGACGATGTAGCAGCAATGTTAGGGCAGGCTTTATGTAGCTCTCGGTCAACTACCTCACCAATCATAAGGCACAGTATTCCAAAAATGCCCACAGAGATGTGGCGAGAGGTACCAAATATGCAATAAATGATGCTGGCAAAAAATGATGTATACAGACCATAAATAGGCTGTTGGCCAGCCAACAGGGAGTAAGCAATAGACTGGGGCACCAAAAGTATGCCCACAACCAGGCCAGACATCACATCACCTAAAACGTTTTTCTTAAGATCGTATTTTGGGAGCCACCGCAAAACAGGAAGGAAATCAAAAATCTTATTTCTGACTTTGGCTGGGCTACACTGGCAACTCTTCCGCAGTTTTCTGATGACAACTTCTTTGACGTTAGTATCCGGTTTCTCCCGAGGTTCCATGTGGACCCTACGATAAGGTCTGCATCGGTCATTGGTCTCAAGCTGCTTTAAGTCAGTGCTTGATCCCCTTTGAGCCTCCAGGGGGACCTCAGGTGGAAGACTGTAGGCTCCTTCAGGCAAGTCCCTTGGAGAAAGGTCATATTGCTCTTTATTTTCCGAAGACATTTCTGGAGATAGATGGCTTACTTCCTACCCCAGAGAAAAGATATGCATTAATTTATAAGCTAGTTCTCGGTGCTCACATTATATCAGCAGTCCTACTTATCATTTGTGGGATTAAAGAACTGAATTTGGGGTAGGCCTTTTCTTTTGAGGAAGAGTTTCACAGCATTGGCTGACTGGAACTTGTTAATGCAGACTAAGCTAGCTTAAAATCCACAGAGATTTACCTGCCTCTGTCTCCGTCATATTGGAATTAAAAGCATGGGCTACCATGCCTGTCCTGGAGGTAAACATCTCAAATATCTACTCTTTATTGAGCCTCATCTGTCCTGGCCTTAGAAAGGTCAGAAGTAGACTATAAACAGCATTCACTGGCTTGGTACAGAACTTCTCAAGAACACTAAAGCTGTATCTTCCTGGATCCTTTGAAAAATTTTCTCAAAAAATATCAGGGCAGACTTTCTCCTTTCCATATGCTACCAGAGGTCTCCACAGGCCCAGTAGAGAAGTAATGGTGCTCAGAACTTCCACTTGGAAGATATGCATCTCTAGGCCCTAAACTCCAGATCTACTGCCGAAGAATCTACCACCAGGAACTAGGAGAAAACAAAACAAAAAGATACAAATAACAAAAAGAAACAAAAACACAAGGTTTTACAACAACAGGAAAAGAACCAGACCCGTGAAGGAGCAGAATAAATTGGCAGTGAATATGTCACAAATTAGTTCCTCATAAACTGAGTTTAGCCTACTGCAGTAGTTGAATGTAATTAGTCCCCATGATCTCATAGGGAGTGGAACTATTAGGAGGTGTGGCTTTGTTGGAGGAAGTATGTTACTGTGGGTCTTTGAGGTTTCCTATGCTCAGATATCACCCAGTGACTCAGTTGATTTCCTCTTGCCTTATGATCAAGATTGAACCAGCGCCACGTCTGCCTACTCTGCCATGCTCCCGCCGTGATAATGAACTAAACCTCTGAAACTGTAAGCCACCCCAATTAAACGTTTTCCTTATAAAACTTGGCATTGTCATGGTGTATCTTCACAGCAATAAAAACATCAGCTAAGACAGGAGTTGGTACCAGGGACTGGGGTAGTGCTGTGATAGGCCTGACCATGTTTTTGTTAGAGTAATAGGGACTCTAAGAGTTTGGGCTAGGAAAGCAGTGGAATGCTTTACGTGCTGCTTAATGGGCCATTCTAGAAGAAGCATGGAAGACAGTGATGCTAAGTTATTTGAACTGTGGGGAACAAGAGGGTTCAGAAGAGAAGAATGTTAGTATGTGGCCTAGAGACTTGTTTTGTGATATTTTGGTGAAGAAAGTGGCTGCTTTTTTCCTTGTCCAAAGAGTCTGCCTAAGGCTAAAGTGAAGTGTTTTGGATTAATTCCAGTGGCAGAGGATATCTTAAAACAGCCTAGTATAGACTGTTGTGTGGTTATTAGTGATGACTCTAATGAAGATTTATAATGAAAAAGAGCAGGCTGAGCAAGAAAAATACAAAATGTTAAATTTGAGGAGAAAAAGAACCCAGACAATAGAATGGAGATAACTATGTTCAAGGAAAGAAACAGATTAAGAAATGGATTATAAGGAGTGGTGACCTCAGGGCAAGATCCCACCTGGCTAAATCTGCAACTTGTGGAAAGGAATTGAAAAAAAGCTTAGAACCAGGTGTGGTGGTGAAGGCCTTTAATTCCAGCACTAGGAAGGCAGAGCCTGGTAAATCTCTGAGTTTGAGGCCAGCCTAGTCTACCGAACAAGTTCCAGAACATCCAAGCTTAGGCAGTACTCAAACTATTCAAGTTGAACTTGAACAAGGGGGCCATGTTCTAGGCCCAGTAAGCAGCAGAACTTGGCATCTTTGGTCATGTATTTCTGGTCTTAGAGTTAAGGATAAAAGAAATGGGCCATGGAATTTGCCTAAAGAAAACCATTAAGGCCAGGTATGTGTCAGGGGTAGCCCTGAATGGAGGCCTAGAGAGGCCATTGTGTAAAGCTGTGAAGTGGAAGCCTATTGCCTTGGAGAAGCCAAGATGTTAGATATGCCAGAGTCATGGGATACATGCTGAGGAGAGCTGCTAACAGGGAGTGAAACTTGTCCAAGAGAGAGAGAAGTGTATTGCAGTCAACAAAGCTGAATGGAGTTGGAGATCTGAAGGTGAAGGGCATTTGACATCAGACATAAATGATCAGGTGGAAGCTACACCTCTCTCTCTCTCCCCTGCCAAACACGGCTTCTCCCACAGAGATACTCAAAACTATTCAAATGGTCCTTAAGAAACAAGCTGGTGTAGCCATCCTAATATCTAACAAAATAGACTTCAAACTAAAATCAATCAAAAGAGACAAAGGCGGACATTACTTATTCATCTTAGGAAAAATCCACCAAGATGAAGTCTCAATCCTGAATATTTACGCCCCCAATATCCCTCATGAACACTGATGCAAAAATACTCAATAAAATTCTGGCAAACTGAATCCAACAACATATTTAAAAAGTCATCCACCACAATCAAGTAGACTTCATCCCAGAGATGCAGGGATGGTTCAACACATGAAAAACTGTGAATGTCATCTGTCATATAAACAAACTGAAAGAAAAAAAACCTCACAAGATCATCTCATTAGATGATGAAAAAGCCTTAGACAAAATCCAACATTCCTTCATGATAAAAGTCCTGGATAGATCAGGAATACATGAAAAATACCCAAATATAAAAAAGGTGATATATAGAAAGCCAACAGCCAACATCAAACTAAATGGAGAAACACTCAAAAAAATCCCACTAAACTCAGGAACAAGACAGTGATGTCCTCTCTCTCCTTATCTATTCAATATAATTCTCGAAGTTTTAGCTAAAGCAATAAGAGAACAAAAGGAGATTAAGGGGATACAAATTGGAAAGGAAGAAGTCAAATTATCTCTATTTGCAGATGATATGATTGTATACATAAGTGACCCCCAAAATTCTACAGGGAACTCCTACAGCTGATAAACTCCTTCAGCAATGTAGCAAGGTACAAGATTAACTCAAAAAATCAATAGCCTCCTATACACTAAGGATAAAAGGGCTGAAGAAGAAATAAGGGGAAAATCACCCTTTATAATAGCTGCAAATAGCATTAAATATCTTGGCGTAACTCTAATCAAAGAAGTAGCATACCTGTTTGACAAAAACTTTAAGTCACTGAAGAAAGAAATTGAAGAGGATATCAGAAAATGGAAAGACCTCCCATGCTCCTGGATAGGTAGGATCAACATCATAAAAGTGGCAGTTTTACCAAAAGCCATCTACAGATTCAATGCATTCCCCATCAAAATCCCGACAAAAATTTTGACAGACCTTGAAAGAACAATACTCAACTTTATATGGAATAGCAGGAAACCCGGGATTGCCAAAACAATCCTACCCAATAAAAGAACTTCAGGAGGAATCACCATCCCTGACCTCAAGCTCTACTATAGAGCTAAACTAATAAAAAGTACCTGCTACTGGCATAAAAACAGACTTGTGGATCAATGGAATCGAATTGAAGACCTGGACCTTAACCCACACGCCTATGAATGCCTGATTTTTGACAAAGAGGCCAAAAATATTCAATGGAAAAAAGATAGTATCTTCAACAAATGGTGTTGGCATAACTGGATGGTAGTATGTAGAAGAATGCAAATAGATCCATATCTATCACCCTGCACAAAACTCAAATCCAAGTGGATCAAAGACCTCAACATAAACCCAGCTACACTGAACTTGATAGAAAAGAAAGTGAGAAATACCCTCCAACGCTTGGCACAGGTGAGCACTCCCTAAATATAGCACCAGTAGCTCATACACTAAGAACAACAATCAAAAGTGGGACCTCCTGAAACTCAGAAGCTTCTGAAGGCAAAGGACACAGACAAAAAGACAGCCTACAGAATGGGAAAAAGTCACCAAGCCTACATCGGACAGAGGACTATAAAATATATAGAGAACTTAAGAAGCCAGAACCCCAAAACCTAAATAACCCAATTTATAAAGGGAGTCAGAGCTTAAAAAAAGAATTCTCAACAGAAGAATTACAAATGGCTGAAAGGCACTTAAAAAATTGCTCAACATCTTTAGCCATCAGAGAAGTTCAAAACAACTCTGAGATACCACCTTGCACCTGTCAGAATGGCTAAGAACAAAAACACAGATACAGTCTATGCTGGAGAGGATGCAGAGCAAGGGGAACACTCTTCCATTGCTGGTGGCCTTGTTGGAGGAAGTGTGTCACTTTGAGGGCAGGTTTTGGAGTTTTCTATGCTCAGGATAGTCCCCTCCCAGTGTCTCACTCAGTTCCTATTGTCTTCTGGTCAAGATTTAACCAGCACCACATCTTCTTGCACTCTGGCACATCTGGAGCATCCCCACCATTTTGATAATGGACTGAATCTCTGAAATTAAGCCAGCTACCTCAATTAAATATTGTCCTTATAGGAGTTGCCATGGCCATGGTGTTTCTTCAAAGCACTAAAAACCCCAACTAAGATACCTAGCATGGCCTTCTCTCTGTCAAGACTTTAGTCATTTTGTAAAATCCAGCTGAAATACTACCGTTATTAACAGCACCAACCAATCCCCTTGGCTCAATGGATCAGTTCTCCCTCAGTGTCCTGTGGCCTTCTGTACCTGTTAATCAAGTAGGGGCCTCCACAGCTCTGGCAGTAAAGGGCACACCATTCTGTCCAGAAATATGGTCACCATCAAGTATAACTCTGAGATGTTCAAATCAATCAAAGAACAAACACATTGTGACTTGCCCATATAGAGGCAAAACAGATAGAAGACTCTGAAAGTTTTGAAATTAACAGAAAAAATGGGCCTTTGTCAGGTTCTAAAGACCTATCATTACTAAGGTGTCACAATCTATCCCACATCCTATTCAAGAACACAAGGCATATAAAAATTACTCATGCTTCTTTAACCTAGATTGAACAAGATAAAAACAGTAATTTTTTGATAATTTAGGAAATGCAGAAGGGGAAAACGCCAGATCTAGAAGACGACTGACCCTGAGCAAATCAAACGATTGGTGGGCTGGTCCTCAACGCAGCACCCATATTCTCACATCCTGTTTTCCTGAGCCTGTTTGAGTGGTTATCTGTCTGGGGCAGTCTTTGGTCGAGGGGCTTTTCTAAACCTAAGGTAAGAAAAAGAAATGTTAAGCTTTCTATTAACCAGACCCAAATTTGACCCTATGGCTGCTATAAAGAAGGACAATAAAAACATTTGAAAAATATCTAGGTAGTGTAGATAAGAATCAGATGGGAGTGCTAAAGTGAGAAAAGCAATGGGAGAGGCGAGTCCTTTGACAGACTCAAAGAATCAGCCGACTCGAAAGACAGCTCAGCATAAATACACAAACTTAAAGCAATTTAAGGGGAAAAAAAGACTGAATGTAACAGAGTACCCAAGAATGACATATCAAGTTATTTAAATGCAGAGTTAAAATCCCCAAAGAAGAAGAGAATGGACAGAGGAACTATCTCAAAGTTTAATGACCAAGAATTGTTAAACATTCAAGAAACACTGAAGCAGAGGTCCAAGAATCTTGAGACTACCCAGAAGGACAGACAGAACAAAACCCAGCACTTATCTATCACTGTTGCTCAGAGGGCACTTCTGAAGACAGAAACATGCCATTTACACAGGGACAAGGACCGGGTTACAGTACATGTCTGGAATTGGTGGAAGCCAGGAGATGATTTATTTTAATCTAGAAATCCACACTCGGAAAAAAATCCTTTAAAAGAAGGGAGACACCGAATTTATTGCCAGCAGATCAGTGTGTGTCCACACATGCAGGAGCCCATGCACTCAACACCACTCCCAATAGAGATATTTTGAAAAGATCTATTAGGATGGTGTTCAACTTTAAATACACCAATTTTGGAAATAATTTATTCTAAATATATCACGATGTAGCTGTGGTTGGGATGTTACTTGTTAAGTAGACCATACTGACTTCAAAGCTATAGAGAGCCACTTGCCTTTCCCTCACAAATGCTGGGATTAAATGCATGTACCACCATGCAAAGCTTAATTTTTATTTCGTGTATGCGCATTTTGTGTGCATGTATGCCTGTGCATTACTTGGATCCAGTGCCTATGAGGTCCAGAAGAGAGCACTGAATCCTCTGTATGTCGGTGATGAGAACTGAATTTAAGTCCTCTGGAAGAACAACCAAGCTTGACTTCTAGGCTCTCTCTCTAGCCACGATAATCAAATCCTTATAGTTGTTCTTTTAAAACAAGAAATGACACCACAGAGCAACAATCCTGAATGTATAGCTCAGCGGTAAGAACCCCAATACTGACCCAACAGTCTAAAGGTACTTTCAAAGAAAACCACTGGTGAGGGTGACAAAGAGGAAGCAGGAAGCAGTTCACAGTGACCGAGACCTCTTGAGTTCAAACGTCTAGTCTCATGAAGCATCTTCTTGAAACTTAACCTTCACAGGGTCACTGTTTCCCTCTCAAATACAGAGGTTTTTTTTTTTTGTTTGTTTGGTTGGTTGGTTTTACTTTTCTTCAAAGTATAAAAACCAAGAAGTTCTGAGCTCTACCCTCTACACACTCAGATGTAATGCAGCTCGAGCATTACAGCACTGTCCACACGTGGATAATCAAATCCTGGATGATTTGGTAGGACACAATGAACCAGGACATAGAAAGAACAAAAATAATGTCATTTTGCCAAACCTAAGACTCGGATACTTGTCTTGGTTCCTTTACATCTCCATGTTGATATATTTATAAAATATTCCTGGATAAGCAAGTTTGCTGTTACTATTTTAAGTCAGATTTAAAACCTCAAATCAGCCACCCAGACAAAACAGATAATCAGGAAGATTATCTTGTCAACCTCAAAAGCCATCAGGTTAGTTTTATGATGACTCAGGACACTGGAATTTAACAGCAAATTCTAGGTACTTCCTCAGAACTCTTTCGTGAGGCATATGTGGTAGAATTCAGCATGACCACAAGCTTCCATCCCCTGATACACTGTCAGTTGCAGTATGAGGTGAGCTAACTGGTACATCAACCATGACTCAGTTCCTTATACATGTCAACATGCCATCATTTTATTGTTAAATCTCTTTGCAAATGATGTCCCAAATCTCTGAACACAGCAAGTCTTTCAGAGATGACAATATTCTTGGAGAATGGATGCCTAATGTCAATAGAGCAATTCTAAATGTCTTCCGTGGTTTATGAGATACATGCTGTTGTAGTACAATGTTTCTGGCCTGTCTGGCCTTTTTGGCCTAACCCTGAGGTTCTGGTCTGCTGTCCTGCAGTTACACAGACACACACAGTCGCTTGTATTAATTTTATGCTGATTGGCCTAGGGCCCAGGCATATAACTTGCTAACTCTTTACTCAAACTAAACCATCTTTCTTATCTTGTTTAGCCATGAGGCTCGGTACCTTTTTTCAGAGCAGCATTTCACTTCTTTCCTCTGCATCTGCTGGCATCTCATCATGCTGTCTCCCATGGCATCTCTCTGGCATCTCGGCCCTGCTCTTCCTGTTCCCAGAGTTTTCTTAGTCTGGTAGCTCTGCCCATACTTCCTGTCTGCCTTCAGCCAATCAGTGTTCTTATTAAACTAGTAGGTGGGACAGTTATTTACAATGTAATAACATAATTCCACTACATGGTGTAAGTCTGGATTAGCAAACTCTGGATGAAAAAGTTTCAGGTCCCCAAAACCTCTCAAAACCAAGGCTGAGGGAAAAGTTCTTTAGATAACCATGACTCCAGTATACTGTATAACCTCATCTGTCTCACAATTGTCAGATTACTAAATTGGACAGATCTGACTGTAGTGCTCCTTTACACGATTGTTCTGGAAAGATTCCTACCCTGTAGTCTTCCAGCAGTTGCCAAAGGTTATCCTCAGCCTATACAAGTTTGAAACCAGCATGATCTACATGAGACCCTGATAATTTTATATACATATCTATGTATAAATATAAGCACACACATACATACACCAAACATTATTTCGGTAGTCTAGCCCTTTGTCAAGTCCCAATATTCACCTAGTCCATGGTAGAGTGGCTAATTTGTTTCATGTGTAGGTTTTTCTATAGGTACATTGTATAAGAAATCTGGGTGTCAACTGTAAGGATTCCTGCCACAAACCAACATCAACCACTCCCATTTCCCCCTTGGAGTTCAATCCCTTTTGCTAACTCTTTACAGTAGTACAGGATGGGGGGATAAATTGTGGTTCTGCACTTCCTAGTTTTGTACCATGTAGTGCCATAGTCTGATACACAAGCAGGCTGCCATTTTCCCCATCATCTACTGCCACTGTCACCTTCTGCTCTGTGCTGGCTAGGGACAGGAATGGCTGTAGAAGATGGGAGCAATCCATGGCCCAGCCACCCTCTGTCCCAGGCAGGGGGTGCTGGGATGCCAAAGCATATCAAGAAAGCAGTAGTCTGGGTCAGCAGCTACCTCTTCCTCATTTAAAGGCAAACAGATTCTTTAAGCAAAAAGCATATATCAGACTGAAACTCTGGTTGACACAGCAAAGAAATAAAGTTCAGGAAATGGAACAAATTAGTTAAAAGCAAACAACCTTTGAGAGTTCATCGTCGCCTAGTCAGTATGGGACCAGCAACTGCTAGGAAGGATATGGGGAAAGGGAACCCTCATTCACTGTTGGTGGGGTTGCAAACTGGTCCAGCAACTTCCTCCAAGTGCTGGGATTAAAGATATGTGCCACACTGCCTGGCTCTGTTTCTCTTTTAGACAGCTTCAATCTCATATGAGCCAGGGTGGCCTTCCTGATCTCCTGCTTCCTCTTCCCAAGTGCTGGGATTAAAGGTGTGCGCCACCACTGCCTGGCCTCTATTGTTAACTAGTGGCTAGCTCTGCCCTCTGATCTCCAAGCAAGCTTTATTTGTTAGAGCATAAACAAAATGTCACACAACAGGACAGGACTATTGGCTGCTTCCCTTCCTTGGCATCCTTTATAGCATCTTCTGTTATTATAAAAGTTAGTCCCCAGGGAATATTTTCCAGTTATGTTCATTCCTGCTCTATTGACAATAACTAGGGGATTAAAATAACTTCAATGTCCTTCAACATTTCAATGGATGATAAAAATGTGGTACATATACACAACTGAATACTATTCAGCTGTAAAGAAAAATGAAATTATGAAGTTTTCAGGTAAATGGATGGAATTAGAAAATGTTACATTGAGGGACGTAACCCAGACCCAGAAGACAAAAGCCACATGGTCTCTCTCATCTGTGGTTTCTAACCCAGATCTTCGGATGTGAGTATATATAACCTGGAGTAACCACAAAAACCCAAAGAGCCAAAAGGGATCCTAGGGGGAGGAGGTGGAACACTAGAGTGGGGGAATAGGAGGATATAGGTTTGGAGTTGTTAGTCAGGGAGTCCAAGAGTCACCCAAAACAATATAGGCTATTGCTCTTGCCCTTGGTTGCCTCCCAGTAACTGGAGGTTGTGGGGATATTTTGTAATATCATAAAAACATTTGGAGATATCAGAGGGATCTACCCACAGTCAGTCTAGGAGGATCAGACAGTAGTAACTCATACCTTTAATCCTAGCACAGGGGAATATCCTGGGAGTGGCACCTACGCCCTTAATCCAATCTGAGTTTGAGGTCATCTTAGTTTACAGAAGGAGTTCCCTGCTCCCAGGCAAGGCCGTGATGGGGCCACGCCTTAACTGAGCAAAGAGAGTATTTGAGGCAGGCATAGAAAGATAGAGCAGGCAAAAGAAGCCAGGAGGAGCCAGGCTGAGGAATCTGGAAGACAGCTGGGTGAGATCTGACTGTGGTGTTTGCTCTCTCTAATATCTCCGACTTTCCCAGAGATCTGTCCCTGAGTTTCCTTTATTCATACGACAGGAGGCTAAGTCCCTTTGCTGCAGACACTGTGCACTTCAGACATTGGGCCCAGAGGATGTGAGCTTGATCTGACCTAAAGGCCTCCTCCTCCCTGAGGACTAGCTTCCATGGAACCATGTACACTTCCAAAGGAGATAAACCATCAACAGTCCTACCCAGCTGTGATGCCTGTGAACCACAACAATGATCAGCATGGCAAGATATCCTAAGCGATGCAATAATGGCACTCACATCTTGGTGGTAACCAACAGCCGTCTAATTGGACTTAAGGCCTGCTGGCAGGAGGAGTTTATGCCTGATACTGCAAACCTAGCCAACTACCTAGGGCTAGTGAAATCATGAATCTCAGAGGAGGGGCTACTACTGCCAGTATACTGATCCAGCATAATGACGAACTTCATTCCAAATACTTATCCTTATGTCCACAGATATGTGTTATCGCTCATCAAAGAAGGTTCTCTTTGCATCAGATGGATGCAATTACAGAAAAATCACAACATGTCATAATTCAGAGAACAATGGATACATCTACAACACAACTCCTGCACCTAAGGCTCAGGGAACACCGTGGAAGTGTGTGTGTGGGGGGGGGGGGGCCAGGAAGACTGTAAGAGCCAGAGGACCAGGAAGTCCGCTGTGACACTGTCTCCTAGAAATGATGGGGAAGCCTCACCCATGATACCTCACCAACATGGCTGCCTAAACAAGACCTAAACAAGGACGACACCAACAGACATGTCAACGTGGAAAGAGGAAATCTCACTGGGTCCTACCCATAGACAAAGAACTATCACCAACTAGGGAACGCTATGTAAGGGTGGGTAAATCAGTATTCCCTGGAGATGGACTTCTAAACTGGTTATCCAATACCAAATGGTCAGCCTTGAAATCACATACATACAAGTAACACTGAACAAACTCAGTACATGTATTTATATATTTATGCGTTTATAGATCTATGTAACAATAACAAAGAAAAAGAAGCAGAAATTTGACAGGAAGTGAGGGGGGACAATGGAAGGTTTGAAGGGAAGAAGTCAAAGGGAAGAAATGATATAGCTATATTTTAGTAAGGAATTAAAATAAATTTATAGCCATATGTATGCATGCATATATATGGGCATGCTATAGTGTACATGCCTTTTTTAATTGAAAAAAATTATTATTGTGTGTGTACATGTGTGGTCCTATGTGTAGGTGCATGAATGTGTGGGCTGGAGGACAACTTGGTGAAATTAGTTCTCACTGTCCACCTCCTACCTTTACACGAGTTCTGGGGATGGAAGTCAGTAATCAGATTACGCAGCAATTGCCTACCCATGAAACCATCTTGATGGCCCTCTATTTTCTGAAATAGGGTCTCTCACTGAATCCAAAGCTCACAGTGTTAGCTAGGCTGGCGGGCCAGTGGGTTCGTGAGACCCAACTGCTTCCGTCTCCCATGACACTTGCAGTGGTCATAGCCAGCTCTTACATGGGTGCTGGGGATTTGAACTCAGGTCCACCTGCTTCCATGGCTAGCACTCTTACCCTCCGAGCCATCTCCCGAGCCCTCCATTTATGTTTTATACTATGTGCATGCACCATTAAAATTATTTCATTTTTTACGAGGAGCAACAGTATAACATTTATCTCTGTTATAATTTGGTTAACATAACAGCATCCCAGGTGAGTTCAACCAACCATGCTCCGGCTTCTTCCATACTTTTTTGTTTGCTATTTTCTTCTAGCTGGAATGCCCTTCCCTAATTATATTCACAGATTGTTCTTTTTTCTCTCTTAAATGTTACCTTACCAATCAGTTTCTTACTAAACACAACATGTAAGATAGCACCCTGTCATCTCCAGACCTGCCTCTTGGAGCGATCCCCTTCTTTTGGGCTTGAAACTTTCAGCATGGATTTTTTTTTTTACCACCTCATATAATATATTCGCTTGAAATTCACTTTAATGGTGTGTGTATGTATGTACGTGGGTGCGTGCAAGTGTTTGTGTGCATGTGACCTTGGGGTCCAGAAGAGAGGTAACAATTACTAGCGGGTGATTGTTAGGCACCCATGGCAGGTCCTAGGAACCGAACTCAAGCCCCCTGCAAGAGCAGTACATTCTCTTTAGCCTATACTCACCTGAAACTGTAACCTCAAACTACTTGCCTAACGCAATTAAGTGCATTACAAGTATTTGTAAAGGGGGTGAATGACAGTTTAAGCACTTTGCTGGAAGGAAGGGGAATTATTTCCTTTATTCTCATCCAACTCACCAAATGTGTGGCCTCTTTGCACAAGATGCTCTAACCAAACCTGCACCAAAATACTAGTTTGTTCGGCATCTACTTGGGTTTTGGCTTCACTCAAAGTTTATACTACCTACTTTTCAAACTCAGCCTAGAATACAGTTTGGAGATCTACCATCCTGAATATGTTCATCTCTAGCTTTTCCTCTAGGAGGCAGCACATCACAGTGCTATACAGTGATTTTCGGCATAGACTGCTGATAAAAATGCAGATTCTTGGGCCTGCCTCTGCAAATCACTAGAAACAAATGCCTCCGAATTCCAGGTGATTCGGAACTAATGAGCCTGGGACCAGAGCTGGCAAAATCAATAGGAGAGCTCAAATATCCATTCGGATCCCAGCTACTGTTCAACAGCTCTGTGGTACTGGATAAAAACTACCCGGCATCCATTTCTGATCTGTAAAATGGAGATTATTAAATATCTCATACAAATGAAGATCTTGGAATAGTACATACAGCCCAGGAGACAGAAGTATTTAAGCAATACACAATAGCTATTGGCCTGTCTCCGGCAATCCTTAACATTCTTAAATGCCCCTCCATTTTATTTTAAATTACTGATCAAATTTTCAAAAACAAGAATTTCTTCTATATCCAACATAGTACATTCCATAAAGAATCGTGGGGTCAGAGTTATGAGAACAGTTCAGAAGCACACTTGGGGGAGGCCTCTGGTTCAACCCCCAGCAACTCTACCAAAAAAAAAAAAAAAAAAAAAAAAAAAAAAAAAAAAAAAAAAAAAGAACCATGGGACAAAGAGGGGGAAAAGCACCTGTAAAGAGCTAGAAAGAGAACTTAGACTCTGAACACTTACTTGTAAATCACCGGTGAACACCAATTTGTGATGGAAAAGGACGCAGCTCGACACTGCACTGGGGAGAGGTGGGGTTCACTTACGAGCTCTGCCAGGGACTTGCTATCATTTTAGCTAACTTGTTAGTGCGTTTCGACCACCTAACCACTGAAAGAATCCTAACTCTAGCGAGTGTAAAATGATTTCTGGACTGAGTTTTGTGCCTAACCAGGAGTGGAAGGTGGACACCAGACCCCTTGCAGCTGTGCCAGCTGTGAGCAGAGCAGCACCTGTCCCATCACGGCGGCAGACGCCCTGATGACCGCGGTGCTACCCTCCCGATTCCTGTCCTCACCTTAAGGCTCCGGAGCACGGTACACGGGATCTCGCCGCACGTCCTCTTATAACGCTGGGCTGCGGAGATGCCACCGCACGGGCACGGGCAGCCCGGCTGCCAGCGAGCCTCCCTTTAACCCCCGGGCCACCGTGCCCGCCCATGGCCCGGCCCCGAGGGGGCGGCCCATCACTGTCACCGACCGAAAGGTGCGGAAGGAGCCCAGCAAGAGCCCCGGCGTGGCAGTCACGTGGTTCGGAGCCGCGATCGCGACCAATCATCCCGATTGCCCAGAGATCGCCCCGCCCCTCGGTCGCTCGCTTTCTCTCGATTGGCTGTTCTGAACTGCCTGCCACGCGTCAAAGGCTGTGAGTCACCCCGCCATCCACTGCACGGGCACTTAGTGGGATAACAGCTAGCAGGCTACGGAAGATTCCGGGGCACCCCGAGCCCAGCTCGCCTCCGGAGGCTTCAAATGGTGACAGGCTCTTGCCCTGGGACTCTTTCTCCACCGAAGAGTCCAATAATCAGAGGGTGCTCTTAAAGGTGTGAATAGAAATGTAAAAAATAGATATGAAATTTCACCCCAACTCTTGTTTGACACCTCGGTCTCTGTGCTGGACCACCACAATTGTTCCTTTCTGCTACACAGAGGAGAGATCTGTGCCTCTGTATCCCAAGTGCTGGCATTAAAGGTGTGCACATATATCCTACCCAACACATCATTTTATTCTGACCTCAGAGCTTGAGGAAATACTGTATTATGATTTCTGTCCTTTAAAAATATTTAATGCTTCGAAAGTTTTTCTTTATTACATTTATTTGTGGGAGCGAAGTAGAAGATACATGTGTGGAAGTCTAGTTGGTTCGCCTCTTCCTTCTACGGTGTGGTCATGTAGATCCTGCACAAAACTCAGATTGTCAGGCTCAACAGCAAGCACTTTTACCTAATGAACCATCTTGAAGGCTGATCTTTTAGGGGGAGTGCTTTTGTTTTGAGACAAGGTCTCTGCAGCTCAAGCTGTTTTTGAGTTGATGGCAATCTTATCTCAACTTCTCGGGTGCTGTGATTAAAGGCATGAACCACCACACCTGACTGTGATTCTCTCTGTATAGTGAGGAAATATGACTCAAACACTAGGTGAGTGTCCTACAGGTAATAAGTGACAGTTTAACCTCATCACATCTGAGTGCAAAGCCCCTTCCTTCCTCCCTCCCTTCCTTTCTTCCTTCCTTCTTTCTTCCCTCCCTCCCTCACTTACCCCCCTCTTTTTTTTTTATTTTCAAACAGGGTTCCTTTGTGTAGTTCTGGGTGTGCTGAAACTCACTCTGTAGAACAGGCTGTCTTTGAACTCACAGCGATCTGTCTGCCTCTGCCTCCCAAATGCTGGAATTAAAGGAGTGTATCATCATCGCCTAGCAAAGCCCACTTTCTTACATCACATCAGTGAATAAGAACCTCCATCTCCTCTATCTCTGAACATAACAGAAACCAGTAAAGGTTAGTAAAGACAACTGTCTGTCAGTCTCCTCCTCCTCTGTCTGTATCAATCAATCTCTGTTACAGATGAAAAAATTGAGAGTCAGGATACACATTGAGGTATTTATTTGTCAGAATGATACCACCAACAGGTAGTGGAACAGAAATGAATTTTGAAGTGGAAGCTATCAGATGCCCAAACCTAAGGACTCTCAGCTATGTCCAGTGCCAGGGAGGGTGCCAGAAGAAGCCCTTGGTCAAGCCATTGTGGCTTTTCTTCCCTGGGGATTCAGCATTCTCAGATGCTGCTTCCTGTTGCATCTCCCCACTCAAAACGTTCCATGGAACTGGGCTTTGGTCTGAATGCCCACCTTTCCCTCGCTGGTGTTCCAGTGATTCCGAACAATTGTAGGGCTGGGCGAAGATAGTTCTCTGCTGGTCTCCAGTTCATGGGAGTTGGGGCAGCAGCCTGAGAGGCACATGTATTAGCCATTATTCTCTCCTAAACATCTTCATCAAAAGAGTAACTTGTGATATAGATTAGCTGAGAGCTATACCCATATATCCATACTTCCTTAATAGGACAGCCTGCTAGTTCTAAAGCCCACTTATGTTGGGCTGACCCACTATTTAACAGCCTATTTCTAATTGTCTATATAGTTGTTTTACTTCTGGGGAGAAAATCTGTTTGCTTTTAAAAACGGGTGACGAAGAGCCAAGTTAAATTCAAAAGATTAATGGGAATGTGACGATGTAGTTCAGTGGATAGTGTCTGCTACTGCCCCGTCCCCCCCAAAAAACGGATCCATGGGTTTCCAGTGAAAAGTAAGTCTCTCTCACACCCTTATTTAACAATCTGTCTCTGTCCCTATGTAAAGACAGTTTCCACTGCTGCTCCCTAGTTGCCTTCCATGTTATTTTATTTTATCTTGTCGGTTCTCAGTTGAGACTGTTCGTTAGACTCTGTTGGGGAAACTTTCAAAAGACAAAGAAAAGATTTAACTGACATTCAGAGTGGATGTGGGTAATTTTTTCTTTTTTCTTTTCTTTCTGATGTTGGGCATCTAAGCCAGGGTACTGAGTTACCCCTATATCCCTATCATGCTAGAATTATTTATATAACTGTATTTTTTCCTCCGTCTCTTAACTATAATCCTAGAAGATGGGTGTGGCCTTTCAGGACCACTCAAGGCCATTCATACAACAGGGCAGAAAGCTACATTCTCAATTGCAAGAAGGCAGCCATTCCCATGATTAGTCTCGGAAGGACATTGCTCTTAAGTGGAAAAGCTAGCTAGCTAGTTAAAATAAGGCTTTAAATTAAAGAACCATCTCTAAGAAAAAAAAGAACTAGGCTTTACAGGATCTTTGAGTGAAATGGCTTTGGGCTTTTGCTTTACTGGAGAGGTAGCTTTGTTTTCTATGCAGGTGGCTGTTGGAAACCCAGGGAAGGGAAGCAAGCCTATGACATCAAGGTTAAACACAGCTGAGAGAAGACGCAGTGAATTTGGGGACATCCTGAATGAAAAGCATGTGTGTGGTAGCAAAATGAAGAATTAGCCAGAAGGCTCTTATGGGGTTGGACAAGCAGACTCTCACATGATTGGAAGTTGAGCCATTGGTTTTAATAGTTGGGATTAAATGTCCAGCACTGTAGGGTAGGCATGTAAACTTTGGAACGTGTAAACTTTGACTTGGAGAAAGAAGAGAAATGTGATTCTCAAACTCAGTGGGAAGGAGAAGTGGACATCGCTTCTTATAAATATTTACATACAGAGAGCAAGCAGTCACAAGCCACACTCTTCAGGTTCCTTTCAAGAACACAGGCTAAAAACTGTGGGAAATGGACAATCAAAATGAAATGTGACCTTGGCATTAAAATATTGACTTTTTCATTATTTATTTAAACTCTGCTGGATTAGCAAAGACAGTATACTTGTTCTCTTTCTGGTCAAGAGTCTGATCAGAAAATAAAATGATCAAACAGATAGACATTTAACTATACAAGTGTTCAGTAAAAACAATGGCTGGAGAGGTGGCTCAGCAGTTAAAAGTACTGGTGGCTGTTTCATAGGACCTAGATTCTGTTCCCAGCACCCACATGATGGCTTATGACCATCTGAATGTCAGTTCTAGGGGATTTGATGCCCCTTTCTGACCTCCAGGGGCACCACGGTGCTCATACATAAAGGTAAAACACTAATGTACATAGAACAAAAAAATCTATAAAACATCAACAAAAAGTAGGGTGTGATAGGGGTACACTCCTGTAATCTCAGCCCTTGAAAGTAGTAGAGACAGGAGGATAGTAAGTTTGAGGTCAGCTTAAACTACATAGTAAAACCCTATGTACGGTAAATGTTGGGAGGCCTCGATGGTCAGAGGTTGCAGTCTGTCATGAATGGTCTGAAAGCTGTCTCCAAAACTCAGAAACATAGAGGACTTTGTCCCCAGGGAGACTGCCTGTTCTCTACCTCCCCTTATCTGGGGAATGTCTCTAAATCCAGATGACCGACTTTATCTGAAAGGTGTCTATAAGCCTGGATGGCTGATCTATCTCTAGTGTGACCATTGCCATTGTTGAGTGCTAGAAGCTTCCCCCATGCTACACATATGGTAACTAAGAATTGTACCAGGAGCTTTGCTATAGGACTCTGCTGATACATATGAAGCCTCACAATAGATGCATGCCACTTAATAAAAATTAGGATTTGTCTCAAGCTCCCCAATCCTATATATTTCCTATACTCTGGAATAAAATTGAGCTGATTCACTAAAATCTCTCTGTCATTGATCTGCCCTTTTGACCTCATGGTCTGGCGGCCACACAGACCAAGAGTATAAAGCAGACCCCACAAATAAAGATACTGTGATGGTTGGTTTTAAATAGCAACTTCACATGAAGTAGACTCATCTAGCAGTCAGGGTTCTGACCATGTCTGTGAAATATTCTTAATTAAGTTGAGGAGACTTGCCCATTGTGGGTGACATCATTCCCTAGTCAGAGGATTTTGGACTGTAAGCTGAGAAAGCATTCATGCATTAATTTATTATTGTCTGCTCTTGGCTATAGATATAATGTGACTAACTGACTCAAGTCGTTTTCTCCTTCATGCTCATAATGCTAGACTGTAACCTGGAATTGTGAACCAAATAAACTCTCCTTTTAATTGATTTTTTTTCCAGGATTTCCATCACAGAAACAGAAAATGAAACTAAGACACTTACTAAACAAAACACACACAAATGAAGCAGCATAAATAACCATTGAAATCTGTTAAATAAACTATGATATAATCACCCAGTGAAAGTCAATCAGGCTGTTAAAAATCAACTGGTAAAAAATATCTAATGTGCAGGAATATGTACACATATTTTCAAACATAAAAGAATGTATTAACAACCGCAGTTTTGTCTTAAAAATTACATGTTTGGAAAGAAAGATGGTGGCTGGGGATGTAGCTCAGTCGATAGAGGGCTTGCCTGGCATGCATGAAGCCCTGGGTTTAATTCCCAGCACTGCGTGGTGGCTCATGCCTGTAACCCCAGCACTGGAGACAGGAGAATCAAAGTCAAAGAATCCTCAGTTACATAGAGAGTTTGATGCCAGCCCAGGGTAGATGAGACAGTTTTAGAAAGAAAGAAAAATAGGCAAAGGAGAAAGGAGGGGAAGGAAGGAAGATGTGTCTCTGAGTGGTTACTGCTACGTTCCTTTTATTTGCCTGTATTTTTTTCAATTCCCTATATCATGAAAATGTACCTATATGTGTATTCATGATCACTATAAAGAGAGAAAATAATACAAGTTTATTTAATTACAAGAAGCCAGAAATGCGAGTGCGCAGCTTAGTACCAGAATTCAGGAGGCGGAAGCATCTGAGAACTTGTCTCCAAATTAATCAAAGAGAGAAGGAAGGAGAAGGAGAGCCAGGCCCAATGGCTTTTGGAAGATAGTTGAGAGGCATCCCGGGATGTATTATGGAGACTGGTTGTAATATGGCAAGAGAGAGACCCCGGCATATGGAAGCCAGGGACCCCATGGCAGGTGAGGGAGACACACCATGCAGACTAGGTGAGAGAGTCAGTGTGAGTGGGAACCTAGGAAAGACTCTCCTGAAACCTTTATTAAGGGAGGGGGCAGGGAAGGAAGGGAAAGTGAGCAGGGGCTGAGAGAAGAGAAAGACGAAAGAAAAGAAAGAGAAGTATGAGCTAATTCTAGCAAGAGGGGGTAGGACTTTTCCCTCTTAAAGTGGGCTTTGCATAGGATGACATCAGGACCCTGGGTGGGTCAGGATATTAACTGCTTATTGGCCAGGACTCCAGGAAGTGGGTCTGAAAGCTAACAGAGACCCTACCTCATAAAAAAAAAAAAAGGAAAATAATAGAGAAATGGGCATATCTCTCACTGCCTGTCCTCATTAGTTTTTATTTTCCATTTGATAAACTTCAACTGGGAAAAGGGAACCTCAAATGAAGAATTGCCTTGGTCAAAGTGGTCTATGGGTATTCTGGGAGAGAATGTCTTGATTGATAACTGATAAGGAGGGGACCAGCCCACTGTGGGCAGCACCATCCCTAGGCCGGTAGGGCTATGCTGTATATAAGAAAATTAGCTGAGCAGGAGCCTATAAGGAGTGTTCTTTGTGGTTTCTGCCTCTGCTTCTGCCCTGATTTCTCTCAACAATGGGCTGTGACCTGGAAGTGGAATCCAAGTAACCCCCTTTCTTCCCCTAAGTTCTTTTGGTCAGAGGTGGGTTTTTTGTTTGTTTTTTTTAAGTCACATTAGCAGAAAGCAAATGAAAAGTGCCTCATACTTGGACTACATTATCATTTTTAATAGTTACTTTTCCTGAGACCATGCTGTCAGTTCAGTACACAAGCCTCGCGGGAGTTCTATCAATAAGTGTCATCATTATCAATAATTTGCAAATAAGGAAATTGAGACAGTGGTTTAAATAATTTTTCCTAAGGCAAAATTTTGTTCACTGACAGACAGGATTCAAACTCAGCTCTCTCTGGCTCTGGTGCCTAAGTGTGTGTGCCTGCCTGCTGCCTTTCTGAGCTGTTATCAAAGGCATACTTAAGATCAGATTTGGCTGGATCTCTCGGGAGGATCCTGATTTCCTACGAATGTGTTTTGTGTGCTGGAATGTTAGTCCTTAGTGTGGTGGGGCTGAGGTTGTGGGACCATGAAGGGGTGAGGGTGGGGCACAGATAACTGGACATTCCTTCTAAAAGGGGTTGTCATTTTTGAGGTACACTAAGGCAACAGATCACAAGTAAGCTAAGCTCCTGAAATCTGGCTTCCTGCCTTGCCATCTCACATCCCACTCACGCTCCCATGATGGCCAGGAAGTACGACAGCCTTCATCACAGCACTGCAGTTATGAAAATCTACAACTGTGGTCCAAAAAAAAAAAACCCTCTGTTCTTTGTAAGTCCAAGTCTCAAGTATTTTACTGCGGTCTTGGAAAACAGACTATGATATGCCCAAAGTTTATAACTTTATAACTCAAAAACACATTACAGAGTTCATTAAGAATTTGAACCTAGCTGCAGAGATGGTTCAGTGGTTTAGAACACTGGTTGCTCTCCTAGAGGACTCAGGTTCAAGTCTCAGCACCTACATGGAGGCTAAAGACCATCCCTAATTCTAGTTCCAGATGATCTGAAGCCCTTTTCTGAGCTTTGTGGGCACTGGGCACAAACCTGCAAGCAAAACATTTAGGCACATAAAATAAATTCTAAAAAAATTATTTTGGGGTAACAGCAGGATATCCAAGAGGAGTTTCTCTAAGGGCCCTGTGATGATCCCGGGCCAGAGGCCAGAGGCCTTTAACCAGACCAATGACTCATTGCAAAGGAGATTTTGTGGGTGGGGCCAATTGGACAAAGGATAACAAAGGGCAGCCCCTAGGATGGATGAAGAGGTGTTGGAAAGACAGGAATGAGCTAGGTTTTGGGTGTGTGTTTTGTTTTGCTTTGGGGATGCTCCAGGGGTGAGGGAGGATCTATAGGGACTGGGAGTGAGTGGGATTGGCGTGTATGATGTGAAATTCCCAAAGAATCAATAAAGAATTAGGTTTAAAAAAAGAATTTGAGTCTAAGAAAGAAAAAAGTGAAGCAACATGAAGATAAGTGTATCCAGTAATTAATCACTGGCAATTGATTAAAAGATTAGTATTTGTAGGCAAACTTACAAATATAAAGAATTAAGCAGGAAGGCTGGGGCGATCCACTCAAATGAATGGGTCTTCCTTCCAAGGGAATGGGAAGCAGAGAGAGGCCGAGTGCCCATATGCCTCTGCTCTTAAGATGCTTTTTTCAGACAGGCCTCGACGGTCATAGTGAATCCTAGACCTATGCTGGTCAAGAGGCCACATCTCTAGGTCAAGGTGATGTACTTGCTCCCTACTACATCTTCCACTTCTGTCTTGATAAAGTTCTAAACCTGTCTATAAAACTGTATATAATAGAAACAATTATCAAGTAATATCCACGGGGGCGGGGAGAAGGCAATAGTATAAACAAACTCAAACTACAACTAACAAGAAACATTTATCAAATGTCCAGAAAATGGTGCGTGGCAACATACAAAGATTGCTCCAAAGCTATCTTGAATAATGAATCAATACCTAAATGCTCTTTAGCTGACATAGGAAATGATCATAACTGTAACTATCTAATCTTCAACCTCATCAAAGATGTGAGAAGGAAAATGTATTACCTGAGTAAGCTGAAAGCGTGAGTGAGCAACTTCCAGAGAAGACAGTGACAGTCAGCTGCCTGGACAGTCACCTATAGCTTTTCTGCAACTTTGAAGTGTCCAATTTTTTGACTATAGGCTTAAGATATCTAAAAGATTTTTTTTTTTTTTTAGAAGCAGGGTATTTTGAGAAATCGTCTTATCCTGACTTGGCAGGTTTTAGGAGTCTCTTGTCTTTCATTTCGCGCGTCCAGATTGGACAGTGTGCTTACTGACAGCAGTTGAGGCAAGGGCAGTTCTTTGCCCAACAGGCCATTATCCGCCAATGAGGACAAGCTCCATGTGGAGAGTATTTGATGCCCAACACCATCTCAGGAAGGGAACAGTGCTGCCAGGAGCAACTGTGTCTCTCACAGAAGAATTCTGACTAACAAAACATTAAATGTCATATTCTCTAGGTTTATGAAGTGTTTGAAGACTCCTGTACATATTCTACTATATACCTAGAAGACCTAATTAACATGACTATTATATGACAGACATAGGTGACTATGACCTGTAATTCTTATCAACCTAGATAACATAAAGACTAAGGTTCATATTATAAAGATAGACAATCTATAAAGAGATGTAAAGTTTGGGGAAAATGACTTCAAGTATGACAATCATACAAAACATCTTAAGCAGAGGTAGAAATGTATAGTGCACCATGGCAACAGTATCCTTAACATGTATCAATATACAAAATATCTTAAACAGAGGTAGACTATATATACATATATTCATAAGACAAATATAATTAAGAAGGTATAAATTATATAGTGCAAATGACAACAATATGCTCAATGTGCATTAATGTACAAAATATTTTTAAACAGAGGTAAAAGCATGTGCACAATACAACGAATATATATTTGAATTTGTATCAATATACAAGTTATCTTAGACACCACAAAGGATTTCAGGCAGCCTGGTCTCTGCCAGCTTCTAGAACAAAGCATGAGGGTAGAGGTGTTGGTGCTGAAGCCTTGGGATTGGAGGGGATGCACATGGTGGGGTACTGTGAGGGTGGAGACCATATAGGCTTAGATTGTCTGCCCTATGCTGAGAGTGCCAGATGTAGCCAGTAATTAATCATTGACAATTGATTCAAAGGTTAATATTTATTAAAGGGGTTGCAGGCAAACTTACAAATATAAAGAATTAAACAGGAAGGCTGGGATGATCCACTCAACTGAACATGTTTCCCTTCCAAGTGAAGGGGAAGCAGAGAAGGGCCCAGTGCCTACATGCCTCCCCTCTTAAAGCATTCGTGGTCATAGGTGAATCCCAGATCTATGCTGTCCAAGAGACCAAGCCTCTAAGTCAAGATGATGCTCTGGTTCCCCACTACAGACAAGGGCAAATCTTGACAAGGCTTATCCATGTTCCCAGGTTAAATCTTCGCACTTAAACAGAAAGGATTTTCCAAACTAAACAGAAAAATCCATCTAGGTGAATAAAATTAGTCAACAGGTGGCCAGATAGGAATTGACATCAACTCTAGGTCAAAGGTAAGAAACAATGAAAAAACGAGAGTGAGCTAAGATGTGTGTAAAGTGAGGGTGGAGCCCTGCAAGGTTGTCCAGCACTTCTAAAGGAAGTTGTGCTGTCAGGGAAACTGCCTCTGTGGCTTCCTGGAGGGGGTGGGGTTTGGCAAGTCCAGAGGAGAAAGTTCTTCCTTCCATTGGGGGGATGCAAGCTAAAGCAGCCCTCAGTGACAACAAAGTGTCCTGTTCAGGGACAGTGGCTGATTCCTACAGAATCACAGTGACCCAGGAGCCATCATCCAGGCTCTCTGGTCCTCATGCTCTTGTTCCCATTATCCAGCACGGCTCACATATTTTCCTTCTTGCAACAGCCTCCTTACAGCTGTCCTAGCCTGAGCTTCCTGAATAAATGCTGGCTCACTGGGGGGTGGGCCCATTCTCTGCACTGATCATGATATATTTCTCAGATATTACCCAACACCTGCCAGGGCACCACCACGCTCCCTGCCATGATGATAATGGACTGACCCTCTGAAGCTGTAAACTAACCCTAGTTAATTGTTTTCTTTTGTAGAGTTGCCTTGGTCATGGTGTCACTTTACAGCTCTTGAACAATGACTAAAGTAGAAGTTGGTACCAATGGCATGGAGCTTACTACCTAGATGGTGAGCCAAGTATTTTATAAACTAGTGAAAAATAACTGAATAACTACTATCAAATTGAACACATTTGCCATTTGTGTGCAGAAATAAAATTTCTGTCAGTTTCACCTGATTTAGCTTAATGATCACATTCATGGCTTCATATTACATAGTATATTATCTCCTATAATTCCCTACAATAGCCATGGACAATGATTCTAATTTTATTGGTAGGCAAAGGGAGATTTGGAAATTTTAAATCATTACACAGTGTATGACAGGTTTACTTCTCATTTCTCTGCCTTAGCCTTCGTTAGCAGGCATGTAACACCACGCTTAGCAGCCTTCTATAATGTTTTCTTTTTTTCTTTTTTGAGACAGTCTTCTATGTATAGAAACTGGCCTCAAAGTTTCCTATGGAGCCCAGGCTGGCCTCAAATAGTAATCTTCCTTTTTAGCCCCTTGAGCTCTGGAATTAATGCCATGCACATTGCACCTAGTTTCCTCCATTTGATTATAATAACATATCTTTGTTTTAGTAGGTCACTACTACTCTCAGAAACCTTCCCGAACAAGCTGGCACTCTCCCAATAGATTTTCAGAGATTCCTCTTGGTCCCCCCCCCCCCCCCCCGGTAACCTCTTCACTTGTGTCTGTGAAAAACTTTACATTCAGCACTACAATTTGAGGTGACCATTAATATGCTGGTTAGTCCATTTTTGTTCAATCAGACCCTGGATTTCAGAGTCCTAGTCTTTCCCCCACCACCTCCTACCCTCCACAAACATCTCTCCAAGCCCCATGTGCTTCCTTCTTTGGTCCCTATTCTGTCCTTTGGCTCCATCTTCTTTACCCCCAAATTTAGAATCTTAAAATCACTTGCTATTGAGCAGTTCCACTCCTGCATATGTTCAAGACAGTTGAAAAACATGTTTATAAAAACACTGTACACTGTAAATATTTGTCACTGTAAATATTGTCCTAATGAAATGCTGATTGGCCAGAAACTAGACAGGAAGTATAGGCAAGGCAACTAGAATAGGAGAATTCTGGGAAGCTGAAGAGCAGAGCTGAAGAGCAGAGCTGCAGAAGCCAGCCAGATGCAGAGGAAGCAGGATGAGAATGCTGTTCTGAGAAAAGGTACCAAGCCATGTGGCTAAGCAGGAACAATGGGTCAACTTAAAGCATAAGAGTTAGCAAGTAATAAGCCTGAGCCACAGGCCAAACAGTTTGCAATTAATATAAGCCTTTGTGTGATTATTTAGGACTAACTGGCTGCGGGACCAGCCGGATGGGACAGAGAAACTTCTGACAATACACAACTGTTATAATAGCTATGACATTGTTATTGTTATGATTATGATTCAGACACATTCTCACTATGTAGCCCTGGCCGGCCTAGAACTCACTTTGTAGACCAGGCTGATCTCTAACTCATGGAGATCCTTCTCGCCTTAGCATCCTAGGTGCTGCAGATGTTTTAAATGGTGAAGTTCAGGTTATAGACATCATGTCTCGTTTTTGAAATTATTTTAATCGCCTGTGGTTTGAGTCAGCTAAAGTTTCTGTTTGGGGTTTTCTTATCTGGGACGTCTGGATTGTGAAGTGGAGGGGGTCACACTCTAAATAAACTTTAGCAGCTGTTATTTCAGGAGAATCCTTTAGCAAACCTGTGGTCTAGAAATGGAGGCATCAACTAACTGTTCCTGGCCAGTTCTCCCTCAACCTGAGTTCACTTGGACCCTTGAGGCTGGCAGGTTAGAGAAAAATCAACTCCTTTGTTTGATAAGAAGGAAATTGAAGGCTTGGCCAAAGTGGGACAAGTCAGTGACATAGTGAGTGAGTGTCATGCTTGGCCTACAACCTAGTGCTCCTAGGACACAGTGACGAATTACACAAAAAAGGCTTTCCTTATGATATTAGAAGTCCCTGTTTCCCAATGACAGAAGCTCTGTTCTTCCAGTGTTTCCCCTAATAAATAAACCTAGTTTATTTCAGTGCTATTTTTAAGAGACAAGCTATTGCAAACATTAGTTCATTTGGGTAATTTGTTTTGTTTGTTTGGTTGGTTTTTTCGAGACAGGGCTTCTCTGGGTAGCCTCAGCTGTGCTGGAACTCTATGTAAACAAGGCTGGCCTCAAATTCATAGAGATCCATTTGCCTCTGCCTCCTGAGCGGTGGGATTAAAGGTGTACATCACTGCCATCCAGCTTATTTGGGTAATTTGTTATGAAGTTTGGAGCTGGGAAGATAGCTCAGCGGATAAGGACGAGTTCAGATCCTCAGCACTCACATTAAAAACAAAAATGGGAGCCAAGCAGCAGGTTACCTGTAACTCCAGCTCTGCGGGTGGGGCGCTCTGAGAAGAGCCGCAGGAGGATCTCTGATGCTCAGTGGCTGTTCAGTCCAGCCAATCAGATAGCTCCAGGTTCAGTGAGAGACCCTGTTCAAAACAGATGGTGCAGGGTTTGGAGAGATGGCTTAGTGGTTAAGAGCATTTGAGGCTCTCACAGAAACTCTGGGGTCAGCTCCCAGCACCCACACCACACAACTGTCAACTGCTGTGACTCCGGCTCTGTGGGATCAGCTAGCTGTCCTCTTTTGGTCTCTACAACACACATGCATAAAGTTAGGCACATAAAAAAAAAACCCACTAAATAAATAAACAAGTCTCCTGTTTTAAGCAAGGTGAATTAGGCATGGTGCTGCCAAGCCTTTAATCCCAGTATTAAGAGGCAGAGGCAGGATCTTTGTAAATTCAAGGCTAGCCTGGTCTACAAAGCAAACACAAGCCAACCAGAGCTACACAGTGAGACTCTATCTCAAACAAGCAAAAATAAGTGAAGCAGAGAGTGTTAGGGATCCAGCATTAAATTCTGACCTTCATGGGTGCAGGTATGGACATATGTACCGGTGTACACACAGGCACATCACACACACAGGCTTATTGAGATCACATCCCTGGAGATCTAGAAACACTCTGTTGGCATCTGATTGGCTCCAGTTAGATGGTGTCTCATGCTGGAGGACTGGAGGGGGTGTGGAGTGGTGTGAAGAGGGCTTGAGCTACTGACTTGCTTGTAGCATTCCATCTTCAGAGCATATCACTAGCCCCAGAAACTGACCATTGGAGCAGCAACACTATCTTCTCAACAGGGTGAAGGACCCATGACCTAAATGTCTTCCATAACGCCCTACCTCCCAAGGTATCTACCACCTCATGCTACCACTGAAGACCATGCTGTACAACAGTCCTGCCTTCCTCGTTCTGGTACATTGAAAAAGGTGATAAAAGTATACCATCCTATAAAACAAGGCTGATATTTATAACAAGAACTAAGCTTGGTGGGCACACTACAGGGAAAATCCTAGGCTGGCCTTTTGGGAACACTTTATTTTAGATCTAGTTTGAAACCAAAACACATATGTGTAGTTTTAGGTACTCAGGAAGCTAAGGGTGGTTACTTGAGCTCAGGAGTTAAGAGACCAACCTAAACAAAACACCAAGATCATTTCAAAAAATAAAATAAATGCCTGGTTGATTGAGTAGAATTTTACTCCTGTGCTCAAGAAATCTAACTTTATGAAAGTAAAGATGTACAGATATAACACAACCTCTTTAAAAGGAAAGAAATCAGTGTGTTGGGGATTTCAACTAGGAAAATAATGTATTGGGATACCAAAGATCAATCCTTGGAGGCAGTGACACTTAGGCTGGGTAGAAGGGACAGGTTTGGGAAAGAGCAGTAGCCCAAAAGAGATGAAAAATATTAGAATGGATTTTAGAATGTGTGCATAGAAATTGTGAAAAACAAAGGAAGAAAGGCTACCAGGGGCAGCTGTCAGATGGCTCAGCAGGTAAAGACACATATAGTCAAGACTGATGACCTGATTCCAATCCCTAAGGCCCACATTGTGGAAGGAGGGAACTGAATCCTCTGACCATGGCGTGCTCACACTCACTGCCCCACAAAATTAGAATATATTATAGAAGATTGTAGAATGACCACTAGGGCTAGATTTTGTAGAACTGTTTATATCCGGTAAATAGGCAACAGGCTGCTGTGAAGGGTGGAAACAGCCTCTTGTTCACCAGGCTATACCCCTAGGGGGAAAGTCATTATTTAGCCAAATAAATAAATATTGTTATTTATTTATCCTTAGATATCAACAAGCTCTTGGGACTAGAATTTTACAAAAAAAAATATAAGGATGTTGACTACAACATTTGTAATACTAGGAAAATCTGACACTGAATTATCGTGGCTGAAGAAATGACTCAGTAGTGAAGAGTCCCTGCTGCTCTTGTCAAAGACCAGAGTTCGATTCTCGGCACCCACATCTGGTGTTCACAACTGACTATAACTCCAGCTTCATTGCATCCAATGCCCTCTCCTGACCTCTGTGGGCACACACATGCACAGACATACATACAGACATACACAAAAGAAATACAAATTTTTTAAAGGAAGCCAAAATATCTAACTATGGAAACTCATTTACTTCTCTGGGGCATAGGGAAATGTCCACATTATTTTTAATTGTCACCATTTCAGGATAAGTCTCTTTGGTGTATAGGACAGCCTCTTACAGTGGAGAACTGCTGGACTCAAAAGGCCAATGGAGCCAAGGTGAGGAACCCTTGCTGTAGAAGATGGTGCCACAGTACAGAGGAACACTCCACAGTCATTTTAGCAAAGGAGAAGAGCCTTCAGAAGACGTGAGATCTGGCAAAGAGGGGAAAAGCACTTTATAGTCTGGAATGTGTAAGTATTCTAAAAACCTTTAAGTGTGCAAAAAAATTTATTTTCATTTTCTTTTTTGTCTTCCTATATTTATAAAGTTCAGTGCTCAAGAACACGTAAAACTTATACATAAAAACAAGAACAATGCTAACACCAAGGATATCCCGGACAGCCCTGGAGGAAGGACCTAAGAACAAACTGCCCACAGGAAGCTCCACGTCCGACGGGGAGACAGAGAGGAGAATAAGGGGGAAAGCCAAGAGAATTTCTGGAGGGAACAGACATAATAAAGGAAACAGAACGGGATGGCAGGCAGGAACTGGGGGAAGGAGGCGTGATGCTTCCTTGGGCTAAGATAACAAGAGACGTGAGAGACACGGAAACCTTGTAGTTTGCAGACTTTGTAGAACTGGGGGAAAGTGAGCAGGGTACCCAGGTGAATTATGACGTCTGTTTTAGAGAAGTTCAGATGGTCATATTGATTGTCAGAGTAAGGGCACGCCTTTCTTCCCCTCCCCTTTAAAAATAATATATAAATAAATTGGGACTTTTCCCATTGACAGCAACAAGAAGGAATGAACTATGGTCACACGTGGTGATGTAGATAAAAATCACAAACCTGCTGAACTGAGAAATTCTGTAAAGCTAACCTGTGCAGACATCATAGTTTCCATTGGGTGGAGAGGGGTACCTTTGTACATAGTACTAACTGGGTGCAATGCCCCTGAGAATTTATTACACTTTACAACGGAGGAAGTAATTCACTTTACAGTAAAGTTCCTTTACAAAGTTCAAAGGACAAGCAACTGTTTATAACCATGCATTCCACAGTATTTACAAGGCACTGTTCAGAGCATAGGGCTGTCAGGAAACCTACAATAAGGTTCATCCAGAAAGAAAAAGGTACCAGAGGTTACCTCTGAGCAGTAGGATCACATGTGCTTTTAACTGTCTTTTTGCATTATTTTCTACAGAGAGCCTGCCATTATTTTGTATAAGAAAAGTATGACTATGGAAGGTGTGCTAGTTGTTTACAAGGGATGTTAGAATACTAAAATTAGAACATCATTGAAATCCAAACCCAAAAAAGACTTGTGTGCAGAAATTATGAAATCAGGGGCCAAGAGATGGTTAGACCACAATATACCCGTCTACAAGCAGCCTGGCATCAGTCATAACAAACCACGAGAGGATGAGCATGGGGTGGTTAGCTTTAATTGTCCAATTGACACAATGTAGACCCACCTGGGAAGACCATTTCAGTGAGTAACTAACTGTCCACACTGGATTGGCCTGTGTGCATGTCTTTGGGGGGGGTGTCTTAATTAATATAATTGATATAGAAGACAGGCTACTGCGGGCAACAAACGCTGTTCCCTTGGCTGGGTTTCTGAGCTATAGAAGAATGGGTAAGCGAAGCTGAGCACAAGTGAGAAAGTGATCAAGCATGCATTAATCTCTCTCTGCTCTTGATTGTGGATGTGATGTGAGCAGCTGTCTCAAGCTCCTGCTGCCATGACAACCCTCCACCACCACCACCACCAAATGATGTACTGTAACCTGAAACTGTGAACTTAAACACACCACTGTTCCCTAAGTTGCTCTTTGTCGGGGGATTTTATCACAGCAAGAGTGGAAGCTTCAGGTTGAGGGAACCGGTGAGGTGGCTGTGTCAAAACTCTAGCCCTTCCTTTGTGAAGGACTGTAGATATACTGGTTAGCTCTTCTGATTGGCCAAGAAACCAAACCAATCTCCTAAATAGTAAGTAATTGTCAGGCATGGATATCATAGGTCCAAAGAAAGTCACCAAGGGCAGAGAGGACATGTTGACAGGTAGGTAATAGGCTGCTCCCAAGCTGCCTGTGGCATCTTCTGCACAATGCTGTTACAGTTAAATGTCTTTTCAAAGCTCTTATCAGGAGCAGGATGCAAAGGAACCACTCCTGTTCTCTCCCAAGGCCCAGCGGCATCTGGAACATGCTGATCCTCATAATTCTTATTCTCAGGAAGTATTAATGACTTAATCCCTCAGTTTGCTTCTGATCCCATGTGGCTTTTCTCAGTGAGATTTACAGACAAGACCCAAAGAAGTCCAGGTTGACACAGGGCACATTGAATTCAATTTGCTGGAATACAATTCTGGAAAGGCCTGAGCCTGAACCCCTCCTTCGGAGCAGCTAGAGGGAGTCCCAGCCATGGGTGAGGTGACAGCAGAGGATGTAGAAAGGTTCCTGGATTCAAACATTGGCTTTGCCAAACAGTACTATAATTTTCACTACCGGGGGAAGGTCATCTCAGATCTCCTTGGGGCCAAGGAGGCAGCGGTGGACTTCAGCAGCTACCACACTGTGAACAGCGTTGAAGAGAGTGAAATCATCTTTGACCTTCTCCGAGACTTTCAGGAGAATTTACAAGCTGAGAAAAGCACATTCAATGTCATGAAGAAGCTCTGCTTCCTCCTGCGAGCTGACCGCATGAGCCTATTCATGTACAGGACCCGCAATGGCATTGCGGAGCTGGCCACCAGGCTCTTCAATGTCCACAAGGATGCTGTCCTGGAGGAGTGCTTGGTAATGCCTGACTCTGAAATCGTCTTCCCTCTGGACATGGGTGTCGTGGGCCATGTCGCACACTCCAAAAAGATTGCCAATGTTCCCAACACAGAAGAGGTATGTGCTCCGTGTAAGAGAGACTGTGGGGATACATTGCTCTCTGGGGATCAGGGATCCAAGTGGGCTGGATTGTTGATGGCTGCCAAGAATAGACTAGTCATGGCAAGTCACCACTCTCTATTTATTGTAGAAACTTAGAAATTTTTATTTAGAAAAAAAATATTCAAAACTAGCAGGAGTTTGAAATACTATTGAATAACTGTGCTTTTTCTTCATATTCAACAATTACTAACATCTTGTTACATCTGCTTATCTCTATTTCTGTGACCTATTAGAAGGAAGTTTCAGGCATGCCCTTTTGTCCATACATCTATGTCTAGAACAGGATATTTTTTCTAAATCCATAGTACAGTGGTGGAATTTGGGGAACACACCACCAATAAAACTCAGTCATCTGATAGTTCATAATCAGTGATTTCCAGGTGTCTCCTGTAACTAATGTAGCCCTGTCTATTTAGTCCACTCCCATCTGAGAGTGCTCCCAGTTTGTCTTTATTTCCTGGAAAGTTGGGGTACTTAAAGAAATATTTTCTTGTCAAATCAGACAAACACACAAATATTTTACAGAAAGGCCCTTCTAGTATGGTTTATCTACTCTCCATCACCACCATGCATTTGTTAGGGTGTTTGTTACATTAAGTTTACTATACTCTTGGGGGAGAAGAGAGAGACTAATTTGGCATCCCAGGCTGGTCCAGAAGTCCCTGTTGTAGCTCAGGATGGCCCCAAACTCTTGGCAATCCTCTTGTCTCAGCTTCCCAAGTGACAAGACTACAGCCACCATGCCTGGTTGTCTGATATGCCTCCACAATTAGATTGAGTTTCACATTCTCACAGAAGCAACACTAAGGTATACTTATTTCTTCATATTTTATGTCAGGACATATGAAGACTGATTATCCTGTGATTATCCTAAAAATTCAGAAGTCTAGAGGGTCACTGAGAGTCCTAAGCTAGCATGAGCCACAAGGTCCAGCCACAGGTCTACCTGGGCTACAGAAGGACTCTGTCTCAAAAAACCTAAACCAGAGCAAGCCAACCAAATCCTGTGACTCATGGGATTTTACTAGCAGCTCTGACACAGATCCCCAGAGCAGGTCAATTTCCCTGCAGGATATTAACTTTGATGGCTCTAAAGCAGTTCTTCCAGCCTCCTGCCCAAGTCAATTCCATTCCCTTCAGATGACAGCTCGACAGTCTCTTCCTTGGGACCCCCCTCTGTCATACTTGTCCCCTTCCTGAAGTGATTGGTTGAGATGAGCTCTAGCACCAGGGACTTTATTTACTTGGTATTTACCCTGGGATCCTGCACAATGACAGGCATAAAGCAAGTGGTTAAGGGATTTCCCATTCACTCCACGGAAATTGGATCCCCAGATGCCAGGGCCACGTGGGGCTCATTTCTAGTACAACAGTCATACTAAGATATCAAGTTTAACCATTTTCAAGGTCCAGCCCATGGACAGTTTGTGTCATTTTTAATTGTTTGGTTGTTTTGAGACAGGGTCTCACTGTGTGTCTCTGGCTGGCCTGGAACTTGTTTTGCAGACCAGGATGGCCTTGAACTCATAGAGATTCTCTTGCCTCCAAGTGCTTGGCCTCCTGGACATTTTGTAACTTTGTCTTCACCTTGCTTCTGTATTTATTCCAGATAAGTAGCCTTAAGGTTAAAAAAAGGAAGAGAAGGACTGGAGAACAACCCAGTCAGCAAAGTGCTTGCTGGGCAAACATGAGAACCAAAGTTCAACCCCTATAGCCCACATTAAAAAGATATAAAAGCCAACCACTCTGTCATATACCCATAGTCCCAGAGCTGGAGAGATAAAGAAAGGCAGAAGCTGGAGTTTGACAGCTAACCCAGCCAAATCAATGGATTCTAGGCCAACTAGAGGCTCTGTCACAAAAAACCAAAGAAGACAGCAATCTAAGGAATGACACTCAAAGTTGACCTCTGCCCTCCACATGCAAGTGCACATAAGTATAACACATACACACACATGCACATACACACACATATACACACACATACACACACATACACACACGCACATACACACACATATACACACACATACACACACATACACACACGCACATACACACACATATACACACACATACACACACACACGCACATACACACACATACACACATGCACAAACACACACATACACACACGCACATACACACACACACATACCTTATCCAACTGGATCCGGGTCTTGCCCAAGGTCACCAAAGCATTAAACCCAGTCTAACACAGGAATTCAAGGCGGTCATCAAACAGTGATTACCTGGTCATTTTCCTTAAAATCCAGCATTTAGAAAATCACTGAGAGTTCTAAGCTAGCACAAGCTACAGAGTCAAGTCTCAGGCTAGCCTAGGCTACAGAGATCAGCTCTGTGGGAAACAATAGAAGATTGCCATGGGGTTAACGTCTCCCTGCATACCCACTTGGAGTCCAGGATTAGGGCTTTGGGGAGGCGTCCTGCTAGATGCAATTTGTCTCTTTTCAATTCCTTCCAAACTTTGGTACATTCTACCAAAAGACTGTGAAGACACAGTCTTCTGTAATTGCTCACATTATCTTGTGCTTACAGATACTGACATGGAAACTCTCAGGGTTACACAGATGTAAACTACAGATAGAATTTAAACTTAGGTACTCTGGCCTTGAGCCATGCTCTTAACCCTCTGCTACTCTATACTTCCCTATCTGTAAAGTAAGGTCATGGAATGGAGGGTTATGACCTTGAGGTCAGAGCTGGGTGCAAATCTTGTCACTTCCTAAGAACACAACCTTGACAAATCACTTAGCCTGTTTGGGCTTAGGTTTTCATTTATAAACCATTGGTAATGCTCTATCTCAGCCTCCAATGTGCTGGAATTACGGTTGGGCTGCTACACCTACCCAGATTTTACATGGATTCTGAGGCTCAGAATTCTGAAACCAGACTCATAGGGTATTTTACCCCAATGATCTATTTCCTCAGCCTCCTGGCACAAGGCCTCCATGGGAAGTTCCTGTTCCTTATTTTACTTCCGTTACTATTAGTAAAGATCTAGTCTAAGTAACAGATCCATAGCACATCTGTGTGGACTATGGAAGAGTCTAATCTTGCCTTTCTGGAGTTTTTCTTTTAGATTCTTTAAGTCCCTGGAAGTGCTTAGGCCTTGAACTGAGGCTTTGAAAAGGTCCTCTGATTCCAGAAGATCCAGGCCTAACAGTGTGATGAGCCTCTGTGCTGATCTGTTATTTTCTGTTCGACTCTGAAAGTTCAGCCTTGAAGCCACGCCTGTCCTTTTCCAGAAGCCTTTGAGTCTGAGGTGGTGTCCCTGACTGTGAGTGACTCAGGCCTGTATGTAAATACAGTAAAGACCAGGAAGCCCTGAGTGTTCAGCCCTTAAATGTTCTTGTCCCTGTTCTACTGGGGAAATGTCACTCAATTCCAGGCTCTGTGGTGGACATAATCTTATTAACAGTAACTAGAAGTCTTGAGTGGAGAAGAAGATGGTGTGGGCTGAGGTCTGAGTTGACTCTGAACCTCTATAAAATCATATTTTGAATCTTCACTGTCCTAAAAAGTTTGGGAATGGTTACAATCACTGTATTTTTGAGAACATGAAACTATAAACTAAGTTTCCCAGGACTCTCCTACACTTCTGCACCCCTGGCAACTCCCTGCTCATCCTCTGCTCTTATTTTTAAAGGTTTGAGATTGATATTGCCAAGTAAAATGGGAGGAGATCAGCTAAGTTTGGATTTTAAATAAAAAGTAATGTTTTAGTATAAGTGTGTCCCCTGAATAGTTAAGATACACTTACAATAAAAAATAATTATCATCTACTTGAAATTCAGATTTAACTTGGCATTCTGTTTCTGTTGTTGATACTAAGCATTAATCTATAGTGGTCGAGTAGAATGCAGAGAGTTATTTCAATTTTCTTGTATCTGTTACAACTTGCTTTGTGGCCCAGTGTGTGTTCAATTTTGGAGAAAGTTCCATGAGGTACAAAGAAGAAGGTATATTCTTTTGTGTTTTGATGAAATGTTCTGTAAATATCTGTTAAGTCCCTTTGATTTATTATGTCAGTGAGGTTCAACACTTCTCTGTTTTTGTCTGGGTGGCCTGTCTGTTGGTGAGAGTGGGTATCAAAGTCTCTCATCCTTGTCCAGTACCTGGGTAGAGTAGGATCTCACTCACTGAGTGAATGAATGAGGGGAAGCCCTTCTGCAGCCACAACCAATTCCATTTCTGAAGACTGAATCTGGAACTGTCAGGCCTGAAAGAGTTTCCATGGAAACATGGTCACCTGGAGCCCCTCAGGTGTAGTCTGCCCATCTTATCTCCTATCTGGAGACTCAGAATTTGGCAGGCTAGACAGGAGAAAAATCTCAACCATCACTCTGCAGGGGAAACTGAGGCAGTGTACTAAGTAGCCACTGAAGCTAATCACAGGCAAGCTTCTCCATCTTTGGGGTTCACTTCATTGTCAAGTTATGGACTCACACTGTGGTTTGAACTGGAGGATCATGTTTAACATGATATCCCATCATGTTGTCCCAGGAAGAGCAATTTTGCATTGCCAGTTATCTTAGCTCCTTTTCCTGTTACTATGACAAAACATCCTGACAAGAACAGCCTGAAGGTGAAAGGGTTTGTGCTCTCTCAAGGGAAGTCGAGGCAGAAGGAGACAGAAGCAGCTGGCCACAACACATTGACAGTCACAAAGCAGAGAATGATAAATGGATCATTGCTCTTCCTCTACTTACACAGTCCAGGATCCCAGCGAGGGAATAGTGCCACCCACAGTGGACAGGTCTTCCCAGCTTAATTAGCAATAAAGATAATTCCCCACAGGTCTTGACATATCCAGTGTCTGACACAGAGCCAAGGCTCAATAAATACAAATGAATGAATGAATCAAACAATTAATCTACCAATAAATCAACAGCTAATGAATGGGTCGATCAAGCTGTACTATTCACCAGCAAGGGACTTGTCCATGAATGAGAAGAAACAGCTCTGTAGCTCTGTTTGGCAGGACTGAAGTGAGTTAATTTGATAATGTATGCAAGGCATCTGGCTCTGAGTGTAGCACATCCTTATTATTCAGTAAGTAACGGATCCCACCGTGAGTCCAATAGAATCAGTACTGAGAGTGTTTAGAAGGGGGAAATGGAAAATAGGGAATGAGAAACAGGATTGCATCACACTTTAAATCTAGGCATGCATGGTGAAGTATACCCGAAATCCCAGCACTTAGGAGACTAAGACCAGATGATGGTTAGTTGGAGGCTACAGCAGGCTATGCAGTAAGTTATAAGCCAGTTGCAGATATGCAGAAACTGTGCTGCACTGTAAACGAATGAATAAATAAATACTGAGGCTCACCCCTCCAACTTGTGCCCTCCATTCTCTCCACATCCCCCCCCCCCCCCCGCTATGCTTCAGATGCTCAGATCTCCCCTTTCTTCAAATCTTCCTGGCACATTCCTGCCTCTTGGACTTTGTAGTCATTATACCCCTCCTTAGAATGAATGCACTCCTTCTGCCTTGGTCTCCCAGCTCAGCACCGTGTCTCCAGAAGAAGCTTCCAGACTCCCAATCAAACACAAGCAGCTTCAGTCTGCCATCCTTCCAACCACTGTTAAGGTTTTGCTGGTTTGTTTCCTTCCGAACAGATCATCTCCGGCCGCACTGAGAATGCTGAACCCTATTTTTATTTTTCTCTGTCCCCTCTCTTTGGCTGTATGTTTTACCAGGATATAAATCTCTTGTCCCCTGCTGTAGCCCCAGGGTTCACAGCAGTGTCCTCATACAGAAAGCATTCTGTCAATTCTGAATGAATATATGTTGACACTGGGCCTTCCTAAGGCATGCTTCTTGTGCCTGGGCTTTAAAGTAAATGGTTTGGGGCTGAGTAGATGGCTCAATTGGTAAGAGAGCTTTCTGTACAAATGTGAAGACCTGAGTTCAAATCCTCAGCATACACACACACACACACACACACACACACACACATACACACACACACACACACACACACACACACACACACACACACACACACACACACACACACACACCACTCAGTTATAGACATCTGTGCCTTTGAGAGGAAAGAAGACAGGCAGATTCCTAGCACTCAGTGGCCAGCCAGCCTAGCTCAACTGACCAGCTTCATATTCAGTAGATCTGTCTCAAGGGAACAAAGGCAAATGTCCTCTTCTGGCCTCCATCTCAATCCCATGCATACAACACATACACACACACACACACGAAAACATTAGAATAAATGTTTCGGGTGGAAATGTCTCTAAATCTTCTGCTTCTGGTCTTATGATGTGGTTGTTTGGGGGTGTTTATTATGGTATGACTGCAGGGATAGCAGGGTTGGAGTACACTCCAGTCATTTGGGGGTTGGAGTGTACGTGAGGAGATCCTTGGCCGAGACCTCAGTGTGGTTAATAGAATCAACTTGGATTTTGAGCCACTTCATGTAGGCGGAGTTTACTTAGAAGGCACCAGTACCAGATAAATATTTATTAAAATATAAATCAGAACTTACGGTACAGTTAACAGATTACAGTAGCACCTGAAGAGGGACTGGAGTCTGGAACAGTGAGGACAGTCGCTGATGTTACCCCAATCATCCAGGAACCAGGAAGAGACAGTCTCGTGTTTCCGCAGCCCCTTTTCAATGGGCTTTTCCCCGCCCCCTTCAGGGGGCCCGGTGCCCTGTATAAGTGTCTTTTGACATTATCAGCTGACACCTGAATCCCACAACATCTTCAGACACAGATCTCTGGGCCTGTTGTCCAGAGAGTATTTTGATCAGCTTAACTGAGGTGGGAAGAGCAACCCTAACTGAAGGCAGCACCATTTCCACGGGAGAGAAGGTTCCAGACAGTATAAAAGAGAAAAGGAAACAGAGTATTCCTTTTTGCCCCTCACTGCTTGTGCAATGTGATCGGTTGCCTCATGCTTCTGCACACCTACCTGGACACGGTCGACTATAGCCCCACAAACTGGGAGCCACGATAAGGCCTTTCTCCCTGAAGTTGCATTTGTCAGGTATTTGAATACAGCAATGAGGAAAGTGACTGAATCACTGGAAAAGAGGGTGCTGGTAGGTTTAAAGACATCTGCCTCCAAGGCCCAAGTACTGGCTTTTCTGGATGAAGGTAAATATTGCAAAGCTGAATGAACTGACTGAAATGAATTTGAGCATGCCCGGTCCTGATCTGTGCTCAGGTACTCAGCAGTGTCCTCTGAGAATGACACCCTTCTTGGCTGCCACTGTCTTCCAGCTTTTTCTAATCCTCAACTGCTAATTTAAGTGGGGGCATAACTGGCTTATCATAATTCCTTTACCCTTCGCCCGACCTTACACTGTTGCCTATTTGTTTAATCTCACTATATCTGGAAAGAAATCCCAAAATACAGAGCATCACACCAGAAATACGAGCTGTAGAAAATTTCTGCCACCTCCATTCTAAGAAGTTCAATGGATTGGCTGTGTGGATGAGTCGCCCTTCCCAGGAGCATGCGCAGTGCATGTTTGTGCTGGCTCATATCCAGTGGGATGTGGCAGTCAGGAAACTTACCACCATGGTGCCAGAGACAGAAAGGTAGACGATCCTGACTCTAGACAATTCAGCCTCTGTCTCCTCTTCCTGGCATGTAGCCTGTATCAAAGCCGCTAAAGCCCTGCCAGGTTGCCTTTGGGGGCTGGGAGTCAGGGTGTGTGGACCTCTGCATTCTACAGCTTTTAGCTAAGTCCTTAGGGCCTGTGTTACTGTATTAACTTCTTTTGTGCAACTCTGACCAAATAAATGCCTGACAGAAAGAGGCCATTGGGATGGTTCAGTGGCAGCTCAGCTTTGATCCCCAGAACTCATGTAAAGGTCGAAAGAGAAATTACTTGGCCAAGCTCTTCTGTGCCACATGAGAACAGGCACCCACCTCTCACTATAAATATCATGCCTTTCCAATAATAATAATAATAATAATAATAATAATAATAATAATAATAATAATAATAATAATAAATGCTTTTGCTTAAAGGAAAGAAAGATTGCTTTGGCTCATGGTTTGGAGCTAGGAATCCATCATAAGGAAGATGTGAAGGGACAGGGTAGTTCATACAGCAGCCACTGAGCAGAGAAAGTAGAATGTCTCAGGTTGGTGTCTCTACTCCTCTGCTTACTGTAGTTGGCCCACTAGCCCATGGGGTGGTACCACCTACATGCAGGGCTGATCTCCCTTTAGTGATCCTCTCTGGAAGGTCCCTCACAGACACACCCAGAGGTTTGCTTCACTAGTCTTCTAGGAACTCCTCAACCCAATAAAGAGGACAGTTAAAATTATGGTTAATGATTCCTCAGCAAGGAACTTGAGTCTTCGCTCCCTGGTATAGGCCTGACATGTAGTGGAGCTTTCACATAGATCTGTAGGATGGGTATGGCCATTGGAAGGTCCATGTAAATGGTAACCAACTTGTTATAAGAGGTAGAAATACATGCCTGTGATTCCAGCACTTGTGGGAAGCTGAAACAGGAAGATTGAGAATTCAAGGTTGGCATCAACCATATAGTGACACTATGTCCAAATAAATAAAAGAAAAGGGGGTATTGGATGGGGCTGAAAATAACAAAGCCTTTTTGTTCATTGAATGGACCCCAGTGTAACTTCACTGGAGCTCATATGAACAGAACAGAGCAGAGGACAGGGTCTAAATGATCCTGAGCCGTGTTAAATTTGGGTTGCAGATCCCCTTTCTGTGAGATGGACTCTCTTAGTCTGTTGGGAGGGTGAATATGAAAGGCTGGGGTGGAGTGCCATGCATAGTGCCCACTGGAAGTCATCATGGCCACACCCCTAATGCCCTCACAGCCCTCATTTAAGTTTCCACCTTAGGTTTCACTGTCATGAAGTGTTTGTCCTCCGTGGTGCTTGGTGGGCTGCCCTCCAGGCTATCCTCTTTTGTTGGATGTTGGAGGCGTACTTGATCACCTCAGGTTGTCCTGCCCTTGCCAACGGTGAACCGATGAATGCCTTTGTTCCCTTGTCATCCGGGACTCTGAGATGCTCTCCCATCCTTGTATTCATTTGCCACCCTGTGCTTGTCTCTGTCTTCTTTCAGGATGAACATTTCTGTGATTTTGTGGACGACCTCACAGAGTATAAGACTAAGAACATCCTGGCTTCCCCCATCATGAATGGGAAGGATGTGGTAGCCGTAATCATGGCTGTGAATAAAGTAGATGAACCCCACTTCACCAAGAGAGATGAAGAGGTAAGACTGCTTGAGATACTGCTGAGGACACCAAGCTAGCCCATTCCACCTACTCATGGAATCCCCCAACCTTGCCATTTGCCTTGGCGTTAATGACCCATATATAAGCAGGAGGAGAGGCCAAGTATGGTGGCCCATGCCTGTAATTCCAGTATTTAAGGAGCTGTGGCAGGAGTATTGTCATAAGTGTGTTGGAGTACAACTGTAGTTATAATTGGATAGCCTGGATTGTATAATGCATTCGAGGGCATAGTGTACTGTATCACACAATGAGGCGATATAAGGTATCAGGCAGCTCTTGTCTCTAAAGCTAAAAGAAAGAGGGGCCGGGATCCACCTGCTAATCTCTCAGGGAGACAGGGGAATGTGACAGTCCAGACATTGGATTTTGGAGGTGAGAATGAGAGGTGATTCCAAAATCTTCTTGTTTTATTTGGATAAATTACTTGTCTTTCCTGAACCTGTTTTACTATCTGTAAAGTGGGGGTGATTTCACAGTCCCTGCTTCATAGTGAATTGTAATGACCAGGTAACATACACCAGTGACTTATCACAGGGACACCAAGTTCAATAAGTACTAGCTATTTTTATTAATACTGTATGTGTCATTAATAAATCAGCAAGCATGGTGAGTCTCCATTCACAGAGCCACTCATGGTTCATCTGTGCAAATTCCCTCTGTGCAAGTTTCTGGTGGCAGAGGAAGAAATTTCTTTGTCTCATCAGCTTCCCTTATGACGTTTGAATTTTTAGATTCTTCTTAAGTACCTCAACTTTGTGAATCTGATCATGAAGGTATTCCACCTGAGTTACCTGCACAACTGTGAGACACGGCGTGGCCAGGTGAGTGGCCTGAGCGTGTCCTTCTACTGAGGCTGATGTGAAGGCACTAAGAAGTACTGAGCTGCGTCTACTGAAAGTCCCCTGTATTAGGAGGTGATGAATGCTTGGAGAATTGTATTCTAGAGTGGTTATGCTTGGATTTGAACACTTTCTCACTAAGCTGCCAGACCTTAAGAGAGTTGCTAAGCCTCTCTAATAATGTGGATATATAAGATAGGCATGGTGGTGCATGCTTGTCATCCCAGAACTCAGGGGGTAAGACCTGGTCAAAACAAACAAACAAAACATATGGATAATTATGTATTATTCTCAAAAGAGTGTTATCAAAATAAATAAGATAACGTATGTAGGGCACTTATACTCGACTGCTTATTATTATTTTATTGTATAGTTTTTGCAGTGATGGGGATTGAACTCAAGACCGATATTACTGACCTGCATCCTTGGACCTTGTATTTAATATATTTTTATTAATAACACATGAGATAAAATAAGTGGAAAGAGTTGGGCTGGATGCTTCAGTTTTCCACCTATAAAATGGGGCAAATGTTACTGCAAGAGTTAACTGGAATAAACTAGAAAACTTTGCAGAATTGTTATTTTCTATCTAAGGAACTTCTAGTTTGTACTTTAAAAAACTATGGTTTTTTTTCCCAAATGTCTTCAGATCTTGCTGTGGTCTGGGAGCAAGGTCTTCGAAGAGCTCACGGATATAGAGAGACAGTTCCACAAGGCCCTGTACACAGTTCGTGCTTTCCTCAACTGTGACAGATACTCCGTAGGCCTCTTAGACATGACCAAGCAGAAGGTAAGTCAACCTCAAGGAGAGGCCCTTCCCAGAGTCACATGTTAAGTGCAGCCCAGTCAGGAAGTCAACTAGAACGGGCACAGTCTGGGTGAATCTGGATGGCGGTGGAAGGTTATAAAGGGGTAGGGAGATGGTTCAGTCAGTGATGTGCTTGCCTCAAAACTATGAGGACCTGAGTTTGAGCCCCCCCCCCCACCAGACTGATGTAGAAGGCTCATACTATATATCCACCTCATGTTCAGGTGTAGACGTCAGTGGACAACTTTTGGAAATCAGTTCTCTCCTTCCATGGAGGGATCTGAGGGTTGAATTTGGATCATCAGGCTCTTGCAAGTACATTTACCCAGGCAGCATCCTGCTGCCCATGGGAGAGTTCTTTCCAAGAGTGGACCTGTAGTATGAGGTTTCTGGCCCAGACTTTCGGGCCTAACCTCAAGGTTTAGGACCACAGACCCGTGGACCCACAGACCTGCAGACCCGCAGTCCCACGGTCCCACAGAGACACACAGAGGCTTACTATAGTTTTAGGCTGATCAGCCTCAGGCCCAGGCATATCACTTGCTAGCTCTCTACCCTTCATCTATCCCATGTCTCTTGTTCAGCCATTGAGCTCGGTACCTTTCTTTAGAGCAGCATAGTTGTCCTCTGCATCCTGCAGCTTCTCTCTGGTGCTCTCTCTGGAATTCCCTCTGGTGTTCTGATCTGGCATTCTGTTCTCAGAGTTTTTAGTCTGGTAGCCCCGCCTACACTTCCTGCCTGCCTTTGGCCAATCAGCTCTATTTATTAAACCAGTGGTTGGGACAATTATTTAAAATGAAACAACACAACCTCCCACATGGACCCAGGTCCTCTGCTGTCTCATAAACATCTTCTCCAATTTGGTGCTCTTTCTCTTAAAAGCATGTTTTAGTGAATATAAGTCGGAGTCATGTCTAATCTAAGGAATCAGTTTTTCTTATGTCTATTGACTTTTATAACCTGTTTAAGAAGTCTTTTTCTAGCTTCCAAGATCAGGAAAGAATATACTTATGCCAATTCATCTAACTTTTATTTATGGACTTTACAAGTAGCTCTGCAGCATACCCCAAAATTTTTAATGTATACTATGATACATGATAAATATTGGGATACCCAACCAGCCAATTATCTCATTATCATTGTCAGATGAGATAATTGGCTAATTGGGTATCCACATGGAATATTCCACCCTTCCCATTGCACTATTGAAAAGTCCACCCTTCCCAGTGCCTTATTGAAAAGTCCACCTTGTTTCAGAATCCCATGGAAAACCCCATCTTTCCTTGGGTTGGTTTCTGGGATCCCCATTTTGCTAGGCTGTTTCTCTGTTGTCCTACATGTTATATGCCTTAATTTTAGTATTTGCATATAATATCTTGATATTCACTTTTAAAGAGATCTCGAAATTGGTGTTTTATGTTAGCGTTCTTCACTCTGTCTTACAGTTCTTGTACTTTCTACTCTTTCATATTTACGACTTCAAACTGAATGTTTCATTTTCTCTGTCTGGTGCCTGGCACCAACCAAGTTCTTGCTTATTTTCTTCATGAAACATTAAACTCTTCTAGGACAGTGGTTCTCAACCTTCCTAATGATGCAACCTTTTATACAGTTCTTCACGTATAAAAGAACTGACCCCCAACCATAAAATTATTTTGTGGCTGCTTCATAACTATAATTTTACTACTGTTATGAATTGTAACGTAAATATTTTTTGGAGATAGTCCCAAGTTCACATGGTCACACAGACTGGAATTTCTTTCTCTTGTCAGAAGTCAGGAAAAAAAGAGTCCAGCTGGAGAGAATGCGGAAGGTGTGATGTCTGAACTTCTTGTGAACTCCCTTCTGTTTGGCCTCTGGGTGATATTAGCATAAACAAACCATCAGGATCGATGTGCTGGAAGGAAGGAGGCAGAGACGGTGTCATTTACACAGAGCCATGCAGGGCTAACAGGTCACTGTTTGTCCCCAAGTATTAACAGCTCTGTAATCAGAGGGAAGCCAGGATGAGGAAGACCTTCTCTGGACTTTGACCTAATACAACCTTTTCATCTCTGCATGCAAAGAAAATCAGCAGAGAAGCCACAGGAGGAAGCCTGGGTAGCCTTAGTGGCTTCTTTCTTCCCACTCTTCCTTTTTTTTTTGAGATGAGGTCTCTTGGATCCTTGTTTTAAAGTTCAAAGTTCAGTCTCTTCTGAGGGCCATGCAATCTTTTAACTGTAATCACTTTTAAAACAATCAAAAAGCAGATCACATACTTTCAACATATAATGGTACAGAATATACATTACTGTTCCAAAAGGTAGGTGAGGGAAAATAGTGAGGAAATATTGAACCAAAGCAAGACCAAAAACCAGCTGGGCCAACTCCAAACTCTGCATCTCTGTGTGAGGTCAAAACACTTTTCAGATCTCCAACTCTATTCAGCTTTGTTGACTGCAACATACCTCTTTCTCTTGGGCTGGTTCCACACCTTGTTAGCTGCTCTCCTCAGCAGGTATTCCACAAGTCTGGCATCTCACATCTTGGGGTCTCCAACGCAATCCAGGCTTCAACATCACAGCTTTACACAATGGCTTTTTAAGCCTTTATTCAGCGCCACCCCTGACACACGTCTGACCTCAGTGGCCTTCTTTAGGCAAATTCCTTAACCCATTTCTTATATCCTTAACCCTAAATCCAGAACCACATGGCCAAACCTGCCAAGTTCTGCTGCCTACTGACACTGGAACATGGCCCCTCATTCAATCATATCTCCATCAGCTTTCTGTTTTTGATGGTTCCCTTCACTGACTAAGCTTGACTGTTCTGGAACTTGTTCTGTAGACCAGACTGGCCTCAAACTCAGAGATCTACCAGCCTCTGCCTTCCAAAGCACTGAAATTAAAGGCTTGCACCACTACTCCTGGATCTAAGATTTTCTTTAATTCCTTCCACTCATTGGAAATGTAGCTGGGTAGGATTGTGCCCTGAGGTCACCACTCCCTGTATTTTATTTTTTAATCTATTTATCTCTTTGAACACAGGACTTAGTTCTGTTCCACTTCCTGGGCTCTTTTTCTCCTCAGATTTTACATTTTGTATTCTTCTTGCTCAGGTTGCTCTTATTCATTATACATCTTCATTAGAGTCACCACTAACAACCACATGACAGAGTCTATACTAGGCTGTTTTGAGATGTCCTCTGCCAATAGAATTATTCAAAAAAAAAAAAAAAACCTCTTCACTTTAGCTTCAGATAGACTTTTTGGACAAGGGCAAAAAGCAGCCACACACTAACATTCTACTCTTTTGAAACCTCTTGATCCCCGCAGTTCATCAAGTCACATTCAGCACCACTGTCTTCCATGCTCCTACTAGTATGGCCCACTAAACAGCACTTAAAGCATTCCACTGCTCTTTTAACCCAAACTCCAAAATTCCATATTACTCTAAACAAAAACATGATCAGGCCTATCACAACAATACCCTAATCCATGGTACCAACCCCTGTCTTACTTGGTGTTTTTATTGGTGTGAAGAGGCACCGTGAGTATGGCAACTCTTATAAGGAAAACATTTCATTGGGGTAGCTCACTTACAGTTTCAGAGGTTCAGTCCATGATCATGGCAGGGAGCATGGTGACGTGCAGGCAGATGTGGTGCTGAAGTAGCTGAGAGTCCATCTTTCAGGCAATAGGATGTCAACTGAGCCACTGAGTGGCATCCTGAGTATAGGAAACCTCCAAGCCCACCTCCATCAGGACACACATCTTCCAACAAGGCCAAAGCTACATCTTCTAATAGTGCCGCTCCCTGTGAGATTGTGGGGGCCAATTATATTCAAACTACCACACTAGGGAAGCACTCTACCAACCCTCTGTTATCTATCTATCTTCCTCTTGTGTCCTTGACCTTGGTAAAAAAAATAAATAAAATAAATAAATAAAATAAAATAAAATAAATTCAGTAAAGGATGATTCATGAATCACGTGGCACCCAGACAGAAAGCCATCAAGAGTGCTGTTCTGCATGGGCAGTGAGCTCTTCTAGGATGGATGAAAAAAAGCACATGAACAACTTAATTGGCTATGGTCACACATTTGGCTGATTTAGATGTGATCTGATCAACTGGCTATCTGTGACTGACTAAAGTTTAATTTGTAATAAAAACATGTCCTTAGGTTATCACTCTAGAGCTGGGGATGGAGCCTAGGGCCTTGCACATGTGAATCAAATGCAATGCCCAGGCTCCAGCCCAGCCTTTGTTTGTTATGGAGGGACCTGTGTTAGAGTGCAGGAGCCCAAGGCCAAAATCAGGCTCAGGTGCATGCCCTGCTTTTATATATTTTATATATTGCATTTTATAACTTTTAGGGTCTTTTGGGTTTTTTTTCCCCCCACAGCACTTTAACAGTTAAAAGCAGTGTTTCTGGAGTTGACAGTGGCATTGTGTGATGTACTTTGAGACCTCCTCATTTTTCTCACCACTGCTGTTGTCATGACACCTTTTTGATTGGCACAGACACAATTGCAACATGATTATAGAGCCGAGGCCTTGTCTCCTCCAGATGTTTGGATTGTCTTCCGTAGAGATCCCACTTTTTAAAAAAGTTGTGTGTGTGTGTGTGTGTGTGTGTGTGTGTGTGTATTTCCATGTGTGGATGTGCACATGCCACCATATGTGAAGGCAGAGAACATCTTTGCCTGCCAGTCCTCTCCTGCCAGACTTACTGAGATAGGTTTTCTTACGGTTTGCTATTGCATAAGACGAGCTGGAGAGCTTCTGGGAATCCTTCTGCTTCCACCTCCATTTTGCCCTAAGAGCATTGACATTACAGACATGTGCTACTGTGGCCTGCTTTACTGGGATCTAAGGATTCAGCTTGGATCCTCACACTTGGGCAAAGCACTTTTACCTACTGAGCCATCTCCTCAGCCCCAAGACCTCATTTTCCCATCTAGCATCCTTCAGTATTGGGGACACCCCAACTCATCCACCCATACTTTGGCTGATTAGACAGATCTTGTTTATCAGTGTTTAGCAAATATGATTATTCTCTGACTTTGCCCTTTCAGCCAAGCTTAGGTTTCAGTAATCTTTCCTTATTCAAATTTCAGTGGTAGGCAATCCGTAATATGGGTGGAACCTCTCTCCTAAAAACATGAAATTATTATGTTTTTACTTCTAGGAATTTTTTGATGTGTGGCCAGTTCTGATGGGTGAGGCGCCAGCCTACTCGGGTCCCAGAACTCCAGATGGACGGGTAAGTTTCTTTGCGATCTTTCCATATGCAAGGCTTGGCAGAGTCTGCCAGAGGATACTTCTTTATCATTTGTATTTAGCTTCACTATATTAAGCTGTCTCTCCTGTGTTATGACAATCCTTTGCAACTTTCCAACCTATGCTTTGCAAATGTTTAATATCTTGCTGGAGTTTCTAAGGGACCCAGAGGAGCAGATGAGACCAGAATGAGTTCAGGGATGTCACACAGCCGACTCAAGGATCGTCCCAGCAGGAAGTTAGAACCAGTTTGGAACTAGAAAGAGGCCTCAGATCTAACCCAGAATGTTGGTACTCAGAGCTCTTATATGCTCCTGGCTGGGTGCTTCTGTTTGGCCCCAACCCCTCTGTAATGTGGGAGCACAGGGTGTCATGTAACCAGGTTATACCTGCAAATGGTACAGTTGCTCCGAAGACGGAGGAGGGAAGGTCAACGCTGACACTGAATTCTTGAATCCCTTAGTGTGCCGCTGTTTGTGTGGCAGTTCAGTGTAGTGGGTCTGACAGCACTCGTTTTAGGTGCTGGTTGAGTGGATAGTGTGTGCGTACCCTCTAGAACACTACAAAGAAACGCAAGAGAAGCCCCGCACAAACCCACAGCTATCCCAAAGAACAGCCTGGGCAAAGACTAGTCAATCTGGTATTATTGTTTGTTTAAGAATGGGAAACAATGGGCTGGAGTGATGGCTCAGTGGTTAAGAGCACTGGCTGCTCTTCCAGAGGACCCGGGTTCAGTTCCCAGCACCCACATGGCAGCTTCAGTTCATGACTTAACTTCAGTTCTAGAGGAGCCAACATCTTCACACAGAGTATATGCAGGATAAAACACCAGTGCACATCAAATAAATAAATCTTTTTAATAAAAAAAAACAAACAAACAACAAAAACTAGGTTCATTCCTATAGTCCCAGCAATGCAGAGGCTGAGAGAGGAGAGTCACTTCAAAATCAAGTTCACCCTGGGTTACATAGTGAATTCTAGGCCAGCCTGGACCTGGACTGTACTGTAAGACCCGGTCTCCAAACAAACAAACAAAATGGCAATGCAAGTTAAGCCTAGTGGCTTAGAGCTGTAATCTGAGCCACCTAAGAGGTGGAGGCAAGAGGGTCATAGATCAGAGTAAGTTTAAGGCTTCTGGGCAACATAGAGTTCTATTTTGAAATATAAAAGTAAAAGAGGAGCTGGAGGTGTAGCTTGATGGTAGGACTGCTTACTTAGCATGTGTGAGGTCCTAGGTTCAATTGAGAGAGAGAGAGAGAGAGAGAGAGAGAGAGAGAGAGAGAGAGAGAGGACACAGTTGATGTACATCTGTTTATTTCTGGGGACAAAATGAGCGTGGTTGGTCCTATTTTATAACACTGGACCAAGTCCAAGTGGATCTTGTGTACAGGATCAGAAGTCATAATAATAAGTGTTAGAATCGGTTGATAAATTCCATAGTAGAGAATATGGATTCATACAATTGTGTTATGTGCTGAAGTCTCTTCTGCTTGAAATTTATTCCATAGAAGACATAAATAGGTGATATTGGGTAAAACTATGCAGGACTCAGGCAAGTATTGTTTTGGAATCAAAGATACACTGAAGCCTTGGAAACAGAGCCTGTGGAGATTCCAGAAATCATGGAAGAAAAGAATTCTCCAGGGATGAAACACAGATAAATCTTATTTAACAAAGACTGGATGTTGTCCTTGAACTTGCCACCAAAGCTAAATCTAGAAAAAACACACACAGATGTGATTTGGCCCAGACACAGTCATAGGATTGGCCAGGCTTGATCATGTAGGTGGGTGGGAGGCTGGGGAAGACGACTTCCTGGGAAAAGATGTCTGTGGTCAAGCCTGATGACAGTTTATCTCCACTGCTCATTCAGTGGAAGGAGAACTTTCAAGTTGTCCTCATATGCTCTCTGTGCACACACATATATAATACATAAATAAATAGTGATAAAACTATTTTTGAGACATGGTCTCTTTATACAACTCTGAGTGTCCTAGAACTCTGTATGTAGATCAGGCTGACCTTGAACTTGCAGAGATCTGTCTATCTCTGTCTCCCAAATGCTATGATTAAAGACATAGGACACTATGCCTGGCTCAAGTCCTGACATTAGCTGGTGGAATGTGGGGATAGTAGGCAGACAGTGAGTCCTGACACTAGCTGGTCTTGTGGGCTTGGGACATTTCTAGAATCCTCCTTTCTCACATGTCATGATGGGGGAGGCTGAGGGCTTAGGTCACTAGCACTCCCACTGTCATACATAGGCAGTGACCCTTTTTGTTGTTACTATGATTTGAACCCAGGGCCTCCTGAAAACCAGGCAAGTGTTTTATCACTTCCTTGGCCCTTTTTATGTTACTTAAAAAATTGCTTTTTATTTTGAGACCTAGAAGGTGCTTGAACTTGTAATGCTCTTGCTTCAGACTCCGATGTAGCTGGAATTACAGACTTGCATCAGCAGGCCTGGGTTATCATTTATTCTTTGTAATATATCTACGAATGAGTTATTTTTATTTTCCCATTGGACAGTTGAGGAGGCTAAGTTCTGGAAAGGCCAAATCATTTTCTCTCTGAAGGCCCGTCACAAACATGCCTTCTCATGGTCCCCTTGCCTTCTAATATGACTCATGCTTTATTGGCTGAATTCAAATGCACTTTAAAAATACAGTGTTTGACTTTATCCACCCCTCCCTATCCCAGGTCCAAAGCCCTATGACAGTCAACCATTTCTTATTTCATCTCCTTTAGAAAGTAAAATGGCATGTGTATGTTTAAAGTGTGAAAAGGCTGCACTGGCTAATTAGGCCTCAGGGAAAAAAAACCCAAAATACTGCTTTTTTCAAACTGCTATATTTCCAGGCCCTAATATTTGGCTACCACTGTACTGGTGGCTTTTTCAAAGACCCTGGTGTCACAGTGTCTGCTGTTCAGCAGAAGGTAACAAAGGTACCTTTGATGGCCCTGGTTTGGTTTACCAGATTCTGCGAAGGCCACACAGCAGCTGCAGTGTGTGGAAAAAGCCCAGTTTTGCCTAACACACTGATTCTATTTTGCTACTTTTTTCTGAAAGCGAATTGATTCTCCAGTAGGCTCCAGGAGAAAGAAAAAAAATAAAAACCCAACACACTCACCAAACCTGTTAGACATGCTAGGAACTTCTCGGAAGAGCTCCATGGCAACTGCACTATACTGTCAGCCACGCTGGCAGCAGTAGTGACCACAGGCTCACCTCCTAGTCTCCTCAGTAGCCAGTGTTGCTCAGCTGGGATGTTTGAGAACCTTTTCTTCTCTTCTTTCTCCCTTTTTTTTAAAGATAAGGTTTTACTTTGAAGCCCAGAATTTACTATATAGCCCAGGCTGGCCTCCTATCTCTGTTTCCTGACAGCTGGGATTATGTGTGTGACCACTACAGTGAGCTAATCCAGAGTCTCTTAATGCAGGTCCGATGGGCCTGGATCTCACAGTCCTCCAGCCTCAGCCTCTGAAAATGTTAGGATTACCGGCATGAGCCACTACGCCCAGGGTTTTACAGTATTTCAACATACAATGGGTTTGTGGGGATGTAAGCCACTGTGCATGGAGGAAGTACCAGTGTGTTTGTTTAGTCACTTTCCCAGTGACAGGTGTGGCCTGCTTAATCCTGTTGTAGAGAATACTACCTTCAGGCTGTGCCTTGTCCTGAGTTATAAAACAGCAGTGGGTTCCATTTCAAGTGTAAATGCTGATTAAGAATGATTTGGCATGTCATGTGTGCAAGTAAACAGCCACCATCTGTCCAGTACCAATCACGAGGCCGACTGGTAACTCATTTATGCAAAGAAAGTATGACTCTCTCTGGATGTACTATTTTAAATAAGGAGCATATGGATATATGCATCAAAACTATATCAGAGCCCAATTTACACATGCTTTGATCCCAACACACTGAAGGCAGAGGCAGAGGGCCAACCTGGTCTACATAGTGAGTTCCAGGCTAGCCAAGTCTACATAGAGATGTATAGAGAGATGCTGTTTCAGAAAGCCAAAAACGGAACAAAACTGTATCAGAATAACCAGGCCTGTGAACCCACTGAACACATGGAACTAATGAATGAATGAATTACGCAACTCTGTACTTTGGTCATATAAACAAGGGGCACCTAATGCTGGGTACTGTAGCATTCTCCAGTCCTTCATCCTAAGTCACAGATCAACAGGAACTGAGCTCTCAACTCTTCTATATGTTTTACACACACACACACACACACACACACACACACACACACACACACACACTCATATACTCCTATCTGAGAGCTAATATTTGTTTCTAAAATCAGATTGAAAAAAAAAAAACCAGGACTGCCAAAAGCCACAAAGGCCAAGTGTAATCCATAGTAATTAGTAAATTTAAGCCATTGAAGTTGACACAGTTGTGATCTTGCTGTTATTCAATAAATTCTGACATTGTAGAAGGACATAGACATGTTAATCTGTGCTTCTGATATAACTTGCTCACAGAATAGGTTTGGAGTTGTCCCAAGACTTTTTAAAGTAATGTGGAGATTTATGGACAGGCATATTTGAGACCATGTCTATAGGATGCATTGACATACATGAAAATGTGGAATCAGGGGAGATATACATTTTGGTTCTAGAGACATCCTGCTAACTCTCCACCTATAATCATAAATCATAGGTAGGATGTCTACTCCGTTTCTTTGACTGGTGGAGAGTAAGTGCCTTCTGTAGCTTTCCTTTGGAAGTCAGATTCAAGATCCAGACTTCTGAGTCAGGTGATGGTGCATGCCTATAATTCTAGCATTTAGTGCATGCCTGTAATTCTAGCATTTGATGCATATCTAATTCTAACATTTGATGCATGCCTGTAATTCTGGCATTTGATGCATGCCTGTAATTTTGGCATTTGATGTATGCCTGTAATTCTGGCATTTGGGAGGCAGAGGCAAGAAGATCAGAAGCCTAAGGTCAATCTTGGTTTCATATCAAGTTTGAGGTTAGTTAGAAAGGATTACATGAAATCTTGTATCAAAAAACAAAACAAAAAACTAACCAACAGAGCTGGTAAGATGGCTCAGCAGGAAATGGCACTTGTCACCAAGCTTGATAAGCCGAGTTTGATCCCTGGGTCCCACATAGTGGGAAGAAAGAATCAAACCCTACAAGCTGTCCTCTGATCCTGCTACCTTTGCTGTGATGTGTACAGATGAATCTACACACACGGCTACCTACGTATGTGCGCATGCGTGTGTGTGCACACACAGATACACACACAAAATCAATGGACTGGAGAGATGGCTCAATGGCTATTCCTATGCAACCATGATGGGGAAGGTAGGCAGAGAAGAAAGAGAATCCTTTGGGGATACTGGTGGGACCACCATGCCTCAAAGGCATATAAGGTGTAAAGTGGTGGAGGAAGACACTGAACACCTTCTGCTGGCCTTTCCACACCCACAAAGGTTCATGCACCTGCCAGCACAAACATGAGAGCATGCACCCCCTCACACGCCCACACACACTCCACACACACATACAGAATCCAAACAAATTATTCAGACTTCTGTATTTCAGCGAATCATACTATTTTTGCACACAAAAAGCGGTCTAATAGCTGAGGGAGAGACACAAAATGTAGACTCAATGCTTCTTAATAAATGCAATTAAATGTCTGTTTCGGTAACAACTAGTTTGCCAGCTGTGGTCATTGTCTGGGTAGCTGTGTCCCAGGCAACAGAGATAGAGATAATACAGTGACATTTTTGCTTCTAGCCCTATGCCATATAGTTGAAGGGTCTTTGAGTTAGAAATCAAGGACCCAGGTTCTGGTGCTGGTCATTGCACTGTCTTACTATACAGTGGTCCTTCCTCTGCATCTCAGTTCTCATCTATAAGATGGTTGCTAAGCTGCTCATCACTCTCAGGCATATGGAGGGCCCAATAAGGTAATAGAATTGCCCATGGAGAGCAAGAACCATGGAGTCACATGCTAGCTGCTTCTATGAAGGTCTATGACCACCTATGACCCTCTTTGAGGGTCTGCTAAGAACAGTGAGTACTAGAAGGCAGCAGAGCTGACCTTAGAGCTAGGAGCAAGCTTGATATCCCTGAAAGACAGCGGCAGATAACAATGAAGGGCAGGGTCTGGGTGCCATGTCTTAGATATGGGGGTAAACTTGGTGTGTTCTTTTCCCTGCTTGAGAGAGAGAGAGAGAGAGAGAGAGAGAGAGAGAGAGAGAGAGAGAGACAGAGAGACAGAGAGACAGAGAGACAGAGAGACAGAGAGAGACAGAGAGAGACAGAGAGAGAGACAGAGACAGAGACAGAGAGAGAGAGACAGAGAGAGAGACAGAGAGAGAGAGAGACAGAGAGAGAGAGAGAAGAAAGAAGCAGATGCAGACTAAGTTTCATGGGGCACTTCTGCTGATGCTTGGCTCTCAGTGTGTCATTTTCCTCTTTTGCCAGGAAATTAACTTTTACAAGGTCATTGACTACATCCTGCATGGCAAAGAAGACATCAAAGTAATCCCGTAAGTTTCATCTCCAGACATGAAAAACTTCAGGCATATGCCCAACACCTTAAATCTGTGGCTCTGATCAAACTCCAAATATCCATGGCCTTGGTTGGAGGCAGAGAGAGCAGTGAGAAACAATGGAGACTACCAAGGTGGTAGAACCCATCCCCTAAAGGGGAGGAGCTTGATCAGAGACAAGTATGCTGGGTTATGTTTCAGAAAGGAGTCAAACTTCCCATAGTAGCCTGTGTTAACAAGCAATCTCAGCATCATCACCCCCCCCCCGCCCTACACACACACACACACACACACACACACACACACACACACACACCCCTTTTTTAAAACGATGGTCTCAAATTGAGGCCTTTCAATCATTTCTGTGGAGCCACTTCTGGGGTTCAAGAAAAGGGCAAAGCAAAAGCAAGAAGCTGGGGAAGAGACTCAGGCCCCAAGGAACACCGCAGAGGAGAAAGGAGGCTGAAGACGCCTGTAGGCAACAATTTTAAGAGTAGAGAAGTCACAACTCCTTTTGCGATAAGCTTAAACTATTTTGGTCAGCAGAATGTTCCAGAAAACGTATCTCCCAGAATCCCTCTCAACAACAAGAGCCATGTCCAGAACTCTCCCAGGAGACAGGCTCACTTTTCCACCTTAATTGCAGGCTACTTACGCTGCAATCAGTAAAGGACACCTAGAGCCCCTGTCCCCTCCTAGCTGAAGGGATTTACCATGCGTTCCCCTAATCTCCAAACTGGAAATGCTGACTCATTGTTGTGTTGGTCACCAGGTCAAATCCTAAAATACTCCTCTGTCACTCAGAAAAGCAGTTCTCAGGTCAGTCTTCTCTGGTTGAGAATAAGAAATTGTCTCACATCCCCCCCCCCCCCCCCCCCGCCGCCCCCGTTTCTGCATTCACACTCATTAAACCGGTTGTGTGTCTTTTACATTATCACAAATCCCAGCTTTCCACTCTATGGTCTTTTTTTGCATGTGTGTATGCATATATGTACATGCATGTTCACATGGTGTGACTGTATACTGGTGTGTGTGTCTATGTAGAGGCTAGAGGTTGATATTGGGTGTGTTCTTGGTTTCTCATTTGAACCCAGAGTTTACCAGTTTGCTCTGGAGATCCAGTCTCTACCCATGGCTGCAATCACAAGTGGATCACCACTAGAAATGCTTTACCCACTGAGCCATCTCTCCGGCCCCTTCCCCAGTGGTTTATTTTTTTTTGTTTTGTTTTTTATTCAATACACCTCACCAGGCTCAGATGACAGTCACCTTGCACCTTTCACCTAACCCTGTTCTTCGTCACCTGTTTTAGGGTTTTTTTGAAAGCCTTCTGTTTCTAATACAAACTTCTGACCCTGCCAGGATAGGCAGGGGCTACCCTGTAGTGATATGACCTTGAGGCTTCTGGCGTGAGCAACCACTCCATTACTTGTCCACTGCCAACTGGGGTGTGTGGTTGGGATTACCTTACAAGGAACAAGGATTGTCATCAGTCAGGGCCCAAAGCTGATTAAAAAAAAAACAAAAAAACAAAAAAAACAACAACAAAAAAAAACAGTCACCATTTGATCCTTGCAGGATTCACTAACATTGCCACAGGGAAGATAAAGCAACTGTATATTCCAGTTAAATGACAAATATTGGCTGACTGGATAAGAAGAGATCTGGTCTCTGTGGAAGCCTATACACAAGTCATACACTTAAATAGTCAAACACACAAACACATAAATTTAAAACGTCTTAAAAGATAACATGCATCTCTACCATATTCTGCTGATCACACAGGCCAGCCACGATTCAGTGTTGAAGAGGATTGTGCATCACTTATACTAAGTCAAAAAATATAAGGAGGTGGAAATTGCTGAGCATACCTAGGATGCTGGTTTACGATAAAGCATATTTTAAAAAGTCATGGTGTGAAATGAGACATTTACAACACAGATCAAGTCTACAAAGAAATCTAAGTCAATGACAAAGGAGCCTTACAGAAAAGTAAGAGAAAGTCATGAACAGGAATGCCACAAAGACTACCCATACCACAAACACAGTGGCATCAGGAGGACCACAGTGATGGGTTCTCAGACCCTACCACAAAAGCTATAATTCAGAAGTCTGAACACACTAGGTATTGGCAGAGACACAGAGCAAAGAAAACCGCAGTATTCCACTGATGGGGTGAAAAACTATGGAAATTACTTTATCAATTAAAAATATATACATCTCACCAGTCAATATTTTGGAAACACACACTACCATGGAGACGCACACTACAATGTACAGAGCTTAGTTAGGGGTGCTGCTTTACCTAATCTCAAACTGGGAAAGAAGCTAAGAGGTAATAAGTGACATGTGCGTGAATAGATTGTGCTACTGTGGCAAGAAGAAAAACTGCCAGACATGAACCAAAGAAGCCAAACAAAATAAGAAGCATTGAATAATTCCTTCTAGATGAAGTTGAAAAACAGGCCAGCCAGGTTAGAGAGTGCAGGGGAGCAGGGCCATGTGGGAAGATGCTTCAGAAAAGCAACATAATTATGCTAGAATGGTGTTCTTCTGGGGTAGGGAGAAGACCTTGGTTGGAAGGGGCTGGGATTTCCAAAGTGTTGACACTGTTGTTCATGGCTGATGTGGGATTTCTAAAATGTTTGCTTACTTTAAGTGTGTGTGTGTATACGTGCACACATGTGTACATTCTGAGGCCAGAGGTGGACATCGAGTGTCCCTTCCTACCACGTTCTGTCTGATTCTCTTGAGGTTGTCTCTCTTGAACCTGGAGTTAGGCTGGAGGTTTGCAAGCCCCAGCCTCGTCCTGCCCGCCTTCCCCCCCCCCCCGCCAGTGCTATGGTAACAGGTACACACTCACACTCAGCCTTTTACATGGGTTCTGTAATTCAAGTCCTCATAATTATGCTCGAGCACTCATACCCTTTGAGCTCTTTCCAGTCCAAAGTTCACTTTCTAACTAGTGAAGGTGATTGTTATGCATTTTTCTGAACGTGTATTTTTTTCCCTCTTCTTAACAATAGTAGAGCAAAAGTAATAAAACCAGGTGTCTCCTCAAGGAAGGGGACACTTTTTGAGAAGGGCATTGCCAAGAGTTTCTGTCATCGTTACCAATGCATGGTAAAGAGGATGATATTACTGGCTGATCTATCTTGTGGGACCATTGACATATATGACCCACTGTTGACGGAAGCACTGTTATACAGCATGTAACTGTAAGCCCAGGAGCATCTCCCCTGGATGTACAGTACATGGCTGGCTGGAAATGGGGCCTGGGCCAATGGGAAGTAGGGAGACACAGTCCCTGACTTGAAAGTCACTATTTATTTGTTGTTGGCCTTTACAGGAACCCACCCGCTGACCACTGGGCTCTAGTCAGTGGTCTCCCCACCTACGTGGCCCAAAATGGACTGGTAAGTGATCTGTCTTGGAAGGGAGAAGAGTTTGAGCCAGAAGGAGAGTAGAGAGATTTTGAATGAAGAAAATGAGAAAAATGAGGGTTTGTGTGACTCTTTCGAGCCAGGGTCTCTTGTTTCTCTAGTTTACTTAACAGATAATTGACATTTAGGAAAGTTAGCAAATATAGAAAAATCATTCTTACACAGAGAGATGTATAGTACCACTACCAAGCTCTTAGACCAGCCTGTCATCCCCAATCTCCCCCTCCTACCCATACACAGCAGAGCAACAGTGTGTTACCTCCTGCCGTGCCTGTGTGACAAAATACCTGGCCAGGGACCTCAGATAACTCTCAAAATCACAACCCAGTGACCTAGAACTCACTTCCCCAAAAAGCACCACCAGCTGGGGCCAAGCTATCAACTCAAAAGCCTGTGGGGGACATTTCATATTTAAACCAAAACAATGTCCCACCACTCATGGTCATGGGTGGAGTGGTGGTGTGCTACCTCCCACGTCCCAGAGCAGGGTCATGTCTGTTAGCTACACACACATCACCCCTATGTGCCTATTAGTCTACAGCAAAGCAGTTTATCATGGTAATCAGATGGTCAGAAAACCAAAAGGAGACAGGGAAATGAGGCTGATTCCAATATTCCCTTTAAGGGCATGCTCCCATAAGTGGAAGAACATCTCATAGACCCACCCACCTCTTAAAAGGTTCTACTGGATCTCATTGGTGATCAAGCTTTTCACCCATGTGACTTTGGATGGGTGATGTGGCTCTGCATATCAATGACATGCAGACCTGGGGCACAGGTTGGGAGCAACATGCTATATGTGTTACTAGGTATTAGGTCTGAGACAAGAAGGCAGGTTCCAAGGCAGCTTGAGAGAGAGGAAGGAACCAGATCTAGTGGGCTTTGGATGCTGTATCAAAGGCTGGGACTTTAATTTACAGGTGCCTGGAGGCAGACTGTGGAGAGTACAGTTCAAGTAAGAGGTGATAAGACTCTCAAAGAAGGGGGCAGGGGGTGTGGCTAAGGTATAGAGTGCTTGCCTCCTATGCTTGAGGTTCTTCACTTCATTAAACTGGTTGTGGTGGTGCACTCCTGAAATCCTAGCATCCAAGAGCTGGAGGCAAGAGGGTCAGAAGTTCAAGGTCGTCCTTGGCCATATAGTGAGTTTGAGTCCAGCTGAACTAAATGAGACTCTTAAACAAACAAATGAATAAAAACAATGTCAATGAAGGCAGACAGACATAGTCCCTAGGTACCGGTATTGACCCAGGCCCCAGTTAAAGATGCTCCAGTGCATGGGGCAAGAGCAGCTCTTCCTCTGAGGCCTGGCAGCCTACCTCTGCAATGGGCAGTCATGGCCCATGTGGGAACATTTTGAGAACTGAAAGAAGACATCTCTCCACAAGTGGATTTTAGCCCTCAAGCAGATGTCTTTGTGTTGTGTACACACCACACAGCTGCATAAAGAGGCCCCCATTATCAGTGTTCCAGAGGGATCAGATCAATTTAGTCTTCAAGAGGGAAATCTAACAATATAGAATCAGATTTCTATTTCTTAATCTACTTTACAGCCCAAGGAAAGAATTTTTCTCTGCCAAACAAAACAACTCTAATGTAGCTGAGTCAGAAATGTTTAGAGTGGCTTTGTGGAGCATGCTTGCAACCTCAGCCCTTAGGAGGCCGACACAGGTTGGCTCCAAATTCCGTGCCAGCCAAGGCTATGTAATGGGATTAAATCCCCAAAAGAAAACAGCACAGCTACACATGAATGCACATGAATAGTCCCTCTGAAACACGCAGATGCTTGTATTGATTGTGCGCTGATTGACCTGGGGCCCAGGCATATAACTTGTTAGCGCTTGCTCTTAACCTAACCCATGTTATCCTGTTCAGCCATGTGGCTTGGTACCTTTTCTCAGAGCAGCATTTCAACTTCTTTCCTCTGCATCTGCTGGCATCTCGTTGTGGTGTCTCGATGGCTTCTCTGTGGCATTTCTTCTCTGTTTTTCCTGTTCCCAGAGTTTTCTTAGTCTCATAGCCCCATCCACACTTCCTGTCTGCCTTCAGTCTATCAGTGTTATTATTAAGCTAGTAGGCGGGACAATTATTTACATTGTAACATAATCCCCCTACAGCTGCACACTAATATTGTTCGAAAGCCTAGAAATGTCTTGAGATTGTAACAGAAGAAAACTCTGTGGGGTGACCTCTCCTATCTGGTAACCTCAGTTAGTCACTCTGAGCCATTTTGAACCTGCCTACCTGATGAGGACAGCACCCCTTTGGACAAAGACGTGTTCCAAATAGCAAGTAGGACTGTAAGCTCTTGCTCAACTCTAACAAGCTGCAATTTCCCCCAATTTCTGCTGCTGGCTTACAGATCTGCAATATAATGAATGCACCTGCAGAGGACTTCTTTGCATTCCAGGTAAGCCATTTTTATATGTTCTATTAACCATGGGACTTTTTTCTTTCTTTCTTTGGAAAAAGTATCAGAATACACTGGGATCTGCCTCCTTTCACAGGAAGAGGGAGAGGATGCTAATTAAGTGAATTCCAAGGCCCCTTTCAATTTCAAGGCATCCTTTCTTACCTTGTAGTTTTTTGGGTTTTTTTTTTTTTTTTTTTTTGACCTCAGGACCAGTGCTAAGGTTACTTCCTGTTTGAGATATTTGTGGTACTGGCATCTCCCACCCTGCCTGGCATGTGCCACTCCTGACATCTTAGGAATGGGAACATGGGGGGTTCACAGTTTTTGTTGGCAGCTAAAGTCACACAAGATCTGAGTTCTGTTCTCTCAGAGCTGAGCCAGGCCACTCAGGTCCAGCTCCAGCTCCAGCTCTGAATCTATCTCAGCTACCTGTGTAGAATGGAAGTGGTAGGAACCTACAGCCCTGCTGTTCTCTTGCAGAAAGAGCCCCTGGATGAGTCTGGATGGATGATTAAAAACGTGCTTTCCATGCCAATTGTCAACAAGAAGGAAGAGATCGTTGGCGTGGCCACATTTTACAACCGCAAAGATGGGAAGCCCTTTGATGACATGGATGAGACCCTCATGGAGGTGTGGGAGGCTGGGTGGCCCCTGGTTGGTGGGGTTTAGAGTCCACATCTTCAGGCTTGGCCTTCGGAGCTTTGTGGTGGGACTCTAGTTTGCTGCCTGATCCCCAGGAGGGATGAGAGTCCTGAGGTGCCTTGAGAGTCACTTTCTCCATGCTCCATTCTTATTGTGCCATGTGAGAACTGATCAGAAAATGCAGAGCCTCCCATGGACTTCCTGCTTGCTCCACACATTCCCTTTGTGACATTATTATTATTATTATTATTATTATTATTATTATTATTAAGTAATTTAAAAGACATTTACATCTATTATTTTATCACAGCCTACCTGGCTCACGCAGCTTTGCAAACCCACGTTATAGCTGAGTTTTCTTTACAGTCTTTGACTCAGTTCCTGGGCTGGTCAGTCTTGAACCCTGACACCTATGAGTCCATGAACAGACTTGAAAACAGGAAAGATATCTTCCAGGACATCGTAAAATATCACGTGAAGTGTGACAATGAGGAAATCCAGAAGATCCTGGTGCGTAGCATCCTCACTTAATTCTGGTAGGGTATGCCATGGAGATGTGCCAACCAGAGCACACACAACCAGAGGTCAGGTGTGAAGCCCCTGAGGCACAACCTGGCCCGAGTGAGTTCATCCCTGTCTCTCCCCACTAGCACAGAGATGTGAAAGGCCTCAAAGTTGAGTGGATGGATAGGCGAGCACCGAAGAGTAGCCATTAATGACTGCCCAAGAACAATATCTCTTGCAGGGTCACCTTTATCTTGGGGTCTGACACTGACTAGGCAGTATTATAAACCCCACTTTTCCCTGAGCTCAAGACTGGCTTGGCATTTGAGACAGGGGTAACTAATCTTGGCCCTTACTCTGGCAAGAAGCTTTTATCTGGTAAACCTGTGGATCTGGGCCATTTCTCAGAGACCCCCTTCTGCTGGGTCACTCATTTAAAAGGTCCACATATGTGACAGAGTTTGGTGAGCAGAGAAGTAGTTCAGAGAGTAGGAAACCTTCCCATAATTTCACCACTTTGTAATTTAGGGATGGAAATGAACCTCAATGGCAGGGTGCTTGCCTAGCATCATGAAGACCTGGGTTTGATCCTGAGTGTTGTGAAAACCAAGTGTGGTAGAGCATACTATAATCACAGCACCTGAGAGGTAGAGTGTCAAGAGTTCAAAGCCATCTCTGGCTGCATAGTGAATTTGAAGCTAGCCTTAGCTGCACATAATCCTGTCTCAAAACAAAATACAGTTCACATAGCAAATTCCCATTTATGGATATGTGTGAGGCTTCACATGCATTAGGCCCATGGGGAGCAGGGAATGATTTCTTACCTAATGCAGAGATGAAGAAATTTAGGCCCCAAAGAGGGCGAGGACTTGACCCCAAATCACCTAGTATGAGAAGAATTCTCATTTAGCTTTCATCCAGAAAGTGAACTCCTTTTCTCAATGGATGGCTAGGGAGGTAGCAAGCATCCCACCAGGACAGTACAGATGCTAACATATATCAGGGGTGCTATAGTGAGGAAATAGATGTGAGGACCAGTGGTTCTTTGTTCCTGGAGAGGTTGGTATTAAATAAACCAAGGTCCTACAAACAAATCGAGTTAGTCAAATGACTTGAGATATGATAGCCAGCTGAGATCCCAAGACCTCGGTTTTACACAATCACATACTGAAACATCTGGAACCAACGTTCTCAGAGGTCTTCCCTTCCTTCCCTTTGGTCCCCCTCCTCTCCCTTCACATAGCCCTGACTGCCTCAGGCTTGCTCTGTACTTGAGAATGACCTTGAATTTCTCGTTCTCTTGCCTCTACCTGACATTACAGGTATGAGGCTGGTTCTTAGTCTTAGAAGATGCCAGAGAAAATCTTATTATTTCTTACCCACTAATTGTCAGTTTATAGGAGAAACCACCAAGTTTAGATAAAATGCCTCATGGTTTGCTTGACTCAGGCCATAATGCCAGCCAAATGCTGTAGATATGGACCAGAAGGACACATAGCCTCAGTGAACCAGTTGGAAGTTAATAGGTTTCACTCTGGATCAAGAAGTCAGAAACAATTAACTGGGCCCCTTCATCTGGTACAAGAGAAAAATCAGCACAGAGAAGGAAAGAGTTTGCTTTAGGTCACACAGCAATGAAAGAACCAAGACTGTGGCCAAACCCTCAATATTCTCAGTCATTAGTAACAATAAAATTATAAACAACAGTATTGTTCTGTTAGTACTACACTGTGACAATACGTTATATACTTAAGTAAGTTGGATTTCTGTTTGTTTAGGGATGGTTTCAATTTATAGCCTGGACTGACCTGGGCTTCTTTACATAGCTTACAGTGCCTTCAAGTCTAAGGTCCCCTTGCCACAGCATCGCAGTGCTGGAATTACACATGTGTCCCACCATGTCTGACTAGTTCACATATTTTGTTTAAAAACAAGAATCGGGCGTGGTGGAGCATGCCCATAACCCAACACTCAGGAAGCCGAGGTTAGAAGATGGAATGTTGCAGGCCAGCAAATCTGAGCTAGCCTGGCCTGCACAGTGAGACAATGTCTCAAGAACAAAGTCCTGGAACATGTAGCTCAATGTTACAGTGCTTGCTTTGTATGGCCAAAGCCTGGGTTCCAACACTGGGAAAGAAAAAAAAAAAAGATTGCACAATCAAATGATCAGTTATAGGCTTTTATTAAGATTCAAAGGCATTCAGTAACACAGCCAGAAAGTGAGCCTGAATCTGAATGCAGGTCTCCATGGCTCTGAAGCCCAGGACTCATTTGCCAATGGATGCTGAATGGCAGCCTCTGAGTGGGTGCTTCTGCTGAAGGAAGGAGCAGAGCAAAGGTGGGGTGTGTGTGGGGGGTCTCCCTGGGTTCTTGAGGCAATAACCTATTGCATTTTCTTTGCTGTTTTTGGTCATGGCAGAAAACCAGAGAGGTGTATGGGAAAGAGCCATGGGAATGTGAGGAGGAGGAGCTGGCTGAGATCCTGGTGAGCAGCTTGACCCTGGTGCAATAGGGGTTGGGCATCCCTTCACCCTGCTTGGCTTCTCTCAGCAGACCTGCGGGAGGGGCCCAGGAGCACACTGTGCCCCTGGGCTCCTTAATCACTGGACTCCACTCCAATCCAGCAAGGAGAACTTCCAGATGCTGAGAAATATGAAATCAATAAGTTTCACTTCAGTGACCTGCCCCTCACGGAGCTTGAACTGGTGAAGTGTGGCATACAAATGTACTACGAGCTCAGGGTGGTGGACAAGTTCCACATCCCTCAAGAGGTGAGGCCCAGAGCCATTCTCCATTTCTCACTTTGCAGCCCGTTTCTAGCTCAGAACTTACCATGGAGACCAGCTTGGCCTTGAACTTGTAGCTGTTGGTCGAGCGTCAACCTCCTGGGTACTGGAACTCCAAGTGAGAGCTACTACACCCAGATCACTGGCCCTCCCTCCCTGGCTTTAAAAGAACAGCTTGGTGTATAGAGCATGTGGAAAGAGTGTGTGTTCTGCCTTTGGGATTTAGAGCATCTGCCTAAGGTCTGGCTAGGTTCTCTCTTAGAGAAGGCGTTGCTCTTCTGGACCAAGGTCCTGAAGCTCTCATGTGGGTGGGAGATATTAGTTAAGTTCATGGAAACAGGCCTTTCACTGCAGAATTCCTTACAAAGGTGTGCTGTGGGAGAGTTATGTGTGAAGCAGAGTGCACAAAACCTCCTAGACTTTGATTAAAGTAGTGGTTTTCAAAGTATTGCCTCAGACCACACCAGTACCTCCCAAGACACTGTCAGGCTGGCCACTGTCTGGGTCAATGATGGAGTTGGAGGACCCTGGGTCTCCCGAGGGAGGTCCTGGCCACATGGGCAGGTGTGTGTTGCCTCACTGACTTGTGTGTTCACAGGCCCTGGTGCGCTTCATGTACTCACTGAGCAAGGGCTACCGGAGGATCACTTACCACAACTGGCGACATGGCTTCAATGTGGGACAGACCATGTTCTCCTTGCTGGTGGTATGGAGGGTCGTGGGATGGAGCAACCATACCATGGCCATTTTTATTTATTGACTTTTAAGAATTACAAAATTCTGCCTGGGAATGTAGCTTAGTGATAGAGTGCTTACCTAGGAGGCTTAATTTCTAGCATTGGGGGGGGGGGAGAATTGCAGAAGTAATACAAACATAAAAAGAGGTTCATAAATAAGCCTGGTGTGGTGAGGCAAGCCTGTAATTGGGATACGTAGGAGACCAGATGTTAGCCTCCACCACCTAGCAAGACTCTCAAAACACAAATGACAATACAATCCAAGAATAGGAAGTGTACAAATCTTACCAATTTTTTTTGTACAACACACACATACATGCCATTGTTTATGACCAGTGGAATAGTCTTTAGTATTTTATCTTAATATATGTCATATATTATTATGTTCTTCTACTAGATATGACAACCAGATTTTTAAAATTTATTTTTATTTTCTTGGATGAAGGGCTCTAGTAGAAGGCTCCACATCCCTGGAGAGAGAGTTTGAGACAGTTGTGAGGCACCGTGTGGGTGCTGGGAATCGATCCCAGGCCTTGTAGAAGAGTAGCCAGTGTTTTTAAGAGCTGACTCATCTCTACAGCCCTAAGATTCTTTCAATATATAAACACATACCCATATAAAACACATCTCCTACTCCATGGAACAAAATTTACCACTGAAGTCATTTTTTAAATGTTCAATCCAGCGACATTAAGAACATTCACAGTGTTGTGCCGTGTTTGCTACAATCATCTATCTCTAGGACTTCCGCTTTCTCAAACAGTAGTTCTGTACCCATTAAACAATAATGCCAATTTCTCCTAGCCCCTGGGCAACCCCACTTAATCTTCTCTCTATATTAACTTGACCACTCTAGACACTGTTCTAAGTAGAGTCATAGAGCATTTGTGTCTGACTTAGTTCGCTTAGCATAGTATCTGCAAGGTTCATCCAATTAAATTTTTTATTATTACACAAAACATTTGTCCTTTGCGATTTCTGTGTGTGTGGAGGGGGTTGTTCTAGAACATCCCCTCATACCAAAACTTCATGTATAGTCAAGCCCCTTATATAAACAGAAGAATATTTGTGTGTAACCTATACCTTCTATATATTCTTATATGCAATAAGGTCTTGGAATGTAGTTCAGTTAAATTAAAAAATATCTTTTGGGTTCACAACTAATTAGATCCACAGATATGGAGCCCATACAAACAGAGGGCTGACTATAATTGCTATAGTATAATTTCTTTACCCAACATCCTATTGTTGAATACGAAGGTTGGTGTTTTTTGATCTTTTACTATGACAAACATTGCTACAATGTCTTCAGGTGGCCTTGGTATCTTTGTGTCAATATTTTTGACTCAGGAATCTCATTGAAAGTGTTTCTCCATATAGGTCATGTCATAACTCCTGCTGGGCTTGTGTTCCCTGTTTACATTCCTTCCCCTCATGACTAGCAATACCTGAACACTAGGGCGTGGAAGCAAGGAGACAGCCCCTGCCTGTATGCGTGTGTGTGTGTGTGTGTGTGTGTGTGTTTGTGTGTATGTGTGTGTGTGTTGAGATAAGGTCTTATGTAGCTCAGGTTTGCCTTAAGTTCCCTATGTAGCTTGAAGATAGCCTAGAACTCCTGACCTTCCTGCCTCATCCTCATAGGCATGCAGACATCACCATGTCTGACAATTGGGCTTACTTCAGAGTCAGTATCAGTTCTACAGAGTTCTCCCACCTTCACTTCAACCTCCGCACAAACAAGAGTGGAATATTTGAAGCAGCCCCAGAGAGAGATCCTTCTGGGTGTACGTTGGCTGGTAGACCAGGTTTGGAAAGTCAGCTTTACAAGTCTGGCCACGTTCAAAGACTTCACAGTGGCACAGTGGCTGCAAGGTTTTCAGTGACCATTATGTCCAACCCCCTCCAGCTCCAGGGCACAGACACAGAGGTCCAGTTAGGATGACATAGGACCAGGGTGCTCAGCATCTCTGTTTACCTGGAACTGTCTCAGTAGAGCAAACCGCTGGTCACCCTGTGGAGCTGGAAACAGAAGAGGATCAGACCTGGCTGGGGACATAGCTCCCTAGTACAGCGCTTGCCTAGCATTCACAGGTTCCTGGGTTTGATCCCCAGCACTGCATAAACTGTGCATGGTGGTGTATGCCTGTAATTTCAGCACTCAGGAGTGGAAGCAGGAGAGCCAGAAGCTTTAAGGTCATCTTCAGTACATAGAGAGTTCTAGGCCAGGGCCTATAAGATGGCTTAGTGGGTAAAGGTGCTCGCTGCTAAGCTTGGTGAGTTGAACTTGATCCCCATGAACTATATGATAGAGGGAGAGAATCAGCCCCCCCAAAAGTTGTCCTTTGGCCTCCACATATGTGTTGTGGCACATAGAGGCACACACACACACACACACACACACACACACACACACACACACACACACACAGAGAGAGAGAGAGAGAGAGAGAGAGAGAGAGAGAGAGAGAGAGAGAGAGAGAGAGAGAAGTATACCAAAAATTTTATGGAAGGCTAGGATATATTAGACATTGCCTCAAAACCAAAAACAAGCAGACTTAACATGTGTAGGCTCCATCCTTGCCCTGCCCTGTCCATTTGTCTCTTTACCTTGCTTCTGTCACACTAAATGGTAGTGATTTATACCTCTAATATCTTTCCAGACAGGAAAGCTGAAGCGGTACTTCACTGATCTGGAAGCCTTGGCCATGGTCACTGCTGCCTTCTGTCATGACATTGACCACAGAGGCACAAACAACCTCTACCAGATGAAGTGAGTCAGCTCTTCCCACCCTCACCCCACTCCCCTTTCTCCCCCCTCTCCACTCAGATTCATGACCCAGATATGTGCAATCCCTGGACTGACTACTAAGATAAAGCCCCGCTGTCCAGAGCCTTTGCTTGCACTTAGGATCTACGTTTAGCCCTATAGTAAATGGAAGAATGATTTCCCGAAGAGTCTGCTCTCCAAATCCAGGAGCCTGGGATTGTTGGCTGACACTCAACAGGGACTTTTGAGTTGTGACTGAGTTGAGAAGCTTGGGGTGTAAAGCAGGTTGATGCAGACCAAAGGTGAGAATAAAGCAGTGAGGTAGAAAGAGCTAAGGCTCTATCTGCTGCCTTTTAAGATGTCAGAAAGGCCAGCTAGCAAGGAATGCAAGTGGCTTCCAGAAGATGGGAAGGATACCGAGACAGGCTCTCTCTTCCAGGGCCCAGAAAGAGAGCACCCTGGACCCCACATTAGCTATCTGAACTGCAGGACTGAAAGGAGGTACACTGTATTGTTTTACACCGTTAAGCCAATGACAGCTTGTTATTGGAACAATAGGACGTTATAGCTTAGTATTCTTTCCTTTTCCCCTTCCCTGATATGGTGTGGAACTAATTTGAGCTAATGTGTTAGTGATCGTAAAAGTTCATTCATTCACCTTGCATGTGTAATTTGTGATTAACTTTATTTTTAAAAAAGGCAAATGATGATGGTGGTGGTGATGTAATGATGACAAAAAAGACAGTCCCCATCCTAACCAAATCTATACTCCAGTTGGCTCCTGAGAAATTGCCCTTGAAGCAGTCTCATTGAGACTCTATGATAGTCTTTGAGCTGGGTAGACCACAGGCATTACCTCAGTATCTTAATCAAGTTTCTGGTGCTGTGATAAACGCCACAACCTAAAGCAACGTGAAGTGAAGGAAAAAGGGTTTATTTAATCTAAAGCTTGTCACCCATCACTAAGGGAAATCAGGTCAAGAATGCAAGACAGGAATCTGGAGGCAAGAACTATAGGTGGACTTTTCTTCCCCTACTGCCAATTTCCAAATAACCAACATGGAGACTAAAAGTTATTTATAAATGCTCAGCCAATAGCTCAGGCTTATTACTACCTAGCTCTTACAACTTAAATTAACTCAGTTCTGTTAGGCTGTGGAAGAATGCTGCTTACGAGCTTGTTCCTTGGGCCTCTTTTCAGCTACCTTTCTTATACCTCCCAGGACCACCTGCCTAAGGGTGGCGCTACCCCCAGTGGCTGGGCCTTCCCACATTATTAAGAAAATGCCTCCAAGACTTGCCTACAGGCCAATCTAATAGAGGCATTTTCTCAGTAGAGGTTTCTTCTTCTCAGATGACCTTGGCATGTGCAAATTGAAAAAAACAAAACAAAACAAAAACCTAAGCAACTCACTTATGCTACATGAGAACACAGAGATTCCACCAGATTCAGGACCCAGGGCCTATACCATATTTTGAGTACTAGAACTCATGCTTCCCCACATCTTCTCACTACCCAAGGATATGCCAAAAATCATACAGCATTTTGCACAGTGTGACTCTGAGCACTAGGCATAGCATTGTAAGTGTTCAACTTATGTTGTTACATTGTAAATAATTGTCCCATCTACTGGTTTAATAAAAAATGCTGATTGGCCGAATGTAGACAGGAAGTGTGGGTGGGGCTACCCGACTAAGAAAACTCTGAGAACAAGAAGAACAGAGCAGAAATGCAATAGAGATGTCTGACAAGGCAGCAGAAGCAGAAGACAACTATGCTGCTCTGAGAAAAGGTACCAAGTCACATGGCTGAAAGGGATAAGAATCATGGGTTAGTTTAGGGTAAAGAGTTAGCAAGTTATATGCCTGGGCCTTAGGCTGATCAGCCTAAAATTAATACAAGCATCTGTATGATTATTTGGGCCTAATAGTAGGGCTGAGAGCAGGTCCAAATCTCTGGGCTAGGCCTGAAAGTCCGGGACAGAAACTTAATACAACATTCAACAAATATTTATTGAATAATAAAAAAAAAGAACAAACATTTCTTTCTTGTGGGAATTTCAATGACTTCCCCCTAAAACCTGATTAACTCCAAAACATGGTCCTCTGTGTGTATGTGTGTCCAGGTGATAGGTGTCTCTCTAAAACGGTATGTGGCCTTGCATATGCTTGTGTCCTTTTCCAGGCTAACGATGTCTAAAGAGTCTATGACCCAGAAGAGGGTCTCAGTTGCTTATGAAGAAAGGGCAATGGCACAGTTAGGGTCTTTGACATCTGCTCCTCATCTTTCACTGCTTCGTTTTTATTTTGTGCAAGGCTCTTCCTGCCCCTTCCCCATCAGCATCTGCCTACAGAATTAGGAGATAGTGGGACTGGATTATAATGTCTTCGGTCTCTATCTTGGCCATTCTATGTTGATATTCATGCTCTTTCTCTTCTGTCTCTTATTTAGATCACAGAACCCCCTGGCCAAGCTCCATGGGTCCTCCATCCTGGAAAGGCATCATTTGGAGTTTGGCAAAACACTGCTGAGAGATGAGGTGGGATGACCCTCGCCTCATGGGAAGCTACGCAAGCACAGGCATCCTTCTGTCATTGGCTAGGAATGTCATTGCCTGTCATCATTTGGGGCGGTCACCAGAAGAAGAGTAACTTTACTACCAGCTGTATTTCTCAAAAGCTGTCTAATTCTTTTCTTTAGAGCCTGAATATCTTTCAAAACCTGAATCGCCGGCAACATGAGCATGCGATCCACATGATGGACATTGCAATCATTGCCACAGACCTGGCCCTGTATTTCAAGTAGGTATTTCTCTTCGCTTTAATATTAGCAATGATTATAGTAGTTAATGCCACAATTCCTACTGATCTTTGTTCTGGGTCAGGTCCAAAATGTCATCCTGTAAGGTACATGCTCTTACATCTATTCTATAGGGAAATAGATTTGCCAAAACCACATAGATCTGCAACATCTAATCTCCAATGAAATCTTTTTCCAAGGCCATAGTTTTTTTTCCATGTTGTTTTGTTAACCACGTGAATTTAATCTCTTCCCCATCTGGAAGAGCCCATGTTGTTAGCCCAGCTGTTGTCTCATTCACATACTCGGTCCCTTTAATACACCTGTATGTTTCAGGAAAAGGACCATGTTCCAGAAGATTGTGGATCAGTCAAAGACATATGAGAGTACCCAGGAGTGGACCCAGTACATGATGCTGGAGCAAACACGGAAGGAAATTGTTATGTGAGTCAAGGTGGGGTTAACTCTCAGCAGCCTGGGGTCCAAGGGAGAAGGCCCCACCCACAGCTATTGCTGTTCTCAACAGAGCCCTGGGATATTTGCCACCTTAGAGGTCTCTTACATTTGAAAGCATGAAGCTATGTCCAAATGGAATGGTAAAAGTTATGGTATATGTTTAACTTCTAGCACTGAAAACACAAGAGAATATATTGTTAATATATAAAAGCACAATATTTAAAGTATTTCAGTTATAAACTGCAGGATTTGAGTAGCAAAGTGATACAGTGTTCAAGTTTTGAACAAAACGTACTAATGATAGAGTGTAAGCACAAGGACCTGAGCACAATTCCCTAAAAACCACATAAAGAAGCCAGACATAACAGAGTTTCCAGCACTGGTGAGGTGGAGATAGTTGGATCTCCTGGGCCAGCCAGCCTAGCCTTGTTAAGCTCAGGGCCAATGAGAGACCCAATCTCAAAAAAAAAAAAAAAAAAAAAAGATATATGGTTTCTGGAAACAAGATTCATGGTTGCTCTCTGCCTTCTAGATACATACCGATGCGATGCATATGAACTTGCACACACATGAGCATACATGAAGCACACACACACACACACTTCTTAGCATCTGTAATCCCAGTACTCCTATGGCACATGGATGACAGAGTAATAAAAATCATTCAGAAGTTCATGGACTAGCTAGCCTGGAGGGTGCACCTTACTTCATCAAGGTGGAAGTGGAGAATTGATAGGTATTCTCTAACCCCCACACCAGTGCTGCAGCGCACAAAACATCCAGAAAATTCTGAAACAGAAGGATAATAGGGCAGCTCAGTCTTAAAAATAAGTAGGTGATAAAGCTTGTATGGCAGTTCTGCTTTGAAGGACTACCTACTCTAAGGGGATGTTCTGTCCGAAGAGAAGGGCATTCATCCATACACAGCCTTGGGACAACAAGGTGGCTGCGAACTTAGATCCCTGTTTCACTCTATGCATCAAAAGTAAATTCCAGATGAACCAAGAAGTTTTAAATAATGGGGGCAATAATTTCAGAATAAAATTTTCTAAGAGTGACCTGACATTCATAAGTTGTAAAAAAAAAAATGATTGGATAAATTTATTTGAAAATCAAGAATCTCTGCACAACAGAGAGAGAGAAAGAGAGAGAGAGAGAATTCAAGTGACAGGCTGAGAAAAAGTATTCATGAGTATTCATGGTACAGAAAAGCACCTAATTTCTTCAGTAGATGTTAATGCAATTCAAGAAAAAGGTCCAGTCAACAAAGGCCCAGTCAACAAGTCAATAACAACAATGACAAAAGGCACACACAGACACTTGTCAGAGACAGAATTACAATGGTCTGTAAATGAAGTTGGTGGACCGCACACCACATGCTGAGAGAGTTCAAGACAGAGCTACAATGAGAAGCTGTGCTTTTCGGCAAAGGCCAAAAGATTTAGATCACTGGATTGGCCAGAGCAAGGGGAGAAGGCACTCTTGCTCACTATGGTGGGAATGTAAACAGGTACAACCTTTACAGAGGAGCGTGGGGCACTACTGTCTCTGAAGCTGTGACCTCAAACTTGAGAGAACAGAGAACACTTTAGCTGTCTTCTGAAAGCAGTTTTCCAGTTGGAGAGGAGGAATTCAGGGCAGGGAGGAATAGATGAGGCCTATTCCAATCCTGTGTGTGTGTGTGTGTGTGTGTGTGTGTGTGTGTGTGTGTGTGTGTGTGTCTGTGGCTTGGTTTCTAATGGCACTAATCTCTTTAACAACCACATCTTCCTTGTCCACAAATTTCAATTCATTTGTTTTCTGGCCAGACTGCACATTTTCAAATTCTTCTGTGCTTTTTGTTCCCATTTCAAAAGCATCCAGCAAAGATTTATTCCATCTTGGAATTTCCTCACCAAATTAATTAGTCCATTCCTTTTAAATCCAGCCTCAATCTCAGAATACAAAGTATCTGCCAGACAGAACGCAGATGACTTACAATCCAGTTCCTAATGGAGTCCTCACCTTTACCTGAAGCCTTGGGAATGCTGTCTGCTCTGACCTTGCTTTTATCAACACTGCGGGCTTCTGAGTGTCCACCAGAATCAGGCACTGCTTTGCTGACCAAATCCTAGGCTTATTAACCTGTTTCCCCAGACTCAAACATCTCTCACAAACCAGTTCCAAAGGCTTAAAAGTGACATTTTTCAGGTAGTCACAATGCCTTCACCCTGGTACCACCCCCAGTTTCTCTTGTGTGGCTTTGTCAAGCCGGGCGAGAGAATAGAGGCAGGAGTCTGACTGTAATCCCAGACTCAGTGGGAGGCAGAGAAGGGATTGAAGCAAGTTCAAGGCCAGTCTGGGATACTTAATGAGTTTGAAGTAAGCCTAGGCTAGATAGTTAGACCTTGCCTAAAAACCACCTAAAAGGGAAGGGACTATTCTGCACGTGGTCTCTTGCTCAGCCCTGGGCACTTGGGCAGAACATTATGGCTGTAGGAAGGTATGGTAAGGAGGCTTTTTCACATCATAGAAGACAGGAAGCAGTGAGAGGGACGGGGAAGGTCTCTGAGTAAGCCACATCCTGAAAGGACATGGACAGTAACCTTCCTCCAGCTAAGTCCCACCTCCCAATGTTTTTAGAACCTCCCAAAATAGGTCCACCAGCTTGGGACTAAGCAGTCAACAGCTGTGATGGGCACTTTCTATCATTGTCAACATTGCTAAGGTCACTGTTCCTACTTAGCAGCTCCACCTCTAAGATGCCATTGGCAACCAAAGGGTGTCTGAAAGTCTTTGTCATGTGACTTGTAGTCACAGAGAAGACTAGAACCACCTATGTTCCCACCAATTAGAACCTAGGCTAGAAACTTACAGTGCTTTTATACACCAGACTATCAAAAAGACCTTGCAAAGAAATATCATATCAAAGATATGAACAAACACGAACAGGACTTTGGTTATTATAAAAAGCCAATGTGGTCTATCAAGCAGTTTCCAGACTGAGCACTCTTATCCTCCGGGGAACTACATGTCTGGGCGTGGAAATCAGTGTTCTCTTTTGTAACACTAATCTTCTCTAAAACAAAAACCAGAAACTTAATAGGCAAGGCACTCCCACCTTCTCCCAGTTTACAAAGTAAATCCACATTCTTTCCTTTCCTGGTCCAGGTGGAAGATCTTCTAGGCCATAAAACAAGAGGAGCTATATGAATGTTGACTTGTTAGAAACACTGCTGTCTTTAAAGCCCCTTCTGATAGACATGTTACAAGCCGGAGGAAGGGCTTCAGGCCTCCCTGTCTTATATATTCTGATAAAAACATACTTTCCACTTGATTCCCACAAGAACACTTTTGATATAGGAAGTGCAGGTTTCTCTCTCTGTGGTTCCTCATAGGGCATCCTACAATGGATTCATTGCTGAACTATTATCTGCCTATTATAACTTTATCTGAGCTGTTAGAGTCAAATCCCACAAGTCAAGGGCTCTTCCTAAGAGCTGTGCCCCCTCCCCCCAGATAGAAATCAGGGCTTTGGCACATGCTGAGGCAAGCGCTCCACTTTGGAGTTATTAGCCAATTGCACCACCAGAGCATTCTCCTGCCTTCTGTTTCTGATGCAAATCACACGTCCGGGCTTCTCACATTTCAAAGGAATATGAATCAGACGTTCTCATGACTTCCTCCTCAATTTCTATGATTTCCCATAAGGGCTTATAGAACTGGGGAATATCTTGCACTTGCCAGTTTGTGCTGGAGGGTAGAAGGGATGTAGATAATCAGATAGAGTGCATAGCATCAGTCTGGAGGCAAGCCCCTCTCAGCATGCAGGTGTCCACTAAGCCCTGAAGCTCACCCTATAACTGTTCAAAAGGTTTCTTGGTTGTTGTGTGCTTGTTTATTTGTTTTTCTGAGACAGAGTCTCACTGTGTAGCCCTGGCTAACCTGGAACTCCCTACTCATACCAAGCTGGCCTTGCTAGAACTCATAGACTGACTACCTGTTTCTGCCGGCAGAGAGTTGAGATTAAAGGCATGGGGCATGATTTAGTTCAATCTCTAGCCAATCTTCTCCTCTCAGAAGTCAGTGGACAGGGATAATCCAATCCTGAAATCAGTTGGTTGGTCCTCCTGGTAATAAGCTCCAATCCAAGGCTGTCTAAAGGGTCCCATCCTAAGCCTTCTCTTTGCCATAATATAAGGTCAGTCATAAGCTCACTGCAAACAAGACACTCTCACCACTCAGAGGATTTAAAGTCCTTAGGAACTGTGTACAAGGACTTGAGGACAAAGGCCCATATATTTCCTATTATACCTAATATATGCAACATTTTAAAAAAAGCATTAGAAATAGAGGGTTTATTTTCTTGACTGTTTAGCACATAGGCAATACCACAATATGTCCATTTAACAACCATGATTTTCTTCAGAGGATGTGTCACTCTCTAGGGTCCATGTTTTTAGAGCAAAGACATCCTTAGGAAGCACTGAAGTGAGAGATTCTGCTCGTTATGTTATGTTATTTATTTATTTATTGGTTTGGGGGGACAAGGTTGCCTCCTGAGTGTTGAGATTAAAGGTGTGCACTTCCATTGCCTGACCTTGGCGCATATATATATATATATATATATATATCTTAAATTACTGATCAAATGTCATGATGTTAGGTAAGGAGTCTCCTGACTTACACGATGGCTTAGTTCCTTGTCTGTCTGCCTCTCTGCCTGACTTCCTGTCTGTCTGTCTATCATCTATTTAGTCACCTGTTTATGCTAGCCAGTGTTCTGTTGTGACACTTGAGAAGGGGAGGCTCTATTGTGAGTCACAGTCTCCGGCACTTTAGTCTGAGTTTCCTTGGCCCTGTGCTTTGGGCCTGTATGCATACAATACGATGATCATACCTTATTGTGTAAGAGACTTGGCCTGCTCCCTTCAGGGTGGCCAAAGGAAGAGAAAGAGGAACCTTCTGAGGACTTGCTTCAACTGACCCAACTTCTTTCCACCTAGCCCGACCTCCTAATGTTTCCACCACTTTGCAACGATTCTGTGAGTCAGAGACTAAGCCTTCAGCACATGAGCCTTTAGGGAGTATTCAAGATCCAAGCCATAACGCTATTTGTCTATCCATCCATCCTTCCAACCATCTGTCCATTCATCTATCCATCTGCCTATCCTACATATCTGTACATCTATTTGTTGTAAGAACTTTCTGACCCAGCCTAGACCACAGTTCAAATGAATCTCTCTTGCCTGTGGCCTGGCCTGCCTGAGGCTTGGCCCCACAACCCCACTTGGTCCCACATAACCACATAAAGGCTTATATTAACCACATGCTGTTCCGTCTATGGCTCAGGCTTATTGCTAGATAGCTGTGGCATCTTTACCCATTTCTATTAATCTGTCTTGCCACGTAACTCCTGGCTTACCTGTACTCTGTTACATATTGCTTCTTGGGCAGCTGGATTGTGTTTATTGTGACTCTACCCTCTTTCCCCTGTATCTATACTTGGATTTCCCTTCGGTTTCTAAGCTGTTCGGCTATAGGCCAAAACAATTTCTTTATTATCCAGCGGTATTCACAGCATACACAAAGACATCCACATCATCTATCTATCTCTACTCTCCTTAGAATTAAAAATAAATGAGAAAAACAAGAGGGGAAATCAAATAAAGGACTAAATAGATGTCATTGGGATGCATTATAATGTGCTTACGGCATTAAAAAAAATTCCAGGTCTGATTCTGATGTGGCTTTAATTGGCAACAAAAGCCTACTATTTTCAGTGATGTTATACAGCAAACATTTCCATAAATTAAATGAGTTAAATCTGAAGCTTTAAAGTTTCATTGAAAGCAAAATTGAAACTCATTATGGGATAAAATCTCTTTATAAAAATATAACCCTGGAGTGGTATATCAAAATTAACAACATTTTAATGGACCTGCCCATTTTTAGTATCTTAGATTAACACAGTGCTCCTGAAGAAATGTCAGAGGTATAATTAATAGTCCTCTGAGAAGTCTTTGTTCTGTCTTCATGGCATGCATCCCAGAAATGAAAGAACTGAGACTCTCGTGTTGGCTTTCAACAAAATGGAAGGAGAGTATAATTGAACTGTCAGTAGGTAGATCACTCAGTGTTAACCATCACAGGAGACTTCTAACAGTTAACTCAGAAAAATTCAAAGGATGAGTGATTTGTTGAGATGGAAGGCTTTCCATTTCCAGGAAATATATAAAAAATGAAAAATGCACGTAAAACCGATGCTGATTTTATTGGTCTAGTAATAAGAAGTATTCACCTATTATCTGATTTTAAAAATCCTACTCAGATGGGCAGGGGTGGCTCATGCCCTTACTCCCAGTAACTGGGAAACAGAGGCAGGCAAATCTCTGTGATTTCAAGGTCAGCCTGGTCTATAAACAAAAACCACACAGAGAATCCTTCTCTCCAACTCCCCACCCCAAAAGCCAAACAAACAAAAACCAAAAACAAAACCAGAAAAAAACTCTACCCTATCTCACTGAGATAAAGTTCCAAAATCAATCACTTTGAGCATCAAATAACTATTTATAAAAACATAATATATTTTGTTTTTTGAGCTAACTGTATGACTTAATCCAAAGGGAAAAATTAGCACGTAAAGGCTTATGGTTAATGAAAGTCAGAAATAACTATAGCTAATCAAGATATTTGGTTAGGAATGGATGGTCAGGAACGACTGTAAAGTGCATATATAGATAAAAACATACCTATGTATGTATCCATGTATACACAGTATTAAGATATAGTCATGCAGAAGTCAAGCGGAAATACCGGTCTAAGGAGAAAAACTCCTGTTTTTCTGTCATAGATGACGATGGTTGATATAAAATTACTATACTCTTCACATTCCTTATGATTTTGAAGAGGGAAGTAACAATTTTCTTTTGCTGTCAGTATTTGTAATACAATACAAACTAGGTCCTTTAAACACAAGATGAAATAGTTTCAGCTGTTTAAGAAGGTTTACATTTTTCAAAACTATGTAAATGACCTTCAGTGAACATGGTTTGAAACCTAGAAAGCAGGGATCTTGACTACTTTAGCATTGCTGATGTTGTGGGACTGTGCTGTGCCTTATGGGATGGTGAACAGCATCCCCGGGCTTTACCTACCAGATGCCAGTAGTTGAACTTTCCACCCTAGCCGAAACTGTCAAAAATGATTTCAGATGTTGGCAGGGATGTTGAAGGGCAGAAACCTCCCTGGCCAAGAAGCACTGCTGTGAGGCAAGTTCAGTTATGTCCATTGACCTCTCCACCTATCATCAGAACTTCTCACCTGGGCAGAGTGGGGCGGTTACACAATTGGAACCTTAGGACCAGGCAGTCTGGGTTCAAGTCTTGGCTCTCACTTATTGGTGGTATGACTTGAGCAGATTACAAAACTTGTCTGTGCCTCAGTTTCCTCTGTGGGGATGATAGTGTCTATTTTTTTTTTTTTAATTCTCTTGGAGCTGGCTGGGGGTAAGTGGAATGCTTTACAGCATGGCTTAGTTAGGTGGTGCTTTTGACACTTCATGTAATAGAATGACTATAGATTTGGTCCTTGTACTCTGGTTCTTCACATGGAGCTCCTAAAAGCCTCGGGATCTCCTGAGCGGCTATGGTGTCTTTTGTTCTAATGAGGTCGGTCACTCTTGGCAGGAGTTTCAGAATGGGGGCTGCTTATCAGAGAGACCCCATTATAAGAAGCTTGGGATGTTTAGTCTTATTTCTACCTCTAGGGAGGTGGAGAAGACCTGGATCAAGTTAATCACCAGTGACTCATGGCTTAATTCATCATGTCTACAAGATAAAAACCTTCATAACATCGTTTAAACATGGGAGTTCAGAGATCTTCTGGATTGCTGGCCACATGGAGGTCTTATATGGCCTAAGAGACCCCCACACACACTCCCAGCCCTTCCTTGCTTCTCTTTCGTCTGTTTATCAATTGTATAATACACAGCAAATGTAAGAAAAGTGCTTCCCTGAGTTTTGTGAACTAATCCAGCAAATTATTGAAGGGAGGTTATAAGTACCCCACATCTGGTTTCAGCTAAAGCAGACAGAGAAGTGGCTAATGTAGAGTCGACTTCTGAAGTGAGGACTGTCTGTGAGACCAAACTTAAGTCTTTGGAGTCAGAGTCAGTGGCAAGTGTTAGCACTGAATTAAATTGTGAGAAAGGAAAATTCTGAGATTTCCCAAAGTGGAGTGGGGCGGGGTGGGGGTGTGGGGTGAGAGATGGAGAGGTGAGATGATAAGATACTATTTGGCTAATTAGTATAATAATAGCTATACTATTTGGGCTATTTAGGCCCAAAGTAACAAAAACAACCAAATAGAAAAAACACACTTCACCTTCCTAATTGTATGGTGAAGCCTTGTCTCTAAAGCACCAGAATCAAAAAATACCAATGTCCCTTCACATTTCTTTTTCCATACTTCCCAGGGGATTAAAGGTGGGTGCCACCAGGCCTGGAACTAATTACATTTCACTTCACCTGAGAAGCAACAGGTGACTATATATTCAGGTGACTATATAATATATAATATAATAATATTATATAATATAATATATAATATTAATATAATACATATCCCAGACCTACAGGCTCCTCTGTGCTGTAGTCACAGAAGGTTATTGTACCTTCTTTTCCAAAAACTCAGGTACTGTGGGCATCTTCTAACTGCCCTCACCCTGCACTGGCTCTTAATTTTTCTAACTAGCATCTATAGTGGTTCCATGAACCGTTATTTATAAGATCCCTTGGTCTGCAGAGTTTGGGTTCCACATAAAGAAAGCCCCAGCACTGTCTTCCGGTCCTTTGATAATCTTGATAGCCTTGGATTATCATGCTGGGAGCTTCCTGTGGTCTGAGACTCACACCAAACCCCTTGCTGTGTCTTGAGCCACATCACTGTGTCAGACCCCTGCCTGGCTCTTTCTTATGTTACCCCACTTATTTACTCTAAGGCCAGGATATCCCACTAACTCTTGAGCAAGGGTGTGACTTCCCACTCGTCAAACCCTTTCTGTCTCTTAATTAAGCTGTCATTCTTGATTGTGGCCCCCAGAGTTGGAAGCCCTCAGCATCCCCAGGGCTGGGGTAGGGCCTGATGTCTGATTTCATAGGACTTCTGAGCTAAGAAGACCTAGTTACTTTTTTTGTTGTTTTTAAAAGATGGTCACTCTACATAGCCCTACTTACTATGTAGATCAGGCTGGCCTCAAACTCACAGAGATTTCTCTTACCATACTTCCCAAGGGTTTAATGGTGGGTGCCACCAAGCCTGGAACTAATTACATTTTTAAGTGGTTGGGGGAAATTTTTTAAAATATCATTTCACAACAAAGAAAAAAATAATTAAAGCATACATAAATAAAATTTGATCCGTTTATGGAGAGCCACATTCTGACTTTATGGGTTGTGGATTCTTTTGCCTTTATGGCACCTTCCTCCATGAAAGTCAATCAATAAGTTAGCTAACAAATAAATAAAAATTATGTTTTATGACATTATTGGCAGGAAGATAGATAATCTTGGAAAGTTTGTTATCATTTCCTTTTTAATTCTGGCTTCATTGATTGATGTATGAGGCTCTTTCCATAGCCCAGGCTGGTCTGGAAGTCACAAAAATCCTCCTGCCCTACACTCTTGAGGTGCTGGGATTATAAGGCATAAGTCACCACATCTGGCTTTCTTCTTTCAAAAGCAATTACAACTAAGGGATTTTCATAAGTTTCCAAAATAATAATAATAATAATAATAATAATAATAATAATAATAGTAGTGTGGGCCTTTGGCACTGTGCCAAATAGGTAAATTGACCCTGCTTTCTTGTATGTCTCACTTCTCCTGCATCACCAACAAAAGCTGAGCAGATAAAATTGGGACCGCATCTTCTGCCAAACCTAATCATCATCAGGACCTTTGCATAAAGTTGATCAGCTCTTGGCTCAGTATTTTACAAATGACAAAAGAGAGCAGAGGAGACAGAACAGTGACTTTTGTGACACACAGACCGACCCCAGGATTGTGGCCCAAGACAGAAGGCCCACTCCTGAATACCCACCCATTTCCATGCTGCTGCTAGGCCTCCCAGGGAGTGTCTGGGCCAGCAACCTGCAGAGCTCTAGAAATTAGAGGTCTGGAATGCTTTCTCCTGAAAGTCAGCCAGAGGGCAGGCCTCGCAGTTAAATTCTGAAAGGTCTTGAGGGTAGGCCAGGTAAAAGAACTCATCTGCCCTAAAGCGATCTGAGCTCTCCAAACAGCTGCCCTCATAAGTGGTAATTTGATAAAGGGAGGAAATGCACACTCTCACAAAACCACGCTTTGTGCTCCTCATAAGACCTCTCGGGAGGAATGTCATGACAATATGAAATGACTGAATTCCTTCTGACCCACAAAACCAGAATCTCATAGGTCCTAAGCTGGTCTGACTGTCGTACACTGATGTTTACACGTTTAGCTGAAAGACTTTAGGCAACCTGTTCTGACCATCTCAAGTCAAGTGAAGAAGGAAAGATGGGATTCTGTTGGGTCTGGTTCCAAAGCCCTGCATGGGAGCATTAAACTCCACCCCTTCCTTCCCTTAGTGACTTTGACCTAACAAGATGCTAAGTGTGGGTTCCCGGGTCCTCAGATCTCCTTGTCCCTCCCACTTCACTCGGTTCCGTTTCCACTTCCCCCTCTTCCTCAAGTTGAGTTTACCTTTCAACTGCCATTATTCTTTGGGCTTTGTCTTGATGCTATCTTCCACAATATCTGCCCATTTCTACAATGGTTTCTTTCCTGGGCTCTTAAAACAAAACCTCCGTGACATGAAAATGTGACCAGGCCTCTTTATTTGAAATCTTCCTGGCCTCTCTCCGAGGCAGGGTTTCTTTGTGTAGCCTTGGCTGTCCTGGAACTCCCGATAGACCAAGCTAGCTTCATCTCCAAGAGATCCACCTGCCTCTCTGCCTTTTGAGACAGAAGACGTACATTACCACACCCAGCTCCATTGGACCTCTCTCCAAGGCTTTCCTGTTTTCCCCGAGATTCTCCCTCCCATGACCCAGTCTTCTGAATGCACCAGACTTCCTGTTAGCAGGACTCTAGTGCCAGGTGTTCCTTCTGCCTTCTTTATCAGATTAATCACATCATAACCTCATCTAACAGTAATTACTTGTTAAAGCCCCTAGTTCCTAATACCATTACACTGAGGTTACAGGATTTGGGGGAGCACAGCATATGGTCCATACTAGAGTTCCCATGGACCCCTCTTGGCCCAGGCCAGACTGGTTGCTGTCACTTTTAGGCACTCCTCTCCCCTCCTTGGTCTGCCTTCTTACTTAGGGTATTACCATGTGAGCACCCGTGTTCCTTGAATGACCATGAGCTCGGGCCTCAATAACCCCGTGCCTGGTACAGCACCTGGGACTCTAGGACACATCTGGGGGGAGGGGTGACTGCAATGCCATGAGGTTTGAACTGGCTATTCTGGGGCTATATGGCCTTTTTCTAGTCCATGCACATATCAAGTCTGCCTATAAAACATGGGTGTGTTTCCCCAGCCTTCAGGAGTGTGCTTCCATGTGCTACTTCAGCCAAGTAAAACAAATATCGTGTACTCTCCTGAAGCCATACCTGTGGTTTTAGCCTGGGGACAATGACAAGTACCAGGAGGTAGTGACTCTTATATGCACAGCTGACCATTTATTTGCTTGATCTTTTTGCTAAGAAGCATCACATGTGCACTAACATATAACACATAGAACATATAACTAAACACAGAACACGCATTCCGAGGTTAATATAAAGCATTAAGGCATTTCTATGAAACATACACATCTCTGAATGCTTCTCCACTTAAAACTTACCCATTAGAAATCACATTACATAATTAAAGAGCTTATTTAAACTCGTTAATGTTTTATGAGTAATAAAACAAGTGGCCAAAATCAGCTGATATAAAATGTTGCATATTCAAGTGATTAGTTATAAAAAAATCATCTATGAGGCTATGGAGATATCTCAAACAGTAAAGGGCTTGTCCTGCAAGCAGAAAACCTAAATTCAGATCCCCAACACTCATGTTAAAAAAAAAAAAAGCATCAGAGGTACATTCCTGTAATCCCAGATTTGGGGAGGTAGAGATAGGAGGATCCCTAGGGCTTTTTGGCCAGCCAGTGTAGCTGAATTAAATCCAGGTTCAGCAAAAGACCCTATCTCAAAAAATAAAGTGAAGGAGAGACTGGGAAGACACCTGATCTCAGACTCACTTTGTCTTCCACATAAGTGAGCGCGCACACACACACACACACACACACACACACACACACACACACACACACACAAACATGTATAAACTCATACACACAATGTTAAGGATGGGGATGGATCAGGGTGAAGCCTGAGGGGGAGGATGGATGAGAGGGGTATCTGTGGTTGGTATATAAAATGAATTTTACAAACCAAATTAAGAAACCAAATAAAATGTAAAAATAAAGAAAATAGTCTTTAAAAAGTTCTAAGCAGAAGACTTGGTTCAGAGTCCGCCCTTCCCCACCGTTCCCCTCCAGCCTCTGCTCGTGGGTCTCACTGAGTCAGGTCAGTCCTGATTTTTGTGTTTCGTCTGTGTCAGGCATGGCTATAGGCAAACTCTCTTCTCCTCTCGAGGTTCCTTCCTACAACACAGCTCTGAGACAATGATGTCATATGCTAATTACCCCCCATCCCCACCCCTTACAGCCCAACATGAACCTTAACCTCAAAGCCCGGGACAGCTGACTATGAAATGTTTTCTCCCTGTGTGGCTCCAGATCTCCCCTGTGCCAGTCCTGCTCTGCTGTGCCCACTGTGTAGGGATTCATAGCCTGTCCTCCAGTCAGAGTGAGACATGGCTACTCACTGAACCCCGGCAGCCCCCAGTTGGCTAGCCAATGAGTCTCACAGGTCCTCCTGTGTCGCCCTTCATGGTTTGGGTTATAGGGGTATCTCACCATGCCCGGCTTTGTGTATAGTTGCTGGGGATCAAACCTCACTCAGGTCCTTTTATATCTGGAGTGGCACTAGATGGGAACTCCAGCAAAGTGCAAACTCATTCTGTCTCTTCTGTAAGATGGAGTTGCTCAGGACAAGGCCCAGCCTGAGAAATCAGTTTATATAATATATTATAACTTGAAGCAGGGCCAGGCCTGATCTCAGCAGTGATTGGTACCCAGTGTGTTCACTGCACACACACCTCATATCTGGGTGTTACAGGTTGACTTTCATGTTCCTTACCACTTAGTCCTATGACGGAAGCACCACTATCATTATAAACAAGAAAGTAGACACTTAGAGAGGTGAACCCGATGGCAAACCTCTGATTATATACAAAGCAGGATTCAACCTCTGACTGGAAACTCCAGATAGAATGAGGGGAGTGAGCTCTTGCCTCACACCATGGCAAAGTTACCTACTGGGAAGGGTGCAGAGGAGAGTAAGGGAGATAATTAGCTTTTGTAGTTTTAAATGGCTTTGGACTGATAGAGTATCCTGTGTGCAGGGCCATGATGATGACCGCCTGTGACCTCTCAGCCATCACCAAGCCCTGGGAGGTGCAAAGCAAGGTATGAATGTTTTCTTCCCTGGCAGAGTGGGTTTCATTTGCTGACCACAGTTAATGAGGGTGAATCTCATTAGTCCAGCTCCACTCTCATGGTATCTCCTGGGACAAATAGGAATACAAGGGAAAGGTGGGCTTTCCTCTTGGGCTGAGCTTGAAACTCAACTGAGATGAAAGTGGGTCAGGAGTGACTGGGCTCTGCATATGTGATCGGGTCCATCTGTTGCAGGTAGCTCTGCTGGTGGCTGCTGAATTCTGGGAGCAAGGTGACCTGGAACGCACAGTGCTACAACAGAATCCCATTGTGAGTAGAGACAGGGTTGTCTGGAGTATAATTTCTTCCCAACCCAGAGATGTGACCAATGACACAGGGTTGAGTGACCTTTTTACCTCAGGATGATCTTTCATTAGCATAGTGTTCTCCACCTCATTCTTGAGAACAGAATGGGGACCAGAAACACATGCTCTATCGTTATTCACCCCTCTGCAGTCTGAAGGCCTGCTGTCAACAAGCGGGTCCTCCCTTGGCTGAGTAGATCATAGCGAACACCAACCGGATTGTTCTTGATATAGAGGTGTAAGGGCCACTTACCCTGGCTCTGTTCTGACTGCATAGAGCCAGCTAGGGGAGGCTTGTCTATCTGGGAACTTATCTCACCACTGAGAGCTGACTTGTCTGGGTCAGTCAGCCCGTTTGAGACAGTTAGAAACTGTCCCCCAAGGGTGGGGTTTAAGAAGAAGGGTTGGAGATAAATAAAAAGGACAGAGCACTGACAGGAGACAGACTGTTTGGGTGAGGGTGCCGAGGGTGCCTGGGTCACCATGTTATCCCTCAGCAGGAGTCCAAGGAGAGGGAAAGGCGGGTGGGAGAGTGTGGGCAGGGACACCAAGAGCCCCAAGGATTTGTACCTCCTCCTCCTCCTCCTCCTCCTCCTCCTCCTCCTCCTCCTCCTCCTCCTTGACCCTCTCTTGACTTGCCTTGCTTTGCCTCGGGCAGATTTTTAGAACAAGGGCAAAAAGCAGCCACTTTCTTTGCCAAAATATCTTAAAATGTTCTCTAGGCAACTTATTAATATTCTTCTCTGGAACCTCTTGAGCCAAGTAATGACCACCACTGTCTTCCCTGTTTCTTTTAATATGTTTAAATGTTGACTGAATAATTAGTGATCTCTTTGTACCATTAGCCAGAGTCAACAATTAGCAAAACCTGCCCTTCTTGTCTAACCTATTCTGCCCAGCACTATTTTCTTTTCTTTTGGCTGGGGTATTTTATGTGAATCCCAGACTTGGCCATTTCTTCTTAAATACTTTATCTCTAAGAGAGGATTTGGTTACAGATAAAAAACCTAAGTAGGACCACCATTTCACAGTTACAGTGTCAACAGAAATACTTTTCAGCGGCCCACTCACAGTCTCTGCTCATTTTCCTAATGGAGAAAAAGAATTCCGTTGATTTGTCCAAATCAGATCCAAACAGCATGGCTCCAGCTCTGAAGCCTCAGGGAAACTGAGGCAGCTCTCTCTCTTCTCCCCTCCCTTCTTTCTCCCTTCTCTCCTTTCCACTCCTATGTCATTGTTAAAGACTGTGTGTTCGTATACTATTTCCCACACTCTGGCTTGGTCACTTACATTCTGTATGCTCATTAACGCCCCTCCTTGTATTCTATATTTTCTCCAAAACAGTCTCACATCAAAAATTGGCCTTACACTCACTATCACTATGACCTTGGACTTGTCATTACAGGCTTGTACCACCACTCCCATTTTTTTAAATTTTTCATTTTTTAGCAGGACTGTCTCGTAGGTTGAATGAATCTCTACTGTTTCTCCACGTCATTAACTCTTCCTCTCCCATGACAGCCCATGATGGACCGAAACAAGGCAGATGAGCTCCCCAAGCTTCAAGTTGGCTTCATTGACTTTGTGTGCACCTTTGTCTACAAGGTAGGCTTCCTAGAGTCCAGTGGACCACAGAGAAGCCTGGCAAGCATGTGACACTCTGCAGAAACATTGTTACTTCCAGTGACACTTAGTTCCCAGGACAGCTCTATAGTGGGAGATGGTAGGTACTTTTGGCTAAGGCCTGAAGCTTGGTCCTCCTACTTGCTCAAATGCTCATGGGACAAATGACTAAGTAATCTTTTATGGACACAATGTCACTGTGAAAAAGGTAAGCCAGAACTTCTCTTGGAGTTTGTCCAGGTTATTCCCATTCTCCAGAGGCCCACTGCTGTCAAATCCATCTTCACTATCATCTTGCCCCTTTTCCTTTTTTGAAATATGGTTTGGCTGTGTTGCCTGGGCTGACCCCTAACTCATGATTGTCCTGTGGCAGCCTCCAAAGTGCTAGGACAATGTCATTACCCTACCATGTAACTCCACCTCCCTCCCATACCGGAGGAGAGAGGTCAGAGTGGCAGGGCCAGCATCTCTGGACCTACCTATGAAGCAGGACTGGAGCTGGGGCACCTAACACCCAAGCCAGGGCTTTCTACAGTCTGAGCTATAGTTCCTTTGCAGGGAAAAGGACAAATGGTCCCAGAGGGGCCAAGTATCTCTGTTGTCATACAACCCAAGTAGGGCCCTTCGGTCAATAGGACAGATGGCTGATGCTCACACTTCCAGCCACAGTATGATAAATGTGGATACTGGGCTTCATGTTCACTGACTTAATCCCAGCTACTCTTGGGTAGGTGCTGCTACTACCCTACTAACCAAATGAAAGTGAGCTTTGGCAGTGATCGTTCCAAAGTCACATAACTTCTGGTAGAGCCCAGACCACAACTTGGGCATCTCTAGGTACCTGGTCCCTGCTGTAATGGACCTCCCTCACCTCAGCAAACCTACTTTGCCAATCTGTAACCTATTCTCTCACCTACAAATGTAGGAGAGATGAGACATCCCTCATGGGGAGCCTCAAAAGACCCAAGGAAGTAAATTGTCCCAGATTTTAGTGTACTTTGCCTAAGGTGTTATTCAATCCATCCCTAGAGTTGGAAGAATTTGAATAAATCATTTCAATAACCCAGTTTCATTCAGTGAATATTTATGAAGTATTTGTGAGTTCTAGAACAGTGCTAAGTCAGAACCAACCAAGGGAAGGAGACAACCAGCGTTCCTGCTATCTCTAGATGTCATCCTCTGGGAAAGGCAGGCAGAGGGAGGAGTCACTATAAGGAAGTGGAAGTTGATTAGAGAGAGATCTGGGGACAGTTTACCTGGGAAGGGGGTAGAAAAAGTTTCTCCGAGGAAGTGTTAGGGAATTAGGGACCTCAAGAAAAAGAGGAATGACAAAGTGTTCCAGAAAGAAAACAGTTGTAGGAAGTTCACAGACGGAAGGAAACACGTATGAAGTGAGACTTAGGGGGCCTGGGTTTGCCAGAAGGTGAAAGGGTAGGCATCAGCAAATGGTACAAGAAGACTTACATTTCACCTTGAAGGAATGGCCATGCAGGAAAGCTCCAAGCAGGGAAAGGAGGGGCTCCCTAGTATCAGCAGGCATAAGAGCCAGCTCAGAACGCACACACCCCACCCTGAGCCAGGGTGCTAGGGCAATGCCCCTGCTTCATAATCTTACTCTCTCACTTCCTCTGTCCCTTACATCGTCTCTTCCACACTTCTCCTTCCCAGGAATTCTCCCGTTTTCATGAGGAAATCACACCTATGCTGGACGGGATAACCAACAACCGCAAGGAATGGAAGGCATTGGCTGATGAGTATGAGGCCAAGATGAAGGCCTTGGAGGAGGAGAAGCAGAAGCAGCAGGCAGCCAAGCAAGGTATGTCACTGCACGATGGGGTCTCGGCCAGGCACGCACTCAGCCTGCAGTGCATCTGGGTCTGGACTGTTGTCTCCAGTCTATGTGGAAGGGTACTGAGGCTGGAGGAGGTGAGGTATTACGGCCAACCACACAGTCAGTACCTGGCAGAATCAGGTCCCTAGATAGAGGCTGAGGGATGCTCTAGGATCCCATAGTTGAGCATAAGGTAGAGTCTGACTCTAAAACTTCAGACATTTGTGCCTAAAATTTTCAACTGTTTGTCCATTTGAATCCTAGATTTACCGCCATGAGGTCTGGCTTGTATATTACCTAGAGAAGGAGCGCTTCTGCTCTCCACTGCACCTTTATCCAGTACTATGGTTGGATAGATCACCCTTGAACTCAAAGTGCATTTCACTTGTGAAACTATTAGTAGTAGCCTCAAAACCACCCCAGACTGCCCGTATCTACATTAAGAACCCTGTGCGGAGGAGCGGTGGTGGTGCACACCTTTAAAAATCCCAGCACCTGAGAGGCAGAGGCAGGTGTATCTCTGTGAGTTGAGGCCAGCCTGGTCTACAGAGTAAGTTCCAGGACAGCTGAGCTACACAAAGAAATCTTGTCTCAGAATTCCAGACAAAAGAACCATACATGGAGGCCAAGGAAATGGATCAGTGTGTGAAGTGGTTGTCACGTGTGCTTGAGAACCTGAGTTCAGATCTCCAGAACTCACATAAGTCAGATACCATAGTGTGTGTGTGTGTGTGTGTGTGTGTGTGTGTGTGTGTGTGTGTGTGTGTGTGTGTGTATGTGTGATCACAACATTCCTATGCTGAAGAGGGACAGAGACAGGAGAATCCCCCACCCCCCAAACTCACAGGCCAGTTAGCCTCAGATATGCTCAAAGAACAGCAGAGACAGTCCCCCTCCCCCTTGTTTCAAATGTAGAGACACCTGAGGTTGTTCTTTGACCTTCTTCTGCATATGTACCATGGAATGCTCAAATCTGCACTCATACACATGAATTTGCATTTATTCACACACACAACAGGGCCATGTATATGGGTGGGTGGGGGCTTGTGGAGTTGAGCATAGGGACAGGTGCTTGTAATCTCAGCACTCAGGAGTCTAAGATAGGAAAACCGCTTTGAGTTCAAGGCCAGCCTTCTTGTAAAAACATAACAGACAAAAACCTCAATAAAATAACAGAAAGGCCAGGAAGAGGATTCAGCTCCTAAAAGCACTTATGAAACTCTGATGACCTGAGTCAGATCCTGGAGCCCATAGAAAGCCAGACGGAATCCTGTATCTGCAACCTCGGCATTTCTACAGCAGGGTGGGGGCAGCTCAGAGGCCTGCGGTCCACAAGGCAGCAGAAACAAGAGACTTGCTTCAGTAGGTGGAAGTAGAGAACCGACTCCTGAAAGTGGTCCTCTGACATCCACATGGGCTGTGGCATGTGTGCCCTCCAACTAATAAATGCAATCAGAGAGAGGGAAAGACAGACAGAGAAACAGAGGCTGTGTTGGAGAAGTTAGTCAGGGTGGAGCGGAGACTTCTGGGAACCAGAGCATCCAACTGACCTTAGCTTCAAATGGAATTTGTCTGTCCCGGGTCCTCTCAATGGCACCACCCTCCCCTCCCCCTGGCTTGTCACTTCTTAGTTTGTATGCTTTACTTCCTCATTCAGACTTGGCTTCTAGTTGCTGTCACACAATGTTTGATTGTCTGAGCACATGTCCCTCTGTTCTCAGCATAGACCCTGTGGGTCCCCAGTTCTTCTACGGGAAGGCTGGGGGTGATTTTAAAAGAACAGCTTCAAAGATGGGGGGACACCCTTGCTACCTCTCCAGAGTAACTTATATGTCACTGCCCTCATGGGTGGGTTTAGCTATTGCAAAAACTGTTATGTGTAAACATAGAGCCTATAGTTTTTCCTTTTTAAAAATAGCAGTGCTGGGAATTGAACTTATGGTAAAATGGATACTAAGCAAATGCTCTATCCCTGAGCTTTTCCTTAAAATATGAACTTGCTGTCCACCACATTCTGAAGTTGGGATACCTCAGGTTTAAACAAAACCAGCCTTTTTTTGAGATAGGGTTTCCTCTGTGAAACTATCCTGGCTACCCACTGTCCAGCTCAGCTTTTCTTTTTAAAAAGTCAAGATCTGATCCCACCAATAGACACATCAGAATGACAGTGTCTGAGGCCAAATGATCACCTTTTCCCTAGGTGTTTTCTCCCCCACGTCACCAGCATCTGGGCCACGGTTGCCATTTGTCACCCTGGGCTGCTTCTCAGTGGGGAGGCACTTCTGGTCGTGTGCCCCGTGTCGTGTCCCCCCCCTTCTCCAGACCCCCACCCCACCTCCCCCACACCCTCTGCTCTCTACACATACCAAGCCTTGAGCTTCATCCAAACAGGTCAAACGCAAGTTTGCTCTGGTTCTGACCTGCCCTCTGCTTTCTTGTCCTTCACAGCTGCTTCCGGGACCCAGCCAGGAGGAAACCCCAGCCCAGGGAATGCACCTGCATCCAAGTCCTGTTCCATCCAGTAGCCGAGGACACTGCTGTCGGGTGGCACTGTCCTTGGGAAGGAAAAAGTCCCTCAGGTCAATGGAAAGCTACACGCCTTCCTGGACAGATGAAGAATCAAGAGTTGAGAGCTGATAGAAAATACAGAAGGCATCTATACAATCAAGTGGTTTTAGACATTGTTTATGCTACAGTTCTGTTTTGTTTTAGATAGGGGCTCACTGTGTAACCCTAGCTGTTCTGGAACTAGCTTTGTAGACCAGGCTGGCCTTGAACTCACAGAGATCTGCCTGCCTCCTGAGTGCTGGGATTAAAGGCATGTGCCACCATGCACCTCCATGCCTGGTTCAGAGATTGTTTTTAACCTTGAAACAGCTATTGCGTTTAGCACACTATTCTGGACTTCATATACTGACTTACTTCGATTAATTTGTGTTCTAATAATGCTTATAATTCTTGTATGTTCTCATAATTTTGTGTTTTATTATCAAAGTTCTTGGTAATTTTTAAAAGTAGATAATTATACATCAAACACCTATAAACTTACCTCCAGATTTGAACATCAAACTTTGTCCATATTTGTTTCGTGTGTTTTTATACTCATTTTCAATTCCCCCCTTCCCTCCTTTCTTTCTGGATCCCACCATGTGGCCCAGGCTCCTATTAAAATCTCAGGCTTCCTAACTGTGTTAACTACTACCCACAACTTAGCTGAAATATTTAAAGTTAATTTCCACACATACTTCACTCGTCTATAGTCTTTAGAGAAATTAAGCATCTTTAAATGTCACACATACTAGCAGGCAGAGATAGGAAGACCAGGAGTTTAAGAGGTCCTGGTCTATACCACAGGTCTTACCCATCTCAAGTCACACATCTTCAACGGGACAGAGCATTCTCTAACACAGCACTGTCACATAGAAAGGACTGGCCACACTTCCCAACATGGGTCAGCTATTCAAGGCCATTCTAGCTTCAGGCCCCTAGGCTCTTGCTAATCTCATATCACTGCTTATACATAGACACACATTTAGAGTCTGATTCTTTGGGAAATCCAACTGTGATGTAAACCCTAAATGCCACCCTATGGTTACAAAATGTTCCTTTTAAATTTATTCACAGAACTCTTTAAAGAGACTATTTTGTGCTGGGTATGGTGGCCCATGCATTTACTCCCAGCACCCAGGAGGCAGAGGCATAAGAGGGCCATAATGCCAGCCTGATTTACACAGAAAGTTCCAGGCTGGGCTACAGTGTGAAACCTTGTCTCAAACAAATCCAGAGAATTAAGGACAAAAAATCATAAAAGAGTTTGAGAGTCAATATAATGACTTTGAAGGTAAAGGCTCCTCCCAGAAGGTCTGATTACCTGAGTTGCCCTAGGACCTATGTTCATGTGTGCGTGATGCGTGAACACACACACACACACACACACACACACACACACACTACATACACAGTAGAAAATAAAGTGTTGGTGTGCTTCAACGTAATACAAATTCCACATACTGAATCCTTTTGTTTGCTAGCTTTTACTAAGATCCACTTTTTATTCTTGAAGTTTCCATTGATTCAGTTCAACTGTTCAACTGACAGTTCCTCTTGGCTTAAAAACAGACCAAATCTAAGTATTCCCTGCCTGGCAGAGTTAGCATCCACACAAATTGACACACATGTAATCAGCAGAAGGACCCAAAAGTTGTCAATACACTAACACGTACAAAAGGCTGTCAGAAATACCTGCCATAATGGCTCAAATCCAAATTTTATTTCTATTGTGTACTATCCCCAGCTTTTAAAAGCTCTAACAGACAAAGGCCAAATTTAAGACTCAAGAGTGATATATTGCTCTATGCAGAGGCTGTGAGATTAGCTGGGTAATCAACATCCCCACTGTGTGCAGGCACAGGCTGGCATGGCTCTTGTACCCAGTATGCCCTCAGTCCTTTTTGCCAATGACTTGCTGTCCCAAATTCCCATTAACTCCTTGTCGTCCCCCCCCCAGGGGTATATGACACCTGCCTGCCTTCTATAAATAGCTATTCTTAAACATGTCTTCCCCCAAACTGGAGGATGGTTCCGCAGCAGCTTCTATCAAAGAAGCTATCTCAAGGAGAGGGAAGTGTACAGCCCCCTCCCCAACTGTTAATGAACCATTAACCTAGTCTAATGCCCCTTTTTAAATAAAGCAGGAAACTGAAGGTCAGAGAGGGAGGAGGCTGGGTTAAGTTACAGCCCAGGTCCCTGGCCTTCTTCCAGAAGATGTCCAAGATCAGAGAACACTGCCTATGGCACACACATCCTGTGCCTCCCTTTGCAGATCTATCTGTGCCTCCGGAGCACATGTCCTGCCCTTCTGTTCAGGCTGGTTACAGCAGGAGAGACCTGGACTCTGATCTTTTAATCCTGAGCTGTGTGTGTTTTCAGCTCTGTTATAAGTGACACTTAAGGACACTGGTTTTTCAAGCAAAGGCTTGTTCGTAAGCATACTGTGTTCAGTCATTAAGTGTCAAGGAGAAGCACAGAAGGCTTTCCTGGAAGAGATGTTGCCCTGGAGCGTACAGGCTCAGTTCTGTTGGACTTGGCTTTTGTCACTGTATCTGATGTTGGGAGAGCAGCCCTTGGCTGAGGCCCAGCATGGTCGTAACTATACTCCTACTAATCCCGAGGTTGAGGCAGAAGAATAAGCTTGAAGTCAGTTTGAGCTACAGTGAGTTCTGAACTAGACTGGGTAACTTAATGAGACTCGATCTCAAGATAAAAAAATGAAAGGTTCAGGGGTCTAACACCATGGAAGCAACACACAAGACCTTGGATTCAATTCCCAGCACTGGGCAAATAAAAACCAAACAAAAGACAAACAAGAATTTTTCTGAGGCAAGATTGGATCTGGATTCTCTCCTTCATCTGGTGAATAGTGTCCCTTCCCTCCCACATGAGTTCACAGGACCAATAAAGAAAGACACCCCTGGGCAGGGCTGTGGGTGATATTTTTTAATTTCCATAGTGTATTTGTTCAATTTATTTATAAGCAGATCACTTCACTATTTACAGTACATGAGCATAGAGATTCTACAGTTTTTTGTGATGTAAACAGTAGCTCCGGTTGGAGCTGAGAAAAGAAAGTAGTTCTGAAGTATTTACAGACGTTAAAATAGAACTTTGTACTCACAGAATAATAATACATAGAGCAATTTGGTTAAATTATCTACGAAACTATAGAATCTGACAATGTACAAATACAGGAAAACAGTTTCTCATTTAGAGGGTAAGACAGATAGATCACACCGGAAATAAAATACAGACAATGACAACCACAATAATTAAGAGCAAAGAAGTCTTCTTCCTCACCACTCACGGATAAAGTATTTATATAAATAAGGACACAATCCAACAAAATGGGAAAAAAATATATAAAAATCTTCTACCAATTAAAAAAAATAGCAAAACTAAAAACTCGATTTTCAATCATTAGCAGTGTCCTTTAAAAAATTAAAATTTAGCTTCTATTATAAATAATAAAGCAGATGTGTCCCTCTGTATAGGTGAAATTCTTGCACCTTTCTCAAGAAATGCATCAATGTAACACACACACACACACACATGCATGCACACACACACACTCGCGCACACACAAACACAACCTGACATTCACATACCCCAGGCTACAGTTACCTTGTTGAATTCCCTAATACATAATGCCCCCTACAGTTGTACCTTGGGTATGACAAAATCTCTCAAGTTCAGCCATTCCCTGGTTTGACCCTGTCAGAGCCAGGGAAAGCCCTGGCTCCCTATTGCTCAAAATTCTCGAGGCTGCATGGTCACACTAAGAGAAAAGGGTTTTGAATCCAAGATTAGGAACTGCTGGAAGGGAGCACAGGAACCCACCTTGCCCAGTCGATTAAGGCTAGCTACTGTCAGCATCTCAGGAGACCTAGGCCTTGGGAGCTGGGGAGTCTCGGTTTTAACCTCAGCAGCTGCTTCTAACAGAAGCATGTGCTCAGGCCAGTGCTGACAGGTCTCAGAAGACAAGGAGGCAGGCGTGAATCTCTGGAATCCACTGCACTGTGGACTTCCAGATGGTCACCTTCCCCAGCAACCACCTGAAAACCCAGCTGTTCCACTGCCCTCTCCCATGTCACTCCCCAGACCATGTGCCCCTTGAGATTTCCAACCTGTTTCAATTGGATTCAGGACACCCTTTCAGAAACCAAGGTGGGAGTAGTTTATGACTTATTATTCCTAACAAAAACATCTAACAAGATTTTAAAATACAAAAAAAAATTTTAAAAATAACAATAACAGCAACGAAAATCTGTTTGGCTATTCAGTGGACCATATCAAAGGTCATGGCCAGGGCCCCTTCTCCCCTAATCCTCATATCCAACTTCTTTACCTTGTCCCAAAGGTACTATGTAAGCCACCAAGCAGAGGTTCACTTAACAAGGTTGGCAGCTTGGCTGCCAGTATTGCAGTTATAGTAAACCCCTCTGGACACCTAGTTACAGGGTTCAACCCCATCTCCTTACCACAGGATAATTAGTACATTTTCCGGACTGCATAGGCATCTCGGAAGTTGTTGATGTTTCCCCATTGGTTCTGAATGCATTAGACAACTTACTTGTGTCATTGTATTTCACTGCCAAGCTAACCTTGGCCGGCATGGTGGCTGGCCAAAGGAAACTAATTTTGCCTTCCATCTTGGTGGCCAGTGGACGTCAGTCTTTGAGCATTAGCCTGGTGACCACACATTGATAAGGCAAAGTGCTGGCTAATCCCCCCCGCTCAAGGACATTATCCAAGACCAGCAAAAGGGAGCAAGGAGGCTTGCTAAGGCTTCCTTGGAGAATTCTTTGACAAAAATAATATGGCATGGAGGGGTTGGAGCCAGATGAATACCTTTCGGAGGAGCTTATACAATAGAGACATCTACAAAACCATAAGCCACAAGCCCCTCAATTTGGGTATTTGTATTCTGTACTCCTTCTGATGTGCAAGGCATTCTGATGAAATGGCTTTGTGAAAATCTGTCTCCCCAAATCTCAAAGGCTTGGTCACTCCTGCTATACCATTAAAGATTCAAAAAATAAAAGCTGCCCTAAACATACGCAGTGTGATCCATGCCTCCTGTTGCCCCATGTGTTTTACAATCATTTGAAAGCAATGTGTGAAAACTGTCTAAGTTGAGCTGTTTGGGGAAAACAAGTGTATTGCTAGTATTGTCTGCAAGCAAGGAGACAGCCAAGTGGTCACGACATTCAGATTAAAAACTGCTCGGTGGGGATGATGACAAGGCTAACCCAAGACCGGAAGTTGTCAATGAGCCCAATGAGAGGTTAATTCCTTACCATCCCTACAAGAAACTATGGCTTGGGTCTGTCCTGGCAAGCTAGCCTCTTCATGTAAGGCACCTCAGCCAGGACTATGTGGATCTCAGCCCGTTGGAGGCTAATCTTGCAGAAAATGCCCCCCCCCCATACACCCTGAGCTAGCTAGAGAGTGGAACTCTGGGCTCCCCTGGCTCCAGGATGAGAATGCTGTTATCACTGGACAGCCTCATTTGCTGGCTCAGGGAACAGGGGCCTAAGGTCAGGCAGCAAGTAAGAAATGGTTGCTCCACAATTGGCTAGGCTGGTTTTTTAGTGTTTACAAAAGTGGGTACCACGATGTAAACCCTCATCATTCTGTTTCTTGGGCTTCTAGTGAAGAGGACAGCCAAAGACTGGCTAGCTGCAGGCTCTCATGGTTAAGAGCCTTAGAAGATGCCTGTTTTCTTTCTCACACAAGCCCCTTCCTTATCCCCTCACCTAGCCTTTAGGACAGCACCTCACATACATAAAGGATACACATATTTGCCAGAGGAGAATGTGGAGCAAGACTGAAGGGTCAAGGTTTCTCAAAGTGCTTTCATTGACCAGTGCAAAGTATCTGGCTAGCTACATCCGGGGTGTTCTGGTGTTCTTCAGCTAGTATCAAGGGCACTCCACCCACACTCCCATCTGTTCTAGGCCAAGGCTATCTCTGTACATACAAGTCTTTATCCCAGGCTCTCCCTGAACTTACCCTGTTTCCCAAGACTCTTCAAACAGCCCTGGGGCTCATGTGTGTGCAAAACCCTCAGGGATTTGGAGAGTAGTATCAACACATTGCACAGAAGTACTAGTTAGCTTCCTTCTGCCCCAGTGGGAAGGGTGAAGGCATCCCTTTTCTTTGGCTAATGAAACCAACAGGTTCACACTATTTACTATTACACACCGAATCCCTTTCCATTGTCACATGTGACACTGGGATATGGCTTTCTCAAACTGATCTCAACTGCTGAAGATCCAAAGTTAAGAAAAATACTCTTGACCTCACGGAATCATATCACATGCTCTCTAAGGGTGACTCTGGTTCAGAGAGAGGTGCCTTGCTTCTTCTGTGGCAGCAGGGTCAGCTGTGAGGCGAAACAAACTCAAGGACAGGGACAGACCCTGAATAGAGCTCACCACCCAAAAAGAGCTGCCTGCACTTTCTCTCCATTTACTACTACCTGCACAGTGGCCATGGCAGGTATATCACATCTTCCCCCACAAACACTGACCTGTAAGGCTTGAGGTCACAAAAGACATCTTACTGTATGTCTTGCCACATTAGGACTTGAGGGCCAAGTCTCTGTGGCTGGCCCAGAGCGCTCCTCCCGCCCCTGGCGTCTTGCTATTCACCAGATGACACAAGATGAAGAGAGACACAGGCATAGGATGGATACTTCCCGACTCAAAGCATTTTTCTAGTGTGGGCCACAATGTACGTCAGGGGATGGGGAATAGGAACCTTAACTGCATTCCATCCACTCATAATCTTTACCCATTTGATGCATTTTCCTTCCTTCCCCGCTCCGGAGAGAGAGGACTCTGATTCAGCCTTGAGCTGATTGAGGAAGGAGATGGAAGAATTCCACTTAGTGGTTGGATTGGACATTTCTAGAAAAATACCAGCACAGCACAGAGATGACACAGAGCTTGCCCTCCCTGGGAGGCTGCCAACACAGTCTATAGGAAGCTGTATGGCAATCACACGTAAACATCATTGAGACAAATTAGGACAGCTACAATGAGATGGTTGCCAGTAGCAGCTGCTCCCTCTGGGTGACTCCTTGATTTGATAGGAAAGAGACCAAGACGGACCTTGTGGTCTTGGAGGGGCCGGACAGTCTCCTTGGTAAATTATATGCAGCACCGAGTTAATCTTCCAGAGAGAGATAATCTACAGGACTGGTCATTTGCAGAGCTGGTAGCCTGTTTTTATGAGAAGGTAAGTGGTAGGCATCAGCTCTCAGTCTTGACCTCTGGTACATCAGGCATCAATGCCAAGCTCAAGGCTTTGCTTTGCTCAAGAGCCAATGCCTAAGTGACTTTGAGTGGACTGAATAAGCAACTCCAGTTAACCCTGACTAGGGAGAGACTTAGTGTTTGCTAAGAATTTGTTCTTTTACACCAACAACAATGATCTGTCTCAGTGTAACTGTGGAAGCAACTAGGAAGACCCCAGGGTTTTCTAGACAACTCCTACACTCCAAGGCCCAGGAAGAAGGGACTCAGAAAGCCACAGAAGTTGTTCTTGGTGGGGTAAGAATTCAAATAGTGCTCCAGATTCAACCTAGTCTCTTTCTCATCAAGTGATTGCAGTAAACACTTGTTCTCCCCATTGATTAGAGCCCATGTTTTAGTGAATGCAACTGAAGAACTTTAACTTGGTTCTGTTCTATACCCATTTTCCATGTGCCTACCACATGCTAGGCAATGAACAACTATATAAGAATTCAGGATGATGGGTCTGTGCTGTGAGGTCTCTTTGTGGATCTATCCTTAGAAGCCACACCTCCAGTTATATGCCTGTTTGCTAATCCCCCTTCCTCTCCCTATACTACTGCGTTTTCCAACAGTATTGGGAAGTCTACTGTCCAGTAATGGCTTCAAGGGCATTTTTTTTTTCAGGGATCAGGTCATGACAGGGATGGGTCAGCATAAAAACCAGCCAGCATATGGCTTTCCAATGGCTTTTCCAAAGACTACCACTAAATCAGGATATTAAACAAATTAACCACCAACCAATTAGTAATGCCTGCCCAGAGCACTGTGTTGAGGATTCTAATAGCACAACCAGGCTCAAAAAAAAAATTAGTGTTATGATCAATTAAGTATGTCTGACCAAACATGTGGGGGGTCATGACTGTAATTAGATACTACCTGAGCAGAGGCTAGACACCTTTTGTCTAATTGTGACTCTCAATCTACTTCACAGAAAGGAAATTTGACATACAGCTACTCTGTTTCCCTATTTCTGCTAAAGCCAGTCTCTTCCAGCCTTATCTACAGGGTGGAGAATAAATATTCCCAACACCAAGCATAAGATCATGAGTTCACTTTCTTTACTGAGGTATGTGAAAATCTTAAAAAAAAAAAAAAAATTAACCATCAAATCTCAAAGGAAAAAAGCCTGGCATTAGTAGCAGATTAATTTAGCTTGGTTAGTTTAATGAGCCAATACTTTCAAACTTCCTTATTTGGCAGAGAGAAATAAATTGTCACAAGACCTAGGAGGAAATGATCTGTGTAGAACATTAGCGTGGCTACTCTGTCTAGCTGGTTCTCTCTCATGAAGGGCACCTAGGGACCCAGAGAATGTCACACTGGATATGGCTTTGACAGTAGTCAAGAACTGTTTGAAGAGGAGCCCACCGTAAATGTTCCCTGGGTAGTGCCTTGTCCACCCCCGACTCTGCACCTTTACAGAAGAAGGGCAGAACGAACAGCAATAGCATAGGATGGGATACCTGTTGCCCTTCCTGCCCAAAGTGACTGCTCCTAGGTGAAGTCTGTGTACCACCTGCAGGAGTCTCAAAGCCTTGAGGATTATCTACAGGCAGGGCGAGTCACCGGAGGATCAAAGCTGAGGGAGCCTGAGCCTGTGCTGAATGAAGCTTAATGCCGGTGTGGCAACCATTGACCTAATTCTCAAATAAGCTAGTAGGCTTCTAGCCTATTGTGCAACTCAGCTAACTCTACTCTTCCAGCTTCTGACTTATGCATCTATATGCTAACTACTATAGCAACTGAGGCCTGGTGTCAGGAGCATGGTGTGGATCACTGCTCTGCATGCTCCCTGGCCATGGGACCTTGGGCAACATGCTTCACCTCGCAGGGCACTGTCCTCTCTCCCTGTGGAATGGGTTTAACACAGCTCGCTCCACTCTTTTTCCAGGCACTCATGGCTCTGAGCTCAGGCAAGTGTGAGTCAGACAAGGCAAGTGAGTTCTCACCACAACTTGAGTGGAATTCACTCAAAATAAAAGACACCAGGGCTTGGTAGAAGATACTCAATATCTCTCTCCACTTTTCCTACGTGTGACTGCAAATCAATCTTTCCTGGGGACCTAGGGGCACCCAGCACCTCCAGGACTACATGGCCAGGGGAGCAGCGTAGCTCAGTAGCGAACACCTCATGACAGTGCATAGTTAAACAATCAAGGAAGCAATAACCCCAGGCACAGTATATCTGAGCCATAAATACATTTGTTTTAAGGATATACTTTTTTTCTTCAATTAAAAATGAGTGTCTAATCCTGATTCTATTCACAAGTAACAATTTCATCATCACACGCTACAGACAGAAGATGTTATTGGGAACATAGCTCAAGTCTACGGAAGGAAGTCAGTTGGGTGGGAGGGGCAGAGGGTGACTGACAGCACTCGGAGGTGCACCCAGGACGAGCCGCTGGAAGCGAGGACACTAATGTGGCAGTGGAACATCAACGCCATGGAAACTCACGGACAGAAGCAGCTTTGTTCAATGTAAACATTGATTTGTTTTTTGTTTTGTTTTTTTTTGTTTGTTTGTTTTTAAAGGAAACGACAGCAGATTCAAGTCTCTCTCTCTCACGCTCGCTCATTTGCTCGCTTTCCTCCTCATATACTTATTTCTTTGAAAACGTAAACATATTGGAAGGGCCTTGTCTGAGGTATTGAGGTATTCCTCGAAGGTTAAGGCTGATATCAATGCAGGCTCTGCTGGGCCTCTTTCAGTAAGCTGTCAAAATCCATGGCTTCATACTTGCTTTTCCCAGATGAGGGAATGGCCTCTTCTGACGTGGGATCTGTGGGTCAGTGAGAGGTAAAGTGGTAAGAAATTCAGCCCCAACCAGCAAATCTGCCACTGAAGGTGGACCTCACGGAGCTGGGATGGCCAGGGTGTTACAGTGCCGGAATGGGTACTACCACAGAATCAACTCTCATCCCGTTGTGACCTTTCTTGCATTGTTGACAAGATCTCATGGCTTCAGTGGCCCTGTTGTAGAGCAATGAGTCCCTGAACAAACATCCGATGACTTGTTTCCCGCCAACATCCTAGAAATGGACTTTTCTCAATACCCTCTCACCAACTAATAACACAATACACTGTTACTAGTCAGCCACATAAAAATGCTGATAAACCTATCTCATACAGATGTGGAAATGGAGTCTCACAATGGACAGCAGCCAAGTAGAGTGCCGCCAGACTTTGGGACCAACCTAGATCCCCTGATACTCAGTGCTGTATCATGAAGGCTACCAAGGGCTCTCTTCTATAAATAATTCTTTTCCATGTCATATTTGTTTGGATTTCAACAACTTGTACACATATGGTAATGGCGTGATGACAGTGCAGACAGACACCGTCACATAATGATGGCAAATCTGCTACCTGCTCAAAGGTCACTATGGTATGAATGTAAAGAGGCAGGACAGCCATGATGCTGCTAAGAGTCACTCACAGGACCAGAGGCCAGAACAAAAGCAAGATGACAGCCACAGACAAAGCTTCTGTGGATAACAGTGGGTGGAAGCTTGATGTAGGGCCATGTCCAGAGAGACCTTCAGTCTAGGTATAATTAAAGGAAGTTGCTGTGCTGCATATTCTGGGACTCACTAGAATACAGTTAGGGTTTGTTCTCTTACCATAGTCAGTGTATCTGGGCCAGCGGAAGTGCCGGAGCCCTCCATAGCTCAGGTGGAAGGAGGGCTCATTACGTTTTCTCAGGGTTGCGCCATTCCTCAGGGATAGGGCAGCGTGCTCTGAACACCGGAAGGTGATGAAGCCATGCTTCTCACCTCTGGAAAGACAGGGTAGGGTAAGGGAGGATGTTTCTAGGCCAGTCTGGTGGGGACTAACACATCACAGGATGAGAAGTAGAAAATTACGTCACATGCTCCCTTCCCATCAGTGAGGGACGGCATTTAACAGGCCAAACCTCTGCAGTCTGTGTGATCTGCAGAAAATACTCCATTTTCTAAATAGTAAACCTATATCCATTAAATACTATCTCCATTTTATCTCCAGGCCTCCAGCAACAATCATTTCACTTTCTGTTTCTATTAGGTACATGATATAAGTCTAAGCATAACAGCATTGGTCTTCTAATGACTAACCCATTCCATTAGCATACTGTCTTTAATGAATACCTATACATATATTCATCTATGTGAAACATTTGTCTTCTCACTTAGGACTGCATAATACTCCATTTACATATACATTTCATTTGGATTATTTTCACCCCACTGTTGTTGTGAACTATGAACACGGATGGCACTATTAGGAGGCGTGGTCTTTTTGGAATCCGTATGGCCTTGTTGGAGGAAGTGGGTCACTACAGAGACTGGCTTTGAGGTCTTAAAGCCTAACTCAGGCCAGTGTACCAGTTTTTCCTTGTACGGCTTGTGGATAATATGGAGGACTCTCAGCTCCTTCTCCAGTACCATGGAGAAGTGTTCTGCCTGCACACTGCCATGTCCTGCCATGAAACCTCTGAAACTGTTCGCCAGCCCCAGTCAAATGTCTTCCTTTAAAAGAGTTGCTATGGTCACGGTGTCTCTTCACAACAAGAGAAACTCTAACAAAGACAAAAGGGACTGGGGTATTGCTGTGATGGGTTTGACCATGCTTTGGGTTAGGAAAACAGTGAACTGCCGTAAGCATTGTTTAATGGGCCATACTACTAGGAGCATGCAAGACAGTGGTGCTAAGGAGATTTGAACCATGGGGGCTGGCTGGTTCTAGAGGTTTCCAAGAAAAAGAATTTTACTGTGTTGCCTAGATCATTGTTGTGATATTTTGGTAAAGGACACTTTTTGCCCTTATCTGAGTCTGCCTGAGGCTAAAGTGAAGAGTTTTGGATTAATTGCATTGGCAGAGGAAATCTCAAAACAGCCTAGTACAGATTCTGTCATGTACTCTTAAGAAGACTTATAATGAAAAGAAGCAAGCTGATCAAGGAAAAATATAAAATATACAATTTAAGGAAGAAGGAAGTACCAAGAAATGGAACGGAGCTAAATCTAAATATTGTGTTCAAGGAGATAAACAGATTTACAAAATACAGTGAGTGGTGACCTCAGGGCAAGATTCTACCCAGCCAAGCTTCCAACCTGTGAAAAGGAATTAAAAAAACTAAGGGTCCAGGCATGGTGGGCCGTTAAGCCCAGTACTCAGAAGACCGAGGCTGGTGAATCTCTCTGTGTTTGAGGCAGCCAAGTCTACGGATCAAGTTCAATAATAGCCAAGCTTAGGCAGTGAAGGAAAGCGTCAAAAGGTAAAAGCTGGTAAAGATGTCATCAAACAAGGGGACCATGTTCTAGAAAACAGCAGAACTTGGCAGCTTGGGCCATGTGGTTCTGACTTTATAATCAAGAATAGAAGAAAGGGGTTACAGAATATTCTTCCATGACTAAGGAAACTTCCTGAGGCCAAGTGTGCGGCAGGGGTGTCTTTGCATGAAGGTCTAGAAAGGCCAAGCTTGGAAGGTGAAGCCTGGATTGCCATGAGGAGCCCGAAATTTTGGAGACACCGGACCTATGAGATACCCGCCAAGGAAAGCTACTATCAGGGAGTTGAACCAGGCCGAGAGAGAAAAGTGTGTTGTGGTCAACACAGCTGAAAGGAACTGGAGATCTGAAGTACTCTGACATCACACTGAGATACAGAGTTTGGAGTTTGCCCCGCTGGTTTTTGGTCTTGCTTACTTCCTTACTATGCTCCCTTCCCTCCATTTTGGAATGGTAATATATGTCTTGTGCCATTATGTTAGCAGTATGTGGTATTTTAAATTTTCATTATATAAGGGATTACAGTTAAGAGATTGCATAACTGTCAGAAGACATTTTGAACTTTGGATTTTTAAACAGTGTTGAGACTGTGATAGACTGGGGGGACTTTTGAAGTTGGACTAAATGCATTTTGCATTGTTATGGATGCAGGCTTATGGGAGCCAAGGAGTAGAATGTAGTGGTTTGAAAGGGTATGGTCCCCATAGACTCATGTGTTTAAATGCTTGGTCCATAGAGAGTGGCACTATTCAGAGGTGTAGCCTTGTTGAAGGAAGTGTGTCAATGGGGGTGGGCTTTGAGGTCTCAGATGCTCAAGCTCTTCCTGCTGCCTGCAGATTCAGATGTAGAACTCTCAGCTCCTTCTCTAACACTATATCTGCCTGCATACCACCATGACCTACCACGAAACCTCTGAAACTGTAAACCAGCCCCAGTGAAATGTTTTCCTTTATTAGAGTTGCTGTGCTCATGGTGTCTCTTCACAGCAATAGAAACCCTAAGACATAAGACACTTGGGCTCCATTTTTTCCACATCCTTACCAGCTCTTCTTTATTTCTATCTTAATAGGACTGTGCCGGTTAGTTTTTGTCTACTTGATACAAGCTGGAGCCATGTGGGAAGAGAGATCGTTAGTGGAAGAAATGCCTCCATCAAACTGGTCTGCAGGCAGGCCTGTGGGACATTTTCCTGATCAATAATTGATGTGGGAAGGCTTATCCTATTATGGGTGGTGCCAACCGGGGGCTGGTGGTCCTGAACTATCTAAGAAAACAGTCTGGAGAAGCCATGGGGAACAAGGGTAGTGAGAAGGGTTCATCCATGGCCTCTGCTTCAGCTCCTGCCTTGAGTTTCTGTCCTGAGTTCCCTTCATGATAGACTAGACAATAAGGTGAAATCAACCATCCCTCTGCAGGTTGCTTTTGGCCATGGAGTTGATCACAGAAATGGAAAGAGAACTAGAGTGGTCACCATCTAAATGGATACGAGGTATGGGATGACAGTTACACAAGAGATGACTTTCTGATTAAAGCTTTTTATTATGATTATTTTCGCTAAGTCGGAATTTTAAAAATCCAACAACTTACTATGCAGGTATGATAGCAGATAACTTGAAAAATCTATGGCATCTACTATATTGAATGTTTATAGGCAACTTGGCTTTTTGCAGACTCCCTTCCAGATAAACCTGCTCCCCTAAGTAAAGGAAGACAGGCCGGGGCTACTTAGCAGACTGCAGGCCCAAGGCTTGCTGCAGAAGAAGGGAGGCCTGTGAGTCATATGGAGCCGTGCCACAGCGAGGTCCCCAAAAAACGAGTTCGTCTCCAAGCTGTCCAAAGGCACTTCCTGGTCTGCATGTTTGAACAAAGACTTTGGAGCATACATGGGCTCCAGCTCTTCCCTGTTAATTTGTCTAAGATCCCCAGAAAGAAAATCAGCAGAATGTCTAGATTTTAGTAGCACCAAATGTTTAGATGACAGAAAGCAGAACTATCTGGCACTGGGTCCCATGTCAGCAGGATATGGTGCTGTCACCAGTTTTACAATCATCAGCCTTCTCCCACCTGTGTACCTCCCAGCTCCCCTCCCCCTCCCATTTGTAATGGCCGGTCCTGGCTTACCTCTTACTTCTTGTCAGCACCCGGCACTCTACTATCTCGCCAAACACCTCAAAGCGCTTCTTTAGTTCCCGAGAGCTCATGTCACTGGAGAGATTTCGAATGTACACCACACGGCCTTCGCCCTGTTCAAGGACAGAGGGACCCTGTTACTATTAATCCTCATCTCTGTCTAGGCCTGGCTGAGTAGCAGCACTGGTGGAGTCGGGGAGAGGACCATGAAAACCACTGAACACAGGAGAAGCAGCCCCCAGTGGAAGCACATGTATGGAAGGACTAAGCCAAGTCTGGGCAGAGAGGAGCCTGTACATCAGACATGGTCTGCTCAGCATCGTGCTGAGCCTACAAGCTGCTGAGAATACACCAGAAGGAAAGATAAAGAGACAGGCATTAGGGCCAAGGGAACCACCATTTTATTTTTGAATTTACCAGACAAAGCCATGACATGGACACCACGTCCCACGAGTCACCTTCAGGAGAAAGTTTAGCTCTATGCTAGGCGATAGTGGGTATTCAGAATAGACAGGCAGAAGAAATGATCAGGTAGGTCAGGCTGCAACCTTCTGACTCTTGAGATCTATGATTTGATGATCTTGAGCCGTTGCCTGGATACCTGTGCTCTAGTGGATTGAGACAGTGTGTGGCCCAGACAGGCTTTCTCTCTGCACAGAACAGCCAGAAACTCTCCACGCAGCCAGCCCATCCATGAACCATGGATGGCTGGAAAGAAACTCCAGAGCGAGGTTCTATAACAGACCCTTATACATGGTCACGGAGTCTTTGACATCCTGGAATCTATCGAGAGAGCTCCCTCTTCCCAGGCTCCTAATAACTTCCTGAATTTCTACCCCTACCCCCATTTTTTGGACCATGCACACTTTTGGTTACTCCTTTATCCCCCAAGATCCTTATGGATACCCCTCGTAAGTCAGTAATGTAAACATATTACCCCAATGATCCAAATTCTAGTCAGGACTCTATCAATCCTCTCAGGGAATTTATACTAACTCTTAATCCCGATTTATCTGTGTTTATGAGTCTGCTGTCCTTTTCTTCTTTCTCTCTCAACCACAGGAGTAGGGACCTAATTTGTCTTCATTTTGCTGTCACTAGAGGCTCAGGGTTATGCCAAGTGTGTCAAAAAACCACTGAATCTAAGAAAAGTATGTTCACCAGTCCTCTGGTTTGGTTTGAGATAGGGTCTCACTAGGTAGCCCTGGCTGGCCTGGAACCCACTATGTAGACTTGACATTTATTTTTGGTAAACTCAAAGATAAGATGGTGGCTCCCACGGCCCTAACGCCCGTCTCATTTTCTTTCCTTCTGGTGTACTCTGAGCCTTACAAATCAGATAGAGACCGACCTGCCTCTGTAGGCAGAGCCCTGACTCCCAAGTGCTGTAGTTAAAAGTGTGTGTCACTATACCTGGCCTTACCTGTAGTTTTTGTTTTGCTTAGTTTCTCTGTGTCACAACCCTGGCTGTCCTAGAACTAGCTCTGTAGATCAGGCTCGCCTTGAACTCAAGTACCTGTTGAACAGGTTGTGCACCTCTGGGGTTTGTGTGGCCCACCCACACACCCATCTCCCAAAGCATGGCAACCAGTGGGGCTCCTTGTCCTTTAGTGTTTCTGTATACCTTCTCTCCCTCCTTCCTTTCTAAAGCTATGACATAACTAGCTGGCCCGTGCATACTGCAGACTCCCAGGGACAACTTTGTGGGCAACCCCAGCATCTAGGGACAGGCTCTGAGAAAATTCTCAAGGTGGGTGGAGGATGGAACAGGCTTGTTGAAGGACCCCTTATGAAGCACCAGCCCCAGATGAATAAACTCAGGCTCAAGGAAGCTGGGCACTTGCCTATGGTCACACAGAAGATGAAGCCTGTGGCCTGCTCCACCCCACCATCTTCCATTTTGATCCTTTCAGAGTCACTCAGGCTGAGTTCTAAGTGGCTACCCACTGCAAACCAAGGCCAGTCAAGTGTCAGCTTTGCATGGTGCTACCTTTAATGGCATTTAGCTACCCTTGTTACTTTCAAATAAGATAAACAGTTGTGTCCCATATGCAGGCTACAGTCCATTATTCCCCTAGCAAAGGCTGAAGGATGGCAGGCTTAGCATTTCCTGATGCCCCTGGCTTGCCCCCATTTACTCCAGGCCCAGGGACTCCAGATCACTTACGATGGCCTTTTCCCGCCGCTTTCTGGCATGTCGGGCACGTGAGGTTCCATCTGAACGGGGCCCTCTGCTCTCACGTCTGTCAGTGAACAAACAAGGAACGGCGCTCAGTCTCACTCTTGCAGAAACCCAGCCCTGACTGTGTGGGACTGAACACTGGTCAGGTGTCCTCTGCTGGCTCCCAGGCTGAGAGCCCTGGAGATCATCCCTAACAAATTCTAGCCCTGACCTTCCGTGCCTTACCTTTCTCTGCGGTTAGGGACGGAACACCCTTTTACCTCCTTGCCTTATTGACTGGATGAAAAAAAAATCCCAGAAGGTCTTATATATTTCCATTTTCCTAAAGAAAGTTGGAGGCTCAGGTTCCAGCTAGGACTTGCCCAGAAGTAGAAACAGGAGAAGCCAGAGTTGGAATCAGGTCTACCTTCTGCTCTCTGAGGGACCCTACTCCAGCCTGGAACAGCCTCGTCCACTGTAGACCTCATCATCTCCTCTTGTTCTCATGGGGTTGCAGGCCCACTCAGGGTTGTCCTTTCCCACATAGATGATGAGAACATGAGCTTAAACCACACAGCCTGAGCTTAAGCCCTGGTTCTATCATCTCTTTATGGAGAGTGATTTTAGGTCAGTCTATCAATCTTCTCAACTTCTTTATCTGCAAAATGGTATATACCCAGCTGTGCCTACTTCCTTGGCCATTTGTGAGCAGTAAATAAAACTCACCTAAAAGGTTAGATTAGTACTGCTCATTTTTTTCCTATTTACCTTCTCTGGCATCAGTTTCCTCATCTGTGAAATGGGGATAAGAAACACATGTGTCCTCCAACTGCATCTGTGAAGCCTAACTAAACAGGGTGACAGAAGGAGATGTGACTTGCTAACTTCCAATTGCTATTCAGTTAGGGATTATCATTCATTGAGAAGAGAGTTGGTAGGCTTTCCTTCTGGAAGTCATGGGACTGAGTTGGCATTGTTGACTGGCCTAAATGCCATTTCTTGTTGATGGTCAAGGGAAAGAAAGTTGGTCTAGAGATGGCTAAGGGGTGGTTTTCCAGGCTTGTCAGATACATAGCTCTGTGGGCAGTTTAACAGGAACCGAGCCACTCTGTCCAGTAAATAGAAATGGCCAGGCCTACACTGGGCCTACATCTGAGAAGAGGAAATAGAGAATCCATAGTCTCAAGGGAGGTCTGCTCTCAAGTTTTTGGGGCTCTGGAATGCAGACCCTGTTCAAATTCATCTGGTTAGGAAGGAAGTGCTCAGGAATTCCTGTGCTGGCTTTGGTGGATAGAGTCTCAGGGCGAGCCTGAACACTGGGGAAACTTCATGAGAAAAAAAGCATGAGAAAGCTTTGCAGAGAGGTGTGTCTCAGCAAACTCTGGGGAAAGGATATAAGAACCAGAAAGCAAGCCTTGAGAGTTCTGTGAGACAACTGTGTTGATGTTTTGTAAGCAAAACCTAAGGGGAAGGCATTTGTAGTAATATATAACAGCACTTCTTCACATTAGTTTCTGAGACATTCATGAACCCTCTAAAATTTATGTTTACGTAGAATTTGATAAGTAGAGGACCTATGTTTCTTGAGGTCCTTGAAGAGGTAAGAGCAGCTGATAGAGATAGGTGCATATAAAGTTGAATCTATGGAAAGGTATTTAGAAGATCTGAATTCTGACCTCAGACTACAGTGCTCTGAAAGTTTGTTAGAAACGCAAATTATCCACACCTACAGACTCAGAAGCTCAGCATACCCACTGCCCCCAGAAGCATCTTAACAAGGATGACTCCACAGCTCTGCTCCAGGTGGAAGAGTACCATCTAGTGGCCACCCAGGCAACCTCAATCACAGGGCTGGGAACCTCCCAAATCTTCCCAAAGCCTCCCCAAAACAAAGCTGGTCGTCCAATTACCTGCTGTAATCAGAACAAGCAGGAACTATTCTCTCCCAAATCTGCCTCCAGGTTTCTGCCCAAAATTCTCTCAGTGATGAAGTGTGACCGAGGGTTGGGAAATGAAACAAACCCTTTCCTCTCCAAATTGCTTTTTGTCAGTGTCTTTCTTTGTTTTGGCTTTTCAAGACAAGGTTTCTGTGTAACGGCCCTAGTTGTCCTGATATTCCAACTCATAGACCAGGCTGGCCTTGAACTCACAGAGATCCGCCTTCCTCTGCCTCCTAAGTTTTGGAATTAGAGGCATGTGCCACCATGGCCTACCTTGTTATGGTATTTTATCACAGCGATGGAAACCCCTTTCCAGTGCTCAAAAATAGGATACTCAAACTGGTTTATAATGTGCCATCTCCCCATTGGGCTTTTTAAAGGTCTGCTCACAGCAGCAGATAAGGTAGGGCCAAGCCTAGGAGGCAACATCAGCATCACTTTCATCTGGGTGGTTGTTTTTTGTTTTGTTTTTGGAACATAGACTGAAATTACACTCATCTTTAATATACTAACCTCACGTTGCTTTTTGGCAACATGTGGGTCTGTGTGTTGCATTAAAAAAAAAAAAACCTACCTCTTGACAAATACAAAGCAGAAAACAAGGGTCAAGCTCATTAAGATATAAAGTCACAGGAGGCCAGGAGGTGGGTTTCTTTCTTTCCAACAGTCTCCATCAGACTTGACTTGCTTCAGATAGCCCAGCTTTTGAGGAGCCCGTCTCACAGGCTCTGACTAGTGCTGGGGCCACATGCAGAGATACAAGCCCAGTTTCAAAGCAAGTTCCTAGGACTCTTCTCCTCCGGCACCTAGTGGGTGCTCAGATACTCCCCTCCCCAGGGCCATCAAACATACCTGAAGTTCTTCCAAGTGGCTGGTGACCAGGAACTACAGGTTGAAGAGCCTGAACTGGAGCGGCTGCGGGAACAGAGCGGCCGACTGGCCTTACTGGGTGGGCTCTGGTAGGGGCAGTGGTCAGAGCAGGGAGGGCTGACCCCTGAGTCCTCTCCTTCATCATCATCCTCCCCTCCCTCCTCTTCCTCCTCCAGCAGGAAGTTGCTCTCGCTGCTGCTGCTGTCCTCAAACACGGTGTCATACTCTGGGCTTTTACAGGAAGCCAGATCTTCATCCTCCAGAGCGGTCTCTAGCAGTCCAAAGTGCTTTGTGAGGCTGGCTCGGATCTCATGGTCTCTCAGCTGCGTGCTGTCCTTGGGGACAGAGTCACAGCTCTGGTCTGCCTCCCCCCTAGGGACCTTAGTTTCAGGCAGGGAGGCACCCTGCTGGGGCCAGTCCTCAAGACGGACCCCAGTTGGCTCCCAGGACCGCAGCACCTTCCTCTGGAGGGCAGCCTCTGGCCTGAGCATCTGGCAGTAGTCATGGTCTCCAAAGGAACAGGAGAAGGGGCGCTTCTGCCCAGCCTGGGAGACAGGCTGGGCTGTGGCATGCTGCAAATGGGACAGGAGCTCCCTCCGCTCTGGGTGCCTCGGGGGCAGCTTGTGGGAGGCCCCTGGGGTGGCTGTGAGCTGAAGAGCCTCAGGGGAGGGAAGGCTGGGAGCTGTGTCTTGGCCTGGGCTGTGCTTGGTGTCCGGCTTGAAGGGGTCCTCCTCCATGGGTTTATAAGGAGGTGTGGTGGGTGGAGTGAGTCCTACAAGCAAGAGGAAAAACGGGTGAGGGAGAGGCAGGTCTCCTCAGGGGACAGTAAGAGTTCTGTTTGAGAGATGAACCAAGTGGCCTCGTGCCACAACAGCCCTATAGGTAGATGGTGGGTGTAACTAACTGGTCACCACATTGCTGCCTAAGCCTGTATGCATCCAAGAGTCATCCTGTTCTCAGGGGCTGGCACGAAATGGGAGGCACTGGCCATCCTTTCAGACTTGGTAATGTCAGCTAATGTGCCCACTGCTGATCTTTTAAAGAGCCCTGCCTCAGGAGTACCCCAGCACAAAGCAGGCAGGTCCTACTGGTAAAACTACCCACTCAATGTCCCTGATGGCTACTGGATCTGACTTTCTCTTCTGTTCTTCCCAGGGTGCTGTTCTTCCTTCGTTCCCTACTTGCTCCTTTTGGCCAGACCAGGGGATTACAACTCAGATATTCCCTGTACTTGTGTTTTGTCACATCTTTGTCACTCCGGCTAAGCACACCCTTTGTCTTTGTCTTCCCTGTTGGCCCTTCAACCCTTCTGCCTCACTACCCCACTGTGCTTGCTGGGTACTCCACAGTCTGACCAGGCCACACTGACCCTCTTTCATCAGCAGAGTTTCCGCTCATACTTTGAAATGAGCACACAGCAATCCATGGTCCCAAGAGGTTAGCCCCCTAGACTGCAGTCTCCTTCAGAGCTGTGTCTTTGGTTCCTGACTTCAGTATCACCTCAGCTGCTGGTACCAAGAGTGGAAGGGCTGCCCTGGGTCTTGACCCTCCTCCCAGCAAGCTCCCCATGCATCTCAACATTAGGGTAGTTGATGAGGCAGTGGTCAGCACTCCTGCCCAGGGCTTTCCCAGCTCCCGCAGGCTCCCCACCAGCTAAACCCCTAGCTCACCTGCCGTGCCACAAAGCTCCACTGTCAAGGACTCCTCAAAGCTCTTCTTGCCAAGAGGGTCACTGGTAGAGACAGAGAGGACAGAAAGGGAAGAGGCTGGTCAGTAGGAGGCTTCCACAGCCTGATTCTGAGGGGAGCAAAGGACACTGTGATAGGCCCCGGTTCTGCCATGGAAAGGGGCCTAGAGAGAACTTGCTGAGGGGCCCCATCCTGGCTTTTAGAGAAACTCAAGTTGCAATTTCGGGAAGGAACAGGCAAAGACTGATGCAGATTCCTCGCTTTATAGATGGATTAATTGAGGCCCCCAAAGGGAGGAAACTTGCTCCTGGTCCCGTATTGCCAGCCTCCAGTCCACATCCTGAAGAACACTCTGGAGATGTCCTGGAGATGACAGCTGAGGAAATATGCTGGACCCTCCATTTTCCCCTCAGCTTGCAGAGACTGCCTCTTTAAAACCACTCCCTTTGGAGAGAGCCTGGGTCCTGAGGGCTTGAGATAGCAATCAGGGTTGGCCTGAGGACAGGGCAGGGCTCAGGGGCTCAGGACCTCCCACCTAAATGCACAGAATAGTATGTCGATTATTTCTTTTTTTAAAAACAAAAATCTACCTTTGTGACAAGGTCAGCATGAGGCACCTGGGGGATTCTGAAAAGACAAAGAGAAAGAGAAGAGGAAAATAAGATTCCCTACACACCATCAGGAACACTCACTCTCCCTTTTGGGGAGTCCTCCCTCACATTTTCAGGGGGCACCATGCACAGCTGCCCTTTAATATGACACATGGCCTTGGTCATTTAGGGGAAGGACCAGCCACAATTCAAATACACCTTGCATTGCTGGGTCTCAGCCAATAAATACATCTCCTTTCCTTGCAGAAATAACAGGCGGGCGAGGTAGCCCCTGCTGGCCAAACTGTGCATCTCACTGGCCAGGCATTCTGAGCTCTAGCTCCCAGGGCCCAAGCTGTGATTCTAGAAGGTCCTAGTGAGGAGGGGTCCATCACTAGACAGCTCTGGGCCTTGTGTTGGGTCTTTTTATTTGGAACAGATCTCCATTTGTAGCTCAGGCTGGCTTCAAACTCTTATCTTCCTTTCCCAGCCTAAGTACTGTGTTTATCAACACACCTAGCTTTGTTTACTTTTCTGACTTTCTCTGCCATCCCCACAAAGGCAGGCCTCTTGTTCCTTGCTCCATTAAGCAGTGCTTTGATATGTATGATGAAAATCTAGAAGAGCAGATGCTTTCCCAAAGATCTACCCAATACCCCAATACACAGAAAGGCCAGGGTATAGCCAGACGCAATCTCATTCAACACATAAAACTGAGGACTTGAGTACAGAACTCCCAGTTCCTAGGAGGGATGCTATGCCCATCCCACCCTCTCGTGTGGACCACAGACTACCTCTGGAAGGGGGCCGTGGGCAGCTTGGGTCCTCATCTGTGTCCCCACACCCACTCTCACAGGGGCTTTCCAGGGCTGGGATCTGGGATCCCTGGGGGAGCTGCTGGTCTTGACTATTGTCTGTGAGGCTGTGTAGTTCCTCCTTCAGCTTGTGGGTCTCTGTAGCCAGGCACATCGAGGGCAGAGCACCTAGGGGCTCATCTGTGAATGTTAGCCAGGGGCCCAGCTCTGGATTCAGTCTCCTGGAACGCCGCACAGGGCACACAGAGCTGTCCAGCTTCCTCCCTAATTTGGTCCATGGCAGGCCACGACCCGGTCTCTTCCTGCTCCACTCTTCCTCTTCCTCCTCTTCTTCCTCTTCCTCCTCTTCTTCCTCCTCTTCCTCCTGCTTTTGCCTGGTAGGCTGACTAACATCTCTCTTCACCTCCAGCCTCAGAGGGCGCAGGCTGGGTCTAGGTCCAGTGCTCTTGGGGGAAGCAGTGATTTTCACTTCATCTGTCATGGCAGAGTGGACAGGAGAGGCCTGACTGTCTTTTGGGGGCCTGGGCCTGGACTGGGGTGTGAGGGAAGCATAGACAGGAGTGGCCAGGCGGTAGGGCTTGCTGACATCACAAAGGACATCTTGAGCCAGAAGTTCTCTTAGGATGGAGAACTCAGTCCAGAAGGCTTTGGGGGGATGCCGGGACCGGGGTGGGACCTGCCTGGAGGGGCTGCTGCAAGGCTGGGGGATCAGCTCTGTAGCCCGTTGGGGCAGCTTCCTCTGAGGCAAGCAGTAGGTGTGCATGTAGCGAATGAGCTGTACCATGGATTTCACATCCTCTTGGGGAGCCTGGGCACAGCTGGGGCTGGCCCTGTCCTGTGCTTGGGAATCTTGGGGAGAGGCTGGAACTGGCCAGGGGCTTGGGCAATCCTCCCCCACCTCCTCATCCTCTTTGGAGAGGAGCTGAGGACTTGGGCGTGGGGTTAGGGAGCAGGCTTTCACTTTGGGGCAGGGCAGCACCGAGGTGAGGTGCTTATGCAGTTCTGTACAAGGCCGACTCTGAGACCGAAGCATGGGGGTCTTCTTGTCCTGGGTGCCATCCACCTGGAGAAGGAAATATTACAGAGTGAGGAGGAAGGGGCACAATGCTTCTCACTCTGCCTGTTCTGGGAGCCAGCAGACCCGGTATCTTTTCCCAGACTGTGGGAATGGCCTGTTCCTTCACTTCATCCATCCCCAGCTTCCAGCAGGACTAGTACCTGGCAAACTGAGTTGCTGAGGAAGAAAGAGATAGCCAGACTTTTACAGGGCTCCCAGCCTTGGAGCCTCTGCAGATCCTTCAAAAAACAGGACCACTATGGGTATGGATGTCACCTTCTGTGTGCAAGGCGCTAAAGAGGCCAGCGGCTTCTCAGAAAAGAAATCCTAAAACCTCGATACGAAATGGACTAGGGCCTCCATAACCAGTGAGAATCCTGTTCCTATCTGTTCCCCATTAGATAATGAGCCCTGAAGAGGCCACACTTTCCTGTCCCTGTGTCAAGATTAGTGTCAATATCTCACAGGCTGAAACATTCAAGTGTGGGAAAGTACAGGGCTTTTTCCAGAGCCTCAAACTATGCTGCTTTCAAGGAGTTAGTGCCCAGGATTCTGGCTCAGCCAGGGCTGTGTGAGGAGAGAGAGAGAGAGGGAGAGCCTGAGGTAGACTGAAGCTGACAGCCACCTGGGGGCCTAGGTCACTTCTGGGCATATGCAGAAATACCTTGACACAAGGCCGCTGACTTCTGGACCTGAGGCTGGCCTGGGACCTGGTGGCCCCCTCCTTCAGAGCGTCAGAGCTTGCTGTTGGGGAGGATGTGGCCAGGAGGAGCTTCTGCAGCTAGGAAGAGGGGAAGAGGGGAGAGGCTAGGGCTAAGCACACTCAGAGACACAGGGCACCACATGCCAGCTGACCACACCCTGGCCAGGACCAGAGACCCCCAAGGAGGCCAGGCAACGCACAAAACAAATTGCCGACTACCAAACTCCTAAACGCCATTACCATTACCCCACCGGTAACAGTCAGTGACCCAGAAGAGCAGGTCTGGGTGCTGCCTGCTCATTCTGTCAAGACAGTGTCAGTTGACTCTACACACAGCCGCACAGATGGAGAGGTCAGATACCAAAACGATGCTCTATATAAGATTTCATCTGACTTCCCCTTTGCCCATGACATTTAAAAAAAATGTACTTCTTCAATTAAATACACAGTACTCACAAATGTTAACATATGTAGTGTGTATGTGTGTGTGTGTAATACTAAAAGGTAGACAATTAAAAGCAAGTCTCCCCTTCTCAAGTCTTTTCTCTATCCCAGAGGCAACTCCCACTATTCTTGTGAGCCTTTATGGGGTGGGTTTTAATCATACAAGGGAAATATATATATATGTATATATATATATATGTATGTATATATATGGTGCATATTACTTCCAACACACTCAACTGTTTCCATACAATCTTAAGCTTGTCTCTTCTTCACCTATTTTTTTCATCTCTGTGTTGGGAGGCAGGGTTGTTGTGGGATATCCGATCACAATGTAAACCCCTAAGATTAAATAACCCTGGGTCAAGAGCCAAAGTCAGCAACTAGCTCATAGGAAGCAGCGGGAGAGTAAGAGGGAATCAGGAAAATAGCTAGAGACATGCACAGGAAGTAGTAGGGAGGGACTTCGTGTTTGGCAGCCTTTGTGGTTTGGGAAGCTGTCTTTCTGGGATGTGCTGAGGAAGGTCAGCTGCCTCAGCCTCTTTGAGCCAGCAAGCCTTCACATCAGCATCTGACTCCCGAGTCTTTATTGGTAAAATTATAAGACTGTGTATAGTTTAAAAACAATACAGGGTCACACGCATCCCAGGCTGGCCTCCAACATGTAATCAAAGGGCGACTTGAACTTCTGAGCTTCCTGCCTCTACCTCCCAAGTACTGAGATTTCAGGCACGCATACACCACCACACCGAGTTTTATAGGTTTCATATGTGCCAGGCAAGCAATCAACCTATTGGACTACCCTCTATCCCTCAGATAACTTTTGAAAGAGAGACTGTCAAAGCTTCCCCTCCTGGCAGGCTCAGGGTTCATCTTGAGATGCGAAGAGGCCAAAGAAAAACATCTTCAGGCTCCACCGCAGCTAAGCGTGTGAACAAGTAGGAGTGTCCTGGGATTATATTATAGCACTGAGTGTTTCCTGGGGAGTGTGCCTTCCCAGAACTCCAGCAGAGAGCCCCCTAAACCTCAGAGTTAAAGGTCACATCCTCAACAGCCGAGGATCCCTGATACCTTACCTAGACTGCAAACAACACACACACACACACACACACACACACACACACACACACACACACACACACACACTCACTCTGTACCCTGGGATAGAGAGAAGAGAGCTGGTTTTAGTCCACTTCAGCCCCATTCCAGGTAACACCCTGAGCCGTCTATTTCGTTTTCTACAGACATAAGAAAGGGGGTGGGGGAATGATAGCTCAAATCAATGGATCTGAGACTTAAAACCCATCTCAGAGTCCAGCTGCCACTGAGAGACATTGCTGATATCAGAATGTGCACAGATTTGTAAGCGGCTCATAATTCTACCAAGTCCACAGGCTATTTCTCTGAAATCCAAGGCAAGGCCTAGAGTCTGCGTGACTTCTCTGAACCCCTACAGAACTATCAATATGCCAGGAGATTTGACATTACTTTCCATAAGTCCAACACAGTGTGTGTTGGTAGTGGTAGGGAACAGGATCACACACACCGGCAACCAGGATGCAGTGTAGGCAGATCTAAGGCTCAGGACTAGGACAATCTTTGACCAGCAGGGGTTGCTCTTTCTCTTGGCAAGGTTTTCTGCAGTGGCCAGGTACAGAGATAAAACCCTGAGAATTCTTACTACTAGGGGCCTTGTGAGGACCCTGAGTCAGCCAGTGTGTCTTGGGTGGGTTTGTACGCTAGGCACTGCTCTAAATGTTCCTCAGGTATTACCCATTGTAATCCTCCTGACAGCCTTTGACTCAGGCCCTATTATCTACTCCCATGGACCAGAGAGCTGAGTCACTGAGATGCTAAGGGAGGGTGTGTTCCAAAGGACCGACAGGCTCTCATTGGCAGGGCTGAAATTCAAATCTAAGTGGCCTCTTCCAGTCTGAAAGGATGCAGGACAAGAGGGACACATCATGTGAGATGGAATGCAATCCGTGCTGGAACACAGCAGACCCTTGGTAGATGTCTCCCCAGTGCTCTTGGGGCCTCAAAGGCAGCAAAAGAGAAGAGACAGGGCCCTAGTAAACAAGTGGTCTAACTTGGTCGGCATGCCAACTTACCACGACACTCCTGGCCTAGGTCTTACTCCACAGAGCAGAACCTCCCAGCTCTGACAGGCTCTAAATCCCCAGCAAGAGTCTCAGCAACCCCAGAAGCTGCAGCTCCAAAGAAAGGAAGGACTCTCCTGCATCCACTCAAAGCCGTCCATGTGCCTGGGCTTTGGAATACTCAGCCAGAGTTCAGGGCAAGTTTCTTCAGTAAGTGGGAAGATCCAGACCCATGCAACACAGTCAGAGCCGGTATCTCTAACACACATTTCGACATACACTCTACACACACTCATACAGAAAGCACTTAACTCACACCAATGGATGTAAAAACTGGCCCAGTCTCTTTGAAGCACAATCTAGAAGGATCATGTATCCATGGAGCCAGAATTTGCATTTCTAGAATTTACCTATTTACACGGGGCAACCAATTACTGTAGTACTGTATGTGACAATGAAGTGCTTGACAACAGATGTCCATCAGCAGGGGAGTGGTTAAATGATGGGAAGTAGGGGATGTAGGGAAGTGCTACAGGCAACCAGGAAGAGGCAAGGCTCCACACACTCATCTGAAGGGTTTCCATGACGCACTGCTCTGAGGAAGCAAGGTGGGGAACAGTCTATATCACAGGCTCTGTTGGTTTTGTAGTTTGAAAAAAAAAAAAAAAAGGTGAAGAAGAAAGTCATGTAACAGATCAGTAACCATGGTTACCTCTAGGGAAGGAAAAGGCAATTGTGAGAGGTCCTGGAAGGTTTTGCTTTTAACTGTCCACATTTCTGTTTCTTGCTTGGGTTTTGCCCTATGTGTGTTATCTTTGTGAAAACGTTTGCGTGTGATTTTAACGTTTAAAACAGAAACAGAACTAAGTCTAATCCCACTGTCCAGGCAGGAAGGGTAAAGGCCCAGCAAGGCCTCATACCCCAGGATCTCTGCAAAAACCATGTCCGTCCTGGTACTCAGGGACCCTGAATGAGTTGGAACAGATAACTCAGTCCCCACCATTCTACAATCTAATACTAGCCCCAGGCCACAGTCCTCACCAGTGAAAGCTCATCCACTTCAGACACTGGGGACAGAAGCCTCTCCAGGGCAGGGCTGGGGGGCGCAGATAAAGGAGCAGGTGAAATTGGGGCACAGGACGGTGTGTCTCCTTCATCCAGTTCCGGAAAGGCAGCCAGCTCCACATCGTCTTCGGGGATGTCATCCAGGGTCTTGGTGAGTGCAGCCAAGAGAGCTTCATTCTCACCGTCAATCTAGATGGAAGAGTCAAAGTCACAGGGTTAGCCCCTGTTAGAGACCCAGCTGTCTGGAGGAAGGGAACCAATTCTGCCTACCCCGATGAAACACCACTATCTTCTTGCCACTCCCATTCCCGCCCCTTAGACAAATCAGCTCCATATTCCTGGAATATCACATGGTTAATAAACAGGTTATCAATTCCAAGAACCACAGAATTGGATAAGCAGGCTATGGGAAGGGCCTTGCCTGCTGTCCCAGTCCTGGTTCTGCTACTCACTGAGCTGCGACCTGAGCAGAAGGCAGCCTACTTGAAAACACTTTCCTCTTCTACCAGAGACTCAAGCTCCTGTCTGCCATCGGTAGCAGGGTGCCAGCCCCTTGAACCTGAGGCCCAGATAGGGTAGAGACTGGATACTCCAGAGCTCAACTGTGGCAGTCATAACTAGAACAGTGGAAATCAGCTTGGATTTGCAATGGGATCCTCGAACTTCTTCTGTTTTCTCACTCAGGGAGAGGTAGTGGGTGCTTGCTGGGCTTTGGGGCTGCTCACAGAGACCACACTTATCAATTGTCGGTTTTTGGACAAATCAGTCCACACCTGCCGAATAGATACCAGGCAGGACTTGCTCCAAGGAGTTCTTGTTGAGGATGGGGGTGGGGTGGGGGTTGCAGGTAAGAGCTTAGAAAGTAGTGCCCAACACACAACAAGCCCTTATTCCTTGCTATGCTAAGACTTGCTAACTATATATACCACTACCATTTCAATGTCAGTGATGGGGGTTGCTCCCCACTCCACTTCCTTTCTTTCATCCCCACCAGGAGCTGTACTACATCTGGCTTTGTGTAGGACTCTAGTCATCCACCACACCCCTGCCCTCCTAGAGCATGGCTTTTGGTGATGAATAGAGCTAGATAAAAGAAGGAGGAAGTGCATTTCAGAGCTGGAGAGAGGCTGGAGGAAGCCAGAGGAGGTTGGGAAGCAAAATAAACAAAACCAAATAAGAAACCCAAGAAGATTCAAGTGACCAGGAGCCTACTCTGAGCAGCTGCCACTTAGACTTCAGTAGGTAAGCAAATGGCTGAGAAATCAGGGCTCAGGCTGAGGGGAGACCCAGCGTGAAGGCCTAGGCATGAGAGGAACTGGAAAACTGTCAATAGCACCAGGAGCTCACACAGCACCCGCATAAGGGGAACATGCTTCTACTCTCCAGTTTGCAGAGAAAACTGGTCACCCAGCAAGCACTGTCAGGCAGAGTCAGAGCTTGAACTGGGTGCCTGTGCACAAATAAACCAGAGCTCTGCTTTCTCTGCTGTCTGGAACTCCTGAGGTGCCTAGCCCCAGTTCCCAAGCTTGAGGGTGGGGACACAGAGTACACTGCTTCTAGATTAGGCAAAGCGTCCCAGTCAGAAATCCTGATTCCCTGGGTCTGTGCTGGCAGAGGCACATGCTGTCACATGCTCCTTTCTGAGGCACGCTTTCTCATCCGGGGTCCAGCTGTTTATTCTCTCTTCAGGAAGTTCATCTGAAATACACATCTCACGATGGCCTTTTGGCTGCACTAAATCTGTCCCAGGCTGTAACCTTACAGTCAGAGCAACAGATGAGTAACTCAAACAAGGACTCAGGGAGAGGGGAATAAATGTGCTTGTAATTTTTAGAACAGAGCTAAGAATAAAAAAAAAAAAAAAAAAAAAAAAAAAAAAAAAAAAAAAAAAAAAAAAAGTTGCTAGTGGGTCTGAGCCATGGCTCCATAGACTCTAGATCTAGAAAGGTATGAGGTCTCAAGTGGCTGCCCCCATCTGCAAAGACTCCCCCAATTCTCAGGCAAGAGCCCCTGTGCTCTATTTCCAGAACACCTTACTTGCCTGATGGGGAATGAGGAATCAAGAATTTGGACCCAGTAAAATCTGGGGGATTACCACATGGAGCTCTGGTACCAGGGTGGCCTGAACAAGGTGCTTCCCTCCACTGGACCTGTACAAGTTGGGGACATAACCCAAAGGCCTCTCTCCTAGCTCCAAGCCTGGGCTGTGGGAAGAAGCAAACTGCTGAAGAAGGAAACAGATGGGGAGCAACAGAGAGAGTGGCTGCCTTCAGTTCTAGAGAAGTCATTCAGAATGATATCATTAGTGCTGGGATGAATGAGAATTCCCAGGGTGCCATAAATTATCACACACAACAGAAATGTAATGGCTTTCAAGATCACCCAGTGGCCAGGGCTGTCAAACAAGTGATATGTGTGTTCCAGCTCATCTGCGCCATAGATGACTTTATGCCAGAGTCCTGGAGACAGACACAGAAGGGCTCCAGGCAACAACCTTAACCAGTCACAGCCGGTGCTCCTTGGGAAGCCTACCTGCCATTCTTCCCACATAGCAAGCCAGGGCAGGACCAAGAATAAGAGAACCCTAACTTAAGAGAACATGGGCATGGGGTGGAGATGAGCACAAAATGGCAGCGACCATGATAAAGCTGGATGCAAGGCATAAAGCTGGATGCAAGGCACAGTAACTAACAAAAGACCTGTTCCTTACCCCCTCTCCCTAGCTGCCTAGCTCTGGAATGGCCGGGTGTGGCTAGGAGAAAGGCCACCTTACCCACAGGCTCCTTTTAGGCCTCCTGGCTGCCCTGTAGGTGCCTTTGGATATCACTAGAGCTGGCCACCTCATCCTGCCTGGGCCTATTAGCTTGCTCCCCCTGCTCAGCTTAGAAATGGAGTGAAAATTAATGGAGAGTTAATCAGCTGAGAAAGGGATATTAATAGACTTGCCCCGCCCCCATCCTTCCCCAGCTCATCTCAAGCTGGAGGAAAAGGAACCTTGCAGAAACCTTAGTGAAATACTTCACTTGGGGACTGGAGTGGCATGAAGAAATGGTACAGAGCATCACCTAGAGTCAGGAGGACACACAAGGGAATGAGGAATGTCCAAGGAGCCTCCATGAGTTTGGAGACACTGAGCAAGTCACTCACAGCTCAGCAGGCCCTTCTTCTAAGAGGGTCCATGAGTTCCCAGCGTCTTTATGGACTGGTGACTTCCTCCATGGTTAACATACCAAGAAGAAGCGACACAGCCCATGCTCCTTCTTCATTCCTCTCATGGGGAAACTGAGGCCCTGTAAAAGGGAGCTTACCAAGGCACAACATTCACTAAGTACCTGTCACACCTGGAGCTAAGACTTTGGGACATACAGAAAACAGAAAGCAATGCCAATGTCCCCAAACCCTGTCAACCCTTATAACTATAGCCAGCTCTCCTTTCTCTTGCTCACGTGTAGCAATGGTGTCATTGGATTGTCAGACAGGGCACTGACACACCATGCTCCATCATGCCCCCCTCCCCAGCTGAGAGGAAACTGTCTAAGTTAATGGCAGAAAGAGGATCAGAACTAAATGGACCCTGGACCTCAGCTCAAGGTTTTAGAAGAGATCATAACACCTACTTATTGGACCCTATCATGTGCAAAGTAAAATAAGCAGAAGTGACCAAGTGCCTCAGGAGGAGTGACCCATGGCTAGACACAGACAAGATGAAGTCCTGGGGTACAATATGCAAACTGAGGACACAGCCCCAGAGTTCATGAAGGGGTGGAGGGATGCCACACAGTGATAGCAACAGATTCTAATCACATCATCACCTGTACACGGGTGCATCTGTATAAAACGGCCTGGTCTGGGGGAATAGTGGTGTATGAGTTCAGCCCACTGTGAGGACTGACGGCTCACTGAGCTGGGAGCTTCAGCAGGCTCATTCAGCTCTGACCCCATTTCACCTGTGATGTGACTTCTCTGGAGGCGTGCTGAGGCTCCGGCTAGGAGGAGCAGTTGCGGGGGCCTGTGCAGTCTCCTGAGTATGGTCTCCCAGAACTCTGACCCCACTTGTACATTAGATCTCTGCAATCTGAAAGCACTTTTGAAAAACTGTCCCCTGAGAGAGGAAGCAATGTTGTTTGGGCGCCATGTTTAAGTGTTGCTTTGTCTTTTAAAATGTAACGGGACAGGGCTGGTGAGACAGTTGGTAAAGCATTTGCCTTCTGGGCAAGAGGACCAAGTTCAAGGCTCAGAACCCATGTTTAAAACAAACAAACAAACAAACAACAATAACAAAACAAGAGTGGCACTGTGAAGTCTGTTATTCCAGGGTTAGGAAAGTGGTGAACTGTAGGCCAGTGACAGAATCCATCTCAAAATCTAAGATGCTTCAAGTGTAATAATGTGTGTCTCTAACGCCAGCACTCAGAAGGCAGAGGCAGATGAGTTCCTGCCTGCCAGGAATACATGGTGAGGCCCTGTCTCAAAAACAAACATAGACAAAAAGCACGGTATATGGAGCCTGAGGAATGATGCAGAGGTTGGTCTCCACATGCATGTACACACACATACACACAAACACACACACACACACACACACACACACACACACACACACACAGACTGACAGAGACAGAGAGAGATCCTGGATGGAGCTGGGACCAGGGCCCAGTGTTGTATTAGGTTTCTGGCCCAGACTTTCTGGCCTAGCCTCCTGGCCCAGACCTGCAGACCCACAACTCCATAGTCCCACTGAAACACACAGGCACTTGTATTAATGGTATGCTGATTGACCCGGGTCCCAGGCATATAACTTGCTAGCTCTTGCTCTTAATCTAACCCATGGTTCTTATCCTGTTCAGCCATGTGGCTCAGTACCTTTTCTCAGAACAGCATAGTTGTCCTCTGCATCTTCTGGCTTGTGTGGCAACTCTGTGGTATTTCTGCCCTGTTCCTGTCCAGAGTTTTTGTAGTCTGGTAGCCCCGCCCACACTTCCTGTCTCCCTTTGGCCAATCAGCGTTTTTATTAAACTAGTAGGTGGGACAATTATTTACATTGGAACAACATAATTCCACTACAGGCCAGCTCTCAGAGGATTGGCAAAGATGTTCCCCACAGTAGTGCATGTTATGGGCTCCTAAGTTAGACTGTTTGCCCTGGTCCTTCCCAGCTGCGTGACCTTAAGCCAGTTCTTCAGTTCTCTGAGGTTTATTTCCCTTGCCTATAAAATAAGTGATTAATAATATGCAATTTATAGGTTAGAATAGTCTCAAGGAAAATCCATACTATGTACAAGACTCTGTGGTGAGGTTCCAGGTACCTATACTTTCTTCCCAGCACTGCAAACTCCCAGAAACCTCTTTAGAATCAATCACTGACACCAGCCTCCAGCCAGTCTCTGCCCTGTACTATGGCAGTCCCTGCTACAGGCTTATGTGTTTGCTAATCTGGGGACATCTCCCCCTCCGGACTTTGAGTCTACTGATGACCTCAGCTCCTGACACACAGGGAGCTTGACAGGGTGCTCTGGAAGAACAGATAAGCTCCATATATAGGACTGAGGTGCACAATGGTATACAAGTCCCACGTGTGCATGATACAGGGCTGTCTAGCCACTGTACCTGGGCACACTGAGCCTAGGCACCTGCCTCTAAGGGAAATATGATTTGGGGAAAAGATCAATAAATCTGAAGGCTCCATTGCCCAGCTTCAACATGGCATCTGTGGCTGTCCATACAGTGCACCCCATGGCCAACACACAAGCAAATTCTGTAGACCTTGCTTTATTCTAGAGAACATCCCAGACATCTCATACTATTAGTCTCTTTAAAGAGGCCTTCTTAAAAGGAATGCTAGTCATCATGTGCCTGGCTCTGGGCACCCAAGCCACTGAGGCTGAAAATACTCTGCAGAATGGATGGCTTTGATGAACCTCTAGGTGTTCTTCCTGGTAAGAATTGAGGAGAGAAGAGAGTGAAGCAGAAACAGTACTGCAGAGATGCTCAGTACCACAAGCCCCATCCCAGAGTCCTGATCACAAAGTCCTGGCTCAGGAAGCACGAGGATTTGTACAGCTGATGCCATACTTAAGATCTGTTTATTGGGCTGGAGATATGGCTCAGGTTAAGATCACTAGCTTTTCTTCTAGAAGTCATGAGTTCAATTCCCAGCAACCATCTGAGATCTGATGCCTTCTTCTGGCATGTAGGCATATGCAGACAGAACACTGTATACATAATAAATTTATTTATTTATTTATTTAGGTTTTTTGAGACAAGGTTTCTCTATGTAGCCCTTGCTGTCCTGGAATTGACTCTGTAAATAGTCTGGCCTCAAATTCTCAGAGGTCCTCCTGCCTCTGTCTCCCAAGTGCTTCAAGATTTATTTTTTTTTAATTTTTTTATGTTGATGCTTCTCTGCACATGTGTGCAGTGCCTGCAGAAGCCAGAAGAGGGCGTCACTTCCCCTGGAGCTAGAGTTACAAGTAGTTTTTGAGTGCTGGTAACCAGAGCTGAGTCCTCTGGAAGGGAAGCAAGTGCTCTTAACTGCTGCTCCATCCAGCCCAGGAAGGAAGCCCAAGTTGGCATCGAACTCATGGCGTCCTCCTATCTCAGGCTGGGATTTACAAGCATGAATCAGGATTCCTGGCTCAGAGTCCAAGTCTAGTTTAGCTACTGAAGAAGTGACTTTCTCGACTTCTCAAAACCTCAGTTTCCGCATTTATAAAGTCAAGAAGTAATGGCATCTGCCTCAAAGCACAGGAGATGAGAATTCAATGATATAATGTGGGCACAAAGGACTCGGAAGCCCCTGACTCCTGGAGGTGCTTGCTTCGGCCTGCAAAGCACAGAGGGGACAGCTCCTTCCAGATCCTATTTCTGGAGGTGGCAAAATAGGCCAGGTAAGGGCGTTAGAGTTGTCCCAAGCCAGGTGTAGATCCAGAGAAGGAAATGGGAACCCAGGAACCTGTGTGGGAAGGGGCATGTTGTCTTGAGCAAACAGAAGGTGGAATAGGGCAGAGGTCACAGCAGAGGATGGTGAGAGGCGGGACCCACCTGGAAGAACTCGGGGTCATCAGGGCTGTACTGGCTGGGCTCTGTCTCTGAGGTCTCTGGGCACCACTTCAGCTCCCCAAAACACGTGGCTGAGTCAAAGTCACTGGTGTCCAGCTGGGAGAGGTCGAGCTCTGGCAAGTCAGCACACAGCTGTTCTTCCCCAGATTCCCCACCCTGAGGAGACAGGAAGGAAACAGATGATGAGAACGGAGTGTGGCCACACCCAGACAAGGAGCCTGCTTATTCATAAGATTTGGACCCTCCACCAGGACCCAAATTTGCCAAATATCCGATAAATGTAAAGATCTACCCCATTCCTTTAAACTGTTGGGCCTGCTGGAAGATAAGGTGGGCCCTCAGCACAAATCTCCTCTATCCCCATTCTTTCAAGGCCCTGTCCGCACAGCATGTCTGACCTCTTACTAGGACTGCTTCATTAAAAACTGTATTAGAGCCTGCAAACAGTTACCATTTTATATAAGTGCCCCTCACCTGGAAAGTGATGCTTCATAGCTAATGTCCTTTTTTTTTTTTATTAATCACAGAACAGAACAAGGAGATTATAATGTCTGTAATGGAATGATTTCCAAGCTTTTGTGAAACACCCAAGTCCATAGGCATGTTGGGAGATTATTTATAATGTCTGAAGTGGGAAGGTCACCCAGAAGATAGGTTGGAAATGACACCATAACACACCTCTATTAGAGAATACCACAGTCCTGTCTATGGATCGCCTTGAAAATGTGCCAAAGACAAAACTTAAGTTACAGAGTAGCCTTGTGCAGCAGGCAATACACATGCATAGGGGAGGAAATGGCAACCAAGCTACAAGCTTCCCTCTGTAGGGTAGCATTCAAGTGAGCTCACAGGAAGAGGTCTACAGAGCCCTTCACCCACCTACATCAAGGTGAGTAAGTGTGGAAGTTTGAGAAGACTGGTAGCAGCACCATGCTGACCAATGGTTCTCAAAGGACCAGGGTCAGCTGTATCCTCCGCTCCTTGGGATTTTATCTTCCTTCCTTTTTATTTTAATAATTTATTTATTTTTATTTTATGAACATCAGTGTTTTGCTTACAACATGTCTATATGAGGGCATCGGATCCCCTGGAACAGGAGTTACAGACAGTTGTGAGCTGTCATGTGGGTGCTGGGAATTGAACCCTGGTCCTCTGGAAGAGCAGCCAGTGCTCTTAACTGCTGAGCCGATTTTCCAGCCCAGGCCTGGGGATTTTCTATCAATGCAGCAGACCTTGAGCTGGCCCATCTCTGCTGAGTCACAAGCTGCCAACTTTCTCACTGGTACCATTACCAATTATGGCCTTGTCTGAATCCTCAAGGCCCTGTAGTGGGACGTTACAGACTTGGGGAAGATGGTTGAGGCCTGACTATCCAGAGTCTCATAAGCCTGATAGGGAAAGACATTTGAGGGCAATTGAGGTGGTGTCACAGTCATGCCCAGTAAGTACTCAATAAATGTCAGCTAAGGGTAGTGACCTCAGAGAAAGACAATGGCCATAATAAATGCAGAAGTGTTCTATGGCAATGGGTGGGGCCAACCTTGGGGGTGGGGTGGGGGGTGGGGGGGAGCAATAGGCTTTTCCCTAATCTTCCTAATCTTTTCCTAATTGTTCCCACTTACTAGGCCTCATAAATTATGAATAAATGCATATAATTAGCTCAACTTGAAATAGGAAAAGGGCTTTTACCCAAATTTGGGTCAAATATCTTAATTGGCATTTTGCAAGAATCCTGGGCAGCATGGGAACCAGACCTCTTTGCGCATGGCCTTTCCTGGCCGAGTCTCAGGCCAAGTAGCACTGTGCCAGCAAATGTGCTCCAGGGACATGTCCCCACCATCCCAGCTTGCCATCTTCTCCAAGATGAGTATATCCAGTAGCTCTAAGTATTGAGCTGCAAGTAACTCAGAACCACATACTAGAGAATATTGCAACCGCCAGGGGTAGAACAGACAAAGCTAACCACCCTCCTCTAAGAGGTAGACCCCTGGGGGTAAGGAAGAGATGGTGTTAGGCAAATGACACAAAAGATATTAGAGTCATCTCTTATTTGTACAGAAAGTTCCAGAAGCAAACAATTTCTAAGTTATAAATTATGCACCATTCTGATGAGCATGATGACATTTTAACGAGTTTGGCCCTGCCTCTGAGTATGCCATTTGTCCAGTGTATCCACAGGGTATATACTGCCTGCCCATTAGGGTCTCCAGAGTCATTCTCATTACCAGACAGACTTTTTGTGGCACGGCAGTGCTGTATTCAGTTACCTCTTACCTCACAGCAAATGCTCCCAAAGTTCAAGTGCTCTTGTAAGAACATGCTAATGTGGAGCCATGAAGCACTTTCCACAGGGGAAAAGACGCTCTAGTCACCAAAGAGAAGAGTCCTAAGACACAGTAGGTTAAGATCTAAGAAACAAATATAAGAAATTGGGAAGAAGGAAAAGAAATCTATGCTGGTTTAGCTACTACACCTCGTTTACAGTTAAGGTTGCAGTATAAAGGTAGAAAGGGTGTCACATTTTATAAATATGCATAGGGGGAAAAGTCTACAGTCCTCAGGGCCTGGTGTTATCTGTGGCTTCAGGCATCTCCTTGGGACTTGGAACAACAAGTTCAAGAATAAGGACCAGTACATGAATTGTGATGAGGCCTTCAGAGTCTGAAGGTAAGAGGGGACATGCTGCCTTAACTCTGTCTGAATCCCTGCAGTAAACCAGCCACACCAGTGCTGAATCACCAGCGCTCAGCAGCTGCTGTCACTAGAGGTGGGTTTTCCCAGCTACCTCTTGGCTCTTCTGTTTCCTTTGTGCCCAGTCTGTCTGCCGTTAGGCAGATGCCTTTGCCTTTTGTAGATGGTCAGTTGCTTTGCTTCTACATTTGGGCCATTGTAAGCCTGGAATAGTGTATAAGTCTTTCTGTAGACATACGCCTTTATTTCTCTGGGGTATATATTAGGTCTGGATTTGCCGGGTCATTTGGAGCATTGGAGCTGACTGCTTTAGATGGAGGGGGTAAAGTGGGGACAGGGAAGGCTTCCTAATGGAGCAGACGGAGGCCAGGTGATTGGGGAGGCAGGAGGGGCATTAGTTAGGGCGAAGACCTCAGTGAGAACGAGCCCAGGGCTTGCTAACATGGAGCTTGGGATGTGCTGAGGTCAGCAGGCTGCAGCTCACTGGCTGGAGCTGGGGGGTGGCAGTGGATGGCAGCTGATGGAGAGAGAGAGAGGCAGGTGGAAGCCGGATCAGGTGGGATTGTAGGAGATTTGGGGTTTATTCTGAGTGTGATGGGGATAGGGTCAGTACAGCAACAGTATTAGGCTGTTTGAGGCATCCAGGAGACAGGAGGTGGTAAGCTGAAGAGCTATCACCCAGGGCCTGTAGAATGGGAAGGAGGCCCTGAAGTTGATGCAGAAGGGTGTGGAGACAGCGGAGGTGGTGGTGGGGGAGCTGCTGACCAACAGAGCCTTCAGCAGTCAGCTCTTCGGCTATATCCCTTGTACCCCAGTACTCAGAGAGGGTACCTCCACAGCATCTGCTTTTTAGAAGGAGCCTTAGAATTTTCTCATAACCCCCGTTCAGCCAGGAGTCAGAAGTCCTCAAAGGTGGTCCAGGTGGTGGATGACCTGGGAGGTAGAGATTCCTTGCAGAACCTGATAAAAAAGACTAGACGGTGTAGTGCATAGTGGTCAAGTGCCTGCTTTTAGCATGTACAAAGCTCTAGGTTAAGTCCCCAGCACTGCCAAAAGGAAAGAGAAGCACAGTGGAAATTCTTCCCCAAGATGGAAACGTTCCGAAGCTCACTGCTCTACCTCCCTTACTTTGCAGTTATGGAAACTGAGGCTCAAGGAGGATGATGAGTCTGATCAGGGTCATCTGGGGAGTGTCCTTCCTTGGCAACCATACCACCTCCTTCACAAAATGCCCATAAATGCCCATGATGGCTGTGTACATTGATCCCCAAAGCAGTTCAACATACTCAGAGCACAGCCAGCATATAAAAATAAAGAACCTCAGCCTTGTAAGCCTGTCAATTAGGCTCAAGACCACTCTCCAGCTAAAAACCATTAGGCACTCTGCTAATGGGACATTCTTGGCCTTCTCTACATTTAGAGGCTTTTGAAGGGGTACCTAAGGTGACCCAGTATGGGGCTTTCTGGCCCCATCTCGGCCTCCTGCCTTCTGCAAGCTCTGCTGATAGAGCCAAGAGGTCATAGCACAGGCCTAATAGCCACTGCTATTATTGAGTGCTTACTATATGCCAAAAGCCATGCCAAGTGTCTTATATACACCTTCTTATCAGAGTTCCAGAACAACCCATGAGGGTAGATGCTACTGTCCCCACAGTACTGGGCAGGAGACTGGGACATGGGAGTCACCTGTGTTTATTGCTATTTCTTCAATAACAGCATACTACCTGTGTACAGCATATCAACAATAGAAAATCAGGATCCATAGGCCTGGAGGTGAGCAGGCTTCCACCACGCTGCCATCTGGGCCCCTCCAAGGCTTTCAAGAGAAGGAACTGCTCTGTCTTAGTCCCCTCTCTTTGCCTTGGAGGTGGCCATCTTCCCCTTGACAAAAACACTAGCCACAGCAGATCAAGGCCCACCCACCTCACTGGCCTCAGTTGAGATAGATTGTTTCTGTGAACTCCTTATCTCCAAATAGCACCCAAGATCCCCAGGGGATGAGGCTGAGGCAAACTGGAGACTTTCCTCTAAAAGCCAGTGTTACCATCCATTACTGTTGGTGAGCGTGAGATGAACACTGAAGGTCATTCATTCCCATTTAAAAAGAAGAAGTGTGGCTTAGAATGGAGGTTGGGAATGGCCCAAGTCATGTGACTGAGCAAGGACAGGTCTGGGAACCATGCCCCCAGCTTCCTCTGCATAACTTGTTCCCCCAATGACTCTCCCTCCTGTCAAGTGTCTGTGCCATATGCCCCTTCCTCGGGCAACACCACACCCTTCGTCTGAAAGGACAGTGGCTTCCTCGAGCCAGGGATATAAATGACCCTGGCAGAGGATTTGCAAGACTTCACTCCAGATTCATAAGTGGCTTCATTGGAAGCTTGTGTATCTTGTTGGAAATCAATCCCCTGCTTTAGAAAGAATGCATCTTCAGGAAAAAAAAAATTTAAAAAAATGCTCAGTCCAGTTTTCCAGGCAGCAATCAGCAAATCTAGCTTGCTCCAGGGCCCAGAGCAAATTCTCAGAATTCCTGAGTGGAAGGGAGGAGGGGTGGAAGGTAGCTGCAGGGACTACCTGGGTTCTGGGCCTACAGAGTATCCATCTTATGCTTTTCAGTGCTAAGAACTTGAGACTGGACAGATCACAGAAAGATTTGGCCCCTCTAGACCAATCTTTCATATAATTTTTGAATTTATCAAATGTCTCAAAGCCACATAAGCTCTGGGACAATATTTAGGCTGAACTCGGCAGTCAGTGAACCGATCGGTAAGTGAAGTAGTGAATGAACTTTCCCAGTGGTAACCATAAGTTCAAAGAGCACTGTGCTGAAAGGTGAAGCAGCCACGCAGAGGTGGGCAGTGGGCAGGCCTTGCTGCTGGCATCACCTCTGAGGTCAGGACAGCAATTTTTGTTTGATTTTACAGACACTGACATTAAGTAGAGTCCTACCTCCTAGACCTCTTAAATAGTAAAGAAGAGGGCTGGAGAGATGACTCGGGTTAAGGGCATTAGCAGAGGTCCCGAGTTCAATTCCCAGCAACCACATGGTGGCTCTCAACCATCTATAATGAGATCTGGTGCCCTGTTCTGGTGTACAGGCAAACATGCAGGCAGAACAACTTAGACATAACGAAAGTAAAATCTTTAAAAAAAAAAAAAAAAAAAAAAAAAGGAAGATAGGCTGGCCCTCCATAAATAACCCCACAAATTCCTATGTTGAAATCCTAATCCCCAAGGTGAAGGATGATAATAATGTTAGGAGATGGGGCACTTGGGATAGAGCTCCTGTGAGTGAGATTAGTGTCCTTAGAATAGGAAACCTGAGCAGCCATTACTAATCCATTAGCCTAGTCTAGACCACGACCCTGAGCCTCCATTCCTTTCTAAGAAAGGAGGGAAGGAAATATAAGTTCCCCACAGAAGTCATTTCCTTTCACAAACGTTTTTTTCCTTCTTCTGACATCCCTTGTTTGGTCTGCCTCTCATCCATTCCCTCGCAAGTGGGAGAGATCTGATAACTATCCTTGGGAATGTGCCCCTCCCCTAAGCCAGCTGGTCAAAGTGAGTCTGCCCAAGCGAGCAGGATTGGATACTGGTTTTGTGCAGCATTTGGTTAACAGGCTCAGCTATTCTAGATAGGCCAGCAGCCATCTTTGTCGGTGCCTAGGAACAGCAGCATAGACTGCAGCCAGCTAGGGCAATGCAGAGCCAAGCAGGAGAGGTGGATTCTAACAAAATAATTTACACACTGGATCCAGCTGGGTCTGAGGGCAGTGACTCCCTGTGCTGTACAGTTGTGCAAATGAATAAATCCCCCTTCTAAACTGCACGCAAGTTGGAGTTGGTATCATTTATCAATGACAAAGTGATGATTAACTCATCTCTCTTACATTAAAAAAAAAAAACACCAATCTTCTTGTTGTCTTCTAAATTAATACAAAACTCCTAAAGAAATCCAGAAGAACAGTAAGAAGTGTAGACAAGCTTTACCTCTCCTCCCCCATATACTTACAGCATCATCAGAAATAACACACACACACACCACACATACACACACACACACAGCACAAATGCAAGAAGAATAAATAGATAAAATGGAAAAGCTCTAAGTCCAGCCTGAAAAGTACAGAACTGCCTGAAATCGGAGATCCCCAGAAGGGCCTTCCCCTAACACTCAGTGCTAAACCATGGAAGAAGTATCTGGCCTTGGGCCAGCTGAACACAACATGATGCTCAGTCCTTTACAGCCGGGCTCCACGTTCTAGCCAAGCAAGTGGCCAAGGACACTAATAGAAGAACTCCAGGTCTGGTAAGAATGAATCCTCCAGCCTGAGCATGACAGGATCCAGTACTCAGAAATGGCCATGAACCTATCGCCGTCAGCTGCAAAGGAGCCAAAGGAGCAGTGTGCTTGGGTCAAAAACTGCCCCAGGGACAGGGTATCAGAACCACCTTGGACAGCACCCTCTGTGTTCTAGCCCAGCTCTACTCACAACTTCTGCCCATGCTAGTGCCTACTGGTTGTAGATACACCTAATCCCATCAGGCCTTTGGAACACTGATATGCGGTCTCCAGCTGACCAGCCAATCAGGTTAGCTGATATGCACCTATCCCACACACCCTCACTGTTCGCCTGCTCCTGACAACAGCCTGTGCTCTCTCCGCTAGGCACTGCTTCCTCCCAACTAATTTGTTACTAGTCTTACCCATTTTAAATTGTTCTCAACTAGAAAATGTTAGTAGAAAAGAAGAGAGCTTTGTGGATGGGCTGTGGAAGGATCCAAGAAGCTTAAATTACTAAAACAAATATCAAACAAAACTGCCAAGGAATTTTACGTGGATGATATAGAAGATAAGACACTGTTGAGGAAGGAGACAACAGTGGCAAGGCCTCTGCCCTGACTGCCTGGCAAGCATCTAAGACCCAACTGTGCAGCTCCCCCAGCAGGACACTGGGGATCCGGCCCTGGGGTGGGGACTATGCAGGAATGACCCTGGGACTCTCAGTGCACAGTTCTCTAGCCAAAGAGCCAAGATGGAGGCACAGAACACATGGCTTTGTTAAGATACAGCATTCGGTGACCTGGTGCTTTATCTGATCTTTTCCTAGGAATCCCCACCCCCACACAGCCCCTCTCTCTGCCATCAGATAAGATGTGACTGCAGTACATCTATCCACCTCCACTGCACCTGAAAACAGCCGCCTACCAGTGGAGGAACACCACAGGAGGAGGTAGGGCGCTGGAACGGTTCCTTGCCACGCTTTCCCCAATGATCCTCTGTCTTGTATGTGATGAAATTGAGGCTCACAGAACGGAAAGACCCACACAGCCAGCTCCTTAGCAAGATCGTACAATTGGAATCTCCCTATATAAGCTCTTTTCAAAGTGGCAGGTCCCTTCCCAGACAGCTGTAGTCCGTGTACTCAAATTCTGGGAAAGATTCTCACCTGCCCTGAAAAGGGGACAGAAAAGGGAACAGAGGTTCACAGGACAGGTGCTATCTTGCTTAGTCATTGCCTTTCCTGCTTCCTGTGGCCTCCAAGCCTCCCTTATCTCTCTGGATCTGTGAGCTCTGCTTGCTGGGCTGGGTGGGATTACCTGGGGGTTGGTAAAGCCTTTGGAGTCCAGACTCCCTTTGTCTGGCACCTGAGTCTGGGTGGGGCAGGGGGTGGGGCAGGGGGGTGTATACTCTCTTCTTTACCCACAGCAGCCTGGATACTGGTCTGGGACATTAGGACCTCTCAGCGGGCACACTGATGTCCAGGCCCAGAAGTGTATGCTGTGACTGGGGCTTTGCACTCTGGGTTCGCCTGTACTTGCGGTTAATTGTATGCACTTGAACTCAAGGGCCTCTTGAATTCCCACAAGAGTGGCAGAAAAAAACATTTGCTCAACTGCTAAGTGATGCATGCATGAACATCCAGAGGCAGAGCTGGCCCTGTCTTGCTGTTCATAGGCAGACACTGGGCCTCTGGGCACCTCCGGAGTCCCTGCATGCAGCTGGGAGCATATGGGCTCCTCCTATCTGGGGCCCTCTGCACTGCCAGTGCCTGCTTCTCTCATGGTCTCCAAGCCATGTCTGCTGGTCCAGGCCACCCTGACTCTGGCTTTGCCAGCACTCTGCTGAGCTTCTCTCAATAAGCACTCCAGTTTCTGGAATAATTTTAACCACTTTCAAGCACACAATTTAGTGGCATTAACTACATCCACACTGTTGTGCAACCATCTCCACCACCCACTTCCTGAACTTTCTCCCATTTTAATGCATCTATTTCTTAACTACGAGTTCTCTGCCAGCACAGCCAGGCCCTGTTTTCCATTGCCGTGCCCCCAGTGCACAGCGTAACGTCTGGTGAGCAGTAGCTGTTCAACAAAAATGTGTGCAATGAATAAAGTGCCCTGCGAACTGTGAAGGGCATCCAGCAAGAGCCAAAGAGCACGAGTTATTTATTTATTTATTTATTTTTCTCAGACAACTCCCAAACAAAGATAGCTCTTATGGCCTCAGTTAACCACATAATAATCTCATGTCTGTAGAACCCTGTGGGGACAAAACTTCCTCATGTTCCTTTTCTTGGCAGGTTCTAGGCCCCTTTGGAAGGTCAAGAATGAAGATATGTGATCATACAAAACCAGCTGACATCAACACTTACCATTTCAACACCATCACCTCTGCCCGAGGCAACATTTATCAGTTGCTGAAGGGCAGGCCCAAAAATAAACCATTAGGATCAAATGCCACACGGAGCTACTCTCCTGACACCCAAGTGAAAGGCCTTGGGAGGCTCAGTGATGGGGTTGGGAGAGATGGGGGGGGGGGGGGTGGTGGAATCTGTCACAGTAATGTATAGAAATTGGAAGGCAGAGAAAAAGCTAACAACTTAGGCATCAAAAAGCCAAGCAGCCAAAGCCATTTTAAAAGTTGAGTTCAAGAAGGGGCAGAGACAAAAGAACTACCCATGACTAACAGAATATCAGAACTCTGAATAAAGGGGGGGGGGTCATAGTTGCCCTTTTGTCTCAGGCTCTGATATAGCCACCCTGGCACTCCCAGGCTCCCGCCTTTAATTTTAAAATTGGTATCTTTATACAGATTATGTTTTTTTTTTTTAAAAAAAAAAAAACAATGAATTGAAATACAATTCATTTTGATTACTGAATTATTTGCACAAGAGCCTTCTTGGCCACACCTACCCAGCCCTTGGCAGAATACAGTGGTATTACTATATGTACTGGAGATTAAAATGGAATTATGCCCTAGGTCATGTCATTAGCTGAGCCTTGGGACCTCCATTTCAACTTCTCTGTGTTGTAATATGGTTTCTTTGGTCCCGGGCTGCCTGAGGTCCAGACCCACAGACCTGGTGCCCCAGGCCCCTTAGCCGCCCGCTGCTGTTTAGGCCCCAAAATGACTGAGACACTTATATTAAGTTTATGTTGTTTGGCCTATGGCTTAGGCACATTGTTAGCTTGTTCTTATATTTTAATTTAACTCATTTTTATTAATTTTTCTGTCATGCTCAGCTAAGGAGTGTGGGGTGGCAGGTCTGTGGGTCTGGACCTCAGGCAGCCGGGGACCAAAGAAACCATATTACAACATCTCTGCAATGGGACCTCTAAGCCTTCCCTGGCTATGGAACTGTCCTAGCCTGTTGGGGGAAGTATTTTGGGTGGAAAGGTGTTTGAGAAAGTTATAAAATGCTTTCCATAGGAAATGCTATTAAATCCTCAAAGTCACAAAACTTAGTGAGAGTAGTGAGCACCACCCAGTTTAAGTCTTGGTTTTTTTGAGACAGATTTTCAATATATACCCAGACTGGACTCTCTCTCTCTCTGTGTGTGTGTGTGTGTGTGTGTGTGTGTGTGTGTGTGTGTGTGTGTGTGTGTACAGTTTGTTTATATTCTCTCTATTCTAACTCTCTCTCTCTCTTCGACTCAGGCCTCTAGAAAATGCTCTACCATTGAGACACATCTACATACCTGTAGTCATAAAGGCATATATTTGTATTTATTATTGTTTTATGTATGCAACCTGTGGGCATGTGTGTCATAGCACACATGTGGAGGTCAGTGAACACTCTGGAGTTGGTTCTCCCAGTCTCCACTGTTCCCCCCTGGGCTCCAGCAGCCTGGCTTTGGCATGACACTGTCTTTCCCCCAGCCCCCACCCATCTTGCCCCATCTCAACAGCCCTTGTTTGTCTTGTTTTTGAGAAATGGCCTCACTCTGTTACTCAGGCTAGACTTGAATGTGCTTTGTAGCCCAGGTGTGTTGTGGGACTCAGGTGTCAGCTGAAAAGGTCGAAAGACACTTATCCAGAGTACTGGGCCCCTGAAGGGGGCGGAGAAAACCCATTGAAAAGGGGCTTCTGGAACACGAGACGCTCTCTTCCTGGTTCCTGGCTGTGGGAGAGAGGATCAGAGTCCATCGTCCGTCCATCCATCCATCACTTGTCCACCGTTCCAGACTCCAGTCCCTGTTCAGGTGCTACTGTAATCTGTTACCTATACCGTGAGTGTTGGTTTATATTTTAATAAATATCTATCTGGTATTGGTGCCTTCTAAATAAACTGCGTCTACATCTTTTTGCTTGGCCTATGTGGCAGAAATATCCATTCTAATATGATGCTTTCTCTTTGCATTAAGGTTCCTGTTGGAGATTGTCTAGAGGGTAAAATAACAAGTATGCATTCTAGGTATGGATCCACACAGGTGGGCCTTGAGCCTGTGATCCTTTAGCTTTCTGAATAGCTGAAATTATAGAGCCTGCACTAGATCCACCTTTCTGTTATGTGAACTGTAAACTACTCACTGTTTATAAAGGAATGAAGAGGGTTTACAAGATGGCTCAGTGGATTAAGGTGCCTGCAGCCCAAGCTTGGGGACCAGGGTTTGATACCCCCATGGAAGAAAGTAGAGAACTACTATAATTGTTCTTTGGACTCCACATTGGCACCGTGGCACTGGCAGACATCCCTACCCCTCCAAATAAACAAATAAATACGTAAATAATTTTGGGGGGAGGTGAGAGATGAGAGAAGATTCCTTAAGGTATTCTTTCCCCTGACTTATGCTAATAAGGAAAGGTAGGCCTGGGGAAGGTGCTTTTTCACCCCTCTGTGACCTCTGAGATCCTCACAACACTTCATTCAGGAGGGTTCCCAAATTAGAGTATGTCTGGGGCAGGGCTTGTCTCCTGGGTTAGGCAAATGAAAAGTACCTGGTTTGGGATGACAAGAGACATTACGGCCAGCCAGGCACGGTGGCGCACACCTTTATTCCCAGAACTCAAGAGGCAGAGGTAAGCAAATCACTGTGAGTTCGAGACTAGCCTGGTCCACATAGTGAGTTCCAAGACAGCCAGAGCTACAGAGTAAGACGAAAACAAACACACAAAAAATCCAAATGTTTTGAAGATGGAGATTGGGCGACTGTACAGCATGGTGAATATCATATCACCACTGTTTTGAATATATTAGTGTATACATTTGTATACATTTTGTATTCAGTAGTATTTTATTTTACTACAATAAAAGCAACATGGATGTTTCAAAGTTCCAGAGACGTAAAAAGACTAGGGAAAGAAAAAGAAAAGCCACGCCCCCCCATTTGAAGGCTTCTTGGAGTCCTGGAAGCCCATTTTCTCTGGTTCTGTTCATGTTGCCTCCCGCTCCAGCTGGCACAGAGATGGCGGAGCCTGGCCAGGGTTCATCTGAAAAGCCCTTTGCCTGTTAGCACTGTTATAAATAACCAGAAAGAGGCAGGAAGGGGTTCCAGCAGAAGACTGAAGGTCAGGCAGCCCCATGCAGCATCTGAGGAAATGTCACACTCAACAGGCATGCAAGATGCATGCTTACATCTTTAGCCCACCAACTCAGGTAGAATGAGGTCTTGCTGTGACCTGCCTAATACAAACAGCCCTGAGGTGGGTGGCTCCTTGGGGCTCTGAGTTGGGACTAGACACTTGATGAGGCCCCCTTTCTTAGCAGGCTGGGGCCTTGGCAGGCTGAGCCAGCCAGTTCCTTACACCAGCCTGGGCTTTTTGGCTAGCCCTCTATTCAACCCACCCAGGGAGCATGACTCAGTTAGTGCTCAGCCCACCGGTGCCCCTCTGCCACACAGTGTGGGAGCTGGAGGGCCACATGGCCCATCTGGTCCTGTGGTTCCCATGCTGGGCTCCCTGGGGAACCCCTGGCCTGTTCTTTTCCTCCACCACAGCTCCAGTAAGGCCTTGGGCTTTGAAGAGAGAGGAATTCCGAGGGAGTTAATTAGATTTTCCATTTTTATTAGCCAAGAGCCATACAGTGGCAAGCCATCTCACTATTCACTATTTAACAATATGCCTGGCTCCAAAAATAAAATAGCCATGTTTCTATTTTCTATACTTGAAAAATGGGGTACATGTTTTGCATTTGAGGTCTGATTGCATATACACATACACACTACCCACAAGTGCACTTTGATGGTGACTTAAAGGTTTTATGAGGCTAATTTGACCTAGACTGCAGACTAAGCAACCACTCCCGAAGGACTCTCTCCATCACTGGCTCTGAGTGGCCCATGAGAGCCTAGCCAAGGAGGTGTGCTCCATTTGAGAACAGAGAATACAAGCCTTGAAGGTAATGTGGCTTTGCTAAGCAGGAATGTGAGTCTAGACTTAAGCCTGAATTCTGTTTTGCCCTATTAGGGCTGACCCACACTATGACTGACCCTGCAGAGAAAAGCCTCCTTGGCTCTGGGCTTCTAGACTTTGCAGCAATGGTGAAAGGGCATGTACTCAATGCCTGCTGACTCCTTTAAGCCTTTCTGATTCAGAATCCAGGCAACACCTTGGAAAAGTACCCAGGGTAAGGACTTCAGGACCAGCACTCCAGCAAGCCAGGTTGGGCATAATAGCTGGCTGAAAACCCTAATCTGGACCAAAGTTTCATAGGATTTCCAACCTAGCTTGCCCAGAGGAGCAATCTCTTGTTCACCTCTGACTTCAGAACAGTGGTCCTCCTCCATCTGGAACACAGCTCTTGAAGTTTGGACTCTTGACCTCTGCCATGTCCCACACTGTCCTACTATTCAATCTCAGGGAGATCCCTGACATCCCAAGTTACACATTCTCTGAGGCTTGTAACACTATACTTTGGCCATACCACCACCCCAGGGCTTGGTTGCCTTTAGTGTGCAGAAACACGGGCCTGGTTGCACTTTCTCTGGGTCAATTCCTAGCACCTAGAATGGAGCCCAACTTCTGTGGAAAGGGTGGGAGGGAGGCTGAGAGCCCCCACTCCCCTGGCCAGCTTTTATAACTCTGCTTCACACTCCTCTAATAACCATCAGCTTCCTCATACTCTCCCCCCTTGAAAGGGGGCTTCTGAATCCAAATTTATTCCCTATGGAAATTTCTTTCCTTTTCAGTGGATCAGATGAGAAATCCAGACCCACAGACTCCCAGATAAAGCTGGTGGGAAAAAAGAGCTCCTCCTTGGTCCCATAGGCTTTCCTTGGTCATGTGGTCAGGGAGAGTCAGAGGCCAGGCAGGCTGCTCTGCCAGTGAGGTTCCTCGGGGTCCATTAACTTTCAGTCATAGTGGGGTCTGCCTTCTGCAGAATGTCCAAGGGGGAGAATTGGATAGACCAAGAGATCTGCCATTCAATCACAAGTACCTACTGACCTCTTAAGAAGCAGGTGACCCGGGGGAGGGGGTGGCATTGCCCACAGAGACATTTGAAAGGAGCACATAATACCCAGGAGTCACTCAAGAAGCAAAGACCTTCACGCTTCTTGCCAGGACTTGGGACTGCGGAGCTTGTAAGAAGTCTTTACTTCTAAAACAGACATTCTCCTTGCTACTCTTCCCAACAAGCCATTTTCCTAACAGTGATGCTGAGATGCCAGGAGATGCTGTAGAGCTACATAGCAAGTCAAAGAAAGGAAGAGGACGGACTCCGTCCTCTAGACCTCCAGCTCCTAGCTGAAGCAGTGACAGAGAGCAGCAAGTGGGCACCCAGGAAACACATCCTATGGCGTGGACCACGGACTGGTTATATCTCTGTGTCTGTTTCCCATGTACCAACGCTGGCCAGCCTCAGAGACCAGGAGAAGTCACTGTGGCCTTGGTACATGCAGAGTCACCAAGAGACACCCTGGACACAGCAGAAAGCGTCAGAAGCCCCATAAGCAGCTCCTCACAAGGAGGAAGACATGAAGGGCATAAGGGCCTAAGTACTGAGGGACCAGGTGTCATGGGGCGGATCATGGGCCAAGGGTAAGAGATCTGGTACCTCTTCACTTGTTTCTCACTGTGGGGTCCTGGAAGCAGCAGTCTCACCTGGAATATTCACCTTTTATGCTGATCCAGACCTCAGAAATCAGAGCTTGCGTTTAATAAGCTCCCTTGGTAATATATATGCACATTCAAGTTTGGGAAGCAAGAGCTTTAAAATCTGCAAGAAACCCTAGTCTGTGACTGAGTGCAACATTTTTACATTCTTTCAGCTGGCAATCCCCATCTAATGAGAACAGATAAAATGCACAGCACCATTTCAGGTACTGCCCAGGTCTTGGTAAAACCAGAGGTCAATCACTGCACCAGGAGCCTGGCAGGTAACAGCAGCTCACTCTGTTAGTTTTCTTTTTCTTCCACGGGGGTCAGAAGCAAGGTGGCTTCTGCTTCAATTCAAAGTCCTGCCTGCACATCTGGGAGGCAAGGCTGAGACCCCATGGGCAGCAACAGATGGGGACAGGGCGGGCGGGAACAGAAAGGAAAGAGGACAGGAAGTCAGCAAGAAAAAAAAGCAGCAGAGACCATCCAATCCCCAGGGATACTGCTGCTCAGCTCATGTGCTAAAGCAGGCGCAGCCAAAAGCCAGCAGGCCTGAGCAAGAATCAAGAACCACAAGGCTATGTCCCCCTCAGGCCATACATAACAATGTCTTTCGAGCCATGGCTCCAACCCATTCTTGTGGCTGGAACAGACACAGCAGTGAGGGTCAGTAGAGCAAGCAGATTGTCACCCAGGCTATGGGACATGCCCTGAACAAGGTCAAACATATCTAGGTTGTCCAATGGGACAAGAGGTCCTGCCCTGTGTAATTCTGGCCAAATGGTTTAACCTCTCGTATGTTCCAGATAATGGGGCATTAAGAGTCCCATATGGTGCCCTCAGATCCTTATAAGAATTTAAGGAGTAAGACTTTTATGATATCTGATGCAAAGTCAGTGCTCAAAAGACAATAGAAAGAGACAAGATGAAGACAGATGTTAAGAATGTATACTGCTCTTGCAGAGGACCGGAGTACAATGGATCACAACCACCTGTAACTCCAACTCTGAGACCCAACATCTCTGTCCTCTGTGGGCCTGCACACATGTGTACATACTCACACACAAACACATAACTTTTTTTAGAGCTTTAAAAAAAAAAACAAAACCCTGCAACAGTCATAGTGAGATCACCATGAGGTCCTGAAACAAGCGTTGGAACAGCTGGAGCTATGGCTGATGGATGGGTCTGCCATTTGTTAACCGCAAATGCATGATGTCAACCCTCACTTCTGAGGCTGTCCTTGTCTGCAGTAGATTTCCCTCATGTCTCAGGGTACCCATAGCTCTTGCCTGGATTTGGTCTCCTTCCAGCAACTTAAGGCGATTTCAGGCTCCTAGATTAAGCAGCTGCTGCTGCCACCCTAAGATACAGATCTGAGACCACCAAATCCCCCCTTTCCAGGAGGGGGCAGCCTTCCCAAGGAAAGACCAAACCCTCTCCAGTCTTAGCACTCCTCTGCCTCAGATCTCAGCCTCGGCTGACTGTTTTCTGTCCCTGACACGCCCCAGGATCTCTCCCCATATGGTTTTGTCATCTTTCCATGGAATACAGTTCCGGCATGGACATTTTCCTCAGATAAATCTCTCCCTCCTCAGGGAAGTTCTCCTCAAACTTACAGACCACATTAGAAACCCAACTGTAATCTCTCATAAGCCTTCTGGACCTTCTAGAACTTACAATGGGAAATTATATCTGCATGGTATCCCTGGTACCAGACACATACTAAGTGGTCAATAGATTAATCAGGAGCCTGTCCAACCTGAGCTGCCATCATAGAATCTACTTGTTCTATACTCCCTTCTCACCTTATCCTCTGGTCCCACCGATGACACAAGCCCAGATGCTGCCTGATCCTTAGTCACATCCAGGACCCAAAGGCCTTGTGCCAGAGGTCCAAATATTTCTAGATCTGATTTTCTTGAAAGCAGCCCGGACCTGGATCATGGCCAGAAGAGGCGTGTGTTGCTGGCCTCGCTGATGAAGCTGTCTGGCCCAGCTGAGCCAAGATCAGGAAATGCCAAGATTTAAAAGCATCCGGAACCCATTATTTATTGTTGTTCTTGCACTTCCAGGCTATTTTGAGCTGCAGATCGATCGGCTGCCTCTCCTCCTTCCAAGTATTACTCCGGAAATACCCAGAGTTCACCTGGTCTACCTGTCAGGGGTCAGCTCCCCAACCCACCTGTAAGTCATGGACGACAACAGCAGAAAGTAGCCGCTCTTGAGGATCAGGTGTTCCTGGGGAAGTGGAAGGCTTCACTGACACATCCCAGGAAACCCCAAAGGAAGGTTTGCTGTAGCAGTGCAGAAATGGACTCAGATAGGCCAAAAAACACACACACACACACAAAAACAAACCAAGAAAACAAACCTGTCTAGAGATGGTTCAGGGCTTGAAATCACCTGTTGCTCTTGCAGAGGACCCGGGTTCAATTTTAAGCACCCACATGGTGGCTCACAACTGTCCATGACTTCAGTTCCAAGGTACCCATTGCCCAATCTGGCCTCTGAGGGCACCAGGCATACTGGCATACAGCCATGCATGCAAATAAAATACCTATTCATATAAACTAAAATTGGGGGAAAAAAGAAGAAGAAGAGCTGAGGAATGCTGAAGGACAGTTGAGTTGAGATTTGACATCAAATCTTCCGATTCTAAAAGCCAGGTCCTCACCATTTAGCAAGGTGCCCCTTCCTAGCTCTAGACAATTCCTCTGCACACTGTGGAGTTTCTCACACCTCTGAATGCCTGGATACACCCTTCTAGCCATGTGCAATGATCCCCACCATTCTTGTACTACTGATCAAAAAACATTCCCTCTCCAGGATTGGACAGGTGACTCAGTGGCTATAGACACTTGGTTCTCCTAAAGAGGACCCAAGTTCTGTTCTTAGCACCCACACGGCAACTCACAACCACCTCTAACTCCAGTCCCTCTGCCCTCTTCTGGCCTCCTGGGACACCAGGCACACTTGCAGTGAACAAACATTCACACAAGCAAAACAACCACACAACACACACCACCACCACCACAACAAAACCCCCACAATTTTAAGGTACAGTTAATCTTTAAAATGTCTGCGTAGCTATTGCCATGGTGGCTGGGGGGAGGGAGGACCAGCTCTGTAGGGTTCTGCCTGTGGCTTTACAATGATCCACGGATGAACCCTTTGCACTGCATACATGACTGTTAGGACACACAGAAATACTAAGAGCCCAAGAGTATGGAAATAAGGGATTTCTTAGCAGACGGGGGAGGCTAGAGAATATTTTCCCCTACTTACTGTCCTTCGCAGTTGGAATGCTTTTATTTATATGTTTCAATCTGTTCTTTAAAAACCAATTCCTATGCCCCACACATAGCCACCCTGACTGTCCCAGCTTGTCTCCCTTCTTATTCTTCTCTGGTCAGCTAGGCTGCCAAATTCTCCTCTGTATGTACACATCTTAGGGCCCTCCCCACTAGGAGTCAGAGACCTTGCAGTTGGGTCAGGATTTGCCCCCCCCCCATCCTGCCTCTGCTGGGGGTGGGGCATGAGGCAGGCGACCTGCTTTCTGCCTACAGCCTAGCAAAGCCAAATAAGTCAGAAGCACTAAAATGGAGCCTGGGGAGCGGAGCAGAAAGCAGAGAATCTGAGGTAAATTCCACTGCTGGCAGCCGGCCCAGCGCTCTTCCCAAAGCAATGACTCAAATACAGCTTCTGCCAACAGACAGTCCATCTAGGCCCTAAGTCACCAAAACTTATCATGCCCGCTTATTAAATAGAGTGCGTAAAATAGGGCCACCACTATTCATCCTGGGGCAGAGACAGAGACAGGGATGGAGGAGCACCCTTCCAGGTGGCTCATCTACAAGGTTCCTAGGCTCACCAGGAGCTTAACGATTATGTCATCTTCTAAGGCAAGGAGACATCTGTCCTCCGAGACATGGGAAAGTTGGAGACCATCGTATCATAATAACTACTGTCCTTGTAGGACCTCTTGGTAACAAGTGCCTTATAAGGCACCATACTTGACTGTCTGACAGCCAAGCAAAGGCAGCTAGTGTCCTGATCATCTTGGGGAAACTAAGTTCAGAGACAGGAAGCAATGTGTTCGAGATTGCAGTGCTACCAAGGTCAGGACTGGACCAAGGAAGCAAAGGGCTGGAACTGGAGCTTGCTGGTTGGGGCTGTGGGACCACAGGCTGGGCCCATAACCCCAGCTTCATTCTAATTATCTGCTTGCTTAAGCCAGCCCAGGCTATTTTCTCTGTCTCACACACTCTAAAGCGGCATGAACTAGGAACAAGAAATACTCTATCTCCTTCACCTCTGGGATCTACCCAGAGCAGAGGCAGATCTTCCTCCCAGGCTGGTTGGAAACTCACTATGTAGACCAAGCTGGCCTTGAATTCATGAAGATCGATTGTCTCAGCTTCCCAAATTCTGGGATTATAGGTGTGCACCACCATGCCCAGAGATCCTTTCTCTGGTAAGGAAAGCATTTCTCTGTTAAAGGGAACAAGGGTATGGCAAGAGGCAAAGACTGCTTTTTCTCTTTCCTCTTTATCTGTATTATTATTTTTTGTTACCATTGCTTTTAGGCAGGGTCTCACATACCTCAGGCTGCTGTGAACTCAGTGTTTAGCTAGAGATGGCCTTGAACTCATGATCCTTCTGCCTTTACCCCCAAGTATGAAAACTGAAGGCATGCACCACGATGTCTGAAGTGTGTGTGTGTGTAATTGCATGCATGTGCAAGCACTTTTATGCATATGCAAAGGCCAGAAACAATGTTCGGCATCATCCTCAGGAATATTGCCTACCTCCTTTGAGATAAGGTTTCCTATTGGTTGGAGCTCACCAATTAGGCATCGTCTTGTTTCTACCTTCCCAGCACGGGATTCTAAACATGTGTCTTCTGGCATCAGCCTCCCATTCTCCTTTTTGGTATGCACTATGTAACTGATCTTAGCCAAAAGGTTGAGGGGCCATATGTTGTGGGCTCCATTCAAAGTCCTTGTACGTTTAGCTGATGGGGCTAGTTGGAGGCACTGACTATTAAGAATACTAATTCTGAGGCCAACAGATGGCTCTCTCAGTGGGTAAAAGCGCTTGCCATGAAGTCTGACAAACTGAGTTTAATCCTCGCCACAACACGGTAGAGAGAACCAACTCCCACTAGATGCCCTTGATCTCCATTATGTGTGCCATGATATACATTCCTGCATGCACAGAGAAAGAGGGACAGACGGACAGACGGACGGACAGACAAAGGAGAGCACTTTGGAATCAGAAAGAGTGGCATAGGTTTGGGCATAATGCCCCAGCTCAGGGGATGTGACCAAGATCCTCAGCATCTCTGTACCTCAGTCTTTCTTGTACAGTGGGAATGAGAAGATCACGGATGAGGGAAGAGGCCTTGACCTTTTCTGAGCCATGGGCCCCTTACCCAATACGGTGAAGGTTATAAACTACTCAGAATGTCTGTGCACGCATAAAGTAAAAATAAAATACAGGAGTATGAAGAAAATGGAGCTAATATCAAAATGCATTGTCTTAGTTAGGGTTTATGTTGCTGTGACTAGACACCATGACCATGGCAAAACACTTAATTGGGGTGGCTCGCTTACAGTTCAGAGGTTTAGTCCCTTACTGTCATGGCAACAATCAAGGCAGCATGCAGGCAGACATGATGCTAGGGCTGAAAGTCCTCATATCTTAAGCCAACAGGAAGTGAACCCTCTCACTGGGCATGGCTTGTTACATGTGCTTCCTCAAAGACCACACCTACTCCAAAAAGGCCACACTCCCTAATAATGCCACTCCTTTTGGGAGCCAATTTCTTTCAAACTACCATACACATGTATAGAATATTAAAAAGGTGGGGCTGGAGAGATGGCTCAGTGGTTAGGGGTATGGATTATTCTTGAAGAGCCTGTCAAGTGGCACACAATTGATTGTAACTCCAGCTCCATGGAGATCCAGTGCTTTCTTCTGACCTCTATGGACACCTGCATTCACATGCACACATCGACACATCATCTACATCACATATACACATAATTAAAAACATTAATTTAAAAACTATTTAAAAGGGCAAATTTCTAACCTAATGGTGTTTTTCCTTATTAGCATACTAAGTAATAACAGCTAGTGGCAAGTCTAGTAATTACCTACAACTTCTAATTAGCAATAAAGCCAAATATTTCTAGAGAATGTCGACAACTGCACAGTGATATAAAAATATCTGTGATTTCCACTGGTGACAAACGCAAAGGCACCAGCAATACTTTTCTGTCACCCACATTCATATTTAAAGGAAATGTTAAACAAAGATAACTGTTATCCAAATTCACATACCTCCTGAGCATGGGGTTGTCAGGCAGGCACTGTCCTTGACCTAATGGGGTTTAAGGTTCCACCTTCATGTCAACAGATGTCTTCCAAAGGGGAAGCGGGTACTACAGGGAAGTGCTCTGCATGGTTCTGGGTCCTAGGGGCTCAAGGTAGAATGTGCTTTATATGAAATGGCTCCATAAGAACTGTGGACCTCAAAGCTATTCCAGAAGCTTGGGCCAGAAGAGGGTTAAGCCTCCGTTAACATAGGCACCGATGTCTGAGCACAGAAAACAGTACTCAGGTGGGAGTACTTACCTAGTGTTCACGAAGCACTGGGTTACATCCATAATGCTACATTTACTGGGCATGGCTACACATGCCTAGAATCTCAAGATGAATCTGGATGAAGTCAAGGTCAGAAACTCAAGGTTATTCTTTGATATATATATGTATGTCAGAATGGGCTACAAAAGTGTCAGGTGTGGTGGTTTATGCCTTTGATCCCAGCACTCAGGAGGCAGAGGAGAGTGGTTCTCTGAGTTCCAGACCAGCTGGTCTACATAGCGAGACTTTGTCTCAAAAATAATAAAGCCGGACGGTGGTGTCGAACACCTTTAGTCCCAGGACTCTGGAGGCAAAGGCAGACAGATCTCTGTGAGTTTAGAGGCCAGCCTGGTCTACAGAGTGAGTTCCAAAACAGCCATAGCTATTAAACAGAGGAATCTGGCTTGAAAAGCCAAAATAAATAAATTAATTAAGTAATTTTGTTTTGTTTTGAGGCAGGTTTCTCTGTGTAACCCAAGCTGTCCTGGAACTGGCTTTGTAAACCAGGCTGACTTCAATTCTGCCTGCCTCTGCCTCCTGTGTGCTGGGATTAAAGGTATTCATCATGATGCCAACTCATAAAATATTTTTTAAAAGTACAATTTAACACCCTTAGATGCAGCAGCCATGCCCTTGGCTAGACCTGCAAAGGAGGAAAGACCCTTTTGCATCCCACTCCATAGCATCACCCTCCCGGACAAGGACATCAGCCACTCTATGCTCTCCATCTCTGCCATCACCAACCAGTCTTCTGCCACCCTTGTCTCCTACAGAGTTGGGGCAAAGACTCCTAACTTGTCTACCATCCATCCTCCCGCCCAACATGGCCTCCCCCACAGCCATCAAATTCACCTCTGAAATATTAGATGTTCTCTTACTTGCAACTAGGAATTGTCTGAGGACCCTCAGTGCACTTAGGAATCCGAACATCGAAGGCTCACAAGGCCCTTGTCAACAGTGCCAACTCTTTATAATCGGACTCACCAGCTGGCCACTGCCTCACAGCCTTTGCACTAGCCACTGGTATGTAGCTGGCTCCTTCCTGATCATCACATCAATGACACCCTTTTTAAGAAGCCTTCCCTGACAGTTAGCTCTCCAGTGGCCGCTTGTCCCCACTCTGTCACACTCTGGCCCTGATTGAGTCTTATTCTCTTCCAGAGACACACTGCTGTGTTCACTGCTATTTTCCCAAGCCCAGTGGAATGAAAGCCCCTAAATGATGTCTTGCTTCCCACAGATTCCTACTCAACACATAGTTGGCACTCTTCAGATTTTACTGAGTGGGCTGACTGTGTGTGAGAAAGTGAGTGAAGTCCTTACATGCATGATGTCACTTAATCCCTTAGCTGGTATCATTCCCATTTTATATAGGAGGAAACTGAGTTTCCCTTGTCTGACTTCAGAACAGGTTTTTAGTCATTGCATTTTTCTTCTTTCAACACACACATACACAACACACACACACACACACACACACACACACAACACACACACAGCACACACACACAGATCTTAAAAAGAAGATAATGAAGGAGGATCATATAGAAAGATGCAGAAGAAGGATGGGGACCAAAGTGATAGCATCCCAGGTCTCACGGGCTTACAACTTCATCCTGCTCACATACTACTCACTGACTCCTGAACCCAGTACCCAGAGGAGCTGGTAGGGCTGTGGTATCCACATTTAGATTCACATTTGCATGAAGAGCTGTGGGAATTTCCTCTTGCTTGGGTTTTTTTTTTTTTTTTTTTTTTAATCCTATGCCTCTAATCTCCAGGTCAGGTTTCCAGAGGTCTGAAGTGTCCTCATCCTGGAAGCTACCCAAGCGAAGGCTGCCTAAAAGCCTGGGGGCCTGAATGCATACGTGCAGAGTCTCCGTAGGAACAACCTTTAGTTCAGCCTCTATTTAATGCTTTAACTATGAGAGTTGCAGGGGTTAATGGGAGGATGTATTTATGTTTGCTGCACAGGTGAGAGTACCTGAGTCCCAGGTCCACTAACTTTCTTTGGATCAGGAAATCTAACACCCTACACCATGACATTTAACCTCTCTTCTGTAATAAAAACAACCCTTCTTGCTTCAGAGCTGTTCCCAGGGAGCCCAGGAGGCAGAATTACAGCACAGAGAGTGAGAGGGAACCTTTGCCTCAACAGGTCTACCTCAGAAGGTAGGAAGTAACCGGGCCTGGTGGTGTCTGGTGTGCTTTGTTTTGTAATCGGTATTGAACCCAGTGCATTACGCATGCTCACCAAGGGCTCTACAACTAATTCATATCCTCCAACCTCTTTGTATTTTATTGGTTTGAAACAGCATTTAGGGATTTTCTCTAGGTAGCCAAGATTGGACTTGAACTTATGGTTCTCTTGCCTCAGTCTCTTGGAAGAGCTAGAATTGAAGACCTGTGCCACTCTGCCTGGCTGAGAAAGCCTTTGATGGAGTCTCTGGCATTTCCTTGAGCTGTACTATGCTACCTTGTGCATCCCCATGGCCCTGAACACAAGTCAGGGTATAAAGGGGTCATATATCCTTGAGGCACTGGGCTCCACAAATGGACACAGTCCAGGAAAGCAGGCCCAACGGATAGGGCTTGCATTCCAATCTAGTGACAGCAGGGAATGCAGGTGCTGGCAGATAGCGTGCCACCAGCAGCCAAGGGGGCAGCTGCTATGCAGGAGTTGATCTCAAGCAGAACTGCCTGTGACCATTTTAGCCATGTTGCCATGGGGCAGCCCTGGCCAGGTCAGTAGCCTCCTTATATAGGGCAAAGGAGGAATCTGTGCCTCCTTCCCTAGCTCAAAGGCAAAAAGCATGGGGGAACCAAAATAAGCAACTGCCCTTTAGAGCCAAGCACATTTGTAGCATTTTACTGCAAATTACATTTCTCATAGTCTCTCTCTCTCTCTCTCTCTCTCTCTCTCTCTCTCTCTCTCTCTCTCTCTCTCTCTCTCTCTCTCTCTCTCTCTCTCTCTCTCTCTCATGCTTACCTGAGCATTCATGCATGTATATAACAAAATAGCCATTCAGAACAAAGTGCTCTGAGATTTAGCTCTGCTAGATCTGCTCCAGGCAAGTCCTGTTGCCTCTGTGGGCCTCGGTTTCTTCACATGGATATGCAAGAGTCAGACTAGGCACACTGCCTATAATCCTTCTGATTTTAATATTTGTTAATTCTATGGGACCAGACAAGCTTCTCATTCATTAAGGTCTCAACATATGTCATCCTTGGAAGGCTCCAAAAGACTTCTTTCTCTTGGCCTTTTTTACCCAAACTTGACTGTTAACTTTCCTTTGATAGCTTTTATCAAAAGGTTCTGGCATGTTTTTCTGTTTAGACTTTTAAGCCAGAAGGCCTCTTTACAACTATTCCACATTGTGCTGTAAAAAGCAATCCCAGATTCCACATAAAGAAATGCGTGTGGCATGTTCTAATAAAACTTTATTTACGGGGCTAGAGAGACAGCTCAATGGTTAAGAGCTCTGGCTGCTCTTTCAGGGGTCCTCAGTTGAATTCCCAGCACCCACATGGTGGCTCACCAACATCTATAATGGGATCCGATGTTCTCTTCTGGTGTGCCTCAAAATGGAGCACTCATGTACATAAAATACACGAATAACTAAAATTAAGAAAACCTTTTTTACAAAACCAGGCTGCTGACAGGAGTTAAGCCTACGGGGCTGTAAAGAAGTCTGCAAACCCCTGGAATAACCATAGTACCAACCTCTCAACATGAAGTAGATCCCCTCTTTGCCCTGCACTGTCCTCCAGGCACTGGGGTCTTTAGAGGGGCTATTTCCACTCTGGTAAAGATTCTAACCACTTTTTTTTTTAAAAAAAAAAAAACCAAACATTCCTCTTTGAAATGAGATCACTGTCTTCAAGAAATGCCATATCTCCCTGTTTAGGTGCTGTCCCTGGCCTGCAGTGGCTGGTCCATCACCCCTGTGAGCATAGGCTGTATCTAAAAATGACAGCCTCTGGGCCTCTGAAGGAAAATGGCTGTGGGGACAGCAATTTAGGGTCTCCTTGATGGTTCCAACAAATGGCTCACTAGATTCAGGAAGACAAGGGACATGTGGAAAAGCTGGGGTTTGCCTTGCCTTCCCACAAACACTTGGCTGCCAAGCAGGGTGGTGCTGGGCACTTCTTTGAGCAGCATGCTGGATGGATCTTTCAGAAGACAGAGGATGCCCTAATAAACTAACATCCTTCTGGTTTTCCCCCAGGACTTGATGATCTAACTACATCTCCCTGCTGACAAGAAACCTCTCCGCTGAGTCAGGGACTCCTCCTGCCTACGCAGAGCACAGCTGCCTCCTCACCTGTTCTCAGGAAAGTCAGGAAGAAAGAACAGAAGCAGCCACCCCAGAGACCAGAGAGTGTGAGGGGACCCACCTAGGACAGACATAGAGATCTAGAGGGAGATGAGTTACAGAGGTCGATTGAGGATGTCTGGCCTGTCATTTCACCTACACAATTCAAGAGGAAACCTTCTGCTGTGGGGTCTTAAGGGTGGACACAGGTACCAATGGAGGACTGACACATTTTCTTCCTCATAAGGGAGGATGTTAAAATTAAGCTGACCATGTTCCTTTTTGCTGTGATTTATCCGGAGGGCGATGGCTGTCGACTGTGAAGGGGACGAGAGCACACCGGGCAATCCAATGAGAAAATAGAGTTCAGCATAGGCACACTTCTGTATCTGCTCTGGGTCACATTTATCCCAGTCTCATGAGGTGGGAGCTAGCAGGAGCCCACATTACAGATGCCAAAGCTCAAAGGGCACAAGACAGTCATTGGAGTCCCGTGGGGGACTGAGCACTAGCACCTCCATAAAGCCCATTCTGAAGGCTAGTGATCTAGATCAGTTAACAGAGTGCTTGCCTGGCTTATTTGAAGCCTTGAGTCTCATCATGAGCACCACACAAGCTCGAGTGTGGTGATACACCTACGTGTAATCTAGAACTTGGGGGGAGGGAAAATCAAAGGTTCAGATCATCCCCAACCACAGAGTTCAAGGTCAGCCTGGGCTACATGAGATCCTGCCATTTAGAGACAGATATAAATAGGATCCCCGCTCCTTAAACAGAACCAACACTTTGGTTCTCTCTTTGTTACTTTGCCTGGGCCAGACCCCACGTGGAATAAGTTGGCTCTGGAAAAAGGTCCTTGCTGTTACTTGGTCCTCTTTGCCACTGAGAAGACGCTATGCAGAAAGAGAGGATGGAAACTCGAGCCTCTCATGCCCCCACTCACCCACTCGGCTCCCAAAGGATCATGGCTCTTCTGTAGGAGCTGCCCTGACCTCTAGTAGTCTGTGACCAGATATTTCACACCAATACAAAGTCTACTTGCCATTCCCATGGGTCACCTGTGCCCTGTTGGTGCCCCCTCCAGTGGCTTCAGCACTACTTCCTCATGAGGAAGCTTTGGACCCAAGACAGGGGTTTATAATGCGTGCCCTGGGCTGAAGAAGGGCTCATTAGTCCTGTATTTACTCAGTGACAACACCTTCCTAAGTGTGCCCTTTCACATACACAAAGGAAAAGCATGTGGCACTGGGATGTGGCCCTCAATATCATAATCTATAAACCATTACAAGAAGGAAGGAGGACAGCCGGACATTGTCTCCTTTGCTCTTGGGGCTAGGCTGCCCTTGAAATTTTGATCCTCCATATAAAGTGGAAGAAATCACCATACTAGTCTGTCTCTTTCCTTCTCTCTCTCTCTCTCTCTCTCTCTCTCTCTCTCTCTCTCTCTCTCTCTCTCTCTCTCTCTCTCTCTCTCTCTCTCTCTCTCTCTCTTTGTGGTACTTGGGATTGAATTCAGGACCCCACCCTGTTAGGCAAACACACTACCACTGAGCTTACCTCCAACCCTTTTTTTTGTTTTTATTTTGAGAAAAGGTCTCACTAAATTTCCCAAGAATGACTTGAACTTGCTCCACAGGCCAGGTAGGCTTTAAACTTAGTATCTTTCTGCTTCAGTGGGGCTTGCTCTATAAGTTTGGCTCTGCCACGGTATTCCTTCAACTCTAGCCACTAAGTGTAGAGTTTTCTGGGTCCAGAATCATGAACTCCATGGACCCCCCAAAGACGCTGAACCCATCTGAAGGAGGTCCAAGAATCTCTACTTTATCTAGCCCTCAAACAGTGAAGTAATCATTACTTTAACTGTGTGAGTATACACCCCCCACAACAGACATACACACACACACACACACACACACACACACACACACACACACACACACACACCAATATCCCTGTGACCTCCAGCAGGAAGAAAAAACTCAGCATGGGGTGGGGGAGATCCTTGATGTGTTATATCATCTGTCTTTGCTCAATCACAAGCACTTTGCATGTCCCTCACATTAGAGCCAGGAGCAGGAACAGGCCCTTTGAACATGCTAGTGGCCATTATAATCTTTTAAAAGGGAGAGGCCTCCAGGAAATAAGTCCAGGCTGCACACCAGCTCATTCTGGATTGGACTGGCTTGGGGCTGTAGAAATAAGACAGGATCCAGGAACCAGCTGCTGACTGCAGGCCAGCCTGACCACACAGAGCAGGTAAAGGGAGCAGGTCCAAAGGCAAAAGAGTGCTCCAAGAGGTCAACCCAGACCAAAGGGTCAGCTCTTCCATGATTTGTGGTTGGGAGAACTGTAGTCCACAGCAAAGGAAAAATCTGCTCACAGCTCACTAGGGCATGCTATAAAATGATGCTGCAGCATCCCTGGATAGTACCTATGATTACCATTCATGCTCAGACAGCAAACTAATGCTTAGAGACATTAAGTAACACACACAAGGTCACCCAGCTAGAAAGGCAGAGAGCCAGTAGATGAACCCAGGCAGTGTGACTGGTGATCAGGCAGATCCTTAAATTTGTTCTTTACCCCCTCTCTTACTATCCTTGATGTTTGGGAACAGTGTCATTAAGCCCTGCAAGGTAGGCTAGATAAAAGCAAACCCACTTTCAATTTCATGGGTGTCAATGAATGATTGAAATCATAATACCATTTCCTGAGCAAGAAAGGGCATGGCCCTTCCAGGAGCATGGCCATAGGTTCTGTAGTGAAAAGCATCATGATGAAGGAGTTAGGGACATTAACTCCGTAGCCAGGCTACCTGGGCCCAGACCTTGCTCTACAACTAATCTGTGTGACTCGGCATTTATGCCCAGGTGCCATGTTCTATAAACCAAAGAGAACAATAGTAAATACTTCATAGGGTTATTTTGAGGATTAAATGGGGATATAAACAAAACACTTAGAACGGTGGCCAGCACATAAAACTGCTTGCTGCTATTTTAAGTAGGCAAAATGACTTCACATTTATGAGTTCATTTCATCCTCCTTAATGACCCTGCTTCCTTCACAAGAAGGAATAGTTTGCTCCATTCTGCAGATGAGGAAAAGGAACTTAGCAAGGAACATGCCTTCCAGAAGGACACAAACACCCAGTTTTCTCAAGTTACCTCCCAAGAAAGCCTCTATTTTACATGTCTCTTTTTTGAGCCCTGAGGCAATTCTTAATTTTGCTCTGTTGATTAAAGTCTAAAGTAAAATATCCAAATTGAGTACACGAACAGCTCCCACATCATGAGCATACACACCACTGTTAGTGTCTTTGCCCATTGCAGACATTACTAATCAACAACAGGCCTCTTTCCTGCTGAGCCAGAGCACGGCTTTGAATTTTCTAATGGTTATTTACCAATCAAGCACAAATGGAATATGATCAAACCCAACCTTTCAACTCCATAGAATCTTTTTTCCCAAATTCAGGATATTTTTATATCTAGTTATGACAGAAAGATGGTCACATAACCCTGTCCATATTCCTGTATACATTCACTTTCCCCACAAAGTTCACGATGAATCACAGTAACCTGTGTATAGACTATCACAGAGGCATCCATCTTCTACATCCCCCTGTTCAAGACAGATATCCTCACCTTTCTGACTATCAAGTCACAGCAGCAGATGGTCTCAGCATCCAGTATCGGTTGTGCTATGTGGTAACAGGCACTAGAAGAGCATGTGCTAAGTAATTTGTTACTAGTCACATTTAAGTCTAACTGGGAAGATGACTGTGATGTGTAAAGTTGAGGAGTCTCTGTGACCATCAGGATCTTTATTTCTTCATCATCTCTTTAAGGAACAACCCTCCTATCTGAAGTCTGCTGTGTCGAGAGAAGCTGAGCCATAAACACATCCTTGCCCTAGTGGTGGGCTCAGAACCCAGACCTGAGCAATCAGAGCGCCATCTTTCTCAGCTACCATGATGGGCACAGGGCTTATCACGTGTCCTATTAGACAATGAGAGTTAGCCTAGGAACAAAGGCTGATGTTATTGGGCGAAAAAAGCAGTGTCCCCACCACTGCCAAGCTGATTCACAAGAAACCCCATGGGAGTTCACACTGGCAGCAAAGGCCTGTAACAGGAAGAGAACATGTTCAAGACCTGCCTGGGCTTCAGAGTTCAGGTCTAGTCTGGGCTAAGCTGCAAGTTAGAAAGTGAAACCCTGTTTCAACATGAATATTAAAAAGGGTTCTGGTGATATCTCCATGATGGAGTGCTGGCTTAGTGTGCGAGAGGCCTTAGGTTCAATCCCTAATACCAAGAATTAAAAAATGAAAAACAAATGCCTTTGACTGGAAGGAACCAGAAGGAAATCAAGATGACATAAAAAAAAGGCAGGGTTGAGATGCTCCTGCATCCAATGGATCCACATTTTCAATTATAGGAATCAGTCAACTTCTTTTGGAAGGAGGTGGCTATGAATCAGCCCCGCTACTTAGAGCCAAAACAGACCTGACAGATAAATATACTGTAAGGAGGGTGGGAAAGAAATTCAGTCTGTGCACTGCGCCTGTGGCTTCTTCCATGCCCACCACTGGTGCAAAGGCCAGCAAGCTCCGCTTTTTAAATCTACTTTCCCCTTACATTTATTTGCATGTATGTCAACTTGTAGAAGTTGGTTCTCTCCGCCTACTAAGTGGTTTCCAGAAATTGTACTCAGGTTGTCCGGCTTGGTGGCAAGAGCCTTTACTTACTGAACCATCTTGCCGTCTGGTCCTTAATATGTATGTTGAGGTAGAAAAAAAGAACCATGGGAATCAATGGCCTTAACTTGGTTTGCTTTTGATGCATTTTTGTCTACTAGTAACCCTAGACACCTAATAAAATTGGTCAGCCAAGTGGCTTAGCGCTCTGCTCTCAGGCATAGGAAAGATGTCTACTTGTATGAGAAAGAGATAGTCATTTGCCATCATTTGCTGCTGTCTGATGGTCTCCATTCTGATTCCCTACCTTTTTGCTACCTAAGACAACACTCCATCAAGCCCTCAACCTTCAGTTCTGTAGATGGTCTGCATCATACATATGCCAACCCTTCGATGAGGGTGTAAACAAATGTTGGCCAGCAAGTGTGTAGGTACCTGCCTTCACATAATGGCTCCTGCCTGAGGCATCTTCCTACAAAGAAGGAACCTGGCTTATGCCTTTGGGTTGCCTTTGCTCTAACCCAAGCAAGGCACAAGCCTCGGGCAGTTAACCATAAAACTGTGGGGAAGGATAAACAAGTCTTTCTGTTCTTTGGCCCCAGTAGCACCATCCTGGGTTGCAGTACTGCTGGTGCCAGAAAGTCACAGCTCTGGCCCCATAGAATACTCATGTGGCACCTTCAAAAGACAAAAAAAAAAAAAAAAGATCTTGCCTTGCCTTGACTACATAGGTAGGAGACTGGAGACTCAGGAGCCAGAAAAATGGCATGGCAGGCTGTTATGAGTGTCTAGTACCACAAGATAGAGAAGGGAAGCAAAAGGCCATGCCAACGAAGACATTTGAGCTGCCTGGTTCCATCACCAGATGGGAAAGGGGTACTGTCTTCCTGTGCTTACTAACTATCAGGATGAATCATCTAATTTAATTGTCCTAGAACCTTGAAAAAGAAACACAACTATCCCATTCCTCTTCCCCGATGAGAAAACAAATTAGGTATCTGAGAGGCCGGAGATAACCCCTTCCTCTTTGCCTCTGTCCTATGCTATCTTTAGAAATAGTGGGCCCCTCAGTTGAGAGCAGATGGACCAATCTTTGTTACATTAAACATGGAAGATTAGAGAAGAGCTGACCCCAGACCAAAAGCTTACCTGGGGCTTAGAGAGAGCTCCTGCTGCTCTTGGGAAGACTTTCCTTCCCATGGCCTCAATTCTGAATATTGGTGTGATGATTCCTTGTCATTAGAAGCCAAGGTCACCCGAGAGCATGTGAATTTATAAGAACCATGGCTTTGAGGCTAAGCAACACCAGGGTCCCATTTGAGGCTGGACGAAAGAACAGTAGTAAGAGAAACATACCGGTGCTATCCAGTCTGAGAAGGAAGCCACTAGACCAAGAAATTAAAATCCATGGGAAGGAATTGAGAGGGGCACTCACCTGGCTAGACTGGACGGCAGGGGCCTGGAAGATGAGGGTCCTGATCCTGGAAGATGAGTAGTCCTGACTGTTGCCCTAAGGTCATGGGTCTACTGAGGGGAGTTTGCAGGACAGAGACAGAAGAGGGACACAGTTACAACCTGCTTGGCACCCAGAATGGGAACAAAAACAACAGATGACCCAATTGGGTGGCTTTTCTACAGGCCAGTATGTGACAATAAGGTCTCTTGGGGGTGGGGGAAGAATAAAATGAAGGGAAGTGGTGGACATCCTCATGAGGCTTCCTCATGATCTAGCTGTGGGCTAGAAAATCAGGAGAGCTCCCTGGTTTAAGCCTGCAGCAACCTGGGCAGGAGGTGCCCTGAAGAGCCCCATTTGGACTGGCTGAGGCAGAAGTACCTAGACACAGGTGAGCAGAGCCTTGGCGGCCACACCAGGTGATCTCACACTCAACTTTGTCCAGGCTAAGCTGTTCCACATGAATGTGTGGGGCAGAGATAGGTGGACAGGAGGGCATGGTATAATGACCATGCCCCCCAGTTATATAAAATGAGTCTGTCTCTCTCTCTCTCTCTCTCTCTCTCTCTCTCTCTCTGTCTGTCTCTCTCTCTCTCCACAAAACATCCCTGTGACGTCTCTTTTCTCCCCACTTCACAGATAAGGAACCCAAGATCCAAAAAGTTATCCACCACGGCCATGACTTCAGCTGTGGTCTCTCTAGTCCATAGTCATGGCTGCCTGACCCCTTTGGCCCGACACTTTCTTCATGAGAAATTCCACACAGATGGACATGATGGCATGCCTGTAACTCAACACTCCGAAGGTTGAGGTAGGAAGATCATGAGCCTGTGGCTAGCCTGAGCTATGCTGTGTGATCCCACCTCAAGGTGGGAGGAAGGAAAAAGAAGAAGGAAGGAGGAAGTGGGGGAAGGAAGGGAGGACTAGACCTGCACACCTTAGCTGAGAATCAACAGAGCAGCATGGGACATGTGGGCTAAGTGGGTCAAGGCACAGTCTTGGTGGTGGCTGCACGTCTCAGGAAAGTAACAAACTGGCCTGTCATGTGCAGGAAAATGAAAATGGCCTGAAGGAGCCAACACTTTCTCTTTCTTAGCTTTGTGGCTTCAGAACCTGGGTATGTCAGTGTGTACCTCAGGATGACCAGCTACCACATACAGTCCCCCTTTCTCCTCCCCTGTCCCAGAAGGCGTCTTGGCCCCTTGGGGTTGGGAGTACTTGGTAGGAATCCAGCCCTTCGCTGTGGGTTCACATTAGGGCACCAGCTAATCTGCAGGACACTGAGGCCAGAGATCCTGGACAGGCTACAAGATGAGGCACTCAGCCATGCCAGTACTCAGGGCCACATGACCCCAGATCCCAGCTATAAATATATGAGAACCTGTCAGTCCCAGCCCATACTAGCCCTCCTCCCTCTCACGGGAATGAAAGGGTGCCTTGGGGTGGTCCAGAGGCCTGGATACCAGCTCCTCTGCTCTAGGCTCAAACGTTCTCCTGTCTTGGGGATGGGGGTGATTCTATTTTCTAGAAATGGAGGCATCTATCAATCATGCAGGCCCTAGCCCACATCTTTGCTTCCTTCTCAAGTAACTATGCTAGTGTCGTTACTGTTTCCAGCCCCCACATTTCTGAGCCATTTGGATCTCGCTTTCACAGACTGCCACCTCCACAGCAGTCATTAGCCCAAGTGCTCAGGAGAATGGAAGCCGTACATATACAAGCATGGCTGCTGCTGGTGGTCTTTGCAAAAAAAAAAAAAAAAAAAACCATCAATCTACCTGAACCTTCTCCTTCCTCCCTCTTCTCAAGTTTGGCCCATGACCACCTCCAACAAGAGGCCATCCCAGACTAATTTAATTCAGCTCACACCTGTCCCAAGCCTCATTCATTCCCTACCAACACATGAACACTCCCCTTGATGCACTGGCTGAGTCATTTGCTTAATGCTGGCAAAGATTGACGTTCATGCTGATTTTCCTTTATTCAAAGGTGGCACATAGAGTCTACCTCATAGGTCAAACCTACCAGTAAGTAGTAGCTGTCACAGGCAAAGAGTATGTGGCCATATAGCCCGAAGGAGAGGACAGTAATGGACTGATGGCATGCCTTAGCCACCCACTCATACAATTTGGCTTTGCCGGCTTGCTCATTTGTTTGCTTGTTTATTATGATGCTGGCTACAAAACTCAGGGTGCTGTGTATGCTAGGCCGGTGCTTTACTACTGAGTTACATCCCCAGCCCTTGGGGGTTTTTTTGTTTTTTTTGAGGTTTTTTTTGTTTGTTTGTTTTGGTGGGGGGTTTTTTGTTTTTTTTTGTTTGTTTGTTTGTTTTTTTTTTGTTTTTTTTTTTAGATAAAATTTCATTATGTACCTCAGGCTTGCCTTTAGTTGCTCTGTACCCCAGGTTGGCCTAGAACTCACTAAATATCCTAGACGACCTTGAACTAATGATCCTTCTGCCTTGGCCTCCCAAGCCCCTGTATTACAGGCCACGCACCACTATGGTCAGCCGTGCTTTAGTGTTTACACTTTCTACATCACTGTTCTTAAACCAAATTTCTGAGGGAAGTGATTTGGCTGTCTAGACCAGATGCATTAAGCTCAGAAAAGATAAATTTCCCATTTCTGCCAACCAGGTGGGCAGCATGGTGACTGTAGACAACCACTTTCCTTGGAGCATAATGAGGACTCTACTGTCATCCCCTGAGAAGCTACACAAGACAGGCATTCTGTCTCCTTTTCTCAGGAGGAAACTGAGTCATTCATGCCTGTCCCCACATTATTTGCCTGGCTTGCACTGGAACCCACAGGTCAACTCACAGAATGGCACGCATCCAGAACCAGCAGAAATCATCCAGTCCAGTGCCCCAGAGGACAAAGAACAATAGTCAGGTGTCCATCCCTGTGCCTTCTCATACCTTCCTTGAGAGAAACTCCCTACTACCCCCCAGACAGGCAGCTCATTCCACCTGGAGGCAGCTCTGTGGAAAGACCCTTCCAGCTCACACTGAAATCTCTACCCAAGATCTCCTTTCCATGCCAGAGACTTTCCCATGGCTTTTATGCCTCCTTCAAGCTGTGTGCTCCAGGCTGCGTACCTCTACAACTGTGGCCCACAGATAATCTAAGAGAGTATGTCTGCCTTGGTTACAAAATTCTCTCCCGCCTAGGTCTAATGTAGCCCAATGTTAGAAGTATTGATCCCTTTTGGAAATTCATTATGTTCCCTGTACCAAACCACTTTCTGACACAGAGCTCCAAAATGGAACAGCAGAAAAAGCCAGCTGTCAAAACCAGAAGGGTCTTAGAGACCCTAGTTCAAACCCCTCACTGTACAAACAGAGAATGTGGGACCGTGGAGGAAGAAAATCCTGTTAGTTTTAAGGGTGCCACAGTGAAGGCTGATCAGATCCCAGGCAGCCTCTTTCCTACTCAATTTGACTCTATCCATCAAACACCTGCCTTGAAGTCTTGTACCCAACTCAAGATCAGGAGGGCTAAGTGAGGTCATGTGAGTCTTGGTGACCAGTGAGAAGTATGTGAATCCTCCAACTTGGGGCCAGGTCTTAACCACAATTAGTTCCTGCAATGGGAGAGGCAAGAATACTGGGTGTACAGACTCCCCAAAAGAGTTATGCTTTCCCACTTGAGCTGCCCCCAAACTCCACAGTGAGAACAGCTAGGAACAGGAGCCTGGGAGTTCATCCCAGGTTCCCATCCCTCCACTCAGTCTGGGACGGACACCCTTTCACCCAGATCTCTTCAGCTGTTCCAGTTGGAGGCAGTGGCTCCTGCCAGGCACAGGGTGTTAGGAAACACCACCATACCATGGGAACAATCTGGTTGGGCCAACCCACATGGGGGAGGGGGTGGGAGCCTCTTTCTGCTCCTTTATCAAGTATCACAGAGCACTGACACCCCATCCTAGGCACAGTCAGGACCTGTTGCTTTTTTTTTTTTTTTTTTTTTTTTTTTTTTTTTTTTTTGGTCCCCTAACCTTCTCTGTCCACCACAGCCTCACAGTCCTTCACCACACCAGCCTTTCCCAAATTCCCCCAGGCTTTTTCAATGCTCTCTCTTGCCAACCAGTCCCAAGAGTTACTCCTGGAGTACTTCCTCCCAATGTTTCTCCTTTCCCTGTATCTCCATAGCCACCATTTTCTGACATCTCCTTGTCTCTGCTGCCGGACAGAGCTCTATGGATAGAGCATCTCACTGGCCTTCAGTAAATCTCCGGTTTCTGGTATATAATAGATGCACAGTAAAAACCTCCCGAAGATACAAATGTTGTAATGGTTCTGAGACAGTCCACAGATACTGGGGAGTGTGCAAGAGGTACTACAACTTGATCTTTAGGACAGGAGAGGCACCCCACTGCCACAAAGCTCATAGTTAAACTTGTCAGTTATATACACGCTCAAGTTCATGATCCCAAAAGGGTTGGTTGGTTGTCTTTCCAGGTACTGGGGATGAAAGCCGGGGCCTCGAGTATGTGAGCAAATGCTCTGCCACAAAGTCACACACTAGCCACTTAATCTGACCCGAGAAGACTCATTCAGAAAGGCTTTGTCAGGGATCTGTCTGAACTGGGTTGCCAAGCTGCCCCCATGGGCTGCGCAGAGAATCAAGCAGGCAGTAAGTGATCTTGAGGACTCTGGATCTGGCCTGATCTCCCATAGAAACCCAGGAAGACCCCTGAGGAATTGATGGGGGTTTTTCATATCTGTGATGTTCAAAAACCCAATACTGCTAGGAGCATGGTTCTCAAGGGCATCTTTGCTCTGAAAGACTGGCTGAGTAAAAAGTCCCTGGCCAACACTGCCATTGCCCAAGCCATGGCCCTATGAAATATTCTAAAACTTTCTAGATGATCTTTCCTTGAATCCAAAACGGAAAGGAAGGTTCATGATCGGACAGTCTGTCAGGTGTCCACACTTTCAACACAGGAACTGGGGCCATCCCCCTGCAGCCAGCAATCCCAAGTGTTCCTGAGGCGGACAGTATGGGAAGGCCCACAAAACTGAGCCTGGGTAGAAGCTGGGGTGACGGTTCCCAAAGATGGTCACAGGCAGCCTGGGAGGTGGTGAGGGTCTGTGATGGGGTGTGTACAAATACAGGCTTTTTCTCACAGCCAACAGTTTCCACAACATAGTTTTTATGTTCCCCTAGCCCTATCAAGCCCAAGAGCCTGGCAGAAGCTCTGGGTATCTCCTGGTCTCTGTGATCACTGGAGATCTAATCCAAGTCAGTGAAACTCACCAACCTGGCCCTCTTGCCAAACTACAGGCTGGGGGAAACAGATAAACAGACTGAGGTGCGGGCCAGCAATCTGGTTCTCAACATTGTCACAAACACAAGTCACCTGCAGACATCAACCTAATGCTGGTTCAGGCACGTGGGTGGCTGGGTAACACGCAGATGTTTTGGGAAGATAGTTTTAAAATGTCTGTTTCACTGTGTCCCCTCCTGGGAAGCTGGAGGCCCTGGGAGGAGCATAAGGCTCTGAGGCTCTCCTGGGGAAAGAAGGCCAAAGAAGGCAAAAAGTCCTGATGCGGAGGAGGGGACACTGCCCAGTGGTTTCCTGAGAAAAGTCAGGCTGTAAAAGGAGTGAAGAGGTCTCTGTGATCCATGGGCACAAGGCAGCCACTTAACTCTTCCGGCCCAGCATCCAAGTGTGGGAGGATAGAGGAATTCCCAACACATTCCTGGGCTGGAAGCCAGGCAGGCCCCCTCCCACTCCTGGCTGTCAGCCCTGCTTAGGCTCCACCTCACTACAATGGGGTAGCTAATGGCCCAGGGGGTGGTGGCATTTGAAATGGGTTAGGAATAGGTGGGGTACAGGGGTACAGACTCTGGAGATAGGAAGCACTGGCAACCAGGGTATCTGTTTCTAAATTCCTCTCTGAAGAGTAGTTTCTACATCTGTAAATTGGGCTCTCTCTCTCTCTCTCTCTCTCTCTCTCTCTCTCTCTCTCTCTCTCTCTCTCTGTGTGTGTGTGTGTGTGTGTGTGTGTGTGTGTGTGTGTGTGTATGTGTGTGTCTGTGTGTTTAGCCTAACATAAATGATCCTAAAGCCACGGCACATACTAAGTACTTGTTGAATAGTAAATGAAACACAAACCACAAACCTGCCCCTGCAACAAAATGCAGAGCACATTCACTGACTCCGACCTTGGTCCCAGTGCTCTACATAAGTCATGGCCCCCATCTGAGTCTTAGACTGGTATCTGCAAGATGAAAATTACAGTCTCTCTCTTGTGAACTAAAATGTGCTGCCAACCAGGGAATGTCTGCCACTATTATGGAAGGGCTGAGGGGGCAGGGCAGGACTTCAAAGAAGCCTATGGCAATAAGGGTATGTATACACGTGTGTGCCACCATGCAGGAGTTCAGAGGCCTGCCCAGCCTCACCCAGTCTGAGGATACTGTCAAAGAGAGAAGTTTCCTGGGCTACCATTAGCAGAAAATCACATACGCCGTTGTGTTCTAACTGTCTGTGGTCCAGAGCTATCCAGAAGCAAGACAGAAACTTGAACATCGGGGCTCCTCCATTACTGTATAGTGGGGCTTCTGGGTGGATGATGTTACTGGTGGTCTGTGTCTCATCCTCAAAACAGCTGCCATCAACAGCCTGTCCAGCTCTCTCCTAGCTAGCAGCCACCTCTCCACAATTTCTGGAACCCCAGGGTTGTCAACCACAGGTAGTACCATGACAGTAAGCAATGGGTATGTTATCAAATGCACAGCACAGTCCCACAACACAGAAAACCATCCAACTGGGAAACATTTTTGTTTCCTTTTGAAAAACACCTCATTCAGGCAACTTGTCATAATATAGATGAAAAAACTGAAGCCCTGAGAGAAAAAGAATATGCCCCATCACACAACAACCTAGAAATGGAGAAGGAGCTACTCATAGCTCAGCACTTACTTACTACTCCCAGACCAGTGCCTTCAACATCTATCTACCTGCTGATTTATATATACATCACACATACACATATACACACACACCACACACACATACACACACCACACATACACACACACCCAGACACACACACACACACATACCACACATACACACCTACACATACACACACACACAGCATTGCCTATTAATTACAGTCAGAGCATGGTGCAGAAGGGGTCCAAAGGAAACATTGTTTAAGGAAGCTAATGGGACTGGGTGGCCAAGAGCAGCAGCAGACAAGGACTGTGCACCTTGGCTCTTGAAAGTTAACCACCAGGGGGCAGTGCTAGCCTCAGACAGCTTGGTTCTGTTGGGAAAATGCCAAAAGGAGGCCAGAGAGGAGAAGCAGAAATCCAAGGACTGTATTGAATATCGATTTCTATCTTTCTTGATTTACTTTCCTTACAGACACCCCAGGGCACCTCCAGAATTTCCTGGGAGAGGATGAAATGGAGAAGGTATTGTGGTGCATCTATAATCCCAGAACTTGAAAGATGGAGTCAGGCTAGGAGTTCAAAGTCATCTTCAGCTACATAGTGTCAGCCTGGATTACATCTCTCTCTCTCTCTCTCTCTCTCTCTCTCTCTCTCTCTCTCTCTCTCTCTCTCTCTCTCTCTCTCTCTCTCTCTCTCTCTCTCACACACACACACACACACACACACACACACACCTGAAATCCAAAGCCCTGGCCAGAGGACAGGAAGTGGCTATCACAACAGAGCATCCTTACCCAGATGCCTTTCTAGACATGCACCTTCCACTGTCAGCCAGCTAATCCACCTATATAAGCAATGTAGCCTCTTATAAGAGAGGCTGTCCAAGTTCAGGGGTGAAAGTGAAGTAGCTGATAAGCTCTGTCTGCCATGGATCCTTGTGCCACCTCAGCCCTGCCTTATGGGCAGAAGTCCATAAAGCCATCACTGGCCATGGCATGCTGTATGTATCTTCCAATGGAGCCAGGTAAGTGTGTCCCCTTGAAAGTAAGGACAGAAGGCAAAAGTCCATGCTGCAGTCTGGAACAAGCACCTGGATTCCCTCACTCCTCCTATAACTCAGAAGCACATTTTCCTAACCCTAGATAGGGCTTATGCTTATGCAGTAAACCCAAAGAGGTAAGAGTTCAGCACTGGACTGTGTCCTGACTCACTCTACACACACCTCAGGAGCCATGTACACATCCATCAAAGGCAGGGAGGTGACTCTAGATAGATCTGAGAACAGTCCTACGATTTGCATCTGCCAGCACCTACTGCAGATATACCTGCTCTCTGACAGCATGGACATGTCCCAGATGAAGCTTAATCTTGGAAAGGGACAGAGCCCAGCCACTGAGTATTCATCTCCTAACCAGCAGCTTCATCTGACTCTCCCAACAGGTCCTGGAGAAGCCGAGTTACTCTGGCCCAACAGGACCTGGCTGCAAATGGAATGTTTGTGGTCAGCACAGGGGCAAAGACAGGAGGGATAAAATTTAAGCTCAGCCCAGCAGCTAGATCACACACGGGGGCGGGAAACCCACTATGCTCACCCCTGAAGGACAAAAACCCCCCAAAAGGCCTGCCCCAGAAGAGGTGTGGTCTATACGAATGAATCACGGTCAAACTGAGGTTTTTTTCCTAACTTTTCTTATCCTGACACTTGGGATGTAATAATTCTGTTCAGGTGATGGGCAGAGAACCAGAACCAAGAAAGAGATTACAAATAACAAACCTTTTTCCAGGGGCCCTTACTGTGGACCAGTACATCAGCCAATAGGGTGGCCTGTTCCAGTTCACTTCCATTTCATGGCCTCTGAATACACAGTATCACTGGCCCTGTTTCCCAGGTAACAGAATGGGGTCTACACACAGTTAAAGCAGAACTAATAATAGGCCCTGTGTCCTTTCTTTGAAAAGCTCTACTACAGTACCCCTCACAAGACAGGTAAAAGGCTTTACCATATTCCTGACTTTATAGTACTACCTGTAGACTTTCTGTTCACATTCAGATGCCCATATCGCCATGACCTCCACTGAAAGGTCAGCACCAAACAAGTGCCTCCTATGCTTTTTTTATCTGGGTTAAAATGGTCAAATGATCAAGTACAGGTTAGAACACCTCCTTTGTGCCTGAAGGGCATCCAGGCTACCACAGTGTTCAGCAAAAAGAAAACAGGCAGTATAGGTAAGGGCCAGACTAGTATGCAACCTTGTGGGCTAAATGGAACCTGTCCTACCCTTGCTCTCTGGCCTGCAAGAACAGAAGGCATGTTTTCACCTATGGCAAATGTGGCTGAACCATACAGTTAACTGGTATGAGCATTTCAAGCACCAAGAAGGAATAAGACAGAAGCACCAAGGGTGGGCTTCATCAGCACATGGTAGTATAAAGACTTTAAACAAACAAACAAAACACCACTGCATTTTTTTAAAAAAAAAAACAAAAACAAAAACAAAAACAAAAACAAAACAAAACAGCAACAACAATAACAAAAAAAAACAGCTGTCCACTTCAGCCCAGCCAGTCATCAGCCATGGGCCCAGTCATGCTTATAGCTAATAAAATGTGGTTATGGGAAGCCACCACACTGAACATGCTAACTGCTCCACAGGGTCACTGGGCAGGCACTTTCCCAACACCACCACTGTAGCTATAGTGACAGAAAACACAGCCTGTGGGGCCAGCCCTAATCCACACCAAGCTTATAAAGAGCTGAACTCTCCCCCAGGTGTATTTGGAGAGAGTCTTCAAGGAGGGATGTTAAGGTTAGGCTGTCCCTGGGCGTGACACACTGGTGTCCTTTTTGAACTGTCAGAAGCTGTGATTGTAAGGGACTGGGCCCACTCTGGGCGAGACTCCCATAAGCTCTGTCCCTCTCTGGATTTATGGGCAGTTGACAGGGAAAATGGGACATTTTTCTCAGTGATGTCGCTATTCATAAGGAACCCAATTAAAACCACTGGTCAGCCAAGGTAGACAGAGGGAGCCTTGGTCTGTTGTCAGTCACGTATCTAGTGTGAATAGGTGTTTGTTATCTCTCCAGGAGACATCCACACAACAGTGGCCAGTGTGACTGGTAACTACTCAAGAGTACACCGTAGGCATGAACAGGAGTTCAGAGAGAAGATGCCACCCACAGCCACTGCCAAGAAAACCAAATCAATCCTGATGGCCGTCTAGCTTCTAGGAGGGTGGTGACTAGACACATTTCTGTTGTTCAAGTACCACAGCATCACAGTGTAGCCACCACAACCAAAATAACAGCTTCTACCCGGCAAGCCTGGCTGCAAACATACTTCACACAAACCACATCCTACAACAGCCAGGCCACCAACAACGCCATCGCACCCAACCCACGTGTCACTAGCATGTCCCTGCCAAACACCTCATAGAAGTATGTCATCTTTGTCAGCTTAGTGAGTACACAGTGGAGGCTTTTACCCCCAAAGCTGCTAAAACCAAGCATGACTCCATACCCAGTATGCTCTTAGGGCTGCTTACCAGGGGTTAGCATATATCTCTTGGGACCTCTCATCCCCCGAAGTATAGTGAGCAAGCTGTATGACCTGCCTAGTCTGGCTGTCCACTCTACACCCTGTGCCAAAAAGGCCCATACAATGGCCTTAGCAGATGGCTGGCTAGCCCGTAGTCTTGTGTGTGACTCTGCACTATAGAACTTAATTGATAGGATTGCCTGGGGATTGTAGTAAGACTGTACAGTCAAGGTGCTGAAGAGGGTTGTCACCCAGTGGTATCACGTGAGTGGCAGAAATTGGCCCTGTTGGGAATACCTATGATATGGTGTGTTCAATGAGGTGTATACACAGGCTAGAGGCCCCAGGACCTTTGCCCTTGGCTCTACAAAGCCACACTACCCGATGCCTTCAGGGTTCTAGAGCATAAACTTTGGAGACAGAGATAATGACCTTCAAACTGGAGGACCTGCTGGCTTCCAGTGCAGTCTTCCCGAGGGCCCTCAGTGAGCCCTGACTGACAGCTGAGTATGGCACACCAAACCACCTTTGTGCCTCTTGGAGTCCCACACTGTCCCGATAAACCTTTATGTCTTCATAATATTTTCCGACCCCTCCTCTCAACACAGGAATCTTAACTGAGTCTGAGAGGTGAAGCTATTTGTTTGAGGCCACTCAAGTTGCTGCCTGGGGCTTTAAAAAGCTACACACCTCTCCCTACTCCCCACCTCCTACCCGCCAAGGTCATGAGCATGTCAGGCAAGGAAAAGCTTTACCACTGAAAAGCCACCAAATACACCTAATGTATGACAGCTTATTACAGCAACACCAGAAAGCTCACACAACCCCAGCTCAAGGGACAAATGACCTTCAACTTGGGAGAAGGGCCAAAGGGAGACAACAATCATTCCAGCTCCCAGAATGAAGAAGCCATAATGTGGTAATAACACTAAGAGGCACAATATCCAGAGAGACCATGTATGGGGGGTGGGGGGGCGGTTCTTGTATGGGAAGCAAAGAGAGGCCAAGAGAAAGCTGAAAATTCATGATTTGCAAAGGTTCTAGACTTCTAGAATTCAATTACACTTGGAGCAAGGCTCTAACTTCCTCTTTGATTTGAAACATGACACTATCATGATTAGACCCATGCCTGTGAGCTTCTAAGGACATCCGGTGACTCCTCCTCAGAGCCCTCTGATATCTCCTCAGACTGAAAAGAAACACCAGGAAGACTTCCCTTGTGGGACTGAATAATTCACCATTTCTGAACAAGTATTTGCTAACTTGGGGTCTTTTAGCCTGCCTTACCACACCACATCCTCTAGAGCTGTGTAAAGACTAGAGAGGCAGGGGAACACATATAGGGAATTGATATCCTCTGCGCTGCACCACCTCCAACCCAGATAGCAGAGCTCACCTAGCCCCCACACCCAACCCTCCAAAAGAGCTAGTGTGGGAAGTGGGCCAGGATGACCAGCTTTTCAAAAAGAGGGCTGTTGTTGTCCAATACAAGACAAACTTCCTCCCCTGGTATCAGAGGACAGCCTTGCCAGGGGTAAGACAGCTTTGTCCTTTCTCAGTGAGGGGACCTGGTCTTCACCTTATGATACCCAATCAGACAAGTACCTGGGCCAAAAGGACTTGAAAGGAACTTGCTAGTTGGTTGTGTGTCCTGCTTCTTCCTTCTCTCCTTCTGGGATGTGTCTAAACCCAGGTTCTCCAAGCACAAGCCAGGCTCCTGCTTTCCTTGGAAACCCTCCCATTGATTTGGTTGGGGAGAGGCATGTCAATCATCCCAAGATTTGGTGGGATATAAGAAATGTGGATGCCACTGTACTCAGTTAACAGACACAGGCAGGGCTCTTAGGGCACAAACCCAGCCCCTGTAGCAGAGACCAAGAGCAAAACCCATTGAACCCTCTGGGGCCCAGGGACAGGACAGATTTTCGGCCTGGACTTAGAGAAAGGTTACCTAATTACTTATTTACTAAAAGACTAAATCACATTGTCCCAAGTTCTTGCTGTGTCATACATACAAGCTGTGCATCACCAGGGAAGTTGTTTAGTTATTTCCAAGCCACAATTTCTTTTTGGTATTATTATTATTATTATGATTTACACGGAGTCTCTCTATATAGCTCTGGATGGCCTTGAACTTACAGAGATCCATCTGTTTCTGCCTTCTGAGTGCACCACCATGGCCCCAGGAATCTCTCTTTTTGAAAGACAACCATTAACATGTTCATGCCATGCAAAGTGTTTACAAAAAACAGATTCAATGTGATAATCAAATTGTCTGGCTTACAGACATGCCTAATAGGTGATAATTTTGACTATATGGATAGTTAATCATTAAAGCTCCAGCAGGCCTGGTATTCTGTAGCCTGGAAAGACAATGATCCTTGTCTTTGACTTCATAACATTACCTCAAAACCACATAATTTTTTTTAAATTATCTGATTGATTTCTTATTTGAGACTACCTCATCCTGGCAAATAATAACGAGTATCATCATCATCATCATAGCGAGAAAAGATGGGGGGGGGGGGGAACTAGCCAGATTTTAATCCCATCTTGGAAGGCAGAGACAGGCAGGTTGCTGTCAGTTCAGTTCTAGGCCAACCCGGTGTACATAGAGAGAACCTATCTCGAAACAAAATGCTCAGTTTGCAATTGCTTGGTGGCAGGTCAAAGCTAAGCTTTACAGATTCAGATGCCACAACCCATCTGTGTGTGCTGTGTCACACAGAACTCAGAAATTCTATAAGGAGTCATACACAAAAGAAGTTCTATTGAAATAGTAGCCTTAAATAAACTGAGTATGTGCAAGGTATTGTCAAGGGCTTTAAATGCATTAACACATTTAAACTCAGTTCTAAAGCTATTCTCAAAGGCTTGGGCTGTATTTCCCCCACTTTGGAAAGAAGGATCTGAAGGCTCAGGAGGGTGGACAGAGACATCTCAGACCCCTTGAGCCCATCACAGGGTAAGCTCCATGTACATTACAGACCAGCAGAGGACAGAACACAGATTGCTCCATTTTCTCAGTCGCAAAACTAGAAGCAGCCTAGAGACTAGTCCCCCATAGCTTGAAGATGCTGCTCTACTCCCGCTGGAGTCTGATTGAAGTCCCAGAGGACAGCCATCTCTGGAATGTAACATCACTTCCCAGGCTCCTCCCATTCTGCCCTGTCCCCTGGAGGAGGGCCACTCCAGTAAAGATGTGGGAAAGATTGTCTGGGTTGTATGTACCTCAACCCAAAGGAAAGCCACCATGGGGGACTCGGGGACCAACCAGGATCAAATTTATCATGAATCCAAATGGGTCTTTAAAAAAAAAAAACAAATTATTTGGGGGGTGGTTTAAAGGTGCCCAACTACCAACCCTATGACATGGTAAAAAGAGACCCGACCTCCATATATGCTGTAGTATACTGGAACACATACTCGATTAACTAATTTTTAAGGCCTTTTACTCAGTTCTTCCTCTTAAAGTTCTCCTTAGCAATAAGCTAGATATTTCTAGCAGTATATTCTCCCACGAGCATAAAAATAAACATTTAGTACCAAAACAAACTAAGTCACTTCCACCCCAAATACCAAGCATACTCCCCAGGCCACACACGGAGGCTTTGATTAAGCCATTCAGATGTGCTGACCAGATTCCAGTCACCTGTCCCTGCTGGGCCTCAGATTCTTCCTCTATCACATACCAAAGCAGAAGCATATTTGAAGTCATTTGGTCTGATACCTGGCGTCCCAGGTCTCAGAATTTAGCTGGCCAAAGCTCCTATGATCACACAAGAATCCATCCTGAGTCCATCTACTTTTCCTAATTAATTACTGTCTTTAGTATCTCCTAAACCACCAGATGCTCCTGTGCAGGGCAGGAGAACAAAAGACGGCCCAGAGCCTTGGGCCTTTCTCTGTTCTTGCTCTGCTCAAGTCTCCCAGGCGCCAGCTGCCTCCCCCACCCCCCCCACCAATGACTGTGAGCATAGGTTGTTTCTAGTGCTGTTTCTGTTTGTGAAGGAACAGTAAGTAGTCCTTACTGTAGGCCTGTGCCTGGTTTTTAGGGTCTGTGAAAACACATGCAACCTTTCTCAAGTTGACATCCCTCCATATGGGGTCCACACTATCTAAGAATCCCCCTTCAGGGGCTCATACCTAAGCTGAGGTAAAGCAACATCTCTGAAGGCTCTTCTGGCAATCCTATTTCACATATTCTACTCAATCACACCCAGACAGAGCAACTCAGATCACCAAGAGGGGCTCAAAACACCCCCCCTTTCTCTGAACCGCCTCACCAGCATCCTGACAGCAAGAGAGGGAGATCATACCATTAGCCCGTGCCTTTCCTGCCAGGGAAGAGTCTAAATGTGCTAGACTTTCTAAGAGACTGAGCTTACCAGGGACTCTCATGCAGATTCCATAGTGGGACCTGCAGGACCAGGGCAGGGAAAGGACCAAGAGTGTACAAGAGTACAGAAGTGCCTCTCCAGAGTACAGCAAAAGACGGGAGTCACATTTGGTTCCACACACAGATTGCCACATAGCTGCCAAATGACTACCTTCCAGACAGGGCCGGCATGCAGAGCAGTCAGCAGGTGGATGATCCAAACCCACCTTAAGGAATGTTGGATAACAGGTCCTCTTTTCCATTCCTAAGTGCCTAGGAATTACCCCTCAGGACAAACAGAAGGCTGGGCCTGGGAATGTGTCCGGCAGTCCAGCCAGAACCAACTCTGGGTTCTATGAGCTTTCTGCTCCACCTCTTTGCTGTCACTCCCTGGTACCTCACAACCCTTCTCTCAAATACACACATGAACCTGTAAGGAGGCGCATCCAGTCAGAGAGGAGGACAGGCAGCCTCTCAGGCTTCTGGACAGCAGGGCCAGCACTGATCTGGTAGAGATCCGCATGAAAACCCATGAAATCCTGAGCCACCTGTCTGTCACAGACTTCTAGGTTACAGATGTCAGGGTTGTTCTTCAAGTGTAGAAGTGAGATCGTGTAGTATGTGTATGCATCTGTCTTATGCCACTGTGATCTCCAGCAACACCACATTTTGCTGCAAATGTCAGAATGTCATTCTTTATGGCTGAAAAATATTCCGTTTTTGTGTGTATCATGCGTTCTTTATTCTATTTTACAGGTTCTTTATGTAACTTAGCTACTGTAAATGAAGGTGCAAAATCACGGGGGATCAGCTACCTCTTCAAAGGCCTGCTCTCATTTCTATTAGCTATATACATCCAGAAATGAGAGAAGCAGCTGTACCGGGTTCCAAGGATGAAGAAATAGGGAAATACTGGCCAGAGGACACAAGAGAACTAGTTCTAGAGATATAAAGTAAATAAGCGTAATTTTAATAAGCATGATATTGTATTCTTCCTAAATGTTTTTAGTATACACACAACAGACACACAAAACTGTGTAGATGAAGATATATTAATTATCTTGATCATGATCATCTCAAAGTATGTACATGTGCCAAGCCCTGAAGTTTCTACAGTTTGTTGAGTAGCAGAATGAACAAGACAGCTCAGTATACAAAGGTCCTTGCCACCAAGGCTGATGATCTAAGTTTAATCCCTGGAAACCATATAGTGGAAAAGGAGCAATCCCCACAAAACGTCCTCAGACCTCCATAAGCACATCTTGATATGCACACATGTGCACATGAGTGTGCAGTGTGCATATGCGTGCACGCGTGCGCGCACACACACAAATAAAGAATCCTTAAAAAAATGTGAAAAAAGAAAATTGGAGGTAGGATTGAACCCCAAGTAGTCTGTCCTCCGTAACACAAAAAAATCTTTTCTTTTTACTGGAATGCACAGAGGTTCAGTTCAAATGGGGTTGTGCAACACCCTGCAGAAAAACTCCCTCCTCTTCTCCCCAGGAGCCTTACACACAGCTTGTGTGGCGGGAACATGAAACGGTTATGAACAATGTATGCCAAGTTTCTGTAACATTTGCACTCCACTGGACCCACTGGACCAGACAGTCTCGAGCCTCCAACAGTGTTGTTTGCTAGCTCATGTGGTCATCTTGCCCATAGCTACAAGCAGCATACAGGCCTTCATAGTGTGTGCTGAAGAGTGGACAGCCTCACTCCCGCCTTGGCTTTTGAAGTATCGCCACATGGCATGATGTCATTTCTCTCTGCATCCCTGGTCCTGTCCCCCTCAGAGCTCCTTGCACACAATGCACGCTCTAGCCATTCATGCAAACATTACCATAGAGAATTCAGTGGGAATGTCTCACTCCGTATCCCAGCTCTGCCACATGATCCCACTGAACCTCAACAACCAGGTATAGAAGGACTCCAGTGTTAGGGCTACAGACAAACAGGTTCCTCCTCAGCACCAAGGCTCTGCTAGAAAATGCACAATGATGATGGAAGCCATTCTTAAAAAAAAATCCTCACTTCCTCTGATTGGTATGAACATGGAGGATGCCTTAGCAATACACTATAACTCTCCATGCCCAGGGCTCAGCTCAATTTTAACTTGTATGTTGTTCCATGGCCTTTGAATAGGAAATGGCGGTGACCCTGTCCTTCCCCTGGTTCCTGTTCCTTGGTGGCAACTACACAGGTCCACTGTCGGTTCACTCTACTCAACACAAGGACATCTATCTCCCTGTGCTGTGAGTGAAGGAGACAACAAGAACCAGTCCCTCACCTGGAATCAGGAGGGGGACACAGGCAAGTCACAAGAAGAACAAACCACCAAGCACATCTCAAGCCACGTCATGAAGCACCTTTTCCTCTCACCTTCAATGGCAAAGTCACAAAAACAATATGAACAGTTTCCCAGAGGGAATGGATGTGGGAAGGAAAATGTGTTCAGGGTAATGTTTCTCAACAGCATAATGAGGACAGAGGGGGGACAAGCTTCCTTTGGAAAAATTTATCTGAACTTCCTTATTTTTTTTTCAAAAGATTATAAGAAAGTTTTAAGCTGAGTACTGTTTTAATTTTAAGAAAGAAAGAAAGAAAGAAAGAAAGAAAGAAAGAAAGAAAGAAAGAAAGAAGTATCAGAACACTTGGAAGAGAGAAACAAGAGGGTCAGAAATTCAAGGTCACCATAAGCTATAGAGTAAGTTGAGGCCAGCCTAGAGACCCAGAATCAAATAAATAAGATAGCAAAAACTTTTTAAAGAAAAAGAAAGCAGGAAAAGATATTCATGATGCCTACACATTTGTAACATATAAAATTCATGGTCAATTCTTGAACCATATGTGATAGTTAATCTCAACTGTTAAATCTGATGAGATCTAGAGTCACCTAGGAGACAGGCCTCTTTAGGCATGCCTGGGTGGGGGAGTACTTTGATTAGGTTAACTGAGGTGGGAAGACTCACCCACTGTGGGTGGTACCATTCCCTGTGCTAGATAGAATCTTGAACTGAAAGGGAGGAGCTGAGCACAAGCTTTGATACAATGTGACCAGCTGCTTCAAGTTCCTGCCAGTTTAGCTTCCCAGCAACAGTTGATTATATCCTCCAGCTTGGGACAAATATTTCTCCCTCTAGCTTTTAGCTGTGAGTTTTGACACAGCAACAGAAAAGGCAATTAAGACACTATATCTTTATACACACACATATATGTAGAGGAGTGGTCAACTGAACAAACTCTAGCCTTATTTCTGTGAACTCTCTCCTCTCATGGTCCTCATGTTATCACAGACACACGCTGGCACTGACCACACACGTGGCATTGGCTGACTAATGGTTACAGGGGAAACAGAACAGACATACACCACCAGACTGTGAGCAGGGAACACTAATCCAAACCACAGAATACCCATAGCTGCCCACTTAAAAGTGGGACAAGGCCTCTCTCCCAGGACAGCAGCTCTTGGTCCCTGCCTCTCCACCTCTGCGATGGTGATGGTGGCTAGCTGCTGCTGGTGAATTGTTAGTGTTGGTGGTGGTGGTTGGTAGTAGCCGTGACTTCCTTTGATCAGCACTCCCGCCCAGGCCCTGTCCCCACCCAAAGTCTAGCCCCTTGGTCTGGTCAGACTGGATTCCCTGCGCCCTGAACCTGCCTGGGGCCTGGCTATTTCAGCTGTAGGAGCTGACCGTTTATTAAGCAACCCAATTAGCCCCTCTGACCTCCATTCCCTGAAGCTCTCTAAGCAGCCGGGCGTTAAATAGGAGATCCAAAAGTGGAAATTGACTTTATGTCAACAGTGGCTGTGGATGCTGACACCATTAGATGGAGGGCCACTAAGGAAGACTTCGTCCATCAGGACAGTCTGCCCGGAGTTACTAAATTCAGAAACGCACGATTCTGCAACTTAGGAGACGATGTAAAATGTCCTTACTTTAATAGAATTTGTGACTCCAGCAGTGGCCTGAAGTGCATTGATCCACACACCTCACTATGGCCGCCATCCTCTCACTGAGGCCTTGCATTAACCACAGCATATGCTGCTCTAGCCAGGGATTTGCCTTTGCGTGTTTCTTTGCATGGTCTCCTGCTGTGTGCGTGTGAAGCGTACATGTGTTGGTAGTGGTGATGGTGGTGGTGGTAATGTTGTATATGTATATGTGTCTGTCTATGTGTGTCTGTGTTGTCTCCTTTTCTGGGAGGGTGGTATATGTGGTTTGTGTGTGTGTGTGCATGCATGCACACGCGTACCACACTGGAACATTTTCCTAAAAAGAATAAACAACTTCTAAGAGTAGCCTGGATCACCCTCTCTGCTACAGCCACCACACTTTGCATTCCCTTGCAGATTTTTTTTTTTTTAAGGCTTCATACTCTGAAATCCTCTGAAATGTCACCTCTGCTTTCCAGGGTCAAGTTCTCTGCTGGATCCTGAAGCCCAAGCCCAGTGGTTGGCACATAGAAAACAGGCTTTAGGGCTGGGCTATACTGGTGGAGAAGTAAAGTCCTTTGGCAGAACACTTGGCAAGCTGGAGAAACTCAAGAACAGTGTTTCAGAAGTCAGATCTATCTTCCACGGAGCGGGACAAGCTACCAGACAGCCTATTCCAGGAAGTGACTTGGGCTCTGTACAGCCAGGTAACCCACCCCCACTCCCACCCTCGAGGGAAGGAAAAAAGCCGGATGTGGGGTTTCCTAAGGTTATAGAAAAAGAACAGCTCACAGGAAGGAATCTGCAGAGCCTGTGGAGGAGAACACCCCAAACTTCCTCAGGATGTGTCCTATAGCTTATTAGAGTGGACAATGGAATCTACATCAGGATAGTTACTGGCACCCGAGGCCAGAGATCCTATCTATTAACTAGCATTTCAGTGAGGATTATTTCAATAACATATTTGTATGTACCTCCTAAGTCCTGTATTCAAAGCCCACTGACTTTGTGTTTGTTCACAATTGTCTATACTATATCCCAGACTGTATTAGATCTCACTGTGTAGCCCAGGCTGGCCTAGACAGATGGGAGTGTGTGTGTGTGTGTGTGTGTGTGTGTGTGTGTGTGTGTGTGTGTGTGTCCCGCCATCTCAGCCCCCAAGTGCTGGGATTACAGTCATGAGCCACCACACCCAGTGATAAAATTTACAGGACTCCTGTTCTTATCTTTGCGTGCAGGAATTGTGCCCAAGGATACCCAAGCAGCAAGGGAGACCTAAGCAAAGTCTTAAACCTAGATTGCCTCACCAAGATTCCACACAGAGCCAGGGCCCTGCCCTCTAGCTTTCTCTCCAGCCCTGTGTGCTCCACAGAGAAGACCATGTGCGAGCCATCCCTGTCTAAGATCTACAGAGAAGAAATTCCAAAAGTGACATTTTTTGCTATGAGGGTTCAGCCCAAAGAGAAATGCCGTCATGGAAGTGAGTTGCTTCTGTTGTAACTAGGGAGCTCCTTAGACGCTGCACATCATCATGGCTCCCAGGCACAGGCCAGGCCAAGTCAAACTTGTCAGACCCAACCTTCACAGACAGAAGCAGAGGCCCTAGACTATCTATCGACCTGTTTATCTAGATCACTGGACTTTTGGGTCTAAAAATCTTGCCACTCCTTCGAAGTCAAGTAACTCCAAGTGTGATGTTATGAGTGACCGTTCCCAAAGTTGATTAAAAATACTTTCATATGAATTATCTCTTGTAATCCAACAAGCACACTCCCGTACACAGCAGGAAACAGTGACTAAGGGAGGTTAAGTGACTCAGGCACACTCACACAGCAGCCAGATGGCAGAAGCAGGGTGGGTACCCATAGCTAGCAGAAAGGTCTTTCTCCTTCAATCCAAGATGCTAGAGGAAGGGGGCAGGGTGCAAGAAGGGCCCCCAAATCCTACTAGAAAATGTGGGGAACAATAAGCTTACCCACATTGAACAATACGAACCAGCAACCTGACTGGCAGGTCCTTCAAAAGGAGACGGATGAGGCTCAATCATGAGAGAAACTATGGCCTCACATCCCTAAAAGATGGCAGACCGATAAATATCTGTCTGGTTTGGGCCGGTGAGACGCTGGCCACACAAGCCAGTGAGACAGCTTGGGGGGTAAAGACAGCAGCCACACCAGCCAATGAGTGAGACAGTGGCACACGATAGAAGCATTTACCCACAAGCCTGAGGACCTAGCCCAGAACCTCTGTAAAAGCAGAAGGAGAAAACTATCTCCAAAGTTGTTCCCTGACCTCTAAATGTGAGCCAAAGTACACATGCTCACACTCATATGATCATACACACACCCCAAATAAAATGTGATTTATCGATTACATTGTTCTCTTGTTATTAAAAATAAGTATTTTAAAATGTTTAATAGCATCACACATATTGGTGTTACATATGAGGAAATCAAAGACTTTTCATTTACTACCCTATAGACAAACTGATAAAATTTAGGGGGGAAACTGAGTGTTAATATTCCCCAAAACTTGAGTGCACACCTCTTGATCCTGGGCAATTCCCTTTCAAGGTATTCCTGCTAGGCATAGACTCATGTGTGTGCAGAATGACAGCTGTGTAGAGACATTCAATCCAGCCACACGATACCAGGAATACTCTAACTATGACAACTAAATGTCTGGTCAAGCCAAAACATGAAGCCGATCTTTGCTCACTGACATGAAAGGATTTTCAAAAACTATTAAGTGGGAGGGGGGAGCAAGTTACACAACAGTCAGTGTTCTCAGTTTGGCACTGCTTGTGTTAAGAAGGGGGAAATGGAGGCACACAATCAGTGCATCTACTGCTGTCTCTTCACTTCTGGAGGGACATTAGAAATTGGTCAACATTGCTCTGGGGATGCAAACACACGACAGCCTCCATTTATAACTTTTATAATTTTAAAACCACGGCCCTTATTACATCGAACACATTCAGGAGGAAATCTATTTGTCTCTTCCTCGTGGAACCACAATGGATCATGAAAGCAGTGTGGAAGTCAGCTCACTGGGCAGCTGGATGCAGGGGCCTGGGTCGCTTGACCTTGCCCAGCAGCTTTCCCTTGGGGTCAGCTCAGCTGCAGCCTGAATCACAAGATGGATCAGTTAACACTTCCAATAGCCTGGTTGAGTAACAGATTCTAAGTCAGGAAGCTTGGGTGTAAATGTCTTCCCTAACAGCAAAGGTGTTTACTCTGTTCTGTACACAGTTAAGAAAAAAAAAAAGCTTGGGGGTGACTAAAATCTGACAGAATGGCTGGGAAATACTTGGAGATTATCAAATACTGAGTTAAACTATGTGGGTAGGGGGCTCCAGGAGCTGCATGGGAGTGTGCAGGCCAGTGAAGTCAGCCACAGAGCCTCATGTCCAGCTCTCAGACCCATTTGGATGTTCCTACCCATGGAGGAGATAGAGGCTCAGGCAGCTGTCACATGGTAAGCTACAGTTAAAACTCTGACTTTCCCTCTCAAGGTCATAGGCAGAAGTCAGCCCATAAATGTAGCCTGGTAGGCAAGGCCAAGAGTATGCACCCAAGGAGGGACCTGGCCAATGAGGAACCTATAAGGGAGCTTTTATTTATGTGTATATTTTCAAGTACTACTTGGGATGGGTTATTTTTTTTTTTTTTGCCTATTTTCATTCTCAATAAATTAACAACTGTCATTTTTTATTTTATGTATGTATGTATATATGTATGTGTGTATACATATATGTATGTATGCACACATGCATTTTCAAGGCTGAGTCTCACTATGTTTTCCAAGGCTGGCTTCAAACTCACAATCCTCTAGCTTCTTTCTCCCATGTACTGGGATTACACATGTGCCTCATCACGGCTCACACATTTATTACTTCTTAGAAGAAAAAAATATAGAGAGGGTGAAAACTTGCTTCAAATGTACAATTCCTTGTATACACATACACACACACACACACACACACACACACACACACACACACACACTCACCTCAGAGGCATTTAAACACCAGACCACTAAGAGTAACTCCCTGTCAAGAAGAAGAAACTATAGGAATGAATAGTTAGCCTCATTTTTTTTTCCTGACAGCTTAGTCCCAACTTTTAAAAGTCACAACTTTTAAAATGTTTTTAAAATGGCAATTTAGAGATATATAGTACTTGTTAAGCAAGACAATCAAAATATAAAATTTTAAAAGGAGTGCAATATGGTGCAACATCCAGGAAGTCTGAGGCTGGAGAATCAAGAGCTAGAAGTCCAGGCAAGTCTAGGCAGCATATCGGGACCATCTCTCTTAATTAATTATTTAATTAAAGGAATCTAAGGGAAGAAATAACTTCTCCAAAACATCTTGGAATCAGTGATACACTATACTGCCCAATTAAACTAATGTCTGAGTTTTTGCAATCTAACATCCTCACACGGAACTTCGTAATTTTTAGCATCCCTTTTTACTTGACAAGATGGCTTTGCATTGATTTGGTTTGTGAGACTCCAAGCCCAACAGTTTCCTGAGACATAGGCAAATCCAGTCTTCCCTGCTTAAGGTCTGGACCCACAAAGGCCCCCACTATGCACACTTGGTCCTGTCTGTCATTCCTCAGTCACTTAAGCCACTGGCTGCTCTATGCGATGCGATCTCGCAGCTGAAGAGGCTCAGGGGGTTGGGTGACTCTGGTGTTGAATTGCCTACTGGCCACATGGTATGGTAACTATGGTCACTCTTTTTCCACTTGATGTGAGCTTTCTTTAAATAATTACAGACCTCATGTTAACAGCTGTAACTTGGTCAGAGACACCAGAACCAACACCCAAGAGTGACTATACTGAGACTCAGGGGCCACCCAGAGTCAGTCCACTGACCCCAGGATAGCCAGGAAGTCTCCTGTATTGCCTCTCTTATTAAAACACTCTTTAGTTAAACTTATCAAAGCTAGAGGCAGTTTGTTTGTGGGTTTAAAAAAACACACACATAGTTCAAGATAGATAAAATAGTGTGTGTATGTGTGTGTTTATGCACATCTGTCAGTAAAGGATTTTAACGATTTGTTCCCTTAAAAAAAAAAAATATGAACCAAAGTTCCCGATTTTCATCCAATCTTGCCACCCCCACTAATGACTTATCCAATGTTCCATGATTCACTGGGGAGGTTGGGAACAGGCATTCTCTAGCGTGGAGTTCCTCCTCCACCTTCTCCTTCCAACCCACTCACTCAAGGCACATGTTCTCATGACACATTTCTTCCAACTTACAATTCAAAGAGAAGTCGGCCCCTGTCACCAGAGAAGGGGTACAATTTGGGGAGCTAAGCACCTGCAACTGGCTTTGCCAGGGAATGTGGGGAAGACACACACACACACACAACAAAAGACTGTGCCCTACCTCCAGCTGTGTTCAGAACCTTTTCTGATTCTGTCCAATATTTGGTGGTCCTGCTGTATGCAATATTTAGCAAAGAGGAAAACCCCTCACAATTGATAATCTATAATGAGATACAGACTGGTAGAGAAATGAGGAACTGAAGCACACCAGCCCTAAGAGGAGCCAAGATGGGTCAAAGTTACACAGCAAAGGAGGTTCCCTACAGACTCTCAGAAACCACATTCCTCCACAGTACTTCAAATTGCCAAGCAGAAGCAACAATTGCTAAAAATGTGTTTACCCTTCCCTATCTCCCAAGAGAGAAAACAATGGACGTTATACCTTTCTGGGGGAGGTTCTCCATTGCAACTGTTGCAAAATCTACACAATAGGTGGATGTTGCAACTTCAAAAAGACTGGGAATCGTCCCTTAGAAGAGAATTGAAGACAATCTAAGAACTCAGGCCAGGACATGAAATGGCCCTTTTCAGACATCATTTTTTCTCATTATGCAGATTTGGAGGTGGAAGTCTCAAGTTACATATTCCTGCCAAGTTCATGAACCGGTGTCCTTACTGGGCAAGTCACTTTCACATCCCTGGGCCTCGGGCTCCCCTGTACATGGTGATGAAATGTTCACAAGGATGAATCTGGATGTGAGATAGAATATTCTATTCACAGGGTTTAACAGTAAAAGGGGGGGGGAGTAATAATTATTAGGACAATAACCATCATCCTTGTTTAATTTATTGTGGAGTATTTATTACTCCACAAAGCAACTACCTTCCCTGTCCATCAGGTAGGTACCTTTGGATCCAGGCCATGAGAAAGGTTACTCTTCTACTCACCAAGGTCCCTAGTCAGGATTAAGATGAGAACGTACCCTAGTCTTTCCTGTAGCAAATCCCCATGTGCTTCCTCCATGCCTAAGGCCTGGGGATGAGCTGTGCAGACCACAGATGACAACACTCATTCCACCCTGCTGTGTGGCCCTGGGAAAACCCAGTCACCCAAATCATGTTCCTTCCAGAACATTCCCAAGGCCTCTCTACTCCAGAGCAAGTGGTCTTTGCTAGGAAACTTGCCATTCCTCCTGTGGTTCCTGCAGATACTTCTGATTCGGGCAGACATTGCGTTCATCCTGCCTGTTGTCAATTCTCAGAGCCACCCTCAGAAACCTCATAGCTGGGACCAAGTCCCTAGGCATGCATGGATCTGCCACACTGGTGCAGGTTGCTTCTGCCCTAAGAGGCTTCTCCCACCATGGTAGCTGACACTTTTTTCCACAACCCTCTACTTCCAAAATCCATGAACCACTCTCCAGAGCCTTCTGTAGGTGGCCCCATTTCCAGAGCAACAAGTGCCACGTGCTCAAATCTGTAACCCCAGCTTACAGTATACAAAGAGAATGACTGTGGCATGGACAAAGAAAGATGATAAATCACCATCCACACTTCCCTAACAGTTCTATTTATTGGTTTGTCATCAAGCCAGTAAGTCACTGGCAAATGTCCTTGTCCGTGATAACCCTCAAACACCATGCAAGGCAACTCAGTTAAGATATATAACGTGACTCCATCCCATAGATGAGGAAAGTGAGACCCAGGCAAAATAAGCAGTATGCTCGAAGTTAATTGGCTGCTAAATGACAGATCCTGGACTCACCTGGCTCAGACCTGCTCTTAATCAGTTCTGGACTGCCTTTCAGGCTGGGTTCCTCCCCCAAAACTGGCTTATACTGGTCCTTTGCTAGTCTGACTACCTGGCATCCACTCTGTTAAAATTCTATCAACAGATTATCTGAGCATAGTAGGGCTTTCTTTTGGTGTAGACTCTCTCTACCCCACCCCCTCTCCTGACTGTCACTTCACCCACGGTGACCCCCAGGCTTCAGAGGCCAGTCTGAACATGGAACAGGCCTATATGGGATCTACTCTCTAAGAGACCTCTCTGGCCCACAATCACTCTCACACACATACACACCCCAAGGAGGCAGAGCCACAAGCTATAAGAGGATATTGCCACATTCCTGCTGAGGGACAGACCAGGAAGCATAAGCCAGGTGGCCTCTCTATCAGCCACTGGGACAAAGAGCAAGTGCTGATGATAGCTAAAAGCCCAAGGCTCTGTACAGCAGGTACAGGAGCCACGCCCATAAAATGGGAGGAGGTGTGGCCTAACCCTGGGGAGAAGGTGGCCTGAGGTCACTGGGGTACTGGGACGTGGCTTCTGGGACAGGGCTCTGGCCACCTTTGCTTACTGAGCCCGGAGGGGTTGATCAACAAAGAAGCTGTATATCTCAGTGAGAATCTCACTCTAAGACTCAGGCCCAGGCCCACTGGGGGGTGTGGGGGGGGTCTTTTGGGAAGAAATGAATGAGCTCAGGGGCCACAGGGGCCAGGGTGGCTTGAGAGACGCAAAAATTATTACAAACATGAAGGAATTTCCCCCATCTAACCCGATGCATAAAGATGTTAACTCAAAATGAATCAATTTCCTCAAGGCTTAACACTTCAAAATGCTTAAGAGACAGGGGTAAAAGCTTCATGCCACTGGATTTAGAGTAACCATGATTTCTTTTTTTTTTTTTTACAGTGCCACAGGCAGAAAAGAAACTGAAAAATTGCATGTCATGAAAATTCCAATATAGCAAAAAGCAGAAAATATTTGCAAATTATATGCCTAGTAAGGGATTGATATTGTGTTGTGTTTGGGTTTGGGTTCTGGTTTGAGACAGTCTCACTATATATACCAAGCTGACCTGGAACTCACAGAGCCTGCTGGGGTTAAGGCATGTACCACGATAGCCAGGCTTGAGATTAATATTTTGAAATGAAAGTGATAGACTTCAAACAATATGATTCAAACCCAGGCAAAGGACCTGAAAAGCTGGGTGTTGGGATGTGTACTTATCATCCTAATGCTTGGGAGGGAGGAGCAGGAGATCAAATCAAGTTCTAGGTCAACCTCGTCTATGCAGTGAGTTTCAATCCAGCCTGGGCTTCCAAAACACAAGGAAGACTTGAATATTATTCCTCCAAAGGAGATATTCAAGTAGCCAATAAGCACATGGAAAGATGCTGAATCAGGAGAGAAATACCAGGGGATACTGTCTAAAATGGCCACTACTATCAAAACCCAAGAAACAGCCCGTAGGGCAGCATGTGGAAGAACTGGAACCCCTTGCTCACTGTCAGTGGGAATGGAAAATAGTGCAGCTGCTGTGAAAAGTGTGGCAGTTACTCAAAAATTAAAAATAGAATTGACACAGGATCCAGCAGTTCCATTTCTGTGTATACCCAAAAGAACTGAAAGCACATTCTCATCACAGCTATCTTTAAACCCATGCTCGTGGCCCATCGTTTATACAGCCGCAGTGGGGAAGCAATCCAAAGATCCATCAACAAATGAATGGAGAAGCAGAATGTGAGCACATGCATACAGTGGAATATTATTCTGCCTTAAAAAGGACAAATTCTGGCACATGTGGGCAGACTTTGAGGGTAGGATGTTGTATTACATGAAACAATCGGTCCAAAGAAAAGACCCGTACTATCTGACCTGCTTACATGGTGAACCTACATCCTAGAGAAGTAGAGACAGGAAATGAAACCACAGTGGAGGGCTTCTTGCTGTTTAGTGGATACAAAGTTTTCGTTTTACAAGATGGGAAGAATTGCAGAGGTGGACAGGCTGGCCACACAAAATGATGAATGTGCTTTAATGTCTCTGAACTGGACGCTGAACACGTAGCTAAGACAGTAAATCTTATCTGTATTTTGCTACCTTAAAGAATGGAGGAGAGAAACGGAAGGAAGAAAGGAAGGGAGGAAGGGAGGAAATGAAAACACTGAATGACTGTAGAACACGTACCAAGGTCTAATTTAGGTCTGAGGGATGTCACAGGCACCATGCTGGCAACACCAGTCCTGAAAACCCTCTGTTCCCAGAGTAACAAGCAAGAAGGTACACACTGGAGCTGGAAAGATGGCTCAGTGGTTAAGAGCACTGGCTGCCCTTCCTGAGGGTCCAAGTTATATTCCCAGGGCCCATACAGTAACAAACAATCACCTTGCAACTCCAGTTCCAGAGGACTCAACACCCTCTTCTGGACTCTGTGGGCACTAGACATACATATGGCATACAGATAACCATGCTTACAAAACACCCATAGCTCCCAAGTGCCACATGCCTTAAGGAAAAGATTGGCTCCTAAGGTAGACAATGGAAAGGGCCCGTGGGCAATAAAGACTTCGGGAATACCATTCAGGGAGAGGAAACAGTGGCACAAAGGCTCCCCTACTCAGTCCTAACTTGGGCCCATCATGCCCATTGACAAAAGCAGCATATGGGGGCTGGGAAACGTGGACTCTGGTCCATTTCCCTAAATGTCTGCATAGCAGGAACCATGACCAGCATCTTCTGGGTTTTGACAATCAAAGAAGCCCCAGGCAGAGGGTCTGCAGACACACACTTTTCCTCTGGTTCCTCCTTTCCCACCCACTCACCTCTTAAAATAACCCTACCTTCTCTGAACTGCCCTACATGTGGGTGTGTGCTTGAGGATGGGGGAGAGCAGATATGGGGTAAAGATGTGGGGTAGAATACTGGGGGTTATTTTATCCTTTTCTAAGACTTATTTATGTATCTATGCACCCTGTTCATGTCTGGTGCCTGTGGAGATCAGAAGTGTACTCCAGATTCCCTGGAACTGGAATTATGAATAGTTAAGAGCCACCATGTGGGTGCTGGGAACTAAACCCAGGTCCTCTGGAAGAACAGACAGAGCTCTTAACCATTGAGCCACCTCTCCAGCCCCAGGAGGTAAGTAACAAAGTGCAGCACTCTGTCAAGCCCCCTCCGGGCAGCCAGCCTCCATTTCCCCTCATAAAATGGAATAGCTGTGACAAGTAAGGAGAAATGCTATCTTGGGAAGCCAACCTGCTTAAGCCAGATACTACAATGGGGCCTCCATCAATCCCTAGTCATTTATGTATGAGGAGCTAGGTACCCTGTGCTCCAAACAGAAACAAGAAAGACAGAGCTTGTAGGAAGCCCAGGGAGTTGTTGCCAGATACTCTTCAAACAGTATCTGTTGTGGGACCAGAGAAAGAATAGTGTCAGAGTAAGCTTCTTAAGACAGAAGAGAGAAAAGGGGAGAGACAGAGAAATATAAGCAAAGAGCAAGAGTAAAAGACACAGAAGCTTGAGGCCTGCACACAGTAGCCACTTTAATTAGGATGTTTTCATTGCATGGCTGGCTCTGGTGTGCCAACATGGCTGATGGCCATGATGAGCTCCAGAGCCTATAAGGTAAATCCCATCTATATACTCTTATGTGGCAGATTGCTAACTAGAGCAGAGTGGCTGTTTGCCTGCTTAGATCACACAGCTAAAAGGCACAAAGCTAAGGCTCCAGGCCCATTAGTCCCTAAGCTTACACCATGTCTTGAGGGCAGTCTGTGTTTGCCTATCACCCAGCCTATGTTCTTTGTACTATCCCCAGAAGCCTTGGAAAGCAGAGAGGCAATACCTCATTTTCAGACTACATAAATTCTCAAAGGTCTATAGCTGACCTAGCTCCTTATTCATCTGCAGGACCAAAGAACAAAAGGTGTATACAAAAGAAAAGTTACAATAAGAATCCTAAAACTTTTGACTGGTTTGAATAGATCTCTCTCCCTCTCTCCCTCTCTCCCCTCTGTATAGCCCTGGCTGGAACTCACTCCAGGCTGGCCTAGAGCGGGATTAAAAGCCTGAACCAACAACACCCAGCCAGACTTCCCATTTCAAAGACCTTACCAAATTGTAGTACACACATCTTTGCTTCTCTAACAAAATACACCTTCCTTAGAGATAATACACTGGGGACTGGGGGAGACATGGGAGGGGGGCACACAGACGGACAAGGGCTTAAGTAGCCCAGTCTGGCCTCAAATATACTATCCAGGGAGTAGGGACACTTTTCTGAGTTATGAAGATCCAGGAGTTCCCAGGGCTTTGTCCCCAGGTGGACCACAGCCAAGCCCTGTAACTGAAAAATTCCTACTAGGGGTTTAACATTCCACAAGGACCTGCCCTCTGAAGGTGTGTTCTGATGTGGTTCCAGAGGCTCCACTAAGACTTTGTCTGAGTCTTCTGTGTATAAGGCATACCCTCAGTGACAAAGGCATTGCAATATCTCTGTAGGTCTTACCCATTTATCACAAGTCCGAGCACAAAGGCAGTAGCTGGTAGCAGCCACCTTTCTACATTTAACCAGACTCTGGGCAAGGTCAAGAGTGGGGGGCAGCCCGGCACCCAGTGGGCCCTGAAGGACTTCCCATACAAATCATTTCTCAAGCCAAGTCCCCTTTTGTCTACTCGGACCTCACCACTGCCTACTCCGATGCCTCCAGCCACCCAATTCTAAAGCTTTCTGTGTCCGGTTAGATTAGCTACACTGCAGTTGTCAGGAAAGTGTTTTGAAGCAGATACACCTACTTTCCCATCTCATCCCCAGCAACCTGAGCCAGGATCAGGTGATTCCCTAAATTCTCTTCTCAGGCTTTAGAGTGCCAGCCTCACTGGCTGTCAGAGGTTTAAAAAGATAAGGTCCCAGCTTGGGCTCCTGCATATCAAGCAGTCTCCATGGTTGCTATTTTGCCATCACCATCAATAATAAGAATGGTGACAATGAACCCCTTTGCTGATTCTTAAGGCCTACCCAGCCAAACCCCTCATGTGTATTAGACAGTAAAAACTTTCCTAGTTAGTCGGTCACCTCGTGTGGGATGTTTGAGGTGGAAGGTGGGGGTGGGATGGAACTCAATGTGTCTACTTAGCATGCATGAGGCTCTGGACTCCATTCCGAGCACCAAAACAACCCCCAACAAAAACTCCTCAGGATGCTGGAATATGGTGACACAAAGCCAAGGAATATAAGTATAACAGATTGTAGGGTCACAACCATTAGGGCAATGGCCTCTGAGATGAGAGCAGTGAGGAGGGTAGAAGCCTCATGGGACTGTCTCTCAGAAGCAATCTGAGGGAAGGAATTATAGAATACCAGGGCAACTCTATGTCAGCCTCAGTCTACCCGATTGTGAAATGGAGCGAGGTAGAAACTGCTTCATAGGGTTCCTCGGAGGTTAATTGATTAGGTAGAATTCAGCACAGGGTTATCTCTTGAAAAGGTTAGCTAGGCATCTAACTTCCTCCTCTTGTCATTGAAGATGAGGCCAGTCTAGAAGTAGCTAATGCCAGAGATCACATTCTGAACACCATGTTTTTCTGCTTACCATGGCAGGTCCCACATGCAGTAGCTAGTTGATAGGTGGAGAGTAGGTTAGATGGGCATTTGAGACCTTGACGGTCATATCCAGAGGTCTATTTCTGCACATCATACAGAAACATACAGGGCTGCAGAGATTTTGATCAGAACATACTATGGCCTGAGATCACCAGCAGGATGAAGGCTGGGCCACCATCAGTGCCAAGGAGCCATAACAGAGCCCTTCTCACAGTTCTGGGTGCCACATTTCCCCACAAAGATCCTGAAACCAGAAATAAAGGCTTGAGCAGTCAGGTTGCCAAGGCTGTTTGCCATGGCAACATGGTGGGGGGGGGGGGTGCCTCGTGGGCCGGCTGCTGCAACTGCTCAGGGCCTAGTTCTAAATGACTATGTTCTGCCAGGCAATCACAAGAAAAAAATATGGCTGCAGGTCTGTCGGAGAGCATCCATCTCAGCCAGGCAGGGCTTATCCAACTAAGTATCCAGACAGTGGGTCCAAAAAGGTTAAATCCCTTCTAGGAGGAGCCAGCCATCGCAAGTAGACAGCAATTCAGGGTTCCATCGTATCCCTGCTATGTGACCAGCAGGCATCTTATCTGATCCCCAAGGCACTCTGAACTCCCCCCAAAGCTCAAGATGACATTTGTCTAATTCACATTCCATTACTGCCATCCTTGATGTGGCAATCATTTATCCTGTACTTACTATGTCAGTGAGGCAAGCCTTCTGGGTCCAATGTAGATGTCATGTTTTCCTAAGAAGGCCAAACAATTATCCCCTGATGCTCATCTAAAGCAATGAGGCTGAGAGAGATCACAACACTTGTGTGGGGTCACAAAGCTAAGAAATGGAAAAAGGCCCTGATTTAAAATGTACGAAACTAAACTCCAAAGCCCATAGTTCTGAGCCGCTACCAAATAGTTCTTCATTCATCTCTCTTCAAGTGACATCCAACTGGATTTAGTTTTCTTTTCCTTTTTTCTTTGTTTTTTTTTTTATTTTAGGTTTCTTGAGATAGGGCATCTATGTAGCCTCAGCAATCCTGGAACTCGATCTGTAGACCAGGCTGGCCTTTAACTCGGAGATCTGTCATCTCTGACTCCTAGGTGCTGGGATTAAAGATATGCAAGCCAGCATGGCAGCAGATGCTAAAGCACCATGAAATACTCTTTAGATTTAGTAAAGGGGAAGAAAAAACAGTTACTTTGACAGAGGAACCTCAGGCCTAGACAGGACCAAGGACCCAGAGTGTGGGATGGAGGGGGATTCAAAAGTCTGTCTCTTCACTGGAGGCTATGCACCAAACATCTCTGTATACCTCACAGGCACTTCCTCAGGTAATTTGCACTAAGATCAAATGCATGACAGTATGTTACCACCATACCCTTTTTGTAGACAAAAAAAAAAAAAAAAAAAAAAAAAAAAAATCCTTTGCCAAGGCCATAGGGCCTACACTCAAGAGTCCAAATCCAGAACTCTAAGCCCATTGTTTCTGAAACAATCAGAGCAAAGGTTTATTGGCCTGTTTTTTTGTTTGTTTGTTTGTTTGGTTTGGGTTTTTTTGTTTTTTTATAACTTTATTTTATTTCTTTTTATTTTATTTGCATTGGTGTTTTGGCTGCATGTTCGAGAGTATCAGATCTTGGAGTTACAGTTGTTAGCTACCATGTGGGTGCTAGGAATTGAATCCTGGGTCCTATGGAAGAGCAGTCAGTGCTCTTAACCACTGAGCCATCTCTCCAGCCCCCTATTGCCTTTTTTAAATACTGTATCAATGGTAGGATTGTGGAATTAACTAGTCAGTGGATTTTATCTTCCCGTTTGTAAGTCTCTCTAGATCAGGTGCCAACTCTGTGTCCTAGGAAAGAACCGAGTTGGGTCCCGGGAACCTAGCTGCCACCTATAACCTGTAGCCCAGACCTCAGAGCAGGACCCATCTCTGGGAGCTCTGTGAACCAGGCTTCTGACTACAGCACCTCTTCAGGCCCTCTCCACCTCCCTCACTAAAGGATCCCAGTATCTAGTGAGAGAACCTATGTGGGTCAGCTGCAAACAGCCCACATGTGTGGTCTTAGGGATTTAGGAATGTGGAAAGAGGAAGAAAATCTTGGTCCAGGGCTTGAAAGACACCCTAAGGCCAGCAGTCCTGGCAGTAGGGGTTCCTGAGAGAACTTCCTGCTCTGAGCTCCCTCCAGAGCAAGATACCCACCCTCCCCCCCAGCCAAGTCCTAGAGCTAGACAAGACCCAGCTGGAGAGAGAGTCTGAACCTCTAGCCACCTCAGGCCCCTCACTCTGTGAAATGCAGGCTGGGTAAGATGTTTTCACAGGGCCTCCCAAAGCTTGGAAGAAATGAAGCTGCTCCAAGTTCAAAATTCTGGGCCAGCCCCTGAACCATCTGTGAGACTATGAGTAACTGACCCAACCTCTGTGCATCTGTTTCAGAATTCACCAAATGGAGGATATACCACCAACCCCCAGCATCACTACAAGAAGCCCATCCATGGTCATGACCATCTGTTCACGGAAAGTGAAAACACTCAAATGAAAGATGTAGTGTGCAGGCTATGAAATGGTACCCTGATATTACCAACAATGGAGCAAGCATGTGCTCAGGATGGAGAGGACCACCAAATACTTTATACAGGAATTGCCTCAACTAGTCATCACCATGGACCTACCACAGCAGTGACCTGGGAGGAAAGTATTTCTCTCCCATCCTCCCAGAACCCTCAGTGAAGCTACAAGAAGGAATGTATGCCCAGATACCAGGGCAGCAAACTGCCTGAGTGGCTTCTCTAGAACAGGCTCTCAGGCAAAGGCTTGAAGCTCAGGCTGACTATAAAGATATTAAGATGATAGCAAAGGTAGTGGCCTTTCTCAGGAACTCTAAGACACTGTAAAAACCAATAGGTGCCCTGCTCCCAGGAGAGCATCTTTACTCACTAACCTCTGCTGTACACTGGGCTTGCCTGTGCTCTCAGGAAAAAGATGGTAACTGAATCAGACAAAGCTCTATCCTCATAGTGCTGACAATCCAGGAGCAATGCCCTAAGGAACACTGCCTGGGACCTCCATAAGGGATGTTTCAGCACTGGTCTCCCAGACAAACAGGTGCTATAAACTCATGCTGTTATTTAACTTCATCTACTCTTTACAACAATGGAAGCTGTCTGATGAGGACACTGCTCTATGGGTTTGGCATAATATGTCTTTAGGAGTTATTACTATTTTTTAACAGAATAATAGATTTTCCCCCACAAGGTCTATGAACTATCTAGACTCAGGTTCTTGGACACTTTGGCCGTGTCCAGTACAGGTACTATCTCATGCAGTGGGCCTAAATCTAATCAGAAAGTGGTTGGTTACTCCATGGCTCTTGTTCCCCTACTGCACCAGTGTATCTTGGCAGGTTGCTGTTGTGGGTTTCAGGGTGTGTAGCTGTGTAATACTGATGATTACCTTTCTTCTCCAGTGGTGTGTAGAATATGTCCCAGCACCATGAATGCTGGTCGGTAGAGCTGAAGCTTCTGCCTGGTACCAGATCAGCTTTCTGTATTCAGTGACATGGTGAACACAGAATACAGAGTCTGGGAGACTTTAGAGCATTAAGTTCTAAATGGGATGTTTTCATTAAATATCTTCCCTTCATCATTCAGGATTCTATGTGGAAGAAGAGATGGAAAGAACCAGTAGTGATAAATTACTCCAAATGTCTTCCAGACACCACAGGACTGCTGTACACACAAGGACTGTGGCACCACACGCACAGTCTGTACAGGTTCAAGCCAGTTGGGTTCCGGGGACAGAGAGAGAACCCAAAGTTTCCCACCACTTAACAAGAAGCTATTCACAATCATATCTGCTAGCAATGGGGAAAAAAAAAAAAAAAAAAAAAAAACCAGTCCACACTCCAGAGCAGGACCCATGCCCAGGAGAAGTTGTCCAGGACAAAATGAATTCTACTTTTTGAGAGAGAGAAAAAGAGAACAAAAGTAGGCAGGTACAAAGGGGATCTGGGAAGAGTTGGGGAAGGAGAAAAGCATGATCAAAATATATTGTATTTAAAAAAAAAAAAAAAAAAAAAAGAATAGAAAGAATGGATGGAAGCTTGGATGGCTGTGACCTCCGGTGGCTGAGAAGGTTTCCAAACAAATTGCCGATAGATAGGGATTCCAGTTCTCAGTGGAGGTCATTCCAGAGCTCTGCAGGCCTAGCACACTGCGAAGCACAGCTGGAGCCATTGGCCCTAGGAGACAGGAATATGAAGGCACAGCATAGAGCCAGGAGAGCTGGCTCTCGCAGGTAAACAGAAATGGTGCTAGAGAGAACGGACAGCAATGGACAGTGAGAACCTAGGTCCCAGGAAGAAATTTCACAGCATATTCTGGTATGAGCCTCAGAAGAATATACTGTTATCACCACTTATTAGAAACCATATAAAGACTTTTTTGTTCAAGGTCACGGAGCATCTAAGTCCTGATTTAAAACATGGGAAAGGTAAGCAACTTGGGATAAGTCCTGGGGCCTATTTGATGCCCTTGTACATCAAACTTCAAGTTTGGGAGTTAATGTAATAGTAGAGAGCTGAGACACCAAACTATGAAAGGACAGGAAGGAGTCTTAAATTGCATTACTACCTGAAATAAGCCCATCCACACCTACATACATGATTGCAGCTTCACGATACTCTGAAAAAGGCAAACCTATGGACACAGTAAAAATGCCAATGGTTGATAGCAGCAAGAGCAAAGGGGTGGGAAGACAGAGTGCATAGAGCTCTTAGGGCATGGGACAGTTTGTGCAATGCTATAATATACAATTATTACATATCTGTCCCAATCCACAGAATGTGCAATTCTAGGAGCGAGCCATGCTGTGAACCAGGGGGCACTGGGGGTTCTGGGCAATCGTGATGAGCTGTCTGCTGTTTTCTCATGAGGAACCCTACTGACTGGGGGGGGGGGGGTTGTGCATGTTGGGGGCAGGCTTATATGGGGAAAATGTCCATACCTTCCTCTCATCTTGTGACCAAAACCAAAGATAACTGAGAGAAGGCCATGTCTAGTGTGGCAAAGATGAGTAGCAGTGGTGAGGATCTAGCTGTGGATGGGACAAAGACTTTGGCAAGGAGAGAATACAAAAGGTTTAACCTAGTACAAAGAATTCCGCATCCTAGAGGTGTCCGCAGAATGGATGTGAGTCGCTCCACTGCCTTGGGAGGGACTGATGGAAACTGGCTGTGCATATTCATGTTACCTTCGAAGTTCAAATGATCCTTCTCTTTTTTAAACATAAAAATGATGGCAGATGGGCAGTGGTGACACATACCTTTAATCCCAGACTTCAGGAAGCAAAAGCAGGCAAATCTCTGTGAGTTCAAGGCTAGCATGGTCTACAGAATGAGTTCCAGGACAACCAGGGCTACATAGAAAAACCCTGTCTTGAAAAAAACAACAATAATAATAATAAAACAGAACGATTGCAAGCCAGGCCTGGTGGCCAGGCCAGTAATCCTGGCTACTCTGGAGGCTGAAGCAGGTGGATCACAAACTCAAGGCCAGCTTGAATAACTTTAGACCCCATTTCAAAATAAAAAGTGAGCCAGGAAGGCAGTGGTGGCGCACACCTTAGATCCCAGCACTTGGAAGGCAGAGGCAGGTGGATCTCTGTGAGTTTGAGGCCAGTATGTTCTACAGAGTGAGTTCCATGGCAGCCAAGGCTACACTGAGACCTTGTCTCAAAAAAAAAAAAAAAAAAAAAAAAAAAGAAAAAAAGAGAGAGAGAGAGAGAATAAATAAGTAAGTAAATAAATGAATGAACGTAAAAAGAGGGATGGGGTAGAACTCAGTGGTAGAATGCTTGTCTAGCCTTTACAAGGCCCTGAGTGCAATCCCCAGTACTACAAGCCAAAGAAAAGATTGAATGAACAGAACTAGCTCTAAATTTAATCCTGTCCCATAAAAGTGTTTCATTGAGAAAATTCCAAGTTGTCTAGGCAGCAGCTCAATGCTCACTTTATAATCCATTACTTCATTCCCAACATGGTTTGTTATTCCCATTTCACAGGTAGAGAAACTAAGGCCCAAAGCAACACAAGTACTTTAAACTCTGTCCTCTCTCGGAGTGTCATCATTTGTTTGAGGTGAGAGACACAGCCAATGAGCACAGAGAACAGTCCATCTTCAGGCAACATTAAGGGTCAGAGTGTATGCGCATGTCACCACTGCCCTCACCTCTTCACTTACTCCAAGGCAGGGTAAGTAGAGTAGCGAGTCAGTGAGTTCTTAGGGACTACAGTACAACTGTAAAACACTACCTAGATTGTACAGAGCTTTGTGAGGAAGAAATCTAACAGTGCCAACAGAAGAAGCTCAGTAAAGAACATGTGACCTAGGGGATGTGCTATAAATGCCGCTCTGCTGCCTGGGAAGGGAAGGCAGCTGTTAGCCCTGCAGTGATCTTGTTGTGACCTCACTTCCAAGCCTGAGGCCCCATTTGCTGGGCTGCCTCTGACTCAAGCCAGTGTTCCTTCTAAATGAGAGAAGGAAAAGGGTGACTCATAGCATAGCATAGTGGAGTCTCTGGCTGACCTGCACCAGCTGGGGATAGAAGGTCCCAAGGCCAGAGGGAAACATGAGCCCCAGGGGCCCAACTGCTAGGCTTTTACCTTTCCTGGGTATCATAGCCATGCTCACTACCAGCATCAACCAAAGAGGCCAGAGAAAGTGGAACTCAGGCCTCTGGGGAACATGTCCCCAGATGTACTCATATGTCTCATGCAGGCCAAAGGTGGGCGAAGCACCTGTTATACACAGCTGCAATTCCCATTTGAACAGCAGCTGGCTCAGGCTTCAAGAACAATGCAGGCACCAGTAACCCAGACCTATCAAGGGGCACTAAAACTTCAAGTCAATTCCCCACTTCTCCATGTGCCCGGAGCCCCTTCTGTGTGCTCAGTTCCAGCGTAACAGGGACGTGGAGATAAAGATCCAATTATAAAATGGGACAAGTTCATAACCATGGTGCCATATGGAACCAGCTGTAAGAGATTCTCTATGAGAAGCAGTTGAGCATGGGGCACAGAGAAAGCCCTAGGTGAATGAACATTGTTGGCATGGGCATGACTTCAGGCCCATAGGAAAATTGGCAAATAGTTCTACCCCACCCCCACCACCGAAGTGAAGCTCAGAGGCACAGCAAAGTCTTCTGGAGGTCCAAGTTTGAGTCAACAATGAGTGTAGAAAATGTCCATCAGAGCTCTCTCCCCTGGATATTTATACTCCGAAGACTGTTCCCCTACAGAGATGGCTCTTACCTAAGTTAGCTAAAGTCAACCCCTTGTCCGGCCGTACCTTGTTTATCAGTATACAATAACCCCACCTCCCTGTTCAACTGTAATCAATAAACACTCTGAGCACGTGAAGGTTTCCCATCAGAGCCCAGTCCACCCCATCCCGTTATTTCTATACCTCTGTGTGTGTTTTCTTAACTTCCTCCCAAGAAGGGAGCAGCTGAATATCACAAGTTACCAAAGAAATGCACATTAAATACCAAGAGTAACAGAGTATGCTGTTGAGTGAACTGGTAAACATGAAAACAGTGTGAATAACAGGGGTATGGCCAATCAGGCACTCTCACACAATGCTGATGAGTGTGCAAATGAATACACTCTCTCTAGAAGACAATGTAGATATGTGCTTACCAAATGCCTGCATAGTTCCTTTGATAGAGTAATTTTACTTCTAGGCATTTAAGTGAAGAACACACGTAGGTTACTTACAATAGGATAAATGCAAACAGCTGAGGAATAGCAAAGGACTGATTGATGCACATTGGCTTAACCCTCCACGAAACACTATACAACCATTCAGATATTAAACACAATATTTATTGATGAGGAAAGATGTTCACAGCATATTGTGAGGAGGAGAAAAAAAAGCAAGTTACATAACAGTGTGCTTCCAGTTTACAAATTAATGTAACAGAGTAACTCCATTTGTTGTTGCCTTTTTTTCCCCCCAAATAAGTGATTTATACGAGTAGGAAAGAAAAACATCTTGTGATCCATACGACTTTAGAGTAGCTATCTTTGCAGAATATCACACGTCTGAATTGATGACCTGAGTTCAATCTCCGTGCCCCACACTTGATGGCAGAGAACATCTGCACGCTGTCCTCTGACCCCCACACACATACCACAGCACACACGTGCTAACACGCATACAGAATTAAACAATTTTGAAATACTAGATATGTTTCCTTTCTCATACTTGGTGATGTTTTCCAACAATGTTAAAAATGTTTACATAAGGGCTGGGCTACAAAGTTTGATGGTCTTGTCAACCCTGACACTATGACTGTTACTCCAAGCACTCAAATGATTTCAAACAGCCCCCTTATTTACCAAGCTCTCCATGTGGCCTTTGGAGTCAAGGCTTTTGCTAGCAGCTGTAAGCCTGTACATTCCTCTCTCCCATATTCACTGCCCAGCTGTCTCCTCTGCCAGCCCAAGAGCTTCTGTTTGGCAAGGCTCAACTGTACCCCTATTTGTGATCCATGGACCTCATCAAGAACTGGGCAAAGGAACATTGCTCAGCATGCTGGCAGGTGCCATGTGGGCACAAAGAGATAAAAGGCACAACTTAGATCCTGCTGAAGACACTCAAAACAGTGCTTGGTTTTATAACTGACTATAAAAGAGCAGGGCAGGCTGACAGGAAGACCTACTACTAAGCAAGAAAGCCATGCGGGATGGTGGGCCAGGGCACACCAGGCAAGGGATACAGTTCAAGCAAAGTTGACACCAGCACAGAGTTCTCTGGGACAGACTCTTCAAACATTTCCAAGAAGCTTCCACCATCCTGGTTCTGATAAATGTCTAGTTTGGCAATTAACGGATAAAAGTTAAGTCTCTGAAACAGGATTCTCTTTCATCTAAGCCAAGGTTAGCTACAAAAGACAACAAGAAATCTTTTGGGGACAAAGACAATCCACTTTCCCCAACCTTCCCAAGGGGAGAGTTGGGGGAAGGGGAGGGTCAGGGAACGGCTGTAGGGAAGCAGCAGCAGGGACAGCCAGACATCTCACATGCAAACAAGGCTCACCCCACCAGCAGGCCTCTGGCTTCTCCGGCAGCACCACCGGCCCCATTGGACAGATGGAGGAACCCGGCTGCAGAGTTAAAAATGGCTTGCTCCAAGATCACCCAGCCAGAGAGCGGGGAAGGTGACTCCACTCAGGCCTTCTGACTCCAAGTCCAGTGCTATTTCGAGGTAACACACAGGACCTGGAGTCAGGAGCCCTGGGTGGCTCTGTCACTCCCTGGCTGAGTGGTCGTGGACAAGCAGCTCACTCCTCACAGCCTCTTCCCCAACTGTAAAATGAGGTGGCGGGCTGCCCCGCCCATTCCTACTCAACTCTGAGCCTTCTAGGGGCGGCAGCAAAGCTCCTGGTATCAATTACATTTCCCAAGTTGGCCCTGCAAAGATCACCAGGAGAACTTCGGCCTATCACGTGATTAAGGGGGGGGGCACAAACGTCCCAAATTAACTTTCACCGCACTGTTTCTGCTAACACCTTAGTACTCATTTTTTTTTTCTAGTTTCCTTGGTGAAGCAGCCCTACTAAGTAAGCTAGGCTGGCAGCTAAAAGGGTATACAATTATTGGTGAGTCAAACACCAATGCTAGAAAGGCCAGGGTCATGTCCAGAGCGACAACCTTGGTATGGGTGAAGGAGTTTCACGGCTATTTTGGGTTCCTTCTACTAGGTTCTTAAGTGTAGGGATAGGGAGAAGACTCCAGGCAACAGAGATCTGGGGTGCAGGTCTTCTGGGGGGGGGGGACACCAAAGCCCCACCAACTCCAGTCCTGGTCCCAGGCTATTCACTCCTAGGGTGCTGAGGCTAGGGTCCAATTTTGGCAGACACAAACACACCCGGCGTGTGACCGAGCCCGGCGACGCTGCCGGGAGCTCCACCGCAGTTTCGTCAGAGGTAAAAGGTACGCCCCCGGCGCGCGCTGCGTGTGCACACGCGCAGGGGACATGAACACACACACACACACGCACGCACACACACACACACACACACACACACACACACACACACACACACACGAGCACAGCCCACTCATTAACACGCCCTCCCAACCTGAGGAAGCGCGATCACTCGCCACCGTGTCCCCTTGGGCCTCTGCTGCGAACCCACCCGAGCGCGCCAGCCACACACCACGCGGCCCCGCAGCTCCCGGACGCCGTGGTGTTTGCAGAGGGCTACGGCCCGCCGTCTCCCGTGCGTGGCGGGCTTCCTCTAGGCGACACTCGCCAGGCCGCCTGTCCCAGTCGCCAGCCTGAAGTCGCCGCCGGGATTCCTCCCGGAGCGGAATGTCTCAGCCGCTGCATCCCCTCCGAGTCGCGCCTCAGCGCAAGGAGTCAGCTTGCAAAGCCTCTCCCCGCCCACCCGGTCCCATGACAGCTGCTACCGCCCAAAGACTGGTAGATTCTAACCAGAAGCAAAGTTTCCCTCTCTCCTCCCACCTCCTGCCCCCCCTCCGCCTTCCCCTCCCTCCCAGTGTTATGCAAAACCGACCGGCACAAACACTTCCACTCCAGGTACTCAGTCTATCCCCGCGAGTCCCGCGGGTTTCCGTCCCACAGCCCCGCTCCCTACCCAGGCGTGTCCCCTCATCCGGGGTCTCCTAGGCTCCGCCGCATCCCCAGCCTCTAGGGGACACACAGCCAGGAGCTGGGAGCAAAAGCCCTAACTCGAGAACCAAACTTTAGGCTTGCAACAGGCAGGGGCCGGGGGGAAACGGAGGAGGTGGGGGCGCGCACTCCCAGTGCACACATTTTCCCCCGCAACTGTTTGTCCCAGCAGCAAACCCCATTTTGGTTTCCAAGCCAGCAGATCTCTCGTCCTCCCTCCCGAACACCAAAGCACACTCCTGTCACGCGCGTGTAGCCGGCGAGGCTCTCAGGCTCAGCCAGAGCTCGGGACGCCGCCTCACCTTCCCCTCCCCCTGCATCGTGGAGCGCGCGCCGGGGCCGCGCGCCGCAGGGGGATCCAAGCACCCCCCAGATAGTCCTTCCGCCCCGATCCAGCCTTGCTCTTTCCTAGAGGGTCTCCACCGAATAGCGAAAGCTGATAGACACTATCTCCGCCCGCATGTCCACGTGCCCCGCAGACCCTTAATTCCCCTAGCCGGCAACTGACAGGAAACTCTGCGCTGCGGGAGCAGGTGGGGGCTGCGGAAAAATCAGCGGCAGGACTTGGGGTACCAGATGCAGGAGAACGAGGAGACTTCAGGGCTGCGGGCCGCCTCCCTTACCCCCCTCCACAAGTGCACGTGAAAGTAAGGCAGCAAGTGCTGGGTGCCGAGGACGCGCCTATAGCATCCAGAGCTAGCCTTAGGGGTCCCTCCGACCCTGGCTAGATTCTACCTGCCCAAGGAATCGCAGTACCCCTCAACTTTGCCGGTGGGGAAACCGTAGACTCCAGGTAGCCCTGGCCAGACCCTGCCGGATGTCTGTGCCCCCCAATGCTACAGCACGCGCCGGCGACCTGCAGCTTGCTACGCCTGTAACGGAGCGCAGCGCGAGGCACGTGGAAGGGGGGCTCTGCAGCCTGAACCCCCGGATCGCCCCGGTGCGTCCACCGCTACGCTCCTGCCTCCGCAGCTGCGACTGCAGCCCCGCGGTTCTGCACCCCGGTCCCTGGCCTGCGCTCCCAGCTGGCCGTACCTGCGTGTCAGAGAAATAGTTGAGGAAGAAGGACGAGAGCTCTTCATCCAGCAGCGCGCTGCAGTCGTTCCCCGCCATCTTCCAGCCGCGGCTGCAGCGTGCGGCGGAGTCAGCGCCGAGCCCGCCCGGGGGAGGGAGCGAGCGAGCGAGGAGGAGGAGGAGGAGGGAGGAGGCAGCCGAGCGGGCGGGAGGGTGGAGGGCGGAGCTCGGGGCCCCGGCTGCCGCAGGCCGGCTGGCTGCGGGGGCGGGGCCGCGTGAGCCGGGGGTCGCACCCCCACTTTCTCTGCTCCGAGTCTGTCGCTGCGACCAGGTCTCGCAGCCCCCCCCCCCGCAGGGAAAAACGCGCCGGCAGCCAGGTGGTGGTGCCGGGGCCAGCAGCCCCGTGCCTGCGCAGCAATGCGGGCACCCCCTCCTTACTGCGAGAGCGAATCACGTTGCGTTAGCGCTGGGCGGGCCCTTGCCTGACAACCTGCTTCTACACAGCGGGGGAAACTGAGGCTCCGGGAGCTTTAGAACTGCGTCGGAAGCTGCGGTGTGCTTCAACAGCAAGAGAGAAAGCTTCGGAGGCCCGGGTTCTCTATCCAGAACGCAAGGCCAGACAGAGAGGGAGGCAGGCACAGGTCAAAGGCGGAGAAATCAAAGAAGGCTTCTCGGAGAGGGTGGCATTTCTTTGAGGCATGTGTGTTATTGTTGCTGCTACTACTGTTTTACCCGTTTTCCTGTTAAGTCTAACCCAGCCCACTCAATAACCTCTCTTGAAAAAAAAAAATTTAGTCATGTCTTTTACCATAACCCACAGTGTCTTGAATTGACTAGGCTTCTGCCAGCCTCCCAGGCCCACTGGCCTTCTCCCTTCTGGCAAGGAGCCGTTATGCTAATCAGCCATTCACTGAACAAGAGCATCTTTAGGGTATCCTCATCCATCACTCTTGTAAGTACCAACCCATGTGTTGCTTTCTAGCCCCAAGCCTATTCGACTTAGAGCTATCTCAGCGGCCCTTGTACCTTGGCTTCGGTGAAGAATTAATTGACCTGAGTCCATCTGTCCTCACTTGAGTCTAAGACACATGAAACCAGGCTTAAATCTTGCTATGGTTATTACTCCAGTTTATCAAGGTATTTAATAAATGATGTGTTAATTGAAAAGGCTGGGGGGGGGTTGCTCCCCTCCCAACCGCCATCACGACCCACTCTACAGAGATGAGGGAACTGTAGGTCAGAACTGCACACCAGGAGAGTCCTGAACCAGAGCCAGGAAGCAGCAAACCTTTTGCCTACAACCTTGAACTCTCATTGCTTCTGTGCCTGCCAAGCAGGCATCTAGGTGTGTGCGAGAAGGAGGGGTGTGTGTAAGGGGGGGGGTGGTTCTGGCACTGAATAAGGCTGGAAGGCAGTAAGACTCAGACCTTTTTATTGGGCACACCTGCCTCCCTCCCTGCTCCTACAGGGTACTTGACAAGGGCTGCCCCACCCTGCCCGGCCAGTAGGCTCCTTCCAGCAAGACAAGGAAAGAGTCCCAGTCCACCTGCTCAGACTTGAGCCACAGAGCAACGGCTTCCTTTTTCCCCAGTCTGAGGTTCCCAGAACCGCAGGGTGTGATTTCACTCTTTGGGCTTAAGGCCAGCACGCTTTTAAGGAACAATGCTGCCAACAGAGAAGGTACAGCTAGCCCCAAAGGAGTCCTGAGTTCTGATCCGGCCCATACTGTCTCTTATTCCAGTACTGGGCAACTCAGTCAGTGTCGTTGGCTGGTTTTGAACCCCAGCAAGTCAACTGATGTCAGGCCTTGGTCTCTCATCTATACAAATGGGGATAGTAAAATCACTTACTCATAGTGATGTTATGAAGATAAAGAGATAAAATATGTAAAGTGCTTGGCACGGGGCCTGACCTCGGGGAGAATGCTAAACTGGCTGGGAGAAAAAACCCTTACAGGCACTGGCTATTATGACTTACCTTCCCTCCAGCATTTAAACAGACTCCTTTCGGGTCTGAATCCTGGTGCCAACTAAGTGCTACTGTTACCTAAAAGTAAAAGGAAGAGTCAGGCATGAATCATGCCTGTAATCCTAACACTTGGGAAGAGTAGGCAGGAGCTTCAGGAGTTCAAGGTCATCCTTGGCTATATAAAGAGATATAGGCCAGCCTGGACTACATGAGATGCTGCCTCAAAAAATGAAACAAGCGTTGGGAACATAATTCACTTGATAGAATGTTTTGCCTATCGTGCATGAAGTTCCAGTTTCCATAGAACCACATAAAACTGGGTATTGTGGCATATATTATGATCCCAGCCCTGGGGAGATAGAGACAGAAAGGTCAGATGTTCATGGTTATCTTTGGCTACACAGCAAGTTTGAGGCCAGCAAAAACAACAAAAAATAAGAGTCACTTGCTTAACCTCTCTGAATCTTGGTTTCCTTGTCTATAAAATAGGAACCGCAGTGGTGCTGTTTCACATAGGCCCCTGTAAGCGAAGAGGGACAGTGATGTGTATAAAGCACGTTGCTTGGCCATGTAGACAGGAAGTGCCCATCACTGTCCTTCCATCAATGACCCGAATGCTCCATGGCCTGCCGCTGCACCAAGAAGAAGAAGTTCTACAAAATGGTTTTCAGAACTGTCCCCATTCAGTCTGGCTCTTTGGTGTTGTGCTTTTTATAGCCCATTGGATCCCCTCCCCAGCCAGCCAGCCAGCCAGCCCTGGCCATGGCTGTGCAGAGTGACTGTACTGTTCAGCGCCTTGCTAGAGACTTATTCAAGGCTTTGTTTTTTGTTTTTTTTTAAAAAAAAAAAAAAAAAAAAAAAAAAAAAACTCTGACGTTGTTGTTAGAAATACTACCCATTGCTTAGCCTTAAGGACTTTATCACTGATCTCTGCATTCTCTGAATAGGCTATGGCTGCCAAGACAGGAAGTCTTCACCTGAGAAGCTGAGCATGCTTTTCAGGAGCTCTTCCCTCACAGGCATTCACAGTCTCGCCCTGTAGCCCTCTTGCCTCCCTGCAAGTGTTCAGTGTAGAGTTCTTCCTTGAGAAAGCCCTCAAGCATCTTGTATGATAATGTATATTTGTAACCTGAGCACTCAGGAGGCTGAAGCAGGAGGGGAATGTAATGGAAGTCTGAGGCTACCCTAGGATGCATAGTGAGACCTCTTCTCAGAAAAGCCCTCAAGAGATCCAAGGTAGCCGAACATCTCATCTGTCGCTGGTCTTCTGCCTAGATAATGAAAAAGCCACTGGACGAAGCGATGCAGAGTCCCTGACCCAAATGTACTTTTAGCTTCCAGGTCTCAGGCCAAACCTTCCTAAATTTTCCATGCATCTGAGCTGTCATCTCTAATCCTTCCCACAACCTTCAATAGGATGGGTTTGTGGGGATTTTTCCACATGGGTTTATCCATTATATCCCTGGGGAAATAAAAACTTAAAAGGGGTTAAAACTGGGGATCTACCTCAGGGGTGGAATGTTGCCTAACACACTCAAGGTCCTGGGCTAAATCCCCAGTCTTCACTGCAAAGGAGAATAGTGATTAGCTCCAGACCGAGCAACTAGAGGTCCAGCTGAGGCCAAAACTAGATATGTACCAGGTCCAAGCTACATCTCCCTAGAAGGGAATAAGAGACAACACCTAGCAGCTGGCCACCTGGAGGGAGCCAGAACGGTGGCACATTTCTTAGTTTACGACTGTCAAGGGAAGGGCAATAATATAGCCAGAGTTGGACTGTATGTGGCTCTACTTCTCCTTGCTTTTTATTGGTCTTGCCTTCCTTGAAAGTAGTGAAAGTAAGTGTGGAGCATATCCAGTCCAGCCCAAAGCCAAGAGCACCCCAGGCTCCTCCGATATGAGTAAAAGCAACCCATACAATTGAAACTGCGTATTTTAGTCTCTACACCACACATGCTCAAAGTGAAAACATCAGCATTTCTTCTTCTGATAATAGGAGAAAGATCTATTCAGACACTGCAGCTGTGCTTCCCAGACTCCTGAGGACATGACCGTCACCTGGGCTCTGTCACCAGAGATTTCGATTCAGTAGATCTGAAAAGGGCCCAGATTTAACAGGTTCCCCTAGGTGACTCTGCTGCCCATCATTCAACAGATGTTTAGTGAGCACCTGCTATGATCCAGAAGTTGGTGGACATATAAGCCAGTGCACGTAGAACAGCTGCCATCCCTACCCACATACTGGCCAACCCAACTGTTAAGCAAACTATTGTTCAATGAGAGAGGGAGGAGATGGGTCTTAACAGGTAGTGAGGTTTCCTGCCAGCCACCACAACTCTGTAAGCCTATGACCGAAGCTAGGGTGCCACATAGCTACACTCCACCCTGATTCCCAGCTTCTGTGCCCAAGGTAGGGACTCAGGCCAAGAGGAACGTTCTAAAAGCAGCACCTTTGTATAGATCATCCTAAAAGCTCCAATCTCGGTCAGGGTCACTGTTGCTGCATGAAACACATGACCAAAGCTAGATGGGAAGGAAAGGGTGTAATTTGGCTTACACATTGTAGTTCACCATTAAAGGAAGCTAGGACAAAAATTCAAACAGGTCAGGAACCTAGAGGCAGGAGCTGATGCAGAGGCCATGAGAACTGGCCACCAATAGCCTCTCACCAATAGCCTCTCCTGGGTTCTCTTCATGGTGCCCATGAAGACAACACTCATGGTTCTCTCTTTTCTCCGTAACCCCTTCAATCCTGGGGCTTCCACTACTATCCCAGTTTTACTTTATCAAGGGTCCCTCCTGGCCTCTCACTGTGCTAAGCCTCAGCTTTCTATATGACCCTCTCATGCCTTCAAAACCAGTGCCACCAAGGAGACTCTTACACATGACCAAGTTGGCTGCAAACACTAGGTACAGCCTTGGCCACCTCTGAACACAGCTGTGTATGCAGATTCTGAGAAAAAAATACTTTCCAAAAGATTTTACCTCAATGATGCTAGTCTGTTCTTAATCACCACTGATTTCTCAGCTCCAGCTGACCAGCATCAATTGTCCCAGTAAAGCAAAAGTTTTACTTCAGTGGTTCTGATATCTTGTTAATCACAGCAGATTCTTAAGCCCCAGATAAACAGAACCACAGATTATTAACTGAAAATAGCAAAAAGTCCTGATAGAGTCATTAAGAGACTCTCAATCTTCCCTCTGAAACCTCACAAGGCAAGCCTGTCTGCACTGCCTTCAACATTCTTATCTTCAAAGCTCCAACAAAACATCTCACTGAGCTCTTAACACTCAATGGCTTTTCTAGCCTGAACTTCCAAAATCCTTCCATATTCTTTTCAAAAAAATATGGTCGAACTATCAAAGAAATACCCCACTCCTGGTACCAATCTCTGTTTCTTTTAGAGTTTTTTATTGATTCTATGACCAAAAGCAAGTAGAGGAGAAGAGAGTTTAATTTGGCTTACATTTCTACATTATAGTCCTTCATTGAAGGAAGCTGGGATGGAAACTGTCACCTCTGTCTTCCACTGAGTGACAGAACTTCAGAACTGTAGAGGGACAAATAGGATGTCACAAGGGTCTTGTGAGCCCTTTTGGTAGAGACAGGACTAGAAGCCATGGTTCCAAAAAATCACCTAGATTATTTTATATGAAGGTCTTAGGGTTGGGAGTGGGAGCCTCTGCCACTTACTTGAAAGGCCCAAGATGAACAAGGCACATATTGTGTTTGAAGCTGCCCTTGTCCTCTGGCAATAGTACTCCATGGCTTTGTTGTGCATTCGAAGGAAATAGTGGTTCATCTTCTTTCATGTGCTACAAATGACCAGGGGCCTCTGAATCAGCAGGCGAGCAATGCTAAGCAGATCTTGAGCTTCTTACTGTTTCTTGGCTTTGCAAGGGTTGCCCTCCATCAACCAACCCTCAGTCTCAAAACAAACAATACAAAACATGGGGGTAGAAAACTTTGGAAGAGGTAGAAACAGGGCAAAAGTCTTTAACAGGATTCTTTTCATGCCCATTTAATAGATGAAAAAACAGAGGTCCAAAAGATGTTATGTCTTTTGTAGGTTATTATTCACTATGTGTTCTATACCAGCAGGGCATGGTGGTACATACCTTTAGTCCCAGCATTCAGGAGGCAGAGACCGGAAGATCTCTTTCAGTTCAAAGCTAGCCTGGTCTAAGTAGCAAATTCCAGGATAGTCAGAGCTACATAGAAATACCTTGTCTCAAAATCAAAACAAAAAAATATTGTCGGTCATGGTGACACACACACAGAAGGCAATTGGAGCTCTGTGAGTTTAAGGCCAGCCTGGTCGACAAAGTGAGTTCCAGGACAGCCAGGGCTACACAGAGAAACCCTGTCTCAAAACAAAACAAACAAAATTCAACAACAAACAAACCCCCCAATAAATATACATATATATAATATCTATGTTATATGTTAATATAATGTTAAATGACATATATAAATAATAAATGTTAAAATGACATATGTATATACCAAAATAGCAACACTTAAAAAGACAGTACTCAGTTAGGGTCAGAGAGAGATGGTTCAATGGTTAAGAGCGCTGGCTGTTCTTCCAGAGGACCCAGGTTTAATTACCAGCACCTACATGACAGCTCACAGCTGTCTGTAACTCTAGCACCAGGAGACCCCATACACTCACACATAAATACATGCAGGCAAAATACCAATGAATATAAAAAATAATTAAATAAAGCAATAGAAGGTAACAGTTTATATCCAGTGTAATACGTGTGTGTGTGTGTGTGTGTGTGTGTGTGTGTGTGTGTGTGTGTGTGTGTGTGTGTAATAAAGAATCAGACAAAAAAGATATCTGAATGCTCTGATATTCGCTGGCTTTGGGGTCTGGGGGAAATCACTCCTTGAAGAAGATTATCCTGTGTCTCCAACTTATCATGGAGTTCTGGGTGATCAGTTCATGTTAGAGTAGACTTTGAACTGAATACTTACTGCTCTAAGTAACAATGCCCCTTTAGGAGAACTTAACTCTGATTCAAAAGACAGAAAAAATACAGCATGATATTTATATATACTTTGATTCAACAAAATTTGTGTATCCTGCTGGATGCCTGGCACCACAAACAGTGGTCACTTTCAGCTTTTGCTGTTAAATGTTTCAGGGTTCTAGGTTCCATAGCCTTCAGGGGTGAGGCGTCTCCAAAAAAGTCAGGGGGAATAAGTGGAAGCTGGAAGGGATGAGGACCACTTAAAACAAATCTCTTTTCTCCTTGGAGACTCACTCTGCACAATGGTGGTCTTGAACTAGACCAGCCCCAGGCATCTCTCCAGGGCCTCAGCCCCAGTGAGATGTTCTGGAAGAAGTCATTTGGGCCCTGCATAGTTTGGCAGCAAAGGCAGCTGGAGTCAGGATGCTGAGAGGAGAATCCAGGTCAGTAGGTCACCCCAGGAGTCTTTTATATGAAAAGGAATCTCCTCCGCTCTAGAGCAGCCAAGAGGACTACAGGATCCAGAAGGAGAGCATGGCCTCCAGACATGGCATGCCATCATGAGGACCAAAGCATGGTGGGTCCCCAGTGCAACAGAGTATTGTGATACTGGCATCTCTCTCCAGCTTCCTCAAGAATCCCTCAGACAGTGTGTGAGGGGGCGGGGCGGGGGCGGGGCAAGTTGAATGGGATCATCTACCTTCATCCATTGCTTTGCTTTTAAATGGTAAACTATTTTAAATTACACCTAATCCCTATGACCCACGTGGTGGAAAGAGAACCCACTCCTGCAAGTTTTCCTGTGACCTACACACAAGTGCTGTGACACATGCCCAATGTAAATGTGTCATCAACTTGCTTTGTAACCATGGATCCCTTGTGACACAGATTTGTTTTCTCCAGATGGCAATTTAGTCCCAGCCGTATTACTAAAGAATACGTAAAGTTGTCCCTCCCAACTCTGGGGCCGTTCCTCCACTTTGAGCTGCCCCCCCCACCCCCGCTACACACATTCTGGACTGTCTCCCCACTCTAGGCTGTCTCCCCATTCTAGGCTGCCCCCCCCCACACACACACACTCTGGACCGTCCCTCCCACTCTGGGCCATTCTTCCACTTGGGGCTGACCCCCCACACACACACACACTTTGGACTGTCCCTCCACTCTGGGTTGTCGCCCCCCATTCTGGGCTGTCGTCTCCCCACTCTGGACTGTCCCCCCACCCTGGGCTGTCCCCCCACTCTGGGCTGTCCCCCCACTCTGGGCTGTATATCTTCCTATTGAGTTCACCGATTGTATCAGTCTAATGCAAAAGCTCATTGCTTAGCCGATCCCTGCTCAGACAGGCCAGAATTAAGTCACTTGCCTTCTTAATCCAGGAGTTGACAGGGTTTATACAAATTACCCAAACCAGGGTTTGTGAACAAAGACTATTGTGGACATTTGAAAGAAAATAGCTCTCAAAGGGAGTGGCACTATTAGGAGGTGTGGCTTTGTGGAAGTAGATTATTTCCTTGTTGGAGAAAGTATGTCACTGTGGAGGCCGGCTTTGAAGTCTCTTATATATTCAACTGTCTTAGATTACTTCCTGTTGCCTGTGGGTCAAGATGTAAGAGCTCTCAGCTCCTTCTCCAGGATCAAGTGCCTGCATGCTGCCTTGCTTCCCACCATGATGATAATGGAGTAAACCTCTGCACTGTAATTCACTACTATTAAATGTTTTCCTTTATAAGAGTTGCCATGGTCATGGTGTCTTTCTACAACAACAAAAAACCTAAGACAGGCTACTGATTTAGAAGAGGAAACACAAAGTTGGCTGCCTAGAGATGTGAGGGAATTTGGGAAGAGTTGGGGTGGGAAGGGGGGATAGAAAGATCAAAGTGTAATGTATAAAAAATTTAAATTAACAACAGTTAAAAAAAAAAAAGAAATAATATCCCAACTGATGATCCAGCTACCTCGAGACAATAGAAAAAGAAGCACAAATTAAAACAGAAGAGAGGGGTAAAAATAACTGAAAATTGAGCAGACATTAGTAAAAATGAAGATAGAAAAAAAAATCACCAAAATCAATAATTGATGCTTTGAAAGGACCAACAAAATTAACAAAACTTTAGATCAGTGGTTCCCAACCTTCCTGATGCTGTGGCCCTTTTACAGTTCCTCATGTTGTAGTGACCCCCAACCATAAAATTATTTTGTTGTTATTTCATAATTATAATTTTACTGCTGTTATGAATTGTAATATAAATATCTGATATGCAGGATATCTAATATGTGACCCCAAGGGGGTCATGACCCACAGGTTGAGAACCATGCCTTTAGATTGCCCAAGAAGAGCAGAGATCCATATTGTGACAGGAAACCCAGCTACCAATTTAACTGACATTGAGAAGATTATGAAGTGGACAAAGTCCTCCAAAAGCACAACCCACTGAACCTGACTCAAGAAGAAATGGAATCTTTCCAGAGTGCTCACACAGTGCCAGGCATGATGGTACATCCTTGTAATTCTACCTCTCAGGAGGAAGACAAGGAGGGGGGCACAAGTTCAAGGCCAGTCTAATATATACAGCCAGACCTTGTCTCAAAAAAAAAAAAAAAATCCAACTCCTCACACACGCAAAACACAAAAACTGGGGCATAGCTTATCATATAACACGTGTGGCAGGCACACAGCCTTCTGATCCTAACCAAAATCCAAAAATCTATCTAATGAAAAAATCCCAGATCCACATAGCTTTACTGGTGACCGCTCTAAACATGAAACGTATTAACCGCAATTCTTCCTGAGCTCCTCCAGAGAGGCATGAGGAGGGAGCACTTGCTACCATATTTTGAGTCCACCTTGCTCTGATACCAAAACAGGGCAGAGATATAACAAGGTATAGGTCCCTTACAAGGACATATGAAATTAAATATCATTATAGAAAGATATTTTTAAAGATGTCACTGATTCTCACAAGATTCCAGCCGTCAAGAGCAATAAAAGATAATGGAGACACATCCAACTAAATTTAATCATTGAAGAAGAGTAGAACCATTTTTAGAAAACATGCAAAGGATTTTTAGTTCATAAAGCAAGATTAATGTTATACCTGCATTATGCCCCCAACCTTTTTCTTTCTGCAGTTATTTTAAGGATCATTTATGATAAAGGATATGAGAATATTTTCACAACCACGTGTGGGGCACTTATTATAAAGACTCTTCGGTCTGTAGATTCTACAATGTAGAACGTGGCCTTGCCCATGGGTACCATTCTGTTTCCAGCATTAAACAGTCTCTTGTCGTGCAGCCTGTGTGCTCCATGCTCGCTGCACCCGGAATGCTCTTCCCTCATTACAACTCCTTCTGGTCTCTTCATATCCATTCTCTGCTCACAGCTCAGCCCCTCAGATATCTGCCCTGACTATCTGACATGAATTAAATCTTTGAAATAACCTGGTTTGTTTGTTCATGTGACGAGCAATGTAGTAGTGGGAGAAGCCACTGCGCCACCCACCATCTCTCTCAGGCACACACAGAGTGTGCAACGGGGAATACAGTACTGAATGAAGAGTGAACTGCATGTCTGTGATGCAAGTAGAAAGCTCTTGGTACTGATGAAGAAGCTGAGACTCCACGAAGAAAATGACCTTGCCCCAGTGTCAGAGAGAGCGGTCATAAATTTGGAGTATGCTCCAAATTTGGATCTGTGCTCTGGACAATATTAAACCGGACAGGACATGGGACAGCGGGCATAAGCAGGCACAGCAAGGAAAGACAGGTTGTGTGCCAGAGGAAACACTATACACTGAGATCTTTTCATCTAATCTAAATCCTGTGAAAAGTCGGATGCAGCAAACTGCTTTCTCCATATGTTCCTGATGCAACTGACCAGCATGATTCTGCTGACTTCGTTATTTACCCAGAAGTCCTGAGAATGCTCTCTCCCCATCATAGCTGAGATCTCTCCTGCAAAACCATCCCAGGCAACAACAGAGTGAACAAAGTTATTACTGGGCCTCCTTTGCAAAAAGAAAGGAAAGGGTGGGAATAAGAAGAGAGAGAGAGACTTATATACGCATGGTGTGTAGAGTGGAACCACTGAAGAAGCAATTTACCTTAGCACAAACAGTCTGCTGCCTTGTGAGCCCTTCTTCATGCTCTTGGGAGTCTACCCTAAAAGTGAGTGTGAGAGAGGAAAGGCTTTCCAAGTAAAGCATCCTCAGGTGGAACCAGCCGAGGGTGTGCTATTCCTCTAGGCATCTATTTCTTGCCTCTATAATTCTGAGCAAGCTTTATATGTTGCTTCAGTCAAAAGAATGCAACAGAAGACATGTTCCTGGGCTACATGTGAGTTTGCTCTCTGGGAAGCCACCATGGAAAGAGCACATGGAAGACGAGACATGCACAGCCACTCTGAGCCATTTCTGCGTCCTCTGCTGAGGCATAGGCATCTGGTTGTGCCCACATGCATATTTATTTATTTATTTATTTACTTACTTACTTACTTACTTACTTACTTATTTATTTATTTATTTATTCATTCATTCATTCATTCATTCATTCATTCATTCATTCATTCATTTATTTATTTATTTATTTTATTTGTTTGTTTGTTTATTCATTCATTCATTTATTCATTTATTTATTCAATAATTCATTCATTCATTCATTCATTCATTCATTCATTCATTCATTTATTTAGTGGTGCTGGGGAGTCAAACTCAGGCTCTCATACATGCTAAGTAAGTGCTTTACCACTAAACTATATACCTCCAGCCACTTAAATGCACATGTATGCATGTGTTGGGTGTGTAATTGTGAGTGTGGGCACATGTATGCGATGGTGTACAAGTGTAGGCAGGAGGACAATCTTGCATGCCTACCTTATTTGAGACAGAGTCTCTTTGTCCATTACTGTGACTCCCAAGCCAGCTGGACTACAAACTTTTAGAAGTTCTTCTGTTTTCCTCCCCCACCTGTAGGAGTCCTGGGCTCACCACATCGTCCAAGTTTACATGGGTTCTTGGGATTCAAACTCAAGTTACTGTGTGTTCATGGTAACAGCTTTACAGGGGACAATATTTTAAATAAAGCAATAGATTAAAGAAGTGCCATCTATATAAATGTTGTCAAGGCATTGGTATAAGCTGAGACTCAGGGCTTTATCTGTAAAATGAGGTAACTGTAGTACTTTCTAGGCTCGTGTTGTTTATTCAGTCTACATAGCAAACCTTAAGTGGTTTTGTAGATTGTATAAAATGTAATCTCTTGGACTTGGTGGCACACCCGGTTAAGTCTCAGCATCCCAGTAGCAGAGGTAATCTGATCTGTGTGAGTTCAAGGCAAGGCCGGTCCACTTATCCAGTTCCAGGACAGCCAGAGCTACAGAGTGAGATCTTGTGGGTTGATTTGTTGGTTTGTTTTGTCCCTGCCTCAATGTACTCTTACTGTTGTCAATTTCTTAAAAATAAATAATTCTAATAAAATCCCCAAGGGAGGTTAAATTTTTGAGTTAAAAAATATGACAAAATCGAAACAATATATTTGAGGTTAGATTTTAGAGATAATGTCGTCTGCTAAAATTTCCTTTAATTGAATCTTCATTATTAAAAAAGAAAATCTATGTAGTGAAATTACTAAATAAGAAATCGTTTGCCATTTGATACTATATCGTCAGGGAACTAAGTGCTTACATTTCTTCATAATGTAATAAATAGTAAAGTGCCTAGCTCAAGGGGACAGCCTTCTAGGCATTTGTTGGTATTTGTGTGTGTGGGGGGTGTTCTATTATGTTGTGATGCTCTTACTACTCACTTCACAGATGAGGAAACTGAGACTTGGAAGATTATGACAGAGCTTAGATTTGTGCCCTTGACACATTGTCCTGGAGCAGTACACGCTGCTCCTGAAGCTTGTGAACTCAATAAATAAACAGGGTTTGATCAAACAATTAAATGCAACCAGAAACATTGCTCTCACAGCTGTAGTGAGGAAACCTCAGCTAGGGCTCTGACTCAGGCTGAGCCTTTCCCACTGAGCCCCAGGGCGCTCTTCTAGGCCAATGCAGGGATTCAGTAGATTTCTAGAAAAGCCTGGGTAATAATCCAAACCATAATCCCTTGGACCTTAATTTTAACTGATTAAGGTTAGTACTTTAATCCTAAAATTGCACTAAAAATATACCAGTCATACTTAGAAAACTCAATGTAGTAGCTATACCTAAAGGCCCAGGATTTAGATTCAGACATTTACTTTCAGCGCCTTTGGGCCAGATTTTAGCTCCTTGGCTCTCAAGATTCAATGACGGTAATCTTGACCTCTCTCATTGATCAGGCAGCTCATGAGGTAACCCTCTGAAAGAACTGGATAAAGACATATTTAATGTAAAAATCACCGTGGAGTGTCCATGTAAAATTATATAATGTGAACTAGGAACAGAAACCTATTTAGGCAATTCTTGGCACTGAACTGTACTCCAAACCCTAGTTATAAAGTAGTTCCTTTTCTGCTGGAAATGTTTATACTCAGCTAGTTACTGTGTAATCCCAACACTTGGGAGGTGAAGACAGGGGGTCAGCCTTGGCTTCATAATAAATTTGAATTCAGTCTAGGTTACATGAGACACTGCCTCCAAACAAAGGGATGGATGGTTGTAGGGAGGGAAGGAGGGAGGGAGGGAGGAAGGAAGGGAGGGAGAGCTTAATTAATTAATTAATTTTGGAAATTCAATAATAGTTTCAAATTCAACAAACAAACAAAAAACCGTTTGTCCCAAGGAGACGAAGCAAATGTGTTGCCCCTGGGGGTGGTATTTGTATAGGTCATGGCACAGAGGATGCTGGGTCAGCAGGGTGGAATGGCATCCTAGCCTCCACTACCTACCATCACGTCTGCATAGGCAGACAATTCCCCTCTTCATCTGGGCTTACCTCCTCTCTTCGGACACACTGAGAGAAAACGTTTAAATGGATACTTTTCAAAAAGTATCCATTCCCCACCAGAAGGTGGAAACATAAAGATTAGCAATGTTAGCATCTAGGCTTCTCAGCCAGCACAGGGTGTGAGACAGAGAAAGCGATCTGTAAATACATGGCCACTGAAAAGGACCAGTAGGCAGAGCTTAGAGATTTCTTCTTATTGTTTATGTTTAATTTTATTTCTTATTATTATAGGTAGACGGGGTATATAAGCGGATGGGGGAGTATTGCCATACCGCACATGTGGAAACCAGAGGACAGCACAGCCGTTGAAGCTGATTCTCTCTCTCTCTCTCTCTCTCTCTCTCTCTCTCTCTCTCTCTCTCTCTAGTCTTCAGGCTTGAGCAGCAAAACCTTTACTTGCTGAACCATCCATCTCATTGGTTTATTTATTTTTCAGGCAGTGTCTCGTGTTGCCCACGCTAGCCTCTAAGTGCTGAGATTATAGGTAAGTGTATTTGTATGCCCAGATAAAGCTTAAAAATGTTTTTCTCTCCCTCCTTAGCTCCCTCCCTCTTTCCCTTTATTTTGACACAGCGTCTCATGTAGCCTAGGCTGGTTTCAAACTTATTATGAAGCCAAGATTGATTTCGTCTCCACCTCCCAAGTGTTGGGATTACATGGTAACTAGATGAGCATAGGCATTTCTAACAGAAAAGGGTACTACTTTGTAAGTATACTTAGGGCTTGGAGTATAGTTCAGTGGCAGAGCACTTGCCTGGTATGCAAGAGTGAGACTCTGATTTTCACCCCCAGACCTCCAAACATACATGCACACATGTATACATAACTACAGTACATAGCATCTGAATGGCAGATAAGTACATGGGAAAATCATTAGTACACTTTAAAAAGCACAGGGTAGTGTGTACATTTCCTGTGGTGAATACAGTTGTAAACTGGCAATACCAATTGTCTATGATATTATTCAGCAATTGTGAGTAAATAAACAAACTGTGCATGTCCACCCAATTAAATACAATCCTACAATAATGAATAAGACACTATCAATACACAATGCAACAGATGAATCTCAAATATATGACACTCAGTGCAGCATGCCAGCCTCAGCGGACCATGTAGTATAAAATTCTATTTAAATGAAATTTTAGAAAAGGCTATGTTATGGTAACAAAAAATAAAGAGCAGATTGGCTACAAAGTATCACAGGGAATCTCTTATGTGATGGAAGTTTTCTAAAAATGCATTGTGTGAGTTAATATTCAGTCTTATCAAATGCCAATGCCATAAAACAGATGTGTCTTATTGAAGGCAAATTAAACTCCAGTGAAACTAATGTTTAAAATACATATAGTACGTGTTTGCCGTTTTTACAGATGAATTGCTTTTAATTTTTATTGCATTTATTTATTTTGCAGATATATGTGGGCTGGGTGCACTCGTGGAGGTCAAAAAAACAGCTCCCAGGAGCTGTTTGGTTCTCTCCTTCTATATGTGGTACTCAAGAATAGAACTCAGGTTGTCAGTCTTAGTAGCAAGTACTTCACCTGATGAAACATTTCACCAGCCATGAATTCCTCTTTGAGGCAATTCTTCTGTCTCAGGAGAACTCCAAAGATAGTCTGAATGGGTATTTGCCAAGTACATTATACAGGGGATTCCTGAATTGGGCACAAATGAGAATAGATGGCCTTTAAAAATATTCAGGACTATGGGATTTAGGCATAAAGTTATATTATGTGCAGCACAAAGAACAATGGTCCAGAAAAACCACTCACTCAGATATTCATTTAGTTACTAAACACCCGCCACGTGTCCAGCATTATACAACAGAATTGAGCATGAGCTGGTCTGAGTTGGCCCCTATACACCCACACTAAAAGAATCTTGCCACATGCATGCCCAAGATACGCATTATATAGGTAGCTACTGACTTGGTGGCAGAGGAGGAAATGAGCGTGACTCAAGGAAGTCATGAAGACTACCACTGACAACCTCCATGTCTGCTGCTACTGCCTCCATCCAGGCCTACTGCTTCTTGCTTGGACAGCCTACTGGCTGTCTTTTTGAGGATGCACTAACTGCCTCTGGCTCTCTGTATATGCAGCATCTAGAAGGCTTCAGATGCCATATGAAATCCAGATTCTTCCCCATGCACTCTTACCTCAACAATCCTCCACAGTTCCTCCAGAATCCTCAGGATGGCTCAAGGGGGAGGCCTTACAAAACACCATATATTGAAAGATCAGCGAGGGCTGTGTGGCATCCCATGGGCCCGAGCAGAAAGAGGAGCAGAAAAAGGGGGGGGGGAGAAATTCTTAAGAAACAAAAGCCCTCTGGTTTCTGGCGCTGGTTGGCTAAGACATGCCTCAGTTTCCCAGCTCATCTGGCACCAATCAGGTGATCTCTAAGGGTCCCTTCAGTTCCTTGGTTGTTATTTGACACCTCTTGCTGAGTCTCTGCCTCTGTGTGCCCTTATCATACAACGTACACCTTTACAAAAACTGTTATCTGCACATGTGAGTCACAGATTATACTGGCTCAATCTGCAGGAGGCTTTGCTACCCATTCTGATGAGAAGATTCTCTGCCTAGAGCAGCCCCAGGGTCATGGTACCATCCTCGGGTGCAAAAGACTCCTGGTGAGTGAGTCTTTTGAAATGAGAGAAGACAGGCAGAAGTCTTCTCCAGCCAAGAGAGTGAAGGAGAAGGTGACAGCAAGGCCTGGCCTTTCAGAGCTCTGGTGCTCTGTCAGACGCATTCAGCACTCTGTCAGGGAAGTGTTTTCTCCTGGTCGAGAGGAAAAGTCATGGGACTGGTCATCAATCAATGCACCACCCAGGCTCAGCTTGACCTTGACAATGTTGCTTGATTTCTAGCTCAGTTTCTTTAGCAACTGGTCAGATCCAGTTAAGTTCAGTTCTACAGCATCCAGCGTCTCACTTCATTTTTAGTTTTATAAGCAGTAGATGTGGATGGGAGAGAAGTGTAAAGCGTGAATAATCAAGGGGACTCCCTTGATTCACCACTGAGAGATGATGAGCAAGTGGTTTTTTTCTGTTTTAACTAGCATATGGTTGACATTGTGCCACCTCTTCTGTGTCCGATTATTTTATTTCACAATATATTGTGACTTTCTTTTCACTTCATTACATTCTCTTTTATATTCTCGTACTCCAATGAGACTGGATGCCTATGGATTCTCTCTAGTTGAGACCAGTCTTCATGCTTCAGTTCACCCATGATGAACCGATAGTAATCCCACACACTGGCAGACACTGGATACTTTCCTGAAGATTGTGCTGGTCCCCTAAACGTTTTATTTTTAAATTTGTATTTGTTTTGTTTTATTTTTGTTTTGAGACCGTCTCATTGAGTTATCTCAGCTGGACTAACACTCTCTATGTAGACCAGGCTGGCCTCAAACTTAATATATAGTTGAGAATTATCTTGAATTTGTTTTCTTAGAGTCAGCAACTAGTCAAAGTTTATTTGTAGCAGACAAGAAGAGCAAAAGCAAAGTACAACCTCCAGAGAAGAGGAAAGACCAAGGGAAAAGGGGCACTCAGCCTCGAACTTCTTATCCTCCTGCCTCTACTTCTGGATACGGGATTACAGGCATGTAGAGACCATACCTGGTTTTATATGGTAATGGGACTCAGACACAGGGCTGTGTGCATGCTGGGCAGCCACTGCATCAACTGAGCTCCCTTTTCTGTCCAACAGTCCACCTTTTGCTTTTCTGGTGTTTGGTTCTTACATTGGTGTTGTCTCCAGTCTCCCACAACTCCTTAATAAACAACACTCAAGGTGAACATCTTTGTGGCTTCTACTTTCATTTCATAAATTTAAAAGCCTGTCTCTTGACAGATTTTGATTTTTTTTCTTTATAATATTGAGTGATCTTATCTAAAAATGAAAGACTAAGAAAGACCAAGTAATTTTCTTGCGGTTACACCTTTGGCTATTTCACAGTAGACAGAAGCGTCTCTTCCAGAGGAAAATGTATATTTCGGCCACCACTGGCCAGTGTCTTTCCTCTGCACAGCCAGAGCTGCATACACCAAGCACCACCCTCTTCTACACAGGTCACTTCAACAAACCCTCTTCTGGCTACACCCTTCTTCCACAGGGTTTGGGGCAAAGTTGGTCTGCCATCAAAGCCCTCACACTACAGGACTCCTCTGTCTTGCCTGGTTATCTGGAATATGGGATTCCACCTATAGAAATTTTAAAGCCTACATTGTCATTGTTTTGGACAATGGTAATTAGTCTAAATCATTTTCACCAGGCTATCCTAACAACAAACTTCTGTCCTTCTCTGTGACCTTTTCACATTTGATTCTGATGCTGCCACCCTCATGTTTGTCCTTTAAGGCTCAACCAAGCATTGCCTTTTCTACGAAGCCATTTCAAAGTGTTCCCTGGGATTCTTGCTTTCAAAACTACAGAGCACTGTCCTGGGATTCTGTTGGGCTCTAGTGTCAGTCTCCAGCCCTGTGAGAAAGAACAGGGCTCCCCTACTCTAACCCCCACAGTGCCTAGCACTGTGCATGGAATATACCAGATATTTCATAAAATAAATTTAAGTAAAGAAACCACCCTGGAGATTCCTGGATGGAAGTGAGGATTACAAACCATGTCCTTTGCTGCAGCTCACAAGCCCTTTCTCAACATGCTTGCTTTGAGGTTGTGTTTGGGTAGATAAAGGGGAGGCAGGAAAGGGAGTGGCAAGAACGGGGGGGGGGGGGGGATGGCAGTGAAGGGGAGGGAGGGGTAAGGGAGGTAAATGGGAGGATGGAGGCAAGGAAGGAAGAATGGGTGGAGGGAAGGCAAGATGAAAGGCTGAACGGAAAGAAGAAAAGCCAGAAGGAACAGCTGAATGCAGGAGTTGTAAGAAGGAAGAAATGCATGGCTGGATGGAAGGGTTGTCATGTGTGGGCAAGAAAGAACACGGCAGCAAGAGAGGAAAGAAGGAAACAGGGAGGAAAAGAAGGGCTAAGTTTGGTGAGGCTCAACAGAGAGATCGCCAATTCAAGGCTAACCTGGGCTACACAGAGCAGTAGCTCTGTCAAAAATGGGGGTGGTGGTGGTGACACTGGCTTGGTTGAATGGGAGAGTCAAAACTACAGGTCATTGCACTGTGATTCCAGAAGCCCTCTAAAGAGTTGTGTATCCAGAGAGATTTAGCCATGGAGCTGTCAGAAGCAGGAGGAGTCTGTTCATATGAAAAGGATTAAACTTGAGGGACTAAGGAGATAGGTCAGTTGAAGTCCTAGTTTTGGCTTTGGTTTTTATGACTACAACATCATGACCAAGGAGGGAAGGGTTTATTTTAGTTTACAGATTATAGGCCATTAATGAAAGAAAGAATTCAAAGCAGGAACCTGGAGGTAGGAATGGAAGCGGATGCCATGAAGGAGCGCCGCTTATTGGTTTACCCTCGAAATTTATTCTGCTTAATTTCTCATACAACCCAGGACACTTTCCTAGTGTAACACCTCCCACAGTGGACTGGGCCCTCCCACATCAGTCATTAATCATGAAAATGCCCACAGGTCAGTCCAGCAGAGACAACTCCTTAGCTGAAGTTCCTCCTCCTCAAGTGATTCTGGTTTGTGTCCAGTTGAAAAAACTAGCCAGTAAAATGCTTGCTTTATACACACAAGGATCCCAGTTCAATCTCCAGACCCAGATTGAAAAAGGAAAAAATAAAAACCTGGGTGTCATGGTGCACACTTGCCATTCCTGTGCTGTGGAGGCAGAGACAGGTGGATTGTTGGTGCTTCCTGGTCGGGCAGCTGCAGTTCCAGACCAATGAGAGATCCTGGACCCCCAAAGTGGAAGGGGATGGAAGGACATTTCTTGAGAACAACATATGAGGTTAGCCTCTGGCCTCTACATGTATGTACACAGGCATACAAACACACATGTGTACCTATGCATGTATGAATACACACATACATATACATACACACACATGTATGTATATATATATATACAGAGAGAGAGATACAAGGATTAAATTTGGAACCTGGTCAAATGGAGTAGATGGATCTCCAAAGCTAACTTCTAAATGACAATGATGAAGGAAGCATTTGCTTGCTACTTCCTGGAAGAAGTAAAGTATGAGGTTCAGAAAAGCAGCAAGGAAACAGGAATCTTGCAGAATGTGAACTAGACAGAATTCAAAACATCTCTAGTCCGTACCAGTTAACAGCAAGATCACAACACACATTCTCTGCTTTGTCGTGTAGCCCGGCCTGTCGTGGAACTCAGTCAGTAGTCCAGGCTGGTCTTGAACTCAGAGACCTACATGTCTCTGCCTCCCAAGTGGTGGGATTAAAGATGTGCTCCACTACCCCCTGAAGAACACACATTCTTGTCACATGGGATGTTTTGCAGGATACACTGTGTGTGAGGCCATAAAAGAAATTTCGGTAAACTGGAAGGGTCCAAAGTGTACAACGTGTATTCTCCGGAATGAAACTAGAAATCAAGGACGGAAGGAAATCTGAGGGCTTCACAAATGTATGGAAACTAAAACCATACACTCCTGGAGTTGGAGCCTTCAAGTTGGACCTTAAATGTCAGGAGGGATTTTTACAACAGTCAACAGAGTAGCAAAGCCAGGCCTCTAATTTGTTCAAGCTCCAGAGTGGCTGCTGTGGTCTGTAAGTAGGGGAATGCTAGGGGTGGGGGTCTGTGAAGGTAGACTGAGGCCCGAACACCACACTAGGAGTTCAGGCTTCCCTCTGCAGAGTGGAGCTGAGGGAACTGTGAACACAGAAGAAAGCTGAGCAGATATGTAGATCCCCATGTTCCTTGAGTTAATTTGCCTGATGATACAATCTTCTGAGGACACAATGCAGACGGCCAGACTCAGGGACAGAGAATTTTGAGTCAGCCGTTCTGGGAAAGTGCTTGTGGGATAGTGACCACAGAGAGCAACTCCTGTTTTTGATTTGTGTCTTTGAAGTCATGGCTGACTGAGGATCCTCTCACTGTAGCTGTGTCTTCTGTTCACTATGTTCCAAATCTTACCCATGTCAGTGGATAAAGGATTAGAAGATAAACAAATAGCAAGTAAACAATTCACGGATCATTTCTGTAGTGGGATGTATGGGAAGATTAGTAGAGAAATGGCTCTTCCCCTGGTGACCCCAATTCCAGTGAACCTGTTAAAACCCTCATGGGACTGGTCACTCCCTCCTGCCCTCCAGCTCACAGGCACTGGAGAGTCACAGGCACTGGAGAAAGGGAGCCTGGCCAACTGGTATGAACTTTGGCCTCATGTTATCATTTTCCTCAGAAACTCAGAAGTGGCCAAGCAATTCAAAGGTCTTTTATGATGAAGAGGACAAAAGTCAGCTCCAGCCATTAGCTATTGATTGCTTCTTACCACACCTTGAGTGAGATCCCTGTTGCAGTTTTACAGAGTGAAACTGATGTCTCAGGGTTATTCCAGGCGGTCCCAGAAGATGCTAAGAGGCCTTATCATCACAGCCTTGTTCTAAGAAGGAAGCTTCCTGAATTCATAACCATTGGAGCTGTCTGTAACAAGACTCAGTGTCCTATTCCCAGAGGATAGACACCAAAAGGGAGGATTCTGCCTCTCCTGGCTATAACTTGGAAAGGATCCAGACCCTTTGCACCCAGCAATTCCATTTCTGGGAACTTCTTATAAGGAATAAGTCTTCAGTGCAGACAAGGGGTAGGGAATGTGGTGTTATTAGCACAGCCTGAGAAGAAAGCTCACTGCAGCATCTAGGACTGTCGACATTTATTGCACCAGACTGTTGGAAAAACATTTTTCCTACATTATCACATTGGCTCCTCCCAGGAGCCCTGGTTTGTAGATGAAGATACTATCCCCATTCTGTAAATAAGAAAATAGCCAAAGAGATTCCCCAAGATCTAAAAGCTACAGCATACCAGAGATCAGACTTAGAACAACGTCATCTCCCATTGTAAAACAAAGGATAAAAAATGCTGGGTGTGGCTACTCCAGGACTCATGAGACTCTATTTAAAAAAAAAAAAAAGCTGGGCAGTGGTGATGCCTGCCTTTAAGAAAAGCAGACAGATCTCTGTGAGTTCAAAACCAGTCTAGTCCACAGAGTGAGTTCCAGGACAGCCAAAGCTACACACAGGAACCTGTCTCAAAAAACAAAAATAGCTGAGGATGTAGTTTAACTGGCATGCCTAGCATGCACAAAGCCCTGGGTTTGACCTCCAGCAGGGCATAAACTAGGCAGTATTCAGTATCACATCTCCATAACTCCAGCACTTTAAACATTATCCCAAGTTTAAAGTCACCCTAAGAGGCACAGTGAGTTAGAGGCCAGTAGGTACTTGAGACTTTGTCTCAAAAAATAAAATAGTCTGGGGAGATGGCTTAAAGATTAAGAACATGTACTGCTGTGCCAGAGGACCCAAGTTCCCAGCCTAGCACCCACATTCCTAGAACTACCACTGTAGTCACACACACACACACACACACACACACACACACACACACACACAAATGCATGCACAGAGAAAGAGAGGAGAGAGAGAGAGAGAGAGAGAGAGAGAGAGAGAGAGAGAGAGAGAGAGAGAGAGAGAGAGAGAGAATATATAGCCGATACAGGGAATGATCAAAGCTAAGTAAAATTTAAAAGATGATTCTATTTAGGTCCTCAGAGAAAGATTCCTGAATACATTAGAATCTCTCTCCTTTTTTTGGGTTTTCGAGACAGGGTTTCTCTGTGTAGCCCTGATTGTCCTGTCCTGGAAATCACTCTGTAGACCAGGCTGGCCTCAAAGTCACAGAGATCTATCTGCCTCTGCCTCTGTCTCCCAAGTGCTAAGATTAAAGGCAGAGCCCCTCATATTAGGAATTCTTTTAAGGTATTGGTTGTGGTGATTTTTAAAAATTTCTTCATGGTCTGAGAAAGGTTGTTTTTATATTTTTCTACTTTCTATGATTTTATTAGTCAAAAGACACAAGTAACTTTTTCTTTCTTTTTTTCTTTTTTTTAAAAAGCAAGGTTTGACCCTAGCCCCAGCTGTCTCACTATATAGGTCAATGTGGCCTGGAACTCACAAAGCTCTGCCTATCTCTGCTTCTTGAATGGGCTACCATGTCTGGCAAGAAAGTAACTTTTTATTTGCTTTAAAACATATAGTACAAAATAATGGTTCTCTGCCAGGTGGTGGTAGCCATCCCAGCATTTGGGAGGCAGATCTCCGTGAGATCAAGACCAACCTCATTCTACAGGACTGTTAACACAGAGAAATCCTGTCTGGCAGTGGTCAGTTCAGATCTGTCCCCAGGAGGTTTGGGAAAGCTTTGATTGGCCACTCCCAGCTCCCCACCTCACTCAGCATCTCCCTTGCTGTGCGCAAGGAGCTTCAGAGCAGAGAAGCTGAGGTGAATAAAGGCTCAGAAAATAATTCCAGAAGACATGACACACATCACAGGCCCTAGGTGACAGGTCTGGGGGCGGGGGGGGGGGGGGGGGTTGGTTCCCAGTGACAGGTCTGGACACAAAGAGGCTAAGGGACCGGTATGTCTCATGGCAGTCACACCAGTGAGCCCTCTTCTGCCAATCCTTTAAAAAGTTCTTTTTCAAAAACATTCTTTTTCTGATTTATATACAATATCAAACCACAATGTGTTTTGGATGATGTTTGTTGGATAAATAGAGCTTTGAAACAGCCTGAGTCCCCCAAGAGGACCATGAAGTGGTCCAAAGGCCCAAACAACTCCACAGGGGCCTCCGGGGCTTGGCCAGGGAGGCTGGGCAGCTGTAGGAGGGTAAAGAGACAAGCAGGGTCTGTGCCAAGGAGTCTGGAGAGATCGGGGCCAGAGGGGACTGGTGGAGGTCAAGGTCAGCCTGGCATTGCCTTCTGCCAGCTCACCTAGAACTTAAGTCTGCTCAAAAACTCACAAAAGTACTGACTTTTCAGAGTCAATAATATACAACCCTATAAAAATTTAGGCATGGCGAGAGGGCTTTCTCTAATATCTTAATTTTTTTATTTATTTTATATGTGTATTTAGTGTTTGTTAATAACATTTGAATTGGCACATTGTATGTGATACCAAGAAAATACTTCTTTATAAATATATTTTCCTCTTTGAAAGTTATCTGGGAAGAACGTTCTGTTGTTACAGCAAACATTTCTGGTTGTTTCATGTGCGACGGTATGTTTGCTTGTTTCCATGTGTTAAATAATGTCTTATAAAAAATTGGCAAATACAAAATGGGGCAGGGACAAGAAAAACATTTTTTACTTAAATGGCTTTGATCTTATGAGTGAAAGATTTATTTTATTACATAAAGCAGGTGTTCTGGCAAAGAATGAATCTATCTGAAAAGCTTCTGTTCATTCTAGCAGGTATGTGTGCAGAGGTGTCCACTACTACACGGACACAGTTAGGACCACGGTTTGGCCACGATGGCCTTGTCTCTCTGTTCCCAGTTGCCAGATCAGAAGAAAAAAACAAATGTAAGACAGTCTCACTGTGTAACCTTGGCTATCCTATAACTTACTCTGTAGACAAGGCTGGCCTCGAACTCACAAAAACCTGCCTGCCTCTTTTGAGTACTGGATTAATACAAGCACCATCACACCCTGTAACAACTGCAACTTCCTCCTCCTCCTCATCTTCTTCACATTTATTTAGTGTGTGTGTGTGTGTGTGTGTGTGTGCACGCGTGTGCGTGTGCGCGCGTGTGCGTATGTGTGTGCGCGCGTGTGCGTGTGCGTGTGCGTGTGCGTGTGCGTGTGCGTGTGTGTGTGTGTGTGTGTGTGTGTGTGTGTGTGTGTGTGCGCGCGCATACATGGAGTGTTTCATGAACAAGCCAGAGGTCAACATCAGGTGTCTATCACTCTTCTCCTTACATAACTTCATTTTCTTCAAACAATTTTAAATTAATTTTTAAAATTTCACATACGTGTGTTATGTTTAATTCATTTCTTCCCTCCTCCCTCCACCCTTTCCTATGGGCTCCCTCTCAAATTCATGGCCCTTTATTCTTTAATAATTATTTATGTATACTTGTTATTATTAAAGTATTTATATATGAGCTATTAAGTATATAAACACAATCCGCTGAGTCCTTTAGCATTGCTTGTATATATCCGCTTTTTAAGGCTGATTATTTTGTGGTGGATAACCAAGTGGGGGCTCATCCCTAGGGAAGACTGAGTCTCCCTCAGTAGAGTCACTGCCTGCAGCTTTTCATCGAGGGGAGGGGCTTTGCGAGATTTCTCATTGGTGTGGAACTGTCATTATTCAGGTCTTAATTAGACAGTCACATTGTTGAGATCTCTGGGTACAGCCCCCTATCATGTACAGAGGACACTGTCTCACAGGAGATATTCTGGTCCTCTGAGTGGCGATCTGTCTGCCTCTTCTTAGGAGATGTTCCCTGAGCCCTAAGTGTAGGGCTTGTGTTGCAGATGTACGAGTTGGGGCTGGGCACCCCCATGGTTAGTGGTTGTCTCTATTTTGACCTGTTGTGGTTTTCTATAATGGTCTCTGTCTGCTCCAAAGAGGAGCTTCTCAGGTGAGGGGTAAGAACTACACTTACCCGTGGGTGTAAGGATAAGTATTTAGAATGCAGTTGGGAATTATACTGGTTTGGAAAGTGGCAGTGGTAGGCTTTCTTCTAGGATCCATGACCTCACCAGCCACAAGAGTTGGCTGTATTTACAGAATCAGGCATGAAGTTCCTCCTGCTGCAGGGTCTTAAGTCCAATTAGACAGCTCTCGGTTACCCCAAAGATACATTATTGGTGATATATTTTGGCATCATTCTGGTCATTGTTGTGGTTAATAGGTGTCACAGCTGGGTAGAACTACTGATTAGTTTCCTCCCCCTGATGCACTTTCTAGTATCATCAAAGCTAGTTCAGAGAAGCAGCTCCTGAGTCATATATCCAGTTTGATTCCTGTGTTTGAACTGCACGGTGTTTTCAGTACTAGAGTTGGTTTTCAAATTCTGGGAGGCAGCGGAGGGCCATGGCAGTAGCCTGTATTGTTTGGGGGTCTCTTGGACTCTCCTGACTGACAACTCAAATGGAAGACTATCATGTTTGGTACCCAAAGTTTTGTTAGGTAGTCCATGGCCCTTGAGGGAGCATTATGACCCTGTGTGGTGTAACGTCAGTGAAACTGTGGAGTGTGTACGTGTACATATAATTCACATACACTTGCATGTAATTTTCGGTAAATATAAAGCAATATGATTCCCTGTGGTTCTTTCAAACATCCTTAGTGTTATTTATTTCTCCTCTCCAACCCCCCCCACCCCGCATTGCCTCTCTTCCCCCTCCCCAGATAAAATACTACCCCTTTTGCCATTCTTGCTTCCTTGCCTTTACCCACCCCCCAGGTCAGATCCAGATCCAGGGGTATTCTCCCCATGTTTCCCCCTCCCCCAGGTCAGATCCAGATCCAGGGGTATTCTCCCCATGCCCCCACCCCCTTGGTTTCTGTGGTTATTCCAGGTCATATACTCACATCTGGAGACTTGGAGCTAGGAATGACAAATGAAAGGAAAATGTTTGTTTTTCTGCACCTGGGTACCACACTCCATATAATATTTCTCATTCCATCAATTTACCTGCAAAAATCATGATTTCCATTTCTTTTTTCCCCCCATTTTCAACATTAAAGCTTTCTTTCTCTCTAGAATCAACTTAAATAATTGACAGAATATATGAGTGAGTGTTCATTCACATAATGTTTTCTCTGCTTATAAGTAGCTATTCACCCTAAACTTCTAAACAGGATTTCTCATACCGAGGAGTTGCTGTTTCTATAGAGTGACAGGTCAGCAAACCTCCAGGAGGCTCTGGTCTCTGCCTCCTCAGCTCTACTATTACAAGAGTGTAGTGTTTGAATAAGAATGGCCCCATAGGCTCATACATTTGAATACTTTGTCATCAGGGAGTGGCACTACCTAGAAGGATTAGGAGAAGCAGCCTTGATGGAGTAGGTGTGGCCTCATTGGAGGAAGTGTGTTACAGGAGTGTGCTTAGGGGTTTCAAAATCTCAAACCAGGCCCAGTGTCTCTCTCTTCCTGATGTCTTTGGATCCAGATTTGGAATTGTCAGCTGCTGTCTACCTGTATGCTGCCATGCTCCCTGCCATAAGGGTATTGGACTAAAGCTCCGAAACTGCAAGCAAGCCTGAGTGAAACGCTTTCTTTTAAAATAGTTGCCGTGGTCATGGTGTCTCTTTTCAGAAGTAGAGCACTAAGACAAGAAGTACCCTGCCATGTGTTTACATGTGTGAGTGCTGGGAATCCAACCAGGGTCCTCATGCACAGCAAACATTTTACCCACTGAGCCATCTCTCCAGCATTTGCTCTTAATTTTTCTCATTTTTACTTCATTTATTATTCATGTGTGATTGGGCATGCTCTTGGAAGTCAGAAGACAACTTTTGGGAGGGAGTTCTTCTCTATTTCCTATTCTCTAGTTCCTTCTACTATGGGTTCTGGGGATTGAACTCAGGTTGTTGGGCTTGCACAGAAAGCCCTGCACCACCTTGCTAACCCCTTGTTCTGACTTTCTAAAATAAAAAGGGTATTATGTTCTCTTTCCCACTCTGATTACTAATGCAAAAACACACTTCCTGTAAACTATGCAGACTGTATAAAAAAGGATGAAAAGGCACAATTATTACACATACAGTCCATTAACATCTGATTATCTGTCCTGACAGTTATTATTTTCTATACTAGACCTATTTTTGTCCCCATTTTAACCACTTAAAAGAGTGCAATTTGGTGAACTCAGCATGTTCACAATACCACACAGCCACCACTACTCCTTAGTTCTAGACTCAAGAGTGTTTTTGTCACCCTGGGAGGAAACTGTACTCCCCCTTGTCCCCAGCCCCTGGCAACCACCACTCTGATATCTGTCTCTATGGACCACAGTGCTGGGTATTTCACATGAATGATACCAGGCAGCCTTTTGCATCTCTTTCCTCACTTAATCACAGTGTGTTCAAGACCAATGTGTTCATGCTGCAACAAGAATATGTTCTCATTCCTTTTTAAAGTCAAATAATATTCCATCACATGGATGCAATGTGTTTGACTGCTCCACTCATCAGGTGAGGTACATTTGTATCATTTTTCACCTTGGAACTCTTGTGAATAGTTTATACGAGCGTGCATGTATACTTTTTTTTATTTGAATGCCATTTTCTATTCTAGGAGTTTACAGTTGAGGTGGGATTGCTGAGTGGAATGGTTGATCTATGTCTAGCTTACTGAGAAAGCCATAGACTGACTAGTCAGCCCAGGGCTGTGCCACTTTGCCTTCCTATCAGCAATGCACAGGGCTCCTTTCCAGCCCTTGCAATTGCCCTTCACTGTGGACATGCAGTGATGTCTTTTTGTGGTTTTGAATTGTGCTTCCCTGATGACAATGTCAGTCAACATCTTTTCACACCTTTGATGGCCATTTGTTTATGTTCCTTAGAGAATATATTTATTCAAGCCTTTGGTTGTTTGCATTTTCTGGTTGAATTGTAAGAATTCTTTCTATATTCCAGATCTGTAGTGGGATTGTGTTCTGTTCCATTGTAAACAATTGCCCCACCTACTGGTTTAATAAAACGCTGATTGGCTGAAGGCAGACAAGAAGTGTGGGTGGGGCTATCAGACTAAGAAAACTCTGGGAACAGGAAGAGCAGAGCAGAGACATCAGAGAAGCCAGCAGATGCAGAGGACAACTATGCTACTCTGAGAAAATGTACTGAGCCACATGGCTAAACAGGGTAAGAATCATGGGTTAGTTTAAGAGCAAGAGCTAGCTAGCAATATGGCAGAGCCATAGGCTTATCAGCATAAAATTAGTATAAGCATCTATGTGTTTCTGTGGAACTACAGGTCTGAAGGTCTGTGGGTCTGTGGGTCTGGACAGGCTAGAAACTTCATACAACACAGATCTTTTTATATTTAAAAATACAATTTTCAAATATATTTCTTCTGCTCTCTGGATTTCCTTGAAACAGGAGTGCTATATACATAAAAAAATTTAATTTTGATGAAGTTTGATTTATCTATGTGTGTGTGAGAGAGTGAGAGACTGTATACATGCATGTATACATGCTTTTGATCTAATAAACTACTCCCAACATCAAGATTGGTGTCTTCTAAGAGTGTCTGTCTTCAGCTAGCCTCCATCTTGAGTTGGCTTTATGTGTGATGTGGGGTAAGGTCCAATTTCATTCTCCAGTTAGCTTAGCACTATTTGTTAAAGAAACTTTTCTTTCCCTTTTCAATGGCCTCAGAGGTACCTGCTTGAAGACCACAGCTGCACGCTTTTCCTCTGGACGCCCAGCTGCTGGTTTGTTTGCTTACTGTTTTTAAGACAGAATTTTACATGTCACAGGCTGGCCTCAAATTCGCTGTAGCAAAGGGTGACCTAAACCTTGTGATCCTCCTGTCTCCACCTCTAGATTAGATTAGAAATGTATTCCTCTACTCCAGTCTTCATATGGTGTTTTAAGCCAATATTTTACTTGGCTGATAATGGGCATCTTTCTATATTAGCATGGAAGGAAAAAAATAATTTTATGTCATTTACTGGATGTACTACAATTAGTTTCAACAATCTCCGATTATTAACTATCTTGATTACTTCAGATTTTTAACTACCAGAAATAAGGCTGCAATGGCTTTTTCCTAATGTACATCCCTGTGCACTTATCTAATTATTTCCTTTGGATAAATTCCCAGAAGCGAACTTATCAGGTCAAAGGAGAAACATTCTTTTAAAGCTTTGATGAATGTTTCCAAATTTTCCTCCAAAAATATCAGAACATCACCTTCTCTGAACAGCATTTGGAAGTGCCTGTTGCCCAAGCAGAACCCAGATACCTTTCTCCCCAATGCCACTTACAGACGTAAATACTGGGATCCCTGACATACTCCTTCACTGAACAGCATGTCTGAGCAAGGTGGTGACATCCCCATCAGCAAAGGTGGCTGCCTCACTAGTTTCACTTGGGATTCTTGGTGCCAAGACAGTTTGAGATTTTGGGTTCTGTCTGTCATGTGTCAATTCTTCCCTCGAGACTGCAAGCAGTGAAGGGCCAGGATCATCTATCTAGCTTGCTCACTGTGTGGGTTTCATGTCTTATAAAGTACCCAGGACAAGATATTTCTCATAAAATGTAAAAGTAACTGTTAGGATGGGGGCCAAGCCAGCTTACCAGTAGGGATGGGGGTAAGAAGGGTGCTTTCCCTTTTTCTATATCCAATGTCAGCAAAGTCTTTCTCCCACAGCAGCTGCTCCCTGTTTGTTAACTGAATAAATGAGAGCAACTTGCTCTGGGCTGTCAATGGTGGGGAAAGTACCCTCCGCCTTGCTGCGTGCGCTTGCTGACATTTATTCTAATGTTTTCCTCAGCGTTTCTATATATTCATGGTCCCTTGATTTTGGTGCTGCAGCAAACAGCCATTTTTTTTTCTGCAGCCAAACAGAAGGGCACACTGTGTCCCCCTGCACCCTGAAATAATTGTCCAGTGAAGAGAAGAAGGGAGGAGCTTGCCCCTCAAGGGCTTAGCTCCCTTTGCTTGGATGCTGTTCTCTGGACTGGAGTCAGCAAGAAAGCTATTTTTGACTAAGTGGCTACCTACACTCGCATGACCCTTAGCAATTCAGGCCAAGGTCATTGAACTTAGTTCATCAAAGACACTTGAGCGACCAGTGATTCCCTTCCCTAGAGTTCCTTCAGAGAGAAGAACAGGGAAAGACATGCCCATGATGGCTCTGGCCCTCACTGCAAAGCTGAACAGCATTCCCTGGGAGGTGGCCGCTCTTCCTCTGTTGCCATGGAACCTGAATAGGATTATTGTATTAGTCACTTTTTTAATTTTAATTTTTTTAAAATTATTGTTTAGGGAGGGGCTATGATAAGTATGTTTCATGGTGGCCAGATGACCCAGTGGAGCCAGTTTTTCCTGCCTTTATGTGAATTCTGGGGATCGAACCTGGATCATCAGACTTTCTCAACATGTACTTTGACCTAGTGAGCCAAGTAGCCCCAAGCTACTTTTCTTGCTGCTGTGACCAACAGAACAAGAAGCAACCTAAATACGAAATGTTTATCTTGGCTCACACTTTTTAAAGGCATACAGGGACTGGAGATTTGGCTCAGTGTTGAAGAACAGGTACTGCATTTGCAGGGGTCCTATGTTTGGTTTCTAGCACCCACACTGGGCAGCTCATAAACATCTATAACTCCACCTTCAGGGGAATCTGAAGCTTCTGGTCTCTGTGGACAACTCAACACATACACACATAACTAAAACTAAAAAATATTTTAAAAGGGGATACAGGTGTTAGAGAGATGACCCAGTGGTTGAGAAGGCCCATAGCTATTGAAGAGGGCCTGAGGTCAGTTCCCATCACTCATTTTGGGGAAACTCACAACTGCCTGTATCTCTAGGTCCAGGGGAATCTCATCTGATGCCTCTAGCCTTCATAAGCATGTGCACTCATATTCACACGCCCACATATATACACAGAATTATTATTAATAATAAAGGATGTAGCCTATCCTGGTGGAAGGCAAGAGTAAGGCAGCTGGCCATATCATGTCCATATTCAGGAAGGAAGAGTAAATAGGAATTAGAGCTGTGCTACGCAACCTCAGGACCAACCACCCCCCCCCCCAGTGAACCACTACATCCACCAAGGTACCACCTCCTAAGGGTTCCACAATCTGCCAAGCCAGTGCCACCATTTGCCAACCTACATCTATGTGGGGTGTTTTACATTCAAACTACAGCATTCCACTCCTTGCCTCCATAGGTTCACGGCCACCTCATAATGCAGAATCCATCCATTTTAATTTCAAAAATCCCTGTAGTAGTCTGAACACTGTTCAAGAACCCAGAGTCTCTTCTGATATTCAAACAAATCAAATATGAGCACTTGTAAAATAAAATGCAAGTTACATATGTACAATATACAGCATAGGAGTATCATTTCTATTCTAACAGTGGAGAACAAAAGATAACAAGGAAAGATCAGGTGAAATCCAAGACCTCAATCCTACAGGAACAAGACTAAATCATTCAGGTCCATGTCCAGCAGCCAGGACTAGTGACAGAATCACCTGGGCTCCAAAGGGCTACCTAAGCCTTTTCCCCCAGCTCTGCTGTCTGCAACACACACAGCCTTTCTCTGGGGCCAGCTACACTCCATGCCTGCAGTTTTCCTTGGCTGATGTTCCATAGTCATGGCATCTCTAACACGCTGGAGTTGCAACTTGAGTTTTACCTTCACAGTTTCATACAATGGAGCCTCCTCGCAGAGACTCCAACCCTGCCAAACACCGCCTGTCTTTTACAGCTCTCTGGTGCATGCCTCCATGACCCACTTACATTTTCATCTTTTATACCAGCAAAAACTGTACCGTGTGGACAATGCCACCAAGTTCTGCTGCTAGATGGAGATCTACCCTTGCTCCCTTAAGCCAAGGCTGTAATGACCTTCACATGCCTTTGGTGATAGAGTGCAAGACACTTTCCTCTACGGTTGTTTTTGATGGAGACCTTTTCAGGAACGATGGCCTCTCCTCAACTGAACTTGTATTTTCACTAGACAGAAACTTCTGGGTGAAGCCGTGTCCTCAAGGCACCATTCCCATTGTCCCACTGCAGAGCAAGAGACTTATTGTTAACGTTGCTAACCTCTTCAAAACGTAGAGTTGCTTTTGAATCAGAATCAATCACGCTCAGAACTTTTAGCTAAACTGCAGGTTTTCATAATTTTCTCCACCCCCCCCCCCTGTGTTTTTTTCTTGTATTGTGTGCACGGATTAGCATGTGAACAGCGGCAATGACACAGCCTGAATGCTATCACATCTTGAAATTTCCTCCACCAAACAAATTAGTGCCTTATGTTTTCACCCCCCATGTTCTCAAACTTTATTTAAGAAAAAAAAAAAAAAAACAGTTGACATGCACCATTAGTACCAGCACTTTGGAGACAGAGGCAGGCAGGTCTCTGTGAAATTGAGGCCAGCCTCATCTATAAAGCAAGCTCCAGGACAGCTAGGGCTCTTACACAGAGAAACCCTGTCTCAAACCAAACCAACAAAAACAGTATTGGTAAACTTTTTTCAGAACATAGTCAATTTTCTGGGATTCCTCCCTTGAAAATGTAACCTGTGATTTCCAAACATATGCTGGTGTACATGGTTCCCATTGTATTTATTATTCAGGTGAGAAATCTTAACATGCTCATCTTCCAAAATTCCCCAGTGTGTGGTCTGTCTTTGACTCAACAATAATTGTCTAAATACCTGCTATGGATCCATCAAGTTTTATGGCAGATTCTGAGCAACTTCAGCTCCTGTGTTAAAACCAATACTGTGTTCATCTACAGCAACAGGTAAACCCTCTTTTTTTGAATTTGCTTTAGCAATTGCATTCTGTGTTAGACACCCCTGAATGAAAACAAGAATGACCTTAAGTGTCTCCAGGTAATCATTCTGACCTTGAGTCTGAAAGATGGTAGCCAGAGCCATTACACCAGCCTTAAAAATCAGGATTATTGACAGACAAGTTGATCAATGGCTCTGCATTTCAGGTGTGTTGTCAATATTCTTTGCTTTATCAGGTACTAAGTCCCTGTGGTTTTCAGCATTGTCTCCAGTCTAAAGCTGGGCAGCACCTTTAGTCTCTGAGTTTGAACTAATATTAAAAGGTAAAAATGAGCACCGGTGTACATTTATTTATTCTAGGCTCTTAACTCTTAACTTGCTATGTCAGGTCCCCGCTGCCATGGCTTTCCTGCTATGACGGACTTGCAGCCTGGAACTGTGAGCGCAGATAAACTCTTTCCCTCATAAATTGGTTTTACTGGGGTGCTTTATCACAGCAACAGGAAAGGGAACTATATTAGTTACTTTTTGTTGCTATGACAAAATGCCAGGACTAAGAGCCACTGAAAAGGGGTTATTTTGGCATAGGATTCCAGAAGGAGAGAGTCTATCACGGCTGGAGGCACAGCAGCAAGCCAAGGACATGGTGGCAGGAAGAGGAAACTGAGAAATCACATCTCAGTGCAAACACAGGAAGTGGGGAGATTGAGCTACAAGTGGCAAGACCAGAAACTCTCAAACACCCCACTGATGTACTTTCTCCAGCAAGCCTGTGCCTCCTCAGGATTCTATAACCCCCAAACATCAACACCAACTAGGTTCCAATACCCAAGCCTATGGGGAATATGTCTTATTAAACAAAAGGATTTACTTACTTACTTATTTACTTAATTAATGATTTATGAAAGATACGGACCATCATAGTGGAGAAATCACAGCAGCAGAAGGAGCTGGCTGGTCATATTGTGCTTGAAGTCAGAAAGCATAGAACAGACAGTGAGTTGGACCAGGCTATAAAGCATGAAGGCCCAGACTCCGGAGTTAAGAGAATCCTCTGTCCAAAAGGACCTGAGTGTTCAGTTCCCAGCATCAAAATCAGGCAACTCACAATCACCTGTAACTCCACGTCCTGGAATCTGATGTGTGTACATACATGTAGAATTCAGAGACAGACAGACAGGCAGCCAGGCCGACTCAAAAACCCAACCTCTCAAAAGTCCATCTCCAGTGACCCACTTCCTGTAGCTAGGCTCTACCTTTTGAAAGCTATACAACTTCCCAAACCAGCACCAGAGCTGAGAACCAAGCACATCAGCCTACAGGAGACATTGAACATTCAAACCACAATTGTGAATCCAGGAAGTAAGGTGTTGGGCATTATCCCGCCTCCTCCTTAAATACACGGATGTGCGAGCTGTAGGCACTCAGGAATTGTACGTGAGGAAGACAGTGGCCTCTTCTAAAAGAAACCTACACTTAGTTGTTTGGATTTTGTTTCATTTTGTTTTAGGTTTTAATTGTTATTTTTTCCTTTTGTTCTTTGAGATGGGCTTTGTGTAAGTTGGTCTCAAACTCACTTATATAGTTAAGGACCTTGGGCTCCTGATTCTCTGGCGTCCACCCCACAAGTGCTGGAATTATAGGCATGTACCACCCCACCCAGCAATAAACCCACATTTTAATTTTAACTTTATTGGAAAACAGAACAGATTTCAAGGCCCTCTGGACTTAAAACCCAAACACTTTCCTATCTTAAGGAAGCCCTGAGTCTAACACATAATAAATGCTTGCTAAATGACCAACGAGTAGAATTTGCTACATGTTCTATCATGCTTCACTGCATACCAACCACCTGCCAACTCCAGGTCCTCCAGGCTCTCTTTGCATGCACTGTCCCTCCTGCTGGGTAATGTGCACATGCAAGGTACATGACCCAGTTGAAAACCCAACATCTCAACACTGCCTTGCCAGATCCCCTTAAATGACTCCATTTAATGCTATCCTTCAGTCTGAATTTTCTCACACTCTGCTATGAGTTTCTTTCTTCTTCTTTTTTTTTTTTCCAAGACAGGGTTTTTCTGTGTAGTCCTGGCTGTCCTGTAACCCACTTTGTAGACTAGGCTGGCCCCAAACTCACAGAAACAGCCTGCCTCTGCCTACCAAATGCTGGGATGTTATGGAATAGAATATTTGCTTAATAAATAATGGAATTTTTTTTCTGAACTTGCCCAATACAAACAGACTGGATATTGTAAGTGTAATTCTCACTTGATAATTGTTCTTATTGTATATAGTCTTACTGTGTAAAAGTTAAAACCTTTCTTTTTATTTAGACAAAAGAGGGAAATGTTATGAGGCATTACTTTATGTAACAACATGTTACATTTGTTACATAAGGGTGTATTACAGTTGTTTATGCTGCATTTATTTAACAATGTAAACATGTGCTTTATTTTATTTATTTATTTATTTTTGCCTGTGCTTAAGGCACCTGCTTGTTCTAAAAATAAAAGCTGAAAGGCCAGTAGCTAGGCAGAGGAGGGATGGGTGGAACTGGTGGGCAGACGCAATAAGTAGGAGGAGGAATCTAGACTCAGGAGAGAGAATAAGAGAAGAAAAAGAGGGGGAGACACCAGAGGCCAGACAGACAGGGAAGAAGAAAAGTTGAACAAACAGACTGGAAAAAAAAGGTAAAAAGCCCCGAGGCAAAACATAGATGAAGAGAAACAGGTTAAATTAGGTTATAAGAGCTAATGGGACAAACATAAGATAAGGCCAATCATTCATAACTAATGATAAGTCTTCATGTCATGACTTGGGAGCTGATTGGTGGATTAAAGGCCACTGCCCAGCATGCTTTGAGTTTCTTACAACATGGCTGCCTGTGTACTCCATCGCTGCACCATGAGTCTCTACAGGGAAGACCCTGGCTTTGCTGTTCACCGTGTCTCCAGTGAATAGTGCCTCCTGTTACTTACTGGGCCCCTGTGAATGTCTCCTTGTTGGTGAGATGGATGCCTAAAGACAGGTCATCACAGGCCCCTTCTACAAGTCACTGTCAGGGAGGGGTATTCCCACGCTGGATACATGTAACATTCCAAGATTTAGTCTCACAAATAATTGATGTTCATTGTAGAGAAGACAGCACAGCTACAGTCTCTTTGTTTTATTTACTACCCGGGGGGAAGAGGGCGTTTGTAGAGGTCATAGGACAGCCTTTAAGTCAGTTCTCTCCCTCAACTGTTGGTTCCAAAGATCAAACTTGGGTCACCAGCTCTGCACAGCAAGTCCTTCACCCACTGAGCATCTCACTCGGGAATACCACTTTCAATATTTTAGGATATCATTTCAGATGCTTCTGTTAAGCAGCTCCCTTCATATCCCTGTCTTTACAAAAAAGGGAGCTCCCAGACCCCTTTGAATAGAAGAAGCAGGCATGAGAATCCCTACCAGTCACCTTTCTAGGAACCATCTTTCTCCTTCTTGGTTTGATTTAGAATCTCCCATAGTAGGTCAAAGAAGCCTCATTGCCTGGTCGTGGCTGATTGGTTTAGGGGAGAATCTTGACTCATATTGGGCTAATCACAGCTCCTGACTGCTCCACTCACAATCCAACCTGAGGTGGCCAGTGTATTTCTTGCTTAGGATTCATGGAGCTTGTCTTAGACTGCTTCAGATAGATCTCCAGGTTTGATGGACACTGTAGTCCGTCATAAGAAAAGGGGCCTGACATGTACAAAGAGGCAAACACAGCTGATGGAGAAGGTGTTCTGGAGAGTCCTGGATTTTAAGAGTTTTTTATGTCTGGTTACCCTGGGCTGCTGGTTCTCCTTGGTTCTCCAACTTGCCTTCAGACTCCATGCACCAATAAACTCTCCCTCATGGAGAAGAATGTCTGTCACTTGTTGCTGAGAGCTCCTAACAGGCACACAGCATCTTGTGGACCTGAGTTCGTGTCTATAACATTATATCTACATTTTTCTATAGCAGGAGAGTAGTGTCTAGATTTCCATGTTTAGTCTATTCCCTGTTGTTAGAAATGTTGATTGTGCTGAACAATGCTTTGCAGATGATTTCCTGAATTCATCTTTGCTCATACACGCTTTTTCATTAGAATGGCTTCCTAAGTAGGGATTGTTCTGCAAAAGGCATTCACATTGAAAGGCTTCTGGTGGCTTCCATGCCCAGTGACTGTTGCCTCCCTCAGGTCTTCATGCAGTAATATCATTTTAAACCAAGTTGCTGCTGTGTGTGACCCTTGTGGGTCCTTTGGGAGAAAAGTGCAGGTTTGGTATCTGATTAGCATGTAACTGTGCCCATAATTCAGTTGAAAAGTAGGTGTGGGGTCAGCTGTGGTCACGAGTATTTTCAAGGGATTCTGTAAACATGGGGCATGTCCCTAAACGCCCAGTGGACTCTGGTCTTCTTGCTGGGTACTATGGACAAAACTAGACACAGCTTCACTGTCACTGGCTGGGACTCACGGGTTTAGTCCAAATGGGGAAGGAACATGGATCAGAAGACACATCTGACGTGACTCCAGAGAGCAGGGCTGTGAGCTCAGGGGACAAATTGATCAATTGTCACTATGCCCAGGGCTGGGGGAGAAATGAGAGGAGGCACACATGGTCCCTTTTCCCTTTTGCCCGGCCTTGCAATTTGTTGCCAAAGAATAGGTGACGAGAAGCATAAAGGTCATATGAGGTCAGGGTTGATGGCTCACCCCGTCTATGAAACCTTCCTGAAAGCTGAGGCTTGGAGGTGCATGCTGCGAAGTCCAGAACAAACCAAGCCTGTTTACAGCTAGAAATAAGAAAGAATTAGAGCAGCCAATGGCCAGAAAGTCTCACATGTAACTTAAATATAGAGTCCACCAGTAACTTAAATCAGTAGAGATGAAAAAAAACCCTTCCTGACCTGATGTTGTGTCCCAAACTGAAAACTCTGACTTCAAAGCCAGGGAAGAACCCTGAGAAAATATAGCAAGACAAGGGCACCATATTGATATTCTGGTCACTGTGGCCTGTCCCAGACCCAAGGCAGCTTAAAAACTTTTCTGCCTGTCCATTGATGCCAAGCACCCTCCCCATTCAAGCTGTGCCCTCCCACAGTCTGATCTGCCAAATTGACTCTGCTAGTTAGCTTATGTTGTTGCTGGGTTTGTGACAAAATACAGAATATTTTGAAGAGTAATTTAAAGGTGCACAGTTTCATTTGGGCTCATGGTATCTGTAGACCCCATCACCTTGGAGCCTGTGGTGAGCAGCCTGGCATAGGTAAGGGCATTACAGAGCAAAGTTGTTCACTTCATGGTGGCCTACAAGCAGAGGGTGTAGAGAATCAGGGATAAAAAACACCCTTTGAAGACACAGCCTGAGTAATGCACTTCCTTTAACTAAGCCTCACCCTCTGATAGCCCAATGGCCTATGAAGTCAGTAGGTTAATCCATGGAGGAGGTCAGAGCCTTCATGTTCCAGTTACCACCCAATAGCTGTGACAGCAGCTGGGGCCACGTCTTCAATACACGAGCCTTTAAGGCACTTTCTATTCAAGCCATCACACTGACTTTCCCAGTCTTGGCGTCAACCAAGTTCTTTCTCTTCCTTAAGACCCACCAATGGGGCACAGCAATTTTGATCTGGCTTAATCTGCTCACACTTTATGTCTAAGGTCAGTGACATTGCTTCAGAAAGGCCTCTCCTGACCCTGCAACCTGACACAGATATCACCATCAATGTGTCTCAAAGCTCAATGATGACCACATTCAACCACAGCTAGGAGTCAATTGTGTCGCCCAATAGACAGCATCAGACCAGAACTGCCATACTCACCTGTGCTGAGCAAGCACATCAGCGGGTATCCAGTGAGTATGGTGTGGCAAAAACTGTGAGTAAAGTAACCACCAAAAGTTTGAAGTCAGAGCCAGTGAGATGGCTCCAAGGTTAAAGGTGCAACCTGAGTTCCATCCCGGGATCCAAATAAGGGTGGAAGGAGAGAATTGACTCCACAAAGTTGTCCTCTGACCTCTGCACACGTGTCGTGTCACACATTTCCACACATACATCATGTACATGTACATACACATGAGAGAAAGAGAGAGAGAGAAAACAGCTTGTACATTTCAGCTTCCTCACTTGCTATGCCCCTTATCAGGCTTGTTATTTCTCCTACGAGTGCTGGATAGCCTGTCTGCCATGCTCTTACGCCTTCTATCTAAGCTGTCTGGCCTAAGTTTCCTCCATAAAGCAGAGACCATCATGCTGACCTCACAGGAAAACAGGAACCATAAGGAACAAGTGGAAATACACATACACATATTGCCTCATTTGGCACTAGGTTCAAGGCAAGTGCCAACTAGACACAGGCATATACACTGAAAAGCCTAGCTAGAACCCTTGGGCAGACCCTCTCCTAAACTCCCATCTTGTAGATGAAACCAAGGTTCAGTGACCTTAGTGACTGGCTCAGTAACTTCAGTTCCAGAGCTAGGCCGTCCTCTACTCAGACACTGAAGGTAATATAAAGTACAAGATCAATGACCAGTAAAGAGCTAGCGTGAGCCATACCTCAACTGCCACACCACAGACCTCCCATTCATCTCCATTAAATCCTAAGGTTAGGAAACTGTGGAAACCACTGAGCTACACAAACATCTGTGGATATTAATACCTATGAAGGAAAAATGAAATGATTTGATTACATTCTGTATAACAAAAGACATCACCACCAAGGTCAAAACATAAACAAGAATCTACGAGAAGATATTTCAACTTTATATGGCAAAGATTTACTACTCTGGTACAAACATGTTCTAGCTAGTAAATGGAAGAACCCTGGATGGCCCAAGGGGAGAATGGGCAAAGGACTGTGAATTGTTTTAGAAGAGGAATAAAAATGTGCAACAGACATGGGCCTGGCAACTCTTGCTATAATCCCAGCACACAGGAAATTCAGGAGTTTCAGTAGAGGCCAGCCTCGGCTATATAGAAACTTCCAGATCAGCCTGAGCTATGGAGCAAAACCGTATGCCAAGAAATGAAAACCGGTCCCAGAACTTTAGTTAGTGGAGTGCTTGCCTAGCAAAGTCCTAGGTTCGATGCACGCTGTCACATGAAGCAAAAAACTGTATCATAATCCTGTAACCCAGGTCTCGGAAAGTGATAATGGAAAGAAGAGAAGGAGTTTGAGGTCATCTTCAGTCTGAACCTAATCTGGGATACACAAGACCCCATCTCAAAAACATGCAGCTCTGGCAAGATGGCTCATCAGGAAAAGGCATCTGCCACCAAAGCCTGACGACCTGCGTATAATCCCTGAGACACACAGAGTAGAAGGAGGGACAGAATTCCACAGGTCGTCTCTCAACCTCTACTTGTGTGCCTTGGCACCTGTGTGCACCTGTGTGTGCGTGCACACACACACAAATAATAAAATGTAATACAAAACTAGCAAACAAAAAATAAATGAGCAATACATATGTATGTAAGCATAAAGATAGGACTTTAATAGTGAGCTGCTACATATCTTCTAATACCCACAAAAGGGGGAAATGGCAACATTTATGGCCGATAACAAAGTTAAATAACTACATATCCATTGGTAGGCTGTGAAACATACAGTCCTTACAAAAATTTTTCAAATATCACATTAAAAAAATGTATGAGGACTGGGGATGCATGCTAACTTTCAAAAATGGAAGTAATTATATACAAAGATAGATGGTGCTAGACAGATAATAGATAGATGATAGATCAGTCCATAGACAGATAGATCATAATAATAAATGGACAATAGATCTACATGGTAGAGAGATGAAAGATAAATGATAGACTGGCCCATAGGTAGGTAAGTAGGTGGGACCTACACTCATTGAAACTCTGTAATAGCAAGAAAAACAAAACTGCACTTCTGTCAGTCCTGTGTACTGTGGAGCTGCTAAACAAATAGGGCAGTCCCGTGCTTGCCAGTTTAAGGTTATCACTAAGACTCGGGAAGGAAGAGGGATGCTAAAGCATAGCTGGTACCTTTAATCCTAGCACTAGGGAGGCAGAGGTAGTCAATTCTTGGTGAGTTTGAGGCCAACTAGTCTACAAGGTAAGTTCCAGGACAGCCAGGGCTACACAGAAGGATCCTGTCTTAAAAAACCGAGAGGGAGAGGGAAGGGAAGAGGAAGGGGAAGAGGGAGGGGAAGAGGGAGGGGAAGAGGGAGGGGAAGAGGGAGGGGAAATGGGAGGGGAAGAGGGAGGAGGAGAGGGAGGGGGAGAGGGAGGGGGAGAGGGAGGGGGAGAGGGAGGGGGAGAGGGAGGGGGAGAGGGAGGGGGAGAGGGAGGGGGAGAGGGAGGGGGAGAGGGAGGGGGAGAGGGAGGGGAGAGGGAGGGGGAGAGGGAGGGGGAGAGGGAGGGGGAGAGGGAGGGGGAGAGGGAGGGGGAGAGGGAGGGGGACAGGGAGGGGGACAGGGAGGGGGACAGGGAGGGGGACAGGGAGAGGATACTTGTGGTTTGATCACATCAGATCACCCTGGACACAAAGATTTTCTAGTAACTGTGAGAAGAGTTTGATGGAATTCAGGTTCCCCTTCAAGTGTGAGCTGTTGGGAGTGGAGATGTGTTGCCACTAAGTACTTCCCTAGCAATAGCTACAGTATTTCCCTCCGCGCCTTTCTCGGGAAACCTTCCCTCTGCACTTCCTCTTGCCCTGCTTTAGCTCCTGTGAAGTCTGGGCGGGGTGAAAGGAGTTCATTGTCTCAATGCTTTCTCCTATTTGTCTCCTTGCCTTGCTCTGCTGCTCTGCTTCTCAAGAAAAGAAACCTTACATTGTTATTATCTTAGAAATATGTGGTGCTGGGGTATAGCTCAGTAGTAAATATCTATCTAGTTATCTAGTGTGTGCAGGGCCCTAGGTTTCACTTTCAGCGTTGAGGAAGTGTGTGTGTGTGTGTGTGTGTGTGTGTGTGTGTGTGTGTGTGTGTGTGTATCAGAGAGACACAGAGACAGAGAGAAAAACACACAGAGAGGCAAAAAGACAGAGAGAGGACAGAAGGAGGAAAGAAGAAGGAAAAGGAAAGAAAATTAAAAAGACAAATGGATGGATGGATGGGTGGGTGGGTGGATGGATGGATGGATGGATGGATGGATGGATGGATGGATGGATGGATGGAAAGTATGTACATGACAGAAATCAAATATCAAAAGGTTACATAATTAAAAATGGTCTCATTCTCTCCCTAATGTCAAAGCCTGGTTCTTCCTCTGGAAAACAATTAGTATTGCAGCTTCTTGGATTGCTTTCTCAAAGAACTTCAGGTAGATACTATATGTCTTATTTTTAAAGTTGTACAAAGGCACACACAGAGACAAGTGTGTCCCTATGGAAGGCAATTTCCACTCTTTCTATCCAGTTTGATTTAGCTCCAAGGCTACAACATCAAGAAGTCAATCTCCAACCACAAAGAACCTTGCTACTCTACTCATCCACCCAGCCATCCATCCATAACGTCTACAAACAAGTCTTTATTGATCACTGACCCTGTGCCAGGCACAAGGCTCAAGGCTGGAGATAAAGAGGTGAGAAGATAAAGGTCCTTGCTCTCATCCTGTTGACTTTCCAGTGAGGGAGAAAGAAAATATGCAGAAGAGAATAAATAACCAGAGAGACCCAACCAGTTCCAGATAGAGGGATGCTGTACTCATGCTCTCCTAAGGAAGGCAAAAGTATGGAGAGTAGGCGGGAGAGATAAAGCAATGCTTTGGGAGAGGCAGTCAGAGAAGATCCCTGAGGAGGAAGCATCTAAGCTAAGAACTGCACACAAGAAGTGGTGACTGTCGCTGGGTCCTGGCCATCATGTGTTCCCAAGGAGAGTTCCCCCTGCCCTACCTCATCTTGATCCAGAGGTAAGGAGGACAGGCTTGGCCCTCCGAGGTCTGCCCAAAAAAGCTGGAGAAGGCTTAGGGGATTGATTTTAGCTCTTGTACCTCTGTTTCATCATCTGGAATATTTGAAATTAGATAGAAAGAGTGCCAAGTTCATAGGACTAGCGTAACTATTAATTGCCTATGTAACATAGGCAGGCAAAAAAAGATGATGACCGATAATAATGATGTCAGGTGAGTTAAAGTTGGTATCAAAGACATAATGTAGCAAAGACAAATTTGACTAAAATTGTTTTTATCCAAATTAGATACCTACCTGGGTGGTGGTGGTGCACGCAGGAGGCAGAGGCAGGCTGATCTCTGTGAGCTTTGAGGCCAGCCTAGTCTACAGAGGGAGTTCCAGAACAACCAGAGCTACCCGAAGAACCATAGCTATACAAAATGATCTTGAAAGACAAAGCCAGGTGGTGGATGGATGAAGTTCTCATAAGTGGCAGGTCTGGGAATGGCTATAGAAGTTTTTCAGCTGACAAACCAGATCTATATTCCAATTATGGCAGTGGTTGCAAAAACTACACCCTATGTCAAAACTCATCGAACTGGGTGAGCACAAAAGTCAACTTCATGCTAATTAAAAAAATAAAGAACATGAAAAGTAAGCAATGACTGTGTTGCTTTAGCCAACCAATTACACCTAAGCACCTCTTTCTCTTCTTTTTCTACAACTATAAACTTCTTAAAGGGAAGACATTTCCACGTCAAACATTTATGAAGAGAGCCTAATACAGAAGGAAGAATACATCTGGTTGTAAGAAATATACAAAGAAGGGGGAGATGGCAGGAACCCAGCCTCCACCAGCACCATTTCAAAGCAATCCTATTAGCCATTGGCCCCATCAGGTCCAGAATTCCCTCTGTAAAGTTTACTTTGATTGACAGGGATATCAGAATATAGAGGATGGAGCCCCTAGGGAGTATGACCCTGACATCTCCAACACCAGAGGGGGTCTTAGGATGAGCTAGTCCATTATAGACTGTTCAGCCCTTTCCTGTTCCTTGTCTCCCACAGCAGCCTCATTGGTGACCCTCACTCCTGTCACCCTGGCTGCTGCTTCTCACCATCCAGATCCAGTTAATGCTCAACTGATATTTTTCTCTTACAGTCCTTCATTCACTGTGCTTCCTGAGCACCTACTATGTGCTGGGGAGATAGGCTAAATTGCATGAATATCCTGGTGAGTTCCCGCTTACATTACAACCAGAATCACAGATAGTAACCACAAAATTATTCTTGCATGTATTCCAGTAACATCTGTGTTAAGGTCCACAGAATGGAAAGTATGGTGTGGTGAGACTAAACCTGGCCAGACAAGGCTTTCCTGCAGAAATTACTGCTCATCAAAGAGACCTCCATGGTGGACAGAAGTTGACCATCCAGAGCCAGGGAAGAGAAGCTGAAGCAGAGGGTATGGCACATGCAAAGTCCCAGAGGTTTGAGAGGATAATATACACTGTAGTGATCTGCAAGACAGAGGGCAGAGCACAATGACATCTCCTGAAGGCAAACACTTCAAGATTTTGCCACTGACAGCATCCATCTCACCTTCCATTCGAACTGAAATGTTTCTGGCTGGAGCCCAGTGCACACAACCTGGAGGCAAACTCATAGAAGCCAGTGGCCTGGCATCATCACTCACAATGAGTGGACAGGCAGGCAGTTTAATTATCCTTCCTGTCATTTCACCTGTAAAGTGAACAGGAATGTCTAATACAGCCTCCTAGGATTGTAGTAACTTGGTGGGATTAGCCACACGCAGTGACGTAAAGGCATGAGCACAATGCTCACTATCAGCAGAGCTCAGCCCAGGAGAGCTAGTCCTGCTAGGAATATATAGGAGGCCAGTCCTCTTGCCCTGGAGATGCAGTCTCTATGTGGCTAGATATGGAGCTAAATACAGGGCCAGGAGGGGTATTCTGGCCGATGGACTCTTGTAGTTAAAGGGTAGGCAATGATTCAGTGGGAATAATATTTTCTGCATCCATCAAGTAAGTTTCAGGAGAGGGTTCGTGTCTGTCAGTGACACAGGCAGGAGAATAAAAGACAGCTAAGATCCAGGAAGGTTCCTTAGATGACAGATGTGTGCTGCCAGTTGCCTCCCATTCCTAAAGCTGGACTCTCTTCCGAAGGCTTCCAACGTGCTATCTATCAGTAACGGGAGCCCCTACTACGCCTTCCCTAGGCTGAAGAGTCACGAGTTTTGCTTCCCAGAAAAGCACCTTTGCTCCAGTGGCGAAAATGCCTTTGGGCTGATAAAGACTTGCCCTGTCCAGTTATGGTAGGAATATTGCAAGGGGGTGAAGCTATTTTTTGCCACATGCCTATCTCTCCAGCAGGCACAGTGACATTACTGGAGATCCAAATAGTCCTAGCCATAGAAGGTCACAGAGCTGAAGGCAAGTCTAGCTCTCCAAGAGCCACACTGAAGAAATAATTATTTCCATCACCCGTTTGGAGGGGAGGGGGATGTCTGGAGATGTTAAACGGCCATCTCTTCCATTTTGCACCAAATCCATCTCACTGTCTACAGTCCTCCGTTGAACCAGTTCGTCCTTGTGCCCTAGTCTGGTGGCAGATGTTTATTTTTAGTCTATGATTCCCTAAGAATGCGGGTGGGCCCTTGTGGAGCAGGGTGAGGGAGGAGGGAGGAAGAACTTGAGGGTCTGGAGGGCCAATGAGGACACAGAGAGTTCAAGGGCAGTTTTTGCCCTGAGGTATCCTGCTGCCAAGTCTTCTCCCTTTTCTGTCTACCCCAGCTTGAGGGTATAGCGATGCTCACATTTCTCCCTCTCTTCACCTTTTCTCTGGTGGCTTTGGAGACCCATACTCTTTCCATTTCTCTTTCTAGCAACCCATGGTGTTTGGAATTCTCCAATCATGGGTCTTAGTAGGACTCAAAGGCCCTCTCCCTTCTGTCTGTGAAGAGATGTGTCTAGTTCCATGCCCATGCCCTGCCTGGCACCACAATGGGACATTCATAAATATGAGGGCACTAGGGTAGGTGTGCCTCTTCCTGTAGGCAAAATGCCCCAGCAGTGGAAGAACAGTAAAGGGGAAGCAATTGAAGGCTAGAAATCTTAGCCCATCGTCTCTAGTCCCTGCATCTTCTCTGACAAGTTCTCTGGAGCCCCTCAGGGCCTTGTCTTGGCCTGAGCGATCCAAGGAGGATGCCTGTCTTTGTCCTCACCTTCTTACTTTCCTGACCTTCTCCCCAGCATACCCAGGCCCTTCTCCACCGCCTGCCGGAGAACCCTGCCGTGCTGACTCAAACCTTGGCTCCACTGCACACAAGCCATGTGACTCCTGGCAAGATGCCCTGCCCCAAGCAAGAGATTGGGAAAGGTCTCAGAGAGTGGTGCTGAGGACTCCCAGGAGTATGTGTAAAATGGCTGGTACATAGTAGCTGCTTAATAAATGGTTGTGGTGTGTGTGTGTGTGTGTTTTAACCCATTCAATAACATTTCCTCTTACTGTACATCTGACCATTCTTTCTACTTAACCTGTCAGGCTGCTTTTAAACTTTATAAAGCTCTTGCTCATTCATTAGTGCATCTCCACATGATGTCTTGAGGAAGGCCTGGTCATCACATATGGTCATTATTCCCATTGCACAGGTAAAGATACTCTTGATTCAGACCGGTATCTGTTCATCCTTAGGCGAAGCAACATTAGAGCTGCCCCAGCTGGCACTCACAACCACCTGACTGATAAGATGTCATCCGTTACAACCTGCGCCAGTCCCTCCCTGGTAAAATGGGGATTCTGTGCTGTGGGCCATCCAGAAGAAAATAAAATTCCACAATTTAGACTCTTTTATTTTGTTTGAGGTTTTTGCTTATCAGTTTGTTTTTTGAGATATGGTCTCACTATGTAATCCAGTCTCCGTCTCCTGAGGGCTATCAGTAAAAGTGTCCACCACAAGGCCCAGCTTAGTTCTATGTATCTATGTAACTATGTATGTATGTGTTTGTCTGTCTGTCATCTCTCTCTCTCTCTCTCTCTCTCTCTCTCTCTCTCTCTCTCTCTATCTATCTATCTACTATCTATCTATCTTCTATCTATCTACTATCTATCTACTATCTATCTACTATCTATCTACTATCTATCTATCTATCTATCTATCATCTATCTATATCTATTACTGATTTTTATTTCATTGATCTCCACCTTATTCGCTGGCACAAGGTCTGCAGTTGAAGCCAGAGCTCACCTATATGGACCTAGTCTAACAAGACAGCCTTCTAAGGACCCTTTGCCTCAGCCTTCTGAGCACAGGAGGTCCAGGTGGCCACCATGCTCACCTTGCATTTACTGGGTACTAGGGATCTGAACTCAGTCCTTGTGCTTGTGTGGTAAACTATCCGTTCAGCATCTTACCAGTCCTGTGGGCTTTTAAAGAAGGATGTGTGTGTATGTGTACCCATGGAGACCAGAGGTGATCAGTCCCCTACTTAGATCTGAAAGAACTCACACTGCTCTTAACAGCTGAGCCATCTCTCCAGCTCCTGTTTTGTTTTTACTGGATGGTTTTTTTTGTTTGTTCAGTTTTTTTTTTTTTTTTTTTTTTTTTTTTTTTTTTTTTTTGAGACATGATTTTACTCTAAGCCCAGGCTATCCTCCACCTCAGTACCCTTCTCCCATAGCCTCTCAAATGCAGGGATTACAGATGGGCTGAACCACACTCAACTTTTTCTATATTTTTTAACAACCAAAAGGGAATGCCTTCCTTTATGAAAAGAGACCAGGGATTTCTGACAGGGAGATGGATGGATCTCATTTTCAGAAGGTCCCCAGACCACTCCTCCATGTCCTTATTCTCTGGGACATTGATTCCTCCAGCCAAAAGCTGATTTTAACAAAGGGAAGATATGCGCGTCCGGAACAGAATGAAAGGTGGCTGCCAGCATGAACGCCCTGTGGGAATATTCTGCTGCATTTAGAGAGACAGAGTGGGGTGGGCACCAAGTTAAAGGAGGATCCAAATAAGTGTAATCCCTTTCTATCTAGGTCAAAAGGTATTGACTTAGGGACATAAGATGTATTATGTATAAATGGAGTTTGTCTACAAATTCTCACCATCAGTATACTGCATTTCCGAGTATAATCCTTCAGACAATAATTATAATTTTGTGGTTGGCTGTTAACTTGTTGGAGTTTTCAAAAGAAACAAATGGATATAGTAGTGACACCTTAAAGAATCTCTTCTCCTTGCCTGTTGGAGAGAGCAGAAATCAGCCACACTTGACATCAGTAGGCTGCTGGTGTTCAGGCATTTAAAATGAGTAAACAGATATTACACATCTTTAGAGGGAGCATCCAAGCTCCCTGATGACACTTGTCTTCTGGAAATTATCTCATTATAATAAGTATATATTTAATTGGTTAGCAACGGTCAATCATATTTTCCCTCTAAATAATTTACCATGCTTCTTTATTCTTAGGAAAGGAAAGACAGGATAAATAATTATTAATGCTAAAGGAATAATTATTATAGCTAAAAGCAGGATCTCACCCTGCCCGGGCCGGGCCTCAAATTCATTCTGTAGTTGAGAATGACCTTGAACTTCTGATCCCCTTACCTCTGCCTCCCAAATGCTTGGATTACTAGCATGCTCAGGCTTTAGGTATCCTAGGTGAGAACTCTATTAGCTGAGCTCCATCCTCAGACCAAAAGCTGACTTTGTTTCTTTGAGACTAGGTCTCACTGTGTAGTCCAGGTTAGCCTCAAACTCATAATTTTCCTGCCTCAGCACCTGGCTGATCTTTATTGAATAGCTACCATGTATAGAACACTGGTTTGTTTTTTGAGACAGAGTCATACTGTATCACACTGACTAGCCTGGAACTTACTGTGGAGGCCAGGCTCATACTCATCTACCTCTGCCTCCTTCATGCTAGGGTTAAAGGCATACACTACCAGAACCCTGCAGGACAGTCTTGAGACCTTTATATGTATCCATTCTTGTAACAGTCCCACATCAAAGATACCATGATTATTCCTATTTGTGAGATTGAATTGATTTGCCCAATGTCACGTGGCTATCAAGTGGCAGACAAGATATGAACCCATCCTGAAAGTGTAGCCATGGGTAGTTCTGTATGAAAATTAGGTGCCAGTCAGCCTAGTCATTTAGTCAGCCTACTAATGAGTCTATCTCCCTCCATCCACAGAGACCCATGAAACCACAGGAGCCCTCTTAATCCCGACCCTCCCACCAAGGGACCATTTAGGTAGTTAATAGGAGCAAAGCAGGTTTCCTTAAATATTGCTTTAGATTTTGATCTTGGCGCCATTTAAAACTCTTTGAGCTTTCATTTGGAAAGCCTTCATTCTTTAATCCCTTTTATGGATTATGAGGTCACGGGAGCAAGAAAAGGCCAGTTTCCTCCCAATTCTTCATTCTCAGCTCGGCACTAATGCTTCTGTCTGGACTACCGTGGAGAAACAAGAGTGGGCTGCTGTCCCTGGCCTTTGCCGTGAACTTCCTCTTTCACCAGACTCACCAAGCAGTATTTGCTGTGAAAGGTGTTCGGACTTAATGCGGAGAGCCATGCTCTGTCCTCTTAACATAAATGACAAGTAAACACAGACAGGCTAAACTAAGGTGACCATCCAGTAGCTCGGAAGAAAACCTTCTAATTACAGTCTGGCAATAGGGCTGCAGACAGGAACTCTCTCTCTCTCTCTCTCTCTCTCTCTCTCTCTCTCTCTCTCTCTCTCTCTCTCTCTCTCTCTCTCTCTCACACACACACACACACACACACACCACCAGCATTAAGATGGAAAGTTCCCAAGAGGAAGCCCCCCTGGACAGGACGCCAGGCCCTCACGTTTGCAACAGTGAAAATCCCCAGCCCTGGAGCTGCTTCCCCTTGCTGACAGAGGCCAGGCTGTCTGCCCTACTCAAGGGACCTATACTAAGTTGACACTAGGGTTACCAGACCTTCAAATGTTCCCAAGGTTCATTTTAAGACACCACTTGAGAAGAGCAAACCTGACCTGGCAATGGGTTGGTCAGCTTTGAATCATTTCATCTTTAAAGAGTCTCTCTCCCTCTCTCCCCCTCCTCATGTCTGCTTCCCCCCTCTCCTCTGAGAGTGACACTGAGAATTGATCATGCTAGTCTAGTGATATGATGAGCCATATTCTCAGTGTTCGTTTCTCTTAAAAGGTTATTGAAATAATAATAATAATAACATTATTATTACTCCCACACCATCAACTCCACTTCATGTCTAATCCACCAGGAGAGTCACCACGGAGCTACTTCCTCTTGTGATTTTGAAACAGGGTGATCCCAAGAGCCACTTCTCACTTGCCTCCCTCTCAGGACCCTGAAGTCCCTTCCTACCCACCACGCCCCACAAGGACACACTCATACACCCCAAAGGCCTCCAAATTCCATGCTCCTTTTTCTCCCAAAACAGCCTGAATCACCTGTCTCCAACTACCTCGTGTATTTTTAAGGTATGTTTTATCCTCAACCTTTGTTTAAAAGCAAATGTTAGTGTCACTGCCTTAATTGGAAATCTGGTTTCACTGACTTTAAGTAGAAGACAGCCATGAAAATAAACGCACCATGTTCTCAGCACTGGGCCAGGTTTTCTCCCTCAGGCCTCCAGAAGTGAGAAAGAGATGCTTCCTTTCCCACTGTAAGCAAATGCTCTAATGCCACGCACCATGCTTACCTGTTACCTAGACAGGAGCTCCACCCACCAGAGGCCTTTTCTCACTGGCAGACAAACCTAAGGAGTCCTCTGACCCTTCACCAGACCAGGAGACTAATTCCTGTCTTCCGTTGTATCCCTGTTCACTTCCGGTCCCTTCTAACTGCAAACTTTGACACTGCCACACATCAGAGCTTCCTAGCACAGCTGTAACTCCCTCCCCTAGCCCCAACCCAATCTCCATGACCCCCCCCCCCCCCCCCCGGCACGTGCTTCCCACATCTGTTCCTTCAGTATCTGTAAATACCCACCAAGTGCAGAGACTACAACTGCTCAAAGGCCTGAACCTATTCCCGTGCTCCCAGGGCCACCATCTTTCTCCTGTCCTATTTGCTCAGCACACCCCGGTCTAGCTGTACACCTCTCTCTCTAGCTTCCCCTCTCCACCTCTTCCAGCCTGCTTGGCACGAATTTTTGTGCTCCCTCAGCTTGAACCTCTGCTTCTCACATCGCCAGACATCCCCTAACCCCTCAGCTGAAATGGCCCCGCTCACCTCAGAGCCCCTTTGGTCTCCCTGGAATGGCCTCCTCCTCTCATGACCCTGTGTGGAGGCACTCAGTCTGTTGTCTACAGGAGTGTCTGTCACAAGACCACCTCTCTGTGGAATCTTTATACCGATTGACCACATGGAGATCATGAGTTCTCTGCACCAATCAATCCCCAGACCTGCTTACAACCTGCTCTGTCTGCCCTTCCTCTGATCCTTACTTCTACTAAGGTATCCCCTCCAAGCTGCAAAGCCCTGGGTCAGCTTCCACCCTTCCCAGAAAACCACACGAGATCACTCCAGTGCACACAAAACTGTCTCTGCTAAGGCCACTTGTTTGTTCTGAATGCATGGGATGATGCTCCCATCATAACAGGAGCAGACACAGAAAACATCTTTTAAAACTCAAACCACGGTAATGACTTCTGCCCGCTACGAGGGAAAGGCATAACTCTTGTGGGAGGGGGAAAAGAATCCCTGTGAGTTTTCTTGTCTTAGGCTAAGAAGAGATGGTGGCAGGCTGAGACTGCAAGGGCCTATAGCTTTGCCTCTGTGGTAAATGGTGAGAACCTAAGAAGGCCACTCTAAAGAAGTCACTTGGACTCGATGGAAATAAGTGTTAGTTGTACATGTCACACAATTAAGTGTTGTTGTTTTGCATGCACAAAGAGAACATTCAAGGAAGCATAGAGATGGAGGATTCAGGAAAACAGCAAGCAGCCATAGGAGCTTGATGCCTATACCGAGCTGTGAGTGGAATGATTGCACTGACTTCTGGGGAGGGTGAGAAGAAAAAAGTAAGGTCTGCTGACCCTCGAACCACACAGCCTTGGGGAGCTCTCAGCCTCAGCCCTGAGAACCAGGGAATGGACTGAACTGCCTTTGGAAGACTCTGAGCTTCTGCTGGGGGCAGAGTACACTCCTGCCAATTCCTAATCTTCAAGGACGCAAGGCATCAGCTGGCACACAAGTCACAGGGAGCCTGCACTGTACCCCTATCTTCTTGGCTTATTGACTGTGTTCCTAACTACACTGCACGTTCTCTGCAGCCAGGGACCACATCTTACTTCTTACCCCATTACCAATGACAGTGGGCTCAATACTAAATCGAGTCCCCAACTCTGCCCCACCCACCCCTGAAACAGATTTTCTCTGCTGTTGTACAGCTCTGGCTGTCCTGGAACTCACTCTGTAGGCCAGGCTGGCTTTGAACTCAGAGAAAACCACCTGCCTCTGTCTTACAAGAGCTGGGATCAAAGGCATGCACCACCACCCCTTCTGGCCTACCTCCCCATCAAATCTCAGCTTCTTAAGAAAATGTATTATCTATTTATATTTTATAGTGTGTGTGTGCGTGCATGTCCATGCCACACCATGTGTGTGGAGGTCAGAAGACAACTTTCCTTTGCCTTGTTTTAGTCCGCCTGTCCCATTTCTGACACTGTATATTCACCAGCCAGTTTTCCTGTCTCTCCACCGGAGTGCTAGGATTATAAACACCAGATACCACATCGACTTTTTACCTGGGTTCCAGGGGTGGACTCAGGTTGTCAGGCTTGCCTGGCAAGCACTTTCATGTACTAAGCTATCTGTCTTAGACAAGGTATCTATTGCTGTGATAAAATACCGCAACCAAAAGAAACTGGGGGGGGGGGGAGCAAGGGCTTATTTGGCTTGCTCCTCCATATTGCCTTTCATCACTGAAGGAAGTCAGGACAGGAACTCAAAAGGGTAGGAACCTGGAGGCAGGAGCTGACACAGAGGCCATGGAGGGGTGCTGCCTACTGCTTTGCTCCTTATGGCTTGCTCAGCCTGTTTTCTTATAGAACCCAGAACTACCGTTGCATAGAACAGAACTTAACATCTTACCTATTTGAAATGTACAGTTCATCAGTACCAAAGGTGTTCTAAGCATTAATGTTCACCAGTACTATCTGTGTCCTTAACTCTATCACGTAAGACTATGATTCTATGCCCATAAAATAATTCCAGAGCTGGAGGAATGGATCAGTGGTTAAGAGCACTGGCTGCTCTTCCAGAGGTCCTGAGTTCAATTCCCAGCACCTACATAGTGGCTCACAACTGCCTATAACTATATTTTCAGGGGATCCAATGCCCTCCTCTGGTGTGCAGTTACACACGCAGACAAAACACATATACATAAAAATACATTTTTAAAATTTCCAAGTGGTGGTACATGTCTTTAATCCCATCATATAGGAAGCAGAGGCAGGTGGATCTCTGAGTTCAAAGCCAGCCTGGTCTACAGAGCAAATTCCAGGACAGCCAGGGCTACACAGAGAAACAAGCAAACAAAAACCCAAAAATCAAAAAACAAACAAACAAAAATCCAATTCCATCCCCTTCTCTAAAGGTCCCTAGCAATGTCTGTCTTAACAAACTTGACTACTCTTAAGTACCACACATAAGTGAAATCATGTTTTTCTGTCTTGTTGTAACTTGTTTATTTTACTTCCATAATGTCCTCTGGGGTTATAGCCACTTTCCTTTTTGAGGCTGAATACTATTTCCACCTCATGTTAGAAGCCACACTTTGCTAAACCATTCCCTCACTTAGCTAGCTCTTCCGTTTTAGCTATCCTGTGCCCTGCCACTAGGAGGGTGGTGTACACATATCTCCTGGAGTGCTTTGTTGTCTTTCCTGGAAGTGGAAGTCCTGGAGCCTATGGTAATTCTATTCGTCATTTTCTGAGGGAGTGTCATCAACTTTCCTCAGTGGCTAGGCCTTTTCATATTTCTAACAGTTTCTCCACAACCTCACCGATACCTGGGTTTTCTTCCTTCCTTCCTTCCTTCCTTCCTTCCTTCCTTCCTTCCTTCCTTCCTTCCTTCCTTCCTTCCTTCCTTCCTTTCTCTCTCTCTCTCTCTCTCTCTCTCCCTTCCTTCCTTCCTTCCTTCCTTCCTTCCTTCCTTCCTTCCTTCCTTCCTTCCTTCCTTCCTTCCTTCCTTTCTTTTCTTTCTTTCTTTCTTTCTTTCTTTCTTTCTTTCTTTCTTTCTTTTCTTTCTTTCTTTCTTTCTTTCTTTCTGGTTTCAATAACTACCCTGGTGTGTGAGATAAAATTTAGTTGCATGCATTTTTTTTTTAATGATGGGAGAGAGTGATATTGAAATAGAGGCTCTCGGACCTCAGGCTGGCCTGGAATGGAGCTTGCATCCTTGCATCCTCTGCCTTGCAAGCCTGAGTGAGGTTCAAGGCCAGGTCATCATGCTTAGCTTTGTACTTTTGCTTTTCGTTTCTCTAATAGGTGATGATGATGAGCATCTTTTTTATGTATTTATTGCTCATTTGCATATATTATTTGGCAAACTCTCAAATGCTATGCTCATTTTAAGATTGGGTTGCTTTGCTGTTTTCGGTTCTCTATAGATGTTAGTATCTTATCAGATAGATAATTTGTAAATTTTTCCCTCGTTCTGTGGATTGTAGTTTTATTCTTTTTGTTTGGTTGGTCGGTTGGTTTTCTCTTTAGACAGGGCTTCCCTGTGCAGCCACCACTGTCTATGGCTTTATTTTAATCTGTCTTTTCCTTTCAGTTGGGTCTCACCTAATAGTTGCTGGCCTAGAACTTACTACTAGATAGAGTAAGCTGGCCTTGAACTTTCAAAAGTCCTCTGGCTCTACTTCTTAGGTGCTGGGATTACAGTTGTAAACTGTTGTGCCCGGCTTGCTACTTTATCCATAGTCTCTTCGTGGTTTGTTTGTTATGTTTCTTTTTGAGTATTTTGGTTTGATTTTTGAGGCAAAGTTGAAGTTGATTTTTAAAATATTTTAATATAGATTTAATCACAGCTGTTGAGGAGTGTTCCGATGCACAGAATCTTAAAATTTTGTTACGTCCGACTTCCTTTT